>CM076262.1:70284378-71781253 GCA_038380795.1 Pyrocephalus nanus | reverse complement strand
GGCTGAGTGATGTTTTGCAATGTTGTTATCTTTTGGAAAGAAAAGAGGAAGCAACAGTAATTTCCTAATGAGCAAATGTTTGCAGCGTTCTGTATAGGTTGAGTCGTTCACCGATTTTGTGCGGCTGTTGTATGAAATGTATTGATCAGAGTTAATAAATTTCTAAGTGAGTGGGACTGTTTATTTGTATTGATTAAATTTGGGCCAAATTGTGAACTGTTTAGCATTGTTTGACTACAGCTGAGGGAGCCATTTGACCTTGTTACTTTTTTGTTAGGAAGCAATGTTGAATTATGAATATGTGGAATTACTGAGGAGGTTAAAAACTTCTGCCTGTTATTTGAGTGGTTTTGCTTAAATGTCTTAGTTTTTCCTGCAGAATTAGGGTGTTGGACTTTTATAGTTAGCTACTGATATCTGCTCTTCATCTGACTTTACTGCTAAATTGCTGGCTTGGATAGCAATACTACATAAAATGGAAACCACTTAAAAGGCCACTCCGTGGGAGATATATGGAAAAATAACATGCATTTAAGCAATGTTTTGTTTAGACAATGCATTCCTTCTTTACAAGGGAAGTTGGCAAAATGGGAATTCATACTATTTAATTCAATATAAATCCTGCTCACTTGCAGGAGAGCATTTATTAATAAACAGAGCATTTTTAATAGAACCTCTCTGGAAACCATGAGCTGTATCTCTGGGAAAAGCTTTTTCTTCTTAATGTTCTCCTCAAGAGAAATTTGCAGTGAATATCCCAGGTGACTTGGCAATAATTTCTGTGGGAATTCCTCTGGGGTAAGGCCCATGGAGAGATGGGGGAAGTTGATGAATTACTGTGGACATCCCTTCCTGTCTGCTTTGCCCCCTTTATCAGGGAGTTCTCTTGCTTTCCCTTCCATGCTGATGTGGGTGAGACTCCTGTATGGCACCCTCCTGTCTTGCATGATGAAAAAACACAGATGTGATTAGTTCTACCCAGTGCAGCAGAAAAGTATCCAGCTTGGAAATATAAAGCAATTCTTACGGCTTTTAAAGTGATGTTTTATTTTAATGATGTGTTATTTCTGTCTTAAGCATCTATAGCAGTGGTAATCCACCATCCAGGAAAAAAAACCTCCCGGTCTTCCTCTTTTTCATTCTTGCTGTGGTCTGGCATGGACTTAACGTCCCCTGTAAAAGGAGAAGGTTTTTTCACCTTTGAATAAGGTGAATTATGGAAAGAGCCTCTGTAATACAACTCAGGTAACTAATTCCTGGAATCCTGGCTTGCACACAACTTGGTCCTGAAGCTGCCTCATGAGTATGTAAACTGTGACCACGTTCTGACCCTCTGGATCTATTTGTGTTCCTTTCACTATTATATTATGCTGAGTTGTGAGAACCTGATTCCAGTTGTAAAAAAAAAAAAAAAAAAAAAAAAAAAAAATCTGAAGCAGCATAATGCCAGGATTTGTTGCTAGTGGCTTTTTCATTCTGGTTTTAATGGGGTGAATCAGACCATGGCAATGGGATACTCTAGACCTGGTTGTACTAACCCAATTAAGCTCCATTTCAGGTCAGGTTGACCTGAATCTTTCCTAGATTAGTTTGTGCTGAGTGAGCTGTCACGGAGCACGTGTGTGCCAGCAGCCTCAGAGACAAGTCCACGAGTTTCTCTTGCTTTTTTTTTGAAGGGCTCAGATTGGCTGCTGTGTCTATAATCTTTTGAAAGACTGGAGAAAGCATACACTAGATTTTGGTGTACACATCTTAAGATTTCTGGGGATTAATTTAAAAAGCCTGATGAGCAGAAAGTATATGCAAAAATACAGATAAACCTGCCCGACCGTGAGAAAATATTGGTGTTAAATAGGATTTTTTTTTTTCCTTTTCCCCTGAAGAAATGGTATCTCTGGAAGTTCTGTGGTTGCACTGTTTCTAGTAAGGTAAAACCACACTCATAATACAGCAGGTCTATTAATGTGTCATATGGGCAATGTCGCTTTTAGCTGCTACAGACCTGCTTGGATAAGATGCTGATGGCTTTTATGGGGAGTTACTTTGCCTGGTAAAGACCCTCAATCTACATTACTTGCTGCCTTCTGCTTAAGCCCCCTTAAAGGGTAAGGATGTTCTTTGCTAGATAAACCAGTGCATTAGTATGTGCCAAACTTGGATGTGGACTGGCAGGAGTGTAAAGGGCTGGAGGGAAATACTTCTTGGACCCCTCTTACAGTTGGAGAGCAATGCAACAAAGTCTGTGTTGGTAGTAATTTCTTCAAATAAAATTTAAAAAAAGAAAACAAAACCAACAAAACAAAAAAAACCACAGCAAAATTTGAAAAAGTTTGTTTACTATTTTCAAGCCTTTAATTCAGAATAAGGCTTATTAAGGAGATTTCTGATGCTCTTCTCCTTCTACCCCTTTCATCTTCGTATCTCCTCCCTCCAGCATTGAGGGATTGTTTCAGAATGGTTCTCTTCAGTGGTCTGGTCTAAGAAGTTGCTTTTACAACTGAACTGCTGCTCCAGGGTAAATAATAATGCTGAATTTTTGTCTCTGTGATCTCGGAGTGGAACACAAGACTGACAAAGTTGTGGATCTTTGTCATGTTGGATGAGTGATGATTAAATCTGGGCATAAGAGGAGCAGGTCCTTGTCAAGGAGGTGCTTCTGTTCCACACTAGCAAACATTACCATTGTAATAAGCTTTGCAAAGCCAGAAACGATCAGTACTTTGAACTGAATGTTCTGTTCACTTGTAACTTCAACCTAATTTAAATCTGTATCTCAGATGGGAAAAGGGCCATACCCAAATCTGGATAAGAGTACACTAAAGAATTTATATCTTGAAAGCCAGCTCATAAGGTATCAGTTTGGGGGAGATTTGGGGGGAACCCAAATAGAACACAGTCAGTGCTCAGAGCAAGCAACTGCAACAGCAGGAGCATCAGCGTGGGGAGGTGGGGAAAAAGGTGTTAATTGCTCCCTGCTGATCTGAAACCAAGTCTCCAAAACATTTGTGTAGAACACTCGATATTCTTTATGCTGCCAAGAGTCCAAAGGGCAGTGAAAATCTTGGGTCTTAATGCCTTAGGACTGTAATAGGAGTCTTTACATTATCCTCCCCAAAGTAGTAATTTACCTCTTGGGCTGTTCCCAGAGTCTCTAACACCTTCCTAGAAAGTTTATTGGAAGAAAATTAATTTTACTTACACCCTGCCTTTTCAGGGTTGTGACATGCTGCTTCACTGGTGGTGCATTCTTTTCCCCCTGTAGCAACATCAACAGTGCTTGAGGCCACTGCAGGAATTTTCCATCCACTGAACAAGTGCACATTCAGATCTGTGCTAAAAATCAGTGTAAACAAATTCTGGTGTTTTCTCAGCACCGTGTGAACAAATTTACTGTATCAGAGGACCCATCAAGGATTCTTGGATGCCACCTCAGTCTTGGGAAGTCCCTCAGCTGCAGACCATGGGAAGTTCTCTGTGAAGCTCGCACTGTATATTTGTGCTGTCCTTGAGCATCTGCTCTTCACCTCAGCTGGAGACAAGGCAGTGCATAATGCAGTTCTTTGTCCTGGTCTGGTTTTATCTGATATTAGGCCAATCCAGATGTGTTTTTTTTTTTCTCTTTCAGCAGTTGTGCATGCCATCCTGGGATGGTTTGTACTTGGATATGTTCTGCATTTGAACAACCATGGAATCCTGCTACCTCCTAAATACAAATATATATATGTAATCCATTTTGTCCAGACTTAATAGATGAAGCAAAATGGTTATTTAAACCATTGCTGAATGAACACTTGAGAAGGCCTAATTATTCTTCATGCAGCCTGTATTTGCCAGAGGTAGAGGGAAGATTATCTGTGCTATTTTAATCTAGTCTGTGAATGAAATAGAAATTGCTTGGGGACAAAGTGCCTTTACTTACCTTCCAAACCCATCCTCCCTATGGCAAGGACCTGTGGCCGTGCTCAGAGTGCAGCCTGGGGTGTGCTCTAAAAAAACAAGTTAACAATCTATGAGTTTTAACAAGAAAAAAAAAAAATCCAAGTGCTCTAATCGAGCTATTCCATAGAAACTTTTATTCAACTTATCATATGATCCTAATGTGTATTAGAAGATGAGATGGGAATTGGAAATCACTGTTTGGATCTTTCAGGAGATTCAAGGCAGTGAGGGGGGATCTGAATCTTTCATTCCCCAGAAAACTGAAGGGAATATTTTGCAAGGATAGCCTGTGGTTTGCCTACCAACAAATAGCGGAATGTCTTTGGTCAGTGGCACAAAGAAGATTGTCCCAACCATATTTTAAATTTCTGTCTCTTTGACAATGTCTGAAACCAATAATGTTGGTCAGAAAAGAAATGGATTTGGATGGATGGAGTAAAGGACAAATTACAATTTTTTGTTTGTTTGTTTCATAAAAGAAAAATATTTGGAAACCAAGAGAGTATCATGGAAGTTTTTTCCCCTGATGCCTCTGGTAGGGCTCAACATCTGTAGCTGTGTGTATATGAAAACAAGAATGTTGCATCTGAGAAATCACGAGATGAATGGCACTGAGTGAGAATTGAGCCATGCCACTTTGACACACAGCAAAGAGGAATTTGTGTCTCAGTCTTCAGTATTGTGGCTTTTAAAGAAGCTTGGATGAATCCAAGGCCTTGACATGAGACTGATAGGGTAAGAAAATACATTTCTGTTGTGATTTGTGTAATAGCTGCTTTCTCTGAGGATGCTGATCCCACTCAAGTCACTCTTCATGCTCATTCAGCATTCATATTTTAAATGTTTTCTTAATTATAAATATTTTCCAGTAGAAGCTTTGAATAAGCAGTATGAGAAAGCATCAATAATGAATGCACATACTGATTGAGCCCCCAAGTACATGGGTGAAGACCCCATGTATTTAATTTTAATTTTAATTAAGATGTGATCAGTTGGTTTGGCAGCATTTCTGGAAAGGTAACTTATTATGAAGGGGGTTTGTGCTTATAAGATGTTTTAGTTTGAATTTTATGATGTGAAGATCTGTCAGTCAAAATTTTTTATAGTATTGGGTGCGCATAACAATGGCTACATTGAATTCCTTTTTTAACAGTTGTAACTTAAACTCTTACTGAAATTAATGCCCTGCCTAAAATATATTCACATGCAGCATTTAAGAAATAAGTATTCAGAGCAAATGTATTTGAAGTATGGAACCATCTGATTAAATTTTGGCTTTTCACCTGGAATGTGTGAAAAAACAGCTGGAGTTTTAATTAGGAATAGTTCTGATTTAGTACTGTCTCAGACACAATTTGTTTGCTGAATTTCTTTTGAGTTTTGGGACAAACAGGACAATTATTTCCTCTAAGATTAGATTTATCTTAATTTACAGGGTTTTTTTTTAGTCAGCACAGAACAGGCAGGTTGTATGTACTGAATTCATGATTAACTGCTTGTCAATAGGAAGTTGTTCTACAAGGGTTCAATTGTGTGATGCAAAGAACTCCATTAGAGCAGCAAATAATTCTGGCATATTTCACTGTAATTACAGTAATTGAGTTTTGTGTTCTCGAGAGTCAAAACACTGACAACAATTCAGAAGATGTTTCTATTTTTACTGTCACTGCAATTTGTATGCTTTGACCATTAGCAGTCGTGAAAAATAAAAATGTTTTCAGATGGGTTTATTTTCTGTAATAGCCACACTAAAACTGGACTTCCTTGTTAAAATAAACACTTTTACTATAATGGCAGTTCTGAATCCCATAATGGAACGTAACTCTATATATTTATATTACGTGATACATTCCCTATGTGTAATTCTGAGAGTGTGTATGTGTTAAGAGCTCTCCCTGCAGAGCTAATAAGCTGCCAAATTACATTTCACTGCCTATTAATTGTTTCAGTTTAAGGTCAAGTTCTTCTTGTCCTTTAAAAAAAAAAAAAAAAGGGCAGTGGAGAGGGATCAATTTCAAAGCTATTTTTGTCTTATTTTTCTTGCCTGTTCTTACTGTGTGTTTTGTTCTTCAGAAGAACTGAATGAACAGTCAAGTATGACTGGCTGGCCTTAACAAGTTAAATGCATTGGTATTGGTGGCTTGAATTTAGTCCTGGAGAGCTGATCTGTGAATGTACTCACGAGGTGTAGATGGTACCTCCAACTTGAAAACGTGTTAAAAATATCTGTGGGTGCGAGGATTGTGTCAGATAAGCAAAAGAAACAGAGTAGGTGTCGTGGTTTTGCTCTGGGTCAATTTGCTTTCACACCCCCCACACAATTATTATTGGTTGAGAGAAGGTTTATGCAGGCAAAAGAGATTGGATTTGGGAAAATAATATGGATATTTATCACTAACAAGCTAAAACTAAAGAACTATATCTACAACAGTTTTACTTAAGTACTATGTATTTATAGTTATTTTAACTTAAACATTTGAAATGTTTAATGCAAGACTATCCAGTATTAAACTAGTAAACCTTTCAAAGAAAGATAAATGGAAGAGGAAGGGTATACGGAGATTTCTTGTTCGTCACAAAGTTGTTTGTAAACATGTTAAAATAGGTTCCAAAACAGATTTTTTGGTACCTGGTCTCCTCACTTGAAGGATAAGCTTGAGGGCTGGAAAGTCTAGGTAAGATAAGTAGGTGGGTGCTTTGCCTGCTGTATTTTTCCTGCTGTCATAATCTTAATAATTTAATAGCTGAACTATATCTACTGTGCAATTCACTCTGTGGGTTTCTCTGAATTCTTCTCTTCACCAATATCTAATCTCAACCTGCCTTCTTACAGTTTAAAACCACTGACCCTCGTTCTGTCACTCTGTGCCTGTACAAGTCTCTCTTCCTCCCTTTTTAGAAGCCCCTTTAGGCACTGGAAGGCTGCAGTGAGGTCTCCTTGGAGCCTTCTCTTCTTCAGGCTGAACAACCCCAACTCTTTCAGCCTGCCTTTGCTCCAGCCCTCTCTTCATCTTTATGGCCCTGTGACTAAATGATCAGAGCACGACTACAGCTGGCTCAAGCTAGCTGCATTTAGCACTGTTTTTAAAAAAAAAAAAATAAAATAAATCACATCTGACTTTTTCTTGGAAGAAATTTAAGCTCGGTATTCTGACAAGGAACTGAAAACAGCTTCCTCTGGCTTTTTATTGTGAGTCATTCCCATGAGGAAAACTGAAAAACAATCCTGGGGATAATGCAGCCAGAAATACAAAAGTTAAAATATCTAAATTAGTAGCTTTTCTTTGTCACTTAGTGCCTTGTTTTTATTAATGCTTTTATCGCAGCACAGTCAATAGGCATTTTAAAATACTAAATTTGCTCAGGTTAAATTGGCAAGGACAATCTGTGCCTGCTGGTTTTGAAAGGGGTTGAGCTGTGCCCGCTGGAGAACATGGCTTGCTCTCTGAACAGACAGTGAGTGGCACCAGCACTGCAGGCTTCTCTGCTGTGCTCCATTAATCTCCAGTTCTCTTCTGACAGGTCCTATCTGTGCATGAGGAGACACTTGCAGCTCTTTGTGCAATTGGTCCCTGACCACTTTCTGAATCTGCCAAGAAATCTGCTTGTCAGTTAGTGCCAATCACTACACAGATTCAGCAGTGTGGACACTTGCTCACTCTACAAGTAATTTTACACAAAATATTCAGCTATATGCTTTAGGCCAATACACTTAATTTAAAGAAGCTGATTCTGTGCTCAATGTACTTATTGTAAAGTAGACCTATATTTATGATGCTGCTGAAGATGTGGGTTTTGTGGATTTGTTTTTTTTGTTTGTTTGTTTTGGTACTTATGCTTTTGGTCAATACGTTACATCCTTCTTGTTTGGTCGGTCTGAAAAGGATTTTCAGGCAATTGGGTAGATAACAGCATCCTCATTTGCCTTCTGAAGTGTGTTTCATTGTCTTCTCTCTGCATGTTTTCCAGCACTGCATGCCTTTGTGATGTTGAATGGTGTGTTGGTATTCGTGAACATCTTTGTGCTGTCCCATCAGAGTGATTGAGTTCCACGGGGTGTAAGTCAGGATGTAATTTGGCCCGCAGGCTTATCTAAACAAAAGAATGTACAACAAATAAAGTCAGCATTAGTGCATTTTGAGTGCTGATTTGTTTCAAATCAGATACACAGGAAACCAGATGTTGAAGTTTATCTAAAACACTTGCAGCCCAACATGTAACTAAGTACAGGAGTAATAGGGCACAGCACTTTTTGCATATAGTTAGCAACACGTTTGCAGCAAATGCAAATCTATTCTTATTTCTCAGTTCACTTTCTCAGGTGCTCTTTTATTTCTGTTGTTCTGGCAAACCACTGCTTAGTTCATTCTGGTCTGATTCTGAAGGTGTTCTGGGAACAAAATCAAATTCAGGGAGAACGTACAAGAATTGCCACAAGAATCAGCCACACCTCTAATGACAATACATTTAGCTCACTAAAATTAGGGTAGAGAAAGTGCCTTGGCTTTTTTAACTGGATTGGGCACTTGTAGCTCTAAGAGTTGTGTATGGGACAGCCTGAGTATCTGGCCTTTGCAGATGATTTACAAATGACTACATAATAAGGATTTAAAACCCTGCTTCAGATGATCAGATCTGTAGCAGTTTTACAGAAAACTAAAATAATAAATATCCTCGTCTTATTTAGAATAGTACACTCCTGTCTCTCCTGTAGCTCCAAGACAGAAATAAAACACAGCTTTCAGAGCTTTGTAAAGAAAATAAAGAACTTTGTAAAGTCTATGCTAATGATATGTTTTCCCATATTATTCAACATGACTTCTCAGGTGAGCTTAAAGGCCATTTGCCTGCTGAGATGTATAAAAATAAAAGCAAGATGAAGAGGTTTTTAAAAGCAGGCTGGTGGTCAGGTGCCAGACACAGGCCCTTTGGCTTTCATAAGCTGTTAAGTTTCCACTTTTTTTTCTGGGAAAAGTAAGGATTTGGAAACATTTGGGGCCTAGACTGAGACCAGTTTGCCTCTCTCTAGATTAAAAAAACCCTGTATTTTTTAGTGAGGTGATATGAGTTCCTGCCACAAGAAAGCCAATGAGACATAATGCTGTGACCCCACAGGCAGTTCCTCCCCATGGATAAAGGAAGCACAACCATCCCAAGGATGTTCTGTCAAGGTGCAGCCTTACATAAGCAATCAAATCACATGTTTATTTCATAAATATTTGTTACATCGAGGAGTGCACCCTGGCATTGTGGAAGAGATTGTCTTAACAGCTTCTGATCTGAAAGTGATGAAAAGACAGTGGGGCTGAAGGATCACAGTGGCATTTGCTTTTGGTCTCTTAAACTTGGATGTTTATCTTGGTTGGTTACAAGCAAAACCCCAAGATAAACAGAGAAACCCCACCACCACCACCACTTTTCATCTATTAGGGTTATATACTCATCAGCATTCTCTACATGATGAGTTTTTGTACTGCTGTGGACACAGGTTTAGCTTATCCATCAGCTCTGTGAGCTCTCCCCTGACAGCAGGTAGTTTGCGTTGTTTTCACATGATTTGTTACTTAAAAAATTGAGGAATAGATATTCTTGTGACAGGAACTGTTTTATGTTAGACCATCTCAAATTTACTGACCTTTTCTATACATGTGCCTGTGTTTTCTGGGTTTAATTTGCAGATATCTCCTTTTGTTCAAATTTGTTGGTTTTTGTGCTCCTGGGAGGAGCAACCACAGGTTCTCTTCTATATAATGTCAGCAGCCACTGCAATGCTCTGCAGACTTTTATAAAGCAAACTGTGAGGTAATGGTACAAGTCACCTTTCAATTTGTTGAATTGGGTGTTTGTTTCTTGTAAAGATGAAAAAAAAACTTGTAATAAAAAGAGTAGGTTGGAATTATTGTACCATTCCCACACCATGGTGAAATCTTATAATAAACACATCAAAACATAACCCAGAGATATTTTAGTAATGATGTCTGGCATTATCAGAGCTTAGATTCCTTATCTGTATTATAATAACTCCTGTCCCTGCAGTGTGAGGAAAAAGAGTTCCCAATTTACAATTGCAGCAGAAAACAGGACTTCCCATGGTTGGCAGTGCCATGGCCATTCTCAAACAGGCAATGCCTACTAAGAGCAGGAAAAAATAACGTGGAAGATTTTGTACTAGAGTCTGTTCTCAGATAAAGAAGGTGAGAACCAGAAAAAGTAGGTTTGTTCTTCTGTCTGGTCCTTTCTATTTACATATGCTCCTTCCCCGTAGAGCATTGTAATGGCACGAATAACAGAAGTGCTTCTCCCAGACATCTATTCCTGAACGTGCTTTGAAATTAATGATTTCCATTCTGCCTCAAAGAATGAATATTGAATGGTGGCTAGTAGGCCTTTGGAAATGGTTCTGATATCGTAAGGTATTAGTGTATATGCTTGGAAGAAGGATTCCAGGAGGCCAGTGGTAAAAGGCGCTCCTAGCCCGCATTCCACAATTGATTTTTTTGATGCCCTTTTAACATGGGGTACGATATTGGTCTCCATCGAGGAGATTCCCTTTCTTCCAGGTAAATGGGAAAAGCTCGGCTAAATTCCAAGTCACCCACTTTCTCTGCTTGATCGCTAAATGCTGCCCAGCTCTCCTCATGCTGTGAGGTGGGTGTACATCTGCCGGCACTGGGTAGGCCCCTCTGTCCATGGGCCGCGCCATTTTTCCGGATGTTTCCATCCGGCAAACCAGAAGTCTCGTGGGCGCCACCATGTTTATGACCTTGGAGGTCGGAGGAACCCAGTGAGGTGAGGGAAGAGGTGGAGCTGCCACAGGAGGGGGTGTCGATGATGTAAGGAGGTAGAGTGGCGGGGTTTTCGCATGCTTGATGTTCCTGCGTGTCTCTTCCCGCCCTCTTGCGCGCCACCATTTTGAGGTGTTTTCCGAGCCCACACATCTTCCCTGGCCATTCTGTGAGGTGTTTTCCTAGCTCACACATCTTCCCCAGCTGCCATTTGGTGAGGTGTCTTCCGAGCCCACACGTCTTCCCTGGCCGCCATTTTGTGAGGCGTTTTCCGAGCCCACACGTCTTCCCTGGCCATTTTGTGAGGTGTTTTCCGAGCCCACACATCTTCCCTGGCCGCCATTTGGTGAGGTGTTTTCCGAGCCCACACATCTTCCCTGGCCGCCATTTTGTGAGGCGTCTTCTGAGCCCACACGTCTTCCCTGGCCACCATTTTGTGAGGCGTTTTCCGAGCCCACACGTCTTCCCTGGCCACCGTTTTGTGAGGTGTTTTCCGAGCCCACACGTCTTCCCCGGCCGCCATTTGGTGAGGCGTCTTCCCCGGCCGCCATTTGGTGAGGCGTCTTCCCCGGCCGCCATTTGGTGAGGCGTCTTCCCCGGCCGCCATTTGGTGAGGCGTCTTCCCCGGCCGCCATTTGGTGAGGCGTCTTCCCCGGCCGCCATTTGGTGAGGCGTCTTCCGAGCCCACACGTCTTCCCCGGCTGTTTTGTGAGGTGTTTTCCGAGCCCACACATCTTCCCTGGCCGCCATTTTGTGAGGCGTCTTCCAAGCCCACACGTCTTCCCCGGCCGCCATTTGGTGAGGTGTCTTCCGAACCCACACATCTTCCCCGGCCGCCATTTTTTGAGGTGTTTTCCGAGCCCACACGTCTTCCCCGGCCGCCGTTTGGTGAGGTGTTTTCCAAGCCCACACGTCTTCCCAGGCCGCCGTTTGGTGAGGTGTTTTCTGAGCCCACGCGTCTTCCCTGGCCACCATTTTGTGAGGCGTTTTCCAAGCCCATGCGTCTTCCCCAGCCGCCATTTTGTGAGGCGTCTTCCAAGCCCACACGTCTTCCCCAGCCGCCATTTTGTGTGTTAAGGTCCTCACATCCTTCCCGACCGCCATCTTGTACAGTGTCCTTTCTATATTTAATTAAAGGAGACTTTGGGGTGTTACAGTGCTCTTTTCTCTGCATAGATGGACTTCGGAAACCTGATTTCTTTTTCGTCATCTGATCTTTTAAAGACATCAGAACAAGTCTCTGTGCGATCAGGGTATTTGCTGCACCTTTCTTGCCTTTATCAATTGCCTGCCATAATTTGAAGCCCAATTCATCCCAGTCGTCATAGTTTGCAACTTCAGGGATGAATTGGTCATTGGTTTCAAGCCACCTTGCCAGACTCCAACCAGTCAGGGGTTGAGGTGGGGAGAACATGTCTGGGCATGCTTTAACACATTAAATAAAATGGAACTGGGGTACATTTGATTAAACACATGCATTAACAATAATAAAACTATATTTTCTTGAAGAACTGTCTTTAACATGGTGCTCGTGATGGGTTCTCTCTTACAAAAGTCTCTCAGTCTCTGCCATCATCTGCCTCAGATGTTTCTTCCACACACAAAGTTGTTCTTCTTCACTTAAATCAGCTCCCACACTTTCCCATCACAGTGTATGCAAGTAACACTACTTAGGCTTTACTTGTTTTGACCCTTACTTTTAGTGATTCCCCCCACACACAAACATTTCTTTTCTCCCTTGAATATATATGTGCCATCCTATCCATTTTCCAGGATACACTACTAGCTCATAACTGTATGTGCCAAGCTTTCAAGGATGATCAGAATTAAAATTCATGGGTAGCTTCCTTAGAAAGTGTTAGTATGACTAGTTATCACAAATAAAATTGCTATTTTAGATCAAACCAGCTTAAGCTAGATATCCATAACAGCTTTTGAATTAAATAAATGCAGGAAAAGATATACCTTAAAGTAGAAATGGCTTTTGAATATTGATGCAGCTGAACCTAGAAAGGTGGGTTTGTGTTTACTGCACATTTATGGTGAAGTCAGCCCTATACTTGATGGAAATAAGTTTTGAGGCTGGAGCTTTATAAAACATAAGGTTTTGTAAACATGGGAAGAGCCTGTGTATGTTGTTTCCCTAACGTATTCTGATTTCTTTGAATTATTTCTGCAGTGAAAGGGCGTTTAGAAGGGAACACCCAGGACATGTCACGGGCCAACAGCTTCACTGATGACATTGACCTCGTATCAGAAGAGTCACCCCTGCCAGCTGTATCCAATGTGGCACAGTAAGTGGAACAACAGCTCTTTAATTGATAATATAAATGCTCATTAATAGTGAGGGAGACTCATCACTGAATCAAAGTATTATTCTTTGGCTGGCTGAACTTGAAGTGATTATGAGTTTGAGCTTCTTTAACTAAACATGAACAGAAGTCATCAAGACACTTGGAAAAATCAGCACTGTGCACTCAGCTCTGTGACGGGTGCAGTCTTGGTGTCTTCATTTTTTACTTTGTAAGGCAGCTGACAGAGTTCCTGAGATTGAGCTTTACAGGCAGTTTTATACTCTGTAGAATTCTGCATCAGTTTAAGCTCTAAGGCAGTCCTAATATGAATAGTGTATGAATTGAAACGTAAAAAAAACTCAAATGAGGTCATGCTTGCAGGAGAAAATATGGACTTGTCATTGGAAAAACCCTTTAGTAAATATCTGAGACTGAAGGGAAAAAAAAAAAAAGAAAGAACAAAAATTGTTGCTTGCCTTCAGCTAGGGAAAAATGTCAACAGTGGTGTTTGTTCAGGATGAATTTGAAAGCAATGATTCCATTGTACAGAATGATTGGGTTTAAGATGTTTTCTTTCACATCATATGGTTACTTTCTGTCTGGGTAAATCATACAGATGATGTGTCTGCTGCATCTGTAGTAACTATACTTTGCTTTCCTACTGGATATCCTGGTGCTTTTAGTTTCCCAGCATGCTAGATTTTGTATCTGCTTTCAAATCAGAATTATAAATTGTTCTATTCGAGTTTGTTGGTTTTGGTTTGGTTTTTCATTTGTTGTGGGGTTTTATTTTGTTTGGTTGTTGGTTTGTTTGTTTTCCCAAATCAGTGTAGTACAAGCACAGGGTTTTACATTAAAAAAATCCAGTTCTAATCTTATTTCTACTGTTTAGTGCATGAAAAAATGGAGATATTTTATGTTATTTTGTGTAGTGCACCTTGCAAACAATACCTTTTTTAGTTCATATTAGAGTTTAAATGCATTTCTCTCTTGTGGGGAAAGTAAGAAAAAGAAAGCAGAAATATAACCAAATGCACAAATGCAAAAAAACCCACCCTGAAATAGGGAGATATTCGAAGTAATATACTATTAAATCAATAATTTCTCATGGTGTGGATGTCAACAGAATGATCTTATAACTGAATATTGCCAAATTAATGATTTTCATGTTCTAAGGCTGACCACAGATAAAGTATGTATAATTTTTAACTTCTGAATGTTTGTAATAAATCTCAAATGTACAGAAAGTATAAGGCCAAAAAATTATAGATGTAATATAAAGTTAAAAGGTGCCATTTAAAAATGAAATCAAGACATCACAACTTGTAGCTCAATGGTTCTGAAGTCAAACTTGCCAGTTTTCACCTCTATCACTGATCATCTCATTTTCTGTGTGCAGTTCTACCTAGTAGGATTCATTTGAGAGTTGACCTGATTCTTGAGCAGAAATTTATCATTTCACTGTTCAAAATGTCAGCTTCACTGGAGGAGCACAGATCATGCTATATTTATGGATCTTGCTTTTAAACTGTCGATTCTAATGAAAACAATGAGCTGTTGACACTGTATTTGCCTGATATGCACATCTCCTACATCAACACTAGATATAATTAGCCTAATTATTTATCTTGTCTTTTAGCAGAAGTGTAAGCAGGTAAGTCTGTGTGTGTGTTACACTTGCCTTGGTGTGTGAGCTTTCCAGAACAGCATGGCTTTTGCTCTTCACTTAACTGGTGCAACGAGTTTTCATCCTGGAGTCACAAAAGCAGTCAATGATTAGACAAAAATACTTCCAAGAGCAGAATTCAGCCAAAGGGGTGTGTGTGTATATATATATATATATATGTACACACTGTGAGCCTTCTCAGTTTGCAAAATGAGTGAAATCATGGCTTTCATGTAGCAGTTAATGACAGTATCCTACCATGTTGACGACAGTTTCATGGGGAGCACTTTGTGAACTCAAGTTTGACTTTGTCAGGCTGCCAAAAGGCCAAGTTTTCTTTGCCTTCAACAAGTCTCGTGGGCTAAAAAAAAATAAATCCTGCAGTAAACCTTTCTTTCAAAGCCTTTTTTTAAACTTCTAAGCTGCTATGTTGATTACTAAACATGAAGTGGCAGGTAATGTTCTGAGGGGGTTTTTTTCTGTAATGTGAAGAACAGATTCTTTTGAAATCTGCTCTGCTGGACTGATGATAGGAGAGGTGTTCTCTGGTGACAGTAACCTTTACTTTAGGCCATACTCTCTTCTAAACTCCTTTTATTGTGTGGGAAGGGCACAGGAGAAGGAAAAGAGCTGATGCTCTGGAGGTCTGCAAAATGAGTTATCTGCAAGCTTGCTAATTCTTTAACTGTGTCCATAAACAGCAAAAATGCAAAGAAAACATCTCAAAAGCGTGTGTGAATTTGATAAGTAACACATGAAAGAAAGGAGGAGAAATACACCTCAGAATGAGAGCAGGGACAGAAAACCTTAGTGGATTTTGGGTCCTTTCTAGCCCAAACATTTAAGTCCAGCTGCTCCCAACAGCTGGCTCGAACCAGAAATTATATTTGTGCTTTACATGTGCTTAAGTGACAGTCTCTGGAGATAGCTGTGTGGATTCATGGCTGAATGTGTCCAGAGGAGAGCAACAGAGCTGGTGGAGGGGCTGGAAGGTACATTCTGTGAGGCTGAGGACTCTGGACTTGGATAGTTTGGAGAAAAGGAGGCTAACAGGTGATCTCCCTGCTCTCTGAAGCTTTCTTAGGAGGGGGGAGATGCTGGGAGAGGGTGCTGGTCTCTTCTCCCTGGTGTTCAGTGACAGGACACATCAGAATGTCTCAGAGCTGGGTGTTTGGGCTAGATATGGTGCTGCAGCATGCCCAGAGAAGGGCAGTGAAATGTCTAGAGGAAGCCACATGAGGAGCAGCTGAGGGAGCTGCAGATGTTTAGCCTGGAGAAAAGGAGATTCAGTGCGGATTTTATTACTTTATACAACTCCCTGGGAGGAGGTTTTATCCAGGTGGGGTCAATCTCTTTTCCCGGGTAAGAAGTGACAGGACAAGAGAAACAACTGGATGGTTTAGTTGACAGGTATTCAGTCAAAAGTTGGACAGGATCTTGAGGTCTTTTCCAACCTTAGTGATTCTGTGATTAGGAAAAATTTCTCTACTGGGAGGGTGGTCAGACACTGGATCTGACTTCTAGAGAGGTGATCAATGCCTGTCAGTGTTTCAGAGATATTTGGACAATGCCTTTAATAATATGTCTGAACTTGGTCAGCCCTCAGTTGGCCAGGAAGCTGGGCCAAATGAGCACTGGAAGGGACTTACAAGGCATTTACATACCCTTGAAGTATCAAAATCCACTCTTGAGGAAGAAGAAGAAGAAACAACAGCATTGTTCTTATGCTGAATTGTGCAAATGCCGTTTTTCTCCTGGATTCTACCTGGCTGCACTGGGGCTTTGCAATAGTAAAGGAGACCACTGAAATAACTTTAGGCCTTATTTTATTTTTTTAATCTCCAGCTGGTCTTATTGTTAGGCAGACAACAACCCTTGGCCATTAAAACATTTTCTGTCGTACACACCAGAGTTAACCTTCCAGCAGGAAAGAGAGAATTTGGCCAATAAGGCTGCATTGAAAGATTGCATCAACCTGGTTCCAGATTAGCACAGTCTCAGGAAAAATGCACACAGCACCAGCTTCGGAGGCAGACATCCTGTTTTTGTTTTTCAGAGCCCTGTGGTTTAATGCTGTGGTGTTTTCAGCTCTTTATACACTGTAAGGGAAGGCAAAAGTTGGAAACCCTTTGTGTCAGCGCGGCGAGGCGACCGTGGCTGAGCGCGCGTTTTTGTAGCTCGCTGAGGTCACTCAGAGGTAAATATTGGCTGATCTCTCAGCAGAGGTAAATGCCAGCTGTTCTCTCAGCAGAGAGCGGGGCAGTGCTGCAATTCAGAGCAGTCAGCACCTCAGCCCTCCGGGGAGGAGACCTTTAGAAGGTGAGATCCAGGTGACAGTGACCACAGCTGTGGTAATAACTCTTCAGCTGGAACGGGCTGCCCCGGCAGGGATGGCTACACCTGTTCCCCACGGGGAAAGTGGGGTCTTCAGTACTTTTTATGGGTTGAGAGGGAGACCAACAGTTGCTCTTCTTCGTGGGGCTCTGCCCACAACAGAGTCAAGTCACGTTAAGGGACCGACTAAAACATAGTTAATTAATACTTTATTATTACTGCATAGGGCTGCAACAAAATAACATAAATCTGTGCAATGTGGGCACAAAAATGGCTCACTGTTTCAGTTTAAGGCCTTAAAATGGTGTAAGAGAAGCACAGAGATGTGAACGTGGAAGCAACCCAATATCCACCATTCCCACCTCCAGGATTTTTTCTTTCAAGCTCATAGTAGAAAAGCAGCTCTTAGACTGTACAAGGGAGATCTTATCTGCAAAATGATTAGCAGAACAACCCAACATGAGTATGTGGTTATTAAACAATCCAATGAACTCTGAAGAGGGGTGAAAAGATAGATCTGAGGTAAGGCAATGGCTGCAAAAACAAACCTCAAAACACTTGCTTCTGACAGGAGAAACTGAGACTCCGAGGGTGAGGACAGCTGAATGCCTTGCTCTGTGTCGTCAGTGGTGAATCCTGATGCAAAAGGACTACCACAAGTCAGTCTTCAGTGAGGAGCAGGATCTTCTGTGAGGACTTGGGCCTTTTGAAGCAAAGGGGTTGTTTTTGCCTGTTGGTGTTTTGTACTCGCTCCAGGCTGCCCAGAACAGGGCACCAAAGCTGCTCCCCACTTCACTGGAACCAGGTTCTGCAGGTTGAGGGGGTACCTTAAGCACTGCTGTTCACTAGAGTGTAAACCCCCCCCATTGTTAGTAATCCATGCAGCTACATTCTCAGGAAGATGGTTCATAAATAGTCTTGGAATCTAGCTTTCCTCTTTAAAAACAAGTCTAGGAACAGTGCAGGTTGTTTGGGGTTTTTTTCTAGTGGAAGTAGTTTATCACAGGATTGGCAGGTATGAAAAATTACTAGTTTCCTTCGTTGCCCACTAACACAGATATTTTATACAAAGTGAATAGAACAAATGGTAAAACTTATACTAGGTCTCAAAGCTTGCATTAGACATGCTCAAAGAAAATGTTGCTGTATGATCCCTTGAAAAAGGGATGTTAAATCCATCTTTCAACTTTATTTCAGCCTTTTAGTTGTTCCCTCCATGTTTACATGGTAGAAGGCTTTATCAGGGACTTCAGAGTATTCTTTCCTTTCTGTCTGTTTAGAAATCTAACAGTGTGCAACCCCTATCACAAAGTGTATTTTCAATCTTTCTGTGGTTTTGGTTTATCTCTGCAAGCATCCTTTATCTTTGTAACATTTCCGTCATAACTTCCTTCTCTAGCTTGCTGCTTTTAGTCTTAGTAAAGAAACAGTTTGCCTTATGGCCAGCAAATCTATTGCCCAGAATATTATTAGATCTAGTAATTAGATACTAATCTTTTGTAGCGTGATTGAATTTACTATCAACTAATTTATAACACTTTTATTTCTGAGATAGTGTCCTTATTGTCCTTAATCATCAGCTGGATCTGTTGTGGGACCTGTTGTCCTTTTGCATGTTTCCATGGGTATCATTTTAAAACACTGTTCTTAATTTTTGAAAGCTTAATCAGGCAGTGGATGTATCATGTAAATACTGACAGTGTCTCTGAGCTAATATGGGTGTTAGAAGAGGTGGAATCACCCAAGATGAGCAGGTTGGCCAAATGACAGCAGCAAGCTTGCTTAGAGTGCAGAATATTCCTGAAACTGCTACGGTTTTCCTACCATCACTGCGTTAAAATTTCATCCATATTTTTGAAAGAAATAAAATTGAGAGGAAGAGTTGAAATACTAATAAGTGGGCAACCCACAGTAACACGAAGGGAGGGCATATATACATATATATAAATACACCTATTATCATATTTCTAGCTTTTTCATGGTGTTGCTGGCTCTTGACACTTATTAATCCCTCCTCTCAAGTACGTCTAATATGGGTGTTACTGATGAAACAACTTCTGTCTGCTGCACTCATAAACACTATTAATCGCTTCAAAGATAAATTTACATAAGGGTCTGTCATTTCTGAACAGAAAAAAAGGTGAAAATAGTGAAAATTTAGTGGACAGTAGTAATTCCTAATCTGGTTCTATGCCTTTAACCAATATAAGGCCTTGTGTTAAATTAAACTTTTTAGTATTCCATATTTTTGTATTGTCACTCCTAATTCTGACCTCTTTAAAAAGGCTGACTCAGGATTTATTTCAGCACCCAAAGTATTTTTATTACCACGTAATATGAAAGCAAGACTGGAATTATTATAAATTGATGCCATTATGCAGTAAGTTTTAAAAGAATTTGACACTGATTCTGAGGGGTTTCGGAGCTATTTTTTTGGTTTTTAGTCTGAAGAGCAACTTCACAGTGAATTTCTTGCTCTTTTATTTTTAAGTGAGGACGTTTGGCCAGTGGAGGGCACTGCCCTATAACGCAGCGAGACACAGAAACTCCCGTTTCAGTTTTCAAAACCCGATTTGTCATTTCAACGGACTCGACTTATAAAACTAATTTATGTGCATCTGAATTTCCCCAGTGTTAAACTGGCAAGTTGCCGCCCTAAGGGAAACCCCTCCGTGTACTTAAACACCAGTTCAATGAGAAAACCGACCCCCAAAAGGCTCAGCTTGGTGTCGTGGTTATACTTTCTCTTTTTTTCTGGAAAACAGACCATTGTAACAGCCCACTAAAGACAGTCAAAATATAACCAAGTTCATGTATAATTTCTAAGCCTCTAGGCAGCAAAATGTCCAGACCTGATGGAAAAGCCTGAAATAAAAGGTTGCTTTGGGAACAGAAACTTCTACAAAACCTTTCATATAATGTTGGGTTTTTTTGCGCTTTTTTTGTTTGTTTTTGTTTGTTTGTTTGTTTGTTTGTTTTTCAGGAGTTTTCTAATCATTTCACAGAATTTTAGAGTATGGATAGAATTTTGCATGAAGGAGGTTGAGGTGACGCTGGGATATAAGCCTGTAAATACCTGTCCTGTGTCAGAAATACTTCATAAAGAATGTATCTGTTTCCAGATCAAAGTTAAAGACTCACATTTGTGGCTTTGTTTTACGCAGAAATTGTTATTTATCTATCTCAGTAGCAACTCTGAGAAAGGAAATGAGGCAACTCTTTCATTTGTTACTGAAAAGTGTGCCAAGTCTTGAGCTCTGGCACCTCTTGTGTGTATTTGTGAGGAGAAAGGTAGTAAAGGGAGGAATCACGTTATAAAGGCTTTGTTTGGAGTTCATATTTTGTTGAGGTTTTTCAGTTAAATATTGATTTTTTTATAATTCACTTAATTATAATCGTCAAGCTCCATAACACTTGACAGTATCTATGATATGTGCCTCTATATGAATCTATGATGAAAGTTTAGAAGAACACCACATTAAAGCATGTTCTTTGCTGAAGATGACAGTGCAACCCTCTGTAATCAGATCACTTCAGTGTGTCATGGTTAGGCAGAGTGAAAGTGCCAAGTGTGGGACTTCTTTTTTGGGGAGGGGAGGATAAAAAAAACTTGGTGGGGGGAAAAAAAAATTATGATTGCAATGCAGAGAGAAGTGTGACTGTCCTTTACCATGGCATGTGCAGAAATAAGCAAGCATGTGTTTGCTTTTACCCTTGGTCTTGTGGCTGTGCAATGGTTTTGACTTCAACACTTCTTGTGTGAGGCTGAATTTGAAGTAGCTGGATCATTCCTACACCTGTTCCAGTCCTGGGCATTTTTATGTGAAATATATTGAGGGGAAGGAGAAGCACAGGGAGAGGACTTCACAGGTCATTCCTGATGTGGTTGAGCTCCATCCATAAACCACAGTGTGTATTTTGTACAGGCAGCATTCAACACACACAAAAAAAAGCTTCAGAAATTGCATATACCAATTGTCTTTCCTTTTTCTGTCTGCAGTTGTTTCCAGGGGCTGCTCCTGTGACAAAAAGTAAGGCAGCCCATCAGTCCAGTCAAACCAAAAGCCCATCCCTGTATGAGCAGGGGCTCTGTAAGCAATTAGGGGGAGAAAAAATAATGAAGAAAAGCTTGAAGGCCAGAATCCTGCCTTCCAGCTAAAAGAGTGGCTTTTAATCCCTGTAGCCTACTTCCTTAAGGAGTGATGTGGCTGTCTAACACCTTACTCCTACAGGCATTGTTTCTGGGGCAGTATCAAGCAGGAAAAAAGAGAGAAACTGAAAGTTAAGAGATCTCTGTGTGGTTAATTGACAGGTCATGATGAGTGTCATGACCTGAGGAAAAAAAGAGATGGAAAAGAAAATTTTATTACAGTTGTTGAGAACCATTGTGTGGTTAGGGAATGCTGTTTGTAGGTGATTTCTTTGGTATTTCATAGTAACAGTATTAAAATCAATTTATTTTTTTCAATATAGTATTTTTCAAATTTATTTTTCAAAATAATATGTCAAGGATACATTCAAATGACATTATTTGGTTATGATGATTCAGAGTGGGGTTGAAAGAAATAAACAAAAAATTCGGAGTTTCTACTTTATTTCTCCGCAGGAAGCAGGTAGATTGTCCACTTATTCTAAGATAAAAGAACGAAGACGCTTTTTCTGTCTTTTTAAGTGTTAATTTGATGTTTACCAAGGGCTGCTTCGGCCTTGCTTTATTTGCTCTTCTCTGTATAATCTTATTCTGTAATTACTGGTAAAGTGCTTTTCCTTATTGAAATATAAATAATTGCTCCTTTAATTGAGGTGGCTTTTCATAGACTTTTGTATACTGCAACACAGTACACAGTGAAGCAAGACACAGGCCTGTTTGCAGTGCATTAAATGACATTAGAGTTCAGGTGACATGGCTGAGTTATTGGAGCTGCTTCTCTTAGATGGGATGGAGTTAAAGCTATGGTTCACCTCCAAAAATACCTCTCATTAATGTTTGACTTATGTGCCTTATTGATTTTCTTTTCTTAAATATACCTCAAAGAAAAATCTTACAAGAAAAAATAGGTTCTTTGGTAAAAAAATTGCCAAAAAATGTCATCTTCATTTCATTAATGTTTAAAAGCAATATCAATTTTCTTTTTCCAGTGAACACTGAGACCACTGGTCGTTCAGCTGCAGTAAAAGTACAATGTGAATTTATCTTCTTCAAATTAAATTTTTTCCCCTAAAATCAGATTTATATATTTTGCAATGAGCAGACATCTCTATCCAATACAACTATTTTAACGTGCACAAGATGTTCACAACAACAAAACTTAGTATTAATTTTGTCTCTGCTTATGGCTTTTCTCTTGGGTAACTCTGCCCAAACTGAAGAAACGTATTCTAGACTTGATATTTTGCTCTTTTATTAATGTATGTATGTCTCTCTATATATACACACATATATTCTGTTATATATAATCCATAATTATGTAGATTTAAATCAATAGCCAAATATTTGTTGAGAAATCAACACGCAGTTTGGGTTAAATATTAATTATTTCAATTTCTGTGCCTGTTGCAGCTGCAACTAATGCATGTCTGTGACCCTCCAAAAAGTGCTGATATGTGAAAGCTGATAGATAAAATCGTTGCTTTGTTCATTTGACTACTGGATTAATCTCTGTGCTTGAAAGCTTTATTTCAGTAAGTTACTTTCAGGAAATTCAAGTGATGGCAATTCTTTAAAACGTGGTGGTTCCTTATGGATTTCTCAGCCCTGACACTTTCACAACTGCACACGAAAAATCTTTTTTACAGGCAAAACTTGATGAACTCCACATGGGACAACGAAAGTCACTTTTCAGGTTGGGTACCCAGAAATAGGTGCCAGACAAATACCAGTGCCAGTTGCTTGTCTGCTTTTTCTTTTAGTGCACTGTAATTTGGAGAAGCAATTACACTCTCTCTTTTACTGCAGATTAAACCCCCCTATCTCCAGGGCTGCTTTCCCCCCATCACCCAACAATGCTTCGAGATGTTATCGCCCTGCTCTCAAAAAACTTTGCCCTAATTGCTTAGCTGTTTGTTTGTATTGCTAAGACAGTTTATCTCTGGTCTCTGGGTCGAAATGAATTTATCAGACCATTACAGTACAGAAAGCTTAGTATGTGGGCACTGAAGCTTGCAGTCATTGCACGCTATATTGAGTCCTGTTCCTCTCAGTGCACAGGGCTGTTTTGCTTCCAGCGTGCTGTAATGGCATTTTTCGTAAGTTACTGATACTTATCTGCTCTGGTTTACGTTGGTTGGGCTGCCTGCACCCGAGGACTGGCGAGAACAGATAATCTTGATGGTCTTTTTTTTTTATTTAGTCAGCTGTCTGCGATACGTGTGGTGCTCATTGGTATGAAAATGTTTGAAAACAGAGCTCAAAGAGCTAATAAATCTGTTCTTATGCTGATTTCTCTTACTTCAGCAGTTGCTACTGAAGGGTCCCCTCCAGTGGGTTCTGTGACTTGTCCCTCTCTAGTAATCTAAATGCAATAATACAGTGTAAACTAAAGGTTTGCACACATTCCTGTGCTTACTTGGCTATTTTGTTATTAAAATGCACTCACCAGACTTTATCACCGCTGATATCTTTGTTTATTATTTCAAATAAACAAAGCAAGTACTCTTGCTGTATTTAGTTCTTTTGTTATTCTTCATACTCTTTGGCTGCTGTAAATTATATATTTCATCTCAGAATTTTGTTGTTGTGGGAGTTCAGACTCTTTCTCATCTTGACAACGAATTTTTTGCTTCGTTTTGGTTTTTAATGTAGAGAAAATTTCAATTTGATTTTGTGCTTAATCTTTTACGTCTAAGTGAAAGGCTTCTATTAATCTCATGTTATCCAGCTGACAACTCTGCTTAAATTCTAATTTAGAAAAGGAGCCTGTCAGTGTTTGACAAGCATTGGGAAAGGAGAACTTGCTGGCCATGGAGCTGCTGTGGTACCTTGAGGGCTTGGACTGTGCAAGCCTTTTGCCCCTTCTTGCAGGGCAATCCAAGGTCAGCTCTAAATGGAATAAGGTGCAATTTATTAAGCTAATTATCCCTGCTGTTACTGTACAGCCCTGCTGCTGTCGGTGAGGGAGGATTGCTTTGTGACCCAGACTTTGTCTCAGCTGGAATGGGCTGAGCCTGTGCCATCTTGTCCTGTTTGTCCCTTTCTCCCCCTGCACCACTGAAGGCACAGGAATAATGGGAGTTCCTTAGGATGGGGGGTCGATTATGGGCAGTGTTAGGTGGTGAGTGCAGGTTCTGTCGTTTGTGGTAGGGAGGTAGGCAGGAGATGGGGAGCTCCTGCCTGGACAGATGGGAGAATAGATGCAGGAAAAAGAGCAGCGGTCTGGATGAAGATGAAGGGAACCCTCACACTTACCCAGACCTCCCTTACATGTCTTCCTGATGACTTCAGAGCTTGCTCTGGCTTCTCTCATCGTTCATAACCATCTCAATGTCTCATTAATCCCTGCAGTTCCTCCTCTTCTCTGTGGGGTGGGGTCAGTGTGTGTGTGCACCTCTGATGACAGCCCTGGCCAGCAAAATGTGGGTTTGCTTGCTCTGCTGAAAAGCCTTGACTGAGCTCTGACTTTTATTTCAATGATCAAGCACATCTGACTTTTGTCTCTCTGGCTGGTCAAGAATCTGAGTTTGTGTCCTCAGCTGGCCTTACATTTTTCCCAGGAAGAATGACTTGCATCTGGAAAACTTGGAGAGAAAGCTTTGTCTTTCATTATCAACACATCTTCTGAGCAACCTCACAGCAGCTCTCTGCTCTTTGGATGTCATGGATAAGCCAGGATGCAGGGGATGTCCCCACTCCCTTCAAATTTACTCCTTGGCTGCAAGGAGCTGTCAGGCCTGTATGTAGCTGATTAAACTTAGATTTAGAGATGTAATCATGTAGGTAGCTGTTGGATTTCTGTGAAACAGAGTTTGTGTGACTGTCTAAGAGGTCTCTTCTGTGATACTATATTACACCTTTTTAGATGTCTTTTGTTGTTTGTTTGTTGTGAAAGCTCCCACCCAACTCGTGTGTTTGAACCCCTGCAAATGCACTCGGAGTCTGAATTTAATTTTATCACTCATGCATAGTATTAAACTCTGAAAATTAAGTCAGAATTATCCTCCTCCTTGCTTTACAGCAAGTCTGTGTGTGTGATGAGTAAACACACTGTGGGTGGCCTAGGGTAAAATAAAATTCAAGTGTTTGTTTGCAAGGGTAGCTTTCTTCACCTTCAGTAGGTAAGGCCATGGTTTAGTAGATTTTACTAGATGGTTTATTTGGTGTGAGAAACAAATATTGCACAGATGAATGTAAACTTTTTTTTTTTTATTTTGGTTTTTTTAGAAGCATACTGCAAAGTTTTCTCCTCTGGTGCTCAAAACGTGACCCTTGTTTTTAGTATTTGCATTACAGACTTTGCCACAGCTGATATCTTAGACCTCTATAGCTAATTGGAAGTAACAAAACCAAAATATATGTCCTTACCTTACCCCTTCAGTCTTTGTCTCAGACAAGTATCACATAATTTAATTATAGCAACTGAGGAAATAAAAACCCTCACAAACTCCTCCTCTTTCTTTAGTTGTATCATGTTGAGCACTAATAATGAAGATTTCCAAAACCTCTGGTTTCAGCATTGTGATGCTTTTATGCAGGAGCTAATGAAGAGCTGGAGCTGCAACCAAGGTTATTTAATCTTATCTTTGCCTTCTCCTCGTTCAGAAAGCGTTTATCTCTCACAAATAGGAGAGGCATGAGCTCATTATAGAACTTGCTATTCAAGACATCCCCATTCCCTCACTGCTTCTTGTCTTATGTGGCTTTTATTCCTCTGGCACTGCCTGAGCAAGGTTAATACAAGTATGAAAGTCGGGCAACAGTTGTACTTCTTCCTGAGTAAGAGGTTTCAGCCTGTTCATTGGTCACAGCATTCTTGTTTGGTAACAAAGAAATAGAATTTGGGTGGATGGCTTCATCTATGAGAGATCTTCACAGGTACAGCCATGGCTTCCTTATCAACCTGTTTTAAAATGCCTCAGTTTATTTGGGGGGGAGGGGGAGGTTGGAAAGCGAAGGAAACAATTAAAGTTCAAGTCTTTGGGTGTTTACACTGTTAGTTCTCATTTTGAGTTCTTTTATTTAAACACAGCTGGCCTGTCCTGGACTAACAACCAGCTGTTGGAACTAGCAGGTGGAATCTGTAGCGATGGAAGTTTGTGGAGGCAGGAGGAAACCTGAGGAACTCCCAAACGTGGGATATTAGGTTGGCTCACTCTTGGAGTGCACTGGATTAACTTCTCTGTGCAGGCTCTGAACCCAAATTATTAAATGGGTTGTGAACATGTGAACCTGTGCTGAGTGACTGATCTGCAGCCCCATGAGCTGTCTGGTTGCACTTAGGCAGAATCTGAAAGGTCTGATCACTCCAAAGGGATTGGGAACAGCAACCTGTGGAAGGACACCTTTTGCATGAGCTGAGTCCACAAATCCAAACCACAAATAGGAAACAGGGTTTGGGTCATGTAATTTCTCCTTGATGTTATTGGAGCATATGCATTTTGTAGTCCATCTGTGAACGTGTATTTTTCTATCAATGAGATATTCTGATAGTCAAATTGAGTCTTCCTTATCCTAAAATCTGCCTCTTAATTTTGAATAACAAGCTAGCAGACCTTATCTTCATTTCCTTCACGTGATTGCGAGCGTATAAACACGGTGCTTGATCGCTGCTTAGCCATGCAATTCTTGCTGTGTTGGTTGAAATGTTCTGTCAACCTGCATTTTCTGCAAAATGCCACCCCTTTTTCCTCTTTTGCACATGCCATCTTTAAAAATATCTATGGGACAAAGTGAAAAGGAATTTCTGTCTTTTTCAGCAAAGGACAATAAGAATTGTCCTGGTACTAATAACTATAGAACTGTTACAATTTTTTTTTTAACTTAAATCACCTGACTTTTATTGTGTTCCTTGATGTAGGTGATCGTCATCTACAAAAAATGTTTGACTTAGCCAAAATTCAGTCTTGCTTTCTGGAGGAATTGTTAGTTTGAGACAACAAGAAAAGAAGAAAACTAGCATTAAAAAAGTCTCTTAAAAGTTTTTACACTTTTCTGTTTGTAGGTCCAAGTCAGCAGAACTTTGAAACACTGATATATTAAGGAATTTTGGGATGCTGGGACTTACAAGGCTAGATGACTGGGTTTATCCAGCCTTGTACCTATATACAGTAAAATCTTTTATGATTATAAAGACAAGAAATGAACATTTATCCTGAAGTTTTTGTTGATGTCTGTCTGTTCTCAGTCAGTAGCACATATTTAAAACAGTAAACCTTTTATTGTCTAACTGCTACAGAGAATGCTGTTTTCCAAAAGCAGTTGTCAAAAATATGCCTGTAATGTTGTGCTGAAAGCATTTTTTAGGGGGAGTAGTAAACGATGCTGACGATGTGTTTTCTTTTGGGGAAAAAAAGATGCTTTAATGCAATGGCAAAAATTTAAGTGAATGACGTTAGAAGCTGGTCGTTGATTTGTCAGGAAAAATGAGACGTGAACTTTGCGAACTGAAGGAACACCTGAGTGAAACTTTGAGTCTGTGAGGGTGTTTCGTGCTCTGCCTTTCTCCTTTTCATAAGCTGGGTAATGCCCTGTGGGCATTCCATATCTTTGCTTAGCTCTTTAAGTTCCTTAAAGAAAAAAATACTAAGCTAATTAGTGAGATTTTTAGCTCTACTGTGTACTTACCTTATCATGCCAAAGGAAGAATGTCAATTCTTGCAGTCTGCCACAGTGGTTAATGTTTCTTTTCCGCTTCTCAGACTGACTGTGCTCGTTCAGACAAGCCCCTCCCCATAGTATGATCACATCAAATACTTTTAAAAGTACAACAGTTTCTGTAGGATTGTAAAAGAGAAGCACACTTGCTGATCTTCATTCTACTAAGCCTGGAGATTGATAACACAGACTGCCTTTGGAGCTTACTCTTCCTGTGGAATTTTTAATTAACAACCATTGAAATAAAAGACAGGGCAGTGTAGCTTCCGAATACTTTTTAATATTGCTGCTTTCTTTTTAGGGTTGAATTAAGGAAAGTGATGCAAGAGGACTAAAATGGGAAGAGAGGAGGGAGTAAAATGTTAAAAATCAGCTGGTTAATAACTGGTAACAAAAGAGGTTTTTAGAGAAAATTCTGTTGATTCTCATAAACAAAAGGAGTAGGGAGTGCAATTACAGATGAATTATAAAAGAGGCAATTGAAAGGTAGGCTTCTTTGGGCAAAGAAGAATAAAAAGCCACAGGTCTGCCTTTTTTGGAGGAGGGGGTTTGATTTGTTTTTCTAATTCACACAGGTTTCTTGCAGGACTCACGTGAGAAGGATGAATCAGGAGCAGTCTTTTCATTTTCTTTTTATCCTTCAGTAGAAAAAATGATATTTGAAGCTTCCTCTGGGTCTAGTTTTGTGGAAGGTGTGGCTCAGGAAAATTAGTTCCTATAGGCAAAAGAGGTGTCTTGTAGGGGAGTCTCCAAAAGCCCTTTGAGTAACTTAGGGCAGCAAATTTTTGGGAATTTTGATGTAGTTATTAAAAAAAAAATACTTAAAGTAGAAACAATTTTAAATGAACAAGCTGCCGTCTCAAAGTTGTGAACAGATCCCTCTGTTTCTCACCAAGTGATTCAGTTTCTTTCACCAACTCTTTTCTACATTATCTCACTGATATGCTACAGAAATCCTGACTGTTTCTTACTTTTATGGTTGTGGTTTCACAACAATTCTTTACTTTGAGAATATAATAAAGAAAAAAAATTCCATGGGAGCTTTCAAAGTTTATGGAGTTAGTCCTCACTTCAGTTTTTAAATCTCTTGGCCCTCTTCTTTCGCTTATATATGGGCATCTTAATGTTATAGTCAGGCTTGTGTTTGTTTATGGCTGTAGCTGAACCAGGTCACAATACACTGATTAATGGATGCTGCTGAGATGACATACTGAGGTTGTGAACTTCAGCCTGATCTATTTTCCTATTCCTTATTTACAAAGTTCTGTTTAAGGAGAGTAAAGTGAAAATAAGCAGTTGCATTTGAAGCCTGGGTCCCAAAGCATCTCGGTGTATTTTCATTTAAGCACCAGCAGATGTTTAAGTACCGTGAATGCTTTAAGGGAAATACCTTTCTATCCACTGGGGGAGTGGGAGACAGAGAAGGAACAAAATAATACATTCAGCTCCAGTATCCTGCATCAGATTTATCTGTATTGGAGAATAAGACCATTTTTTAAATGCACCAAGTACAGTCGTATCCCTCCCTCCTCACACCTCTCCTTTTAAGCAATAGTGAGAGGGAGAAGCTGTTTTCCAAGACAACTTCAGTCCTGCTCAGAAGGTATTCACTTTCTTCTCAAATTCCTGTTTTATTTTCTGTGCAGCTTTAAAAAGGAGTTCTGCACTTCTTCTGGATCCTAAAAAGTCTGGGCAGTTCCACACTTTTTCACAGCCCACTTGGAATTGCCACCTGGCCCTGTTACTCCTTACTTTCTGCCAGCTGCTTCCCACTGTGATAGAGGCTGCACTATAACAGGCATTTGTTTTTAGGATTCTGGGGATTTCAGGAGTGGGAGAAGGACCCACTACTCTTGCAGTAAACAGGTATTTTTAAAGGTCAGGTAGAAATCAAAAATTCCTGTTTTCTTCCTGTGCTTCCTACTATACCTCAGTAATAGGAAATTCTCCTGTCCCATCTATGGGTCACTCCAGGGATGAAAAAGAACACTTGGGTTTTTATTGCCATCGTGTTGCCTTGGCTGTGACCAGGGCAACAGAGCAAAATTCTGTTTCCTCTGGCAAGAGGGGAAAATCATCTGTTTACTGATTGTAGGGTGCACTTCCCATATCTGCAGGTGGTTTTTGGCTTGGAGACACATCACTATGTCAGGCTTTGTTTTTGCTGCTAATTATAATCTGTTGTGTGTATGTGCATACACACATTTTTAATTTTGAAAACTGAACACAGTGTTAGTATTGGGGAGATGTTTCTGGTGTTATGACTGTGGTATAACTTGCTGTGTTGGTAACAAATCCTAAACTCTGGATGGGTACCTATACCTCCCCCACAGAGCTCCTGTAAAAGTTCTCCAGATAAAATATGGGTGCCTGCTGAAAAATGCTGAAAATAGTGTCACATTAAGCACAAAACTTGCAGATCAGGTATGAGTATTTTGAAAGAGAAATTCTGAGTATCAGCCTTTCTATCTTAACTAGACTTTTGGAAGTGAAAATGAATGTTTTCTGGTTTCAGTAGCTGTTTACAAATTGTGCTGAGTTGGTTTGTAGATCGTTCTTGTAAATGATTCATAAGGGGAAGGTCAGGAAGATCATATTTTGCTCAGTTATGTTATGTTACATGATGCAACAGCAAATTCTTTCTTCACCCAGAGTAGGCCAGTCTAAAGAAATGGTATGGAAAAATATATTGATGTTCAGTGAAACTGAAAAACCTGCTGTTTCACAGATTGTATTGTGCAAGACAGAACAGAGCAACCACGTTACTGGGGGATGGCAGGAAGAACAAGCTGTTCCTCCTCAAGGAGAAGCACAAATCCACTTCAAGGTTAGGTTTGGAACACTCTGAAAAGCACAACGTGGCCCCAGTTAGGATAATTGTTCTAGGAGTGGCTTTGAGAGACTGTGGAGTTCATGAACTTAAAGGCTTCCAGCTCAGTCAGCCTCAGAAGCCTGGAATGTGGTGATATCATGGGCAGTTTTGCCAAGTCACTTACAGAAGTAACTTTTTGTTGTTTGATGAAAATTGTTGTCAAAAATGCTTTCATACTTCACGACATTGCCTTTAGATGTATTTAGAGAGGTCTCAAGATCTCATTTGTAGGAAATGCAGGTGCTGCCACCCCGGGATTTTTTTCCTAAGGCCTAAGCTGGGATCCTTGCTTTGCTCTTGGTCATTGTCTGTAACTTTTAATCTTCTTTTTTTTTTTGAAAGACCTGGAAGTAGAGGGAAAACAAGTCTGACTGCTTGCAGTAGTATCATAATTGAGGTATAATCTTCAGAACAGCCTTCTTTTTTTACCTACTAGTTTTTAACTAATCCTGAAGGTGTGCCTCTTACCTATGGACTGTTTTGGTGCAAGGCAATCTTTGTTTCTTGATGGTCTCCTTAGAGCTCATCTGGTTTCTCTTGGCAAGTGACCATGTATGTTATTAAACTGTCATTTAAATGTAGCACCATTTTCTTTAATGTTACATCTTTCTGCTGCATTCCCCCAAAATATTTAAAAATCTGCATTTTTTTGTTTGTTTGTTTTAGTATTTTCAGTCATACCGATGCTTCCTTTCTCTCCTGCAGCAAGCTGGCCAGCAACTGTGATTTGATATTTTACAAGTTCCTTGTTCTTTTCACAGTAACCACCAGCCTAGCCCAGATAAAATGTCTTTCCCTTTGAGTCTCAGTGTTGGTTGCGATGATATTTTAAATTTAGTGAGTACTTTTACAAAGTCAGAGTCTTTCAAAGTAGGAAAGAAGGCCTTTTAGACACAAACACTGCAGGCTGGCAGAACCTGGGTGGTGTTGTTCGTTGCAAGAAAAGTCAAAGCATTTTGGGGAGGAAAAAATCCCACTTGCAAATAAAATAGTCCAGCACTAACTTGGATGTTAAGAAAGTTTTCTTTCATTTGCCACAGATGTTGTTAAATTTTAGCCAACTTGGAATTCTATGGACAGCAAAAGGCTTTATATTTTTTTTTGTTTTTTTTTCTGAACGTGGTACTGGTTAAATCAACCCTGGCAAAGATAAAGCAAAACACTGACACACAAGCTTGGAATGAACATATTCAGTCCCTTCTCATGCAAAACCCAGCAGAAACCCCAAAAGGGTTATTTTTAGCTTTTGTTTTCTCCCAGGATAGATAAATGGAATCAGCTGTGACAGAGACATGATTCACCAGCATGAAAAAGGGACTGATATAATCCAGAACAAACAAACAAGAGCAGAAAAGGGTTTTAGGGAAAACGGAGAAATGGGTTTATTTTTAGTTGGAGTCCATAGGTTTTGAGGAGGTAGGATTCCTCTTTCTCCCAACTCTGCCCTGAAAGTTGAACAACTTTTAGACTAATAAGCAGGAACGATCTCTGTTTATGCTAGTAGAAATCTGAAATGTGCCAGGACCCTTATTATTTCTTTCTCTTAACCCTTGCAAATATACATGAAGAGACTGAGGGTTTTTTTAAGGCATTTCAAAGGCATCTGATTTAATTTTTTCTAATATGACTGCAGAAAATGATTTCCTTCTTTGCATCAGCAATCAAGATGTTATATTTGGCCATCTTTCCAGTAACAGAAACGTGTGTTTCTTGTAAGGCAGAAAGGACACTGGGCTGGTGACCAGTAGTTACATAATTCATTTTTTTTTCCTGTATCTTTAAGATACGCAGCTTTGATACAATTCTGGGTTTAGTACAGATGGTTGGCATTAAAAAACAGAGATATTGCATGAGTCTTGAACCAGAAGCTATTAGAAAATAATGTGCAGTGTTAACTTCTCTTTAAAGTACAAATCCCTCCAGCTCCCATATTTCACCAGGCATTCAACCACTGTCACTGCTGGTTTCTGTTTGCTGTACTTCAGTGTGTCTGTGTGTAAGCTCGAATTGTTGCTCTGTTTTGAAGTTCTAGTGCCTGCATATTTATTATCTTTTTCCCGTGGATAGGATTTTTCTTGTTTTATGGTATGATGGCTGTCAAGTGAACTCAAGCCCTTTAAGGTGTTTGGGTGTTTGCAGGATGTATTTGTGTATGAAGATTGGTAAAGCTTTCATGGAAAAAAAAAAAAAAAAATGAAGTTAATTCTCAATCTGCTGCCTGTGTGAAAGCAGAGTGTCCTCAGAAAAGCTCCCCCCATCAGAGCTCACAAGAGTTATCTGTTCTGCAACTCTGCGTGGCTGAGAGAAAAAGGCCTTTCTATTTTCTCCCTTTTCCCACCCTCTCTGTTCTCCCCACTTTCCTTTCCTTTTTCCCCACTTGAAAGCAGCAGCATGGCACTGGTGCTTGTGCATGATTTGATAAAGCCTGCCCATCTGCTGGTGGGACAGATGTTTTGAGTCCTCCTCTGAGAGGCCACAAAGCTGGAGGAACAGGAGAGATTTCTGCAGAGACAATTTGACTCTGCAAGCCCACAGTGGTAACAAACAATTCTAGGCATGACTTCCCTGTGTTTTCTCCAGAAAGAGTAGCGTGAACTTCCCCGCAAAAATGATCAATAAGTGGCAACAAGCCTAACCAATATGTGAAGCAAATTCTGCTCTATATTCCGCCATCATAGGAACTAGAAGCATTTGAAGGCTTTAGAACAAGCAGGGTTCATATCACAGGAGAATCTTCTTCCCTAAAGCCTGTGTTGTTAGAATTTGAACCCATTTTCCTGACAGGCTTTATGTGATGGCTGTGGGCCTTGTTCTGTGCTGTAAACCTGTTTATGTTGCTTGATCACTGCAATAAATTAACATTTTGTCTTCACTTGAGTAGGTGACACTCAAGTTCACTGTAAATTTTTGTTTATAAAGGGAACAAAGGGTGGAGTTTGTTGTGGGAATTGGCACACTGCAGGAGTTATGTGAAAAGTCTCTCATTTCTGGTCTCTTGCTAGTGGCAAAAAAGCACAGGAGAGTTTCTTTTATGCATTCATTTCCCCTCTTCAAATTATCTGGTTCTGGGTGTTTTCTCTTTCAAGCTCTTGTGAACTGGGGGGAAAAAAAAAATATATTAGTGCAGAAACTTAGATTTTCGTTGTGAAGGGGAAAGAGATGTAACCAGCATGCTATGGGTCTGCTTAGCTAGGGTGCAAGCATAGTCTTCCTTATGTCAGAAAACTGTGTTAAATCTGAGTCATCTACTGGTCTTTTATCCTCCCTCAGTATTGGCAGAGTTTACATAGCACAGAGTAGGAAAATGTAGAATGAATCTCTTGGAGATGAAAAGGTTGATGCTCAGTTGATGTTGTACATTGGTGTCGTGTTTTCAAATGTATTCATTATTCTGATATGTGAGTCTTGATTAGTTATAAACTGTTTTGTCATTTCCTTATTCATAACTTCACGTCCTAAATGTGATTTGAGGGGTCTCTTCTTCAGAAGGGTCTAGAAGGGAAAGCCATCTGAGGAGCAGCTGAGCTCTCTTGGTTTGCTCAGCCAGGACAGGATTTTTACTGAGGCTGTTTCTTCCTACCTCCTTCCATATTTCATCACAAAATTGTGCTTTTAGCAAAATCTTGCAACTTGGCAGCTTGACAGGGGTTTTTTTATATCCACATTCCACTATTTTCTCCCCATTGCTTGCAGGTTGTTGTTACAGTTTATTTAAAATTCATCAGTGAGATGTCTTTTTACCAGAGGATAGCTGTACTCCTTGGCCAAAAGCCCATTAAAAAAAAAAATAAAATAGCTGTTTCATTTATAAATATGCATATTCTGACTTAAAGTCAAAGCAATAAAAAAGCACGCTGAATTATGTCTTACAATCTAGTCCACTTGGCTTCCATTCTGTCCATTAAATCCTTTTTTCAATAAGATGAGCACGTAAAAGTTCTACTCTCGCTGCTCTGGTAATTTAAAAACACAGGAAAGTCCTACTACAGATTGTCACAGCTCTAGCAAGATAACAAATACCATATGAGTTTCCACTCTGCTCAGCAGAATAAAATGGATCAAGTTTAAGGCAGAATTTAAAGCATAAAGTAGATCATAAGTTGTTATAGAACGGTCCTAGTAATTAAATGTTGAGGTTACTGTTTTTTTAAGACCATGAATGACAATCATTTGAGAGACCCATGATAGTATTTCTTTTAAAACCTATGAAGGCAGTAATACTCCGAGGGTTTTATTTCTCCATTGATCATATCAGATGAAACCCCTTGTTGGTAAAAAACTTTCTATCACGTAGATCACATCTGCTGCCACAAATGAGAGAGACTTTTTCTGATATGAGAAGACAAAATAAACACAGGAAATTGCTGTTTTTTCAAGAAAGCCCTAAAAAGAAGCTGCATTATGTCACTTCAGAAACTGCAAGCAAAATTAGCAGACTGAATGTGTTTGTTTTGGTGACTTTTCACTTCCTTTGATAATTAGAGCAGTTATAATATTACTCAGTAAACCAACTCATTTTGTGGGATATAGTTTTGTGCAAAGTGATTAAAGTCTGTAGCAGGAGAAAAAAAAAAAAAAGAAGTGGAGGAAGGGAAGGTTTTTATCCTAGAGGTTGTATTTTTTATATTTGTCTTGATTGCTGTAGTGAAGTGACCATGGCAGAAAATTGTGCAAGAAAAACAAGACCCCTGTTTTTCTTTTTTTCTGGCTTCTCAAGGCCATAAATATGAGAATGTTTACCTTTGGAGTGTGGTATAGTCAGCCTTCTGAAGGTTTACCTGCATACACATTTAAAATCTATATACTGATTGATGCAATCAGTCACTCAGAAGCCTGACACAGACCACTGCATAAATTATAATTAAGGGATATTAACTTGTGTTTTCACCTTAGGTTTATTGCTGATGTGCCCTACTCTTTATAGGTAGGAGGTAACAATTCTCAACATCTGCCTGAATTTCAGTCTGGTTTTCTGCTTCTTCTCTATTATGCTGTTGTGGATAGAGATATGGCATTTGAAATTCAACAAACAATAAGAGCACTACAGGACATGTTGTAGAGTATTACCTTTTTATAGATCTGTTGCAGATAGCAAATACTGCCCTAAAACTGACTTGGAGCAGTAAAAAGTTCTCGTGGCCAAACACAAGCCTGTTTTACTGCCTTGATTTCTTAAAGGGGAGCAGGGGAAAAGTCAGGATAATTTTCAATTTGAGAAATGCTTCCTCTTCTGGTTAGAGTACAAAGGAAAGGATGCTCAGTTTCTGGGTTCTGTTCCTGACTCTGACACGAATTTTTTGCTTACCCTGAGCTTCTGTTTACTCAAAAGTGAGGGCAGCATGTAAAGAGTCAGCTGGTGTTGTTTCCATTGCAGTCTCTTCTATAAAGTGTTTTGAGATCCACTGGTGAAAAAAATCGGAAAAGTTGTGTAAAAAACCAAGTTGTTCTTTTAGTTCACCTTGCCCAGGTAGAACAATAACATCATAACCAGCTGCAAAGACTGTTCAGTCCGATGCTGCCAGAAAGTTTACAACCAACATTCTCACGAAACTCAAATGGAGAAATTAATTTTTGTGGTGTTGGTTTTTGTTTTGTATTGGTTTGGGTTTTTTACCAGTAGGTCTCAAAACACTTTACAGACAAACTGCTGATGTTGTTTCCATTTTGCAGGTGGAATCTGGTGCACAGAGAGCAGGACATGTCCTGTTTAATTTATCTGGCAGAAGGACTGAACAGGGAATGCAGTCCTCCTGTCCTCCCCAGCTCACAGAGGCTGTGACATAGGGCCATATTTATTCCCCATGCACAGTTTTCCTTGTATTCTTTCTTTCTATTTTTCTCCCTGTTCCAAGGAGACAGACATTCAGCAGAGTAAAAAATATGACAAGGCATTTTCTCTTCTTTCTAATTTTCACAAGTGGCCCTGCATATTTTCTTTTTGCGTGTAAATTGATCTAAATCTGAAGGCAATACAGGTAACTAGACCTGTGCAATGTCACCTATGCACTGTCCTGGTCTCCATTTGCCCTGTGCCATCCATCCAAGGAACATTTTCACCAGCTCATGAAGAGCTTTTCACGTGGCCCTTCAGACTCCTGAAGCGTTCCTGTGGGAAATTCAAAATTCCTTTATAAAAACAACAGAGCAGATGCCTCGAGGACGCTGCAATTAAGTGGAATTCTTGCCTTTGCTGTCCACAGCATTGCTCTTTCCTACCCCCTTTTGTGTTCTCTGATGATATCTGCCAATACTTGTACAAATGTAGAGTTGTACACCCAAGAGTTCTCTCACACTCCTCACAGCGAATGCTGCTGCAGTTCCACGGTCTGGTGGTGCTGGACCATCTGCCAACCATCTGACCCTGTGGAGCACAGTTCAGCTGCACCGTGGCCCTGCCTGTTTTTCCTGTGCCAGCAGTGTCACCACTGGGAAGCAGCTGGGCTGGGCACCAGGGTTGGTGTAAGGAAAAGAAGATTTTATTGAGCTAAGTGCCCTTTTGCACAGGCTGCACCTCAGCAATAGGAGGCAGCGGGGATTAACTGGAAAACCCCAAATCCAAAACTCATATTCCTCAGCATTAGGCTTGTCCAGAAATTTAAAATCAGAATTCAGGATAAAGTAGCATTTCTCACTCAAACTGTCAGTGTGGGTGAGTGCACATTGCTGCCAGCTTCCCACCACACAGAGCTGTGCACACGTGGTGGAGGAACAAGCACCGATACATGAGGAATTTATCCTGGATCCACGGGAGAGGTGTCTGTGTGCACCCTGTAGATTGTATATCAAGGAGTTTGGGGTGTGGGTGTGCATGATATCAACTCTGTGGAAAGGAGCCACGAGGAATCTTATTTATAATACATGAGATGCACTCAGGCTGAACACAGGCCCCAGTGTTCCACCCAGAATAATTGCAGAGGAGCTGCTGCTTGTTGTGTGTTTGGTGATCCAAAAATGTGTCCCAGATTCTCGACTGGTGTAAACTCATACATCTCTATTAAGTCTGGGAGTTGTGCATTCATTTCCAGCAGCTGGTCCGGCGTGTGAAGGAGTGACAGCTCATGCCCACAGCAATGGTTGCTGCTCCTTTGTACCTCAGCCTTTGCCAACAAGTTACTTCTGCCTTTTTTTTTTCTCCTTGCTTCATTCCAGGGAAAGATATTTTAGACATGTATGCCCTAAATGCAATTAATATGAGGATGATGAATATAGAAGAATATCACTGCGGTAAAACAAACAAACAATTGACTTTGGGAGAATAACCGAGTCTTTTAATTTCTAGAAAGAGACTGTGATGTAAAATTCAGAAAGGAAATTAACCTCTTATATGTTTTTCTTCCTTGTATTTCCTTCAAAGTGTGGGAGTAGAATTGCAAGTTCAACTGTAATGTCTTAATTATTTGCAATTTTTCAAAATAGTGTTTGACGTGAGAACAAATAATTTTGGAAACATTGCAATTTCAGGTTTTTACAGAAATGGAAAACATTCTGGGAATACATTACATTTGGCTACCAGACTAATTTATACAAGGCTGTATAATTTTTATTTTTTTTTTATAAGGCTGAATTGTGAGACAGGGAGGCTTAGAACATAATGTTTATGTAGTAAGTCAACAAAGAAAAAATAGAAACACAAAAGAAGCAGCCATTTATGCAAAGACCACCATGTTGGACAACAAATATCCACGCTGGCTGTCCTTTGAAGTCAGACACTTAATGCCTTTTATGTCAACAGAAATCAAAGGCAAAACTGAAACACCAAACTTGAAAGGTTAAGTTGCACATTGGTCACGGCACAGTTCGGTATACACTGCAAATGTCTAAAAATGCACGAGTTTTGGGTTTTTTTTTTTTAATGGAACACTTTTGCTGAGGGACTGAATGAGCAGAGATTCTGAGCAAAAGCAAGCTAAAATTAATGCTCCTTTTTTCATCTCTGGTTTAACGTCAGAAAAACTCATCCACAGTGCTAAAGAGTCAGGAACTACTCACGGGCTGATCTATAACTGAGTAAGGGAGGAACAGATTTTCTTCAATCTTTTAAGTGAAAAAGCAGTGGAAGATCTGGAGGTAGAGATGTGGCGTCCTAAAATGAAGCAGTTGTGATTCTCCTAGGCTTTAGAGTCATCAGTTTGCATCCAAAGTTCATGCTGAAGCAGCCAGAATTCACATCTATTCTTCGCTCAAATTGCAGGCTTTGTTTTCTTGACAAGAATAACACAGATGTTAGTGATCTTACAGATGCCATGTAACAAATCACAGAACTCTAAATAGGAAAAGAAAACCAGAAAAATGGATAGTTGATTTTTCAAATCTGTTGTCTTGCTGCCTATCTACATATCTTCTTGACAGAATTTTGATAGTATATCTATTTCAGAGAGGGAGGGGGGGAAGTACCATATTTTTCACTGTAAATTAAAGCAAGTTGATCAGATTATGAAACAAGATAAAAAGGTAGATTTTTGTTTTAAATTATTTACAGTGACCATCAAAAGACTCGCTATTTCATATTCTTAATGATTTTATTCTTTTAAACAATCTCTGTCTGTCGACTCAGAGAAATTACGTTTTCATATGCTTCATTCCTGCATAAAACAGATTGGGAAATAAAAATTGGTTTCTCTCAGCAATGCATTTATAGGGCTGATTTGACTGCCTATTTTCTTGGCAATTAAATTTTGTGCTGTAAGCACTCAGTTGTTAGAAAAAAACCCAACATATCATGCAGGCAGTGTAAGGTGTGTGGTTAAAGCTTGATTTTGCTTGTCCCAAGCTCCCTTAATGAAGAGGATTAGAGTGTACTTGATAACCGAATCAGGTTTTGTAAATACACGTGCTTATTAACACACACATGCGTGAGTGCAGGCATTTAGAACTTGATATTGTTTAAAAACCTCACTCGCTTTTGAAAGGAACCTAAACAATAGTTTTGTGCCAGAATTAAGGTATCAGTTTCAATATTTGTGTTGAATCAGATCCATTTGTAAAATGTCAGCTCAGTAGTTATTGACAGGAGAATCATCACAGGACCCACTTTTCTGGACATTAAACATCAGCCTGAAAGTATTAAATAACATCTGGCAGTGACCTGCACTTTGTAAACCATATTTTCGAAATCAGCTTAACATATTTTGTCCAAACAAACCAAGAAATTAGGATGCAGGGGACAGAAAAGCATTCCAGCTGCAGATAAAAATAATTGCTGAAGTGCTATCAGGAACCACTGAGTAATTGCAGAAGTGTGATTGAGTGGAGGCAGCGAGTATTTTGTATTTTAACTGGAAAGCAGGACATCAGAAAAGAAAACAGAAGGTCTATAATATGGTACTATCATTAAAAAAAGGTTGGGTTAAGCAAGTATATTGTACACAGAGAAGTGCTATGTTTGGTAGAGTGTGTATGGAAGGAACTGAGAATAATTAGACTTATAATGGGAGTTTTTGGCTCTGGTTCCACACTGTTTCAAAGCCTCAACTGTTCTTGAATCCTTAATAAGTTGAGGAATGAGTACAGCAGAGGAGAGAGCGGGCAGAATCTGTTGGAGCAGCTTGCCCGTGCCAGTTTGCCAAAATCTAAATAGCCCTTTTTTAAAAAAAGGGCTTATTTTTTGCTGATGACATCATTCCTGCCACTGTCAAAGCGTGACAAGTCTTGGCTTGCCTAAAAAAAAAAAAAAGGAAAAAAAAAAACCCTTTCTAAAATTGACACTGCACAGATTTAAAACATACACGACGACTACCATAAATGTAAGATATTTATACTCTTTTTCCATGCTACGAGTTCTCATTCACGGGTAGTTTTTTTCTCAAGCATTTTGACTTTGTAAGCCCTTGAACAATGCATTTTGAATATCGGGTTTGTTCTTTGTGATTTTGTTATGGCTGCCTTAGCTTAGACGTTGGACTGTTTTGATACCAGTGCCCACAACCTCCCTTTTCTCCATTGTAGTTAGTTTTGGAAATGTCTGTGTAAAATCAGGAAAGACACAGGTATTTCTGGAAGTGATCCTAATGCACGTTTTTCATAGTACCATCCTAATCTTATCTCTCTTTTTTTTTATTATTATTATTCTGATGTCTTATTTCCTCTGATGTGAGGAAATATGGAAAAGATGCTTTATGAATGTATTTTTAACAGATGCCTTATGAATGTATTTTTTAAGGCTCATATTATTTGCCATTTTAAGCATCATCACCAGCTGTGAATTGTACAATGAATAATTAATGTTGAATGGCGACCTTGAACCTCATAAAGCTGATTAGTAAGACAATGCATCTGGGAGAACAACTTTAAGACTGTGCTTGTAAAAGAATATCAAAACAGCTTAACACAGTAGGGAAAAGCCCCCTGGAGCCCTTTTAAAACCAATTGCCTACAAACACTTCTAAAAAGAACAACTCTGTAGTGGGGGGAAAAAAAAAAAAAAAAGGCATGTGTAAAAAATCCTATGAAGTTCAGAAAATAAACCAGCCTTTATACTTAATTGTAACAGAGATATTTGCAGTTAAACACTGCATAGCATTATATAGAGGGTACAGTCAAGCAGAATAGAGCATATTTGTCTCCTTTCTAGTTCAGATTGTTCCGGCACATTTGTTTTCTAGTTCACTGCATTCTAAACTCATTCATAAATAAGGACAGGACACAGCTCCACTGATACTTCAAAGCAGAAAATATTTGCCCTGATTCCTTTGCTGGCCAAGTGCTTAAAAAAACCAGGCAAAACTCTGTGTTATTTTTGCACACTGAGAGAGCTGAGTATGATGGAAATTTCAGAAATAATTAATCCTTTTTTTTTTTTTTTTCCCCCACGGGGAAAAAAAAAAAAAAAAAAAAAAGTGTAATTTTTTTTTCTCCTAATTTGCATGTTTGCTAAATAGAATTTGCTTCTGTTAGTTGTAGGGCCTGTGGCTGGGAGAGAGAAGTGAGTCCCTTCCTCAAAGTTGAGGTTGTCTGAAGGGACTTGGTAGCTATAAAAGATCAGAGGAAGGGAGCCCAAGAGATGGAGTTCAAAGACATGAAGGAGCTGATTGACAATGAGTCTGAATTTACCTGAAACTGGAGAATTTCAGCTGCTGAATTAAACCACTCTGGCACAGAGTGGAAACCCCCCTTCAGCAGCTTTAAATCAAGCAAATCTACTCTTCATTTTGCTTTTCCAAACTGTTTTAGAAGCCCTAAATACAGACTACATAACTCATGCTTTAATTTTGGTTTTCCTCACATATCATTATATTTGTTAAAATTTAAAAGAATTAAGAAGTATCTTTCAGTTCCAGAACTGAATTTGATTTATTTAATGAATTGTGATTCAAACATTTTAAAATTTTGCAAATAATTTTAAATGAAAAAAGTCAACATATAAACAGAATATTCTGATCTTTTTTTTTTCCCTTTTATTCAGCTATGGCTTGCAACACTTTTGGAGATTTTATTCTGATTTTGCATGATTTTAAAACAAAAATCTTTCAAACATTCACAGTTTGAAAACATCTGCTGCTCAACCTTAGCCCCTAAGTAATCAGGACTGCTTTCTCAGAAAATTGAATAAAAAGCCCCCACACCTTCAGGGAAATCAAAGTTATGTGTGAATTTGGCAGGTAATTATTCAGAGATGGGGACTCATTCCATGGCATCATTTAAAATTTGAATTATTCAGGTCTTCATTTTAAAAATCATAGCTAAATCTGAAAACTATGCAAAATTTAGATTTGGATTAATCTAATTAAAAGTGGTTTTATACTATAGTGTATAACAGTGTAGTGTTGAATCACTTTTGGGTAGATTTCCTTATTTTTACTGAATTGGTCTCGTTGTGGTGTTAAAAGCAGGTCATGTTCACTGAAACCATGTGAGTTCTGCACTGCAGATCTAACAAGTTTTAAAACTTTGTTTACAATTTTAAAACATGCTGGGTAATTTTGTCAGCATAGGGAAACTTCCAGTGGTTCAATTAATGTACTCATTATTCATATTTATAAAATAACAGTTTGCTGCATTTACTAGGGATTATCAACAAATGGATTGTATGTTTTTTGGTAAGTTTGTTTTCTATAAATAGACTTAGTACTCTTAATTCTAATTTGAATACAGAGCCCAAATAATTATGAATCTGTCATGAAAAGCAAACCAGATTTTTGAAGTTATTTAACTTTTAGAGTGTTTTAGTTTGATAGTTCCAGTGCAAAGCCTTTCAGAATTTTAAACCAGTCTGAATCACATGAAGATTCAATTTACCAAATATTTGAATGTAAAGGAAATTCGATTTCATTAAAGCTGTTTCTTTTAATTATGAGCAGAAGAATCTATTAAAGGATACACAGGGAATTCTGTCCTCTGAAATAAATGATGTGTCTTTGTACTTTGGAACTAGAAATAATGCTCAGAATTGGGCAAGTTGTACTTTTGTGCCCCACATCTCATCTAAGCAGTTTTCTAGGACTTAGTCCTGTTTGTTTTCTGTGACAACACAGGGAGTGCAGGATGCTGAAAACTTGCATTTGTATCTTTGTCATATGCCAAACCCCCCAAATACTAATCTGTTGTGTGCTGAATATGTGAGAAATAACTTAATAGATAGGGTAAAATCCCTCTGTGCTGCTCCAGTTTTGTTTTGAAGGCTTGAGTGAAGCTCAGAAGGGATTGGTGGCCCTCCTACCCCACATGGGGGTGAGTTTAAATCTCTTAAATGTCAACCAGCTTAACTGCACACCCCTTTTTATTGTGTTGGGGTTTGGTTTCTTTCTCCCCACCCCCAAATGCTATAATATCAGCCAAGAATAACTTGAGGACTGCTTTTTAATGTTTTCAAAACATTACAGGAATGTATGTGATACTTTTTCATTCTAGATTCCTTTTTTTTTTTTTTTTTTAAGGCACTTAGTAAAACCAACAACTCCCTGAAAGCAGCAAATTTCTTGTGCTGGACCTGCAGAGAACAAAGGTTCTGAAGCCAAACTCAAAATGTTGGGCTGCAGGAGAGATTTGCTGGCAACTCTCTGGCTTCAGGCCCCTCAGTATCCAGAAAGCTCATTGTGTCAATGTAGGCGATTTTTGTTCCAAATTGCCAAAATCTCATAAATATCAGAGCAGTTGGCTTTTCCTGCCCTGAACTTTCTGTGTATTCATCAGGACTCATTTCCATTTTCTTATGAATTGACTCCTTTTCTGACACATGGACTGTGAGATGGGTGACAGTTTTATCTTGCAATTTAATTAGTGAAAATATATTTACCTTAGTGTTTTTACCATTCCTTTTTCTTTATGCATCAAGAAGTATTTGCTGAGCAGGTTTTAGGGGTTATTCCTGCCCAGGTTCAGGACCCCTGCATTTGCCTGTTGGGCTTCAAACAGTTCTCTCTGTCCATCTCTCCAACCTGTCGGGGTCCCTTTCCTGTGGGGCCAAGCCCTGTGTAAAAAGCTTCATCTGCAACTTTGAGTAGCCACACTCTAAAGGGACAAAAAAACATTTTGAAATCTGGTTGTATATTTGCTGAGGGATGTCTGTGTGTGTTCTTTTTCATGTAGCTGGGTGCAGGCAATCCCCAAAATGTACTCACAAAGTGGGAAAGCAGGAAATCTTGCCTCAGAAAACTCCATCTGTTCACTTGTTCTTTAGTCATCAGCTTGAACCAGGAGTCATCCTGTGTAGGTAAAGACAGTGAAAACAGAATCTGTGCTGCTGGGGGAAAAAATCTGACAGTGAAATTACTGAGCAGGCAACTAACCTAGGTGTGTCAGACTTCATTAAATTTTAGAGCCTGGATTGTCTGATAACGTGAGACAAGAATGGCCCCTTATAGTGCTGTTTTGTTGTGAATTATCTGGTGTGAGCTGATACACGATCGTGCTGCTTGTTTTACACAGATCATTGAGCAGCTGTGAGATCAACAGTAGCCTTGCACTGAATACTTCCCTGTTTCAATCATTGCAGCTGCATGCTTATTCTGAAATATTCGGATTCCTGAAATTAGGCAGCTTAGGTCTACCATCTACCACCTTAGTTAAGCAAGAAATTGTGTGGTTCTGGACTCTGCTGTGATTTGTGGTTTATTTTTCATATTAATTGTTTGCCATCGCAATTCATATGGGTCATTTATAATAGCTGGTTGTGTGAGGTTTCTGTCAGTTTTTCTCTGCTGTCTTGGAAAATTCATCACAGTTTGGTTTGGGATGAGTCACGTCAGAGTCAACAGTGCTATTTATATTCCTGCATTGTTTCCAGAGAGACAGAAATGGAAATCAAGATTTGAAAGCTATTAGACAATAGAGGTACTATTTAATGTTAGAATGATTGAAATATTTAATTCCAAATTGATTTAGTAAGATAGAAGATAAAAATCACTTTATTTCATAAAAGATATTTTTTTTCAAAAGAGTATGTATCATACAGTTTGATAAATAAATCACAAAATTCATATAGTTCTCAGATGAGACATTATAAATTAGCCTTGTTCAGGGATATTTTTCAGAACTGGGAAGAACTGTGGAGTATAAACTAGGAGAACTGTGGAGCAGAAAAAAGAGCATTTAAACAAGGTGAAATTATTAAAAATTTGTGTAACTTTAAAATGAAAGATGTCATGATGGTTTTTTTTTTCTATCCTAAGAATATAATTTTCCTTATAAATTTTATTATGACTTTAACAACATTTGGGAAAAAAATGTGTTCATTCTGGCTGCATGAAGATGTCTTGCCCTTTTTTGTTCTCTTACCTTTTATGTGTTCAGCTTTCATCTCTAGCTAACTGTACTATCCTTTCAAATATAATGGGATCACGTAATTTAGATTTATTTTATGGAAAAGTGTTTGCTTGTTTATGGTTTCATAGAATAATTGCAAAGCAGTGTCTCAGAAGATTTTATCACGGAGTTCCAAGAAGGAGCTAGAATATAGTGGTGATGATTTGCCAAGTGGATTTATTACATGCTGTTGAATGCAGAGATAAAATGCTCATCTTTGCTTAGAGGTAACGAAATGGACTTTCACATCAATATTATTCTGGCAAGGGGAATAATCATTGTATTTTTCTGCTGAAAGTCCCAGTCTTTCCCCTCAGCAATACAAAGTGCAGAGGTGACAGAGAGGTATCCAGGCAATGGGAGGTACTGAAACTACAGAGCAGCTTTTGTACTCCAAATAAAAATAAAAGTGGGTTCTTTTCACAGCCCAGCCTGATGTATATGCTGGCAAAATAAATCAAGGGCTGGCCAGCTACAGATAGTTGGAATACTTTTCAGAGCGCTGCATTTACCAGGAGTTCTGTAACGATCCCGACTATCAGAAGAGGGGTTTCCTGTGAAGCTGCACGCGACAGGGGAAGCAAATTCACGTGTGGTTTTATTAATTTAATAAACTAAAAAGATTATCTAAGAGGATACCGTGATGCAGTTATTCTAAAAATTGCTGCCCGCCAAGTGAAAAAATGTCGGAAGAGATTGGCAAGGAATGCCTTGTGCAGATGAATGAACTTAACATGTGCCAGCCACGGGGAGGTGGAATGTGCCACTTAACAAATTATGCTATTTTTAGCACCCTAACCTCCTTCATATGCTTTCAATCAGGAGACGAGGCTCATGCGTGCGAGGCAGCCAAAACAAGCTGCCAGTTGTGGCCTTTCCATCAGCTTTCCACGGTTTTAGTTTGCAGACCGAGGGCCGAAAAAACCCTGCAGCTGCTGGCTGCCGAGCGCTGGCCCGTCCGCCGTAGCCATGGTGTGGAATTTCTCTGTGTTGAGTATATTTAGACAGCAGCACACTTACAAATGTGTTGTAAAATTGGACGCCTGCCGGGGGAGGCTTGGGCCTCTTTGGTTTACTTACTAAGCCCGTGTTTCAATGGAGAGGCAAATTTGATTTTTTCCTCCCCCCCCTCCCCTTCCCTCTCTTTTTCTTTCTCTTTTCCCTCCTCCCCCAACCCTCCTTTGCTAAAGAGGCATCGGTGACTGGTGAGAAGAACTGACCAACTTGACCTCCTCTCCCACTGGTGGTCATGAGAATAATACGGGAGGAGGTCAAAGGTTGGCTTTTGAATACTCTTAGGAGCTAATTTATTACAAGGAGGGAGTTTCACATTGGCTGAATTATTTTCTTGAAGAGAAGACCACACTTGAGTTTGTTTATGCCTTGTGTTCGTTGGGAGTTCTCTTTACGAGTCTTTCTATGCACCTGTGCAGAGCACAATAACAGCCCTTTTTCTGCAGGGTGGAACAGCCCACAGCCAGAGGGAAAAAAAAATGGGCTGGCCTGGAGCAGAACCTGGAGGTTATTTGATTACAAAATGTAGTCCAGAGGGTTTTTTCATTGTAATTCCCTTTCCCCACCCCGCCTCTTTTGCCCTTGTGTTGTGGCTGGATGTTTTTTGACTGGTGGAACGTGGGGAAGCTGGGATGGGGGAGGAGGGAAGGAAGGGGAGCACATTTGCACAAACATCTTCCTGAGAAATAAAAGTACAGATCCTTCAGGAAATATGGATCAGTGACAGTCAGTGGAAAGTCAAAGGAAGTGAGTGATAGTTAAAGCTGCCGTTGTCTCAGTGCTTCCATTTGCTGTTGGGGTAGAAGAAAAATTATATATTCTGCTTGCATTTCTAGTTGCCTTAGCTGCCTAGAACACTGTGATACCTTATGAGTTTGAAAATTATTTGCCTAGATTTAAATGTCCTGGCTACACTCAGTCTCTGCTGCTCAGCTACAGCCCAGCAACCTGCTCTTTCAGTCATTCCCTGTGGTTCTGTACAGTGTCCAGTGATATCTCAAACATCACTTACTGTCAGACGAGGCAGCTATGGCTGCATATTCTTTCAGGACTCCCATTATCCAGAAAATCTTGATCTATTGCAGTTTTTTCTTTTTACAAAACAACTCTCTAGCCTTTGTTTGCAGTTGTACGTTAGGAGATTCTGTACTTTAAGCTCTCTGTGCACTGAAATCTGTAACTTTGCTGAACGTTCTACTGATTAAAATTTGTTCAGATTGCTGGTGAAAAACTCTGAAAGCCAAATCCATGTAAACAAAGCAGCTTTCTTTTGAATGCAGTGGAATTCGGAGGCTGAGCCTCCTCAGCTCTGGAGCCTGGGTTTGTTGGGGGAGTTTTGCATATTCCACATTTCCGAGCACCAGGACTGGGCAAAGCTCAAGCTCTAAATGTGCTCATTAGCTTTGACTGTGCAGGCAAGGGCTAAAGCCACTCTGGGGGGCTTGAGAAGGAATTGGGTAGTTCCTGGAGCTCTAGTTAAATTTAAAGAATTCCAGCTTTCTGCCTACAATATTTCTTGTGCCTCCTCAGTTTGTATTTTATCTCCTAAGACATTTGCCTGTTGGAGTTTTGGAGAGACATTTACAGCTGTTCAGCAGATATTGCTGGTAAACCTTTATAATGTCCAGACAGACATGGTAGTAGGCAGGGCCCTCCCAAAGCTGTCAGGAGGGAACATCAGCTCCGTGGTCCAGCATGACTGGCCAAGATGGGAACACCTCTGCAGGTAACAGGCTGAGGGGTCACATCCTGGGGTATGGAACTCACCATGGAGCACAGGGCAAGAGCATCTTGGGACAGCACAAAATTTACTGTGGGTTGTCACGTGGGGGAAACAAAGGTGGAGAAAGGGGGGGATGTATTGGTGGTTTGAGGAGAAAAAGGTATGGAAAGCAGAGGGAAGAGGAGAGAAAATGGATTGGTCACATGTGAACAATTGCACCTCAGTACACCTGTCTGGCTTTGCCCTTTATCTGATTGGCACAGACTGGAGTGGGCTCTGGGCTCGAGGGCTTGTATGTCTGAGCCAGCTACTGGAGAGATCAAAATTGTATACACATGTTTTTCTTTAGCAGACCCTCATCCTGATCAGCTGGTGAGGGGAACAGGGCAGGGCCACTGGTGCTGAGTGTTCCTGTCTGTGTGACCTGTGTGTCTGGCCATGTGTGTGTCTATGTATTTGTGGTATTTATGTGTGTGCCTGCCTGCTAGGAATGCACCTCCACCAGCTGAGCCTTCCCTGTCTCAGGCTTCTGGATTCAGCCACTGAGGAGTTTGTTTAACATCACCTAAAGGAGGAGTGAATTGCATGGCTGGGTGCCTGGCGCTGACAACAGTAAAAGGTCTTTGTGTAGGCAGAACACTATCACAGTCTGAGCTGTGATGATAAAACCACAGACCACAGGGATGAAACTGAAAGGAAATACGGACATTCTTGTGCAGATCTGGAGCAAAATAAAAAAAAAAAAAACAAAAAAAACAAAAAAAAACCAGACATTTTTTTCCGTGCTCTTTGAACATGTGGAGTCAGTGATGAGTCCCACAAATTTCAGAAAACAAGGATCATCCTGGCAAGCAGCTTGACCCTTTGGTGGTCTAGTAACGGGAGAAGTTAGATATTCACATTTCTGCCATAACATCTGACCGGTGTTCTGAGCCAACTGCTTTTCATTCTAGCTGCACTGCCCCGTGAAAGAGGAAGACATCTGAGAAATGGTGCTGCTGTGCTTAATGAAAGGCTGGAACTGAGCACGTGCTCACCAGCGCCCTGGCGCTGCTCCTTCCACACCGTGGCACTTGGGGCTGCCCTTTGTTCCCCCTCCTTTGTCCTTCAAGTTATAAGATCTGCAGGCCAGAAACTCTCACATCTCTCGCACTTGGACCGTGTCCACACCTGTCACAGCAGTATAAATGATAGGATCTATCTGCCAGCTGAGGTTACTGCTCTGTGAGATGAGGGCACTGCTGGAGAGCTGGAACTGCATGGCTGTGGTGGGTGGCAGCCTCTCACTGACACCCAGACCTCTATTTTAGAGTGTGGTTCTGCTTTATTCCATATTTTCTGTGCTGTTTCCCAGGCTGTTGGTTTTGCTGTGTTGTGTTTTGTGCAGTTACAGAACAGCCACTGCTTGTTCTCTGGGGCTCAGAATCTCCCTGATGGGCAGAACCAGTGAGGGCAAAGCTGAGCAAGCCTGTCCTGAGTTTAGCAAACAGGTTTGATACCCAGCCCAAATGGCTGCTGGGGAGCTGGCACAGCTTAAGGTTGTGACTTCAGGATAACTTCCCTGTACTGGATTGGATGGAGCTTGTTAGGTGCCAATCTTCTTCCATTTATTTCACAGAGGAAGGAATTTTTACACCAATGGCCAAAATAATACCACATTAAGAGCTGATATATAAATATTGCAGAGTGAAGCAGCGCTTTTGTTACTGCTTACACTAAGTGCCAGCCTGTTTCAAAGTGTTCATGTACAGGAGGTAAAATGATATCTAAAGTTTCAGCTGCTTCCTCAGAGAGTTGTCAAGCAGGGATCTTAGATTTCATTACTTCATTTTTTGATCAGCAAGGACATGTATACAAATGTACTCCTTGAATTTGAGTTCCTTAGAGGTACAAAGCACAGGCTCAGTAAACCCAAAAGTTTGAAATTAAATTGGTTGTAATTTCTGCAAGTGTTTAATATATAGAAGCTCTAGTTCTATACAGGATTAAATCTGGTTTTTAATTTAATTAACTAACCATCAAATAACTGCATAAACAATCTCATAGCATACTTAACATTTTACTTATTAGTGTGTAACTGCTCTCTGCTTTATTCCCTCCTGGGAAGATTTTATTTCTTTTCCTCCCCTTTCAAAATACAAGCACTTCAGCAACTTAGCTGAATTAAGTGATAATGAATGTCAAGTAAAGATAATAATCTGGTATATTTTTTCTTTTATATGCTAGTGACATGCAGAGTCTGTATGGATTACTCACATCCTTCTTCTCTTCTGCTTACACAGTATTCCACTCGAGGAAATCTTGATTTCTAGGGATGAACTCACAGTTTGACTGATAATTTTTTTTTGTACTTCAGTGCTCTGATGTTTTGCTGAAATGCTGTGGTAGACAGTAAGATTCTTCATGTCTGTTCTACCTTGAAAAGTCACTTTTTTCTGTTTTGTTTTATATCTTACGCATTTTTACAATAGGCAATCTGCTAAATGGAAAATTGTGAGCAATGAAGGTCAAGATAAATTTTTATGATAGTTGAAAACTGTGTAAAAAGAGTGAACGTGGTGATTTTATGGCAATTTTATAGTGATCTACCCTTTATAACCAGAAAAGCTTTAATTTCCACTCATAGCTGTTATCCAGAAGCTGGTAATTCTTCCTGGAATGTTGTTCTGTCACAAATAAGCAATGTCACACCACCTTATTCTCAAAGTAAGCATTCACAATATTTGACAACCTAGAGAAAGTTAGTTATTGCTAGATCTATTTATGGTTTTGGGTTTTTTTTTTTAGTTCTTCTAAAGTCTACTTTTTGTAAATTTATATATATATAAAAAGAACAGCTTATTGAGCAGGTTGTTAGTTAATTTAGTAATTCCAAAACGTTTAGAAGAGAGGGCTCTGCATGAGCAAACACCGTGTTCCCACATACACAACCACAAGCCTATAAAAATATTCTGTTTACTCTTTTCCAAGGGAAAAAAAAAGATGTATTTCTGCAATAAAGAGTCAGTAAAGTAGAAATACTTCCAAAATTGTATCTTCTCTGCAGAACTCCTGGTTGCTTAGCTGATGTGCTGAAAACATCCCAGTTCTTGCAGCCCCCTTTGGCCTGGCAGGGACAGCTGAAATTCAGGCTTTGAGTGGGTGAAGGTTATTTGCAAGATCTCCTGCTGAGCCTGCTAAGACAGAATATTGTGGGGTAATTTCTGGAGTTTTGCCAGTCGCAAACAGGGGGCCCCACCAAGCCTATTAAAGCAGGAATGAGGTTGGAATGCCACACTTTGCTAGGCTCTGTTTTCCGCTGTCCCTGCTCTGCTGACCACCAGAATAAAAATAAATTAGGGGATTTTTCTTTTTTTTTTTTTCTTCACTGTAATGTCTGCCATTCCTTATTACATGTTGTAACTTATAAATAGTTCATCTGATTAACTGTGATTTTATTTATTTTTTTTTTTTTAATATGAAATAGAAATATTTTCTCACTGACCTCCCTCCTCGACTCTGCAAGTAGCAGGACAAGGTGACATACATCCACTGGATTTTTTATGAAGCCATAAATCTTTTCTTTTTTTTTTTTTTTTTTTTTTTTTGGCCTTTTGTTGACGTTGTTTAGGAGGATCAAAATTAAAATGAAGTTTTTACATACCATTATAACGTTTTTAGATTGCTGCCATCGGAGAGTTCTGTCAGTCTAACTCATTTATGGTTTTCAGTAAAGTGTTGTGTCTCAGTACCCGTTGTGAGAGCGAATTTCATGTGTGCTGGAAAGTCTGGCTTGGGACAGAAGCAGAGTTGTTGCCTTAAAACTGGGAAATTCTGCTGCCATGCCATGATACTTCCTGACAGTAAGGGTTTTTGGAGCTGTGGGTGCCCAATAAGGAGGTTTTCTAAAGGGAAATGTCCTTGGATTTATTAAAATAATAAAAGAGCAGACTCCTTGCAGTGTGGTATAAAGCACGAGATGCAGAAGTTTGGGAAGGAAGGAAGGAATGTTTTGGGTGGGTTTTTTGAGTCTTTTTTTTTTTTTTGGTACAGGTTATTCATCTTGGAATAATTTAGCATTAAAGTACTCTACTATATGTTGCACACAGATGTGGTTTAACACAGAGACTGAAAAGCCTGTTGCTCTTTTCTTCAAGGTTTCAGAACCAGATTTTATAGTTCTTGGCAGTCTGTACCTAGAAGTTTCAAAATTGTTCTGTAAGCAATATCTCGTGGCCATAAATTATCACAACCATTTTAGGTTTGTAAAGACCCTACATAAATCTCCATGTAAGCACAACAATAAAAAGTGCAAATGTGTTTAGTAATGTTTCTTGGGTCACCATTGCTCTGAGTTGTGTGTAACAGTACCCTAAAATCTACAACTGGAAACCTCTCTTATTACCTATTTGTTAACTCCCACCATAACATACTGCAGCAATAAAATCACCAAGCTTTGCTGTTTATTGCCCTTCTGATATGTGGCAACAGGAGTGGACCACAGGCACTCTAAGATAAAACAGGAGGGGGCTTTTTTTGTCAATATTAATAGCGCAGATGTCAGATCTGTGCCTTCTTGGAGCCAACAAACCAAATTTGATTGTTGTGGGCTTTCTGGGAAGTTGACTTCATGCAACCTCTGAGTTCCTTATTTACTGGTAGAGAGAGAGCGTTGCTCAACACATGGCTGGCATCACTCTCAGGCATTTTAAAAGAATATTATCTAAATGACTGAACCGTGATTGGAAACATCCCTGCGAGTTCAGCTGTGCTGTGTGTGCTTTATGAACTCCAGGGAAGATGTGGTCCTTGCTTCAAAGAGCTAATAATGAGGTTCCAAATCAGGCCCACCACATCAGAGAGATGAGGGACGACAGAAGGAGCTGAGGTGCTTTTGTCCAGTGGGACAGAGCAGAACCGTTCCTTCAGCTCCTGACTCGTCTGGGTAGCTCAGCTCAAGAATTTTAATTGTGGTTGCTCCAGCCATTCCCATTTTTCCACGTGTGTGCCCCAGCCTTGCAACACAGCTTGATCCGAATCCAAAACCTGCTCTGCTTTCTTTAGGAAAGGGCTGTGACCCAGACACAGCAGCAGCTGAGCAGCTGCAAAGCACCCGACCCTGCTGCTGAGGGAAGCCTCTCAGGCAGCCCAATCTGGAAGTGCAAGCAGCTGGATAAGATTTCTGCTGTGCACCTGATCTACTGCTGCAATTACTGTTCGTGTTGTAGCTGCAAATAAGTTAACAGTAATCTCCCCACGTGCGTTTTTTTTCCCCCCACAGTTCTCCAGTCACCTCACAATTTTACAAAGATGTTGTGTTGTGATGAGCGTGGAAAGGTTTTACCCGTGGTATTCTTATTTTCCAAGTGAAAAAAAAAAATGTGACATTTTGCTCTCCAGTTAATGATGGTGCCGGTATCTCCTTGCCAGGTGATTGCCAGAATATGCTGCAGGAAAGAGAGAATCTTTAATCTATTTTGGCTTGTAAGATTGATAAAAAATACAGAAAGCAGGTCGACTCAAAGGGAAAGAGAACTCTGTATCACTGAAAAGGATGCAGTTGGACTGTTGTCTAGAAAAATGTGTGATTTATTTTTTTTTCAGAACAGGGAATATTATTCTATGTGACTGTGGGAGATGGAGTTCCAGGTTTTTCCACCATAAATCAGTAGGGCATGCAGCTGAACCTGGGTCTCCCATTACATATTCAGTAAATGGCATGGAAGGGATGTTATTAAAGGGGGTCACATCCTCATTTTCATCAGAGAGTTCTTCCTGAGGGTGTGAAACTTCCAGCATCACAACTGCTGAGAATCTACCTTTGGAGAGTTTTGGGTTCAGCTCAGGATGGTTTCTCACAAAACCACTGCAAAAGGTGTTTTTGGAAACTCTGTTCAAGAGGTGCTGAGGGGGGAGGATAGGGCAGTGTAAATGTGCTATGGATGCATCTCAGAATACAAAAAGTTGTTGCATCATCCTAAGCAGCTCAGAGAAGCTATTTTCCTCAGTCTCTAGAATTGGAGGTTGTACATCCTAGAGTAAATGGTGGTGGTAGAAACTGGTGTAGAGTTCACTGAGACGTAGATGAAAATCATCCCAGATGTCCATTCTTTTCCTGCTGTGCACAGTATTTTCTCTACGATCCTAACACCCTCATATTTGTTATTCCGTATTCCTTGAACTTTGGTGAAGTCCTGCATGCTCAAAGCCTCACAATACGTATTGCATGTACTTTTCTGCTGCTCTAACTATTTCTAAGGTAGGAATAGTTTCTGCTGATGTGTTGAAGTGAAAGCTCTGGCTGTCCTGTAGTTCTGTCCTGCCCAGTTCTGGGCTTGGCCATTCAGTGTGAGAATCTGAGGGTGAAGCTCAGCCATTGCCATATAATAGTGTCACAACAGATGTCACTCTGTTTGGAAGGGCTAAGGAGAGAGGAGTGGTTGGCAAGAAGATAAAAAATCAATTAGGAGTATGTTTAGTGCATAGATTTAAATCAATATGCACCTTAAAAGATGCAGAGGGCGCTCAGACACCGAAAGAATGAATTACATTGAACTTCCCCTGCTTTAATTTGTCTCCATGGGATTCTGTTAAATGTCTTGTATCTTATAGTTAAAATTACTAACCAAGCAATTACACCTTCAGGTGAATGGTGTTTCTAGGTTTGTTTGCATTTGAGGAGGGAGGACAGTGGGGGTTTTATTGTTTTTATGAGAGTGAATGCTACTCAAAGGAATATGTATTGTATCACATATATATATGTATCACATATATCACAAAGGGATATGTATTGTAGCACATATATATGTATATGTGTTTTCTTGAACTCCAGAAACGTCAGTAATAGTTGAGTGTTATAAGATGAAAGCCAACACACATTGTATACAAACCCTTCCATTCTTTCTTAGGTATAATGTGTCTAAAATTATGACAGTGTTATGCTTGGAAATGCAAATAGTTCCTTCGATAAAATATTTATAAGTAGATAAGTTTGTGTATTTGGATACCTAAAGCCAAAGCTCAGCTCTCAGTCTTAAAATGTGGCCTAAGATTTCCTGACAACTCTCTGCAGTGTCTCAACATCCCCATGTAATAATCAAAACTGTCTTTTTTTTCCCCTTTTGTCTCTTAATTTAGGCTTCAAAACCTGACTTGATCAAAATAGAGGTATCTTGGCTTTCTTCCTTTCTTCTCTTATATATTTATTTAAGCTAGATTTTCAGATGTGATCAGCATCTAACTCTACGAAATCTGTTCTTTTCTGTTCACTGGGCAGTGAAGTGCAAGATTTAACCTTTTCCAACTCCAGTTATCTGTGCTGAGTTTCTTTTTGTTGTTTTTCAGCTTTGTTGACAATCTGCCCTCGAATATACCTGTATAATTAGAGATGGTAAATGGAAAAATACCTAGAGTGAAAAGGAATTCAATTCTCACTCTCACTTTCATTTTTTAAAATGTTTATAGCTTGGCAAGATGTTTTCATTTAGGTTGAAACTACCCATTTTTTATTGCTATGTGGAAGAAGCATTTTCCCAAAACTTAAACCGGTTTAGATTTTTTTTTTTTTCTGGCTGAGAAAAGCATTTTTTCATGTGATGCTTACAAGAAAATGCACATACATGGTGTGTTTTAAGTTGCTGCTTTATTAGTAGTAGTAGAAGTAGTAGTAACAGCAATAATAAGAAATAATACTTTTGGATCTCACTCTGCAGGATTTTGGTGTTTTGGAAGGGTCATCATCCTGAGTCATACATCATACATCTTAAGAAAATCTGCTTTGGTATAACTGCATTACAGGGGCTTGATGAAAACAGTTTGTGTGTGTGCACCAGCCCTTCTTCTACTTCTCCACTCTTTGATCTTGGTCTTTGCAAAGATCACTCACCATTCCATTGATCCTGTGCACAGAAGTGGAAGTAAGTGGAGTTGATTTGCATTGGTGTTTGTTGAGCTGACAGATACGGCCTGCAAGGTGAGAGTGGAGACTGCTTTTGTGCTCTGCAGCCCATCTGCACATATTCTGCTTACTAAGGTTTATTTCATAGTTTCTCCAGGAGCTACAAGAAGGTTATTGCCTAAATGTATATTCCATATTTGTGGCATGTGAAGGAATGAGAAAAAGGCATTACTCTAATCCAGCTCTTGTGTCTCATAGTTGAACTGTAATGATTATCTTTTCATGGTTCCTCAAGGAGACGAGGGTTATGAGATCATCCCCTCTGTGTCTCTGTTTTTGTCAGTCTTCTCCCTTCCTCCCCCTCTTTCTCCTCCTGTCTCCACCAATAACTTTGAACCCACTGGCCAAGTTCAGTCCCATTTGCTGGAGCAGAAGTCTGAAATATATTAAATTCCTGGAGTTAAAATGAATACTGGCAGTCAGGTAGCGGAGAGAAACTCGAAGGGGTTGTCCTCCAAAGAGGAAAACACTTACAGTGCAAATGTAATCCTTGCTGGAGTGCAGGTAATCAGCACGGGAACAGCTACAAATAAGCACATTTTTCATGAGTTTGCAGATATTTGAATGCTAAATGTTTGACTGCTAAAGTTGTACTCCGTGTCAGGATTAATCACAGAAGTGCTGTTGTGTGGGGAAATTTATAGGAACATTTTGCAGCCAGACATTAATTTATTTTCTTTACTTATTTGCACACCTCCGTGTGCATGACACCCAGCCAGCTGGGGGATGCACACACACACTCCTCATCAGGGCTGAGCTTGGACTGCCCCATGAATTTCCCAGTAAGGATGCTGACAGTGTGTACAGCAGTGCAGGAGAAATGATAGACTTGAAACAGGGAAAAAAAAACCAATAAGAATTGGACGTGCTTACATGGTTTTTAAAGGCCCATGTTTAGGGTTATCTTCCAAGGTAGGATTAAACAGTAACAACTGTATGTATTTATACACACACACACATATATATTTGTATATGCATAGATGTTATGTTTTTCTGTTATTAACAAGATACATAGAATACTCTTAATTGTCACTGTCCAGTGTTAAAGTCTTTCTCACGTTGTCTGGGCATTACCAAACGGGAATAAAAAGGCCTGATGACTGTGTGGTCATGACTAACTAGCAGCTGATCTCTGCAGCCATGCAGTCTGGGTTTTATCTCAGAGTTAAAGGAGGGGTTTTTATGCACAGAGCTCTACTTCTTGATATTTAATATTTCAGGTCTGATTCCCCACTGACAGTCTGGAGCAGACAGGGGTCATGACTTAACTTGTCCATGAAGTAAATAGAACACTGTTGATGCTATAAAGATAAGTAATATTCATTACAGAGACCACAAAGTCATGCACTTGAAGAGGCTAGTGTTTGGAAAGCAGGGCATGCCAGATTTATAATTGTCTTGTGATAGCAACTCAGTCACTGCACACATAAACATAATGTTTAAAGCTGGTTGATAGTTCAGTAAGAGTTGTTTGCTTTGTGCTTCACGAGGCATTAAATGTTTCAGAATTTTGTAGTGACATATAACGAAACACGAAACATCTTCGGGAAAACGAAAAAGACATCTGGTTTCCTGTCAAAGTGATACCTTGGCAAGACTGAAACAACACTATTTGTTTCAGTTTGCTGTTTATTTCCAATTGGTAGCAATTAGGAAGGCTTTTTTAAATTGTTTGGCTACAGTTTCATTAATGTGTGTGGAGTAGGTGCACGAGAAAGCTGTTTGTATGTTGAATGGCTGTAGTTGTCTCATTCAGGGTGGGATTTGGTTTCCTAAATGTGTCTGTTGTCATTTGAGACACTCAGGTGTCCCACCTGGCTCCTGGCTGCTATTTCTGAAGGGTGCAAGGCCCTAATCAATCTTTTCTCCTGCCTGAAGCCCTGTGCAAACATTTCAGATGCATGACAGTGTCTCAAGTGGCAGTAGAGCTCACACATAAACAGATAACATCACACTTTGCAAGCTGGAGAATATTTTAAAAGTGGAGTTGTATGTACAGTCACGTGAATACACAGATTTTTCTCACGTTAATGTTGATCTGAATAAGAACAGATCACTTGTGTGTCAGATGTCAGCATCTTTTAGTAGACTAGCACTACCAATTTTGTTAAATGGGATAAAACATGGTATATAAATATATGAAACAGGAGTCTGTGCCTGTGTGGGAGATGTGTGGGCTCTTACACAGTAAAATAATGCAAGGCAACATCCTTGTGAACAGAAGAGTGGCCATGCTGGTAATAAACTGAAGGCCTGTCCAACTCCCTTGTCCATCTGTGGTCAGCAGCAGATGCTCAGAGAAGATCATAATCAAAGCAAGGATAAGTGTGCAGTGCTATGTACATGAAAGTCCTCACTAGGATTCTGAATCCTTCAGGAGTATGTGCAGTTACTCTGAAGTCATGCAGTCAGGTTTTGAATGGTTATCCCATTTACTCACCCAATAACACTGCTTTGTAACCAGTAAATAGGCATCCTTGGCTTACTCACCAACTTCTCAGGAGGGTGACGTAATATTATTCACATTTCTGGTTTCACCTTCTGGGTTTAGAACTACAAACAAGTCATAAGAATTTGCTGAAAAACTTTTGGTTTAGTTTTTCAGTTCATCATCAGACACGGGGCTAGTCTAATTTTTTCAACACTTAGGAAAACAAAGCAACACTTTTTGGTGAAATGACTTTAAAAAGCTGTGAAAAGGTTTCAAAGCTTTCTTTTTGATCTCTCTTTTGACTGTATCTATTCACCGTTTTATGCCCAAACAATGGCATAAAATGCTGACTCAAAATCTCTAAGTCTGAGATGTGTCAGAGCACTTTTCTTGGTGTGCTCCTTCGTGAGATGAATTTATGGCAGAGTGATATCCAAACAGGTGTTATTGAATTCTGTGAATCATAATTATTCACCTGCTGAATGAAGGACGAGTTGAGTAGATGTGTTCATATTCTCAGAACTACACTTTTAATTTGAAGACAATGAGTTATAGCATCTCTAATTTGCTTATCTGGTGTTTGGGAGATGAGCAGTTCATCACCCTCATCCTCTGGGCAAGTTTTCTGTGAGGTCTGTTGTTTTTATTTTTGAAACCACTGGGCTTTGGGAGTTGATTAATCAGGAGATTGTAGAAGATGAGTAGAGCAGGCCACAAAGGTTTGGGGGGTCTTGAGCTTAAAAGCATTATGTTGGATTTGATTTCAGATCTCAGGGCCTCTTTGAAGTCATCACTGCAGCAGCACTGCCGTGCAACACTGAGGTCAAGGCATGGGAAATCTCCTTGGATCTCCCAGTGCAGATATATCTGTGTCTGCTGGTCTGAGGCTGAGCTGCTGAACTGGTTAGTTCAGCTAATTAGTCAGTTACCAATACTTGGAACAGGTTCAACAGCTGAGAGGGGTGAGCACTCATCTTCTCGTTAGGTAGGAAATTGTGTTGTTATTCAATAAAATTGTTACTTTGCAACCGTGCCTGCACCAGGCAATCCCTGAAGTTCTTAAATGAGTTTTTATGTGTACCCAGAGGGGGGAAAAAACTCCAGCACAATAACATGGAATATGAATTCTGTCCCAGATGAAACCAGGACAAGGTTTCTATAGGAGAAAGTGTGTAGGATGGGGCTTCTGTGCTTGGTAATTTATCTGTTGTTATGTTACCTTTCAGCAGATGGACTTTTGCCTACTTTGGATGCTTTCACTTTAAAACCTTCCACCTAACGTGTCTCTTTCTCCCAGTCCTTGTTATATGAAAATGAAAAGGGTAGAGGAGCTCTCCATCTATTGTGAGCTACTTTAGCCTTCACCGTTTCTAGCAGATAAACTACCCACAAATGCAATTCTGTTTTAGCTCTTGATTAAAGCCCCTGATTTTACAGAGAAGAAAATAAGTGATGTTTCTGGTAATCTTTTGAGTAATAGTTTATCGTTATGAGAGTTAAAAATTACACTTGGACTGTGTTTTGTCCTGAGCTTTTAGCCTTATTTTGCACTCTTTTCTGAAAATAGGATACTGTATGCAGTAAGTGGCAGAATAAAAAATATGATGCTCTTTTCTAACCCAACATATCAGTATTTGCTTCTATGTGTTCAGGATTTGCATTGACATTTTCCATCATCTCAATGAAGTTTCAGTGTTTTCCTTAATTCTTGCAATAAAATATAAGGCCCTTGATAAATTAGAAGCTTTCTGCATTCTCCTCAGATGAGTGGCACGTATTTTCCTGCTACGCTGTGTTCTAGTATTTTAAGTACTGCTGTTCATCTCAAAGGATTTCTAACTCTTCAGACCTGTCTTTGAGGTGAATGCAGGGTAACAGAAAGTACAGACATAACTTGTGCACATAATTTTGTGGAATTCTCAGCTTGCCATACTTAATAGACAACTGGTAAGAAGAATTATTTTTTTTCCATTCAGCTGTTGGCTCCTTGCAAGTTTTGTTTTTATTCGACAGGAAATAAGTCAGAAATATTTTTTTTCCCACTGACTTTTTTGAGGCCTGCAGAGAGAATTTTGCTCTTATTAGTCTGTTGTATTTGTCTTCATTGACAGTAATTGAATATAGTGCTAGGACATTATTAAATAATTGTATAGTGTAGAAGTTTAATTAGTTAAAAGAGCACTGTGTAAAATGTTGGAGTTTAATCTTATTCATAGGATTATCTCTTCAGAGTTCCATAGAGACTCTCTCCCTAACTCTCATACAGACTGATCAATTTTTTGCCAATGACTCAATGCCAAACCGTTATCCAAACTCAGAAAACCTTGTCAGTGTAGGTTGTTTAGATCTTAAAAGTTTCCCTTTGAAAATGTTCACCCCTTGTGCAGAGGGTTCACAAACTCTCCAAAGGAGGATTTGGAACAGTAAAATTCTTTTTCACTGATGTTTTTCACAATCAGCCAAGAGAAGCAGTCAAGGCCTTAGAGCACCCTTTTTCACCAGCCATCTGAGCGCTTTCCAGTCTGGGTTACCACGCTGGGTTGATTGTTGCCTTTTCAGTGTTTAAACACACCTGAAGAGTCTATAAATATTGGAATAAAATATTTATGACACATTTGAAGTCAGGATTTCGTTGTTCAGTGTGAGCAGAGTTGCTGCAGGGCTTATTTTTGTCCTTTCCAAGCATGCATGTGTAGCAGGATTGCACAAGGCGTGCTTTGATCTGGCTCGCATGCAGATCAAACCACAGGCTCGGTTCAGAGGCTGTTTGTTTGTTTGATTATTTTTTTTCAGATATCTGTGTATATTTGGGCTTTTTAAAACACTGAAATCTTTGTGTTTTTTCTCTAATGCAGTAAAGGTTAAATCCCAGCCCGTGTATGAGTTGTTGTGGGTGAGAGCCATCAAGACGTGAGGCTTAGACCCCTGTGGGGGATTATTTTGTAAACAAGCTCGCAAAGTGGAAAGGTAAATTCCACCGGGGAAGTTAAAAAAAATAATGTTATTTTTCCCCCAGTTTTCCTGAAGCTGATTATGTGTCTGTGTGGTATTGCTTTCCAAACCTAATTTCAAGTGTAATGCCATAGAAAACGCTCATAGACATTGTTCTGAAGTGATTTATCCTTTAAATCACAGCTGCCTTGCTGCCTTGCCTTCATCTGATCCTAAAAGTATAAATGAACTCCAAGGCTTTGATCTGGAAGGTTCAAAACTCAAAGGAGATTTTCAAGGGCTTTGAAGTTGAGCTCTAGAAGGGACAATGCACTGTGCAGTTATTCACTGGGGGAGTGCTGTCATCGTGCAACCAAGACTTTGCCAGTGTAAATTCATCAGTGTTTGATGTAGCATTATTACATTAAAATTCATTTTGCTTTAGAGTTAGGATAAAGAGGGAGGGGGGAAAAAAGGAGCTGCTTTTCCTTTTTGGCTCCATTTGTTAAACGAAACAAATATATATTGATTTTCTTATGACAGAAAATTTTTCAGAATTAAAAAAAAAAAAAAAAAAAGGTTGTCTCCTGGTTCTGAGAAAGTATTCAGAGAGGTTCTTACTTCTAGCAGCAGTTTTCACTGACTGACAGCAGGCAAGAAAAAGTGATGTACTCTCTAAAAAATGCCTTATAAAGGCTTCTTTCAAACTTGGAAAATGCCCCACGCCCTTCTCTTGTGATCACATGGGTAAAACCCTGTGCCTGCAAAAGAGGCTGCAGGGTAGAGTCCAGCCAGTAATTGGCACCTAAAATGCCAATCAGAATTCTATGACTTTACTGTGACATAAACTTGTGAATTAGGAATGTGGGTTACAGCCCATGGAGGTGTAAAGTGCCTCGTGTGGCTGAGCACACCTTCACTGTTAAATCAGCAGGCACTGAAGGTGCCTCCGGGTCTGAAACTCCTATCAGAACCACAGAATAGAAAGAAAACCCACTGTGTGGATTTTCCCAGGTCACTAGATGGACACATTTTGGTCATTCTGTCTAAATTCTGGTGGTTTAGTTTTTGGTCTGTGCCTCATTGGTGTGAACTTTCTATCGAAACCACTGTCTTCTGTGAGCTGAACCAGATTCAAAGAGAAGCTTTTGCAGATGAAAGGCTTGCAGGTTTATCTTCTCTGCTACCTACTCCTTCTTTCTGTAGTTTCCTGGTCCTTTTGTTGGAAATGAGTATCCTGAGGCTGGGGGTAATGGAATGCTGGGACTGGCTCTTTCAACACAGACCAGATTATGATGATGAGGCTTCTTTCTCCCTCGCTGTCCTTGTCAATTAATAAATTGACAAAAATAAACAAACCAAGTCAGCTGGCATATTCATCTTGATATTTCAACTTGATACCGACTTTATCTCACTCCCTGTTCATAAGTTAGCTGTCTTCCAGCCTTTATAGCTGGGAAGTGCGTATTTAATGAAAAATCCTAGGTTTTGTTCACAATTTTCATCAAACAATTCAAGAATTTGCTTAGACTAATTTAGTGGTCACTGTGCTTTACAACGGAACCATTTCCTGGTCTTTGCATGCAGTTGTTCCCCAGGCTTTTTTAAGCTCTTCCTCTCAGAATTTCTGCTTGCTCAGAGGTGCAGTGCAGTCTAATGGGTTCAATTTGATCCAGTTTCCTTTGCCTAAAGGAATTGTATTGCAGCCACCATCTTCCTACCTGATAAGTGGACTGGATCCTTGGCTTGCTGCTGTTACTGAACTTTCTTGGAGCAATGCACTGTCAGCCCTCATCAGAAAATATAAGTGCTCTTTGGAATCTTTAGTGCGTTGTTGTGAAAGTCTTGGAGGGAGAACATTATTTCACATGTGGTTTTCTGTTCCCCTTCTGCAGTTTGGCTTAGGTGTCACACAGAGTGAGTGAATTGAAACTTATTGTGAATTTGAAGCTGCCTTTGCTGCAATTCCCTGTACATCTTCTGGCAATAATGCAATTAGTGTACACAGAGGTGATCTACGTAACCAGATTAAGGAACTAGCTACTAGTGAACAGGTGCTTAAGAATGGTAACTCCTAAAAAATGTGGCATAATTATTTGGAGGCCTAAGAAACATGCTGACCCAAAGAGAGTGCAATCAATATGTGAGATTTAACCAGTCCTGTGCCTCGTAGTTCTGTGGGATCTCCTGCCTGGAAGAAAAGGTGTTTCTGCATTAGCACATCTGTTCAGTTTAGGAGTGCAATTTGAACTGCCCCCATTTTCTGCAGATTTATATTTACTGTCAGCACTCTCTGGGCATGCAAATGGATTTACTTCATGAAGCTGAAGAAGATAAATCCTAGAATCCTTTAGTCCACAAATCCAGACTAGACCTAGCCAGAGGTAAAAACCCAACATGCATATAAATACACATGCCAGTTCCCTAGAAGAAAATCCCTTTACAAATCAGATACTTTTTTGCTGCTGTACTTGCTAGTGTAAATACAGCCAAAGTGTAGTGAGGTAGAATATTTTTCGAGGCATCAATGCTGCTTACAACATTGTGTCAGGTGCAGAACATCGGTGTAGAAGTTTATATTCCTTTAAAAATATTACCTGAGGCATATTATTTTATTCTAGCAGTGATTAAGTAAGTCTGGGGAGCAATCTGTCTGTGCAGGACGTTATTATCACGTGATTGCTGTGTGATATTTAATAAATGATGCTTTTACACATAGGGGTGTGTGAGCATCACTGTGGTTTAAAGCAGATATGCTCTATTCCTCTGCTGCTTTATCCATCACGAGGAAAACAAGGAAAATGTGCGGAAAATAAAACCTGGTTTATGTTGTGTGCAAGGAATCCGACTGTTGATTTGGGAGTGAAGAGAGTGATTTGGAAGGAAATTGGGTAAAGTTAAAATGGAAAGAAAGTGATCTGTTGGTCAGGGTGAATTGGTGTGCAGTGTTGACCTAAAGAGTAAAAATGTGTATGTGGTTGTGAAAGCCTAAAATGTGTATTACAGTATGCAATAAACCTTTGAGTGTATTTCCTAAAGTCAATTAAGTTGGTAGGGTTGTTCTGTTCAGAGGGTGATGTGTTTGGAAATGGAAGATAAGGATTTGTGGAAATCAGTGTTTGTGTGAAAGTGTGATTTTTCTATCAGAGTGCAAATGTTGCATATTAGCTTGCTAAAGGTTGAGTTCTAAAGGCTAGAAAGACTTATAACATGTAGTTTAATGCAAAAGATAACCTTTAGGACTACTGTTCATATTTTCTGAAGTAAATTGCACAGAGTTTTTTGCATAGCAGTGATTAATATTGTTTATTTTGCAGTAACACTCAGCTACCTCATCCAGGTGCCACTGCATGGATTGTTTTTCCCCCCCCCCCCCAGCTCCACAAGGATCTTTCCTGGATGGTGCCTGAATATGTAGTTAATTATACAGATGTTAAGTAGTGATAGCATTACCATTCTCACTGAAACACAGAGAATCATTTCCAAACTTTGCCAATTTTTTCCTACTCTGAGGTGCAAATCATGTCTACAGAGTTATCATTTATATGAAATTTTACTGTCTGCTAATTATGACCTCAGGATGAACTTCTCCTGAATGAGCTCTCTTTGCAGGCATTCTTACATTCAGCTTACTGCTGCTTTTCTGGGAGTGAATTCAGGAAAGCTTGACAGTTTTACTGCGAAATTATAAATAAAATGAAGGGCAGAAGAGATTTCTCTATGCTAAATTTCTCACTCCTTGATAAGTGTATGTAATGATTTGATATTTCACTCCTCATTCAGCCAATGGTTCCTGAATGTCAAAGGCTTAGCTAGGTTTTTCATTTACTAGTTTAACTTGGAAGTCACTTCCCAACATGAAGTGTGGAAATGTCTCCTTATGTAACCCACCAGCTTTTAGATCTCAAGGGAACATTTTCACCAACTTGCATGAAAAAAACCCAGAAGCAAGTAAAATATTATTATTATTATAAGAGGTTTATTTTTCTGTTCCATTTCAGTAGTAGTTGTACAACATGTCATTTAAGATTGTTAGATTGTTGAGCTTAATTCCTAAAGCAGAATTAAATAAATTTAAGCCTACACAAACAAATAACTTTAGTGTATTTTAATAAAGAAGTGGCTATGCAGAATCAACCTTCCCTCCTTTCCCCACCTTCCTTAAACCAGAATCTCAATTTTGCTCCAGTTTTAAAATGAGTGTTATTAAAAACTTGTTTGGGGAATATTATTTTAGTGTGGCATGCCACCCTTAAAGGGAAGGAATTTAGGTCTCTATCCCGAGTAGATCCCTACTCAGAAATTAGGTTTATGTATTTAGAAGTTAGATTTTTGAGTTATAGTAAGAAAAGATGTTTTCTCAAGTCGAGCTTTCTCAGATGGTCATGTTATTTTCACACAGCAAAAAAATCTCTTCCAATTTCTGAATCAGCTACTTGAGAAGGAAGTTGGAAAACACCAGGAAACTCTGGAAGTTTTCCTTCTGAGATGATGTTTCCTCCCTCTTGCCCCTGTCTACTTCAGAGTAACAGAGGTAACAACAAATGGGTAGTTACAGAAAATGATTCAGAAATGAAGTCAAGCTTGAAATAGCTTATTGAGAGTCTTCAACACGAGCAAGTTACTTATAAATGGCAGAACAGAAACCTCCTGTTTTCTTTAAGAATTCTTTTCTAATTTCTTTTTCTTCTCTAATTCTTTTCCATTGTTTTTGATGCACTGTGGGTGGTTGAAGGGTTGAACTTACACTATTTTATGATAAGCAAATAAAGTGACTAAAATTTAAAGTAAAACAAAATCGTTGTTTGTTTAAGCCAAGACAGATTTAAACTAATATTCTGGTTGCTTATTATATTTATTTTTATATTAAGGATTTTAACCTGAGGGGCATATTAACAATCTTATTTTCAGAAAGTTGCAGGTGTCCATGCTTTGAAAATTATGGGATTTTTCAAAATAATTTGACAAAACCTGCATACAAGTCCAGAACAACAATGCTAGTAAACAAAACAATATCACCATTTTCAACCAATTCTGTGAGAGTTCAGCACACATTAAAGATATGCTATCCTGAAATGCTGTGTATTTCACAACAATAACGAATATGTCTTTATTTAAATAGAATTTTTAAGGTTCTAGACTTTATGTGTAAGGTACATTTCCATGGAAGCCCTGCTTGCAGTTGCTTTTTGGTAGGATACCTGGTTTATGTAAGAGCAGCAAATTCTCAAGTCCCATCACAACCAAACTTGCCAAACGTTGGTTGTTTTAACAAGCTGCAAAAAAAAAAAAAAAAAGAAAAAAGGAAAATGTGCTTGAACATCAACTTGAAAAGTTGTCCTGGTTTTCTGTTACTGTCACTTTAATTTTTATGAGAGTATTTAAAAAACACTTGACTTCAGGTTTCAGTTCCTCTCATTAAAATAGTTCATTACCTCTTTCGTCTCACCTAAGTTTATCATCTACAACTTAGTTGCCAGATATGTGTTGTTGTAATTTGGTTTTAGGTAGACAGTAATAGTGAAATGCTGTCTCTACTACAAAGATGCATGATTAGTTGATTAGGCATTATCTACAGCAGCCTTAAAAGGTTAAAACATTGACTGATAAGTTGTTGAACAATTCAAGCATTGTCCTCTTTGGAGTGCTTGCAGTCCATTACATTTCATGTGTAGTTAATTTACCCCATTCAGCCTATATTAAAATGTCAGTTTTACACTGAATTCTGAGGTCATGGCTGTGTGTGACCTTCTTGGGAAACAACAATGGAAGTGATTCAGGGTAACAAGTGTGGAAAATGCTGTTCAGTGGATTTTAAGTTCTCTGTGTTTTCGGTAGATTTTGTGAATGTGTAGTGCTGTGCGTGTAAAAAAGCTTTCAATGAGTATGCAAGCCCACAGATCTGAGATGGTATTCCTGGCATTACACTGTTTGGCAATTCCTTGGCATTTCTGATGAGTTGTAAAGTGTTTTTTTTTTGGGAAGTGTGAAAAGTTGCTTGCACGTTGTTCTGTTTGGATGTGAATCTCTAGGCATGCCAAGCTGTTCTTCTCCCACTTGGATGCTAAATACAGAATGTAAGACAAAAATGAGACACATATTTTGGTCAGAGACTTCTCCTGTAACTTAAAAAGAGGGCATTAAGATTTGCTATCAAACTGAATGCATTGTAGGGGGGAAGTGGAGCCTCTGGGATATTTTAAAGCTCAGCTCCAGCAAGCGATGTGATGTGGTGAGCAGGGGAGGGGAGAAGAGCACGGGGCAAGAAGCTCAAACTGAGATCCATTGATCAGGCATTGGGCTTCAGACTTCCCCCCTCCCCCCAAAATAAAGCTAATTCTACAGTAAACCAGCTGCAGAAATGAGTTTAAAATCTGTGGAGACTGAGACCTACAAATCTGCCTCTGTCCCCGAGGGTTAAAGGGCACTTCTCCTGCAGGCAGAGCTGCGGACGGTCCCACAAATGCAGGACTGTTGCCATGCCACAGGAAAATTGTCACATGGAGCAGGATGGCAAATGAGAGAAACTGTATTCAGACCTACACAAGGGAGTTGGGAAGATAATTTTCAAGTAGATGAGTGTTCTCTCTGAAAGCATAAGCATCTAAGATTTTCTTCATAGGAATTTTTCAAAGCAGTATCTCAGTTTTATCTGGCCTGCTAAGTGATGTGGCTTGAAAAATTTAATAGATTGGACTGACCACAGCTCCTGGCCTGTGAAAATACTCACAGAAGTTTGGTTACATGAATCCAATTTGATTTTTGAGAACATATCAGTTGCCAATAGGACTAGCAAAGAGGTACTTGATAATATTTAGATTTATGATTTTTTTTTGGCATAGAATTTTCATTAGTAATTGTACTAAGTTGCTTTCCAGTGATCCAGTCTAAATGAGTAGTGATATTCTTTGAAGGCAGCAATTGGATTGTACTGGGTTTTATTTTAATCAGAATGTAATAAAAACTCATTTTGTATTATCATTTTTATTGGTAATAACAGATTGTAGTCAATTCTCAAATTTTTTTGAGTGATCACTGACAATCTCATAAATTAAATATTGTTGCAAATGTATTTATATATAGAATCTCTTCCCCTCAGTCAGTAGCAGGCATATTTTGGACTAGATTGATAAAGCTAAACTTATTTAGGCAACAGATAAACTAGTGATGCTCACAGTGGGAACCATCAACAGTGAAGGTGGGAATGTGAACCAACACATCAAACATGTTAGGGAAAAATAGTTTAGGACACTCATATCTGTCTTGCCTAAATGTGTTATATAGAGATAGATCAAATAACCCAAGTTAAAGCCAATGTAATTATTAATTGAGTAAAAATGTTTGATTACTAATGGAGCTATTTTCTGATATTTGCCCTTTTTGTTCCATATCTATTTAGCTCCCCCAAAAACATTCTTTTCCAGTCCTGTTGAATCTTTGCTGGACAACTACAGTGACTGCTCCTCGCTCCTGTGAAATACTCTCAGAATATTCAGAACCTATTTCCTTGGCACCTCTATTTCCTTTCTTTATTTTTTTTTATTCGAGAAATAAAAAGCCAGGCAGATTATTGTCCTCCCTCTACAACAGTCAGTGATGCTCCTTTCCTTGCATGTTGAAAGTGCAGCTTTCTGTTGATCCAGTCAGGGTAGGAATGGTTTAATATCAACATGGCAAATGTTTTAGATGGAAGCAGAATATTCTCAGATAAATCAGCTTGCTTTCCTTTCAGGAATTATCAACCAGTGATTCCTTCCTGTGTTTTAAGAGGTTTTCTGTGTGCAGCATTCTCAAGTACCTAGTCTGTTTTAAGTTCCTATCCCTAAATGCAAGCGAATGGGAAAACCTGAGTCAAGGAGAAAACAAAGAGAGGAAAATACTTTTGATGAATTTACTGGTGGTTCTGTGTATGTCCTAGTGGGGAAAGGAGAAAATATAAACACATCTTTTATTTGTTCTGAGCAGGTTTGGGAATACAATGTAGGCATTTATTGGAAACAAACCCACAATGTAGTGGAATATGATGTAGGGGTTTTGTGTGGTGTTTTGTTGTTTGTTTGGTTTTTTTTTTAAAGCCTTACTCTTCTTAACCCCCTGATTGTCATGTCTGCATTTCTAGATGAGTAACAGTCCAGAAATAAGACATAACTGTAGTTTTGCAAGTGCTTAGGATTTCATTCCCTTGTCACCTAGTGATCTCTATCAATTGAAAATGTAATCAGAGTTATACCACCTGAGTGGAACCCTGTGGCCTCTGCAGCAGGACTGATGATGCTGGACTTCTGGGGGCTGCTGGAGGGGCATATCCTTGTTTTAGTGGAAATTCTAATCTTTCTTACCAGCCTTTTTTAACAAATGCAGTTTGAAGAACTGAGAGTTTGCTCAAAATGTAGCAACTTTTGGGTGGTCTTCTGGATGACACGTGGGAATAAGCATTTGAAATGGGACTCGTTTTCGAGTCGATGAAATGGGAAAGAAGGTGGCTGCACTTCATAAGTATTCTCAAGTTTTCCATTTTCAAAAGCAGCAGACAAGATTTTAATTTGTAGCAGGTTCCCCTTCGTGAGAACACAGTGTTCTGAGGGAAGGGTTAAGCAGCTTGAAATAGTTAATTCATAAAACAGTGCTTTCCCCTGTCCTTTTCCAGGTTCTTCCTTCTCTTTTGTCTACTGAATAATGCATGAGATCTACACATATGTGGAAGAGAATTTTTTAATCATTTTGTTTTTTTAATCATTTTATATGCATTCCTTTTTATATTTTGAGAGATGAGTCTTTACTTTTTTAAACTGCATTTAAATGCAGGGAAATAAAATGTAAAATGTATCTAAGCAATTTTAGTTGTTGTTATAGTTAGTTCTACTTAGAACGTGAAAAATATGGTGCTAATCAGCTTATGTAATGCAGAAAGTCAGTTCCCAATGAACTAAGGAAATGTAGTGTTCATGGTGTAGATGAATAAGTGAATTTTGACTGAATTCTCCTTAGAAATGTTTGAGGAGGAAAGCATTGCTGGTTTATGAAGATACCAAGGCTCACTGGATTAAACTCTGGTGTAGAAGAATAGATTTACTTTCAACTAGACAGGGTCTGGAATAACATCTACAATCAAATGCTAAAAAATGAGTTTTCAGGATAAACAGCCTACTCATCTTCCTACTGGAAGGGAAAAAAGCTGAACCCACTTTTTATATGACAGATTACTGTTTAAAACATTCATGCAGTTGGATCTGCTTTCAGAAAAAAAAAATAGTACTTAATAAAGAGAAAACAGTGAGGATTTGGGAGGGGAGTGTGTTTTCCTTTTTGGAAATATTCAAAATCTGTTTATGAGGAGGAAAAGCTATTTCAAAGATTTGCACACAAGTGATACATGTATTTATTTTTAAGTCAAATGGACAGTAAAGCTAACTTAGAAATATTGGGAAGTGAATTATTCTCCTGGAAATTTGATGAATGCTGAAGCATGCCAGGTCACTCAGAGAGCACGAATCAGCGCTGTGAGCACATTACAAAACAGTAGGAGTGAAATGAGATTACATTCAGTTCATAGTGTTCATACCAAAACCAACACTTGACACTTGCTGCCATTACTCACTGGTGTCACTCCTTACAAGTGTTTGTGATATAATACAACACAATCACAGAAATTTGTGGGTGCAGAAAGTATTTTCCCAAAGGAGGCCTTTCTTGACATTATTGCAAGAATTTCCTAGTGTTGGAAGCTGTTTTCCAACACACTGCTCTGGACTGATCCTCTCTTCCAGCTGGCAATCATATGGTACAGGTCACCCCCCCTACCCCCCCCCATTCTGTCTTCATTTAATTGCAGCTAAGATTGCACATTCTTACAATAGTTACAGAGTTGCTATTTTCTTGGCTGCTCCTGCAGGAATTTTTTATTGCTTAGCCTTATCCTATCCCAAAATCCAGCCTAAACAAAAAAGAAACATTTGCTTGAACTGCAGGAGTAAATAATAACCTGGTGGAGGCAGAAAAAAAAAAAAAAGGGTTAATGTGTGCCTGACAAATCAGAGATCTGTGCAGCAAATACGTGCTCTTGAATTGTTGGCTGGGACGTTTACTTTGCTTAATCCTTAAAAATTATTTTGCTTTCCTCATCATTGGGAGTGGGAAGTCAGGGTGGGGAGTAGTAGTAAGGAGTCAATGAACAAAACAGATTCAGGGATTAAAATTCAGAACACCAAGAGGAGGCAAGAAGAGGTGTGCAGTAATGGCACTTGTGGCTTTATTTTCACAGTAGAGCAAGGTCCCAGTACATGGAGTTGGCTGGAGTCAGAAATTCCATGGGTTTGTCAGATGTGATATCCCATTAAAGAGCGAGCAGTAGAGAAAAAAAAAAAACATTATCCCTTTTCCACCTCAGCCTGACTACATCCTGTTGGTGAGGGGAAGGAGAAGTGACTGTTCTTGAGGTGTTCATTCCAAATATTTAATAAAGTTTTAACCTCTTCTGCTGTAACCCACCATTCCAACAGGAGGATCTGCAGCTGCCCAGCTCCTTTCCCGTCCCAGAGAGATGTCCACTGTGTTTTGTGTGTGCATAGGTGCAGTAGTTGAGTTTTTAGAGGTTTCATAGCAATTAAAACCCCCAAAAAAGGAAACTGTTTTTAAGTAACACTGAATCAAGTACTGAAACAGTATTGTTTCTTCCTGAAATGTGCACAAAAATATCCACAAAGAAAATATTAATGCCAAAAGACTTCCTGCCTCTCGTGGCTAAGCAGGGGCAAACCATAACGGTTCAAGGTCAGACAAATAAGTGTCTTGAATTACATGGGAATGCACATCTCATTACCTACAGTTTCCATACCTATATATATATATGTGTGTGTGTGTGTATAATTTTTCCTTTGTTGAGTAATAAAAGAAAAGCTAAACTTTTTAAAAAGAAACTGATGGGTTCAGCTGACCTGTATTCTTTGTGGTTTTGGTGCTCTGTGAGTCATGGTTGACTCATTTCAGCACAGAAGATGGACTTAGCCCAGTCAGCTTCGTGTTTTTTTGTTGTGTTTTGCTTGCTGAAAATGATGATTTAGCAAGGAAGTATTGTTTCAGCTGCCAGGACGTGAAGTAGACCTCAGAAATAAAATCTCTCTGTCTAGAAATGTGTGAGCATTTTTGCATTTGCCATTAGAATACTTCTGTCTGTGTTTCAGCTTCTGATCCTTTTCTGTTTTATGGAACTAATTCTAGTTTAAGTGTTTTATGTGTAACATCTTACTCCATAACCAGCATAATCATCTGTATCTTTTGTAACAATTCAGTCAATTTTTGTGCCACTGTGATTATTTGACTTTCTGTGCAGACTCAATAACCTCAGTTTGGCCTCCTTTGGGGAGACAGGTGATAAATCTCTTTTGTCTTCTGAACATATGGTTAACTGGCTTCAAATATCCCTTTCTGACTGTCAGTCAATCATTCTCCAGGGCTCTAGATGTGAGTTACTTCTAGCAGCAATATCCAGGAGATGATCCCGTGGCTGTCCAGGACTGCATATCTGTGTCTTGTACATGTCTGTAATTCTCGTGATTTTCTGCTTGCTTCAGTTCATCTGTGACATCACCTCAATCATTCTGGCTTGGACAAAAAATTTTAACTTCTAGTAATAATGCTTATTGAGTTCTGAGAAAAAATTTTAGTGGTGTCTTTAAACTTGTGTTACTCCTTTTATATATCATGGCTGTTTCTAAGTCACACTCTGGCACTTGGGAAGTGCCATCACATGTTGTGCACAGTGGTGTTACAGAGCCTCATAAATAATAATAAATTATAAATACAGAGCAGCAGAACCTTTAGTTTTGTTTTAAAGTCCATTAATATAATACCACAGAGAGATGCTGAACTGACAGAATGGATCTGTTCAGCGGGAGGTAGCTGGAATTCTTGGACCTCTTAGGATAAAAATATATTATTTGGAACATAATCAACAATCTGTATTTTTCCCCATATCCCAATTTTCAGGGTGGAATGCCAGTCTTGATGACAATATTTTGGATCTGATGGCCCTTGGGCAGGCTTGTGAAGATTATGGTTGAAAATTTCCTATTTTCAACTGATACCTTTGTTTATCTTTGACTTGAAATGTTCCTGTATCTGGTAAAGAGAAGAATAGCAAAGAAGGAAGGGAAAAGAAAAACATTTTCAGTGTCTGGGTTAAAAAACTAGGGGGGTGAGGGGGAGAAAAGAAAAAGAAATAAAAAGCAAAGCTTCACATTTTTCAGTTTTTGGAGAGATTTTTTTTTTTTTTTTAGACTTCAGTGGCCAAATTGGTCTGCTTGCAGAAAAAGGCAGGAAAACCCAATCATCTGCCACTTTTGAGTTTGGAATAAATCCTGCATATCAGAAGTTCGGGGAATAGCCATCCTAAGGTCACTCTTAAATTAAAACATAGCCTCATCAAGCTTCAGAATTCTTCCTAGTTAGAAATGAAGGAGCCAAGAACACTTTCAGAAAAATCAGAGCTGTTAAAAAAGAGGCAGTTTTACTTATTTTGTGGTGAGTCTGCAATGTCAAGCACTCTGTATTCCTGGGTACCTTCAAAGTGCACCGAGTGGTTGGAGTGGAAACAGGGTCCTGCCAAGCATCTTGTAAATTCCTGCCTAACTTTCCAGAAGGTGTAGTGTGGGTCTGTCAATTTGCAGGGGCTGCACTGTGTGTGGGAGAGGCACCTGCACCTTGAAATTCGGTACCAGGGTGAATGTTTACAGCCCCTGAAAATTCTGTTCTAACATCATGCCTGCCAGATTGTGAAGTTCAGTGATGTTACTGGGCTCTCTCAGTATAATACAATTGTTTTCTTTCTTCTTATGATTTATGGGCCTGCCTCAATATCTTTTATTTTTTTCTGGGATCTTGGTTAGTGAAGCAGAGTCTTAAGCCTGCCAAACCTCTGACTGACAGCTGTCTCACTGGTACTAAAAGGAGGGAGATTTGCTGTCTGGAGTACCCAGCTGACCAAAGAAAATAGCTTAAAGTTGGCACTGACAAAGAAAAGTGCAGTAAAAATATCGTGAGTCCAAATATGCAAAACGCTGACAGCTGAAGCCAAACTTGGGGCACTTAAATGGTGCAGTGGTTTGGACTAGCACTTTTACCAAGCAGATAAAGCATTTTATATAAGGTAGAGCTGTTAATTTTCATGCTCTGTAAAAACAAACAGATCTTGGAAAGCTACAATTTTTTTCAAATTTTTTTTTTTTTTTAAGTGAAGTCATTGACAAAATGAACTGTTTATTACTAAAGAAATGCATGCCAGGATTCCCTAAAAAGTGCCTTTAGTAAGGCAGGGATGATTACCCTGCTGATACACCCAAGGCATAAATACAGTGAAGACATTAGGTCAGGTAGGAATTTGTAATACTAAAACTTACCCTGTGTGCCAGGATACTGAAAGCACTCTGCTGTTTGTGTGCTTAACTCATTAATGTGAAATGCAATTTTGTTTTAACACTTGCAGTCCTCAGGAATAATTTTTTTTTTAAACACGTGCTATACATCCAAGATACTTTTCATTACTTATTAATACAGAGTAATTTCATGCTGTGCTCAGTGGATATATTAGGGGTGGTTTTTTTTTTTGTCCAAATGGTTATTTTCAGCTTTTACTCTTAAAGAATGCACTTTTAGACATAGAGCACAACTCTCTCTCGTGTTTTCATGCCAGCTTAAACCTGGCCTGACCTGGCACCGTTTCAGGACACACATTTTTCTCCTCTGAGTTTCTTGCTGCTGGGGCTGCCAATTTAGCGTCTGTTCACTGATCACCTGGATCCAAGTCTGATCCCGATGGTAGTTTTCTCTCCCCTCAGAAATAAATCTAAATTAGTTGAGGAGTAAGAGCTGTTGTGTGGGGTTTATAATGATGTATGATGGTGTCATCAGGGTCCTTGGAAGCTTGTAAAAAAGGTATCCACCATACAGGGATCTTCCAAACACAGAGCAGTGTGCCAAACTGGTCATGTTTTTTTTACGTGTCACAATACAAAAAGTATGAAACCACTGTGGCTTGAGTACAAGGTGTGAGCAGAGTGGATTATAGTTGGCAGTTTAAACGAAACAAAAGCATTTCTATGCAGCTTCCATTCCTCATGAAGTGTGTAACTGAGCAGAAAGTATCTATTTTCATGCCAAATTCTGTAATATTTGGATAGAAGGAATAATTCTTGAAAGTCATTTTACATTTAAAACTTTATTTAAAGGAGACGCAGTGTCACCATAAAAATTACAGATTTGTTAGGAATCTAATTATGGTACTTTAGCTTATGGTACATTTAAGTGATATCATAAGTGATATCATAACAGTATCTTTTTATTTGGTTTCAGAGCTTGAATGTTATTTAGAAAGCAGTTGATTGTAATGTAATGATAAAAAAAAAAAAAAAAGAAAAAGAAAAAAATTTAGTTGCAGACTTTTAGTTGTAAATTTTCCACGGATTTTCTTGGTTACCCACTTAGGTGAGTAGAAGGCAGAAATCTGTAGCATGCCTGAGTGGAATGGAGAAATATGACTGTGTAACATGATCCACTACCTCCAATTAGCTTTATGGTCCTTTTCTGTTGATCTCTGAGAGCTGCTTCACAGGGAAACGAGTCCTTTCTGGTGCTTTTCAGGTCCCTGTTTCCTCTGCACGATGCCCACGTTTGTGTAGGAAAGCTCAGAGCAATTTCAAGTCTGAAATCTTGGGAGAGAATAAGCAGTGCAAGCCAAACTGGCTGCAAACTTGGGTCTGGTCCTTGAAGAAAAACAAGAAAAAACCTTGTCCCTTTAAACCATCAATTCCTGACTTAAGCTCTAGGGTTGTTCCCTTAGTGATGGACTCACAGCCATGAGTGTTGCTGACTCGGGGTGGACTTTTGTGATGCCTGCAGAGAAGTTTCTTGTCAGGGTGTTGTTGCCGTGGCCACTGAGAAAATCCCAGTTATCTGTCAGTGCTGAATGTGACATCAGTGCCAGCAGAGGTCCTGACTGCTGCTAAGTCTTGATATTGTGGCTGATTTAGTGAACTTCACCGACTTTAAATGCTGCTTCTCTGAGCTCTGGGTACTGATCGTTGCTAATGCTTTTGCCTCGTCTGCTGATACAGCATCAAGAGGTATTTCCTTTCTGTGGACACATAAATAGGGAATGCTGCTTCCTCTGGCTGAAAAGAACAGTCAGCAAATCAAAATGCTAATATGTCTCTGCAGAGAAAAATATTCATCCAATACAGATTGCTCTGAATAAACTTAAAACATAAGGAAATAATACAATATCCTGTATACCACTAGCACTTACTGCACATCTAAGCCACTCCTGCTTATTTACATCACTTTTATGCTCTCTGATGAGCATTTAACTTTTCTATTTACATTATATGTATTTAAATGCATGTCTATTTTTAAGTTATATATTGTTAGGTAAATACTTCATTTACTTTGTGAGATAAATCTCCATTTGCTTTGAAACCTTACATTGCAGTTTACAAACTTGCCAGGTTGTTTTGCTTTTACAGCAGAGTAGATCCATGCCACAATAACATTAATGTGCATTTCAAATATTGTAGTTTTATTGAATTGTATAGCTAAGGGGTAACCTTGGGGAAAAGAAGAAAAAGAGGAAAACCAAAAATACATACTTTGCAATGCGCTTACAGGGATTTTTTCAAAACAAAGCCACGCTTTTCCCCTCTGAACCCCATAAGAGGAATATGGACATCTAATTATCCAGTATTCAATTATCAGCAAGTCCTGGTAATAATCCATTTATTTCTACAATAGCTGCTGTGTTTTGATATTGAGTAGCTCCTCTGGGGTTCTTCAGTCTGTTTCAAGACAATCTACCATGACTTTTTTAATGTTTGATATTTACTTCTTTATTGTTATGTTTTGTTTAGCTTTCAAAAAAATAATTTTGAAAAGCACTTCTGAGATTTCTGTATAATGTTATTCTCCCGTCAGATTCAGAAATTATTGAAGCAAACAGTAAAAGAAAAATCTACCCCAAGTGACTTACAGTTGAAGAAAAAAAGGAAAACACATAACAGTGTGATCAGAGGGAGAATTGGCAAAATTATTTTATAGCAGGTGTTTCCTTCCTCTTCAATTTCTTCCTTTGTAGTGGGGTCTGCTGTGCAAGTTACATCAGAACTTATTTTAATTTATTTATTTATTCTTTAATCTATGTTTTAGTAACTTTTCTCACTAAGGTTTCTCCTCTCTATCTAAAATATGATTCTTTTTAATCCCATGTCATCTACTGTTGTTTTTATGTCGCTGGAAGGGCTTTAGACAACATACTGATAGTGCAGATCCAAAGGGGTTGATGTGGAACCAAAAGCATGCAGTTTCTGTAAGGAGCACATTCATCAGCTTTTAGCTCAGCATCCTTTCTCCTCGTCAGTCCTGTTCTAAAACTGGAGCCTGGACTAGTGAGATGTAGTTATGCCTTCTTGTCCATTCTAACTTACCTTCCTTGAGGAGAGGAGAAATCTGGGACCAAAGAGAAGTGCAGCTGCTATTCCCACTAGAGTGACAAATGTGTGAGGCTTTGTTGGTGATGCTTCCCAAGTCTGGCAAAGAGGTATGTCCTCGAAGTCTGGCTGAGGGAACCTGTCAATCCATTTTAATTTTAATGACAGATCTCCAAGGGGCAGTATGCCTGGGAGTAATCCTTTTGTTTCACCTGCATGACTCAATTTTACCCTATTTCTGGAAGTGGAAAGAAGATTGTTCATTTTCAGAGTAGGCAAGACAGAAGAGAAGGAAGCAGGTGCTATGTGGAGTTCCTCTCTCTTCTGGTTCATTTAACCTTTCTTGCCAATTCTTTTTCTACTGCCTTATTGTATGAACAAAGCACAGAATGTTGAAGGGACCTGGGTAAATCTCCTGTGTGCAATGGAAGCATCCCTAGTAGTTTTCATCATCATTTTATTCTGTGTATGAGCCCTGCAGAAGTGCAGCACCACTGGCATAAATTGGGTAGTGACATTGTGTGCTGCCAGCAGAGAGGATGGGAAAGGCAAATAATATCTGTAAACACTCATGTAGCACTTCTCTCATTGCCTTTTTTACTGATGTGAAAAGAGGAATCAGTGCAGTGTCTGCAGTGCATCATTCATCCTGCATGGATCATGTAGCTATTCTCCTGAATATACAATATACCCAGTTCCTGTTTGCTCAGAAGAAAGATAGCAAAAACAGCAGCCAAACTTCCCAGGGACAATTCTGCTGTCAGTGCTCCAGCTAAAACAGCAGTGGCTCAGCACTTTTTTTCCCCTCATCAGCGGCCTCTCTGTTTCCCATGCATGCCCTGTCTTCATTTCTGGTGTGAGGCTCCATCTGCATCCACGTGGCGCAATTTAAGTGGCAAAAATTCCCACCGTCACTTCTGCTGCTTCAGCAAAAGGGGTTCCTTTGTCAGGTGGTTTCCAGCATTCCTGGTGTGTTTTGTTGTATCACTTTGCCCACCACAAATGTAAACACTTCAAAATCCTTTTATACTGGGACAGGAACTCGGAGATCACAGCTTCGAGTCAGCTTCACTGTCTTCTCTAAATGGTGTATTTTGTCCTCTCATCTATGTGCCTGCATTGTTATGTTGCACAGACAGTAGGAATCATTTCCTTTCTTTTTCCTTTATCTGCTCTTGATTGTGTTTCTTCTTGTTCTTTTCCTTTTTAAGATACAGAGCTGTATTACTCCTTTTTTATGTGACATCTTGCTCCGTGGAATTCAGTGGCAACCAAGTAATTGAATTCAGCAGGCAACCTATCTATCATATCTGATAACTCCTTGTGACTTATAGGTATACTCACAAGGAGTTTTCATCTGAAAATATTTTATCTGTAAGAGGAAAGATCTTATTACTATTCTTCTTTTTAATTCACTATAAAAATAAAATGTGCTGGAAGTGCTCAAGGCCAGACTGGATGGGGCTTGGAGCAGCCTGGTCCAGTGGAAGGTGTCCCTGCCCAAGGAAGAGGGTTGGAACGAGCTTTGAGGTCCCTTCCAACCCAGGCCAGTCTATCATCTATGAAAACCTTCCCAGATGTGAGAATTTCTTTTGCCCTGAAACAAAATCCCATTGGAATGACAATGTACCATTGGCACAGGTATTGAATACACCTTGAATCGTTAACAAGAAGTTTGTGTGTACAGAATAACCTTCCACTAATACATACTTATCATTCTTGCTGATGTTTTTGTTTTTTTTTTACTGACTGATATTGCACAAAGAATTGAGATTTTCTCAGCCCAGAAATGATTAGCCATGTAAACTTAGGCAGGCACCAGAGGAAGGGTTCTGGCACACAAGCAATGTGGCTGGTGTGATGGTTCTTAAAGTCTTACATTTATACTTTAGTTAACTGAAATTTCCTGGTGATCCTGACGCTGGTTCCCAGTATCTTTTAATATGTGTTCTGATTAACATCTTGCAGTGTTCTGAAGTGTGTTAGTGGCTGAGCAATCCAAATGGATAGCCCAAAGTCGCTGTGATAAAGTTTTATTATTAATGATAAGGAATTGAGATACCTGCATCCCTGAACATTTTTATCCCTTTCTGGTTTAAACTTTTTCTCATAGTTTAGAGGAGGCATTAGTCTGATAAATTTTCTTTTGCTTTCTGAGAGGTTTTTTGATAAAAGTCTTAATAAATCTGCTACCAAGGGACATATTTGTTTTTATATTAAAATGAAACAGTTTCCATATCTTTGTTTATGAAAAAACATGCAGAGAAAAGAACACACACTCCTTGGTAACATATCCAGGGCTACTATTAATATAATTATCTTTTAGTCTGGTTTCCTAGGGCATTAAGTCTTAGGTGAAATCACTGGTTTTTTTGTTTGGTAGTATTTTTTCCTGCAAGCTTTGAACCTATGATGAATTTCAACCAAAACTGACAGGGACAAGAGACCTTGAAGTGAAAGGCCCCTACTGAACCAAAAGCAAAACGTGGCTATTAAAGGGTCTGTTTGAAAGCAGCCAGCCAGTCGATTCAATACAGGCACATGGTCCCCAAGAAAGGGGATCCATATGAAGGTCAAAATCATCCCCAATGGGGGTGTCTCGTGGCTGACAGAAAGCCCCCAAAGGTAAGAAATTGTTCCAGTATAAAGGAGAACATGGAGGAGACAGGAATTGAGCCTTTATCAGAGACACTGTCCGTGAAACAGGTGGTTTTCATGTGTGTAGCTCCAAGTCAGGGGAGCAGGTTACCTGCCTTACAGATGGATCATATACAGAGAGGTCGTTTGTGTTTGTTCCTCTCCTCACTTTCAGTGACCTCAGGCCAGATGCAGCACCTCATTGTGCTTCCTCGGTGGAATCAGATGCTCCACACACACAAAAGGAAAAGGAGAACCAGCAATCTCTAGTTAGCTAAAAGTTTTGTAGCTTCCTTATAGCAGTGGCTGCTGAGAGAAGGGCAAGGGGTTCACTCCTTTAGTTTGATCCTTTAGATAATTAACCACGTGTTTTGTTCCATCCTCTGCTCACACTCTGCGGCCCAAATGCAAGCAGAATAATGTAACAGAGTCTATTAAATCCTGCTGATGGAAGCAGCTGGAGAACATGGTCCTGCAGCATGAAACAGGTGAATCAACTTCACTCCTGGTGCAGGTGAATGGGGGAAGAAGGAGGAAGGTAATTTAACACTACAGCAGGTTCAACAGATCACTTTTGTCAGGGCCACATTCACAGGGGTGCCATATGGTGAGCTGCTGTAAAGGATGTCCCCACCCAGCTCTGCATATGGTACCCACCATTTATAATAGATGTTGCTACATGTTTATTAAGTATTATTAAAAAGCTAACGTTACAGCTTCCCTTCAGAGGCACCAAAAGCCCGGGTAGGATTACAGAGGTAATCAAGTGGAGAAGTCCAAAATGAAGAAAGGCTTCTATCAAGCTTTCAGTCACCCTTTTTCTTTTCTTTTTTTTTTTTCTTTTTTGTAATCATTTATATAGTGTCATTTCTATAATGATATGAAAAGATTGAGCTTGTGTCAGGATACAGAAATGCAGATATCTGTGCCAGCTTAGAAACTCTGACAGCAGTAGAGGCATTAAAAGGTGATTGTCATTTTGAATGCCTTTATCAGAAAAACACTTTTCTTTCTTTCTTCTTTTCTCTTGGTTTCAGCACATGCTGGCTGAGATAATAACTATTTTATGGTGACAAGAGAGGGGATGTGAAAGATAGCCTTTGTTGCTTTAAAAAAATTGCATAGCTCACTGGAACTTTTGGGCCAGGTTTTTGTGATGATTTTGGGTGGTTGGGGTTTTTTTGGTTAGGTTGGTGGGCTTGTTTTGGTTCTTTTGTTCAAGTCCACATGTGCAAGAGTGTTCAGCCTTGAAGAAAATGAGAAGTGGCAGTGTTGATTAAAAATGCTGAGAGCCAGAAAGCAGCCGTGGTCAGTCTGGCATCCCAGTATCAAGTTGCAGTGTTTGCATTGTGGTGTTGTCTTGAGTTGATACAATGCTTTTGGGTTTGTTTTGGGGTTTTTTTACATTACCTTTTTAAACACTTCATGATACATCCAAAGAGTGGAGTCCAAAGCCCAAGAGAACTTGTTCCTTATGCTCCTCCCATGCCTTTCCAGGAAAAAAATCCAGAACCCTTCTGAAAGTGTTCTCACTTTCCAGGAGCAGGCTGCCACCAGATTTCCAAAAAATGATGACACGAGTAGTGGCTTTTCAATTTCTTTTTATTTAAGCACCCTGAACATTTTCCAGTGGGTATGCAAACCTCTTTAGAAATTTAACAAATATGCACAGCATATTGAGTTTGCTTTCCTTCATGACATTTCCTAGCCTCTTATAAATAGCAGACTCCACATTTTCTTCAGTCAGCAGCTGGGAAACCAAGAAGCCAGTGTAATACCTCTGTGTTTCATCTTTGACAGGAACAGCTATGGATTTGATTGTTCTGCCTGACTGAACTAAATCACATTTTACATGAAACAGTGGCTTCTTAGAGATTGTTGTTGAAATCATATTGCAACTGGTAATCATGAGTTAAATTCAGTCTATATTTGAGTGATTTCAGGTATTCCTTGATATCTGCAAGCACATTTTTGTCATTGTGTTGAGGACAGAGACTGAAACCAGCTGGTGTTAGGGCAGAACAGTGGCAATAATAATCTAGCAAGGGAGGTATCTAAAGAAAAACAGGATACTCCTTAATGACTGCAATATCACTATTTTTGTACCTTGAAATGTGAAAAAACCTCAGTTTTATAATTTGGTAGAGAAGAGTCCCTGTGTTCTCAAAGGATGTCGCTGATGCTGGGGCGAGATGTAGTTGAGGTGTAAGCTAATCTCTTAAACTTGTAATTATGATTATGATAAAACTTAATTATGATAAAAACTCAAATTGCCTACCCTTTGAAGTACTTTTTGATGTTAATTATATTTTTAGGATAATTTTTGCACACGGGAAATAGTGTTTGTGTAAACATTTAAACAAATTGTCTCATCTGTTCAGTCAGGGTGTTGTTGTTACATAAAGTTTTCCTTCAAATCTGTGAAAATTCTGACCACAACACATCTGCTGATACAGGTTCACTTGGCATGGTCTAACCTTACTACCCTATTAAAATCCTCCTATTAAGGGGGGTTTTTTGGTGTGTTACTTTGAATGACTAGAAATAAAAAAGATTTCTGCAATTTTAATTTTTTTATTGGCATTATCAACTAAACTGTTAGTCAATAATTCAATAGCAGCTTTGAAATTTTGCTTCCCAAAAATGCATTTGTAAACCAGGCTTGAAAACTACTGATTTTTGCACGGCTACAGCTAAAAAAATTCTTTATCAGTTCTACTTCAGGACTGTCATTTTGTAGTAGCAACCTAGGAAGCAGCTTTTGACACTCCTTACATTTTAAGCCGTGTTTTCACTTGCTCAGTTTACAGAGCAAATGCCTCTTGTAATACATGCAGAAATAAAAATGCAGGCTCTCGTGATCCATTTTTACTCCTGACAGCCCGAGACAGATCAGATCTGAGCTGTTCTAAAGCAGTTGTGCTGCACTGAGGTGGGAGATGGCTGTTCCAGCCTTGCTCTGCTGTATTTTTCCAGAGTTTCTGTTGGGAGAAAGACAGGAATACTTGATGGTCTGACTTGGAGTTCGAATATTCTAGCCCATGGCATTAGGAGCAAAGGTGAAGGTATTAGTGAACAGAGCTGGTGTTTTAGGGCAGAGGGCAACGTATCAAGACGTTACCTTACAAATAAAAATGGAATCTTTCACCTTATTTGTAAAAGAAAACGGTGAAGATTTACTTTTTAGAATGATTGTAACACACATGCAGCGCTGTTTTATGTCTCCAGCAAAGTATAACAGATGGACTGTGGGTTTATTGGGGAAAAAAAAAGTGCTGAAAGATTTTTATTATGTGAGAAAGAGAGAACAAAACCCAAGGAAACATCTGGACAATTAATCTCTCAATCTTTGTACATAACATGAAGAAAAATACTGAAATATTTCAGAAGGCTTGCTCCGAAACAAATTAGCTATTGTTAGCAAGGCACAATAATTCACCATCCTGCACGTAAAGAGATCTTCCTAATTAATAATTAATTGGTGCCACTTTGTTCTTCACCCGTGGCAAAATAAAGAGCAGGGAGAGCAGCATGTTCCTCGTGAGGTTTCTACTGTGTCATTATAAAGCCATGAATCACTTTCCCCAAGGCTGAGCTGATCTGTCATCTCTCAAGGAAGCAGATGTCATTGTGGGGGGAAAAAGGGTCTTTACCTATTATTCAAGCCTGCGTGGTGTCTGATTACTGAGATGGGCCCAAACATCTGGTAGTCATGCCACCTCTTCCCGACATGTGTAGGCAATGTGCAGTTCTGCTTTGTGGTTCCTCGTGCGTGGAGGGTTTTTTTGTTTTTGTTTTTGTTTTTTTTTATTTTAAAGCTGCACAATGACAGGTGAGCGAAGAAATAGGCCCTTTTTGTCTGGGCTGGTGAAACATTATCTTTTCTTGGGGAGGGTGGATTGCTTGTTTAAAGCAGCGTTTCTCAAAGTTGCCGTGCCGTCAGGCTGGTTTTGAATGAAAAAGCTGAGGCCACCATCCACGCCTGCTGGCTGTCCCTCCACGTGTTCCTCTCATGCAGTGCCTTCCCTGAGACAGCAGCACTGCAGAGAACAGTCACAGATCAAACCCTTCACATCCTCACTTTTATTCCCTTACTACGCTGATTTCCTCTCCTTTCCATATTTCAGGAAATGGGAAACAGTTCCGTTCGCCGGTTTACCCGCCCATGCCCTTTGAATCCTGGTTTTGGCTTCCCCCTCCCAGCAACCCCACTGTGGGTTTTCTAGTAGATATTAATTCAAACACTATTAAAAAGTGTGTACTTTGGCCTTCCTCCTCTCACCTCAGCCAAACAGGGATACAGATATTTTGCCGCACCATTTCAGAACGGGGCTCTCTCTGGGCTAATGTTCCATTTCCATCAGGAACCGTGTGAGTTCCATGGCAGGAACACGAAGGAAGGCAGTCTGAGCAATAATCAAACCCCGGGAACAAATCATTCCCACTGTGCAGTCTGAGTCGTGGCTGGAAAATCAAATATCCTTTCTGATGCTCGGGCTCCCTGTTCGTGTCTGACCTGGGCTGTTGTGTGTCTGGATGTTTAGCTGTCCATACTGCCTGCCTTGAAATCTCCTTCCAACTCACTGAACCCCTGAATTTGCTTATCATTGAAGTGATGAATAAAGAAAACTCTCTACTTAGGGCTTCAAGGTGGAATGTAGAATTATTCTGTTGTTGTTTTTTAGGTGTTGTGGTTTTTTGTTTGTTTGTTCTTTTTTATTTGGTTAGGTTTTTTGTTTTGTTTTTGTTTTTGTTTTTTTTTCTTTTTTAGTTCTTTTTAGTCAATCTAACAGATAGGAAAGCCTCTAAATACATAGGCTTTTAAAATAATATGGTTCAATCCAGCCTATTAAAAATCTAAGTATTTTCAATATTCAGAGTTTAATTGCCATGTAAATACTGGGGTCTCCCCCATCCAGTATATCTGTTGTGAAATACTCACAAAAATATTGAAAATTGAGTGCCTTGGTGGCAAAGTATTATTAATCAGACAATTTAAAATCTAGTTTAGATGTCAACTGCAGTGCTGCTTGATATGGTGATGCAATGAGAATTTCTTGAAATGAAATTATGATGATTATATGTTGGCACAACATCCAGTGCCAGCAGAAAGGCTGAAACTTAATTAAGGATAACAGTCTTCAAAACACCTTGGGAAAATTTCTGTCGTCATATTTAGCAATACATTTTACTTCATTTTTGTATCATAAGGAGAGGGTGTCTGGTGGGCTATATTGGGTAATGTCAGGGCTAAAGCTGAACAGAAGTTTCTTTGGATGCTCAGTGAAACAACGCAGTCCTGGGAACAAAAGCAAACAAAGAATTCTGAAGGGATTCATATATATTCCCCTTTTTTCCTGATTGATTTATGTCAGTCTTCCAGGTTGACTAAGTATTTTTGATGATGTCATTATTGTGATTTCTTTTTCATACAAGTTACTGGTGTGAGAAGTATTTTCTGCACACCCTTTTGGTTCTGTTTTCAGATAAGCTTTTAGAATCATGAGAGGCTCTGCAGAGTCTCAAATGAGAGAAATCAATTGTCTGTGCTTGGCTCTTTTCTGGAGTGGCAGAACGTGTCCTCCCAGCATTCTCAGCTTGTTGTCACCATTGCTGTGGGAACTGATAGCAGTGCTTGTAAATGCTGTGCATTTCTTTTTGACACGTTGCCCAGAAATGCTGTATTTGAAGTGAAAATGCTGTATCTCTTGAGTACCTTGTGTGATAAAAAACATATTCAAGTCAGGTATAATTTATTTTTTCTGTCATGTTCTGTTTTTCCTGTATTTGCTCCAACATTGGTGCACTGTTCTCCAGCATCCACTGTAGTCAGGACTTAAGAAATTATATATATAACTGCCTTTCTGAAAGAGCCACACCCAAAAGGGTTTCCAACCAGCAGTGGGTTTCCTCATTTTGCAGAAACCCACTCTCTTGCACAGTGACAAATTCTTTTAGTCTGAAACTCTTCCAGATATCTCTTTACTGCACAGACTCTAACTTTTTATTGCTGCAGTAAATCTGAGCAGCTGCATCAAACTGCTGGGGTTTTGTGTGTGTTTTGCAAATGCACGTGGATTGAAAATGCATAATTATTGCATATAAACCTGGGATTAAAAGGACATCAGGGCTTCAAATACCATAACTCAGGAGCTGGAGTTTCCCACATGTCTGATCTTATGTGTGTAACCCAGTCTTTAATTGCAGAATCACTCAGCATTTCTCAGTAGAATATTTGCCTCAGGTTGTATGAAAATGCACATTCTTAAGGGGCTTTTCCTCATCTCTGAAGGCTTGGCTTTGACATCACAATATTCCCTTGACAGAGCTGCTGTTTTGTATGTCTCTGTGTCAAAATTGAATTCCCAGTAGCTGTGCTCCAAGACAGTTTGTGTGCAGACTCTCAGTGCAGTGATCAGATGGCACTGTGCAGAGTTTGCTGTCCTTCAAAGTCCCCAGTTTCATTAAACCCCTGAATGGAGCAAGAATAGCTGTACAGAGTATTTTTTGCTTCTCTCTCTCTGGCTTAGCTGTTTTGTGTTCCTATTTCACAAGTGTTTTTGTTCCAATGGATGTTAGTAGTTTCTCTTTGAAAATCATTATTATTATTATTTCAAAGCTTGTCAGATATTTAGTGGGGAAATCACTATGAGGGGAAAGTGCTGGCAGAACCATCTCAACACTCTGTTTATTCATTGTCTGTGTGGGGTTTTTTAGCATAGCCAACTTGTACCCCAATCCAAACTATAAAGAACTCTTTTCTTTTTTGCCTCATTAGAGAGTATTAATTGCTAGGCAGGGCTGTGTTTAAAGGCAAGTTACTTCAGGAGCATTCACCTGTGTCATGATAAGCCCTTGTTGAGAAGCATCACAATCTTTAGGAAGGTGCAGATTTCAAACATCATGCCATGTTTTGGGAGTGCCCAGATGGGCACCCAGTAACCAAACTACTTCAAATCAGTGACATTTTAGAACCCTTGGGCGTAATTTTCTCTTTTTCTCTGCCCCTGGACACTACCACGCCATAACCTCTGGTTTTTGTGTACTGGTGTCAGTGGGACAGTGACAGGTGTCATACCCTAAGGAGTGTCTGAAAACCTTTTAGACAACCTGAGTTGTTTCCTTTGTGCTTCAGTGTCTTGAAACAGAAGACAGTCCTCCATTCTTCCTTTTTAATGTGAAACATGTCACTCATACAGAAATTATCCTGTAAATGGCTTTTTTTTTTTTTTTGCAAGCTCTACTTGGCATAATGTGCTGTTTCCACTTCCATGTGCAGCGCTTCCTCAGACACATGATTCCAGGCATAAGGGGTTTTTTGGCAAAATAAAACCTAATTTTTTATTAAAATTTCCAACAATCACAGTGGCTACTGCCAATTTATATCACTTGGAAACTGAGCTACTCAACCATAATATTTTCATATAAATGCGTTGGCTTAGGACGTTTCTCCCTTGGGTTAGGCAAGCTGGATATAAATCTAGTAAGGGTATTGAAGAAGAAGAAATATAGAAGAATGTTTAAAATTAATTTGAGATGGAGCTTGAACCTCACTTTTGAGGAGGTAAAAAATTTCTTAATGGATTTCATGTGTCACTTCTGCCTGTTAGATTGGCTAATAAGTAATTTCTGTGTGTTTGTTGTTATGCTCTGTTTGCCACCAAGCTGAAACTTTGGCTTCCAGCCTCTTCAGAGCTGCTACATTGTGCTCATCTGGGTAAAGCTTAAAGATTTTATTGGTAAGAAGATGTTAGATGGTGCTTTGAACAACCTACATGATAGGTGGAGCTGGTTTGATTTTGTTATTTTTAAATTTTTACTGTTGATAGATTTTTGGTAATGTGAATGAGATGAACCTCCTTTTTTTCTCCTGTTTCTGGGCAAAAGTTACTTTAATCCTCTTTGTGGAAAATGGAGAGAGGGGAGGCAAAGGGAAAGAGAAGAATAATTTCTTTTTTCTTTGCCTTAACTGCTCCATCCTTCCACCTGTAACCAGAGTTATCTGTGGGCAGTGAAACAATTAATTCTGCTGCTATGGGTGGTCCCTGGGATAGAAAGCCACTGCTTATTGGTTATTTACAGATTTCCTGTAATAAGTGCATGAAAGAACTAAACCTCACAGTAAATTTGCATTTGCTTCATGTTTTCAAGGCTCTCTTGCTGATTGGGAAGCTGAGCTTCCAACGCCCCATTAAAAAATTAAAATAAAAATTAAAAAAAATATATACTGACAAGACCTGTTGTTGTACCATTGTCTGGTGGAAAATCCAGTATCTACAAAGTCTACTTTTTCCCCTTGAAAGTCTGAAATGCTGCCAAAAGACAGCAGGAAACCTAAACTGCAGTACTTTGTTTTAGATCGGTTTGGCGCCCATCAGAATTTTGCTGAATGGGTTGCAAACGTTTAGTTTTAAAACAAACTTACTATACCTGCATTTTCCGAGCAGCACCATTTTCCTCTGAGGCCTGAAATTCAAGCTCCCTTTGTCTCCTGAAGCCTGAGCTGACCTGGGTACTGTTTCTGACATAAAATAAAACAGTTTGCCCTTTAACCAGTCTTGTTTGTAACACGTCATGGTTAGTGCTGTGTGGAATTACACGACTGGAATTTATTATAAGAAGCATAGAAAGCCTAACAGAAATAGGATCTGAACAGCTAAAAAAACCTGCAGTGCTCAGAGGATGATGCCTGGGAAAACACTGTAGTGAAACCAGATGAGGAAGTAACCTGAATTAGCTCATTAAGTCATTTCAGATAAAAATGAATCACATGTCGTCATGTTCAAGTAGCAACTTTCATAAAGGCAAACATGGCTGGATAAGGTGCAGATGAAATGTTAGTGAGTAAGCACTGCTGTGCTGTGTTTATTTCCACACATATGTTCTCGTATTGATACAGAAGTCTGGAGACTTTTCCTGGAAAGAAGGGCAAAACAGTGTATCTCCCTAATCATGTTGTGGAAATTTAACACCCTCTCGTTCCTCTCATCTTTCGTCTTTTAGCACAGTTCCCTCATTTTTGTATTAAAGCTCAATTACTTTAGTAACATAATATTGGTGTCCAACTGCCAAAGCAAATGTAGGGTGCAGATTTTCATTAGTCAGAGCTCTGGAACCTTTTATTTGATTAACTATCCTAAAGCAACACGAGAGATGCGTGATCAAAACTTTGCACGCTCCTTTTACTGCGTGTGCTCACTGGGGAGCTCGGGGGGTTATTTATACACTGTGGTACAAAATTGCATTAGCACTTGCTGCCTCAGCAGACTTCTTGGGTTCTGCTGAAATTCTCCTCTGATTATCCCTTGGCCCTGCACAGTAAAACAATATAATGAAGGGCTTTGGGAACATTTCAACACATCAATTATCAGTTTTATGCAGAGAGCTATCGGTGGGCAGGGCGCCGGCCCATTGCAAGGGAAAGACTGTGGCTTTTGTTCACACGGTAATGATAGGCCATTCACGAGTGGCCAACAATGCAAAATCATAACTTCAGCCTGGACTTGGGCAGATACATCACCACTGCCAGAAAGAACAGTTCTGATGAACTGCTAAAGTCATCACTCAGTTCCACCGCTCTGTCATAACATCCATTCAGCCCGTGTCTAGGCTGTGTTTGGTTTGTTTTCCAGCTCCTGGGCTGTAACCTTTGCCAATAAAAGACCAACACAAACAGTTGGGTTTTGTGTGTTATTAGCCATGTTGTCATGGACTTTTTGTTTTCCTCTCTGGTGGCTGCTGAGGTCAGACGTCAGTCCCGGGGCAAAGAGAAAAGCGTTGTGATGGTGCAGAGATGACCTCATTAAATGACTATGTGCTGTATTAATAGTGGCTTTGCCAATGTTACTTTAGGTAAACCCTTGCTTTTTCTGTCACAGTCATAACACTGAGACACTTCCTGTTAATTATGAGCTCCCATCAGCGGTGCCTGCAGAAGAGACAGGCAGAGTGGACGTGCCACTAAGCCTATTTCCTGGCTTCTTGTTTGTTGGAGGTTGTAAATTGATGACAGTGGAATGGCAGTGTTTGAAAGGACAGAGGAAGGGAAATAGGAACAAGATGCATGTTTTTCTCTTCCTGCTTCTTCCCACATTTTGAAAGGGTTACACTGAGAAGCAGCGAGCTAACTTAAGAAACGTGGTGTTATCCTTGACCACACCCTTTCCGTGGAAAATCGTGTATCAGTGCTGCAGAAATCCCTCTGTCAGCAGAGCAGCAGCACAGCCTTCAGCCGTGTATCCTGGGATGACCCCTCAAAGGCACTGCAGATGGCCTGGTGACCACAGGAGTCCCTCACTGCAGTTCTTTCTTCGCTGGGTTTGCAGCTCTGCTCCACCCCTGTGCTGGAGAGAGCTGAGCACACACACACACATCCACCTCACTGTACTGAGGAGCTGTGATCAAATTACCCCTCTGCCTTCTTTATGTTGGCTCTCGGGAAAAATAAAAAAAAAAAAAAAAAAAATTAAAAAAAAGCTAATGGTTTGATTTTAAAATTGGCCTATAAGAAATGAGTCTTTAGCACAAAGAGATGTTTTAAGAAATCCAAGACCTGCTTTTTTAGAGTTTTGAGATGGCGTTCATTTTAAAAGTTTTTGAGTCTCATAGCTTTGATTGGCAGGGTAAAACCTTTGCCTTAAGTGATTCTTGAGATGTAAAATTTATTCCTCTTGGACAGCTGCCTCAGCAGATCCTTTAAGAAAACAATTCTGAAAATACTTTTTTTTTTTTTTTAGCAGAGCTATTTTCAAAAGCTGGCTCTTTTATAATTTTCTGCCCTTATAGTACAAGTTGTCTATGTGGATTTTAAGATGTTATTACAATTTCACAGTCTGTTAAACTACATTGCATTTTAATTGGGTAGGTCTTCTCACTGGAGCTGGAAAGGTTGGTTGAGAAATTATTGTTATGTTTTTTTATTTGAGGGATGAGTTCTACAACTGAAGAAGTTAAATTACTGTAAAAATAACAATGAATGTTGCAGTACAGACATCTGAGAGTCAGGTGTGCTTGACAGGACAATGAGCAATGTCATGTCAGCAGCACTCCCAAACTTCCTTGCTTTCGTAGAGCACCTTTTAGCTGGCAATCAGAAAGCGCTGTATAAACATAAATATATATGGATAAAGGAAGCCTGACCCATGGGAATGTTTTGATTTTTTTTTTTTTTTTTCCTGAGATCACACACTGAAGCCTGGTGAGAGAGTCAGGGAGAGTGCCAAACTTTCCTGATTTGCAGTGCTTTGTCCTTGCAAACAGACAGTGTCTCCTGCAGGCTGAGTGTGTGCTGATTGTATTAACTGGCATTTACGTGGGCACTTGAGAGGGAATAAAGATAGAATTAAATCTCTGATAAAGCTCTATTTACTAACATATTTTTCTATGAGTAGTGAAACTCATGAGGCCCAGTTACCTACGCATTTGAGTTTCATGGTTGGACTCTCTGATGTCCAGTAAAATCTAATTTCCAATTGAAGCCTTTCCCACAGCTGGGTTATTTACAGAGCTTCTTGTGTGCCTTGATTCTCTAGTGTCTAATAAAAAAGGAGCTGATATTGCAGTCTTTCCTGTTCGTGGGGCACCACTAATGGGGGCTCCCTTTTTTTTATCTTCTTTGCCTCTTCTATTTTCATTGTTTATTAGAACAAAACGTAACTGTGATCATTACTCCTCTGCCAAATTGGTTAAAAAAGTCCATCTCATACACACTAAGATGGAAGGCCCACAAAGATGTGAAAGTATGAAGAGTTGTGCTACGACTTTAATTTTCTTAGAACTAAAAATTGGGTTTTCAAGCATCATGCTGTTTTCTCTCGAAGTAAAACATGAATAAGCACATGTTTGTGATGGTGTATAAAATGGTGATGATAGTTTAGTATGATAATATGGGTTGCCATCAGAGCCATAAAAAAATGATTATTCTGACTGATGATAATGGATATAAGTGCCTCGGGACTTCTAAGGGGAAGAACAAATCTAGTCCAAGCAGGGTCTGTGAACACAGGCAGAAAAACTGGAGACAAGAGAGCTGATATTATCCAGAAGTAAAAGCGATTGAACAGTCAATTACTTCTAGAAGTTGTTTGTTTAAACATTTAACCACTGCTAGCATTTAGAGTAAGTGCTCTAGCTAACCATCTGTGAACAAATAACAATGCTGCTGTGTGTCTCTCAGCCATTAACTGCAAACCCTTAGGACCAATTCCATTTTCACTCTCTTGAAATCGCATGTTTTTGACAAAATAGCGGTAATAATTTGGGTTGTAAATTGCGCTTGGTTTTTTTAAAAAAAAAAAAAAGTTCAAACTGCAATTTAGCACAGCCAATGAAAACATTTATTTCACGAGTTTAAACTTTCCCATGGGAATGCCGGATCAGCCCTTCTGATCTCTCTGTGTGTATTCAAAGGAAACATCTTTACAATACAGATGCTTGGGAAAACATGGGGGGGGGGGGGGGGTTTGTTTGTTTGTGCTTTTCATGCCAAGGGTATCATTTTTTTCCAAACAGTTGGAGGCATAAGCAAATCTTTGTGAATAAAGAGGTGAGTCTGACATCTGCAAAAAAGCTTTCCTGTGGTATCCCCACCACACCGGTAGAACCACTGGCACAAGTACCAATACTGATCATCCTCAGAACTTGCTGAAGCACTGGCTTCAGCTCTCCTACCAGAATGAAGTGACTTTCTATAATTTTAAGAACTCTGTGAGGATCAGCAGGTGTTTGAAGGAGGTATTTGTCACACAGGAAAAGCACAGTCATCAGAAATGTCCCGTTCATTATCAAGTGAGCTGCTAAGCTCAGCTCCCGTGGCAAGGGACTGATAATGTCTGTCAGAGGTGATGAAATGTCTCCAGACTGTTTTGAGCATTTCTTTGAAATATTCTTTTATGACTGAGTGCCAAAATCTCAGCTGCTGTGATAGCTGAATTAATCCCCCACACAAGGCGATGTGAATGTAGTCTAAAGTTTATTTTTTGTGATTCAGTCTTCAATTATGACTGTCATACCATGCTGTTTTGGCTGCTCTTCTAACTTGTTGGGGTGCTGAGATTCCTCAAGGGCCAATAGTTCAGACTTGTCTTTCACAAGGGCTCTCAGGATTGTCCTGCTAAGATTCCTAATGCTCCCAGTAAACTGCACTCAGCATTGCCCAATAAAACAAGGATCAGATGCTGATTTTCCTCTGCTCTGACCTCACTGTGGATTGTCATTGAGTTCAGTGTCATGAGGTTGTGTTGAAGTCACATTGCACATCCATCCCACCAGCAATCTCAGAACAGAACCCAATTAAACTGCACGCCTTCTTCTTACGTGGGTTTGATATTTGATCTCTGATTATGGTTAAGACAAAACTTTCAGGCCACCTTAAGTGGATCATGAAGGGTTTTTCTGCCAAAGATGTGCTCTTTCTCTCTCAAAATATCAAAGCAAATTTCACCTATGGCACAAAGCTGTAATTTAATATAGTACCTTAAACAGAGTTAAATCCTGTGGTATTGACATATGAGTAATCCCCAATGCTGATTTGAGAAAATGTTCGCTCATGACTAGACTAATGAAGTCAAATGTACTAATTCCAACTGCCAATCTCATCCCATAATCACATATTTGAATGAGAACACACTTGCATTAATGTATTGCTCCCTGACATGATGTAATCAAAATGGATCTTCAACCAACTTTTGGTCGAGTTTAGGAGTAGAGATGTAGACTTATAACTCTGAGAGGTGTGATGGAAATGTGCCAGATGTCTTTTGGACTTTATAGAGGGACAAGAAGGTGTATGATCTCTGTTAGCACTGCAGATCAGGAGACAACGATCTTGTCTGCCCTGTGCTCTCAGGATGAGCTGTGCTGCTGCTCCAGCGTTTTAAAGGTGACAATTCCTGTGTATAAATGGTGTCTTGATTTTTGTTACTGCTGACTGAGTGCCTGATTACAGTTCTCTGGAAAATATCTGGTGTTCAGAACTAAATATAAAACTAAATACCTAAGAAAACTGCATATTCTGCAGGAGACAGCAAGATAATTAGATTCCCCAGAGAACTTATTTGGACAAAATCAGAAAAAATTCAATGTTCTTTTCTCTTTTGCCTCTGGAGTAATGAAGCATTCGTGAAGGTAAACTACACTTTAATCATTCATCATAGCCAGTTACTGCTTAATCAAATTAACTGTCACAGTTTACTGTAATTTTGGCAGTTTTAATACTGTGACAGAAACCGTTATTTACTTAAACAAGAAGGAGCAAATCTGTCATGGACTAGCTAAAGAGACTGAAACTTTTGCCTCAAACAGCTGTCCACAGGCATGTATTTTTTTCCTCAAATAGCAGCTGCTTCCACTAATCCTCTTGCCAGCACACCTACACAGCAACAGCCTCATCGTGGCTTGTAAGAGTAGCTATCCATGTAAACTGATAAAAAACATTACTACACCACTCTCTCCCAGTAATAGTTGGGTGGAAAAGTTCCAGCTGCTGGAGGCAAAAATATTCTGATGAAGACAATGTGGTGTTTTTCTAGTTCCCCTCACTTAGCAGTTAAGGGTGTGTTGCCTTTAGCAATATTTGCCTTTGTTGGAGGCCTCCTGCCCTGAGGGATCTGTTTTAGAGGGCACTCACGGCCTCTCATTGCTGCTCATACAGAACAGGGCACGGGTGGAATGATAGAAATACATCTGTCAAGTGAAAAAGCTGAAGGACATCTGAAGACATATATCCTAAAAAAAAAAAAAAAAAAAAAAAACAAAACAAAAAGAAAACATTAACGGGAGGGACTGAGGATGTAGATGTCTATACAGTTGATGTTCCTAATAAACAGTTATGTCAGTGTTCAGTTATTATGGAAATTCCTGTATTTTACTGTTCACACCCCTCAAGCACCCTCATGTCGTGATCTCCATGTGACCTCCACACACTCCTGTGTCAAACAAAGTTATATTTAAGCAGAGTAGCTTTTTCACTGAGCTAATTTCACAGAATTTTTATATCTAAACCAGCCTTTTGAGAAACTTGTTTTAAAGGGAATGAGCTTTTCAGTTCAGGAGCATCTGTAACCCAGTGTCAGAGTAACCTCATGGGCTGCAGCATCTGTGTTTCATGACTGTAGTGCAAATATCACTGAATATCACATTTTATAACATAATGTTTGTTGCTGTCTTGGCAGTAACTTGAAGAGAATTAGTTGTGTATTGGCCATTTTTGCTGCTGAGCAGAAGTTGTTGAGAACACTCAGAGAAATCAGGGTGTGTGTGTGGGGCCAAACACTTCTTGGAGGTGCACAACAAAAATCCAAGACACAGCAGACACAACATTCAGGCGAGGGAATTTGCAAATATTTGGAAGGAAAAAAGTTCTTTTATATAAGGGTGATTAAGGACTGTTGCAATGCTGGAACTTAACATAACTTACCTTTCACACAGTGTGAACAGAAGGTGCATCCTTGTAGGTAACAGTGGAACAGGTGCCTGGAAATAACACATTGTTTACAAAATAGTTTTTTGGGGGTTTTTTTGGTGTTTTTTTTTTTTTTTTTCCAAAAACTCACTGCTTTCCAGCAGGGAGACTGGAGATTCTTATCATACTTCTAGGCAAAAAAAAAGAAACCTCCAAATGCTTCACATTCCATTCCCTAGGAAATCTCCAGTCTATGAAAACTAGATGCATTTTGGGAGTTGTATGGCTGGGCCATCTTTAAAAGAGAAAAAACAAAAAAAAAAGGAAAATAAGGGAATTGAATCGTGACCCTCATCAGGAAAGCCTGAATTTGCAGCGCAACAGGATTAAATGATTTTTCATTAAGAGCATCACTAAAGGAATTAAAACCCCATGCAATAATTGACAAAATGCTGAATTGACACAGACTGAGCCATTAAGCATTTAAGCTTCTTAAGTGCATAACATTTCTCTACAGCTTGGAAATTAACAGTAATATGAGGGAGCTCCTAATGACCCACCTAAATGTATATTTTTATTGTATATATTGACCTACTTAAATATATTTGTATAAAGGTAGCTGCTGGAAATATTTTTGTGTCCATGTTGTGTAGCTAGAGAAAAAAGAATTCTACTTGAATTTCTATAGGAAGGAATGCGTGGTCTTTTGACTTCAACATTTCAAAGCTGTATTGCTGACTCATTGGTAATTAATAAATAAATGGCTCTGACAATTTCATTAAAACGCATATTTAGAGGGAAATTTTCAAATCAAATATGGAGTTGACTTTGACGTTTATCATGCTGCAGCTGACAAATTACAGCATGTTGGAGGTGACCTTAAAAGTGCACATCAAAGTGCATAAATACTGATCATAAATACTGAATCTTTTCTAAAACCTGAGACTAATGAAGCAACTGTGACATCATTTTGTTAGAGTCTGAAGATTAACTGCCTAAGTGAAAGGGAGAAGTATAATAATGACAATTTTCAATATCTAAAAGGCTTCAGGCATTATTGAAGCACAGAAACACTTGGAAGTGATACAAGTATCTCTGAGTGTCCTGCTGTTAATTGTTCATGTCCTGGGGAGGTGCTAATAACATCAAACAAGTGACCAAACTGCTAATAAGCACCATTTCGTCTCCATTCCACGAAAGCAGAAATCTGGTTTAAATTTCAGAACTGCCTTTGTGTTTTAGAATAAAACAGGGCTGGTTTCTCCAGTGTTTGGAATTGGTTGGTTTGTTTGCTGTTAAACTGAGAGCTCAGGGCATGGAACTCCTAAGGTCTTCAACAACACAACTGCTAAACATGAATAACTTAAGGGAAGTTTCCTTGTTTACGAGATTTTATAGGAAGGTGAGAATATTAATTTATATCTCTAAAACAAATTAGATAATGATTAATGGAAATGTCATAAGCATGTGGTGTTGTGACTGGTGGCACTACGTGGGTCACTAGTTGGTAACTCATATTACTGTAAATTTCTGAGATCTGGTGCAGGGTTGCATATTTAGGAAGCTGTGATGTGATTGAGCTGTGTGATTGTGTGTGGTTCAGCTGCATCAGTGAAGGTTGGGTTTGAGAAAGGGTACCAGCAATAGCAAATAGTTGGGTTTTTATCGGCTTTCTTTGCATGTTTCTCATATGATTCTTGGATACCTGTAAATCCATAGTTGTATCTGTATAGATCCCTATTTTGTATTTGATAAATCCAAAAAAAAAAAACCTGTAGTATACTGTAAAAGACAATCTCCTGCTGGGTTTGGATATTTCCCTTCAATTAGTTGTGGATTCTACATTTGCAGCAAATGCACACTGGATGAAGATTCATCTGCATGATCCACGTGCCTCATTTGCCCACTCAAGTGAAGGAAGGGTTTGTTCTTCCTGATCTCATTCTTCGAAGTATCACAGCTTGTAGTTTCTACTGTGTAGCAATCAGTTTGGAAAGGTGTTTCTGTGAGATCCAGACGTGCCACCGTGACATGCCACAGAAATCTTGTGATACACGAGTCCTTTTGTAAGATGTGAGAGCACTGGGGGGTGATACGTCCTTTTCCTCTGTGAAATAACTTCTCTTTAGTACTTTGGAACTTTTCCTTGTTTTATACTTAACCAGATTCTAATGCATTCTTTCACCTGGCATTTTAATATGCAACTGTTCCCTCTGACTTCAGTTGTTGAGCTGGCAGAGTGTCACCAGGATATTTGGGGACTGGAGTACAGGACAAATAGGTGGCACTGGGAGAACTGGCTCTGTTCAGCCTTGAGAAGGGAAGGCCCAGGGGAAGCTTTTCCTTCATCCCAGAGGCACAGAGCGGCAGAGCAGGAGGCAACAGATCCAAGATGCACAGTGGGAAATGTTGAATAGGTATAGAGAAATGTTTTGTCATCAGGAGGGTGATCAGGCACAGGGACAGCTGGTGGTGGAAGGGTGTGGAACCTCCATCCTGAGAGACAGCAGAACTTGACAGGACAAAGCCCTGAGCTACCTGCTCTAAGCTGGCTCTGCTTTGATCAGGAGCCTGGATCAGGTCACCTCTGGGCATTCCTTCCAAGTATGAATTACTTTGTGATTCACTTGAGGATTTCTGAAGCAGTGATCTTTTACAAAATAAATAAAATCAGCAATTAGGAGCCATTCAGACTCACTGAGGTGCTGTGGAGTAGGTTGTGCGTATTTTGGAAAGTGATTGTGTAGCCTCTCTTTATTTGGGGGGCAACATGGAGATATTTAGCAGATAAAATTGCTACAGTAGTGTAGAAGAATTTGAGTAGGGAATATCAATGAAGTCATAGTTCTGTCTTATGCCACAACACGTCCATGTAGTTAGAACAGTATTACTGTTGGCAAATTCACAAGGAAATAAAATTAGGATGTTGTAATGACAAATCATACATTTTCTGTCTGTATGGCAGTTTCTATGCCAGTCATTTTATGTTCTCTCCCATGAGCAACTTGAATATAGATAATCAAAATATATTTCTGCAACAATGATCTGCTTGATTATAATTGCAAAGACATCTCCTAAATTTCAACAAGTGTTTATATATTATCATTAATCCAAATACATGTTTTGAAAGAATAGCTTAAAACAGGAAAATCATGATATCATAACTCACAAATTAGAACAGTCAGAGGGAAACACCATAATCACAAGATTAGCTTGAAGATTTAAGCAAGGTCAGAGACTTTTTTTTTTTTTTTGTTAAATGGGAGCACAGAGGCAAATAAGGTCTCTACATTTCTAATTTTTATTCCATTCCCATTGTGTGCAGGTTTTTAGCATTTTTGGTTTGGTATAACAGTAATCACTACCTCTTGCTGTTAGACCTAATGTGCATTTATTATGAACCTGGTTGTTGCTGATATATAACTTTTCCAGAACACTGTGATAGAAATTAATTAATTTTTTTCTGTATATGAGGAAGATCATCTCCATCTTTAGAACACGATGATATCCTGAAAAATTCCTGTGTTCCAGAAACCAGCTATGTTTTCAGCTGACTGCTTCTGAATCTGTGACAGCATGGTTAACAGACTGGCTGTTGAAGTATTTTGTATGGAAAAGGAGAAGTAAATGTACAGGTTCTATGAAAGGGAAAAGCTTTGATTTTTGCATGTCAGCTAGGAAGTGAGGATGATGAAGGCAGTGCTGCTTCAGTTTGGGAAGGAAGGGGAAGTGGGTTTGAGGTTTGTTACACAAATCATTTTCTGGATTCACTACAAGTTGTCCGTGGCAGACTGATAACTCCTCTGACCTCAGGTTGTCTCTATCCAATTTAGACTTATTACAGGTAGCTATCAAGTCTTTTCTCCACATATATAAATCTGTATTTACCTCTGGTTGTAGCACAGACTGTAAGACGACTTCTGCCTTACAGGCCCATCAAAGAATTTGAAATCCCTTGCAAGACATTTGTCCATTTAGTCCTTGACTTCTTATCAGTGGCATTTCCTGTTAGCCCAAATACATCCCCAATTAAATCCCCTACCTCAGCCTTCATCCTGTTTTATTTGGGTGCTTTCTGCTGCCATTAACTTGGTGACAGACTCTGACTCAGTGGCAGGATCAGGCAGAAACAGAAATTTGTAAATTGTAGGACTCAGCTGTCAACCAAGACTTAAGAAAAAAAAATGTAGGGAAAGCATGGGTTTCCTCTCTTTTGTCAAAAAGATTCAACAGAGACCTTGTGCTTTATATATATATATATATATATATATATTTTCTGTTTACACACAGCATCACTTGGAATTCAAAATATTTTAGGTGCTTTCTTTAGACCCTTGGAATATACATCACTCAACTCCTGTGGCTGATGATATTTCATTAAAAATGGCATGCTTTTGAAAGCATGTTTCTGTAAGTATGAGGAAAAACTTCAGCACTCCAAAAAAAGATAGCAATTATTTTGTCTCAATGGATGCTTGACATTGTCTTTTAATTTTATTTTTTTTTTTATTTTTTTAAATCTTAGCAGAGAGAATTCTAATTAACATTTTGTTCGGTTTTGATAGGACAGGATTGTCCATCTGCCCCTTTCCATATCACTGCTATTAAAACACTGGGGTAAAGACCCTGTTCTTATTTTTCTTCCCTTGTGTTTGAGTCAATGCTCTCTCTTGTATCTGGATTTTTTTGTGAAGGTCTCTAATTCTCAAGAGCCTTTTTCTGTGCCCTGCCTTTCCTGAAAAGGACTGTCTTTATATTTTATCATCAAGAATAGATGTCATTCACATAATCACACCCTCCCATGAAATGAAAGGGAAATTTCCAGCCAGACAGAAGTTATTTACGACTTAAGACACACCTGTTTGAAAAGGACTTTTCTCATTTGGTATTTTATACAATTTTTGTCAGAGAACTGTAGCAAATTAGAATTCTGGGATGCTGGCCCACACCACTGGGAGTATGGCTTGCTCTGTAATCTGTGGTTGCCTTATCTATATTTTTTTTCCCAATAGACTTGCAGTGCAGTTATAATATTGAGATTTATTGGAATTAGCAAAACATACCTCTGTGATTTATATCATTATACAGGAATGGGGTTTTTAATTTCAGATAAACATATGGAATTTCTCTTGCTGTTGTAATTTTCTTAGTCACCTCTTATTCTTACTCTTGGAATTTTCATTAACTGATAAATCTGAAACTAGATTTTTTTTGTGTGTGTTTGATTCCAGTATACATTATCTGAGCTATGTAAAGTTTTCCACAGCCATGCATTTTCTTCATTGCACCTTGTGTACAAATATGGTTCCTCATTTGGGCCTCGAAATATTCAATAATACAGGGATAGGGGAAAGAAATGGGATTTTTTTTTCCCCTGGATTTCAGTTTAACACAGCTGGCAGGTCTGCCTCTCATCCTCTTAAAGCACAATATTTACTGTCCTAGCATTTCATCCTCAAGGGATGTTTTTATTGAGGGGAGGATCCAATATTACCCTCAGCGAGGACACGTGGAGCCCAGAACAATTTATTATGCTAACTGTTTTTCTTACTGAATTTCAAATTGCAGCATTGTTGGCTTTTTTTTCACTGGGGAGAGCCAATGCTGGAGATTTAGTTACGGGCTTTTGTTTGTTTTTTGGCCCCTTAGGAAAATTCTGGGCTTGAATCACTCCTTGCTTTCATGCAGCAAGCCTAAATAGGTGTTGCTTTAAAAAAAATCCTCTCAGGTCAGCGCGTCTAAGATGAATTGGTAAATTTTCACAAGAACCTCCTTTACCCGCAATATGTTTCCTATTTGACTAATGTAGCAGGTGTAGATGGACAACTCAACACTCAAAGGGGGCAGGATCTTTAATGTTGGAAGCATTACCATTCGCAGCTTGGGAAAAAAAAAAAAAAAAAAAAAAAAAAAAAGAAAACAAACACAAAAAAAACTCACAAAAAAAAACCCAACAAAAAAACCAACAAAAAATATATTAAAAACAAACAAAACCTGTGTGCTTTAGAACTACTCAGTAGCACATTTTTAGAAGCACCAGTCTCAGCTTTTCTCTGATCTCTGTTTTGTTTGCTGGAGAGTATAAATCAGGAAAATATTTTGGTTATAAACTCCTCTGAGAGTGACTGGATCCTTTTTTTTTGAATACGTGTATCTTTATTGGTTTACAGAAGCAGAGTGATTCCCAAGTTTGCAAAGCCTTGAGGTTGCAGTAGAAAACACAGTATACATTCACTGTGCAAAATGGCCAGAAGCTGCCAGATACTGAATTTGCTGCGTATTTTATTGTTTTAAAACATTTGGCCAAGTTGTTTGAACAGAAATATGAGGCAGAAAATAAAATAAAAACAAAATATGAAGGAAAGAAAAAGCCTGGAAGAGGAAAAGGAATGTAAATAAAAAAAGTGAAGGGAAAATTCACAGTTGATCTGTGATTGAAATTATTACCACTAATGTCTTTCAGAGTTGTCCTCAGTAGTTACAGCACACATAAGTATTTTTTTGGAAGTGCTGGCCTATGCTACACAACGTAAATTGTTTCCTTTCCATGTAGTAAAAATAGCCTACAACGCAGCAGTTGTTCATTATTTCTAATCCCTTGGTTGAGCAGGTATCAGAATCCCCCTGCATTTGTTATTTGAAGTAAGGGAATGAAATGTCTCAAAGAAAAATACCCTAAATTGGACCTTTCAGCCCTGTGTTTTCTCTCAAGTTCTCTTTGCTGTGTTCAGGAATATGCTAGATCCTGTCTTCCACGACATCTCCAGGACCCTGTCTCTGTTTGCTGAGCTTGTGCATTGTTTCTCTTTTGCTTCTAAGCTTCTGAACTGAATTTATGTTTCCAAATAGTTACACAATAGCACGTTTGGGTCTTTGTTAAGTAGGGGTTGCCACAACTTAAGGGAGACCAGAGCCAAAATACAGGCTGAGGATACAGCAATAATAGTGGAGAGTTTTACCCAGAGAGGAAGTGTGGAATAATGCAGGATTTTAATTTTAACTTGCAGATCCTATTAAGTCACAAATATTTGGCTGAATGCCAAAGGTTGCAAATTAAAAGGATTGGACTGAACTGAACCTCCTTTGGTGATGTCTGGGATTAACTGCTACAACTCTTCTTCCCTGATCTAGAAGACTCTGTAGGTAAACTTGATTTATTCAGAACTCCACTGTTGACTCACAAAGTAGGGTGTTTGCCCAAGAGATGAAAACCAAGTGCTGAGCACTCGTGTTCCTAAAGTTCTGCTGATGTGTTTGCAGGACCTGAAGGTGCTGAATCCTGATGGCCTGGACAAGCTGCTGCTTCAATGATTTCTTTCATTGCAGCTTTTCCTTCACCCTCATGCCTGGAAAGGTCTTCACTGTGTGGGACTTGAGGCTGAAGGAGCATTTTCCTCTCTTGTAAGCTGGGAATTTATGTACTGTTTAGCCAGGAAAATCAGTGCCCTTTTTGGTTAAGAGGGAGTTGTCGCTGAACCTGATTAAATTTTTTCAAACCTGCTTCCAAGAATCTCTCGTAGCAGTGGGTTACATCAGTATGTAACTGGAATAACAGAGAAAAAATCATTTTGCCCACATGGAAAGAGCAGTTGTGCTGTATTTGATTCATCAGAAGGAACAACTTCAGCAACTAGAAGTGATTTCTTGTTACTACAGATAGAAGGTCAGGTACTTCTATGAAATTATTCGTGAAAGTACCTTTTTTTCCTCCTCTCTCTACCTGTATGCCTAAAAAAATGTACTTTCTGTGTGAAATATTTCCATGTTTTGGACACACATAAAAGCATTTATGGCTGCAAGCAATGATTGCTGTTCATGATTAAACCTTTCCTCTCCCTTTTTATTGGAAGTGCCCAATTCCACTTGCATTTGATTTGACTGTCTGCTTTGACCTACACTGTGTACATCTGACATCTTACTATCCTGGAATTTAGGAACCTTTACCATCCTATGAAATTAGGTCAAGACTTGCACTGGCTGGTGAAGCAAACCTGTCCCTGGTTGTCTTCCACTGCCCTGCTACACAGCCTAGAAAACAGATGGAAATAACGAGAGCTGGGGATTGCATTTTGGGGCTTTTACTTTTATTTTGCACTTTAGTGTCTTAACTATGAAGTGTAAGGTCTGATTAAACAAGACATCACTCAGTTTCTGTGAGGGAGTCGGTCTGCTCTGGTTCATGGAAGGAGTTTACAGATATAACTGAAGGTTTTAGTAGCAGCAGCCAAATGACCATCCACCACAGCAATAATTACAGATTGGAATGATTAGCAAGAGGACTGTGTCACGGAAAGCAACTGGAAAGTGTTTACACTGCACTGTTAAACACTCTGGGAATCATACAAGCGTGTACACACTCGGAATACGGAGAGAGTGATTTTTTTTCTACATATAATTGTCAGAAACACTTGCTCTTCATGCCAGCTATTTTTAGTTTGTCAGGCACAGTCCAAGGAGAGGAAGTTTTGGTACGTCACCACTGCCTTCTTGTGGATAGGTTTTTGGGAAGCAGGCTATACTGATTGCAGGTGGATAATCAAAAATGGAATTAAGCATCATCGTTCTGGTAAAGAAGCTTCTGGACAGAATGTATTCCAGTCATTTCTACTCTCTTCTTTTTCCTTTAGAGTGTGTGAATTCAAGGCAAAGATTTGTTCAGCATAATAATTGTGCTTTCACAAAAAGCAAGTGGAATCTGATTTTTCAAAGTTCATGACAAAGATGGTCCCAGTATTCAACTGGATTCAGGGGAATGGTTAGAAGATGGTGAGTGAATGGCAACTGAGAAATTCAGCATTGATTCACTGGCCTCAAAAATTAAGCTTAAATTAGAAATGTGAAAAGAATAGAAACTTGGTGGGATTTTTCATGGCGTTTCAGTTTTCAGAGTGCCAGGAAGACCGAATTATTTGCTTTATTATTGTGTCATTTTTGTTCGATATTTATGCATTCTCCTTTATTGAAAAGTTATTCCTTCTTTCCTTTGATTTGAATGGCTGGTAAAGTGACAAGTTGATGATAAATTGTCAGGTGTCTATGGACTCCATGGAGGCCACAGAAAAGAATTATAAAATCATAGAATCCAAAGTGTTTCGGATTCAGCCTTCATTTTAGGATCTTATTTTCAGGACTAGGCTTCTGTGACAGTCAGCCTTGGGTCTGAGTCAAGGGGAGATTAAGGACCAAAGTGAACCACATGGAGGCAAAATAATCCTATGCCCAGCTGCTTTAGGTGTGTTTCCTTCCAGTCTGGACAGAGACTTTATAGGAGGAATTCCAGTCTCCAAAGTTCTCCACACAGCATGTTTTAGCAACAGGAAATCACGGCCCTTTCTGATACAGGGACTTTTATCCGTGTCTGTGAATCTTTTTCTTCCTGAGTGCCTTCACTTAAGATCATGAGATCATGCAGAGAGGGTCGTGGTGGCGTTTTCTAAGACTCGTTTGAAGCTTGAGAAATCCGTGCCTTTTAAAAGTCAGGGATTTAGTTAGCTCAGAGGTGGGGTTTTCTTTTATGTAATTATGTATTATACCACATTCAAGACTTGAAACAATTGCTGTAGGTTTTATCATGCTCATTAGGAGGCCCCTGTGATTCACAGATGTTATCAGGTTGTGTGACATCTCTAATTACTCCATCATATCAGCCTCTGCAGCGCTGCTGAAGTATTTTGTTGGGTTTTTTTTTTTTTTTTTCTTTTTTTCTCCCTGGCTGTGCCACATTGTGTCACGAACAGCCAGTTGTTATAAAGGCTGCAGAAACAGAGCAGCACACACAGACAGCCTATTGACAACTGAGAGGCGACCCAGAAGATAATTACAAACATTGCTCAAAAAAAAAAAAAAAAAAAGCACAGCCAGACAAGGAAGGGTATGTTTTTTATGAAAGCAGACAGTCTTAATTTCAAAATTAATTGTGTCTCCAGCCACCGATAATTAAAGGGGGGAGGGAGGGGCTGAAGCAGTGCATTTCCCTTTGTTCTGTAATTTACCTTATCAGAAAAATGTGCTCACATGTAACAAGGACAGGTTTGGGGGATGGATCATCTGGCTTTGTTTTGGAGATGTAAACAGCAGCGAAGGAACGGTTTAGGACCAAGAGACTGCAAGGAGACTTGGATCTGATGAGCTCTAAATGGCTTTGAGCGACAAAGAACTCCGTCCTGCGTTCGTTCCGAGCACCATTATTAAACGTGGCCATATCTGCACAGCTGAAGTGCACAACACCAGCTCCCTGCTGTGTCAGCAGACAGGGAAACTGAGACTTGGTCAGCCTGTCAGCACCTGACACCCAGCCTGTGAAACAGGTCGTGGAGACAAAGAGCCTGTGCTATTTACAGGGCACAGCAGCTGCCCGAAAGGTTCTGCTGAACCGAGGCGAGAGGAGGTGATGCTCAGGTGGAGAGCTGGTGGCTGCATTCTGAACCAAACCCACACAAAAAAAAAAACAGAGCTGGCAAAAGATTCGTTCAATCTGCTTTACTTAAAACCAGAAAATCACTACCAAAACAACCCACCAAAAAAACGTTTAAAGTATTTTAAAATAGTCGTTCATTACTGCTGTGTGTGAACAGCATTAAAGGAATGCAACATGTTAATTGTAAATTGTCATTTATAGTTAATATAGCTCCAAAAAAATATTATTGAACAGTTAGCTGAGGAAAAAAAGGGTCTAGAATTGTTTAGTTTTCCATTCTGCACAGGTTCTCATGTCCCATTCGCTGCCATATCTGCACTGTGCAGTGTCATTAACTTCTGTCACGTGCTGCTGCCTAGCCTGGCACTTCAGCCCTGGCAATATTCACATCCATAGCTCTATAAATTGAATTTAATACAACAGCACTAGTGCTTGAAGTCTGAAATGAAAAGCAATCAGGAAGGTGTGTATTCAGTGCAGTAGCACACGTGTAAAAATAATCTGTAGAGGTGGAAGGGTAGTGCTCAGAACAGTCACTGAGACGTTACATGGGAATTAATTCGCTTGTTCTCATGGCTATTTTGTTTGATCCCACGAAACTGGAGGAAACAATGGTCCCAGCTCATACAGCCAAGTAGTTTACCTTGGCCAGGGTAATAATTCTGCATAAACAGTTCTCATGTAGGTTTAGAGAGATGTGCACTCTCATAGGCTTGTCAGGGAATTTCCACTTTACAGTGCAAGGCATCTTTACTGTGGTACAGTTATGCTCAGGTGAAGGCTTATATGCATATAAATATTTCAGTAAAAACATTAGATCCTTAGCTGGATTGAATACATTGTGAAAAGTAATAAGAATTAATCTCTCTTTATATTCATCTTCTAGAAATAAAGGCCAGAATTACACAGGTGGTTTTGAATTTTAAATTGAATTATAAATGCTTACTTACATCTGCCGTAGTGCAATGGAACAGTCTAATAAGAAATTCTGATGCCTGTGAGGGGAAGGAAAGTCAAAGCATTACATTTTACTGAATGGATAAGCATTTGTTATGTTTAGGAAGATCAGTCTGGTATTCGATGTCATTACTGCAGAAACACAGCGTATTTAATTTAAACAGGGAATCAGATTTCTTCCTGGGTGGACTCATGTACAACCATTGCCCCAGTGAAGAAGAAGAATATTTTTAAGAACGACTGATGATGTTGAGTACCAAAGACGACATCTTGGAGATATCTGGAAGCTGGGGGTCATCTGTCATTAGGAAAAAAATACCCTACTCCAGGTTACCAAGGGTCAGAAAGAACAAACATGTGTCAGTGGGTTTTGGAATAAGTGCTGTTTCAGCTGTGCATAGGTAGTGGTGTGTTCACTTAAAAACAAACTCCACACTGTAACCAGTGGGGAAAAAAAATAACATAATAAATACGTGCCCTTCAATGGGGATCATTTTGCTTATCATTTGGGTTCCTGGACACCGAGGTGTCATTGTGCTAGACATAATGGAAAACCCATGAGTTGGATAAATGATAGAAGAGAGTAAATATTAACTTTGTTTCGGAGCAAAGGAATTGAGTCATGAGTGTATTATTGCAATCTCAGAGCTGCCCATTCTGATGACATTCATTGCCTTTCAAACTTATGCTGAGCCAGACTGGCCTCTGACAGAATTAAGGTGTTTGGGGCATCACAAAACCAAGCCTTTTCCTACTGAGATTCTGTTAACATGGCAGTATTTGAACAAGATACTCCGAGTGGGATAGAGAATTTACACATCCTTTGGACCACTGTCAGGCTTTAAATCACTTGTAACAGCGATAGAAACTTAATAGTCTACATCTTCAGAAAAATTTCTATTTTTTTGTTACTATTTAGTAACAAATGCCTTCCTAATATCCCTGTTCAAAGTATGCTCTGATTTTTTTTTGAGATGTACTTTTCAAAAGCCTGTCCTGTTTTACTTCCTAAATCTAAAGACACTTCTTTTGAACCAGCATTCTAATCTCCTGTTGCCTTGCAGTAGATTTTAGGTTGTAATGAATTTGCTTTGATTGTATAGACAGGTGTTTTGAGTTTGCAGAACAGAAACACTAGGTTTTTTCAGCAAATATTTTGAACAAGTACTGCAAGTTATATCTATCAGAACTAATCCTTGGGAACTGGCAGCTCAGAGAAGTGTGAATGTTACATTATCTAAGCAGAACTAATTCAAACATTTGCAGTCATTCTTCAGTTGTTTGCCTCCTATTTAATTGTTATTTTATAGTTAGAAGGTTTTGGTACTGAGCTTCACTGGACTCAAGAATTGTTCATAGATTACTTCAAGGTACTACTGAAAAACCTTATCACACACTCCATAAGAATAGTAGAATTTTTTTCTTTGGAAAACTGGCCAAATCCTGCAAACATTACTTACACACTGTGTGCTACTAAAATAATATAATCTCCTTCTGTGACTGAGGTTTGACTTTGGGCAACTGAAAATAATACTCTTCTAAAATAGGAAATTTACTTACAAAATCTCCAAATAATTTGTTTCAAAGATTTTTGTCCTAATGGATTAGATTTACAGTCTCCTGAGGAAGATGAAGATGGCAAAGCCATGCACTAGTTTTTCATTTCAGAACCAAATCTAATCTGACACAGTAATTTCCATTCCCAGTGTTTTTGCAGACACGGAGCAGGAGGTTTTATTTGTTTGGTGGTTTGTTTTAGTGGAGATCTTTAGAAACAGTTCAGGGACAGTGAAGTATTTACATGTGACAGGCTTAAAATTACTGATTTAAAAGGCACCACAGGTTAGTTCTGTTTTGTAGGTGACAGAACGTAGCTGTCAATATAGAACAGTAATTTGGATGTTTCTCAGAACATCAAGCAGAGGGTAACAATAGTTTTCTACATATTGAAATAGATTAAAAATCTAAAAATCTCATCGTACAGCTTCAAAACTGACATTTTAACTTGGATGAAATGTGACACGGGGTGGGGCTGTTTCTCAGTTTGGATTCTGGATATAATTTGAAGTCATTGCACAGAAGCAGCAGATAAGTTCTGAATCTCAGACATCATACTTGCAAGTTATTGTGGAGCCCTGGGAACTGGACTTTTATTAGTTCTTACACAGACCCTTGCTGCCAGTGGCAGGGGGTGCTGAGAAGTCATGAACCATCATGACACTGTCTGTGAAGTTCATTAACTACTTCAAGGTCTAATCTCATGCCTGCAAACAAGCACGTTCATAATGAGTGCCCAAATTTGCTTTTTATCCCCACTATTTTATATACTTCTCTATGTCATGGTTAGCATACAGACTGCTTTGAAAATCTGGCACTTTCATCTCCCAGGAATTCTCTGAGGCGTAATTCTAGTTTGAAAAGGGGTTTCAACATCTCAGCTAAACATTTTTCTGAGCAGAAAATATGGTCCTGATGATCAGTGCCGTGGTCCAAAATAATTTGCTCCTGTCTTTTGAGTTAGTGTTTGTTGCCAGATGGCATGAATACATTTTTACAACCTTATTTTTATGATTTGTTGCTGGGTAACCTGTTGTTTTAGATCCTAGCAAGAAACCAGTCAAGTCAAAGTACAGAACTGCTGCTAAGGACCATTCTGTTAGATTATTGACCCCTCACTGTTTCATCTCTGGCTGTAATAATGGTCAATTTTTGAGAGATTGCTTTTGAATTAATTCTGCCACCTGATGATTAGCGTTGTCAAATATTTAATATATGAGAAAACCAAAACTTGCAAGTTCTTGCTATTGCTGCCATAAGACCAGTGAGTTCCTGGCTTGGTGGTGATTCAGTCCTTCCTGTGGAGACCACGAGACTGCAAACACTTTCTGCAGGTGCTGCTTACAATGGGCACGTGCATGAAATTTATTCTGTTCTCCAGAGGATTTTTTTTTTTAATCTGTTTTGCTGTTCCTTTAGGTAGAAAGAGAGATTAGTTAGGTGTGCACTGCAGTTGGCAGGATATGTGTCTGTAGTTAAATGCTGAGAAAGCCTCAGTCCAGTCAATGAGTCTGTGGCAAAGATTTTAAATATTATTGTTTCCACTGGCCGTTTTCTTCCTGCTGTAAATAGACTCGTGTTTCATCTACTAGGAAGAATAAAAAGCAGCTTTTAATTTTCTGCATATTATATTCATGATTCAGTGTTCAGCAGGAAGTCATCCCAGTTTAGGCACCTCCCTTTCCAGTTTCTTCAGCAGTAAATGGGGATGCCAGAAGGAACGTGGACCTTCTGCTGCTCACAGCTCAAGGGTTTGAAGAGCAAAGTGGTCGTGCCACTGAGGCTTATTTTTCTGACCTAAAATTGCCTGGAGCTGTGCATTATGCAGCCTCTGCAGATTTCCAGAGGAATTCTTTAAATTAATTGGGGGTGTGGCTTGGTCATCTGAGTTTCTGGAGAGAAAGTATTTCATTTTTAAAACTGCATCAGATGCTTTAAATTCAGAAAGAGTGGCATGATTAACAACTTTGTTATGAAAGACTAACTGGTTTAATTAAGCTGCATTTTGGATTCCCAAGGCATAATCTGGCTTTCAGCTTCTCTTTGACCTGAGCACTTTCCTAACACAAGCTGCCATTTCATACCTGTGCTTAAGAACAAACACCGCTGGGAAAAGTCCCGCTTTCTCTGCACCTCTCTTGCTCTGAAACCTTAGCTTGGATGTGCTGATAGTTTTATTCCCAGTTAGCCATCAAAAGTAAACAACTGCATGAAAACCATAGAATAAAAATAAGTAAGAAAGCTGTACAGCTGCTTTTTCTTTTCTTTTTTTTTTTCTTTTTCTTAAAAAAAAAAAAAAAAAAGAGAGAGAGAGGAACAAGAAGGAATAAAACACTGCCTGTAATAGGAAATCCTATCCTGAGTGTTAGTGAAAAACAATTTCTTCTTCCCTTCAACCACTTTGCAAGAGAGGTTTGGTCCCCCTGTCAGTGGCAGACATCGTTGGAGAAAGCACAGTCAGCACTTTGGCACAAAACCCCTGAAAGAAACCATTAAGTCACAAACCACGTTGTCCCAAAGACTTGGAGGGCTGAGGTCACTGAGGTCGTGGTCCTAATAAGGGAATGTTTTAATTGGTTTCTACTGTTTCTCCCCTGACATCCCTCCTCTCCTTCCTCCCTCCCCTCCACCAGCCTTCATACCTTTGATCCCTCAACTGCTGGGATTCTGAAACTGCACGGAGAAAACTGCAATTATTCAAATATCACCATTACTGTGACACATTGCAGATAGTGGGAGCACAGGGCCTCCACTACTAAGTAATCCTGTAAATTGCTTAAAATAACAACGAAGGGCACTATACACTTTTCTCCTCCATTGTTAGACTGAAATAAATAGGTCTTTCTTTAACATGCCTAATCCCGCTAAACAGTACAAAATCCTATTACTCAATGAATTATAAATCCTGCTTCAGCACCTCATTTGTCCTGGAGTGTTTCATTGTGAAAACCAGAAATTCAATACCTTATTTTAGTCACACAACCCCTAGCACGACCGATTTTCCCCCCCTCCCTTCCCCCCAGCCCGTCCTCCCATGCTGATTGTGCTCAGCAAGGTTTCTGCAAACCCCAGAGAGGCAAGTGAGGGTGGCATAAGGCTGTTTAAAAAAGAGAATGCACATTTCTGTACCTGCTTCCTCACTGTGCACTTTTGGGAGGCAATGCAAGGCAGATTGAGGACCTCGTGAAGGCAGCGTGGTGATGAAGGTTCCTTCTCCAGGTGCACCTGCAAGGGCTGTGTATCTTTATTGTATGCCTTAGTTGTGCTGGGAAACGTGAGTCTCAAGAAGAGCTCGCTTTTTTCGACATCCACCAGATTTCTGGGGCCTTCAAAATGCATCAAACCTGCCTAAAATGGATTAGGTTACTGAGGGTCTTGTCTGTGACCTGTGGATTTGTTACTGTTCCTGCAGTGAGGTGGAGCTGTTTCACGGGCTGTGCAGACCAATAATCGGTGTCATTCCCATCAGACCACCATGAGGAGGTCAATACAGTGCTGAAGGAAAGCTGGGGCACAGAGGAGGAGTTTTCTAGCACAGAAAACCCTCCTGAAAACCGGCTGAGTAAGGGCAGGGTTGAGCTTGATCCACTTTTTTTGGTTTGCAAACCGGGGATGCGGCAGGAAGGAAGGAGGGAATGCGAGAACTTCCTGACCTGCAAGGATTTGGATCTGGGACACCCTCTCAGCTGGTTAAAGGTGCCTGGACTTGCTGGGTGTGTCGTGGTGAGGCACAGCAGGGTTATGTTTCAGAATATATATATGTATCCATAAATATCTCTTATCTAGTCTGAGATCTGCCATCTCTCTTGCCATCTTTCCGTTTCTAAATCCTATTTAAGATGTGATAAGTACATTCCATTTAACTAGGCCTTTTTAATGGAATTCATTTATAGTGCATGATCACATAAGTGTCATGCCTGTCTCTGTGTTTAATTTTTTTAATGCTTTATGAGATGAAGAATTTTATTTCTTGTAATGAGTGTATTTTCCCCTACCATGAATGCATTTTAAAAATAATCCTTTTGTGTCAGTTCTGTTGTCCTTATAAACCCCAATGCAAACTGCTTAGAGAAGTCTTTTGGCCAAATTAAACCCAAATGAAGTTATTTATTAATTAATTTTATCAGTGCTAACATGATAACATCTAGCACTAACATCTTGACTTACATTTTGAACAGGTTCCTATTTAGAAATATATGTAAATTTTATTTTTAAAATAATTTCACAGACATGAAACATTTTTCCTAAAATTACTTTCCACCCAGTGCATCATGTTGCAGACTCCAGAGCTATCCTAAGAATCCTTGAAATTTATGAATAAACACTTTTGTCCCTAATGATTGGTAGCTTTTATCTGAACTGTGAGATGATGCCTCCAGCAAGTCATCGAACAGACCAATCAGCAAATGTGTCATAGCACTTTCAAGCTACAGTCTTGACACAAATCTGTGAAGTACAAACATTTAATGAGTTCTGAAATAATTCAAAGAAAATTACTGCTTTCATTTCTCTTCCTAAATGTACACAGTTAAAGATTAAAGAAACATCTATCAGCAAACAAATATTCCTGGTGATGCAAAGAAACCAAAAGCCTGGATCTTGTAGGGAGGGGAGAGAAGGGTGAGGGTGTGCTCATTGTTTCAGGAACAAGAAAAGAGGATGCTACAGCTGTAAGAAATTACCACAAAATAAATATTGTACATGCTGATACTGATCAGAGGGCGAAAAAAAATCCAGACTGAGAAGGCTGAGGTTTTTAAAATTGTAGGGCAATTATTTACAAAAGCCTTAGAAGAAAAAAAAAAAAAAAAAAGCCATGTCTAAACAATAGAGTAACAAGAGTTATCTCATTCCTGAAGGCAGATCTTTGCATTTAAAGTTTGATGACTTATACATTAATATGACTCAAGGCAGTATTACTTCAGCTGCACTTTTTTGTAAAAAAACTCTACAGGCAAAAAATTAAAACCCCTCTGTCTCAAACACTTGGTGATGTGAATCCTCAGATTTTTCCTGTCCTTTCACTTGTGAGTAATTTTAGAGAAGTGAACCAGTCCCCTCTGAACTCAGTGAGGCTCAGTGTACATCAGACCTTTGGTGGCTTCCAGCTCACACGAGCAAGGGTGTGAAAAAATGGGCGAGGGCAAAAATGCTGAATATGGGAAATCAGTAGGGAATGCCCCAAGTCAGCAGGTATGAGCTGGGCAGGGCTGTGCCTCCAATTACACACAGAGAAATTCGTGTTTTTCTTTTGTCTATCAGAATCTTTGATTGCTTCTGACTGATCCTTTCCTGCGTGCTCTTTCCTCCTGTTTCAGTCCACGTTGCGTTCCCACAAGTAGAAAAGTGCCATTCCATGTGATTTTGCTGCAGTGAACCACTGCAAAGCCTTTGTTTTCCCAACACGTTAAACTGTATTCTTTAAATTCTCCATTGATTCTATTAAGCTTTAAAAACAGCCCTTTCCCTCCACCCACACACACCAAAAAAAAAAAAAAGGAAGAAAAATCCCCCCAGCCCCCACAAGCAGTGCTGGGAAATGATTGACAGGCTCTGCTCAGATGAGACCTCTGGATCCCCAGAGCAGGGTTGCTGCAGGTCAGGACTGAGGCTTATTTACAGAGCCCAGAGGGGCCCAGCACTGCAAGGGGAGCGGGAGGTGCTCGTGGCACAAAACAGCTCGGGGAGAGGAAAAGTGGGGAGCTCATGGCAGGTCAGAAAAGAGGTCTCAGCAGAGCCTCCTGGGAGCCCCAGGACGGGAATAGCGAAGGGGGCGTCACAGGTCAGGTCTGAGGTGTTTTGGCAGAGCTGCACAGGGGCCCAGGACTGCAATAAGAGGGGGTGAAGCAGGGCACTGGCACTGGCATTGGCAGGGATGCGTGGGGGAAAGCCGTGCAGAAGAGCCTGCCTTGCTTTAACTGAAATGCTGTTGCTCCTGCTCCTTAATGAGCCAGGAAATCATTCCTTCTGGAGCCTGCTTCTCTAGACTCTTCAAATGGCATTTTAGGTATGGGAGAGAAGTGATATCACAAACTACAACAGTGGTCAGGTTTTGTGTTGTTGCATAACTACCGATTTAAAAACTGAGCAAAACTGAGTTTTCAAAGGATTTAGGGGAGTTTTGGGGTTTACCAAACTCCCAAGCTACAGAGACTCCACGAAGTCAGCAGACAGGAGAAGAAGTCCCTGTGAGGATTCCCCTCTGGGCTCAGAGCAGTTGCTCGAGGTCTTGGCTATCAGGCTGTAATCTGCTCACTCTTACAACAATGGCCTTGCTCTATTTATGAGGTAACCCACGTGGGCATGTGTGGGGTCACTGTAGTTTCCAATAATACATGTTTAAGCAGCATAAAGTTTACTTCTTGTAGGTGCATTTTCTACCAACAATACTAGGACTTTGTGATTAGTTGTTTGAGCTGCTCATCAAAATAAAAGGAGAAATTTGCTTTGGGGGAGAGCGTAATTAAAAAGAAATGAAGTTAAGAAATGTATAGCTAGGTCCAGAGCTAGTTAAATCATTTCCCCCCTTTTCTCCTTCTTCCTTTTCCCAGCTTACCCTGAGAAAAACAATTTGGGAAATACTTGATTTTTATAATAAGCTGTCCTAGATTGTATTGACTCGATCCTTGCTCAGTAGCAAACAGTAACCTCCTCTTGTCCTAAAACACTTAGTTTCAGGTGAATAATAAGGAATAAAGGGGGAAAAGAACAGCAATTTCACAGTTAGTGTAAGTTTACTGAAAACTACGTGTTTTACAACATATTAGATATTTACTTATCCATCAAGGGGTTAAAGGGCATGCTGTTGTATCCTGCCATACTTAAAATACTGAAATTTGTGTTTAATGACCAATAGGCATATTAAATATTTGCTATAAAAATAATAGCATAACTATAAAATAGTAACAGCATCATTAGAGCAGTGAGAAGATACATTTGATTACTACCCTGTTGACATAGGCAGTATAAAATATTCTCTGCCCTGGTATGGGCAAGTCTAAAATGCACTATTTTATCTCAAGTTATAAAGTTGCTGTCCATAGCCCAAGGAAGAAATTATTTCCCCAAATTTAAACTGTCTCTCCTGCTCACTGTCAGCAGCCATAAACCCTGGCACTGCAAATGTCAGTGTGTGTGTGTGTGTGTGTGTGTGTGTAAATACCTTGCTGGAGAGCACAAATTCCTCCTGCCCTCTGGCTGAAATGCATTCTGGATCTTTGCACAGGGTCCCCATTTTGTGACTGAGGGCTCCAGGTCCTGTGACAATTCAATATAACAATATACAGGATCCCAGCAAATGTTTGATTAAGGTGGTAACTCAAGAAATGTGGTAGTCTTGCAGTCCTTGACACACTCCAAACAATCCTTTCCATCTAGAAATGTGAGGAGCTGCAGGAGGACACTTTTTTTAGGCACAGCTAGATGTCAAAAGTAGACTCCTTGTTTTAGAAGTACTGCCTACCACTGCTGTAGTCTAATATTGTGACATATTCTTTGTAATGCCCGTTGGCCCTTGCTCAGCAAATTGCTTACAGTCCCCTCATCTCTCATGGCTTGAAACGTGTGATAAATGCTTCAAATTCTTGCTTCTGCTTTCCTGCACACTTCAGTGCAAACTCCTTCCCCTTCAAGAGAAAAACACCTAAATAACATCTCTTCTGGCTTTTCATGCCTTGCTTGCTTCTCTTTACAAAACCAGCTCTTTCTCACATCATCTGCTTCTTGCCAGGTTGGATGGAACCTCCTCCCTTCACTCACATCCTTCCAGGTGTGTTTGCTTCTCAGAATCCCTCTGGTGATAACTCACAGCCATCAAAACGTCATACCCCTTTTACTCACTGCTGGCTCTAATCCAAAGGAGCATGAACCCTACAGGTTTATCCTGGAGGGAATTTGGCATTTGAGCTCTTCCTCTTCTGCCCATACCCAACCCTGTACTAGGAATGCTTCTGCATCACTTGACTGATCACTTGATTGATATTTAGCAATTCTGAAAAAGAGGAACATCAGCCTAGTTCCAATGTATTTTTGCTGGGATGTGAAGTTAAACACAAGGGTTCTGGTTTTTTATATGTATTGCTCACGAGGGGCTGGTTTAAATAAGCTAAATATGCATTTACAGTCACCAGGTTCACTACTAATGCAGTAAAATGCCAGTTCCTAAACACAGATGATGTGTACTGGGTTATAGTCACGTTTTCCTTCAATTGTTTGTGACTGCCATCGTGGCACAGTTGGTTGTGCTCGCCATTCAGAGGAAAAAATAGGGCTGAGAAAACTACTCTGTGCTCCCTTTGTCATTTTTCACCAGCAGTTTTCACTACAGCTAAAGCTACGGGGTCATCCTTTAATTCTTTGATTGCCTAGAAATGCAGTTCAGCACAGCTTTAGCACCAAGCAACAATCATTCCATCCCACTGTTAGCATAATGCCTAACTCCACACTTAAATAAATCACTTTGCTGAGTAACAGAGAGGTTATTTGTGTCCTGAAGTGCTTTACTGAACTACAAACTGTACTCCTGGGCTATAGGTAGTCCCTGCAGCACAGGTATCGACAGATTTTGCCCATTTTTAGCAGATCTGAGCAGAAAACAGATTTTAAGCATGCATATAACAGGAAATAGTACGGAGTGTAGATAACTCATGCAAAATAAAACAAAGACGTGGCAAGTGTGTGTCACTGCACGGTCAATTATAAACATTCTGTGGGGCTGCTGTGAAGAGAAACAAAATACAGACAGCTATGACAGAGTGAGGCTTTAAATAAGCAATATTAAAAGTGGAGTAGACAGGCAGTACAGTAAGGCCACATATTGTACGTGGCTTTTGAAAAAAGTTACAAAATTTCTTGTAAATATTTTATATGCTTCTCAGCATTTGATGAGCATCTTTTATAACAGAGCTAGTTATACCCATTGGAATTATGCATCTCAGTACAGTATTAATCATCAGAGCTATTCCACACTTAAAACATTCATGTAGAAAAAGAATGTCTAAAAAAATGAGGAAAATCTTTATGAGTAGACGGGATCCTTTTAATTTTAATTACTTATTAATTTTACCTCAGAAGGCTTTAATTCATATGAGTTGGGAATTCAGAGTTACAAGGCTTAGGCCTTTATCCATCAAACATCAATCTAGGTTTGCAAGAAGTGCCATTGATGAAGGCAATAAAGTTATTCGTGTGCATGAAACTGGAAGTGAGTCTCTGCAAACATGAATCAAAGCTTAATTGCTACTGAGAGCCTCAGTGCTATATTTCAGTAGCCAGAGCTTGTCATGACTTGCACAGGCCATTTTCACAGCAAGTTAAATGTCTCTTCTTTTTTTGGCCAGTGTGTGTGGCACTGGTCATGAACTCTGGAAGATCCCCACCTGTGCAGGCCACACTGATGTCGTGCATAATTTCTACTCTGATGTGTCCATTGCTGGCAGAAAGGGACTCGTGGCCAACCTGAATTAGCAAAACACCTTTACTACTTCAGCTTTAGGCTTTCTTAATCACAAAGTCCTAAGCAGGTTCTTAAAATTGAATTTTTAAAAGTTTTATGTGCTTTTAAACATTCTCAAGTCTCAGTTTTTCTCTCTGTTGGCGTATCACAAATGACAACTCAAATTAGCCAGTTCTCCTTTTCTTTGTTCTCACTGAGTTTCCATTCCTGTTCTCAAGTATAATGCAGCACAGCCAGCTGCTTTTTTCCACTCTCTTACGGAGGAATGTTTATTTACATTTATTCATGGAATTTAAAAATTGCAACCTGAAGTTTGTGGCACAGATGACAACATGTATAACTATGAGAGTATGAAAGTCTACTCAAAATACTATCAATCTTTAACATTTGACCTAATCATGCAAAAATGTTGTCCTACATTAGTTCTAAGATTCCAAATGGATTATTTGACAGTTGTTACTTTAGGAGAGAGAACATTTCAGCCACTGTGCTTTAATTTAACTTAATTGTGCTTTATTCTTTCCCCTTCTTCTACTCTTTCCTACCCCAACCCAAGTATATTGGCTCATGAGATACTCCAGCATCCACTTCTTTTCCTGGATCATCTCCAGTGCCACAGAGGTTCTGATTATCATTATGCTTTCAGGTGTACTCTTTCTCTGTTTTCCACACCCTGCACAAATGGTGTATGAATATCCTTTGTGGAATACTTAATTCTGCATCAAATGGAAGCAAGTTTTGGCATCTCCCTTGGTTAGGAGCATCTTAAAATCTAATTTATGCCTTTGGAAGTTTTGGTATCGGGTTTGGGTCTGGGAAGAACAACATGTGGGCAAGGCTAGTCTTGTAATTAATTGTTTGCTTTCTCTGGCTGCTCTGAGAATCTGTTCTTTGTCCTGCATATCTGATAATGTCACGACTCTGAGGTTCTTTGTAGCTGCAGTAGCTAATGTACCTTAATGCATTTATATTTCAGCGTCCTCAGAGAGGTTCCAAGCTGTGGTCTCATTAACAGAAACCAGAGCAGGGTGGGAGCAGCCTTCCTGATAACCACACATTTGAGACCTCTCATTGTGGCTCTTCTCTCTTGCTTTTTCTGTGACCTCTCCCTTTCCCCTCACAGCCCAGCCACAGGCTAATCATCCTTATTACAGTAACAAACATCTTGCACTCTCTAATCTATTGTTTTTAATCTCACAATTTGTGCTTGTCTAGAATGTCACATTTATAAACAGAGACAGAATCCAGTGCCTTCTGTTCCCAAAGCACAGGCACCCACCATGAGAGTGGCTGAGGAATCCTCTTAGGCTCTAGGAGATTTAGGGTTCCTGATTAAGATGACTGTACCTTCCAGGTGTGAGGCACTGCCTTTACAAAGGGAGCAAGGGAGTGTAAAAATGTACTACTCAAACAGCAACTTCAGATGAAGTCCCTGTTATTTTTACCCTTTTGAAATGCTTGGTTTAAAATCAAGCAGCAATAGCCTCATTGTGGCAGAATCACAGCTAACAAAAACTACCAACAGGGCTGCTGAAGCCCTGAGAACGTTCTGAACAAGGAGTCTCTCCAGCTCACTCACCTGCCAGCCATGTGGACACTTCAGGAAAAATAGAAGAGGCACTCAGTGATGTTTGCTCACCTTAGAGAAGTTCCTCAGATCTCAAGCAAAAATTCACTCTTATCAAAATGATTCTTGGCACTGTAGGCAGCTGTTCAGACTGCAGATGTCACTTTAGATACCTAGTCATGAACCATTATCAGAGGGTTCTGTAAACTTGTGTTGTCTTCAGCCTTGGAAATGTGTGCATTTGATCTCTTAGACCACCTTCAGCACAGTTGAACCTGAAGCAAGAAGTTATAAGATTAACCAATAATTTGCAGAATCATCCATGCTCACTAAAAAGATCTCCTTTCTGGCATCTTCCACTTTAAGCAGATGAGAAGGACAGCAAGAAAGGGAATTTCGTGGAACTAATTAATTAGAAATGTCAAAATAAAGCTAGTTGGCTATAAAAGGTAGTTGGGAGAAAAGTAAAATGATGAATAAGAGAAGGATGCAGGGCAGGCGAAAGGGAGCAGATGAAGGGATGAAAGAGGAGGGGGGGTTTAACCAAGTGAACTTTTGTCAGAAAAAGCAGAGAATATAAAACCAAACAGTATCACAGGATCATCAGAATGGCAGCTGGATGTTCTTATCACTTATACTGTAACAGCTTTTAAAAGGGTGGAAAAATCCTAACTGAATAACCTTTTTTTTTTTTTTTTTTTTTTAATAAAGCATCTGACTTTCACATTCAGAGGTTTCATTATAAACCTCTGGCAACTAAGTGCTAATGGGTTCAGTTTTCACGTCTGCGCTTCCAGAGCGAAGAGAAAGGCCAGGAAGGAGTTGCATTTTTTCCCCTCCTTGTTTAAAAGGAGCGATATTTTGACTCGTGAGGAGCCAAGTGGGGCTCACGTGCTCGATTTCCTCCGCGCTGCACAGAATAAAAAAAAACCAGGAAAAAAAGCGAGTCCTTTGGCCGCGCCGCTTTTTATTGTGGGGTGTTTGACATGTTTTTCGATTGCAGTGCACAGCGGGGAGCGTTTATCTCCGTTATGAAAACCAGTGGGCCCATTGTTAGGGGAGAAAGCCTCCCTTCCCCGGTGGGATGTCGAGTGTCTGTGCAGCGTGGCAGAAAGGCGTCCTTGCTGCTGAGGCCAGCACATGTCAGCACTCCCTTCCCTGGGCAGCACAGGGGGGACACAGCAGCATGTTCTTACATTCTTTTCTGCTTCCTCTGCCGTTCCAAAACAGTAAGAAAGGATGGTTTTATTCGTATTCTTTTCTTTTTACACTGAAAGCTCACTTTGCCAATTTTTTCTTTTCCCCCCGAACACAAATTCCTTAAACATTCACGTCTGGCAGTGCCCAGTTATTCATGTGGGTGTTTCTTAGGATTTACCTTCCTGTTCAGGACCTTCCTGTCCTTCCTAATCTTAGGATTTACCTTCCTGTGGTGTCCGGCTCAAAGGTGTGGGTTGATACAAAATTAAGCCATGGGCCCATTTGCTTCTACCAGTCAGTCTTCTGGCCAGTGCTTGGGTGACATTGCACCTTTGAGAAGACCCAGTAGTTTCATTCACTTCAGGTCGAGTAAATTTGACTTCATCTGTCTAGGTCAAATAATAAAATGTCTTAAATATCACCCAAATCATTCGTAAAGGATAGAAAGTTCGATCTGTGTGATATTTCAAAATGGGCTTCAGTCGGGACTCGTTATCTGCTCTTTTCAGCAACATTCTGATCTGAAGTCAGACTTTGTGTTTGCACAGTTTTATTGTCAAAGCCTGAATGAAGAACATGGAAAAGTCAGATATTCATCTTGATTTATAATGCATGACTTGGTCATATATCCGGTAGTGTTTAAAATATGTAATTTAATTACTCTCCTTTCTTTTTAGTAATTATATACAGTGTATTAGATTGTTATAATTTGTTAATCTATTGGGCTAATCAAATTATTGTGTAATCCTGTATTTATTATTATGCATATTTCCCCTGGATGACTATTTGTTTTTATACATGTCTTACAAGCTAGTAACAGTTTTAAGACTAGAAAGCAAAACAAAGATAAAATATAACTGAATTCTCGCCTTTTAAACTGCCAGTCCAATGCTTCATTTTGTGCACTTGCCTGTTGGGCTCAGTTTGACCTTTGTAAAGTATATAAAAGTGGAGTTCATATTTGATGATGTAATTTTTTAATGCTTTCTGATTTTCACTGGCTCTTCAGTGAATATGAAGCAATTGTTTAAGTGCAAGTTTTAGGCCAAAGGCTGTCAGTTGCCTTTGAGATTTGCATTGTTCCCTATTGCTTTTGTTCTTTTATTAAATCCTGAAAAATTCAGCATACTAGATTGCATCTGTGGGAAGAATATTTATACCAAGAGATCCTACAAAGATAAAAAGCTCATTGAATGTAGCTCCTCGGTTCTGGCTGAAGCAAAACAGCAGTACAAGAAAAATAATTGGTTCTAATGAAAAAACACAAAGCAAACAAATTCCAGGTAGTGGGGGTACTTTTTAGTTTGTTTCCTTAAGATTTAAAAATTCCATATAGCAAGGAATATAAACTTCCTCATCAAGCTGCATTAAAAGTCCAAAGGATTTCAGACTTGAACTCCTCCGTGTTCTAGTTAGTTTTAATTTGATTATGCAGGATTTTGTCCATGGGTAAATTATCTCATAGTACTACAAGCTACAGATATCCAGCATTTCAAATATCCACTCACAGACACTTCATTGTACAAAAACAAACCCCAAAAAATCGTGGTAACTTTTGCCACTGTGTACAAGATGTTGTTTTGTTTCATTTTGGTTTTTTTTTTTTTTTTTTAATTTTATGCCCCGTTAATTGTGCTGTTTCTGCACAGTTTCTTGCTTATAAAACTTACATTGAGATAGAAGTGACAAATGTTTGGGACTGAAGTGGTTCTGCTGATAACTCCCTTAATTTGAATAGAATAGAAAAGGACCTAGAAATCTTTGGACTATTTAGATAGTGAAGGTGTATTTGGGGAGTGCATTGATACAAAACATATTGAAAATCTAAAGTATTAAGATTTAACTCTGTTGATCAAGAGTTATAATCAATACAAGGGTCCAGTGCTTTCCAGGAGAAGAAACTCCTTCCGTGGCAATGGATAAATTCCAAAAACATTTTGAAAGGGAGATCAAAGTGATTTTGCTGCCTTGCTGGGTTTGCACCCATTAGCAGAGGTTACTTCTGAAGAGCAAACGCTTGCCTTTGAAATACAGTAGACTGCCTCAGGTATGTCTCCAAAACTGTTCCCTCTGTTAAATACCAAAAATATCATTCTTTAGCTCTCATTTCAAGTGATATTAGTTTGTATACTAAGTATACAAATGTATACAAATACATCCAAAATGTATTTTAGGAAGAAAGTATAAATATTTTCAGCAAGACCGCTTCATTTGTTTGCTCACCATCTGCTACCTCCTTCTAAGACTGCTGACATGAAAAAAATAAATGAATGGAACACCCATCAGAAATCAGTTTATTCCTCCTTCTCCTTAGAACTATCTCTTGGAAGGAGCTAAAAATTCTACTGGTGTCCACATTAAAATTCTCATGGACTTCAGCAGATGAGTAATTCATACAGGATTGAAAATGAAATGAAAAGAAATTCAGGATAATACAGGAAAGTCATTACACATATTTCAATAACGCTTGGAAAATAAAGAGGATTCACTTGAAGACAAAAGTTAATACAGAACAATTATTGGTGTCATCATGAGGGACAACTGGGTGAAATTTCACAAACTCAATCACTGTTAACTGTTTTCTGCCTCTAGAATCATTTAAACAATCTTTTCATTCTGAAAATAAATTTAAAAAATTCTGCTATACGACATGTAACAAAAATCAGTTATGACAGGCTAACTATATGTTCCTTGAACAGACCCAAAGTTGATCTTAACTTCAGTTTGTGTAATTTTTCCACCTACACACATTTTCACTGCTGGTTTTGCACGCTTTGTTAACCGTGCATTAAAATGGCTTGCCATAAAAAAAAAAACAACTCCTTAACAAAAAAATCCAGTACAGCTTCTCACAAGTAAATCTAATCCCTCTCATATTTGCCTAATTTGGTTACATCTTCACTGTTGCAATTGTTATTTTTTTGTAACGCAATAGCATCTGTAGATCTCGTGCAAGATCAGGGGCTCGCTGTGCTAGACAGTGTGTAAATAGAGAGTGAGAGACAGTCCCTATCCCTAAAGCACTCCCAGTCTAAATAGACCCAGTAGGAAAGGGAGCCGAAGTGATTTCTCCTGAGGTCATACAACAGTTCATTAGTAAGTTTTGGGAAAGAAATCAGTCTTCCAAAATCTCTTACGTACTCCTCTCATATAGCGATTGAAATTATTTCTTAAACATTTACAGTTGTGGCGTTGTCCTTGCTTGTATTTCTGTGTAGTGTGCTGGTGATTTGCTTACCACAAAGCTTTTTTCTCACGCTTTTTTAATAGCTCTGGCAGAACATCATCTAATTCTGAGGGAGTTTGATGTTACCCTTTCTGTCAACCCAGCATCTACGAGCAACTTAACCCGTGCTTTTACTTTGCCCCTTTATTCTAGAACTGCCTGAGAGAGAGCTGCAAACTCCAGGTCCCCCAGTTTCCCCCTCTCTCTCATTCTTTATTATCAAGGAAGTTTGCATGTAAAGAAGACCTCTTTATCTTATGAATTAATCTTACTCTGAAGCCCCTAATTGTGTCCACAATAGGCACTTGTGAAGGCTCACACAGAGTTATGGCTTCAGGTGAGCAGCAAACACCGGGAGCAGATGGAATCCCGGGGAAACAAAGATACAGTTCTCATGCAAATCCACCTGCAAAAAGAATGCAAAGAAAATACATTCAGTGCAAACACTCTTTTAGTGAAACCTTATGATGGTGAAGTCAAAGGCAGTAAAGTCAGAAGTTTCAGCACTAGGATTCCACAGCAGCTCTGAACTTGGCTGTCTTGTTGCATTTTTCATGACTCTTTTAGCTTTTGTCTCTATCTCCCGTCCAGATTTGCTCCCGTGGATCTGACCCTTAATGTCTGAGGACGTTTCTGTTCCAAATTTCTGGCACAAAACCATCTCTGTCAGGCATCGTGGCTTGACTTTGCAAACGGTGAGCATGACTGTGTAATAAAAACCCCTCAAATTAAGTTTCTCTGTGAATTATGATTTGAGCTTTCTGACTCTCCCAGGTCTAAATAGTGTCTGCAGTTATGTTGCATGAATAGAAAGCATTTGTACAAAGTTTCTTCTTCAGTGCTTTTGGTTTTTTTTTATATAGTGGGACATTATGTCCTCTGCTCATTGCAACTTCTTTTCTTCTGCATTTGGTTTGCAATCAGCTTCTTGAACAAAAGTGAGGCCTTTGAGGACAGGGGAAACCTAAAGTAGTCAGGATCACTGGGAAAGTTGCACAGACATTTATTGAAAGGGCTTGCTGAGCTGTCAGTTTAGTACAAAGTTTACTCTTACATTGAATTTGTCATGTGCACATCAGTTCAGGCTTTTAAAAAACAAACAAAGACCACAAACAAAAACCAAAACAATAAAAACCAACCAAACAAAGCCCCATCAAAATTGCAGTCAGCTGAACTGTACTGAAAAAAAGCAAGCTAAATCAGGTAAAGGAGGCTGTGAATACATTGTAACATGTGAACTTCTCCATTCTCAGCTGACTCTATCACAATAGATAATATCTTAATAAATTTTCAATCATTTTGAAGACTCAAGCAATCCTATATAATGTGTGTGCATGGAGGCTTAAACTGAGTTTGTGAAGGTACCTAACATGGTATTCCCTGATATTTCTTGATTCTTTTGAATTTTATCAATCATTTTTATTTCAGGAACGTGTTTGCTCTTGTTCATTAAACAAAAAAAAAGAGCTTCACAGTAATGACATCCTGTCCTTCATTTAAGACTTTAATTTTAAAACTGCTCTGTGGGCTAACAGCAAAGGAGATGCAGACACACACTGTATAACAAACTCTGCTAAAAGCTGTTTGCTGTCCCCTTACACAGCTTCTGTCCCTGGATTTTCTCCAAATGTTTTTCTCCTTCTTACCTAGAGGCATAAATATAACAAAATAAATGAATGAACAAATCAAATCCCCAAACATCTACTGGGGCATGTGTGCAGGAAACAGACAGGCTTCATAAAACCCAAATCAGAAGTGGATAAGCATTTGTTGCTGAGTACATCATAATCTTTTCTCTTTTCTGGCTCTCCAAGATCCATTGGAAAACAGCAAAATTTTATGTAGAGATCTGTTTTTAGAGATCTGTCTCTAAAATTGGGCAGTATTAGGTGTGATTGCTGGTGCTCCTGATCCCTTTTTTTTTTGAACAACACCTGAGATGACCCTACGAGTGCTGTGTTTAGAGGTGGCACATGAACTACAAGAAAACAGTGTTAAATCAGAAAAGAGCAAAAATATGCCCTCTCTCCCCAAAAAAAAAAATTGTAAAATTGACACAAGCCTAAGGAGTTGCTGCTTGCAAAATAGAGTGAGAGCTGGTGGTGATTCCAGCTCACCTGACTGTGGGGTGTTTCACTGGGGATTTAGAGAAGGAAGAGGAGCAGGAAAATAGCTTTTCATGAGGGCTCACAGGCGCTGCCTAGGAAAACCAGGCCTACGATTTGGGGGCTGTTTGGAACCTTCCTGAGGGAAAATTATTGACGTTAAAGGGACTTTTTGTGTGTGTGTGTGTGAGCATAAACGTTGGTGCAGAACAGGGCTCTCTCTCACTCAGCTGCCCAGGAGGCTCCCACGGTGGGTGGTAAGCCGAGCTCCTGATGAAGGTGTTGGGACACCGAAGGAGTTTGTTCTGAGATGTATCACGGACCACACATCCTCCTGAGCACAGCATTCATTTCCTGGTTTGTGAGGAGTCGGATTTATTGACAATTTGCATACTCGAAGCTTTGTGTGCTGGGCAGCACATCCCGCTCTCATTACTGTTAATTGCAATAGGAAATATGCACATACCCCCCCCCCCCACTGCCTAGGCACTTTGCCTCTAATATTGTAAGTTTTTAGAAAACAAAAATCATACATGCAGTAGGAGAAAATTCTTGCATCTTGACTTTATTTCGCCTTAAAACCTCGCTGTTTTAAAAAATGTTAAACTGCTTCGTATTAATTAAGTCAAGCTGGCTAAATTTGCCTTTTAGATATCTGAAATGGAACTCTGTTTTATAGCTTGAAATATTGTTTTTTGGGAAGATAAAGTTTTGAGAACCTTTGACTGATCTGTAGTAAAATATTTTACAGCAATTTCATTTGCCTGAACAAATATTTTTAGAACATTAACAGAAATGTATGGCATAAATTTCAAAGCCTATCGTATAATTTCATGTACAAATATTTATATACATGGTCCCAGGGAAGTTAAAAATGTAATGTTTTTATAGAAAATATACAATACAGCATATACTCTCCATACAGTATATATTATCTAAAATGGGAGAGAATTTCCTTTCAGTGTCTCCAAGTGAATAGCTTTCATTTAAAATGCAGCTGATAAACGTCAGCAAACAGAAATTTTGTTTTGTGGGAGTGATACACAGAGAAATCCAAATATAGTACTGAGAAGATGCTTTTGTTGGAGACTGGATAACACAACAGTGATTCAGCTGGAGGAGCTCTCTTTGTGACATGGGACAGCCTTTGCCCTTAGTCACTAAATCTGCTGTTCACACCCAAAGTGCATTCAGACCTGTGTTTTTCACACTGAACAGTCACGGGCTGTTGCTTACAGGGTGTTATTCGAGGAGAGCTTTGCAATGCAAGTTAAACGCAGCTCTGAGTGCTTGATTCTCGCCCTTCTCCTGCTGGTGGTGTTAAAACCTAAACCTGACTTAAAGCTCCTCTACCTGGAAACTTGCCAGCAGCCCTGAGTTCAGCATAGAGTGAGTTCTACCTTACATATAATGTAAACAATACTTAGATAAGCGAGCTCACAGCCAGCCAGTTCGAGTGCTGAGATCAGTGCAGCCTGTTTCCACTGCTGATTTGCCCTCCTTCCCTGCCAGATGCAGTTACAGGACAACACTTGGCAGTTCTCAGACCTGCCAAGCTTTGCCTGTTCCTTCCCAAGCTGTCAGATGCCTGCTGCAGCAGGCAGAGTCACCCAGCTGAAGTCACAGGTCAGTGAGAGGCTGAGCCAACATCACAGCTCACTGCTGCTGACAGGGGCAGGTCCTGCACACCCCTCACCTCCCTCCTCTGCAGATCACTGTGGGAGATAGTTCTGAGCCAGTTCAGAGAGCTGCATCAGTTCTCACTTCGGTGCCCAGTAAAATCATGGAGAGGGTTATTCCAGGTCACAGTGAAAAACACCTGGAGGACAATGCAGTCACTGGTCAGAGCCAGCACGGCTTCGTGAGGGGAAAGGCCTGTTCTGGACAGGCTAACCCACAGGAAAGCTCGTAGGTGTAATCTCTTTGGAGGCCAGCAATGATTTTGACACTGTTTTCTCCCTTCTAGACAAAATGTGCAGCCCACAACTCAATAACTGTGTTAGGCAGTGGGTGAGCCGCTGGCTCAAGGCTCAGGCACAGAGGGTTCTGGTGAATGGGGTGACATCTGGCTGGTGAGCTCTCTCATTAGTGGGCTCCCACGGGGCTCCATCCTCAGCCCAGTTCTCTTCAACATCTTCATAACTCACTTGGGTGCAGGACTTGAAGCAATCCTAAGTTTGCAAATGGCACTAAGTTGTGAGGAGCTGTTGACTCCCTTGAGAGCAGAGGGGTCTGCATAGAGACCTCAGCAGATCAGAGGGCTGGGCAATCACCAACCACGTGAACTTCAACAAGGGCGAGTGCCAGACTCTGCACATGGGATGGGGCAACCCTGGATGGACAGACTGGGGAATGAGATGCTGGAAAGATGCCATAGAAAGGGACCTGGGGGTCCTGGTTGAAGGCAGGTTGAACAGGAGTCAGCAGTGCCCTGGCAGCCAGGAGGGCCAGCCGTGTGCTGGGGGGTTCATCAGGCAAAGCATCGCTGGCTGGTCAAAGGGGGTGATTGTCCCACTCTACTCTGCACCGGTGCAACCTTACCATGAGTTCTGTGGGAAGTTTTGGGCAGAACAAACAATATAAAAAAGACATTAAGCCCTTAGAGATTGTCCACAGGAGAGACACAAGGATGGTAAAGGGTCTGGACAGGACTTTGCAACTTGAACCAGTCTACATCTGAGCTGCCACAAACCACCTCTTTCTGTTCCCTGCCCTGTGCTGCTGTCACCTGCTCTGCAGTGGTGATTTTGCTTGGGGAATTGCATTATCCAATGGAAAATGCTCTACTTTCCTCCCCTTTAGGGTGGTTGTCCTGATACACTGATGGCCTGGACTAAGTCAGAGTGCAGCTGTGAGGTCCTGAGTGCAAGCAGGCACTGAGATCTGCTGATGCCACAGGGACTAAGGCTGCTTCCTCTCAGGTGTGGCCAAAGCTCGGCCTCAGCTGATCGTGAAGCACCCACCTGAATTTTGGCTTGTGTTTTTAATATCCGTTAAAAAACTGTTCAAAGGTCCCTTGAAGCTGCAAAAGAAATGCTATTTAAATATATTCTGTGACACTCAGTGCTCTTTGGGTACGATCCTGCGTTGTGTTATTTGCCAAGCAGCAATATGATTCCTTTTTTTTTTTTTTTTTTTTGCAAATTGGTTCCTACTGTGTGACCAGGTCAAACACTGTCATCCGTTGTGGTGAGAGCCTTTGCAGTTTCAATTCTGATGCTAATATTTCTTTAACCTTGGTGTGTATTTATTGATCATTAGTCTAACCAACTGGTGGATTTTTATACAGGAATTACTGTAATTGTAAAAGTGGTGTTAGTGCTCTTGCTAGGAATTTTAAAGCAGTGGAAGGAGATAGCCCAGGACTGTCCAGGAGAAATATCTCCTGGTGCTCCAGAGATACCAGAAGATATTTCTATTCACATGAAATCTACAGCGTTGGAGAGGGGGGGATCTAATTCTTATTTTTTAGAGGACTGTTTAAGGGTAACACCAGGCCATTCCTAATGATTTTAAGATTCCAGATTGTGATTACTGTTGAGTTTCTTTTAAATCACAGCTGAACAGAGTAATCTGAACACACCTCTTACTAAAGAATTCAGGACTGTGACGTGGAGCAAAAGAAATAACCCTAAACACTTTGAGGACCATTAACTTTAATGTGTGCCTGATGATGAAAAAATAGTCTAATATCTACAATTTTACAATGATGTAATTTTTTTCCAATACTCTTTAGAAACTTGAATTCTCATAGATATATCTGACTTTCCTGTCCCTCATTTAAAAATCCCACATTTGAACATACCCTTCTCTGAAAGGGTTTAATTTCACCTCTGCTAATGTTACATGACTCTATTAGTCATTAATGTGGCCAACTCATAAACACAGTTTAGGGGGTACAGGCCTTGGAAGAACTTTCCAGGAGACCAATATATCAAATCAATTCTGAAGTCCCTTGACCTCAGGATAGAATTACAGGTTTATAATTTACCCAACACTTACATGACCCAGAGAACAAAGGATTGCAAAGTCAGTCAAAACTAAATCACTCTTGACCTTAAATTACTCATTTTCATGCTATTAAAACTATAGCTGGATCAGTCTTGGGATTTTTTGGAGTTTATAAATCGGGTTTGTGTTTTTCCATATTTATGTTTTTTAGAGCAAGAATGCATATGAGCTCCATGTAGCATAGCCACAGATCAATGTATAAATATGTCTGGCTGTTGCTTTTGAAGAGCTGTTTTCTTATTTTCCACTGATCTTTCAGAATACTAAAAATTAGTTCTTTATTCTGTCCTTAGCTCTCTGCTTCAGATAAAAGTGATGGTATCAGGTTAAGTTGGTTATCACTTTTGACACTATATAATTCAGGGAAGTCTCCATCTGTCACTCAAACTCAACTGGTTTACCAGTTCACCAGACACATGTGATTGTTCTCCAGAAAACACATTTAAAGGTGTATTTTGGTAGTATAAAAAGGCTTTGTTTTCCCTGTATTTCTCACGACATGAGGCCTGAAAATTTAAAAAAAATTTGAAGTGATGATAATAGAAACTTTAAGACTGGCAGGAGAGCTTAAAACTTGGGATTATGAGGCTTTGTGGCTGAGCAGACTGGTGATAGAAGAGATGAATTATTGTTTTGTTAAACGTGAAGTAGATTGTCTTCAGAAAATGTTCCTGTCTGATTGCTGGTTTGTCAGCCTCTGCTTCATGTCCTGTGAAGTATCTTTGATTCATGGAGTGTTGTGTAAACGTCTTTGATTTCTATCTGTTCTGGTTTACACTTCTGCCCTGAGGTTTGCTTTGAGCTTCGGGTTTGGGCAAACTGAAATTGTCAAAGAAAATTCACTTCAAATTGCTGTGTTTCAAGTGGTTTTGTTCCGAGCCCGTGCCAAACCAGAGATTTTGCATAATTTCTTTTTGCATAATATCCAGGCAAAAAAGATAAATTGTGTCAGGCTCCTTTGGAACGAAGCTGAAGCTTATAGGTTTGTGAGCTTTTAGGAAGTGGAGGATAGGAGAATACTATTTCACTGTTTTGAGTACTGAAATTTTGGGCTTGAGTATGTGAATATTTGAGCTGCTGCCTCATCTCTGCAATAAGTTTCTTCAGATCCATAACAAAGCCAGTTGCTCAAGGAGAAGATAAAGCTGATTTGAGGCAATATCTATATATGTCTGTTCCTTGGATTAAAAAAAAAAAATTAATTTCAGTGGGAGTCTTGATAGCATCATTCCCAGTTTTTATTTTATTCTTACAAAGAGCTTCCAAGAGGAGCTCCCAGATTGTTGTCAGAGAACAATCAGTGGAAATGTGTCAAATGAAATGAAGATCCCCTTGCTTTTTGGTTTGGGGTTTTGTTTGTTTGTTTGTTTGAACATATTTCTGTATCTAGATCTTAAAAACAGCCTTCAGCCTTGCTAATGTAATTAATTGCTTGTATCAAGTGTTCTAATTACAGCAGTTCAGGTGGTTAGCCACCTAAATGAGTGCATAATTATTTAGAAACACTTTTGATTGCAGTGCTGGCATCCTCAAGGCCCAATTAAAAAGCCAAAAAAAAAACGCACAGAAAGAAAAATCAAAACACAAAATATCGAGCCTTTGAAGCACTAATACCTATTATCCTGTTAATTAGATCACCTCATATGTACCCAATATAATATGACTGTCTTTTGCTTCTATCAGATGTTCATCTGCTAATAACTTTCAGTGAACACAGAGCTGATGATCTTCCAAGTGAGGAGAAAAAAACAAACAAACCACTTTAAAATTGAGTTCTTCCATGAGCAAACTTTGAGGGGAAAAGGGATTTTTATTAATTTACTTTTTTAACAGAGGGGTGGAAACAGAACTTATTTGATGCTGGCACAGTTCAGGACAATGTGAATAGTAGAAAATTATCCAAGTCTGTACCAACATCTGACCTGAATCTGCCCAGCACGATCTGCAGTTTCACAGGATGCACAGAATGGATCTGCCATTCTTTAATAATATCCTGTAAACCAGTTTACATCTTCTCTAAGACATGCAGTGTTCATCCTGCACCCTTTGATGCAGTGTTGGGTGTGTGTCTTCAGGGTTACAGTCCCAGTTACAGGGAGGAGAAAGGGCATAAACCAGATAAAATGCATTCATTTTGTAAGAGAATAAAATATTTCCTCTCTGGAAACAAAAGTCTATTAAAAGGGGGCGGGGGGAATGAAACGTGTTATCATTTCGGGCTCAAATGCTTTCAAAATCTTTTCTTTCATAATGACTTTTAAAATATTTTTCCTGTGAGTTAGGATGGAAACAAAGACAGGAAAATCAGAATTCTCCAGAGCATGAAGACACAGATTTCCTCACATACTTTGAAAACAGAATTTTTCCTGTTCTTTACTAGTGAGTCAAAAGTAATTGGTATATGACCACTTTCCTTCTGGCTGAGCTAAAGGTCTGCCAGAAAAATAAAAAAGGCCAAGAGATAGCATCTTTTCCTGAAAGTAAAGAAAAAATGCACAATCCTTGAAAAGAAAGTAGTTTCTCAATGAGCAAGTGAAATCTCTTGAAACAAGAGAGCAGCAAAACTTCTGGTTTCAGTGATTATTTTCACAAACGATGCTTGATGCTCTTAGCAAGATATTTATTTCACAGTAGTAAACTATTGATAAGCACTGCATATTTTCAGTATTAGGCAAGTGAGACCTGTGAGGTTTTTATGCATGTTATGAAATATAAGGTGGAAAAATACTACGTGTCTGTGGCCACATCACGTTTCCTGCGAGGTTCTATGAGTGTGATCACTGTTGTCTGCAAAATAGTTCATGCACACTAACATTTCAAAGAAAAAGTACTTTTTCTTTTGTTTGTTTTCCTGGTTTTGAAATGCCACTTTCTCTGGTGGCAGAGTGATATTCTTTCTCTTGGCACGTGGGTGTTGGGGCTCAAAATGGGCTGTGTCTGAAGTTTGCAAGGATGTTAATGAGAACGTGTGTGTTTCCAACAAGACCTTTGAAAGGCAAATTGGAAGGTCCTCAAGTAGGAAATCTATCCTAGAAGTAGCTTCTGCTGGGGTCTTCCTGCTGGTATAAACTGGTTGTTGTGTGCCAAACCTTGACACAGAACATCAGTGGATCTCTCTGCTCTCCCGCCTCTGGGAATCGTTAGGATTTATTGCCTCTTCTCTGTCTCCTTTCTTAGGGTGTTTTAAGACTCCAGCCCTGTTCTGCATTTCCCTACAGTCACCTCTTAGTGGCTGGAGACCTTTTCCAGTTCCAGGTGGAGGCAGTTCCTGACTGAACCTGTTCCTTTGTGTTCCTGAACCTTCAAAAGCTGTTTATAAACACGCCCAGCACCTGCCATCCTCACTGGGCTTTTTGTGCTGCTCTTCCCTTTCTGACAATTCCACATTCATTCTCCACTCCTGCCAGTCTAAGCATTTCCATTATAAATGTCTGTAATTACTGGTAGCGTGATTTAAACCACGGGCAAAAAAAAAAAAAGAAAAAAAAATGTTTTAGGATTTCAGTGTCTCCTGGAAATTCCACAGAGAGCAGTTCTGTTCTCTCTCTTCCCTGTACCAGAGCCTGGTCTCCCTGCCAGGCCATAGGCAGTGCATCTGGCACCCCTGAAGGTCCCTGGAAGAAAGACAGGGCTGCAAAAGGCTGAAATTGCTGCTACTCCAGTTGGAGACAGGAGCCTAGAAACTAAATACTGACAAATTCAAATAAAAAAATAAGGCACTTTTTAACAGTATATAAAGGTCTTTATATCAAGGCCAGATGCCTTTCTGGTAACTTACTTCAGTCCTACACAGGGTTTTTGCTCAGGGCAAGGGCAGCTGTGTGAAATGCAACCCCCTGCACTGTTGAGCAGGTCACATTTATGATATAATGGTCCTGTTTGGCTTCAGATGCTGTGGATGTCTTTGATTGCTGAGTGTCTGGTGAATGGGGAATTAATTCCCAGATTGCTCAGCAGAGGAGGAGCAGAGGTTGTGAAGGTGGAGAGGGAAGGATGCTTTGGAAAAGAGCCTTTGCTCAGGGGTCAGTGGCATGGCAATTTATCCCAAGCCTGCAGCTCAGTATCCCTTGTTTCTTTTCATCATTAGGGAAAAAAATGTATTGTCGCTACCCTTTCCTTCTCTGCTGAGTCATTCTGTAAATAAAACACCACTTCATTTGGGACTGCTAATTGCCTTAAAATCCCCATGACTCCTCCACGACCTAGACAGGTTTTGCACTTGCTTTAGGGACATATAAACCAGAGTGCAGCCAGGTAAAGGAACTTGAACTGGATCACCCAGAAAGACAGAGACCACTTCAATCAATCAATTCGAGAGCCCAGGAGTTGTGTTTCCATAGCCCCTGCTGTATCCACTAAATCACATGAACCACTAAGGAAAGATCCTGCCAAAAGCCACTGTTTTGTGTTTTTTAAAACCACAAGAAGCATATTCCTCAATTCCACAGGGTTTCTTCCTGGTACTCGGTGCAGATTAATTAATTATGTATTTTTAAAAGAAATGTAAAGCCTTGGGCAGCCCAAAAGCCATTGAAGTTTTAATTCTCAGAACTATTCCCTGACTTGACTGTTGTCCAGTTCCTATTCAGGCAAGATAGGAATTAAGATTAATGAACCCAAACAAACTGGTATTTCAGAGAATCAGTCTTTGCCAGGCATTATATTCTCATGACAGAAAATCACTGAGGCATAAATCCAGCGCTCAGTCACTGGTGGATATTAACAACACCACGTTGTTCCCATAAATGCTGAATACACTGAAGAGGAAAACGAACTCTTAAAGTGCATTAATTTGGGTTGAGGCATTTTTCAAAGTGAGCAAACCAGAACCTATGGAATAAGGCTGGTCTGTTCTGGTACTGCACAGATATGAGGGCTGTTCGGATTCCAGGAAGGCTTCTCCTCGTCTGGGGTGGTTGTTTGGGCTTGGTGATGACTGTCTCTGCAGTGCCTCTCACCAGCTGGACGTTCTGGAGACATCTTTTAAAAGGCAAATGGATGAAGGCTGAGTCTTAAGGAGAGAGAAGTAAAAAAAAAAACAAAACAAAACCTTTTGCTGCTGGGATCAGTGAATGTTGTAATATTTGGGGTAAACACATGCCATTATCTGCCAGCATCTGTCCAACTCCCAAGAAGGGGTTTGTGGCCAGAGTCTGTTTTGTAATGAGAACAGAAATGGGCACAGGAACATTTCACCTGTCCTGGGACTAGAAATAGTGATGGTACAGCACTAATACAGGAAGTTAGGAAGTTATTGGTGTAATTTCTAGTAGATATTTGCTCAGGGGAAAAAAAAAATAAAAATCTTTCTGTGTTTGTATTTCCACAGTGAAAAGACAACCCTATGACATTATCTTGTTTGTTCTGACATTGCAGCAAGAATGGAAGAAATAAAATGGCAGAAAAGAGACCAGGGGCTTTTTTTTGCTGCCAACAAAAAATAGAGGAGAGATGCAACCAAAATATCCAATGGTTACTTTAGTTCTCAGAGGCAGTTCAGCAGATGAATTGTTTTTCAAGGACAGTTGGGCTCCCAGACACAAGAGCATTCTGTAGTAAGCTTAATTACTCATTTTAATTATGCATTTTAATTAGCAAGGGACTAACACAGAGCTTTTCTCCCACTTTCTCAATGAACCTGTTTCGTGATATTACAGAGGAAACTTGTAACTGAAAACTCCAACTGCCTGAGGTTGAGAAAAACAGCCTGAAGTTCAAGGGCTTTTCTTCTTCGTTAAATCCCATTCAGTGACGAGGTTGCATCCACCTCTGATTATTTTCAGGAGCTTTCTACTTACTCTATTCTGCTCATGGACACCATCAAGAAATCACCCTGTACTGGTTCTTCTCCCACTGGTGTCTGCTTTGCCAGTATAATGTGTTGTTGGTTGCTCCCTTTAAATGATGTCCCAGTTCTTCCTCTTCCAGCACTTTCTCCTCGGAGCTGTTGCTCTGTCCCTGCCCTGTCCTCCCTGCCCCAATCCCAAGGGGCACTGCTGTAGGAAATCTGCTTTCTATCTCACTCCCTTCAGGGAAGGCCAGGTCAGAGAGACAAACAGGAGCAGAGGCAGATGCATTCTGGAACAATTTCAGTGCGTGGTGCTGAATGGGTGGGGATGGCAATTGCCACAAAATCTTCAGCAAAATAACCAGGTGCCAGAAAGCATCCCCCCCCAAACATGTCACTTCTGTGCTGTTTCCTGCTTTGCCTGAGACTGTACCTGCTGAGGAGGGGTTTTCAGAGTCTGCAGCATTCAGCATTCCTTCAGAAATTGAGGCTGTCAGCAGAGCTTGGTGAAGCCAAAAAGGGTGCGCAGGCTGAGAGAAGCCAATCCTAATTTCTTTGTAGTTTCCATCCAAACATGGGCTTGAAAAGGTTCAGATAAGGATATGGTTAAAATGGAAATGAGGTAGGTTTAAGGTGGGGTTGTGATGAAGAATGAAGGGAAAAATAAAGCTGTGCCAACATTTTCTGAAATGTTCCCTCAGGTTTCAGTGCAAATGGCATCTTATATAATTTCCATCATGTAAGTGGGGGAAAGTCTCCAGAAGTATGTGTTCTTTACAAGGCTTTGATGAAATGTTACAAGACTGGAAACCTCTTCAGTTATATTTATGTTGTACTTCTCTGCTACTGCTGGCTTGGGGTGAGCTCTGGAGTCAGAATCATTGCCTGACATCTCTAGGTGTTTGCATGTCAAATTCAAGCTGCAACCTTCTCTTAACTCGTGGTTAAGGCTCAAGGCATTTTGTCTGGCTTTGCTTAGCTGAAGGCAATACTCATTTTATTTTCATTTACTGGGAGGAAGATGTAATTTTTTTTTTCATTTGGACATTGTAGCTTCCCTCAGTTTTATATAAAAAAAATTATATAAGCTTCATTTCTTTCTGGTGAGAATCATTACTCTTCAACACTTTTTCTCCATTAATAGAAGGTGGACATAGTGCATTTTACCTCATATGGACTAACTGCTGCATCTGTCTGTGATGATAACGTCTGTAATTTTATCTCCTGGAAGATTCATCTTTTCCCACCCTTCTTATCCTCCAACAAATTATTGGTGCATGCTATCCATGTGACAGGATAATTGCACAGTTTATATATTTATATATTTGAATAAAGATGATATTTATCTCTGCTAAATATTGCCCTTCAGTAACTGTGGGAATCTGCAGGTTCAAGGGACAAGCTCAGTTCTGGAAGTGAGCAGTCTGTGCTACATGCACCTGCAGGAAAAAAGTGCCCTGTGATGCCACCATTTCATGTTTTGCATTGATTCTTGCCATGCTTTCAGTGCAGAAAGGATTTGCTTTATATTTTGCCTAATAAAATATCACTTGATATAATTATGGATGTTAAAAAAAATGAAGTTAGGACTGGGAATCAATGTTCTTCCCAGAATCCGAGTTGGAAAGCGATTACTCTTAATCAGAGGTGGTGAGAAAACAAAAAGGCAGATGGAGGGCTGAGCTTCTCGGAGAACTTGTTTACATTTCAGTTGCCATCACTGACATGAGCAACTCCAGAACTGATGATGCTGTATGTTAGTCTGGAAGGGAGACATCTGAACTGGCCAACACAAGCTTTTTAACAAACAGAATGGTATATAAAAATAAAATTAAAAAAACCCAACATCCCTGTGGATAGTTTCTAGAACTGCTTTGGACTTCATCATCTCTATTTCCTCCTCTGGTTCAAATATTTTTAACTGAAAAAAAAAAAAAAAGTTTGGCTTCTTTGGCTTAAGCTACTGCCATTCTGCAGCTAAAAGAAAAGAAAAAAAGGCCTTAAATATATCCAAGTGTTTTAGCTAAAAATAATGCCTTTGAGTGCTCTCTGAACCCTGAGCAGAGCACCAAATCAGGGCTGCAGTGCCAGCTTGGCACACAGCTGTCCCTCCAGCCTCTTCATCCACACAGGCATTCCCAAAACCTGCAGAGGGGAAGGCTGAGTCAGCATAATTTATGAATCCAAGTATATATTATTTCAATACAGTTTTCCTGGTATCCATTATAGTTACAGACGTTACAAGCTCCCATTATTAATTTTTTTTTTATGTGCTCGTAACTTTCCCAAACCCAGATCACTTCTGCTCAAAAGTAATTTTGTTGTCTTTCACAAAGTGTTTGACAAAACCTACTTACCTGTTTAGGTTAAAAGATGGAAAAGCAAGCCATTGTCTGTCAATAAAACTCTAATTATACCCTTTTGGGCAAAACACACAGAAAAAAACCAACCCACCCCATTGTTACCACCCCAACAGTAACACCCCACCTCAGCACGGACCCCATCCTTATGAGGCCTGGGGTTTCTGGGTAAAGCTTTTTTTAAAAACAATTTAATTTTTTTAATCAATTAAATTTAATCGATTAAATTAATTTAATCGATTAAATTTGATCAATTATTATTTTTGTTATTCCTTTCCAGGAAAGCATGTCCTAGTGTGTGTGTGTGTGTGTGCCACTGCCCTCTGGTGCACAGCAGCAGGAGAGCTTGGCTGCTCAAGGGACTGAGGTGTGGGCACCCAAGGCATCTCTGCCCTCTTGTTCTCTCCAGCTGTGTGCTTGACTGACACCCTTAAGGCTGAAAGGGTTTTGCCTAATCCCGTGGTTTTGGGAGAAAATAAAAGGTTTGGCAGGGTAAATGCACTGGGCTAAATAGAGGGATGAAAGAAACCTAGCCAGTAATAGCTGTAACTATCCACTGTGGACATCAGTGGCAGGAAACCTGTGAAAATCAGCTGAAATCTCCAAAGATGTTTAGGATCAGCTGTGCTGCCCCGACACCCTGTAAGGAGGACAGCTCTGCTTGCTGTGTCGAGCAGGGTGTTCACCTCATCTGGAGCTGCTCCCTGTCACCTGGAGCTCCTGTGTCCTGTATGGATTTATTGTGGCAATTAAGGTAGCACAGCCACGGATCTCAGTCTATGAATTTGCACCTTTTCGTGCTATTTTTTCTGTTAAAGCCAGATTTCGGGTATTTCTGTCTCTCAGTGTAATACAGTGACCATCAAATCTGAACAGCCACTTCTTTTTCAGGATTTGCTCCCAGTGAGACTGGTGTGAGTTTTGCCATTTGGAACATGCCAATCTCAAGTGCTTTTGAACTATAGCTGGGAGACCTTAGCTTTGTATTTCACAAAAAAATTACTTCTCTCTCTAAAAATGAGGCCTGTTCAATTGTGCATCAAGTTCCAAGAGTTAGTCTCATGGTTCTGAACACCTAAATTTGGTAACACAGTGGAAAAAGTTTCTGTAGATCTGATTTCTGCTGAAGGAGGGTAATTAGGAGGAAATTACTGCCTGGGTTTGTTCCCATCTCTGACTGCTTTAATCTTATCTATTTAAGTCTGTTTAAGCAGTGCATGAACCACCTCATATGGATAAGCCTAATAAAAAAAACTCTCTCAAGTACATGTATGAAGTTTCACATAATTTATAAAGAAATGATTTATTGGTAGGGGATAATTTTAAGCTTTTTACTTAACTTGTACACAGGGGAGGTAGGCTAAACCCCAAACCTACCTTAAGTTGTGATTCTTTTCTGGTTATTAAAAAAAAAAATAAATAAAAAATTTTAGTCACTGTCCACAGAAGCTCGGCTGGGACCCTGAATGTCAAGCTGAAGGCTTTTTTTCACCATAATAATGGTCTTGTAGGCTAAACTGCAGTCCCTTTGATAGGTTTACACAAATGCCAAGATTGGTACTTTGCAGTGCTGTTGATGATACTCAATAAAGGTATTTCTTCAGTCATGCTCACCCTACACTGTCCCCTGTGTGTTTGCATGTGTGAGTGCATTTATATGGGTCTGTGCAGGAATATACACAGATAAATGAAATTTGAGGATATGTTTAGTACAGACATCTGAGTTTCACACATATTTGTGCATGTATCCAGCGTTAATCTGGGGCTTGACCTAGAAAGAGCCAGAAAAAGCTGCTGAAAGCTTATTTAAAAAACTGTTCCTGGAGCTCTGGTGTCTCACCCAGTCAGATGCACTAATTTTACCAAAGAATAATTATAAAATAAAAAACTGTGCTCATTCTTAAATACAATCCCTGCTTGTTTAGCTTTTATTTTCTTCACTTTGCAATAATACACTGTAACCTTTCCACTTCTTAAAGACTTTATCTCTAAACTGTGGTACCCAAGTAGGTGGCCTAGCTAATACTTCCATTTCCCCAGCCATTTACACTGGGCCAGACTGTGCTTTCTGGAGACTCAAGAGATTTGCTGGATGGCTTTCCTAGGCTTATCATCACAAGTCAAAGATGATGTCCACATAGAACACAGATTTCCTAACAATGCAGCATCCTTGGAAAGAAAATTTTCTCTTTAGTTCACTCACTTTGTATGAGTAAAAACCATGGGGAAGGAGTCAGTAGTCAAAGAAAATACTTCTACTTATAATTACCACGTTCCTGCTTCCTCTCTACCCTTCCAAAATCTACCCTAAATAAGAGGTTGTGGTAATTAATTGCCAGCCGAGTGGCTCAAGGAATGCTCTGCAAGTGCAGTGTCCTGTGGGTGAAGTGATCCAGCTGAGGTGTATTCTGGCCAGTTCTGTGTTTGAACACCAGGAGAGACAGCCACGTGCACAGACACACACACGGCTGCCAAGAGAGTGTGTTGTGTTCTATTTTCTTGGTGTTTTTTTTTTTTTTTCTAAGATGTGACACTTCAATTTTTCTTTCCTTCCTTGAGAGTTCAAAGTCTTTTTTTTTTTTTAAAGAACCCAATTTCTGTGCAGCAGAGCTCGTGGGCAAACACTAAATGCAAAATAAGGAATTCAGTCACGGCTCTAAACACGTTTTAACATTCTTCAAACCGATGCCAGTTGTACACATTGACAGTAATCCTGTCTAATCCCCTCCACACGCATTATCTTTGTCCACCTGCTTTCATTGTCTCGCTTGTATCAGCTCTTAACACTCAGAACCACAACACACAAGGAAGGCAAAGCAGCAGAACAAAGCAGATGTGCACACACAGAGCGTGCTGTGCTACAGCTTTGCACTGTACACACAAAACACAGTTGTGGATTTTTAGTGCTCAGAGTCAACATCTCCCATTAAGACGTTTTTCCTGCTCCCCCCCCCACACACACACCCCAGCTGATGCATGCCTGTGTTTGTCTTTCCTGGCAGATTAACTGAAGCACACCGAACAGCTGTGAAAGTCATCAGGAGAATGCAGTATTTTGTAGCCAGAAGAAAATTTCAGGTAAGCAGCACGACTGATGATGAGCACAACTGCTGTAAGCTCGAGTATAGGACACTGGAAGTGCTCTCACAGTGGACTTGTCTTTGTGCATGCAGTGCTAATGAGTCGAAGGTGTTCTTGAAGTTCTTGGCCTCATCTTATGTGGATTTTTTTTTTTTTTTGTGGTGTGGGCAAAATTGTCACCTATCCATGGGTGTAGCATAATACAAAAACCTGCATTTGTGGAGTCAGCGTGGTTATTTTTCACTTCTTTTTTTTTCTTGTTGCATTTGGGGTTTTTTTTTGGGGGGGTCTATTAATTTTACTACACTGAGCAAGAGTTACCCTTCTGCTAGAAGAAGTGAAGAGAACACTCTGCTGGAGTGTCTGCAAGAGCACTGTCACTGTCCACACAGGTCAGAACAACTGGTCAGAGGATGCTCAGCTGTGTGCTGTGGGTGGCTGTCACACTTGTGGCCCTCGTTTCCAAATTTGTTTCCCAGGAAGGGACATCAAAGGCCACATTTTGTAAAACTGTGGAGCGTTGGCCCTCTGGAAATTTACTGTCTTTATGGAGGTTTAAGTTGATTTTCTCATTCAGGTTAGAAAGTGCAAAGGATAAACTACTGGAAATGCCATCATATTTTGCTTGTTTACTGAGGCTCCTTACAATGAAACGTTTTTGGAATGGGATTCTGATATCATCATTCCCACGTGCTGGAAATGCCATGGAAATGAAAAATTGAATTCTGGGCTGATTTTCAAAGCCCCTGTTATTTCTATTTAAGATTGTTGCTTTTTTTTTTTTTTTTTTTTTTTTTTTGTCTGAGAGGATCCCCTGCAAGTTAATGAACTTTCATAATCCTTTTGAAGAGGTTTTAAAAACATAAATCAAGAACCTATATTTCAGGGAAGTTTGATTAGAGCTGAGCACTTAATTGCAAGGGATGGAAGTCTGAGATAAGCTCACAGCACTCAGAAGACTCTGAATTATGGCAAACAGAATAGCATATACATTTCCCAAGCTCATGCAGGCATGTATCTTCAGGTGACCTTACCTTTTGAAAGAAGACATGGGGAAGTCAGTTTATTTAACTCAGAAAAAAAAAAGGGAGAGCAGGATTATATTGTAAGTATACCAGAGAGATAAACATTATGGGAAATTTAATAAATAAATAAATAAATAAATAAATAAATTAAAGACACCATTTCTCAAAACCAAATTCAGTTTATAAATGAGTTAGGTAAAAAATTAGTATTTTTCAAACCACCAGAGACCTAATGTTCTGGAGCTGTCAGCCAATTTTACAAACTTTACAAAACTGCCAGACTTTACAAGCTGAACTTGATCAGCTGCGGAGAGAACTCTGTGAGTTGGTGTTCGTGACAGGGAAAAAGAAGGCGAAGGAATGATCTTCTGTTTCTTTCTTGGGGCCGTGAAATACAGTTTTTAGGGCTCCCCATGCTAATTAGATTTTGGAAGTTCAAAGCTGGGTAATATTATTTAGAGTTTTGCAGCACACTGAATGTGGACTGCTGAACTCAAATGGCCAGGATTTGGGATTCTGGGCAGAATGGAAGTTAAGGGAGTTGTTCAAGTTCTGCATTTACCACACTTCCCTGGGAGCCCATTACCTCCTGGCTTAAGTGGTACTGCACTGGCATCTCCTCATAAAAACATACCAAGAGACTGGGCCAAAGTTTGGCAGGACACTGTGGATGCTCAGAGCTAAAGCTTTGTGGGAAAAGAACAGATAAAAATGGTGAAAGCTGGAAGGGTATTTTTACTAAGGTAGATGGCAGTGTACAGTACTTTGTACAGTTCAGAGCTGATGATTTGGTCAAAGGGATAACAGATAGAGGACTTCTTTTGGGGCAGAAATTTCGTTGCAAAATGAGTAGAATTAATTATGCACATGGGGAAAAGGGGAGGGGAAAAACCCCCAGCACATCCAGGCTCTGTGCCATGCCTGGTGTTTAAACAGAGAGTGAGTGCCCAAAGGAAAGGACGGAGAATTTCGCCAAAACGCTCTCAAAGCACCTCCACTGGTCAGTCTAAAGAGTGACACTGGCACTGTTTCTCGGGGTGAAGACAATAGGCTGCTTTTCTGGCCAAGAAATAGTGATGTGTCAGCGTCTGCAAAATGTGAAGCTGGGGAAGCGGAAAAAAAAAAATTAAAAAAAAAAATGCGATAAACTGAAAGCTGAAACCTCCTTTCCCCCACCAAGGAGGTCTCCCTCCCCCACCAAGGAGATCTCCCTCCCCCACCAAGGATCTCCCTCCCCCACCAAGGAGATCTCCCTCCCCCACCAAGGATCTCCCTCCCCCACCAAGGAGATCTCCCTCCCCCACCAAGGATCTCCCTCCCCCACCAAGGATCTCCCTCCCCCACCAAGGATCTCCCTCCCCCACCAAGGATCTCCTCTCACAAATGCACACACACCACCAAAGCCACCAACCCTTCTGAAAGCAATACTGCAGGTAAGTGCTGAGTGCAGGGAAGGCATTTTGCCACGAGGAGCTTTTCCTCCTTCATTCATTTCGCGGGGTTTGTTTCCATTCCGGTTCCATGCCTTTCATTTGAAATTTCTAGGATCCTGTGGCTGCCTTCCAAGCATGACTCCAGCACTTACTGTAGGTGTTCAATGCATGTGTGCAGTGGTGCATGCTAATGGCTCTGGCTGAAGCTGTGACAGAGTGGAAACAGACAACAAGATGACTAATGAGCTGTTTGCAGTAATTTCCAATTACTAGATTTGCAGTTTACCTTTGCTTTTTTTTTTTTTTTTTTCTTTCCCCTTCTTTTCTTGAGCCAGAGCCAAAAGGAAGAACATCTTGCCCCACATTTCCCATAGGGGCTGGTACGGCTCTCAAAATGCTGACATCTCCAAAAAGACATCATTTGTGTTTATTCCACCACACACACATTGATTTTTACTTGCTAACATTTTAGCATGCTGTACTTTTTATAATCACACCACTTTATGCAAGTTCTCTAGGCTTGCTTCGAAATTCTGCCATAGCAGTAACAGCAAGAAACCAAAGCTTGGCAGAAGCACCTGGATTCTCATTAGAATGGGAATAAAGCTGGGCAGATGGCAGTTTTTTCACTCTCTTGCATTTTTTAACTGTCCTTTTTTATTTGAATTGCACTTTTTTTTTTTTCCTGACCTCGTAGGTATCACGAAAGACAAAGAAGCGCAAACAAAACCCACATGCAGCAGCCTTCTGACTTATGCAAAGCATCTGTCCTCCCAGTTCCTTAAACAGCAATATTTCTGTCACCAGACATCTTTAGTCTCTAGAGACTAAAGTCCAAGTGTTATGAGTTGGGCCCGTTCCTGTGGCTCAGTCCTCTGACATTATGATTATCATATGGTTTTGGAAGGAGCCAAGAGATTCAGCACATGATAGCCTTAGATAAATTATATATCTTATCTTGGGTTTGTGTTTTTCAAATACATGGTGAAGGTCTAATATTTTGCTCAGTATGGGGTAACATGAAGACATGACTCTAACTGACAGTGATGGGAATCATTTGGCCTCGTCTCCACAGTAAATATGCACTCCTACAACAGACACATACTTTTTATTCATTGCAAAACAACAAGCAAATAACCTCTGGAACATAAAGAAAAAAAAAACAAACAAGAAAACCAGAATGAAGGCCCATCTGAACTAAAAATCAAGTTTAAACAATGCTTTACTTTCAATCTCTTGCCTCCTTTCGCAGCAAGCTCGGAAGCCGTACGATGTCCGTGACGTGATCGAGCAGTACTCGCAGGGACACCTCAACATGATGGTCCGGATAAAAGAACTTCAAAGAAGGTAGGCCCTGTCTACCTCATGAAATATTTGATTTCTCCAGTGCCAGCTGGCTTTAGCAGAGATGTGTACTTAATGAACAGTAATTGTCTGAAATTGCAAGCACAACAGGGAGCGCAATATCTGGAGGATTTAGCTCGGAGTCATTTTTAACCCTTTTTATGACCAGGCTTACAATCGTCCTTTATTCTCCTCTTTCTCCAAGTGAAATTAAACAAAACGAAGGTGCATGCTGTGAAGTTTATACTGTGAAGCAAGTTTTTCTGTCCTCTTCTTAGAAGAGGAAAACTTTTCAAATAATGATTTATCTTTCTGTTCCCACTCTCTGGTTCTCCACCGTTGAGAGAAATCTGGTTCACTTGTGTTTCCCTCTCTATCTGGAACCTTTCCCTTCCTACATTCCTCCATGCACGTGGAGTTTCAGCTTTGCAGCTGAAATACTCTGCCACAAAACTGTTCTCTTCTGTTTCAGCACAAAGTGCTTTTCTCTTTACAAATTAACACTGTGGACTGGGATACCAGAATGAACCTCTCTGGCCCTTAAATCAAATGAAAAAAAAAAATAAAAATCCTGTCGAATGGAATCTACTGTGTCAACACATATAGATATTAAATCTGCCTGTATGAGAGTCAGGGAATAGTTGCAAATGTTATTAAGCAGCTATTCTGTTTGTATAGTCTTTGTTATTAGATTATATAAGACACAGGAGAACTGTGTTTTGGTTACAACTCGAAAGTCCAAGAAATATTAGTACTCAAGAAAATAACAATAATAATATGGTTTGATTTTGGAGGAGAAAAACTCGAAAGAACTAAACTGCTGACTGGATATGCAGAAAGTCATGCTGGTCTCATGTTTTTACTTGTTTTGGTTTGGGTTTGAAGCTACTGTAAATTCTCATGGAAATTATGCTCCCATGCTCTCTCTAGCAGCAGAGTTTAAGTTGCTTGGTAATTGCACTGCTGGTAATTCTCTGTTTGCTTTTCAGGTTGGACCAATCCTTGGGAAAGCCAGGTCTTTTCCTCCCAGGTATAGTGACTGCATTTTATGTAAAATTATTACCTTCATAACTTTGGGAAAATACCCTTGGCTACAGTAATATGGATTTACAATCCAGCCAATTATGTATTAATATAATTCTGTTAATAAGCTTTGGAATGCCTAGGCAAAGATAAATATGTTGCATTTTTTCCTTTCTGAGTGACCAATGGATTTCAGTTCTGGAAAGCTCAAAGGAAGATGATGGGTCTCACTCAGGAAGAACTGGGGTAAATTTGAAAGCTAGAGTGATGGAAGGGGGATGAAATTCATCATAAAAAATGCAAGGTCAGGCACAGGGAAACCAATAAAAAAAATCTCGTTGGTGAACAGTTTGGCATGTCTAGGAAAAAGAAAGGCCTGGTTTGCTAATTAATTGTAAGCAAATGCCACTGAATGTGATGGCCATGCACAGCAGTGATATCCTGGGAAAATCTTGTGGTGGGAATCGTGGAGATCAGAAACCTGAGTGCTTGATGGGGAAAACTGAAAGAAGTGCTTTTTTTTTTTTTTTTTTCCCAAAAGAAGTTGAATTCAAATTTCAGGGGAAAATTACATATTATCAATGGTTAATATTACCAGAACAAGAAATATCTCTCAAAATACCTTTTCAGCATCTGGTTGCTGCAGAGGACTCAGTAGTATGATCTTCCTTCCCTGTAACTGTGCTGGTTTTGGACCACAGGAAAATAATCTGTCAGCTTGAATACTTCTGTAAATATTTATACTTGGGAATTCATTCCACAATGTGCAAGCTAAACTTAGGGAAAAACTCCCCTTACCTCCGAGAATGTATTATTTTATTTCAAATGTAGCATTACCAAATTAGAAGTGCAATTTGTGCCCAAAAAGACCAGTGTTGGAAACACTTTTTATGAAGCAGTGTCTTGTTTCAGAGGAGAGGAATAATTAGGAGTGTTGGCTGCAAAGAAATAATTCTGAGAGGTTTAAGAAGCTGTTGTTTGTTTGTTTGTTTTTTAAGAGCAGTTATTTTATCTAGAGCCTCCACAAATCCAAAAATCAGATGAGTGGTTCCTGATAAATGGTCTGCAGAACTAAACCTGGAGTTAGTTTACAATTACTCCCAGTATTATCCAACCTGCCCTTACTGCCAGTACTATCCAAGTGATGAACAGTGAGGAGTGGTTACAGTATTTTTCTTTATATATTTTGGGTGAAAACAGACTTTTGAATTGCCCTTCTCCTCTGGAAAAGGAGTTCTTCCTGAGCTTCCCTCAGAATGTGTGGCTTGTTCTACACTGACAATGCATTTTCAGTATCACACTTACACTTTTCCAGGCATTGCTAAAAACCCCATTTGTAACAACATGGGTGTTTTCCTCCAGGCTGTGTTATTTTTGTATTGATGGCAAGCAAAAAGAGAAGCGACAGTGCAAACAAAATTAAACTGCCAAGGAGAAAAATATGAGAAGAATTTTCCTTTCGAGCTCCCATTCAGAGAATCTTCAGGTCTGATTCCAAGCCCGTTGAAATGAATGGGAGCCTTTCCAGTGACCTCAGTGGGTTTTGGATCGGGGTGTTATTGAAACCCTGTGGTCAGCTTTGAGAATATAAAGTAATTGCAGTGTGTCTGGAGTATTATTACCTTTCAAAAGGGAATGATGTCATAAAAGATCCAGAATCTGAATTCACTGGGAGCAATTATTGTTATTTTTCAAGTTAGTTTCTCGGAGACAAAAAGCACCAAAAGCTGTGTTAAAACAAGATAAGGACACAAGAACAGAATAAAAGGCACGCTGGGTCAGACCAGTCCTGGCTCTGATGGAGCCAAAAGCCAAGTGCTTTGGGAAATGTGTTCAAAAAAAGGCTATGCATAAGCCTCTAAGCTTCCTGTGAGCTTTCAGCCATTTGCAGATCAGAGACTTCCTGACATGGTTTCAGTGCCCTCAGCAGTACAAAATAGTGTGTCCTGAGATATTTTGTAAAAAGAGTTTTCCTGATTTCAGTTTCACGTACACACATGGTGAGAAATTCTACCTTTTTGCTTGTTTTGGTCTTGGCTCCCACTAGTTTTCTTTGAAACTCCTACTATCAGGAGCAGATTTAAAAACCTTAAGATGATGAATGCATTTTCCAAAGACCTGAATCCCATTTTTATGAAGATTGTGTCTTAGTTTCACTGAAAGTCTTAGTTTCACTGAAACCCAGTGTTCCAGGTGACACAGTTTTGTAAGATAAAACACGTTCATGTCATAATATACACCTTAATAACTCCAAAGTGTTGATATAGAGGCAAAGCATATATTAAAAAAATTACTGAATTAACAAAGTAGACACTTATAGAATGATACAAACAAAGAGTGTAATACTTGGCCTCCACTACACATATTGAAGTTAACTGCTTCTGATTGCACTTTTTGAGACTTACTATAGCTTCTCAGGGGCAAAGGTGAAGAATAATGCCAAGGTAAAACAAAAAAGGCCAGTGTTTGGGTTCAGAAAAGTACACAAAAAGCTGATATTTATCTGCAGTTCATCTGAACCTCTTGGGCCTGCATAACATGGGTGGGAACCCCTGGAGGAAAGGGCTTCCTTGTAACATTTTGACAGTTCCATTGCTTGCTTTTTTTTTCCATTAAATGTCACCTAAGCTTTCTGATAGCTTTTCCTTCCCATCTGTTAAGAAGGAATTGGGTCATAGTATCTTTTAAAACATAATAAATATGCTTGGTTTAATTGTTATCTCTTTGAGTGGATTAATATTTGAAATAAGAGATACTCGTATTTCTGCAAGAACTGATTTATTCCACTCCTCCTGGAGACAAAATCAGTGGGAACTTGGTCAAAACCAGAAACCACATAGGATATTTTCTGTAGCTGTCAGGTGTTCACAATCTTGTCTCTGAAAGTTCATTTCATTGCTGGAGCTGATCTACCTCAATGCAAAGAGCCAGCAGAAATATCACTTATCTCCCATTTGGAGGGTTTGGAATTTGCAGCTTTAATTTACCACACATTTAGATCCTCTGAACACTCTTGAACTGTATTCTTAATAAAGAAGCTTGCATTTAGTTTTTAAATTGGTGTATTAATTGTTTTATGCACAGTGTAATGACAGTGTGTGTAAATCCTGCCATCAGCATCTGCTGGAGGAAGGGCAGAAGGGTGATACAGCTCTTTAACAAATGCAGTGAGCAAAGCTTGTCCCCAGTAAATTGATTTTATTGTTCCTAGTGAGTCACTTGAGCGAATTGTGTCATCTCAGAGGCTGGGGAAGTGGAGCAGGTAGACAGGCAGACCTTTTTGTTAAGGGCTGCTTTATTTGTTGAGAGGTGATTGCAGCCAGGCAAAGTACTCACTGCAGCTGGATTTTTGCTGCTTGAAAAAGCTAGAAATTTCTCCTTCCAGTGTATACTGTTTAACCTTTATTGTGGAACACTTAACTTCATGGCAAAGTTTTCTGTGTTGCAGTAGTTCCTGTGTTTGGTAGTTTACTTTTTAGGCAGTCCAAAGGAAATCACAAATGCCTGGTCCAGGACTGTGTCTTACCTTTTTTTAATTTCTTCTGCTGTTGAGTTCTAAAAGGCTCTGGCTGACAAGAAAAGAGACTCAAACCAAAAGTCACGATGCCCAAGGCAACTTTGTTATTTGCTCTTATGTGGATCCGTGGCTTAAAAGAACAATCCTGACTTTTGTCTTCAGAAGCACTCTCAGTTTACAAACCTGAGAATCCAGAACTTGCTATGTAAGCTCATCACACTTATCCCTACCTGGAGCTCCTCCAGAACTGGAACAAGCACAGATCCAGAAGGCTGTATTTGCATTGTTGGCCAAAAAGAAGTCGTGGTGTCTCTTGGGCTGTTCTGATTTCTAAGATAGAATTTACAGGGTTTTGACGTATCTTTAGCAGTCTGGAATATCCTTGGTGTCACAATGCTGAAATAACTCCTTTTCTGCTTAAAAGAAATGGACTGTTTTCAAAATAAATTGTAGTATTTGTCAGTAAGCTCCCTTTTATCTGTGTATATCATAAAAATCAAGGAAGGACTCTTATTCTGTTCAAGCAGTTATTTCCAGCTTTAATAATTTTCAGACCATCTGTCTGCAATAAATTCACTGTCCTAACGCTCCCTGTAATTATTTCTTCTAACCACAGGGGAAAAAAAATGTTTTATTTAATGTTTGGTATTTTCTGATGAGATGGAGGACACTAATTGTGCGAAAAATTAAGAATATGATGCAGTCCCTCATTTTTTTTGCTTTCTTCCTCCTCCTTATATCATTATTTATATCACATGCTTCCATCTGGGGAAAGAGTCACCACCTGCTGAACTGGCATGGAGCATACCTAAAATTTTTAACTTTCTTTTTTTTTTAACAAGAGGCTTCTCTTGTTCTTCACTAGGAAAAGAGATGGGCCAGCTTTATGAAAATATTAGGAAATGAATACAGGATTGTGTTGGTTTGAAAGTAGAATAGCAGGTGTACTCAGGAAGGCAAAGGCTTCCAGGGAAGAAATTTCTTTGTTTATAAATATGAGAACTGGACTAGATGAGCCAACAAGTATTCAGCCTCCTGAACTGTAAAGCCTAATGCTTATGTATCAGTGTTTTCTCTGATTCAAAACCAAGTGTATAAAATGATGGGCTGGTATCATAACAACCACGTTACACGAGCTTGTTTCAAGATAGTTCTTTTTTTTTATTTCTGAGCTAAAACTTGTCCGTGTGTATTTTCATCCAGTTATAAATAGTTGGGCTTCCTTCCATTAAGGTCATGCAGATGTACTTTTTGGTTTTGTGCCTTTCCCACACGTGTTACTGGATTGCTCAGCTGATCTGTCTGTTCTCTTGAAGCCCAACAAAAAGCACAGAAAAAAAGTTAATACTAATAGAAAGTTATTTTTGTTTACAAAGCAAAGACTGTGGAAATTAGGACATTTCAGATTTGCAGTCAGCCCTGCAATTTTTTCAACAGTGTTAAAGTAAATAATCTAATACAGGAAGTCTAAAATTATGTATCTTGAAAATTATATATCTGAAAAGACTCAGGAGAGAAAACATAACCATGAGATAGAAATCAAATGTACTGGAGCAACATCAGCTGAACTTGTGCTCACCCTTCGAACAGCAGCGCCCAGAACGCTGTGCACACACCACATTTACTTTAAAAGATGGTCTTTATTAGAAGAAAATGCTTGTAAATTAGAGCTGAATGCTGTTTTACATGGGGGCTAATAAGAAATTGGGAAAGACCACGGGATTTTGTGACCTGTACAATCTGCATGCCAGTAAAGGGGTGGACAAGACACAGCTACGTGCATGTGTGTCGTTCTTGTCACTTCATCTGCTGGGAGTGCCACATGCCACAAAATAGCTTCTTACTGCTTATCTGCTTCCTATTTTCTGGTTTTCTGTTCCACACAACGTTTGAGAGTAACTAAAATAGGAAACATGATTAACTTGGTTTGTGTGGTTTGTGATGTCTTGGTGGTTATCTGATGGGTGTAATTAGAGCCCGTGAGGAAATTATTATTTTATTTTATTATTATTAAAAACAAAACAAAACACCAAGCTTTTTGAACTATTTCTTCATGTTTGGGGGACTTTTGGGGTTTAGACCCAAACAAAAACACTACCTACCCACTGCTCTTTGAATCACATCCCAATTTAGAAATCCTTGAAGGCATGTTTTTTTTTTTCTGATATATACTTTGGGAGATTTGCCTACAGATTTACTAACTGGAAAGTGGACTGCAGAGTCAATTGTTTCATTTTAGGCAGAGATGAATACAGATAAACTTGAGCCTCAGCCACTTATATCTTAAGATGTTTCTGAGGTTGTGAATGATGCATAGCACACATGTATAAGCCAAGCTGTGTCATTTATTGTCTGTCCCCACACAGTGTCCTTGAAAAATCCTTGAATTTTCTCTCCTTGTTGTGTTTGTTCCTACAGGTTAGATAGATTACATAGATAAGGTAGGTAGATAGATAGATAGATTAGATAGATAGATAGAACCCCTGGATAGTGCTGTCTTCTACACCTGCAACCTCAGCTGAAAACTATTCTGATTTCTTCAATTATAGCAAGTGTACATTGCTCATGCCAATGATACCCAAAATAGGAGGTGTGCCCAGTACTAGGCCTGTTCCATCTAACTACATGCAATTAGCTGATATAATTAAACAAGGAAATTAATTACCACAGGCACTATCTCTAATCATTCATGTCCACAGACTACTCTGCCAATGTCCAGGTTGCCCTTTAGACTGACTTAATCTTGCCAGTTATACAAATTAATTCCCTTCCCTCCAATAACTCTCCTTCACTTCCATTCACCACCAAAAATTCTCTCTAGTTGTGTTCATGTTTTTTTATGCTACCCTACTATTACCAGCTTCTTTTTTTTTTGCTTTAACTATCATAAATATAATTCTTAGTCTGAATTTCCTCTCCAGTAATGGATGTCCCGTTTTTGTTCTTCTTTATTTAGAAAAAGGGGTAGACAAAGGATACTACAGCATAGGAGCCAGACTGATCCGGCTGGAGGATAAGGTAAGTGCATGAAAGCTTGCTTTTTTTTTTTTTTCCTGAGTCATGATATCTGATCTACAGACCTGCCAGATAGTATCTTGGCATGATTTACTTTGGAATTGCAGGGCACCGTAATAAAGAGTAATATAATTTTTGTGAGGGAGTTGATGAAGTGTCACGTGCACGTTGTTCAGCGTTAACCATTTACCCGCCATGCAGGTTTGGTTCTCGGGTATAAAAGGAGCTGCTTTCATCTTGAAGCCAAATCACCCATTTTGTGTCTAAGCATTAGTGAGTTAAACAGAAAGGCCAATATCAGGAGCCTCTGAAAATAGCAACAGTTGATATCTCATTTAATGGTCTTGAGATTCTTTAATGTTTGCTGCTTTTTTTCCTCCCCTGTGCAATTATCTCTGCATCAATTCTGCCCCTCCCCCACTGCCCTCTCTCCAAGAATATGTTCATATTTGTCATTAATTAGAGTTACTCAGAAGTATGCCTAGAGGCCAAAGCTCAGTGGGGCTCTATTGTTTTAGACCTAATATAAGCTTCCTCAAGAGCTTTTCCCACTCAAGGAATAACAAAAAAAAAAAAAAGTTTGCTGAAAATTCAGGCTCTATTTCTCTAACAGTGTTTTGGTCAGCACTCCTAAAAGCTGGTGTGCCTAGAACAGGGTGATTTCTGTGGACAGTAGCGCAGTAGCTTTGGTGTGTGGTGTGATGTAACAGCTGAGACAAAAGTCCATTTGAATTTACCCTGTTTGTATCCTTGTCTCACTCAAATTTCTTATGCAAATTTTCCTTTCACTTCTTTCTGGGGAAGCGAGGCAAGAAGGAAAAAGGAAGGAAAATTCTCATAATTCTGAAGAACTGTGCATACAATCCCTTGCCTCATTTGTAATGATCATTGCTAGGACAGCATTGGGAATTTGTAACACTGCGTGTCAAAGAACAGATTTTCGTTGATTTTTAGCCTTCTTGGACAGTGCCAGAGAATCAGCTTCCCAAACCCTCTGAGTTAACTTTTAAAGTGGATTGGTCCCTTGTGTGGACACAGTCGTTTAAAGTGAAAATGGCTTTCATTCAGATTGCCTTAACTCACTTCAAAAGAGGTAAATTGCTCTCTGGCCTCTGTGTGTTCTGTAAATTTGCACCACTAGCTCATTCAGATTTCTTGAATATGCATATATAGAAAAACCCACAGTACAGATTTGAAAATTCAGCTGTAAAAGTATCTGTGATAACAGTTAAGAGTGCTTTGAGTGAGAAATACTGCTAGTATTGTAAATACCTCTGGAAACAGTTTTTCACGGTCTCCTGACTGCTCCATATTTATGAAGAAGAGAGGTGAGAAAGTTTTTAGTGTGCCTGGAACCGGTCCAGCTTTAGCACAATGGGCTGTGGATTCAGTAAATTTTATTTCAAAGCCTTCCTCAGAGAACTGCAGAGGGATCTTGGTATAAGAAGGGGAATGTTACAGGAGATACTGGTGTGTGCCATAAGTGCTGCAGTGACTGATCTCTGTTGCATAGGCCTTTACAGCTTAAACCTGCCAGAAAACTGAACCCTAGCTGATTTGAGAAGTTATTATTTTTGTCAATGCTGCCTTGATGTTTAGAGGTGTTTAGAGATGATGAAGCCACGTGGTTTCACCATCTCAAGTTAAATATCTATTGAAAGCTTGTGGTAATAACAAGTCTGTAGCGTGGATTCACTGCAATATTTTCAGAACAACACTTGTGCAAATCAAAAAAAGAAAAAACCCAGTGGTGTAGCCACCTCAACTTCATTTAGACATGATCTAAATATGGTGCGAGCTCAAACCATTAGTGTGGGTAAGACCTAGCTGCTATTTTATTTGAAAAGTTCAACTTAGTGCTTTAATTTTAAGTATTGTATGGAAACTGGTGAATTCTCTCTCTCTCTGCTTATTGTTCTGCAAAAACACACGTAGAAAGGAATAAAAACCTGTTCAGATGTTTTCATAAGATGACTCAACCACTGCAGCTTCTTTTTTGTTCTCAGACCAAACTACAAATGTAAAATAAAATGCCAGACTCCAAGGTAATCCAGGGTATTTGTTTTTTCAGTTCAAATTAACCTTCTTTCAGGGGTGCAGGGCTTCATCCTCATAGTCCTGCTAGGAAAACAGACATGGTGCAGGAAAAGCTCAGACATTTGTTGTGTTGGTTTGTTCGGGATTTTGGTGGCATAGGTTTGGTTTGGGTTTTCTTTTTCTTTTGTACTTGCATCTTTTTAGCACATTAGGCTGAAATGCATATGTTTACTTCATGAATACAAAGAGAAGCTTCCTAGCTATCTCTGTTCTGATGGGACAATAGAAACTGCTGCACCCTGCTGTCAAACTGCTTGCCCTAAACTATTTTCCTGTGTCTCGTGGGCTCTCCTGCTCTAATAGCTCACTGTGCAGTAGCTGCTGTGTGCCCAAATGGGAAACAATATTGGAGTCAGGAAGGACAAGCTGAGTTTCAACCTCTGAGGAGAATAAATGAAGCAAGGGCATGTCTGACATCAGGCTCCAGCTGGTGGTGAAAAATGATCTCCCCCTTGGAACTGGGAAACCCTTGGGATCAGCCTCTTCCCCCCGGAGAAATCATTTGAACATTCAGTCACCCAGTACAGTCATGGCAGCCTCCCAACAGAGTGACACATCTGATAAAATGACACGTTTTTGGACAAAGGCCAGTTAGTGGAGACCGATAAAAATGCGGTGTGTGGACTTGAGCATTTCATCTGCTTTAATAAGCTGTATCAATAAGCTAATGCTACACCTCTGGTCCAGGCTGATCCTTCCCACCAGCATCTTGCAGTTCATTTGTTTTGGTTGTTTCCCTGAAAGGGAGTCAAGATGTCCTGTACCCATTCAGAGCTTTGCGATTTTCTGCTTGAAGTGATAATTACTCCTTTTGTAAATTGAGGGAGGGAAAGGTGCACATTTCTGATGGTTTAAGATGAACTTCATTCCCTTGAGAGGCTTGCTATGATTTCAGTTAAAAGGTGGGATTTGCTGCACAGAAAGGCATAGGTGCAGATCTCTGACAGTATTCAGGGCACGTGTAACCCCCTTTTTGGAGACATCAGTGCTGTATAAAGCTTTACTCCTTTCACTGACATCAAACATTGCATAGTGTAAGTTCACCCCTAACACTTTTCAACCTGTTTTTCCATGAGTAGGGTATAAGAATCTTATTTTGTTGTGGTCTTAGTGTGGTTCTTTTCTCAAAAACACTGAAATGTTTAGAGAAAGAATGAGGCTTCTTTCCCAACACGTGATGTGTGCCACTTGGCCGACCCCTTCCTTAGTTTGATGGCAGGGTTTAATTTTATATTGTGGTATGTAGCCATTGACAGATTCTTTTGAAATGTATTAGGAGGGAGATTGGTTCCAAGGCGATGTTCTAGAGCTGGCGTTAGTTTCTTTTCAAAATTGTAAACTAATGCTTCTTTATGATGAAATGAGTAGTCTTTCTTTTCCTTTTCTCTTCAAAATTAGAAACAAAAATCATGGTGTGCTGTGTCATTCTGCACGGCAACCTATAAATAAAAACAGGAGAGAAAAGAATCTGCAAATGAAAGGTTCGAAAGGACAGCTGTGTTGTCTTTGAAAAAGAAATCTATTAGGTATTTTTATAATTATATGGCAGTCTCTTCTTTATGTGGTATTTGCAGTTATGATTTACGTCCGTATTACCATAACTATTTCCATACTTATAGACAACATGTGATAATGCTGGGAGCCAAAAGCAGCCATTTGGTAGCATTTAAAAAATGCAGAAACACTGGGGGAAAGCAGGGCAGTAAAGCAGAACCCTTCTGAGTTTTATCCATCTGAGTAACGCGAGCCAGAACAAAAGTGTCGTCCAACACAAACAAACGTGGAGGTTGGATTGTGGTGGCAAACTCTCTCTTTACCAATTTGAACACTCATTTTTGAACTGGGAGCTAAAAAAGATGGGCTCAGGGAAGAGTGGTATTTCCCTGCCATCTTGTTCCTCCTGGGTAACAGTGGAGGGGTGGATGTTGGTGAATCTCATTCCTGCTGTGATTGCGTCAGGAGTCGTTAAACAGTAAATTATTTATCATGACATTGCCTGCAAGCACCACTCTAGTGAAGGCCTGGTCAGAGTTTCCATTATGAACCCCCAATTAGTGGGTGGGGTGATGGACATAACTGAAATGCATTTAAAAAAAAAAAATCAAATAAAATAAAATTTAAAAAAAAAAAAAAAAAGGCAAAACAAAAACCCCAAACAATCAAAAAAAAAAAAAAAAGGTGAATACTGGTGCATGACGAGTCAGTTGCAAAATGAGCATGCTACATTTACAAGATTTCATGAATACGTCTGAAATAAACACGTTTTTTAACAAAAACATGTTTTTGGCACTAGGGAGTTTGCGCATTGTTTGCCCCCAGATTTGTAAAAATTGAGGCGTTCCATAATATAAAGTTTTTCAGAAGGCTTTTTGCAAGAGGGTGTTGTGTGGATTTTCTTAGCTACTTAGGTCAAAGCCTTATCTCATTTAATCTGGAGCAGTACAGCGTAAATACATTGATTCTGCACCATAAGCATGATGTCCTGGGATTTTTATTTTCAATCTGTTACCGAATTAAAACAGAACAAAACAACCAAACAAAACAACCAAACAAAAAAAGTAAAAGCCCTGATGCTTCAAGCCAAATTAGGTTTCCATTTATGCCAGTGAAGTTTACCCAGGACTTACACAGGTGTAAATTGCAGCAAATTTCTCACCTGGCTTTAAACAAGTTTCCAGCTCATGTCTTCACATCCTGCTTATGAGGAGTGAATTGACTGAGATGAGGTGAAAGCAAGAATGGGAACTCGAAAATTTCAGAATTAATATGAGTGAAATTATGGGTTTCATCTATTATGACTGAGTGAATCTTTGTGTTGTCTGGGGGTTTAGGGTGTTGTAGAACTGAAATCGTGCACGTGCTCTACTGAAACCTCAAGATGGGCTTTTAATCTGAAAACCAAGTAATGATGGTTTAACTGCTTAGATCATCTCAGCCACGCAGCTTTTCTAGTTTGCTGGATGACTTCTCAATGCAGAGAGGAACTATCTCAGCCCTGACTCCTTTTGACAATCTGAGACAGTTTTATGCTTCTCAAACAAACCTTGTTTAATGCAGATGAGAAGGAAAGGCTGGTTTTGAGCTGCCTGGTTGTGATGGTAATTTCAGGAGGATCAGGCAAGTAAAAGAAGAGACAGATCATATATTCTGAAGTATAATGGAACTCAACTCTTCCCTTATGTTTTCTGTTGTGGAGCTTTATAATACGTGGTACTCGGTAGCACCCTCCAGTTATTCAGGTTCTGCACCACTTTCCATTATGGAGCTCTGTTTTCAGTTCCTTACATCTTTGCCAAGCTCCAGCCATCTGGGCTGAAATCCTCTGGGGCAGATGTCTGCCTCAGGCTGAGATCCTCTCAAAAATTTATCTGTCAGTGTGGGTCATCCTTCCTATATCACAGCAACCCGACCCACTGTGAAGATTCTCCCAAAAGTAAACATTAAAATGGTGATGGAAAACACTTGAGCTTCTGAATCTGAGAAAGAAAACTGGACAGAAATGGAATATTATATGCCAGTCTTGAGACCCAGAGGCCAGAATCCAAAATGAGTGAACTCAGCAGGAAGCTTTCACGTGGATCAGGCCCTGGTTTTTAATGGGTGAAGGAACAGAGAGTTTCATATAGTGAACATTTGCCAGGATGCAATTCACCACCATAAATCAAATGTTAAATCATTCCAAAGCCCAAGAAATGAGCGTGCAGATGGCAGTGTCTGCTCCCCAGTGATTGCACTGAGTGTTGATTAGGATCCAGCTGGAATAGTTTGATCTGATTTGCAGCAGACTCAAGGATTGCTCTGATTAACCTGCAGGGAAAAGGTCCTGGAAACAGCAGTGTTGACCAAAAAGGCTGTGCCTGAGGGAGCCTGTCCATCTCCTCCTGTGCTCCCCAAAACCTTCCCAGCATCACAAGTGGGTTTAACCAAAACTGAGGAAAGGGTCATGAGCTTAAAAACATTGATTTCCTGTAAGTTTTAGAGAAAAAATAAGTGTCTGGGTAGAGGACAGACACTCTGTTAATCCCCCTGCTCCCAGAAGAAAAGACTGCAGTGTGAGCGTGGCTCTGCTCAGGTGCCAGAGAGTCCGGCCACAAATGTATAGGAATCAAAGCTCTGGTAGTTCTGTTGCTTATGATGCAATGAAGTAATTTATTTACTATTGCTAGGTGAAAAAAGTATTTTTACTTTAATGGTATTTTGGAGATTTTGGCCTTTTTTTTTTTATTATTTTTATAAAATGTCAAATCCTCCCATGAAGAGCCTTGACCTGAATGTCCAGAGAGTAACACAAATTAGATCAGCTACAAGTATTTTACTTATGGTTTTTGTAACTTTTAATAGGTTATTGTAAATAAACATGAAGTTCTGAATGATCCTGGGCCTCAAAACAAAATGCCTTTCTTTAGTAATGTGGAAAAAGCAATATTTCAACAATCCTTCTATCCTGTTCATATAAAAAAATATAAAAATTTATAAATGCATTACACCCATCTTTTCTTATGAGCAGTATTTTTAAAAATCGTGATTTTCTGATGGGGGAAAAAAAAAAAAGTCATTAGGACAGTTTTTGCAACCTCCAGTTGTCGCAGATGTCAAACAATTTAATTTAGAAAGCTATTTTCAAAATTAGGTATTGTAGCCGTTCTTAGTTGGCTACGGCTGAACACTGCAAGTGCCTCCCTCCCCACAGACAAGCTTAGAATTTTTCTTTGGAATGTTTCTCCATCTCAAAATTACAACATGTTTCCAGTATAAGGTGGGGTGGTTTTGGTTTTTGTTTTGGTTTGGTTTGTTTTTGATTTTATTTTTTGTTGTTTGGTGTTTTTGTTGTTTTTTGGTGGTTTTTTTGTTTGTTTTTTGTTTTTTGGTTTTTTGTGTGTGTGTGTTTTGTGGGTTTTTTTTTGGGGGGGGGTGGTTTGTTTTTTGTTTTTTGTTTTTTTTTTTTGTCCGGGGGAGGCAGAAAAAACCAGCTGAAAGGCCATGTAAATGCTCAAAACTAGCGCACCCTGGCCTCTCTGCCACTGTAAGCACATGCACTTAGGAGGTCTGAGAGGAGCTCAGGTATCTCCCAGGCAGCAGGCACTGCCAGCAGGACATACCCTAGGAGGCAGCAGAAGCCCACGTTCCTCCTCAGCAGCTCACAACGCATCCCCCGCCTTTAAAATCCCTCCCTAGAATGCCTTCCCGTGAGTTGCAGTCAAACAGAAGAAATGGCTGATTTCTCCACTCCCATCTCCAAATTCTGTAGTACCGCTGAAGGAGGATGGGCTTTGATGAGTAACCCAGAAGCTCAGGCACAGCAGTCTTTTCCCAGCACCACTGCACAGACCGTAAATTAGTCTGGGCAAAACCAGTTAGAAATCATTTTTGAAGGGCAGGAGGGCTGTACCCGAGGAGTATTCTCACCACCAGGCCAACTTTATGATTACCATACAAATGGGATACCCAGCTTCAGAAATGGAGGGCTGGGTAGGCAGTTCCACAGCAGTGCCCTGGGGATGTGCATTTCTGTGTCCCCCTCTCAGCTCTGACCTCTCCATTCACCCTCATCAGTAAATCAGTGGGCAGCTGCCCCAGGGGGAACAGCATTTGGGGAGGTGGCTGGAAGGAGGTCAGGGCAGGAAATGGTGGTTGGTCAGAGGAGAAGGATGCAGGTGGAACATGAAGCTGCTCTTCCTGGGTGTGGGAGTTGCAAGCAAAGGAGATTTTCTTAGAGAATTTTGGAGCCTGACCTGAGAATCGTGCTTCAGGCCGGGTCTCATCTGAGCCTGGTTCTGCAGCCTTGCATGGCCCTACCTTAGTCAAAAGGTTTTTGATATGTGCTAACTGAGTGTGCAGTTGCATGGATGTGTAAACATATAGAGCTCTGATTTATATTTTGTAATTTTTGCATCTACATTTTTTCTGGCTATCTTCTGTATTTTATGCATTTCATCCTCCTTTTTTTTAGAGTCTAAGAAGAATTTACAGTGCTATATGAATACTGAATATTGCTCTTATTTCTGAGTGGAGCTTTTGCTAGGTACTGTATCACATTCTAAACTCACTGTCCAGAGGAACAAAAAAAAAATCCAAAACAAAACGTTGTTTCTGATGCTGAGAACAGCTTTTATTTCCAGCCCCAGCTCCAGAGTAAATGTTACTGCAGGGATCACTGCAAGTGGGTCAGATCCTGGAATCCCAATGGGTTTTTTACCCTGATTTGGGATTGCAAAAATAGACTCCTGATCCTGTGGTAAAACATATCTGCTTGGGGGGTAAGATCCTGACTGGTGACAGGAACTGCTGTGAAGCCAACACAACTTTAATATGTAGGGAATAGAGCACTCCATATGCTGCTGTGTGATTTCCTTCTTTGGCTTGGAAGGCAAAAATGAACTGTTTGTTTTTTTTTTTTTTCAATCCCCAGAATATCTTCTCTGCATTTACTTAATTTTGCTAGCTTAGTTGGGCAGGCTGACCATGGCTGGGACTGCTGGGAGTACAGGTTATGTCACTCAGCAAAAAACTTCCTTCTGTGAGCACAATTTTTTTTTCATATTATTATTTTTTTCCTCCTCTTTCCTTCTCCTCCAACGGTATGTATGCAGAGGGAGGTCACAAAACAGAAGTAAGCTGTAGCCAGCAAAGTTCAGATTTTGAAATAAAAAAAAAAAAAAATCTGTATACTTATTAGGTTTTCTTGTTAATGAGGTCATTTATGTCAGGGCAGGAAATGTACAAAATAGCACAGGGTAGAAAAATCTAGACACTGTAAAACATGCCAACAAATTTGGCACATGCATTACTCCCTTAATATGCCCCCAATGTAATCTATAGATCCCACAAGTGACCACACTGTGTTTATGTATGTAAAAACTCCTATATATGTAACACTCATAAGAGTAGCGATTTTACTAGTGGGAAAAGATTATTGTGGTCTTTTTATGTAGCATATAGGTTTACTTAGAATGAGTCCTTGTAGAAGAATGCAGGACCATGAAAAACTGTTAAAATGTCATGATTATATTAATTTCATACTTAAAGGAATACTTCACTTTAAGTTATGGCTCCAAAATTACACTGCTCATTCATGATGTTTTTAATGTATAATTGGCTGCCTTCAAAAATGTCACAGTAGGAGGAAAAAAAAAAGTTCATTTTCCTTGGCATGTGTGCTGTTGCTATTCCTGTGTTCATTTGGCTTGGCTCGGGTAATGAAATGCTGCAGTCTGAAATAACTTTTTATATGTTGACATGTGCATTTAACTAGAATAAGCAGGCAGAGTGGACCAAGTTGGATTCAGCAACGAACAAAATATATCTTGTATTTAATGCATCAGCCTCCATTTATGATTTTTTTTTCACGTTTCTCTGTTGTAATGGCAGACATGCACCTCCAAGATGCACACAGGGGTTAGGCAGCAAGAAAAGATCAATGGGGGGAGGAGGGAAGAGTAAGAAAAAAAGAAAAGAAAATGATGGATGCAATTTAATCTCTTGAAGGAAAAGTCGGGAGGGGAATATGATTGATCTTTTGACATTTATTTAGCAAAAAAAAAAAAAAAGCCTGTTGTTTTCTAGAACAAATAGGCCTTTGCTCCTTTGTTGACTGAACAAAATCCTGAACACTTGCAGGGGTGCAGGACAAGTGCCTACCTCCTGTACCTACCTCCTTACACTCCCACGAGCCTAAAACAACCTCACCAGAGCAGATGGCTGTGCAGGGTGAGAAGTGTGTCTTGGAAGCAGACTTTAAAGATCAGCAGTGGGTAGTTTTTCAAACTAGGCAAAAGACACCTTCTTCAGTCAAAAACAGGAAACCTGGGCCGAGTTTGGAGAGGTTCATGTCCAGGGCCGCTCCCTGGATGAGCTAAGACTCGATGTTGCTGTCAAGGATGAAAATGGTGACACGCCCTGTGCCTTGCTCGTTGTTGGGACCTGCTCCTGGCCACATCTCAGCAGGGCTGTCTTGTTTAGCTGCGTTAAAATGTGGTGTGCAAAGAACTAAGGGTCAGTTAGGGGGGGAGAAAAATCCAGGTAGAAAATAAAGGACATTTAGGATGGGATTGGGGGCTTTTTGTGTCACTGTGTCAGTCTTATGCCTCTGCAGCATTTTCACAGTGGAGTGGGAATAAAGCAAACATGGGATGAGAGGGAGAGAATAGGATTGAGCAACCACTTTGCAAGTACTTTCTTTCTTTCTTATCCAGCTTTCTTTAAATACTATGTTTTAGGTAGATGCTGTGTTCCACATGACATCTATTGATCTCACAAATTATGCCTTCTGTGCTTAAATCCCAAGGAGATATTTCTTCTTGTGGCATTGTTAGTTCTCCTAACATTTTCTTCAGGGGGAACAGAGATGGAAATATAGGCTGTTTTCTGATGTCTGTGTATTTTATTGATTATTCCCAGTGATATATTTGATACTGTGGGGAAAAATGATCTTTTGTAGTGTCAGTGTTGACTCATTTACATCCTAACAAATAAAGTAAAACTTTAATTGAGAATGCAGAAGAGACCTAACTCTTAAGTTCTTTATTGATATTTCCCTCCCTGCTCAAAACTGCCATCAGGGCCTGAGGAAGTAACACACAGTTTTAGAACTATCATCTGTTTTATTTCTCTTTTTTTTTTTTTTCCCCAAAATTTTTATCTGTCCTGTGGTGGAGGACAAATAACATCAACACGAGCTGCTTTTTAAAACAGCTTTGCAGCACAGAGCCAAATAGTGTCATTTGGGGGGAGTGTGTGTTCAAATATAGTATTTATTAGCATTTAAGTAGCCTGAATTTTGCTTCAACCCCTCCGCCCCCAAACCATTAATGAAGTTTGTTGTCCCTAAAATAGCAGTTCTGTTTGGAATGCCCAATTGCTGGGTTTGTGTCGCCGTTCCCGCCCCGGTGCTCGGTGTGGGTCAGCAGGAGCAGGGTGAAGAGCAGCCCGTGTGTCCCCGAGCTCAATGGGGACCTGTGTTCCCCCTCTGGGAGCCTCCCAGTGGCTGAGAGGATCTCAGCTCCCAGTTTGAGCCACTCTGCGTGACAAGCAGCAGGGACTCAGCTGATGGGGACCATAAAACGGCTGCGTGTCCGCTGGAGCTGAACGATTTATTTATTTATTGCTCCTCTGTTTATTTACTGCCAGTGTCAAAGGAGAGATTGTGCTTACAGCCCTTTCATCTCCTCCCAAGTGCTGCCTGCTCACTCCACTGGCCCAGTGCTGAAATATTTCCCCCCTCCCCTCTAAAAGTGCACTTGCTGATTGGAACTAAACCCTCCCATGCTACTGGTAGGGAGTCATAATATTTCATAGGTCATTTATAAATATTATTGCCAGGGCAAATAAATTTCTTCGGAGTACTTAGTCTGCTGCTAATAAATAGTTTATTTAAGCTTGTAAGAATGGTGACATTTCGCTTTGAATATCTTTGGCCTCTTAAAAATTATTAGTGCGGAGAGGGGAAAAAAAAAAAGGGAAAAATAAACTGGAAAAAATATGCAGCAGATCTTTTGATATTTTTTTTTTCCCCTACATTTTTGCTTGACTAAATGGGCCTTCTTGTCAGGCTGCATGTCTGTGTGAAGCTGGTTACAGAGTTTGATTAATGTGTATTATTTAACATCTCATTCCATCTTTTTTTTCTCTTTTGGAGCTGCATGCAGCTGAAATAGTGTTTGAGCAGGTTTGATGTGAGTCACTGCTCATATCACTGGTAGTGACTAAATCTTCTCTTTTGCCACTTCTCCCTTTTGGGGTAAAAACTTCAGATGTGGTGGGAGCGTTGTGTTTGTTAATTTTTTTTATGGTTTGGTGTTGGTTTAGATTTATCATTATTATTTCTCTTGCTCTTTGGTTTAAAAGGGTGGGGTTCAGTTGGATTTTTAATAGTGCTATCAAGTCAGAGACCAGAAGGGGGAAAGGATTTTCTAGCACCCTTGTGGCCACGTTAAACTTTTGTGACAAATGCTAAGGAAAGGAGGTGCTGTACACATCTTTTTTAAGGAATGCAACCCACTGACAGTGACTGCTGGGGGCACATGGCTGTCATTTGGGACAGTAGGCAGTGGTTTCTTGGTTTAGTTTTTATGGTGTGAGTTGTGTTTTGTTGGGGTTTTTTTGACAGCCCAGCAAAGGTGTTAACTCTCGGCTCTTTTTATTCAACTTCTGAATTCATGTCAAGAAAAAAATGCTAAAATATCCTTTCGTGTGTTTCCCATAAAATTTCACATTCAGAGGGCTCAGGAAGAGGTGTAAAGCTGATCATTTTATTTGTGCATGTGTGGGAATGTTGTATTTCTGCTGCAATCATCCAGTATGGAAAGAAAAAATAATGTTCCATTGAAAATATTCAGTGATTTTTGAAAACAATCCTGTTCAAAAATGGCAATCCCTGCAAACTCCAAAGATGGTTAATGCCTCTTCTGGCAGATGACTCCAGACCAGTCTTTGCCAGATGACAAAGCCATGACCAGGCACTCTTAGAAACTCTGGGAAAAGGCAGGGAAAAAGCTCAGCAAACTGGAAACATGTATAGGAAGAGGAATCACTTTAAATAAAGGGAGTCACTGGGAACTTGTCAAAAATTTCTGGTGTAAAGAGCCAGGAAAATTATGTGCATACCTCAACCAAATGCCACATGAGACCAGAAGGAAGGCAAACAAACCTCCCATGTGCTCTTTAGCTGACAAATGACAGGGTTCCCAAGAGCAAAGCAGGAAATTCTTTGCACTTAGGTATAAGTTTATGGCAACACAGGTGGACTCTCCTGCAGAACTGTGCATGATTTTGTCATTTAAAGAGATTGGGAAGACAGAACTCTTCTGACTTAGATTTCGTGGTTGTGAGTGGATTTTCTCTCCATTCATGGTCTTTACCTCAGAATTCCATGAGCTTGTCTTTTTAGTTTCCTGCATAGAATGGGTATTTTTTTCTTTTTTCTTTTTTCTTTTTTTTTTTCCCCTGGTCTCTTGAAAAATATCAGTTGGTTCTCTGAGTGGTGGCTTCATTCATTTCCTTCCACGAGGTATTTATTCTGAAGGTTCATCCTGATCCCCAGTGAGCAACAAGAATGACGCTGAAAGGCAAAATAGGAAGTTTCACTGATCTGAATTAAAATACAATAAAAAAGGCGATTTTAAGAAGATTTATGCAGATGGACAAAAAAGAATATGGTCTTCAGGTCCAGTAGTCAATAAGATTGTGGCAATATGATGTGTCTGAATCACTTTGAGAGAATTTGCACAAGCAGCAGCTGCAAACTTACTGTACTTTTTGGTCTTCTAGTAAATCGTGTACAGGACAAGGGGAAATGTCTCCAAAGCATCAGTGCTGAAAGGGCTTCAGTGGTAAAGCTTTAGGATAGCTTTTTTGTGCAAAGGTATGGGCTCATTTGCATCCCTGGGCTCCAAGGACAGATCTCAGGGTGAGTATCCAACGTGAGAAGCCTCTGTGCCCATTCCTGGCCACTCCACTGATGTTTTCCTCTGAAAATTAAAAATGCTGTTCCTCGTTCTTCAGTGACCCCAGAGCTTCTGGAGGGGGCACAGTTCAGCCAGCACTTCAGCTGCACCTCTGTTCTTTGCTCCCCAGGTAGGCAGAGAGCAAAAACGACTGCAAAAAGAGCAGAATGACCTTCCAGCAAATCTTCCATGTTTTCCAGGGGTTTTATTGCACCACCTTGGTCCATTTCCTGACCATGCTTATGTAGAGGAAAGAGGGCTTTGCAGGAAGGCATGATGCCTTCTAGCTGTTGATTTTTATCTTTTCTATGGTCTTCAGGGCAGGCAGCAAACAACATAAAGCTGTGTGTGTGTTTAATATCAATGGAGTATTTTAGTTTGGACTTTTTCCTTTATGGGCCGCACAAAGGCACATTTTGTGAGATTCCAATTTCCCTCATAAAACCCCTCGCTAGAAGCAAGCTGCACTTTCCTCAGTGAAGCTTGTCAGAATTGACAGATTCAGCTTTGATCACAGTCACAAATCTGTCTGGCCTCAAATTTTCAGGAGTGTCCCTGATACGAAAAAGTTGTTGCACTTCCCGAAGAGAAACTCCAAAACTTGGGGAAATCTGTGCAGTTGCATGTGAACACTTTGACTATTATAGACCTTTGCAGAAAGGAGTAGCTTGAAATTTAGGTGATTACTGAATATGACAGGCTCTGGAAAATAACTTCTGTGTTTTCAAAGGGTGTAGGGAAATCAGGTGTATTTGCAAAATGACTGTTTAGCCTTTTGACATGCATAAAGCTAATAATTTAAATTTCAGTGAAGTAACTGAAAAAAAAAGTTAGATTTCAGGATAAGTAGGTGTTATAACATGTGTGTGGGATAGATTATTACAAATTTCCCAAACTTTTTTATTTTTTCCATTTTTTTTTTGTTGCTAATTGTCTGTCCATGTGGCTGGTTTAAGTGAAAAAGCCTCTGATTCACTGAGAGAAGAGTAACATTTTTCAAGATAGTAAACCAACACTGTAAATACCTGTGATCCCAGGATTCTAACCTCAGGAACAGCATGGCAAAAACATAGTTTAGAACTCTTATGCTCAGTCCTTCATCAGAACAGAGCTCGCTTTCTCTCTCTCTGAGTTTTTAATAGACATCTCAAATTGAAATGACTGTCAGCACTTTCTTCTGGTAAGACACAATTTTGCTGAATATATATTCTATGTGTGTAGCTATAAATATGTACAGACACAGAGTATAAACCTTCTGCAGTAAGTCAAGTTTCATGTCTAGTTAATTTTCTGAATCATTCAGTGTGGGTACATTGCTGTAATTGTCGCTTTATTTTTATTTGCATATGTCCAGTTGTGAGAAATCTTGTGACATTTTACACACGAGCACTCTTTCTGTTCCTGTGCCTCTATAGCTGATTCGTTCATTTTTGTAACTTGGATCTCTAGGTTTGTTAGGGCACAGCAGTGAGACTGAATTTTGTGGTTTTGAGAAGCAGACTCTTGTGCCTGGAAGCATATTTAAATGGTCTCAAGAAAAATCAAACTAATCATATCCCATTTAGATAATTAGTTGGATGCTTTTATAGATAGAAGGAGTTATGCAATGGAATGAAACAAGAAATAAAGTTAAAGGCAGTTAAAAAGATAATTTTATTTCCCCAAATAAACATACATCTATGGAAGTCAGTGCCACATAGATTATTGAGTGGAAGAGTTCTGCAGGGTTAAATGCTTTATGGGTAGCTAGAACACATTATTGAGCATTTTCTCCAAACCAGACATATGCCTCATGCCTCAGAGCCTCAGCCTAACCACTGCATGATGGATTTGGGCAGAAATTTCTTCTGCAGCCAGGTCATCCCTTATAACTGTCCACTAACAATGCCATCTCCTCTCTGTGGGACATCTTTTTATCTGTCCCAGATGTTAGACCCCTGTTTCCCTTTGAAATAAAGTGCCCCACGAGACAAGCCAGAACACTTCAAATGCCATGAGCCTCAAACTCCTCTGAAGTTCAGTGTAACCTGCCAAGGATGAGGTACTGCAACTTTGCACTCTGTAAGTGAGAGCTGTGTCTGAACAACAAAACAACGAATGTAAAGATGTGGTGAGAGGGGAAGGAGCTCCAGTTGAGTTAGTGTGTAGCTCAGCAGCTAAAGGAACTCCCTGAAGTAGAACCAGGCCAGCATAATCAAACTAGCCCTCTGTGTTTAAAAAATATATTGCTGGCTTGGAGGTTTTGTATTAAGAGGAAAAAGAGGACAATACTGTAATCAAAAAGACAACTCACTTTCAGCCATCTTAACAAAACCATTAACCAGGTTGCACATGTGTTTAGCCAATTATTCTTCAGGCTTCTCCAAAGAATCAGGACTCATACTTGTGTGCAGCTTATGAGGGATATAATGTTTGTAAGAATTCAGAACACATGCAGCTATTTGGAGGTCACAGTGAAAATCTGAGATTTCTCTGTATAAAACTGAGGTGCAGGCAGTGATGAGATCCTCTTTAGCCAAGGATTTCTCCTCCTCGAGGAAAAGGACTGGGAGGGTGGGTGTGTAAGCACAGAAACCTGCAGCTGCACTCACTGAGCCTCCACTCTTTGGTGTATTCTCTTCCTGATGCAGTTTAGCCTGCAGTATTCAGCAAAGTGCTTCACAGCCTGAGAGAGTTTCTCTCAGAAATGTGTCATTTCCCCTCTGAAACTCCTCTCCAACACAGTTAAAGCATAGTTTAACTGTCCTCTGACACAGTTAAAGCAAATCCTCTATAAGCTCATTCAGTGACCAAAAAAAAAAAAAATCTTTGTTAACACAGAGTTAAAATTGCCCGGTGGTTTCTCATGTCTTTCCAAAATGCCTTGCTCAGCAAAACTCAAACCTCTGAAAACACAGAAAATGAGGACTCCTGGCATACAACAGCAGAACCTTAACTGTGACCCCCTGGAAGTCCCAGGCCCTGGGAATTACTGGCATGCTCACCAGATGAGTTCATTGCAGGAGGTTTTACCGAGCCTGATGCTCCAGAACGGCATGTGCTATCAGCAGGAGAGCTTCAATCTGCATTTGTTTTTTATTTTGCTTTGGGTTTTTGTTTCGTTTTTTTTTTTTTTTTTTTTTTTTTTTTTTTTTTTGGTTTTTTTTGGCAGTAAAATTCCTGCATTTTAAACAGTGTCAGAGGGGTATTTTGATAGAATTTAGGGGGAAAAAAAAAGTTTTAGCCATCTCTTCCCTTTCATTATAGTCAGTCCCCTGCCGGATGCAGGAACAGTGTGTGTCTTATCTTGCCCCTTTCCCTGTCATCTCTATTAGATTTTAGCACATTTAGAGGGAAGAATACACCACTGGCAGGCTCCTCACACTTGCATCACAGTCTAATTTAGACTGTGAGTGTTCACACCCCAAGTGCCACAGAACAGCTTTATCATCACTTTTCCCACTAGTGGGATCGGTGGGGTCAGGTAAGGAACAGTCAGGGTGGGATTTGGTCCCTGGGAACAATCAGAATAATCCTCAAACAAATCAAACCTGCCCCTTTGAAGACGGGACAAGAGGGAAATGGATTTGGAGTGAGGACTGGATTTTGGGAGGACTCTCCTGGGGTTATTTTGACCTTGTCCATGATGCCAGCAAAATGCAGTGTAAGCTAAGTAAGTCTTGAGGTATTTTAGGCACTTTAAAATCAGCCTAACTTCAGCCTAAATTTCAGGGCTTTATAATTTAGTTACTGGAAAACCAGAGTTCTGCTACAATCAGTATTTCTGCTGCAGTCTGCTTGTGTTAAAATACGAAGCAAGAAAGCGATACTGTGGTTACCATCTTTTCTTCAAAATATTTAATAGTTCATAGACTTCATGGTGAAGTAAAGCTTCAAAGTAACCTCAGTAAGATACTCAGCGGGAAGGGAGTTGTGAAATGCTTTGCAACATCAGGCCTTGTGTTTGAGAATACTCTGTTTCACACAAAGACATGTAATGGATTTAAAAAGAAAAAAAAAAGTAAAAAGCTATAAGAAAACTATTTCTTCTCAAGTTCTTGTGTGTGGAGTTGCACAAGGAGCAGTATTCTCAGCATAGTTCTGATGTTTTTTCAAAGTAAGTGTACAGTATCAGATGCATAGTTCCAAGATGGAGCATTGCCAAATCCTCGAGTTTTAATGCTGATGCTGGTAAATAATGCAGAGTTTTTGGGTAACCATACAGGTACAAATTTGTGGGTTAGACCAAAAAAACAAGGCCAGCACACTGACAGAAACTGATTCAAAGGTAGATGCTCTAATAGTTGTGCTCTTGTTCCAGCCTTTCAGTCTGAAATGAGAGCTCAGAGCCCTTTTGATTTGAAGCAGAGATTTATGGTTAATTATAGCATTTCCCATGATTACATGTTTGTGCTTCAGTAACTGCTAGATGAGGAGGAAAGCTGAAACAATTTTAGGGCTACTATGTTGCTCTACCGAAAGATGTACACTCAGATATCTCAGCATGGGTCCTTCCTTATTTCTTTATAAAGAAAAATACATGGCAAAAGTTACAACCTGAAATGATTTCCTCCAGTGCTTCTGTCCCTCAGCTTCTCTTCTACAGACGAGGCATTGCCATTCAACATCCCCATCTGAAAAACAGCAATGGAAAATGGTCTGGGGTTAACAGTGAGTTCCACTCACCCAGAGATAAAGACAGATTATTTTTACCATCAAGAGGGTGCAGATTTGGTTATGATAATACAGTCAGACGTCCAAAATTCTGCTGCTGTGTAGCACAGTCATAGAATGGTTTGAGTTGGGAGGGACATTTTGAGGTCAGCCAGTCCAACCTCCCTTCAGTGAGCAGGGACATCTTCAAGTAGATGAGGGTGCTCAGAGCCCCAGTCTTGGCTTTTATGGTAATTCTGCTGTAAATGCAAAATGTATGATTGCACAATAAGTAGAATGTTAGTAAGTTCCCATCCCTGTTTCATAATCTGCATCATAGTTGCCTGAGAGACTATATTTAAAAGGAAGCTTTGTTTACTTTCTTAGCTGAAATCTCCTATAAACAGTATGTTTTTCTTTTGCATTTACTCACAGGGAGAATATTAAAATATAAATTACTGTGCCAGACGTTCAAAGGCCTTTTATCCCCCCAGCTACTGCTTTCATGACCGTGGAAACATTGCTTTTGTTTCAGTAGAAAAGCAAAAGTGAACCTTAATGAACTGAAAACTAAAGAACACATCAGATTTTAGATATGATATTTATATTTATAGATATGATATTTATATTTATATATTTGATATTTATATTTATAGCTATGGGTGTGCTGGAGATACAGCAATACAAGTATTCTCTGAAGATATTCAGGAACTAAATTAGAATATTATGAACACAGAATCACTTGATTTGGTGGAATGCTTCCTAAGTCAAAATGAAAGGGAAACATACCAAAATTAAAGAATTCATATATATTAAAAAAAAAAGCAAAAACTTCAAGGTGAAAGGAAAATGAAACATCTCTGAAACATCTAGAACGTTTTATTAAAAGTACATACTAATAAGTATGTAATGTAGTTTTTCAAAAGCATACAATAGGCTTCCACAATTAATGCAGGACAGGTGTTGATTTCATACATACTCTGTGCACCTAAGAAACACTGGTGATAAAATAAAATAAATTATGATGGTTTTACAGATGGAATTTTCTATTGGAGCAAGGCAGGGAATTAGCCCACCTAGCATATAGTTTATCAAATGTAAATTTTAAGTCTGAACTCCCTGTGTTGTCAACGTAGAAAAAACAATTTTTGCTGTATAATTTGTCCCAAAGCACACGTCTGACAGGGTGTTCTGTTCTCTGGAAGTACTTGTTTCCCTCCCCTGGCTGCTGAGGGAATCTTGATATCGAGCTCAAGCATAAAGGAGATGGGATCAGTCCCATTCCTTATGCCTGGTGCAGAAAGGGATGTGCTCCTATTAGCAGAGGATGATGTCTTCCTACTGATAGCTGAGACCTGGAGGGGAGGGAGGTGTGCCTGGGCGATGGCAGTCTTTAACCAGGTGGGAATGGTTCAGAATACAGTTTAGACGAGTTACAAGAACATTGCAGTCTAATTAATCCTTATCCTCTCTGTCTTGGTTGCTCAGGACATTGAAGTTGGTATTTTTCTGTTCCCAAATACACTGGGTGCATTGAAATCTCGCTGTGAGATGAAGCCACTCATTGCAGTCTGAAATTTTGCTCTTGATATGAGGTCCTGCCTTGATAGTGCTATGACTTTCTGTTACTTGTATTAGGCTCCAAAACAGGCTGTGGAATAAGACCTCAGTCATTTCTGCTGCTGGCAAAAGATTGCCGGGCACCTCCACATGAAACTGCAAAACAGGATACAAAAAGCAAAGAGAATTTATTTTAGGCCGACTTTAAAAAGAACCAAGCACTATTTTTAGTGTGTTTACTACTTGTCAAAGGGATTTTCTGTTGTCTCAAACCCAGACCACTGAGGTTTACCGCTGCTTGTACAACATTTTTTCGGTGCTGCTGTTCCCTTTTAAGTAATTGGTATGGCTTCACATGGCTCCAGAAACCCTCCCCTACCCATGGAGCCGGAGAGGGAGGATTTACCCCACGGTGGGCTGGGAGAGGGTGCAGCCTCTGGCTTTGGTTTTGAGCTCGGTGATGTGGGTGGGGTTCCTGTTGGCTTCATCTGCCTCAGAGTCAGACCCAGGACTGTTTTGGTTTCACTGAAGCCTACTCAGTTTCCTGGTAAGAATACGTTTCTAAATATAGCTCCTTACACTGGGTGCAGGAATGTTTACCCACGCGAAGTCAGGCAAGGTAAACACTTGGAAAAAATTTTTTTGGTCAGTATCTTTTGAGTGGAAATGAATCTCGAAGTATATTTGGCATCATCTTGGCATGCTGGAGCTAAGTACAGGGACTGTCTTCCTTTTCTGGTATCTGTTATTTCTAATTTTATTTTCCTGTGGTGAGGGGTGATTTAGTGATCCTTCATTAGAGGTGTGTCAGTCAGAGCAGACGTTGCGAGCCCTGTGAATTTTGCATTCACCTTTTAAATAACACAGCCCTGAATTAATCTGTTGACAGAAGCTGGGCAATTTAAAAATACATTTGCAAGTATGCAATGGGATTATGACAGAGGGCTGGGCCAGAAAAAATACAAGCTCTTACTATGCTGTTACAGTTGCTTAAGCACACATTAAATGCATAGTTTGCACTCTCTCTTGCTCTCTCTCTCTCTCTTTCAAAGAATGCATTGTGAAGTACATTTATTTAGGACTGTGCCATCATATTACTTCATCTTTGATTCTACTGATGGATTTCTTTTATAATCCCTCTTGTGTGTTTGTAATAAGCTCTGACTCGATATTTGACTGGTCATTTTGTTCACATAAATCTGATTTCAAAGCTATTTATGAGAGTGGTATACTTGGATTCCTTAAACAGGAAGATGCATTTCTGAACAGGCTGTTATTTTCTTGTAGGTTACAATCATCTCATCAGCTGGTACTACTGTACCTCTGAAGAGTAGTGAGGACTACTCTTTGCCAGTCATACTGAAAACGTTGTGCCTTATCCCATTTTGGGGTATTTTCTGCTTACTTGTGTGTAGAGGAATAATCTGATTTCAGTACAAAGATGGAGGAAAAAAAGGAAATCTTTAGATTACAGTGGTGGCTTTTTAAAAATCAGTGACCCTTCAGCAAGCTCCCTACACAGAACACATGAGCAAAAAGAAAACATTTGAACATTACCTAAAGGAAGAATACAGTCATCTTTGGGACACTGTGCCTCAGCTGATACCAGGGGTTGCCCCTACTCAGCTGCAGCACCTTGCATTTGTCCTTGTTAAACCTCATGAGATTCCCATGCTGCTTTGGTTCTTTTTGTTTGTTTGTTTGTTTGTTTTATTCCTTCCATAATAAATGTTTCCATTTATAACTAGTTTCCAGTCGCTGAGGCAGTGAATATTGCTGGTGTTCAGCTCCTGAGAAAACAAACTGATGTAGCAAGGGAGGAAAAAAAATTAGGGAAGGTACAATTTTGTTGTTCAAGCTTTCCTAGTAAGAGATTAAAAATTCTTGTACATGTGTTCAGTGTGTATCCCTGGCTAATAATACTCATGCTGAAGGTCCCTGTCCTCTCTGAGGAGTCCCACAGAGGGACCCCTCTGTTCCCACGAAGAGCTGAGCACCACCAGGAGCAGGCAGATGTGGGCAATGCGTGCCAGAGACTTCGTGGAGCGCTCCAGAAAGTCTTGTTAATCGGAGATCCTGGAAAGAAATTTGGCATTTGTGTGGTGCTGCTCATCTGTGGTGAGTCACGGGGCTGGGAAGTCACAGATGAGCCTTGCCAAGTGTGGGCAGCCAGGGCAGCTCTGGGTGAACTGGACTCCCTAGGAAATACAGATCAGCTCCCTCCATAAGCCACAAATTCTCTTGAGCTTATTTATGTGACATCCCAGGGGATCAGACATTGCTCCAGTTTGGGGGATATCCTTCTCACAAATAGATGGGCTACACCAGAAGCCCGAAAGGTGAGAGGGCTGCCACTGCTTGAACTCCTGTTTCTTTCTCCATTTTCCTGCTTTCCTGCCCAATTAGGGAGTTTTTAGGGGGAAATTTGCAAGAGCTGGTGACAAAGTGAACGGCATCGTCCTATGAGCGAGCCCCTCTGGAAGGAAGCGTAACACTGGAAATAAAAATAGAACAATTGATTTGTGAGCTGAGCTCTGCACTGACACAAAAAAGGTCACTGAGAGGGCTCTGCAAAAAGTAAAGAAGGATATCTGAGAAAGAGCCGAAGTTGCAGAAACCCCGAACAATGGGAGTTTTACTGGAATACGCTCAGCTGAGCCTCTCGAATCGCACCCAGTGTCGTGACAATGCATGTCATCTGCTGACACGCAGAGCAGAGCTGAAACACACGCAGGCTGGGGCTATTTTAGGCTATTTGTTACGAGCCCTCTGCTTGGCACGGGCCGTGTGTTTGAATCGCTGCTTCCCCGGTCGAGTGGCCGTGGGTTTGGCAGTGACCTCCCTCCCACAGGGGGAGATAAGGCAGTTTGTACCATGTCAATGACCAGAGGCAGCCACAAAACATTAGGCAGGCTCCTGACTGTCGAGAAGCTGAAACTGCTTGAAAACAGCGGGGTCAGCCTGCTCTCAAACACGCTGGTATTATCTCATTAGCGGTGGCATTTACTGTGCGGCACAAGGGCCAGAAAAGGGAGTTGTTAAAAAAAAAAAATTAAAAAAAAGAAGAAAAAAGCAATCAAATAGCATATGAAATTGTTAGGCAGAGGGAATGTTATTCGCATGTGGGCTTTTTCTTTATTAAAGAAAGTAGTAGTTACAGTGAATCACACACACAAGCAGCAGATTATCACTTCCTTATCTTACATCCAAATAACATTCTCCTTCCAGCTGTCAGGGAAAGAAGACATTTTACCTGAAACTCATTTATAAAGCTTCTTTTTTCTTTTTTTTTTTCTTTTTTCTCTATTTGTTGACAACCGAAGAAACACAATCTTGCTTGTAAGGTTGAGGTTTGGTAATGGAAAGCAGGCTCTGCTGTGGAGCTTTTCTCCCCTTTCTCCATATTCCCTTTCTCCTTAGACCCCTCAGATGGTTTTGCTGTCAGCTTCTCTACTGCCAACTGTAATGTCATAAATTCAGCTTTGACTGCACTGTGGCTTAAAGATCCAAGAGAAGGCCAAGCAGGAGGACAAAAATACTGGATGATAAAGTCTTGGGATTAGAAATAGCCTTTCTGTGCTTTAACTGTGGGTCATGCAGCCAAGTGGGTGCAGGATGGTGCCCCCCAGCCACAAGCACACGAGTGGCACGTCCCCAGGGGCCAGCAGGAGTGGCGAGGGATGTGGGAAGTGGGCAGGAAGCCGTTTCCTTCGGCAGCACTGGGACATGTCCGGCAGATACATTTCCACCAGCCCGTAAACACAGTCCCAAACACGTGAATGTTCGAGATGTTTTCATGACAGGACCTCAAAATAGAGCTGCTTCACACTGTCCTCTCTGAGTCCTTCAGGATGGGCTTGAACGTGCAGCAAGCCCAAGCCTGTAGTAGGCACAAACTCCTGTGGGCTCATGTGCAGGCTTGGGGAGCTTTGCAGCATCAGAATTTTTATTCCCACCAAAAGTGTGTGCTGGAATATTTCCTCAGAAATGAATCCTTCTTTTAATCAATGTATGTACTCTCAGCTGTGACCAGAGAATCAGTGTCAAGCAAATAATCTGCTAAGAGAGTTATCCAAGGTTCCCTCCTCTAAGAAATAAGTACAGGTTGATATTAGAGACAGAGGCAGAGAAGCTCTCAAGAGAGAAGAGAAACCTGGGAGAAACCAGAGACCAAAAGTGTGTAGTGGAAGAAAGCTGCAGAAGAGTCTTTAAACTTCCCTTTGTATGTGTGTGTTGCAGCCGTATGATGGGGGATTTGGTTTTTTTTTTAAAAACCCACTATACAGGAGGATCTGTATTTTAAAAAACAGAAAAAAACTCAGGTTTCCAGAACACAAAGTAGTTCTTGATGTGGTTTCCTCAGATGTGTGTGTTATTTGGTAGATAACATAAAATCTGTGCACTCGCTCTGAGGGATTTTCTGTCTGAGCTGTGTTGGTGAATTGTACTTTCTCAGGCAGAACAAATTATGGTTTACCTTCTTGCTTAAGTATAGGTGTAGTTCTGGTTCATTTAAGTTCATATATACTAGTGCTAAAATTATGATTTCAAAAAAATGTAAAGGGAAAAAAAACCCTGCTCCTAATTTCTTGACTGTTTTGCTCAGGTAGTTTTCAGAAAAGAAACTGAGAGAGGAGTATGCAGAGAACCAAAAGAACGTGATGAAAGTGCAAATGCCCACAGATACAAAAATATTCTGGGACAAGCCCACCAGTATGGGAATCTAAAAAAGACACTGGGTTAATGATTTCCACCTGTTATAATGGGAATTGATGCAACTAAATTGTCCACTTTTTTTTTTTTTTTTCCCAAAAAAATTGCCAAGTTCTTAAATTTATTAGATAGACTTTTCAAAAAGTGCAAAACAGTTGCTTTAGGCTGCATCCAAATCTGTGATCTACTGTGGGTTGTTACATTAAAATAAACTTTCAAATGACAGGGCCCCTACTGTGTTTGTTGTCACACACAGGCACGCTGCTTTATGGCACAAGAGGATTTGGTTTCAGACAAACTAGAAGTGCTTCTAATTTAGCAGAAACAGTACAGGCCAAGTTGTGAGCAATGCATATTGAAAAAAGAACGGGACAGGAGTTATGCTGAATAACATGGTTGCAATTCAGTAGCAACAGTAAAGGGTTTCCATTCCAAAGGTGTGCATTTGATTAAAACCCGGTAGGGCAAAAGTCATCTTTCAGATTTTGTCCTGAAAGCCAGGAGAAAGATTTAGAGTAAGAAAAAGTAATGCAAGTTACATCATGTAATTTTTTTTTTTTTTTTTCAAAAGTATTACCCACTCTGTCTCTGAAATTCTATTGGTAAAATGTAAGTTGTGTATGTTTTGCTTCTGTTTTCTAGAATTGACTGTATTTGAATAGATGTAGAAGTTGTAATTAAGGTCTTGTTTTTTGCATAAGGTCAGAAATACAGGTGTAGAGAAAGCTGAGTATGAACTTACTGGGAAAATAACTTCTGAAATGCTTTCAGAACTGACATCCTTAGGAAGCATAATTGTTACTCTGGCCTAGGCACAAACGAATTTCTCTTTCCTTCTTTATTTACTTGTCCATTTATTTTCTCTGCCCAGGGTGTGTTTACATCAGGTGGCCATTCTTGGATCAATAAATGAAGCGAATTCAATGAGGCTTTTTAAAAAATCACCTCTCAAGAAAGCCCCCCGAATATAATCAGCTCTTAGCAATTAGAGATGTCTGCAGTTGGTTTGCACAAAGGCTGCGTGTTTGTTGTTCTCAGGTATTCCTGTGCATACCTGGTGAAATACCACCAGGTATAAAAAATATAACAGGATAAAAAAAACCATGAGGACTTGCATGTGATGGCATGCAAGAGAGGATTGTGGGGGTTTTTTTCCTACTCTTGAGTAGCAATTTCTTCTTTTTATAGGTTGCTTTTATTTGTTATCATATGCCATATTTAGCTCACTGATAAATTCATTCACAGGGCCCCAATTTTCCTGTGTTATTTCTTTGTGAATGAAAGTACAGCCTGGCACAGATGGCATGAGTCTGGGTGTTAAACTGCCTCCAAACAGACCTGTAAAGACATTTAAAATAAGTTGTTTATAGGTGAGACTAAGAGTAATTTGATGGATTGTTCTTCACAATACTGCATAGGGGTGCTCGCAGTGGTGAAAGAGCCTCAGCCTGTCTGGCAAATATCCTGCAGTTTTAATTGTGCTCAGACAGGAAAAAATAGCAGGCATTTGCTGGAGCTAAGTGAACAATCCAAAGTGGACAATGTATTTAACACATTAAGATGAGGAGTCTGGGCTGCATCAGAGCCTTAAGAGCTGCACTCAGGACAGCTCCAAGAACAGAGACAAAAAGTAGGAGCAAGCAACCCTCACCAGCCCTTCCCTCAGTCCTTGGCTTTTCTTCCCACTGAGCATTAGACTTTTGCACAGGTAGCAAGGTGGAGGTGTGGAAACAGCTGTGTGGGATTCAGGCTACCTGCTGACAATCCCCAAAGTCTCTGAGATTGAATCCTGCAACTGTAGTTCCTTCAAATGCAGTGAACTTCCCTGATTTTCTTTTACTTGTGCAATACCTCTGAGTAAACAGATATTTATTTATTTATTTATATATATACATAGCCAGTCTTATGATTTACCCTTTGCTTTTAGAACTATTTACTGTGTAAGCTGATCCCAAATAACTCTTTTTTAAGTTGGCATTTGTTAGTGGAATCATCTGGCACTGTTTCCATTCCTTAGGGTGAGAATAGAAGTACACATAGAACAAATTGTCACGTGCATGTCAAAGTCATTTTTTTCTATCATTTGTGGTGCTACTGCAATGCTGGAAATGAAGAAAAAAGAGAAAAGAAACATAAGCATTTTTTGTCCAAATGTTTCTGCATTTATGTTATTTCATCTCACACAAAAGGATGTATCACTGACCAAGATCATGTCACTGAAAATACCATTTACAGTTTTGGTTTTCTTTCCCATTCACCCACACTTCAAGAAGACTGAGGAGCCATGAAGACTGAAATCACTTTAAAGAAACTATTTTATATTTTTGCAACTTATTATTTTGACATTTCTATGCTGGGATTCCTTGGCAGGAAAAAACATGTTCTAAAAATCAGACATCACACAGAGGCACAAAAACTGCTGCTTGCTCTTAAAACTAAACTCCTGAGCATCTCTGCAAGAGCAGTTAGATGGGAACCAGAGTTTAATGTGGCACTGGAAATCAAGCTGCTTTCTACTATGTTCCATGACATGAAGGTAGTTCTGCATACTCACTAGTGAAATACTGTTGATAAATAATAAAATAATACAGTTTATCTGATCCCATTTCCCATTATACCATAATACCCAGAGTACTTATTTTTAGTGTGTGTTGAGAGAACAGGGTTTTTTTGCTTAAAGCTTATTTTTATATTTTATTATAAATCACGAGGAATTAGGGTGGATTCTGATTGTCTAAAATGCATATGTATAAATCAGCAATGAGTTAGAAATTAATTGCCAAATGCTACAGAGGAGGTGGAGGAAGGCAGTGCTCTTCTGCAACATTTATCATTTAAATTTCATTGATAGGATATCAGTAACAGAAAAATCTACCCTAACCTCAGGCATGAGCTGGATATAATATTCACTGCTGTCTGCCATTAATAATAATAATAATAATAATAATAATAATGTTTCAGAGTTAGAAGAGGTATAAAACAGAATAGCCAAAACAGCCTGTGACAGGGAGGTGGGAAATGAATTATCAAGAAAGATTAGCCAGAATTAGGCAGATTGATAATAGGAGACTCTCAAGGGATAGGCTGAAGACAATACTGAAATGAAAGAAACAATGGGAACGAATCACATTAATCTTTCTTAAGATAGCCCCTAATCTGAAGAGTCTGGGATCTCAGATAGCGAGGGGGTGACTCAGAAATGAGAAGTATTTCCGGCACATTTGTTTAGTGTTGTTGAAATATTGAACAAATAGCTGAAGTCAAGAGCAACAAGTCAGGGGTTTGAAAGGAGCTCGTTTGTTTTCTTTTTTTTTTTTTTTTTGTGAAGGATTTTTGAGATTACATTAGCTACATATTTGAGCTTGCAATGATAAGTTCTAGGGTGATTTGTGTTTATTGGGGTTATAAGGGCAGGGCTCAGTGGACCATATGGTATTTTTACAGCGCTGTTTCCATAACAAAAATGGCACAAAACTGTATTAACTTTTCACAGATTGATAGGGAAACAAACTGTCTAAATAGATGTGGTTTTTTTTAAGGAAGGGTTTCAAAAGGACCTGAGGTGGGGGGAGATCCTTTCAGGTTTTCTAAGCAAAGTGTACCTATGGGTTTAAAGTTTTAATTTGGGTCTTTATTTTCATTGTCATAAGAAGTGGCTGAGAAAGGAAGCAATGGGAATTAAAAATACAAGAATCAAGAAGGAAGGAGAATAAAGAAAGAATGGGAAACAATGCAGAGAGACCTTTGGGGGAGAAAAGGGAATTAAAAAAAAAAAAAAAAAGGAGAAAAAAATCTGACTTCCAGGTAATTTCTACAGGGCAGGATGGGAGACAATCCACAGGTCTCTCCACCTTGACAGACAAGTCCTCATGTCTTCAGTTAAAATTTCTTTTCCAGCTGAATCCTCCCTCTTCCTAGGTACTCTAGTTTGAATTGAATATTTCCAGCTTAATTCTCCAGAGCTGGCATAAAGGCACACATTTGCTTCTAAAAATTAAAAGAAATTTTAAAAAGCAGATACTGCGATAAAATAAGATTGAGTGACTTAATGCAAGTGAGCAGCAATTTAATTCTGATTTATTGGAAGCATTGTTTTTCTGTGTTGTCACAACACAGCATTTTGTGCCTGTAAAGCACTGATTACCAGAAGGTGGGAGAGAACAGCAGGGGAAAAGATCATTTTTATCTTCTTCTACACTTTCCCCTATTAATCATGGCATCAGACAGGATACTGGGTTACATGGAGCATATGTTTGGCCCAGAATGGCCAGTTCTATAATGTGGAGTTTTATGAAGTGACAAATTCTGGAATGAAAGTTCCAGCGTGGTTTTTTGTGTGTGTGTGTGTGTAATAACTGGGGGTTTTAACATGCTTTTTCAGTTATAGTAATTATTCCAATGCGGAAAATCGAGCAAATGAAAACGAGAAATGCAGAAAGTTGCTTTTACATGAAAAAAACGGCTGAGATGAATTTCATATTGGGAGTTAGCATTAAGCCCTGCCTGTATTACAGAAAAGACTGGCTTAATTTTCATACCTGAGGTTTGTTAACTAATATGAGCTGAATTCCTCCGTCAGACAAAGCAAACTGTGTTTTTTTGGTTAGCTCATCAAAGTGAACATGAGGAGGTGGAGGGGAACTCTCACAACCCGTGGTAATATTATTGTTGTTTAAACACATTTCATGATATGTGAGCGTGTCTGAGCCAGGGAAGACATAAAGCAGTAATTAGCACCAACTATGGCATATTGACATCATTAGTTTTACAATTTCAGGACCCGTGTTCCAAGTCATATGTCAGAAAAAAAAAAAAAAAAAAAGGAAAGTTATTGAAATTAAAATTTCCCTCTGACATTTATCTATGGCTGCACAGTACCTTAAAAACGGTCTTTTTGGCACCTACTTTGCAATATAATAAGGGGAGCCCCTATTGATATTTTTAAGTAAAAACTTCAAAAGTGTCCCTCTGTTGCAAACCTTCATGCACGTTCTGCAGTGCCAGTGAAAACAGGAGAGATGAAATTCAGACCAGACTCTGTGGGGGGCAGGTTAATTACTGCAGGTCAGCTTTGGACCTGAGATGTCCAGCAGGACACAGAGTGCCAATCTTCACTTACCCAAGCAGCTCCTTTACCTGCAGGTCAGTCTGACCAAATGCACATCAGCTTCCAAAGGGCCTGAGCACCCAAAGGGCTTTGCCAGTCTCAGATTTAATCTGTGTGGGGTTGAGAAGAGGCACTTTGCTCTGAGCAGTCATGCAATTAAGGCAATGAACTGGTGATGAGTAGAAAATAGTTCAGTTTCCAGATGACAAAGATCACTCCTAACAAGCTGTTTATTCTCCCTGCACATCAAATCCACATTATTAATGTTGGGAAAAGCACATCTTTCCTCCCATCCCTGGTGTCTGATTTTTAAATCGACCGGAAGCTCTCTGAGTGAGGGTTTAGCCCTTACTTGGTGCATTCACCTAATCAATCCACTGAGATCAAGCCACAGAAATTGGTCCAAACACCTTCATAGACAGACAAAAACGCTGAGACCTTACACACACACTCACACTCCAGCACATCTGTCTCCTGCTGCAGCCCCTGTGTGCTGTGCTGCCTCGGCTCTCAGCACACAAAAAAATGACCCCAGCTAAGTACTGATTGGCATTAACCCATTCACCCTCCCTGTCCAGTCAGCAGCGTGGTTTTTAACACCTGATCCCCTCACTTGTTGTTCCAGTTTGCATCAAGAGAGGTTCGAACTCCTCTCGTGGGCAAAGCCCACTTATTGCAATGTGGGGATCTTCACTCTGCTCCTGGAGGGGAACCAGGGCTGCCCTGGGCAGTGCAGCCCCTGGTGTGAGGCCCTCCAGTTTGGGGTGACCACAGGGCAGAGCAAAATTCTTGTGCCCGAGAATAACCAGCAGGTGAACTGCAGAGAGGGAAAGGGGGCCGAGGGAAGAGCACGCTTTCTGCTCAGCAGCAAGTCATCCAGAATCCCTCCAGAGATGCAAAAGAAACAGCCTTGTGCCCCCACTTCACCTCCCAATAATTTGGTGTCTGTGTCTGTTGGCAGCCAGGAGGCTTTTTTTTTTTTTTTAGCCTTAGCAAGAAAAGGAAGGTGGGATTTTAGCAGAATCCTACTGCGAAACGTGTATTTCTTCTTTTCCTTTCCTCCCCCCCCCAACAAATCCCCAAGGTCAACATTGTAATAAACAGCAGGAAAGGCCCAATTTTCTGCACCTGTGGCCTTGTTTGTCTATATATTTCTATAGGTGAATGGGCACTGGGGACACAGAAAGGAAGTGAATTCAATGGATTGGTTTAAAAAACTCAGCATGGTAATCAGCAGGTGAAATAGCTTTAAAACCCTGTTAAAATAGACCCAGAGTGAAACAGGGTGTGTAGCTACAGTGCGTGCAGCTTGGGGTTTGGTTTTTTTTAATATAAAAACGTGGCATTATTAAAAATCAGCCTCTAATCAAGTAGTTTGTTATTCAGGAACAAACCTCCGTACCTAAAATCTCTTTCACGGAGCAGAAGAATGATCTTGGTTTTAATCTCTTTTTTTCATTTCATAAATGAAAATTTAGTGCTGACAAAAGGTACTGGACTAGCAGCCACAGAAAATGAGGCACTTCATTGTGTTTTTTTCTCAGAAATAAAGTGGCCTCAGGCACTGTGAGCTTCCCCACCTGCTCTTCTCCCTGCAGGGATGCATGCAGTGCCTGGCCTGGGTGTAAACTCTTCACGTGCCAAGAGGTGCACAAAGTCTCTCACATTTGGACAGATTTATTTTCAGAGTCTTTATTAAATGTCTAAGGGGAGTGGCTTGTAAAATCCAAATTTGGCAGAATTTACGTTCTCCTGGTATTTCAGTTCCTGGATGGTGGATGTGCTGCGAAAAGAGCAGAGCTCAGGTAGTTACAGCTCCCTGATGGGCTGGGAGAAAAAAAGAGGGTTAGAAAAGATAAACGCCTTTTGGCAAAAGCCAAACTTTTTGCCTTTATTTGGGTTTACCACTGGGTTATTTCTGGCTCTGTTGTTTATTCAAGTCCCTACCAAACACTTGTTGTATCCACCATTTGAATACCTGCTCACTGCTCACATACATTGCTGCTGCAGAGGCACAAATTCAGCCCCTTAAACAGTTGTGGTGTTTTTATTTATTTGCAGTAGGAAAAATTAAGGCTGAAACAGAAAAGGGCCTCACTGAATTTTTTTTCCCGATGCTACTCTCCTGAGTGAAGCTCCAGCAGGGGTGTACAGTGTTTCTTTCCCTGTTTTCCCACAGGAGTGGGGTTGTGAGGGGGGAATCTTCACTACTGAACAACTCCTTTCAAAGGAGACTAAGGCTTTAGACAAGATACCATTGTAGAGGGGAAAGAATTTAAAAGGAGAAGACCATTAAAAAAGATCAGGTCAAAACTCAGTATAAAGAATTGACAAGAGTCCCGTGTCGGTGTTTAGATGAGATCCAAGGAGGTAAGGACAAGTATGAGTTAGTTGCATGAATAACTTTATTGCTTTTTGACCAAAATGCAGTTTAATGCACAGCCCTGGTTGAGGTGAAATGCCTCAATCGTTTGGCTGAGCACATGTGTTCACAGTTGTATATGTGTACTTAATCTCAAATACAAATACTCAACCACGGATATGTTTGTTCAACCCTTTGTTGACTCTGGTGATCAATTTTGAAGCCTAAATGCAGGTTAACAGCACTGTAAATAACTCAGAGGCAGCTGTTTATTTACCCATTGTATTTGTCAAGCATTTTTATAAAAACAGACACATGGGATTAGTTTTGTATTGCTTCCTTGATACCGGAGACAGACACCACTCCCCTGAGTTTGTGTTTAGCAGGAACTGTCCTGTCTGCTCTAGCTGGTTATTCAAACATTCTGCTGAGATTGAGAATCACCTGGGACCTGACTAAGGCTCTTTCCCAGATTTAACATGCAGCTTTGGACAAATTGCTTCAAACTGAAAATGAAGCAGTGGCCAGTTGGTTTGCACCTCAGTCTGCCCATCTGTAGATTGAGGTGGTCCTTACCACCCATGCCTAGCTTGTAACTATCTTTAAACTTGCAAAACATATGACTGCCTACATACTAGTGGTTTTGGGGGGTATGATCCGACACTCACTGCAGGAGTCATTCAACTGAGCAGCAAAAATAAGATAAAACCCAACCAATCGGCCAGCAGGGATTTCTGTTTACACACTGTCTGCTGTGCTTAACTAGGAGGAGCCCAATAAAATCGCCCTCCATTAATTTTGAAGCCTATTTGGCATTTTTCTCTTTACCATCAGACTGCTTGCTTTCATTCCCCGAGGCAGGCATATCCTCTACCCGTGCTTGTCCCAGATCTCTCTCTGGTGCAGTCAGCTCTAGCAGCACAGAGCACCTGTATTATCTCCAGTACTTCAGCAACAGCCAACGATAACAGTAAGCAGCTGGATGTCAGAAAAGACCAAATCTATCATGCTATGACACGCTGCATTGCCCCTGCAGCAATAAAATTACCGATGGGTCAGCAGAAACAGCACCCAGAGCTGATCAGATCTTCTGTGGGGGGACGCCTGGGATGGCTTTTGAATGGCCACGTTTTATTGGTATTTATGACTTTGGCTGTTAATGAATTATTCTGCTGGTAGATTTGGTTTGCAGCACGTGGAAGGGCTGTTATGTCACTGTGCTCCTGGAGCATTCTGAGCAAGCCTCTCCCCGGGGCTTGCAGACATTAACTATTTAAATCTGTGCAGTAGTTGAGGGAAATTGTCGGGACCACTTCACTCCTTGCTGATAAGTAGCTGCCGGTGACGTGACTCCACACAGCTGGCTGGCAGCACATAGCAACACTAATCAATATCTGAAAACAGAACACTGGTGTATTTCTCATACCTGCTGAAAAGAGAAAGTGCTGTTCTTTAGCCTGGTAATATCATTCACAGTCATTGATACAGGGAAAGGGAGATTTTGTCATGTTGCCATAAAAGAGTAGTTGTGTTTCTCGTATTAAAAAAAAAAAGAGAGAGTGAGTGATTAAAAGCTCAACTCAGCTTTTTTACTCAAGATTTTTAAAGCCATCTCCAGTCCCCACGGCAATTAATTTCAAATTTGTAGTTCAAGGCTATTGATCCAACACTAAGTAAGTTAGTCTGGAAGAAAATGACAGAGTGAACTTGCTCCCACTAAAATAATTTTGCATTTCTTCTGTTGTGTTAATAGAATCAGAGCAGATCTAAATTCTAATCTAGCTTAAAAGTCTGCCTAGGCTTAAATACACCCTCATGCTAAGGTTTCCTTTCTCATATTAGTAGCTTTATGAAAATACAGTTTGATGGTAGACTATTGCTTGTTTTGGGGTCTTCTGGGGGTCGGATTTGTAGAGTTTTTTACAATGCTATTTTCAGTTCCTGAAAATAATCGGGGAGAAAGAAGAGCTGTTTAATATGCTGCAGTATCTTTAGACCACCTTAGCTGGAAAGAGCCTAGGACAAGAAATTCGAGTGCTAAAAATAATTACTTCAGTAGGTGGCACTACTCCCTCTGTGTCACTCCTGAATCAACACCCTTCGTGTTGCTCTGGGGCTGAAGAGCTGCAAAGCAAAAACCCCGGTGCGCTGTTGGTTACGAAGACCCTTCCTTACCCGTCCCAGCAGTGGGGGCTGCCGGTTCCTAAAGTGCCAAAAAAGCAGCCCACCCTCCCTCCCCCTGTCTGTGCATGACGTGTCTTGGCTTGGTAGGTTGATTTGAGAGGGGAGCCCCGAGGTTCTGCCCTCAAAGTATCCCATATTGACGTGGTGCTATTTTAATTGCTGCTCTGTTCCAGCCCAGAAAGGCTGCAAAATGATGGGTTAAGTGTCTCCCTCGCTGGCTCAGCCATCCTTCATCTCCAGCCTGTGAAAAGCATTGTTTACAAGCAAGTTCGAGAGAGTCTCCTTCTCAACCTGAAAACAAATGATGTTGTTAGAAATCCACGATCTGGTGGTCACAATGCTGTGATCACAACAGTGCATAAATACCTGCCATCCATCCCCAAAAAACACATTCATATGCAGCTGCAGTTTAGTCACTTCTCGTAGCTGTTAGGCAATATTCATTAATACATGCTTGGAGTAATTCTTTTCATGTGGCATCACTTTACACTGGAAGGTAACATTGGATTAGTTTTTTAGGATAGCTGTAGAAGTAATTCCTCCCCTTCCCCTCACCTCCCCCCCCTTTTTTTTTTTTTTTCCCCTCAAATAGTGTATTTATTTTGCTTGGCTAAGCTGCTCTCTTGCTTTGGTGATAACAAACTGCAGGGCAAGATTTGTGGAGGATTCCTGACCTCACTGAGCATACTTGAGAGGAGTATCCCCCAAGTCAGATGTCTACATAATATGGGCAGCTCCAGGCTGTCTTTTTGGCATCCAGTGGTAATTGTGCCAGCCACAAACAGCACTTGGACCAGGTATGTTGTATTTCCCTATGAAGCAACTGAGGAGGAAGGATACTGTTTAGGAAGTAGCTACAGGGTTTCTCAGTCAGGGAATTTCCAGCTGAAGAGATCCAGCCTGGTTTTAAACTTGGCCAGATCCTGGCCTTGAATCTAGTTCCACAGGCTTTAACTGAAATCCCTTTTCCTTTTTATTCCCTGTCATTCATCTGGAATGCAAGTTTAATACTAATTTTTTTTTTTTTTTTTATGTTGGGGCAGCATGAGAAGGCAGTAGTTAGGAGTCAACAGCATCAAAAGGAAACTTTCCATAAATCCAACCTCCCTTTGCCAAGCACTGTTAGGGCCATCTTCTGTCCTTAATATTCTGCCCATGAACATTCCTGTGTATTCACCACATAAGGCTAAGAATAGTTCAGCCATTTAAGGGCCTGAGCTCACAGACAGAGACTGTATGAGCAATGGATGGCTGGGCTGGATCCCTGTTAAACATTCTGGCACTCCATGTTTATCAATAATAAGGTAATAAAACAACACTATCTGATTGCAGCCGTCTTACCTCAGCAAAATATTGGTTCTTTGTTAAGCTGAGCTTGGTTTGCTATGCACAAGGAAACAGTGGTTTGTGTAATTACCAACTTTCTGCTAGGCTTGGAGATGATACTTGACCATAAATCAGGTATTTGTGTCTTTTCTTAATCTGGTTTATCCACATTCAGTCAGTGAATGAGCATACAATGTAATATGATATAATAAAAAAAAATTCAATAACACGAGAAATTAATTCATTTTTAAAAAATCCCGGATCTCTAAAGGAAATTTGTAAATCCATTTGTAAGTCCAAGCCTCTAGTAACACGTTCATGTATCTTTAAGGTTCTAGATCAGTCTTCAGTGCTGTTCTGTCAGGTGTCTGGACTCACAGAATCACAGAATGGTGGGGGAAAGGGGAGGGGAATTTCTTTTCTTTCTACGAAGTCTCCTGGTGTTGAAGTGTGCAGAGTTCATGTTGGAAACGTTCCTCAGCACTCTTATGTTTATTTGTAAGGAGGCAGACTCTTGTACTGGCACCACAGGTCAGGAGTAGAGATGCTGAAAATCAGGAATATTTTTAACTTTTCAGCCTGATTATCTTTTTTCCTAAATAAGTACACTTCCATGGCTAAGTATAGACAGAAGCATCAAAGTACCACAGAACGGTGGTTTTCAGCTCGTGATCTGTGGCTCCATAGATGACTTATAAGGTGGCCACAGAAGCTGGTGGTGAATACTAAGAATGTAGTCAGGAGGCTTAAATTCTTTGCACAGAAGTCCACACCCATACAAAAAAAAAGAAATTTTAAAAAAATAAGAATAAAAATAAAAAATTGCAGTCCTTATATTGGCAAAGTTGGAAAACCTTTGCCAAAGGTTTTTTTCTCTGTCCAAAGAAAGGCACAGAAATAGGAGAGAATGGAGCCACATCCAAACAAATTGCAGGAGGCTCAGTGGTGAGGAGATCATGGGTGTGTCTTTTGCCAGACTGGCCTACAGCACACGTGTGTTTAAATGAAAAAGCCCAAATAGTGGATGCTTTCTAAGGAACAGCCACATGGAGGTTTGTGGGGGCTCTTTGGTGCTGCTAAAAAAGACAGTTCCTTGGGCAGGGCTTTGCCACAGCTAAATTGCTTCTGGTACGGATGGAAAATAACTTCAGGCTTGCTGTGCTGAGTTCCCTCCAAAGGGAAGCTGGAATAAACTGCTAATTTCTACAGAGTCCAGATGAGGTAAATCTAAGGAAAGGAAGGGCACACCAGGGTGAAAGGACTTTTCAAGAGTTTCAGAACAGGTAAGAGGCAGAGTAGGAGGCAGGGAGTGAGGCAAAATAAAACTGTGCATTAAAATGTATCAGTGGAGAGCATCTGATAGCTTCCCCCCACCCCAAAGCTGTGCTTTGATCTACATCTCAAGCCCTTTAGTTACATCAAATGAGTCAAGGAGACAAGATGTTTTCCTTAACATAACATACTAAAGACTACTTCAGAAAAAAAGCCTTAAAACGTACTTGTTCAACTATTTTAATGACATGCCACTAGTAAATTATTCCTACTACGTCATGAAAGAATAAAAAAATAAGACAACTGGTAAAAAAGAACTCCCTGGAAAAAAAAATTAAAATGCAATATCTTACTATTTCTTTTGAAGTCAGCACATTTTTAAGTTTTTATTTGGGTGAGAAGAGAGCTTTTCATATGACAAGTGGCCCAGCTAAATTTTTCCAGCAGACTGTGCTGCTTGTTGTACAGTATTTCCAAAGTGAAGAATCTCTTGTTCCTTTCCCAGGAAAACAGAAATAAAGGAAAACAGGCACTCTCTATGTATCTGTCTTAAACAGGCCTCAAGCTGGGTTAGTAAGGGGCACCTGCTGCGGGCAGTTGAGACTGTAGATGACAGGAAGGACTGTCCTGCATCCTCTCCTCACTGAAAACAAAGCAAATTAGGCACCCAAGTGCTTCAAGTTATGCAGGATGAATCAGGGTTGGGATGCTCTTATAGTCCTTAAAACCCCCAACACATGCACATGTGGGAGCCTCGATATGATACGAGATATGATATGATATGATACAATGATATGAGTCCTGCAATAGTTCCATGGATCTATTGGTTTGCTCCAGCAAGCAGCACTATAGTTGTGTGGGTGTGTTTGTAAAAAGGGGGAAAAAAAGGTTGAAAAAAACCACATCTGAGGTGAACTGCCAAGAGCATTGTTCTCCAGTAAAGCTTTCCCTGAGAAGAGGCTGTGGTGTCTCACCTTCCTTAGGGTTTAAAGAAGGAGTTCCCTGAGAGCAGAGAGCTTCCATCCAAGTTTCTGGTTGTCTGGAGTTTTGATGTAGGGGAAATACTGAATGCTTCTCTCTTTAACCTGATGGGAATGAGGTGTCCAGAGAGACTGCATGGTCTGATGGAATTCTCCAAAGGAGGCTTGGGGCTCCTTTAGCCTCTTGCAGTCCTCTCCTTCACCCCACGGCACTCCGTGCCAGAGGGAGACGAAGGACACACAGGGAGAGGTGGGTTTGTGGCAGCATTTGTGAGAGGTGACAGTTTCTGTGACAGGAGCTGCGAGGGGGGTGCCCTGACAGGGGGGCTGTTTACGACGTGGTACCTCAGCAGCTGCTCCAGCCGTGGCCCTGAGCTGTCAGTGCTTGTGGTTTTATGGCACTTCCATCACCATCTGTCACTCCTTTAATGGCATGGTGTGTGTGTCTTGCCACCTTCCCCCTGCCACCCCTGTGCCCCCCTTCCCCCCCGCTGTGGGCACACACATGTGTTGGGGAGCTGAGCCATATGGCACTGAGTGAGCCACACTGCACGTCCTCTTCTTCCTCTGGGTCCAGCCTGGGGGACTGCAGGGGACAGAGCTCGGGAGGATGACCCTAGGTAGCCCAGAGTTACGGTGTAGGAGTAGAAAAGCAAGATATTATCATACTAACAATGGGAACTCTGTCCCCATTTCCATCTTCGTGGATGTGTCTGCCGTCCTACCGTGGGCTGTTGGGCAGTGGTGGATGTTTGGCTTGGTCTGCTGCGAGGAAAAGTAGCCTAAAGGTTGCTCATCGTTTAGGCTTTATGATAAACAGAGAGAGAGTAAAACACACACATACCCGTTTTTAAATAAAAGTATTTGTTTATGTATACATAGACATGTATATGTATATTTAATTTCAGGCCTTTGCCAAGGAACATATGTTATTTCAGCTTGACACATTTTAATTGCAAGATCCAGGACGTTCTTTTCCTCCGTCCAGAACAGGAGAAAGCTCCAAGTGAGCTGCAGCCATCGCAGTCCCTGTGGCTGCCTTCCATCACTAAGCCGTGTCTGTGCTGCGAGCAACACATGGTTGGAAATCAAAGCCTTCCCCAGCTTTGGAGAAGCACTCCCAGAAAGTAACGAGATCTGTTTTGCCGTGCCTTAACTTTCCACTTGCGGAGTTTTAAATGCCTGTGAGCTTAATGCTGTGCATTATGCTGTTATCTGCATTACCTGGGGGGGTTTGAGGGAGAGTTTGTGGCTGAGAGTAAACTTCACTGTAGCAATTTTTTATTTTTTTTTTTTTTTCTCCTCTTATGTGTTCCCCTGATTGGTCATTTGATTTTAGTGAATCCCTAAAGGCTCATGGATTAAAAACAAAGGCTGGTTTGTAAGTGAACTTGCTGTTGATGGATTAAGGCAGTGTGCCGGCTGTAACCAGATCCACAATACAAGTTCATTCATTTGGAGAGCAGCTCTCGACTCGCGTTACACTCTCCCTGGCTCGCTCTTTGCCATCCAGCCAGTGAAACTTTACACCTCCACGATTTTATCACGGCCGCAGTTCACCAACAATGTGTGTCACGCTGTGAAAAATATGACTATAAATCAAAGTCCTGCACACGGCGGAGCGGTAACCTTTCCAAAAGACCCTGTTTTGGAGGCCGTCACTAAACAGGTTTGTTTGTGTGCGTGTGATGAATTTACACATATGACAATCAAAGGCTACCACAACAGAGCGCTCTTATTTTCTAAGCTGACATTTCTTGGTATGAGCCAAGAAAAAAGTTCATTTTAGAGCACAGTGCAATGTTTGTGATATTAATATCAATAGATGCCTTTTTGGTTTTCACTCCAAAGCCAAATCCGTTTGGGGATGAAGCATTTTTGTATCGTTAGCTGGGAGGCAAAGCAAAGCATGCCCACATTTCTGGGATATGCAGAAGGGGAACTTTCACCCCCCATTTTTTTTTATCTCCCTCACTCTCTTTGGCTCACGTGCCACTCTGAGCATTCCCAATCCTTGGAGAGTGCGATCTTCAAGAGCTGTCATTACACTTCTCAAGTCTGACAGAAGATAAGAAAGAGAACAACTGCTTTTAATCATGACAGATTCCAAGTCCTGGAAATCTTTCCAGAAGTTACTCCCAAGAGCTGACATTTTCTGAAGCCCCTTCTCCTTTCGACGCTTGTGTGAGTACTCACACAACCCAGAGATCCTCACCTCCAGATCTTTCTGCTTGCCAAACACTCTCCCTGGCAGACAGGAAGACTAAACCACGCTGTACTTTTTTTTTTTTTGCAAATTGTGCACGATCAACTATTTCTGTTGTGGAAGAGAGCCAGGACTAGGGTTGCAATAGCCCCAGAGAAAAGCAGTCAGGCCAAAAGGGCTGTGCAAGTGGCAGCAATGCCTGTGGAGGAAAAACCCCTTCCCAAGGCCCATTTCCAGTCAAGGATCCTGATGACTTACACAAGTCTCACCTGCTTCTCTCGCCGCTACCTGATTATGGTAGTGTCAAAAATCTTACAGAAACGCTTTACTTCCCTGGCTTTACTTCTGGAGTTAATTTATAATAATATATATATAATACCCTTTCTGTATTTCAAAGGGGAGAACCGAGACACAGAAAGATTAGTTGGCGTGGTAAACTGGCAGAATGCGTTGTCAAACAAGCTGCACAGAAATTTGACTTCTTTTTCTGATGTAAAACCTTGACTCTACCACGAGGCTAATGGACACTGTGATACTTGCTCTTCCCCCTGGGGAGGTCATTTACACCAGCTGTGGGTTTAGACATGCTAGAAAAAAACAGCAAAATTCAAGGGAGCTTTTAAGTTCTGTATGACTCCTACTTCCAGGCTTTCCTCAGTGCTGGGGGACTCTCCTGTTAAGAGTCAGTTCTGTCTTGGCAAAAACAAGACAGAGCAGGCACTACCTGCATGATTATTCCACAGCCTTAGCTGTCACTAAGGCTTTTTTGCTTTAATTCTCTGAAACTTCACAGCACTTTCTTCCTCATTCCATTTTAAGTTTCTAACATTCATGGAAAAAAAGACACAAGCAAGGTCTGAAGAACAGCTTATGAAATAGTTGTAATGGACAACCAGTTCCTCTGTGTTTTATTGCCTTTTCTTTACAAGAATATATATTTTTTTATTAACTGTTGTTGATGTTTGTCTAACATCTGTGGTAAAGCTTTTTTCTGGTTTCATCATCCACAAATTTGAGAGGTGGGAGGTTGACTGCTGGAAAAGGAATTTGCCTCTTTAATTAAAAAAAGCTTTTTGTTCTCTTTTTTATCATTAATTTTTCACAGACAAAATAATTTCTTGCTCCACTGCAAGCTCCACAGTAAATTTTTAGACAGATACAGTTATGCTGAGACAGCAGCACAAACCAGAGTTCCTTCTGCTGCCACATGGCTGTATTTGACTGGTGTTGAAGGTACACTTGTGTTTTTTCTGTAAGAGAAAAAGTCATAGTGCAGTAAAGACATAAGGAATGAAATATGTTCTCTTTATCTGCCTTGATAGTACAACTGACTACAGAACAGTTTTATGGAGGAGAGAGAGGAATCCCCCTTCCCTGTGTTTTGAGCTTAGTTTTAGGTTACTCAAATTAAACAACATTTTATTACTCGGCTCAGAATTTTCTGTTAGCAACTTCGAGCCTTCACAGGGGAGCCAGCTTTAACATTACAACAATCTGCAATGTTTGTGCTTGTCTCCACCAAGAAATTAACTGTAACCATAGGTCATATAGTCAGAAGAAAAGCAAGGGGTGAGGAAAGCCCAGTGCACATTTGGGGTATTTGAGAATGCATGGACAAACCTTCAAGCACCATCAGTGCCTTTCAGTTTTCAAATTAAGACTGGAAAAGCGACGGTCTGGGTTTTGTCTATCTGAAATAATAAATTATTAAGCAGTCACAGCCTCACTTGAGGTCCTGCTGGACCCCTGTCTGCAGGTTGGGATGGGAGCCACCCTCACACGCGGCATCCTTGTCAATCCCAGCATCAGGATTCAAGGGTCAGCGACTTCAGGTCAAACCAAGAGTCACTGAAATCTTTCCCGGGGCTTTGGTGACCCCTGGGCTCTGTCAGTGCCAGAGATGGCGCTGATTAAACTGTGGACAAACCATGCCCATTATCTCTCAGCTCCCCGTTGCGTGGGTGTCAATTGAATGTCTCTCACCAGTGCCACGTTCAGAGCTGAGAGAGAGGCACACACACTGTTGACAAGCACTACCTGACTGGGTCAGTGCCTCTGGATAGCTGTGCTGTTGTCACAAAGCCCATTAGGACACTTTACAGTACAAGACATAGGGCTGGCACTTGCTGGGACCAATCCGAGGACGTAGCTGAGGAGACAGAGATAATTTTAGGTTTAAAATAGTTGTATTTTTCTGTAATGCAAGTCTTGCATTTGAAAAGGCTTAGAGTTGCTGACAGAAGTGCTGGTGTGAGTAAGTGCACCAGCTGCCAGCTGCTTCAGATAAAAAACATTGCATGAAATGGTGCCATTTATATAACTCTTGTTTAAGGACTTGGAGCACGGGGATGATTGTGCTTTTATATGAAATCACACTGTCAACATTTGGGGCATACCTATGTTTGTGAGGATTCTGTGGATGTGAGGAAACTTTTTAAAAATTTAAAGAAAAAAAGAAATTTAAATCACCACACCTGGTACTGAGCCCTTTGGAATTAGGTATCAGGAGTGTTTATGCAATATGTGTTTCATGTACCCTTCAAAAAACTTGGTATTCCCAGGAAAATTGATTTAGGTTTGTCACTGTTTTCAACCCTGCCTCGGGAATAAACAACAATTTAGCTCCTTGTAGTACCTGAAGATGATCTCATTATGTTTATCTTTCTCTTGTTTGTTAATTTTTGAGCATCAATTATTTCCAGACGTATTTTTGTTCCTTTCCTGAGTTCTATCAAAGATCTGTAATTAAAGTTATCAGATCTAAAGTTAAAGATCCAGATAATTACTGGTTGGGTCTAACACCCATTGTAATGCATTTTCAACATGTGGCTTTGGCTAGAACAGGTGGAGAGACCTTTTTTTCCCCCCATGTTTGTAGTTGCATTAGCTCTGCTCTTTTCAGAAATAAGGCTGTCAGACCTTTCTTACAAAACAACCACATTCTGATAAGTGGTAGATCTGCTCGTTATTTCTTCCATTTACAGCTGCATGAAATCATACTTCACAGCATACTGGAGTTTGGAAACCCTTCTGTAGTTCTAACAATTGGAGATGACCTTTGATATTTCCACCTCATCGCCTTGATTTCACTGGGGTGAGGATTTCATCAGAGTCCTGCTGCTTGGTCCAGTTCCTGCAGGTGTATCAGGTAGTGAGGGAACACACAAAACTACGAGCCCATCTGGAAAACTGACCACTCATCTTCTTAGATCCTGTTTAGGCTCCAGCAAAGGTGGCTGAGCTGCCCTTTCCCTCCAGATGAAAGAAAAAAAAAAAGAAGTGCTGAGCCAAGATGTCTCACCAAACACGATTCTGCCTAAAAATCTGAAGAAAACCCGAACCACTTCCCCTCACTCCTCCATCTAGAAATCCTGAAGTTCTGTGTGTTTTCTCTCCAGCCCTTGGCTCCCTTCAACCAGCTGGTTGTTACTGTGTGGTGTGTCAGGCAGCATCAGGAGTGACCTTCAGCTCTGCCCCTCTGAGTCTCCCTCTGCTCTGGCTGCACGTCCAGAGCTGTGCAGATGAGGAACTGTGGGGATTTCATGCTTAGACCCAGGGGAGAGAGGAATGGCATTAGCTGAAAGTTAATTTAGCTAACTTTTTACTTTATTTAGCTAACATTATTAGTTTCTGCTGCCACGCTTAAATATATGTAATGTATGTATAAAAATATATCAAATTATAAATATAGCTATATATATATGTATACGTTACTAGCACTTTCCAGAACAAACAATTAGCTACAACTCCACATTAAGTCTTTTTCAAACACCTAGCCCTTGATATTACACATTCCAAACAAACTTTCAAATTTAAAAAAACCCAGATCTTGGAAAATGACCAGTTAAGAGGTCCAGTGACTTCCTCTACTGCCAGGCAAGTGTGCCTGCCTTGCCATTATTGTTATTCAAGCTGCTGCTGCTGCTGCTGTGCAACACCATTTATTTATAAGTGTACATGCACACAAGTACCAACAGTGATGAAATGAAGAGCCATAATAATTTTCATTCTGTAATTAAAATAAATAAATAAATAAATAGGTGAGATTCAGTTACCATGGAAACAACAGTTTGTAGTGCCATTTAGGATGCCCTAGGACACCAGCTGGCTCCTAGGCTCTTGTCCAGAAGGGCACATCTTCAAAACAACCTGGGTCATGTCTACAAGGGTAAGAGTTCTTAGACTCACCAGGGAGTCCAGAGTGTCTCTAGGCAGCAATTTTTAAGCATCTTTATCACTGCATTTGTCCAGGCAAAGAAAAGTGATTTTTGCTTCTAGCAGGTGAAAATTTTATGGGTATTTTGGTGGAACCCAAAGTAATTGCCATGCACAAAGGAACCTTGCCAGTGAGGCTGGTGGAGTGTAACAGATCTGTGAGATCAAGCTTTCATCATCCTATTAGCAGTTTTCTAAGAGCTCTGGAATCAAAATGTTCCCAGTCTGTACCCATTCCTACTCCACCCCACTCAGCACGGGCATGAATATTTTTTTTGAAAGTCCCAGGCTTCCCAACCTTCCCCTGCAGAAACAGAGGTGATGATTGTAAACAGATAACCTTCCCAAAGAGAAGGGAGAAAACAGTGGAAGGATCTGTTGGTTTGTCATAGGCTTATTCTTACACGCAGGGATATCTGCAAGATTGATTTCATCAGTGGAAAACGGTGTGGAGAAAATTACTACCAGTTTGAACTTTTAAAAATATTTTAAAGCAAATGGGGGGGGAGGGGGGAAGGTAAGTAGGAATATAGAACACAGATATCAAGAAAATTCTGCAATCAGAAAGCTGTCAACTATTACATTGCATAGCCAGTTTATCCGAGGATAGCTAAAGCAATGATGTGAAAGCAATAAATGATCTTTTCCCAGCTAACAAATCAGTCTGTAATGGGTGAGGCCAAGTTCTTATCTACACGAGAAAATAGGATTGTGCCAGCAGCTGGGTTAATGAACCGGTGCCAAATATCAGCTAAAAGTATCTTGACTTGTAAAATGTCATCAGTGAAGGATCATTCTGATGCTGGTTGGTCCCTGCTCCGAGGGGTTATGGTCGTGGTGAGCTGATCCCCTTACAGATCAGCCTTGCTGCCACAGCAGTTTACTGACTTCCAGAAATGCTGGGGGAGAGGTTTTGTCCTCTCCTGGACAAGGCCCGTGCTGCACATGTTGCTCTGAGTGGGGCAGACACTGAATTCAATCTTTATAATCAAGTGTGGGCAAGATTTTACAGGTATTCCCCTTAGGGATGAAATGGCATTGGCAAATCACTATCTATGACTCTATCTATATTATTTGTGTAATATCAAAGAAATTCAGCCATTAGATTAATCCCTCTCACACCTTTCATGACCCTGAGGTCTGTTGCAACGCTCCTGTAATTGCACAATTCTAATTACATAGTGCTGGTGATATCCATATGATTGAAAATGCATTTGGGAGCGGGGATATGAGCACAGAGTAGTCCTGTGACAAGGACATTAACTTAATTAAGAATTTGATTTTGGACTCAGCTTTCAACTCTGACACAGAAGTTTTCTGTGACATTGAGCGAGTCACCTGGCCAGGTTCTCCTCTGTAAAATGTGATCATGAAAACCTCCTTTTACTCTAGGGGAAGTACAAATGCTCTCACTGTTGAGAACCCTTTCAAACTCTTCTGATGAAAGCCAGGTACTATTACTAGGATGCTCATGCTGATGTCTCTTGTACTTGTTTGCTAGCCTGTCTTCTAAAGTTACTGAAACCTTTCCAGACTTCTGGCTAGTTTCAAACTAATACATTAAAAAAAAAAAAAAAAAAAAGAGCCACAAAACCATTTTATTTCTCTCAAGTATGGAATTCCCAATATTTCTCCCCAGGATTTCTGAAACAATCAGCCTCTTTGGATCATCTGTTTGTGAGCAGCTCCCTTCCCCCATCCACTGGGAAAAAACCCCAAGCACAAATCCTTAAGCTTAAATATTTCTTTAGCTTTTTCTAACACTTTGTGACCTCCTGCAAACCCTGTCTTGACCCTGGCCCATGTGGGGTCACGACCCACAGCTGGAAAACACTGGCCTGAATCTAAGATGTTAGTGGGGCTGCTCCTCAGAAGTGACTTGACAGCTGACTTCAGTGGGTGTGGAGAGGTCTTGGAGAGGATGCTCTGACCTGCCAGTCATGAGATGCTGTGTTTTATCCACTGCCCCGTGGAGTTTAGGGAGGAACAAAGATCACACAGCACAAAAATGAGGTTTCTGTTTAAAGCTCTTGGCCTGCTCTGACTACTGGGAACCTCAAGTTGTTTTCTTCCTTTAGTTACGTTTTTGTCCTGAAATGGCTCAGATTCTAAGGTGGGATAATTTCTTTAATGTGACAGTCATTGTGCATTAATCAGATATAGCAGCCCAGAAAAAAAAAAAAAAAAAAAAAAGAGAACTAGAAGTCAGAAAAAGACCCAAATGAAAAGAGAGCATAGCATTTGCAAAAGGGCTGTGTGTATTTTGGATGTTCTTGGAGAAGAAATATCTGCAGAGCTGGCAGTAGCTGGGATGGGTTGATTCAGGTAGAGCAGAATGAAACAGAGGCAGCTGGGGAAATGAGGAGTGGGTGGTGGCAGAAAAGGAAAGTATTGCAAATTATTGAAAAGAAGCACCAAATGGAGCAGAAGCGTTGAAAAACATACTAATATTGTCATTGAAGGGGAGAAGATGCATAGGAAAGAAACAATTTGGAATATGTGGCTCAAGGGAGCGGGAAGCAGTGACAGATTTATTTGTGCTGAAGAGCGAGTCAAAGTGGATGCAGAGCTGACGCAGCTTTCCTTCTTGGCCACTCTCTTTGCTGTTGGGTCTCAAGCCTTTGTGTGCTAAACTGGGAGTGATGGATCTGTCGAGCACAGGTGTGTCAGGTTATATTTCTCATTTTGAAATTAGGATTCATTGGTGCAGGTAGGAGCTCAGAAACTGGCAGTAGTTGGTGTCTCTCGAATAATCAACATATTACCTGCTACCTGTAAAGCCCTTTATGACAGGCAAGAAATTCCGAGCTCTGTTGGCAGTAAAATCAAAGAAAGGAGCTTCTCCTAAATCTCTTTTGATACATTACTTCTCATAGCTCCTCAGCTGCCTCATTCTTACTGCTTTTAATTCAAATCCTAACTCTTTGGTCCCAGTGCTACCCAGGACAGGCCTGTGCCAACAGTTCCTCTGAACTACATTGGGTTATTAGTGCTGGTTCTTTGGCTTTTCAGGAGCACTTCCTTGGCAGAGTGCTTTGTTTTTCTCACCTCTAGACAGCATTATTTGGGTAAAGATTGGCCATGATCTTCATTCTGCAGCAGTGTCTTGACTTCTGAAACACAGACATGTGCTGGCTAAGCTGAACTCTGGTGTGAACCTCAAGCAATCCAAGCCTCTCTGCCCTCCTCAAGGAACCCCCTGTGCTTCTCAGCCCCTTTCTCCCCTCACCCACAGCTTCCTCTACAGTTATTTTGTGCCTGAGAGACTCCCATTCACTCAACATCTGCCTGTTGAGGAGGCACTGGGAGAAGGAGTTGTCTTACTTTAATCAACTTCCTTAACAAAGCTATTGTTTAGTCATAGTTCAATTGTTAACTCCTAACACCTTCCATTGTTTTTGGTGTGTACATCCTGGGGGTCCTGTCAGCAGCAATGGCTACAGCAAGACCCATAAACCCATTTTCATAGCTTGCTTTCTTATAAGTAGCCCAAGTGCACGAGTGCCATAACGAGCTTCCTCCAAATAACCACTTCTAACACTGTTTTTTTTTTTATTTTGTACAAAATAATGTTTTCAGGGATACAGTTGGTCACAGCATCAGGGGTGTCTGCTCCTAAGAGAAAAAAACCCCCTATTTTCAGGCAGGCTTTATCTTAAAAATAGTGATTTGTGGTTGCTATTTTCTTTTCCTTTGAGAATTAGTAGCACTAAAAAAGACCAGAGTTTCTGAGTAAAAGTGACACTTTTTGCTTGTCACACCTTCTTGGTTCTGACATCACCTGACAGGGAAACTAATATGTATCTGGTTTAATGTAATACAGAGAGAGAGAAACAAGATGCTTTTGGTTAGCAAACTTTATTGTCAGATAAAGGTCAAGACCTTAGCAAGGGCCATGAAGGTTGAAGAGAGTGTTCAGATGATCTCTGCCTGTTCCACAGGATTAAGCATCACCATTTGATCCCATTTATGTCACAGGCTGAATTTCACATCTCCATTGTACGTGGGACACAAATCCCAAAGTGGTCCCAACAAATGCAAAGGCCCCTGTGCTTCCCTGGGGATAAAATTCCAGGTTCATACAATCTTTGCCTAGTTGAAACATGAAAAAAAAGTTCCTGAAGTGCCCCTCTGCAATTGTCTCTGGCCATTGCCAACTTAACCTTTATTGCCGTGGTGAGAAGTCTATTTTAACCATTTCTTCAGGGAACTTTGAGACCCACTAGGATGTTAATAACTTTAATTAAAAAAAATATCTTTTTGCAATCTTGGTTTTCTGCCTATTTCAATTATTTTCTTTGAAACAACACGTCATTTTCATTGTTTGCCTGCTCTTGGAAAACTCATGCCCAAAGACAGATGTAACACAAAGAAAACTGGGGGAAAAAAAATAGAGAGAATATAATTTGAAAGAAAAATAAAGCCCAAACAGCTTTCAGGATTACCAGGATTTGTGTAGACATTAGCAAGTTGAAAAATTCTCTCAGGAAGGAAATGAAAAAATTAAATCCATGCATGTTAGCAAATTATGAGAGTGTCAAACAGAGGGAATTCAGTCAGAAATCCAATACCCTTTGTTAGGTGAGCGTATTTGGTAAATCATGTTTTATAGCTGAATGTGGATTAGACAAGCCATAACTAATTTGTCAGGTTTTGACTGAATGCCAGCGTTTTTGTTACATATATGACATTTTAATCAACTTCATCCTTGAATGCCTATTGGAGAAAGAATTTCCATGTGACCCGTCACTGGTTTTTAACAGTGAGCAAAAAAGGAAAAATGAAATGATCTAGAAGCAAATTGCTAAGTTAGACAGAGTGTGGTGAAACAGTAATCAGATGATCAAATTGGATGTTGAGAAGGAAATAAAAACATTTCTCCTGTAAGTGATTGGGTTCCTCCTGGTGTACTGTGACTTTCACACACCGTGGGGTGAGTAAACTGCTTAATCGGTGTCCCGTTATTGCTGCAAAACACACGATGCAAACAGCCCATGATTCATTGAGTCCTCTGAAAAAAAAAAAATAAGGGTTTATTCAAATGCTTCAGCTCTGCCTTGTTAACCTCGTTAGCACTCAGAGAACGGCAACGAGCTGAGAAAGAGCAGAGCTCACTTTGCAAGCCCCCTGATTTACAGATCCCCCACGCAAGGACGCTGTTATTGGAACACTGATTAGAGATGTCGGAATCCCAAGTCTTTAATCACCGCGTTGTTAATTAATACCCTATTTGTTAGTGTCAGGGCAAGTTGAATACTGGATGTGCAGAATTCCACGTGTGAAAGTGCTTAATGTGATCAGGTAATAATACATCAGTGAGGTGCTGCTCAGCTGCCAGTCCGGGGCAATGTCGGGGGGTGCCAAAGAAAGCATGGCAGGAGGAAAAGAGGAGAAGAGAGAAGAGAAGAAAAGGTAAGGTTATCAGTGAAATTTTCTGGATGATGAGGGGCTACCTCTCCAGCTAGGAATGCAGACTCTTTTTAGGTTGAAGAACAGTTGCTTTTCTACTGCTGTTGTTCTAATGAGAAGGATATGTTGGAATATGAAGAGAAAGAATAATTAATACTGTTTTATCCCAACAATAGCCTTTGATTTTGGTGGTTCTGGTTTCTGGATGGATTATTCTAAAAAGCAAATAAGGGTAAAATAAGATTATTTGCAGTGAAAAGCTGAGGTTATTTTGCAATATTCTTAACAGGACTGTGGCTTCAGGTCTCAGGCGATGAGACCATCAGGTAATGATGGTCATCGGTTCACAATCTGAAAAAGAAATGCATGTTTTTTATAAGAGTGGTATCATATTGTAATGGTGAGCCAGTGAATCTTTTACAAGCAGCTGAGAAGGACTTGGTCTGTGCTGTTGGAAAGTCTTTTATCTCACTTTTAGAATCAAGCAATCATGTTACTGGAGTAACTTATTTACCCCAGGCTTAACCCATTTCTGCTGACAAGTTCTTACTGCAAAGAAAAAAAAAAAAGTGAGAAGGATTTTTTTTTTCTATATGTGTTGGAATGTTCACATGTAACTCCATGGTATCATGGCAAAGTGATCACCTGTATTTTATTGTTGATGACAGGTTGAGAAAAGGAACAAAACTGGCTTAATAGAGGAATTAAATGTTATTGAAAATATTGAATTGAATTTTCCAAACTCTCAACTGTGACCCTCAGATGGAGTGTAGAAACTGTATAAGTTTTATTCATATGGGATGTAAACGAGTTCTGTGATGGTCAGTTTAGTAATACCAAGACTGTGCTCTGGTTTTGTGAGGCTTGGTGAGTTAAATTTGGCTTTGGTTGGTTTCCAAAGTTGCAAAGAGGTTAACAAAGTTAAACTTGCTAGCTGTCATGATATGGTTGGTAATTTTCAGAGAGTAAGAATGTGCATGAAATATACCTAAATAACTTTTTTTTTTTTTTTTGCATTATACTACTTAGAAATAGTTAAACTGCATCTAAAAATTTACATTCTTTATGACTGCTTCAGCCTCATCTTATGTTCCATACAGCATTTATTTCTGTCATTTATTTCCCGTTTCAATTTTTAAAATCTGATTAAAAAAAAAAAAAAAGTGATACGTGGTGGTCTAGACATCAATGGGCAAAATACTATTTATTTTTATGAGAAGAAGTTAAAAACAAGATGACAAAGAAGGTGAGGATGGGGTCAGGTGAAGGGCCCCTGGCAAATAATCAGAATTGGGAAGAAAGGATGGGCAGAGATCTGGGGACAAGAGGAGCAAGAAATAATCCAGCTTCCTGGGGGGGGGGGGTGGGGAGATAGAAGCATAAAGGCACACGGGAGAAATAATGACTGGATGTCTTCCCTTTTCTTTTCAATTACCATCAGCATCTGTTACTGATAATTTCTGTGTTTTTGAAGAAGAGCTGGTATAGTAAGGGAGCCAGCCCACCAACATAGCCAGCAAAGGAAAAAGAAGAGAACAGGTTAGAAGAAAGGGAAATGCAGGGGTTTTTATATCTGATGGTAAACACTTTCATCCTTCCCTGCTGCTTGAATAATGCATCCTAATTTGACATGACTATACTGGTCACCAAGTTCATGCTAGGGTTATATAATCACAATCTGATCATTTTTCTTAAGTGCTGCTCAGCACAGAATCCTTTTATGTGGATAAAGGAAAGCAGCTATTCTTTTTCTTGTGATTTTTGGCTTGGGTTGATAGAAGCGTCAGCCAAGAATAAAAATACCTTTATAATCTTTAGCCTTTTTCCCTACAACACTTTTGAGTTGTGTTATTATTATTATTATTCATTGTCCTTGTATTAGCTGAAAGAGAACCTGGTGTTTATGCCTCTGTTGGTTTAATAGTACATGGCTTTTGTTCAAGTTTACTGAGGAATTCTCCAGAAAATGAGTGTGGTCTTCAGATTGTGCCTGACCATATGTGAATGAATCTGGGTTTTCTATTCGACCCCCCTCTCCTCAGAGGCACAGAGCTGGAACTCAGCCTCACTTCATTATTCCACTTCTGTGTCAAGTGTCTTCTATGGCTGACAAGATCTGGATTTTCTGGGATTGTGTGCAAAATGCCAAAACTCAGTGACTGCTTTTCTATGAAGTTGGGAACGCCACCTGCTACTGTCCCATCTATTCTTTGTTTTCCAGTTATCAAGTTATCTCTGGAAGAAGTTGTATCCTGTGTAGAGTACTCCTTTCTCAATATTGTGGGTTTGTTGTTGGGGTTTTTTTCCATAATGTGGCCACCCCTATTGCAAGGAGAAACTCAGTTCCTCAGAAAGTCCTTGCCAGTCCTTTTTCCCTATAAATGAAACAAGGTGCAGCCACCATGGTCCAAACTGCACTTGCAGCCTTGTCTCGAGGTTGAAGTGTGCCTGGCTCAGCACTTCTGGGGAGACTTTGAAGGTGAATGATGCTGCAGCCAATAGCCTTGTTGGTGTCATCCTCTTCAGGAATGGAATTACACTGGTAGGAGAGCTGAGCTCTTCTGGACTATATGCAATTCAGGCCCTCACTACACTGTAGTTTTAAAAAAAGCCAACAAACACTTTTCAGATCCTAATTTGATTGACTGAAATCAGCTTGTGTGGACTGTGTTTCATAAAGCTTGGCTGGTTGCAGGGTAGCCTGCATTTAAGCTACAGTAGGTGGGATGAAGCATTCCTGGGAACTTCCCATGCCCTCTGATGATGGAGGAAACCTGGAAGGATAACTTCAGCTAGACACCAGTTGACTGAGGTTACAAGAGATGGGTCTTACACATTCTGTTTTCAGCTGTGGTGAAATATTGCTTGTGCTTGGGGTGCTACTCATATGAGTGACCAGACACAGAAGTCTTGTCTGTCTCTCTCCTTTGAAAGTACTGCCTGTCTGCTTTAGTCCATCCAAGAGCAAAAGAAGACTTTTATGTGAATTTTACATGGGGGATTAAAACTTTTCAGAAGGAAAACTACCGACTTATCTGTTATCAGACTGCTGTTTTGGCAGAAGAAATAGGTGAATAATAAGTACTCACACAGCTGTAGAGCTATTATAAAAATACAGGATCAGCTTTATTTTGCTTGGATTTTACACATCCATTGTATTTAAATTGCTCACTGCAGAGACAGCTGTTGATTTTTCACCGTGTGCTTACTTGGTGGGGATTTTTCTGATTTTAAATTTTGCAACCAGCAGCAATGCACTGAATAGATTATCAATTTCTGACAACAGTGTTACTATCTGTACTCAATTCCTTTCCTGCAAAACAAGGAAAATTAGTGCACTGCATGGAGGACCTCTGTGCTTGTGCCCAGGGGTGGGTATGCCAAATTAATACATTATTTTTTGTTTGTGTTTTTGTTAATAAACAAACAAAAAATCAAAACACTCACCAGGAAATGAACAATTTTATATTTAGGGCTGGCTTTGGATGCTCTGCAGCAAATAAAGGCACTGAGCAATTTGGATAATAGGAATTGCAAATAGAGATTTCCCTGTGCTGAAGCCTCACAGAAGTTTTGCACTGAATCTGGCACTTCCAAATTTTTGCATGTATGGCTTTGTGTCCATAAGCTTTGCAGGCTTTGTCTGAGTTTTTCAGTGTAGTAGATGTTTAAAACTGATCCAGTGACATTTACCCTGGTGGGGTAGAGAAAAAGTTAGTTGAGATTAATGTACTTTGCTTTTCAAAGATTTAGGATATACTGTAATTTAATTTATAAATGCATTTACTATAAGATGACCAAAATTTTTTAGCCTTCAAAAGGAATTAAACCAGAGAGTAGCCTAAAGCCTGCAGTGAAAGTCTGGTTAACTCTTCTACAATATTTTGGTTTCTAACATGTAAAACACCTGACCCTTTATGATGTCTGTTTTCTCTAATGTGTGGTCTGGGACAAGGCTGGAAGAGAAAGTCATGCTGTCTGTGAAGCTGAGAATGGCTACTTAGCATCCAAATATGTAATTAGGGAGCTTTTCATGCCTTTTTAATAAGTTGTAGTCATTAGTAAATTGCCAGTCTCCTTCCCCTCAAACAATTCAGTCTTTAAACTTGACTGGACTGGCCCAATTCCATGCAGAGCAGATGCTTTTTTGTCTCATTTTATTCCTTCCCTTTTGTTAGGGGCTTCAGCTGCAAGGTTTACCTACATGGACCCTGAAGAAAATTAATGCAAATTAACTAGAAGTATGAAAGTGGATTAAAATGCATTAAAGCTAAACTGCATGATCTCATATAGATGCTGTTACTCAAAATTACCAAGACTTTAATCTCATCAGGATTAATTGACCTCTAGTGTAAATCCAGGCAAACAAAATAAAAACATGTTGGCTCTGAGCTAGAGTGCTTATAAATCAGTAATCACACTTAAATTAATTTTCTTAATTTAAAAACCGGTTGATTAATTGCAAAGGTATTACAAATGGACTTTAAAATTAGGTTGGTCATATCGCATTTGGCTGGCATTTTACGTTTTAAACTGGATCATTTATACAGAATAATTTATTTAACCAGAAAGTTCTGCAGGTAGATGCCTACAACCTCTACAAACCCCTGAAAATGTCCCTGGTGTTTTTATACAAACCCCTGAAAATGTCCCTGGTGTTTTTAAGCACCCTGGGTAGAAGACCCTAAGTAAGGATGAGGAGTCAGAGTTTTTCCCTTACTGATTTCTGATCCATATATGCAGAAAATACAACTGTGTCTCAGTTTACCATCTCCCCTCAGCTCCATTTTTTGCTTCTCATGGGATTCTCCCAAGCAGATGAAACGTTGCACCAACACAAAATCCTACTTTTACCTTAAGGTGTCTACATGAAATGATTCACTCACCTTTCTTTTTTCTTTTTTTTTTTTTCTTTTCTGTATTTTTATACATGCTTGCACTGAGAAAGTTGGCAGTACTTTAAATTAATGGGCTACCGAGACCTTCAGTCATCCTCTCAGGATGTTCTAGATGGATGAACGGAAGCAATAATCTTGCTGTATCATTTTTTAATTTACTTCAGCAGGTTTGTTTTTTTTCCCTGTCTCGTTCCAAAAGTACAGCTGAATCAGGTGCTGTTGTATTTGGGAAATAAGGGAAAATAATTAGCTCTCATTCTAGAGACAATTGTAAGAAGCTTCTTTAAAAAATATGCTATGTAATAGGCCAAAGAAATATGTCAAAAATGCCAAAGCCGTGAAGGACAAGTTGCACAGGACAATTTGGCTAATAATTCATATAGGCTTTTTTTGGTGTCAAACAGATGAATTATCACTAAATTGTTGCCCAGAGAGCCCAGCTGTGATATCCAAGGAATGGGGATGATCTCATAAGTTAGCTAGGGCTGCCAAAGTTGTGGTTAAACTGGAGGCATAGCTGAGAAAATGTACTTTTCTGATACCTGGAACTTCTGGCCAAAACACAGTTATCCTGCAGGATCTTTTCCTTTAACAAAAGCTTTTTTAAAAGTTCTTAACCTGACAATCCTGGGTTTATTCAAAGAAACTTGAGAGAGTGTGCATCTGAAGGTACAGTATGCTGGCACAGTTGCCACTGGGTTAGCTGGATCATACTTTTCTCCACCTTTTTTTTTTTTTTCTTTTTAACTCTCGTAGCATAAACATTAGTTTTTCATAAAGCCACCTTGGAAAACAATATCGTGGTCACTCTCATTTATTTCTGCAAGCTAGGGCAGACCTCACTAGAGAGGTGCATTGGCTTCTCCAAGGAGGTGACACTTCCATGAAGGGAAATAGATCCAAAACTGTGATGATTTTCTTGGCTTATTGGTTGTACATTCTTGAAAGGGAAGAAACTCAGTGATGCACCTGCATCCTAAAATCACCATAATAAGGAGATACTTTTTTCTGTATATATCAAAAGATAAGGGGCAGCTTAGAAAGCCTCAGAAAGAAAACAGTCTACACAAATGCTGTTACACTTACTTGAACCAGAGCAGGTGAATTGAGTGCTGGTACAAAGGTAGCTTTGTATTTCCAGATCCCAGGAAAATGTGGATGCCACATGACAGACCCACCAGTACAAACACGAGATTGTTGGAGAGCCAGCCTAGAAAGCATAGTTCAGGGATGTTACATAAAGCATAGTCTATAATAAATCCTGTATCTTTGCCTAATCTAGTTGTCTCATTTTGCTGGCACTGTGCTATTATTACACATTTAATGACACATACTTAGATATTCCTGGCAGGTCCCAATGTATTATTGACTCTGTGGACACAAAGAGTTTGGTCTTCCAGTTACTCCTTGTGGCTCTTGATTTGTCTTTGCAAGGGACAGTTTGGGAAAACCTGGAGTTTTTCAAGAGGAAGGTTTTGATCGGCTCAGGAGCACGCAGTGAGATCAGATCACAGCATCCTTCTCATCTGTCTTGACTCATCTCTGTCTTTCTCTGTGTTTAGCAGCTGCAGATGGGTTTAATGCTTGTAACCCAATGCATGTTCACTGGTCACAAAGTTAGTGCAGCAGTGACTCTCTGTTACTGAAAAAACAAGATGAATTTTAGGCGGGTTTTCTGTCCCCTGAGCAGAAGGACCCTGCTTTCTCCTGTAAAGAAGTTGAGGAAGAAAAGCTAACAATTTTCAGACCTTACAAAAATCAGACTTTTTACTGCATTTCTTAGAAGCTGTGGGGTTGATTTTGGGCCCCTCATTCTGGTCTTTAGGGGTTTTTTTCTCTACCATTACTGACCAGTGAAATCTTTTGGTAGATCTTGGATAGGTGCTTTGTACTTCCTTTGAAATAAAAAAAATTATTCATGTTTACAGTTCATCCCTAACCTGCAGAATAGTATATCCTGGCCTCTTACACCTCACCTCAGTGTGAATTCTTACCCTCAGAAGATGGAAATTGCAACCCATCCATGCCAGTGTCAGCGCCTTTCATTCAGGTTCCTTTGGATGTCATCTTGGCAACCACAAAACGAAAGGAAAGGCCTGCACGGAAATGTGGCTGTTTTTATAACCCACCTAAACCTGACAGAAGATTGAGCAAAGCCATTTTTCTGTCATGTATTTGTCTGGCACGTGTTTGCTGATGAAATTCCTGTCCAGGCACGTGAAAATAGAGTTGTTACTGTGAGTGACAGTTTGTGCCATTCAGGACGAAACGTGGCTTTGTTGGCTTGTTTTTCTCTGGAGGTGATTTCAAATACAATGGACAACTGAGAGAGGAAAAGCCAGTGATTGCACCCGTGGGCTGGATAGCAGAGTTCTGCCACTTGGGCAGTTTGCAGTAATTCAGTAGTGTTTGTGACGATAAGAAAGCAATTTGGTGAAAGTGAGGTAAAACAGCTAATACAGAGCAAGATAAAACCGCAGTTAATTCAACCATCAGGAAGCTGACCACTGAAAAATGTTCCTGATATGTCATTTTGAGTCAGTCCAGGTTGTGATTCTACTCAATCTGCTCCTTGTTTAAGTCTCAGTGCTAAAAAGACCATTTGTCAGGGTGTCACTCAAACAAACTTCATGCAGCAGATACAAAGCACCCATAGTACATTGCTGTGGTGCAGCAACACACACAGAGGCCTTTGCCAGTGAAGTTTTTTTCTTATACTGTTTGTATTTCATCAACCTTTCCAAAAGATAAAGATGTGATGCTGGTGGGAAACGAAGTCCAGTAGTCCAATGGTGTTTATCAACCGCTTAGAGCCAGAATTGTAGGAGAAGTCAAACTCAGAGTGAGTAAAGACAATAAACAGAAAGATAGCTGTGCTGGCACCTATTTGCATGTTATTCCAAGTTGCTGACAGGCTGGGATATAGCCTGTGCACATACAAATGTGCTTTTGCCCTCATGTTTTTTGCCAGGCATTCTCTCTGTAAGCAGCAGGCACAAAAAAAAAAAGGCAGCTCAGGAGAATAATGTGTACCAGAATACTGCATGGCAAGCCTTACTGATTTTCCTCATGCATCATCAGCAAATAGAGAATATTAATCTAAGAATTTCTAGGGGTTTAGTCATCAAGCAAATGCTTCCATTTCAGATAACAAATTGAATAGAACTGCGACAAACAGCCTTTTAAAAACGTGTCTTCAAGACTAAATTCTGAGGGGGTTTCCACTTCAGAAGTATTCACACTGCCACCACTAGAACTATTGCATAAACATTCACAGCTGGGAATAAGTGTTTCAGAACATGATTCATAACTAGCATTAAAAAAAAAAAAAAAAGATCATTTTGGAAAACAAGACAGTCTATCAAAAGTCCACCAGTAATAAAAGAGAATTTCCTCTATTTTATCACTAGAGAAAATTGAACTGACAGAGAAATAACTCTCTGTTACTGGAACTGGATATCTGATGTTGTGAGAAGAGAGAAAAAGCATGTTATGATGTTAGGTAATTTCTCAGCTAAAACCTGGGCTGTAAGTCTGTCAAGTTTCTGGAATTTAAGTCAAGTAACTGTAACAATTACAGATAATTTATTTATTAGTAGTAAAAAGGCTCCCTTAAACTGTAGACCAAGAGCTGAATTTTTGCACTGCTTCATAAGCACACTCAGATCGTGCAGTTTCTGCCACTTTGTATCCCACTACAAAGCTACTGAGCAATGGCCTTACTATTTAAACTTCCCCTTGAAGTTTCAGATTCTTCTAGTTTTGCATCTGCTGACTACGTGGAGGAGCACATCAGGGAGGGGTTATTGGGTTTTTTTAAGGCACAGAATATAGCAAGTGAATAAAGCATTTCGATGACACTGTCAGATGGATGCCGCTTGAAACATGAAATCAGCCCCGTGGATTTCTAATAAGGAGAACAATTTAGGATGATCTGAGTGAGAACTGCTGAAGGAATACAAAATCACAAGCCACAATTCCTTCTAAAAAAAAAATCTCAGCTCTGGCATCGACTGCACAATTAAAAGCCATTGTGTTATGGTGGGATTCATTTTGCCTGATTTTTGATGTCTAAATATCCGAGTGAAGTCTCCCAGCAGGGCTTCCTGTGCAGCATCATAGCACAGCTGGTAGAGCAGGCAGAGTGAACCCCTCTTTGGGAGCGCTGGGAGAGCTGTGGAAGTGCCCTGGGCCTCCTGCTGGCACGAGGCAAGTGATTTCAACACTTCCTTCAGGTTAGAAACCTCTCTTCACATGACATTTTCAGAGCGGAATCCTCCTACCTCTTGAGGTGTAACCAAGCTGCTGTTGCAATTAACGGCAGATGGAGATAGTCTGTAAAATTTAGGGCAAGTCCACACTTAAATCTCTTAATGATAGATTAATATTCTTTAGAGGCATGACAGCACTTAACCTGGCAAAAGTCCTAACGTAAACAAAAATTACGTGGCATAAACCGAGGGGTTTTGTTGTTGCTTTTTTTTTTTTTTTTTCTGTTTTGCTCAGGAAATGGGTGTGGGTTGTTTGGACGCCCCTTCCAAGTAAATGTCTCTTCGGTGCATGGATAATGGCACCGTCACTGATGTGATGGGAAACACAGCGTGCTCAGAGCAGGGGTTTTGACAGGCCTGCTGCAAAAGCAATCTTCGCCTGATCTATATTAATGGTATAAAAATGTCACCACCCTCTCTCACAAACACAAAGGAACACACAAAATCGTTTCAGGCTGCAGCCAGGAGTTTTAAACACGGATGTGGACAAGCTGCACCAGCCCTCCCTCTGGGCACTAGGTCTTCATTTTGGTCTCAGTAAGTCCACCTCCCTTCTGTGCATGGTAGTCCTTCACTTCACAGGGGTGCTGTGATTACTCAGTTATTGTTGTTTAGGAAATGTTTTCAAGATCAAATGCAATGTGTGAGAGACACAGATTGTGACCTGACACAGGCACGGTTTGGTTATGCAAGCTGGGTCTAACTGTGTCCTTCTGTAAAAACCAAATACCCTTTGATATTAGAAATTAGATATCAGAAATTGCTTGTTGTGAATTATTATTTTATTTTATTAAAACAGTTCTAGAGTAATGCGGAAAGCGTAACCCTTCCGTGTTCTCTGTGTTAGTCCTGACACATCAAAGCAGCAGCCACAGGGAGACATCTGTCACTAGTTAATGTCATGGTTATGGAGGTAGAACCTCCTCTTCTGTTTGGGCCAGTGTGGGCAGCCCTTTGATGGATGTGCTCAGCCTCCATCCAGTTTGATCACCCCGTGCAGCCCCTTGTTCAGATCTGCGTGTGAACAAGAATGTCCTGACCTGAGATCCTTTTTAATACAGCAGGGATCCGTGATAGAAACCATCAAAGGAAACCTTTGATCTTTTGACTATCTCTTAGTCATCTGCTGCACAATGCAAATAATAATGAAAACAAAGCTAAGGAGCGGAGCAGCTACATTAAAGAATCGGGCTTGTTGCCGGCAACGAAGCTAATCACTGAGGTTTTATCCTATAGTCAGACTCAAAAAGAGAGAGGGGGGAGGGAAGAGAAAAGAGGAGGGGGAAAAAAAAAAAGCTGTGCTCAGCAGTGAAACCTCTTTACTAAACTGAAATATTCCAGGAACACTAGTTATTTTATGTCAGAGGAGTTTATGAGAGACACAAATATGCAGCCACTCTTTGCAGTAGAATTTAGCAAATAATCCTTTCTCCAGTGTCTTTTTTCTTTTCTAACTTGCATAGAAATATGTATAAATGTACATCACAATTTAAGTGTCACTCAGTTAATCAAATTAAGTGACTACTACTGGAGTCTTCTTTTCTCTACTTTTTTTTCCCCCTTCCCCTTCTGCCCTCCTCCCCTCACCCACCCAACAGGCCCTTGGGATGGAAAGCATGTTGATTCAGAAAGTGAATATATCGCTCCAGGAAAACAGTATCTCAAAAACGTGAATCTCTTTGCAATAATCTCGTTTTCTGGGACCCATAAAGCCTCAAACAAATGTGTGTGACAGTGGGGGCCTGAAGAAGAGTGTGTGTGTGTGCCTATGCAGGTGTGTCTGCACCCATGCGTGTTTTTCTGTCTGCATGTGTTTTGTGAACATGCTGGAGGATTCTTTCGAGCTCTAATGCCAAGCATGTCTGTTTATATACATTCTTTCTCTTCTGTTCCTCTTGCACGTCATTCTTTAGCTGAGGTGAAATTTTGCTCTGACAAAAAGCCTAGAAGTTTTAAACCATTTATTAGGTGAGCAGAAACAGCCAGAAACACTGCAGATTTACCCCTTCTCTTGTGTTAACAGTATCTCTAAGCTCTGCCCAAGCTGTCAAACTCTCTCAGAGGCTGAAAATGTTGTACAACTTCTGCAAGCCCTTTGCAGTGCCAAAACGGGTCACTCTCCTGCCAAGGTAACCAAATTGTCACAGTGGACCAAATCAACAAATTAGAGCTGTCAGGCAAAAAAACATCCACCCCCTCTGCGATGCTTAACTCAGATACCTGATGCTGCCTTAGATGAAAGATTTCATGGCTAAAGAGGCCAAATTAATTTAGAAATATCACCTTTGGTGGACAGATATGACGGTGTTGTTAAATTCACAATCTTGGTTTCAGTTACTCTGAGCTGGGAAGTTCCAAGGATAAACTGTGATATGAGGCCACAAACACATTGAGGTTGCTGCAAAGAAACTTTCAAAGGATGGCAGAGTCAGAATGGTGAAGACAGGACCCCATCAGGGGAAAGAAATCACTTTGTGCAGTTTATAGCAAAAAGTGAAAACTGCTGACTTTTGAACTAAATTTAAGAGCAATCCCTAAGGAGAGAGGAAGCAAATGATGCAAGAGATTTTGGCCAGGAGGAGGGCAGGAGTAGACAGCATCAAACAAACAGGAAAACAAGCTCGAAAAGCTTGCTTGGATTTTTTCAAAAGTTTTTCCAGAGCCGTCCACCCCCACAAACCAAACCTCTTCCACAAAAACTCTACTCCCTAGGAAAATGTGTTATCACCACTGATCCAAACTGACAAATGTTGCCTGATTTCTTTGGGGAAACTCTTACACCAGTGAGCGAGGCCAGTGAGCTCAGCTTCCTCAGCCTGTGGAGCTGGAGTTTCACAGCAGTGCTCCCAAAAACTGACCTCCCAGGAGGACTCCTGAGCACATTTGACAGTCCTTCAGCCAGGAGGATGGGGCATCCCTGGAGAATGGGAGCTATGGAGGAGAAGGAAGATGTAGGAGGAAAAAAAAAAGTTGTTAAAAATATCCAGGACTCTTATCGTGCTCAGGAAGTGGGGCATTAGAGAGGAAGGCAAAGAGAGTTGTTGGAGAAAGGAGCTCTAAACCTCGGATTTATAAGACCTTTCCTGACACTCTGAAGTAGACAAGAAGTGAGGGATGCTACCTACAATTTTCTGCTCTGCCTTACACAAGAGATTAAGCATGGTAAAAATAATAGACATGTGGATGCTCAGAAGGGGTATCTCCTGTAGTGCAGGTCACACTTGCTGCCCCTTAGCATCAGAACAAACCAGCCCTTTTACCTCCTAACTATTCACAGACAAGCCCAGACTTGCCCTGTGTTAGAGTTTAGCAACTACCATGAAAAAAATAGCCTTGGTAGATGCCATTTCTGAAAAGCGTCTCCTTTAAATTATTGTGTCCTTTCGTGGAGAATGTGAGGGAGACTGTTAAGTGAGCAGAGAATTGTATTTTCTAGCTTTGTCAGTGCAACTGTGTTAGAAGGGGCATGAACAAGTTTACCTTTACAGCTGGATGAACCTGGGCAGATTCTGATCTGAAAGTGTAGGTGCTTTGAATTTTTAGGGTGGCCCATCTACAAAAGCCAGAGCAGCACGGAGGGGTTGACAACACCATCATTTTCCTTAAATGTAGCTGAACTGGGAGACCTTCAAAAGAGTTATTGTTCCACCAGTGCTGAACCCTCAGACTGTACCCAGTGGACTTTAGATTGGTTTTATTTTCATATATATGATCGCCTTCCTGATTTTGTTTCCCTGTCTTTTTTTAGCACTGTAGTTTTTAAGTAGTTATTTGGCAAGGGAGTGGAAATTTTACTTAAATATGTCATTGGTGGTATCTGAAAGGAAAAAATAAAGATATTTTAAAAGGCCTGCTCGAATAACAAAGGATTTTCCTTTTTTTTTTTTTAATTAACATCCATGAGGTTTTTGTTCTCTCTTGTTCCTTTCTCTTTGGACTTGGAGATTTTTTTGTGTGTGTTTACTCTTACTAGCTTTTGTGCCACTTTAATTTCTCTGTGTATTTTTAGCAAACCACCATCTGTACAATTAATGGAAAATCGCATTTTACAGAGGTTTTTAAAGTTATTGTTTCAATTGTGTTACAACACAAAGATAACCCCCGTCCCAGGGAGCTTCCAGTGCGAGACTTAAACAAAATGTGGCTACTAACTAAACAGACTCTGAATCTTTCACAAAAATAAAACATTGGCTGTCAGAAATAATATATAGAACTCTTTAATATGAAAAATTGCAAATCTTCAGCTGACCACATATCCTGCAGGAGTAATTATGTCATTTCAGAAGAAAATAAAACAGCCATGTTTTGTCAAATATAAGACATTTCACACACTATCAATTTTGCAGATATAAATACCTAGGGGCATACACAAACTCTATGATCACCCGTGGCAAATTGCCAAGTGAGGACAGATTCATTAAACATTAGAAGTATCAGGCACCCACCCAAAGCCATAAATTAACATTTTAAGCCTTGAGCGTTATGCCACTGCCTACAAGTTAAATATGTTTGGAGACGTTTTTATGCAGGCCTAATTAGGACTGAATGGAAATCCCGGTTAATGGATGATGTAGCTCTTCCTTAGCGTAGTTTTCTTGGCTAAAATCAGTCTTAAAAGGGTCGTATTCCTTTCCGCAGCTCGCTGCAGCTAAAAGGAGCTGGTGGTAAATGGCGTGCAGGAGAGGTTAGGAAACTGCTGCAAACCGGGTGGCTGAAACAAGCCTGGCTTGTTTGGGTTAGTGGAACAGCCAGTAAACCTTTGTAATCTGCAGGCAGAAAGAGCGAGTTCTTAATTAATATTCTCAATAGCAGTGACTAATCTTCTTTGAGACCAGCTCCTGTCACCAGATGAAATTGTCAGCAGGCTTCTGCAGCTACTGTTTGAGCAGCCAGTCTCTATTTACAGTTTTTAAAAAAGCAGTGTGCATCTCGGCAACCAGATACAATTAAACTTGGAGTTTAGACAGCATGGCAAGCCCGAGCCTCTTTTTTCTCATCCTGCTTGCTGGGCTACACCCACCCGGAGCAGCTCCCAGGGAAGACCTTTGTGCACCAAACACGGCAAGTGGAATAGCATGAAATGAAACAGGAGCTGCCCAATTTGCTGTCTAAGGGAAGATTGGGCAGTTTGGTAATCACAGTTACATCAGGGAGTTGAAAGATGAAAAGCAGTAATGGCCTGTTGCTCTCCTGTAGTGAGAGAGATGTTCTTTCCCTTCAGCTGAGCTCAGGCACTGTCTGTAAGGTATTTGGTGCTTCATGCAGCTCCAGATTTCTTACTCACCCTCCATTAGCAGTTTGCTGGGTGCCACTGCATAAGGAGCTTACAAAGGGTGCAAAGCTGTGGTCTTTATCTCCTTTTAACAGGGGGTTGGTGTAACTGTCCAAGAGTCCTTATTGTTGTGGCCAATTGCTTCTTAGATTAAAAATTACAGCAAAATACACATTTTTCTTTCTGTTTTTAGTAAAGTTTGATCCAAACCTTCTAGCCAAAGCATCACAGTACAAACTTTGGGCATTAAAAAAAAAAAAAAAAAAAAAAAAAAAAATCTGGTCTCCGTATTTTTGAAATAATAATGCAAAAATATTTTTAAATATGAGACAGACTGTTCTTCATACTATTCCTTTTGTGTTTCTCTCTGCATGCAAATGAGGAGTTTCACAGCAAGGCTTCCTCTTGTTTATAGCTAACAGGTAATTATGCAGTAACTGGAGCATAGGCAGTAGTGATAAGGATAAAGTTAGACCAAAATAATCTGTCGTGGTTCAGTTTCGGATAGCAGCTTCTATGTGGTGGAGAGCTGATTCCCTGCTCCCCTAAACCACATCTCTTCCCAGGGGAAGGTTCCTAGTCCAGACCAGAGATGGTGGGGGAATGAGATGTGGTGTCAGCACAGGTGGGATGATGGACAACAGCGTGACAGAGTCACTACCTGGCAGCTTTTGCACCAGTGCTGCTGCTGGGACTTAACCCAGGTCCCTCCCTCGCATTTTCTCTTCTCTCCTGATAAGCCTGAACTTAACTGAGCGACTTTTAGGTGGTGTTAATACTCCAGAAGTTACAAATGGTCTGAGCAATCCAGCGATGAGCGAAGTGCCGCTCTCTGGGTGAAGGGAGTTGCAGAAGAGAACGACAGTTATAAAGTAATGAAATCGCAGCAATTATGTTTTTCCTCTGGATTCCCTTTTCAGAGATGATGAAAGGCTCTGGAACTAGAGGACACAAGATGAATAATTGATTGTAAAGCATATTCACAAGTAGGAAACAGCAATTAAAAAAATCTCCTCTGACTGTAGCAAAGATCCTGCAGGGAATGCTGATTATGGATCATTTCTTTGAAGGACTGGATATTAGTGATTTTCGTGGTAAATTAAGGTTAAGTTACTTGGCATTAGCTCTGTTTGAAGTTCAAACAAAACAGAAAGGTCCCTTCAAAAATAACACAAGGAGGTTTTTTTTTTCATGTTTTGTTTTATCAAATTAATAATGCTCATGTACTCCCCATTTGCCCTGCAGCTATGACTCATGAGTGTGTGTATGCATAAATGAGAGATACGGGCTCTCAGAATTTACCACAAAAATTAAAACAGGAAGGCAGATGGCAGTCTTTTATTCCATCTGTATTTCACTTAATCAGCTTCTCTTATCAGCGTAGATCCAAAAAACTCCCCTTCTGCTTTTGGGAATGGCCGATTGTTTGAGTCGTTAACTCTTAACATTTCAGTCCCTCTGAGCTCCAGGAAGGGAAAGGAAGGGCAGGGCACTATCACAGCAGAGTTTTGGAGTTAATCTACCTATTTTTCAGGCGTGTATTTTAATAAGATTTAATGAGCTGCTGAAAAGAGGAGTGCTGCTTTTTTTCGACTGATGGCAGTAAGATGAAAACAAGTGGCTTTTTTAGAATGACGTTAACAAGCACTTTAAAACTTAATAGAGCTCCTATGAATCTCTGTTGGCAGCACCTGGAAGAAGCAGGTGGGAATTCCACTGAGATAAATGGCAAGGCAGGGGCAGAGCAAAATAATAAAGTCTTATTTGCAAGATCTGGGTGCAACATCAGTCCTCCTGGCAAAGTGTTTTCAAAATCAGTAGAAGTGTTGTCTGCAGTGAAAGCTAAAAAAAAAAAAAATGTTTTGAGGAAAATCTGGGACTGGTAAAATGTTTGAAGTATTTCAAATGCAGACAGTTCTTTTAGAATGGTATGTATTAATTCTTGTCACGAAATTTCAAATCACAAGTGTGATGGGTGAAGGAACATGTAAGACAACCACAAGAAACATCCTTGTTCCACAACAATTGGAGCTCCATGGCCCTGGGTGTTGGATAATGGGTGTTTCAGGGTTATATCAGTTCTCTGCATCGTAGAGATCAAGACAAAGACAGTCGAAGTGATGTGCCCTGAAATATTTCCCCCACCCAGTGACAGTGGGAATGCACACCACTGTCTGCTGAGGGATGTGTTTTGGAATATTGCTTCCAATCTAAAACCAGCATAAAGATAGAACCTGCTCTGATTCTGTGGGGCAGAGGAGGAGAACACTTTTCTTGAATTTGTAGGTGATGATTTGGGAGGGACTGCGAGTGTGGTGATTAGAATTTAAATTGATCTTACAGAAATGAGCTGAAAATATAGGATAGATTTCAACATGTGCCAGAAACTACCCCAGGTATGAGGAATGGGAATGAATCAGCAGCAGAGCAGTTCTGCAGGGAAGAGCTTGCAAGTGGTGTTTTGGATTCCAGCTGAACACAATGCCAGCAGTACCATGGTTTTCAACACAGGCAAATGCCAGCCTGGGCTGTGTAACCAGGAGCAGAGATTGACTGACATTTTCAATGGTTCTTCCCCTCTGTTGCTGTTAACATTCATAAATCTTTAGATCAGGATTCAATTGTTGGTACAGTAGCTTGGGGTATGGGGGGAGGCGCAGGAGAGCAGAGGGTTTGAGCAAAGGTTTTAGAAAAATGGCCTACAAAAAGAAGTCAGTCATCTCTGGTAATTTAGTCTGAAAAAGGACTAAAAAGAGTAAAGGACTGAAGGAGGAGAATAGTTCCACAAGTACATAAAAGGTAGCTAAAAGGAGGGAAACGATGCTCCATTCTCCATTTGCATGCCGGATAAGAGAAACTGGAGCACAAAAAGTGCAGCTAAAATACTTTTCACTTTCCAGTGACAGAGAAAAATGAAGACCTGGAGATTTTTAAAGACCTTAAGAATAGGCTTGTAAACATGTACCAGGAAGGACAGGGGTGCAGGCCACCTGCCCTGGGCAAAGGATGAGCTGGATGAGCTGCCAGCTCCTCGTCCTGTCACGGCTTTTACAGCCCACTGCCAACAACCTGGAGTGGCTGTTACAGAGCAAAGCCCCCCTCCAGCCCTATAAGGTCTGATGGAGATTGAACTGACAGGAGGTGTCTCATCAGGCACGTTTTGGCTTCTCTGAGCTGGTAGGAAATGGATGGAGTCAGCCCAAAATGCCAGTAATGCAAAAAAAGAGGCTGAAAGTGGAAGAATTCAGCTGACTCTCTGTAGGGTGAGATGCCAGATCTAGATGTTGGGCAAAGCTTTTCTCTGCCTCTTTTAGTCTGCCTTATCTTCACCTTCTTTCAGTTTGCGCTCTCTTGCCTCTTTCATCCCTTAGGATAAATTAATTTTGCATGTTTTTGTGAACAAATAAAGAGCAGTGTCTTGCGGTTTTCATAACGAATCGCTTTGTGGTATGTCTTTGTCTGCACATCTCAAATTCCAGTAGATAAGCAAACTGAATAAATGTTTCATGTAAAAAAAAAAAAAAAGAAAAAAAAAAAAAGTACCACAGAAAAGAGCTAATTAGCTGGACTGATATAAGTTGTTTTGTGACCCGTGAAAGTATGTTAGTCATAATACTGTTCTTGATAAACACCATGCAAACTCATTCAGACATGCTGTCAGACTAGGATAGGCAAACGTGAAAAGCAAAGGGAAGCACTCGAGGTAATATTAAAAGAAAAGTCAGAAGGAAGATTTTTTTGTCTGAAAGCTCTCCCACAACGTCTTAGCTCGGTTCTCCCAGCAGCTGCTGACAGCACCAGAGCCAAAGTGGGTAAAACAGACTCCCAGAGTTATGAAACTTGGTGTGGTGTGATTTGCTCTGCAGAGGGTGGAGTAAGAATGAGGGCAAGGCTTGAGGTGTAGTTTTCAAATGGTGCACTTGAGGTCATGGACTGGCTGGCTCCAGTCAGATTATTGCCCTCATGTCTGCAGACGAGCCTCTTAATAGTTGTACCCCGCCTTTAGAAACTGCACAGAGGGAAAACAGTTCATCTACAGGAAGATGTGTAAGATTCAGTTACCCCCTTACTGGAGAGGACTCAGCATTTTGGTGGCAGAATATAATTCTTTAGTGAAGTCAGAGAAATGAGGACTTTGCTGTCATTGAAAGGGGAAGGAAGAGTGGTAATATGTTTTTAGAAGAAAGAGAGTGTGTAAAGGTTCCCTTAAGAACATCTGTGTGTGTGTGTGTGTGTCTGCCTATTTGTATATTTTCCCCTTCATTTAGCAACCAGCAAAGTCAGGCTATGCACAACATTTCCATACTGGAAATCTCCTTTTAAGGCCAGGCAGTCTGCCCTCCTGTAGCTCCTTCTTTGTTCCTCCTGTGAAGGCAGGCTTCGAGGCAGAGCAGAGGCAAAATAAGCCACCATCTTCTCCCTTGTATTGTCTCCAGCAGGGCCTGTGTCCTTGCAGTGAGATCCCTGTAATGGGAATGCTCTTTTCTAACTTTTCAAAAGTCTATCTCTGGCTCCAACAGAATTGAGCTTGTTTTGTCCTCTAGGGTTTGACAGATCCCATAAGTGTGGTGGGCTAATTGCAACCACAAGACTCGGTCAACCTTCTTGACTGCTGCATGATATCCCCAGCATCTCATTTTTATGAAAAACATTATTTTACCGTGCATTTAAAAGTATTTTTAGTAAATTAGTGATGTCTTGAGATAGTAATGGACTAGAAGTCCTGCACTTGTTGTCAGAGTGACAGATGGAGAAACATCTTGTGCCAGTAGTAAATTTCTGGGTATCATTTGCTTTAAAACACTTGCTTTCATATGCATGCATACAAGTGCACACAAGAAAAAAAAAACTTTAAAAGTTTTGGACTAGAGCTTCCCCTGTTTAATGCAGTAAAAAAAGTGACAGTTGTTGGGGAAAAAAATTTGAGCAGATAAATAGAGAGGGAATTAAATCCTTAAACATTTTTCTGTCGAGTCTTTTAGAGTTTTCTCTTCCATAAGGTTAGGTTTCTCCATCTGCTTTTGGACCCAGTGTCTCTGTAAATGAAATAGCGTTACAAAGTTAGTCATATTGGGAGGAATGAAACTGACAGCTTCTAATGAAACAAAAAAAAAAGCCCTTTATAAACACTAGAATCCAGTTCAAAAATGCTTTTCAGCGTGTAGAGGAGTTTCTCTCCCACCTGGGCGGGGAAGTTCAACAGGAAGCCAGGCCAGACATGACATCCCCATGCTTGGCATCCTGCACGTGGATGCACAAAGCCATGAGTTGCACCTGCACCAGAGCATCTTCCCCTCCCCATGGCCTGACACAGCAGGTGTGGCCGCTGTGCAGCTCTGCTCAGCTGGCTGGTGAGTGCTGCCATCCCCGGGCACTCCCGGGGCTGGAGGCACCCTCACCCTCTGACTCACTCAGCTGCCCTTCCCAGGTGCCGCTGAAATCACCCCAAAATTCAGAATTCAGCGTTGTTAGGGACGTAGATTTAATGCTTGTAAGGAATTTCAGCACAATTCCAGGCTGAGATTTTTAAATTCATCTCACGGCTCCAGGCAGTCGACTCTCGAAGTTTTTTTCGGGAAAGACACGCCTTAGGCTCCTTGGCAAATCCTGGCTGCAAGAGCAAGTGCAGTAACCTGCAGAAGGCTATAAAACTGTGTCTTGGCCATACCACATGCTTTATTTCCGTTAGAATTTCCTCTATCCCCTGTGTCCCTATAATTTCACCCTGTCTTCTGAGCACATGCGAAGAAAATCCAAAAAAGCAAACCCCAAACTAAAACACAGCGGTGCTCCAAGAAAAGCAGCGATCAGGCTTTGAAGGGCAGTAGGTTCCCGAGAGCAGGATTTAGTTTTCAGTTTAATTTGATACTTACATTCACCAGCACTCAAAGTTTCCCCCAAAACATAGCTTCAGAGGAAACAGCAGTCAGCATTTCCCTAATTCAGAGAAGGGCTTAGCTTAATGTACATAACAGTTTTCCACTCACCGCTGGTTCTGGATAGCGTCATGTTTGAGAAGATGCCTCATACCGTTTGCTTGTCCTTTAAAGAGTGTTATTTAAAGGAAAGTGAAGTCCAAAAAACACTCCGCTATTAGCAGTAATTGACTAATTAATACAAATTAATACCAAACGATGCCATAAATAGATTTAATTACAGTCACAGTTAAACACAGTGTCAGCACCTTTTTGTGAAATGTGGCCAGCCCACAAGGGTTTTGAAATCGCAGATTCCAGGCCAAAATTTTCATTTGAGGTGCCTTTTTGGGGGGAGCCCAAGCTCAAGATGAAGTAGTGCAGAGCACTGGGGTTTTTTTTTGCAGAACAGGAGTGCTCTGGGCTTTTTAAGCCAGGTACCACTACAGTATCCCGAATTTGCCATTCCAAAATGAGGGGTCACCAGTTCATTTTTTGGGAACTCTGGCCTACTGGACTGTCAGTGTATGTTGTTGTTGTTGTTGTTTTAAAACAGATATAGGCATGTTGAGAGCTGTCTTTTTTAAGTTTGTAAGACACATCTATCCCATTTTAAGCAGCTGCAAAGTTACAAAGAATGAGTCTCTGTGTTTGGTAGGTTGAAAACCGCCTGTGGTTAATTCATGCCTTAAAGCTGAAAGCTCCGAAAGTGCTGGGTGGATCATTGTGGTTTTTCAAAATTAAGGTGTTTCATTCCCTGTAGTTTCTCTTCCTTTGTGTGTCATCATTTTCAAAGCTTTCATGGCAGGCTTAAATTTAGAGCCCTTGTGGCTTTGTTGGGGCACCACCTTTACCCTGTGTGGTCACGATTTTGGGCTTCCTGTCTCAAACCGGCAGTGCCAAGATGGGTGGGGAACTTTTCAGTGAGGTAACCAAGGATGGGCAAAATGGCATCACAGATCATCTGCTCTCCAATTTCAAGGCAAGAGCATCAGCAAGAAGCATGCTTAGGTAGCTAAGTTCACTCAGGGAAAAAAATGGGCCAGAGTTAAGTGAAGACAGATGTATTTCATGGTCCCAGTGCTAATACCGTGTGTTGGTGGGAGTAGGCAGGTAATGTAGGGGTGTGTAAGTGGGGTGAGATGGATGGATAGATGGATGGATGGAGGGAGGGATAACATACTGATTGTTCCCTTGCAAATTTAATTGCACTGTCTGACCTGTAATCATATTTACAGACCACCAACGTTTTCCAACTCCGGTCTCTAAAGTTCGCTTTCTAATTTTATATCAAGGTTGCTAAAATGGTGAGGTCTGAGCTTTTAAAAAAGGCAGTAGGAACTGCTGCCTGGTCAGCCCTTCAGGAAAGCAAACCACTTCTATGGGCAGACAATTCTGACGATTTAATTTGGGAATTCAGCTCTTTCAGCCTGTAGATAGATGGTCTGTTAGTGCTCAGAACACATTTCTAGGTAGTCCTAGCCCTGAACACTAGTTTTCTAGTAAACAATTAGGGAGACAACTCTTCAGTGCAGCAGATGTTTTTACAGTGCTCTGAGGGATGAAAGCCTGAAAAGCCATTTGCATTATTGCTGTTTTTGCAGACCAAAAGCTCTGTCTTTGTTAGTCATGCAAAACTATGGAAGGAAAGGGTTTTTCACACATCAGATTCTGTCCACAGTGCAAATTAATTAAACGAATAACAGAAGGAAGAAACACTGTATTGTCTTTCCAGACACAATTACCTTGTTGACTCGAATTCAGTTTAGGAAAGCGTATTATTAAGGAAACCCTACCATGAATATGAAGCAGATGTCATAATCTGATACAACTGTAACCTGGAAAGAGAGGTTGCACTGAAGTGATTCAGTGGTAAATAAGGCAAGAGGCAAAATAAAATCTGTAGCAGGTGAGAGGCAAGCCCAGTGACTTAGGCTTTGAGATCTGTCCTGTTACCAAATATAAAATCCTGGTCTCATGATTGAGAGGACCATATTATTCTCCTCTCTGGACCTCTCTATTGCTTTGGTTTTGTGATCTGTGGCAAGGCTCTTTTCATTGGACTCAGGCCACTGCCAAAGGCCTCTTCAAACTCAGAGGTGGAAAAAAAACCCAAACCTAAAACCAACATCTAAGTCTTTTTAATATTCACTTTTGGACCGAGAGGAGTGTTTATTAAAAACTGCTTCTGGATAGAGCTTATTTCTTTTAGAGCTCCTCAGATACCACCCCATGTAATAAAAGTACAATGAACACCTGTTATCAAAATGGGAAGTGAAGCTCAAACTATGCAGAAAGAAATAAAAAATTCCAGTATCAAGCTTATAGAAGTGATCAAGTGTTTAGGGAGCATTTGTTCTTAGTGGTTCTGCTCTAGACTTCTCATATGCACCTAATTTTCAGCACCTGCCAGTCCTCCCACCTCCTGAAAATGACCAAATACAACACAGATCTTTTTTTGGAAATCAAGCACACAGGTTGCTGTGGAAGCTGTGGTCATAATCTCCAGCATTTTATGGGCTGCAGTGTTTGTTCCTGCTTTTTGCCTGTCTCCTTAGACAGCAAGACTTGGAAGAAAATAGCATGTTGTCCTTTTTGCTTTGTACAATTCCATGCACAATGTTAGTTAATAAACAAGCGTGCAAAGAAAGGAATTACTTCCATTTTAAACATGCAGAGTATTGAAGACTCTAAATATTTTTAATGGGGTAGTGGTCATGGAAGAGTCTGTTTTACAATAAATGTGGGTCAGCTGCAAGATAAGAAAACAAAGACCATATTTAGATTTATCTTGTGGCTCTGATCCATGCTCCTTTCATTAGAGCTTCTTCCCTCCCCAGCATGAGAGACAGGGCAACCTGGACAGCTACAGAATAACAAAATCTGAAGGGATTTTGGGAGATGGAGGAAGGAATAAACCGCCACAAATGTCAGGTTCTGCCAAGAAAGCACCTGGAACAAATGTATTTTTCTATTATTGTATGCTAAGTGAGTTTGCCTGAAGAATTGCTTGGAATGCCATAGCGGCATTTCCTGAGGAACAGGTTTGCAATGAGCATAATCACAGCCTGGTGATACTTTACCGATTTTTTTGAAAAGGCAGATAATTGCTGGACATTTCTGTGGGCTGTTGAAGGGGTGTGGTTTTGTGGGGGCTTGGGGTCTGGTTTGTTTTTTTTTTTTTTTCAGTTTAGAAAAGACCAAGCGAAAGCTCGTGAGCCAGATGTTTCTTCTCAGGTTACAGCAGCCTGCTCGGTCTAAATGGGAGTGGGACTTTTACAGTACCAGGTGATGCCTCTAAGATACAACATCACTGTTCCTATTGTTTACACAGTAATCCTCTAGCTGAGTCTCGGGCTTGCACTGAGTGCCAAGCTTAATATCTGCAGGGGTGACTACGAGAGGGGCTCAGACAAAGTTCTCTCTGTGTTAAGAGAAAACCCTGCTTGAAGCTGCATCAGCAGGGAGGCACTCAGGCTCTGGTGTCCCAGTGCACCTTTGCCATTTGAGTTGCAGGTGCTGTGTAGAATTCTCCACTGAGTGCCACAATAATGTAATGAATGTAGGGCAGCTACTGCCACTCAGCAAACGTGTTTCAGAGCAGCCTGATGTTTGAAAGTTACAGCCTGGACGTAGGAAATGCACAAACAAGGAGGGGAAAAAAATCAGTACAGCACCTACAAGCAAGCCAGACCCTTTTCTTTATTCTTTACAGCCCCCCATCAAAGTGTCTCTGAAGAGACAGACCCTTCAGCTGCTCCCGTACTAACGTGCATGTACAGAGCTACCATTCCAAGTACCTGAAGCCCATAAGCTGGAGTGCATTTTTATGTGGTCTCTGCTTATTTTTTAAGCTTTCAAAAGTTACCCAAGAGCTGGCATCTCCAGCTTGCTGTCAGCATTTGTGAAGAACTTAGCATTTACTCGAGTTGTAACACAGGGGTTGCACTGCCTTGAGAAGTTCAATCCTTGTCAGGAGTGCTTAAATGTGGGCTGGTGCTGCATCTGTGTCCAGTTCTCTGACTCTAGGTAGCTTTTAAATTCAGAAGCAGAGTTTTCCCAGGCCAAACGTTTTCATGGGCACCTGTTTTATCTTGTCAGTGCTTGTTCTCGTGGCGCGCTATTTGTGAAACATTAAGATAAGATCAACCCTATAAACATATATTTCATTTGTAGGAGTGGTTTATTTTCCATGAATACATTCACATTGGGAATCTGGCTAAAGGAAACCAGTTGTACACAACTTATTGTTGTTAAAGCAACAGCTTTATTTCACAATTTGAGCAGGAAACAGCTGAGTCATTTTCAGCTTTGAGGTGTAAAAAGACATCTGACTTTTTGCTGTAGTATACCTAATATTCACCTTTTTCCCTGTCTTCTTACTCCAGATTGGAAAGTATTGCCCAGACCATTAAACCTCTATATTCTCCTATCCTAATGAACCTAAGCCATTCTTTTAACCACAGGATATCTTTAAGGGGGCAAGAATCATCCAGACTTTACTAATACAGACCAGATTTTATGAATACAGATTGCAACTGGCCAGTTACTGCTCAGAAAATGCAATTAGTTGGTTTCTTGCTGCCTCTTAATAAAAGATACACGCTTAAATACAGAATCAGGAGCCTCCCTATAGGAGGCTGTAGTAGTAAAGAAGACAGGTTTTCATAAAGGCACACTTAACCCAGCTGTCTGAAGTGGCCAGAGTGTCAGAAGTTTCTTCTACTCTGGCTCTTTCCAGTCCTCCATCTCCATCTGAAGACAAAACCAGGGAGGTGCAGGGCACCTCTGGAAACCAAACTGTTTTCAGTTCCTTGGTGGAACTTCAGCCCTCGGATAGCCCATGGTTTTAAGTGCTGATCAAGTTTGGAAATATGGCAGTTAAGGTGCTTTTTTAGCATTTGGAACTTTTGAAGTTCAAAAAATCCCGAAAAATCCATGTATATATTTAAAGACTTAAAAAGGAAATTACCATGACTTTCAAGTATTACGTGTTCTACAAGAACTGCATCCTCAAGTCCTACGAGGGTAATCTCTGCCTCAAAAGTTTTTTTTTTCCTCTTTTGTTGTGGTTTGCCACACAGTTGCATGAGCACCAGAAAGGATGTGAGACCAAATGGGGACTCAGTTCACCATGACGTGGGATCTGCAGCATTAAAGAGTCTGTGTTTGTCTCGCTTTGAATTCCTCTCTTTTAAGCACGGGTGAATAAAACAGTTCAAGGTTTTCCAGGATGAGTTGTCCCTGCCCTCTCCATCGACACGAACAGTTCCTGTTTTGAGTGGAAATAGTGATCATGGAATGGCAGCAATCTTTTTCATAGCTGCCTCACACTGTGACTCCCAGTCATTCTGTGTTGACCAGCATTTTCAAGCTTCCCTGAGCTTTTTTTTTTTTTCCTGGCCTTTTCCAACTGGAGAGTTCCCAACTTTTTCCAGAAACTGTTATCACCAGTTCAAAAGCGCATGACCTACTACACTTCTTTTATTCTAATAGTTCAGTTCCTAATGTATGACAGTGTTTGATCCTTTGCTGTGCTGGCAATATCCCAAATTCTCATCAAAAAGTTTGATTAATGCATTCCTGTGCATTCCTATTATTGTGCCAAGACCATTCATGAAAATAATTGAAGAGGTCAGTCCAAAAGCTAATCCTTTCCCTGCAGCACAGGAATGTTTTTGCTTCCACCTGCAATATGGTAATCCCCATTGTGCCTTTGTGCCAGTCTGAGCACCAGTGAAATACAGAAATCAATATTTCTGCACTGGCCAGATTCTGAACTGCTTCAGCAGCGATTCTCAGTTCTGATGGCAGAGGTGTCTTGGATAGCAAAGGATGTAGCTCCAGTGACAAGCTGTGCTGCCAGGCTGCCTGGTGTCAGGAATCACGGGATCATAGGATGGCCTGGGTTGGAAGGGACCTTAAGGGTGATTGTTTGACAGCATCAAAGCTTTCAGGATCCGAAAAGCTGAAAAATTCTGATCCCAAACTTGCAAATTCCTGTGGTTTTTGTTCACCACCGATCTAGCTGTGAGTCTTCACTCTGTGGAAGCCAAGGAGCCTCCCAAGTATTGGCAGGATTTACATAACCCAGAATGTTTTAGATAAGTACCTAGAAGTGAAATCAGGCTGTTCTGTGTCAGGTACCTATTTCTACTCCATTTAGTTAGTCAAGTATTGAATTAATAGGAAACTGAAAAACAAACTCTTATGAAGACCAGTTTGTATGAGCACAGGTCTCCCAGCAGGCACCATACTCTGCCAAAATGACCCAAAATTCAATGTTGAATTTGCCAATTAAAAAGAAAAGTCTAAGAGGAGAAAGAGGGAACTCTGTCTTCAGTCTTTGTATGTATTGTAGGTGAAGAGCTGACTTGGGGCTTTTAAGTTCTTTGCTCAGAACGGGACTCAGTCTAAAAATATTGGGAAAAGGAGACAGTGAAACCAAAAAGCATCATATTCACAACTGATATAATGAAACATTTTCTCACAGGGTGTGTAATTAGATTACAGGATTTGTGGCAGCAGGAAGCTACTGAGGTGAGAATTTAGCACTATTCAAAGAAGGAATTAGTGTATATATGTGGCTAATTGCAATTTCTGTAGACAGAACTAAGAAGTGAAAGGGAACACAAAAAACTCAGAGCACGGCTTCTGCCTGCAGCACTTCTGGAGCTCTCCTCGGGCAACTTTGATGCTGACTAGCTCATCATCAGCTTCTCATTCTGCTGTATTCCCTGGTCCTGTTCCTCACACGTAGTTTAAAAATGGTTTCCAGTAAAATGTCTTGCTTTGGACCAGATCTTGCAAAGTTTTGCTTAAAGGCCTGGCAGCTCACATTTTACTGGGAAGGAGCTAGAGGGGCTTTGATTTTCCCTCTTCCCAGTTGGTTCCTCCCTCCTGCTTCCCACGTGCTTCCCATTTTTTATCCCCACAGCTCCGTGGCTGACACCAGCCCCTCCATCCCACACAGCAGATGCAGTGAGCCAGAGGGAAGCATCACTGCTGGTGGGAGCCACGTGCCACATCTCCCCCTCCCCGTCTGCCTGTGCTCTTGTTGAGCTTGTGAACTTCTCTAAACCAGGTTCCATCTCCTTTTCTCCCAGAGAGATCCATTAGCTGTCTGACAAAGAGGAAACTTAGGAAGGAAGAGCTTTCTTGGTGCGGGTAGGGGTGGACCATCCCTGGCCCTGTGCTAGTTTGGGTGAGAGGCAGAAGAGTAGGGACAATGACCTACAGACTGCTGAGAAGTCAAAAGGCTGGTTGGAGTGGAAAAAAGAGTCAGCTGAACAAAACATCCCAAGAGTAGAAGAAGAAGTTTATGTATTTAATAGTCCTTAGTAACTCTGTGCCACAGCTACAGGACTTTTAGGAAATCATGGCTCTTTCTTGTTCTTTCTTTTTATTTCCTTTTTTTTCTCTCTCTCTCTCTTTTTAATCTTGCCTGAGGTATTACAGCCACTAGCTTTTTAACTTCTTTTACTGCTCCCATCAGTTGTTGGCGCCTAAACAGAAGAATATTTAATTTTGCTGAAATGAGAATGGCGATTTCTTAGGAATAAAAAGTCAATAAAAAGTGAAGCAAAGGCTTTTCAGCCCCTAGCACGTCAGCAATACTTGACTGATTCAAGGGCTCTCTGCACTCAGCTGTCAAAATGCTGTAATGACTGTTATGATATTTTTGACACAAACAAACACTGAGGGCCACTTGCAGAGCTCTGGAGCACGCAGTGAGCAGGTAGGGTGGCATGTCCACTGCATATGGACAGGATTCTTAAAAGCCTTGCTTTTTAAGGGGGCACCAGAGAGTTTGTGAGGTTTTTTTTTTAATGAAAGGAATGCCTGGAAATTGCCTTCTGCAGATGGAATTAAAGGATTTGGTCACTGGTGCACTGCAGTCAGTAGAGAGACCCCTACAGATTTCAGCACGCTCTGTAGCAGCCCTGCTCCCAGTATCAAAAGCTCATTTGAAATGATGTCATCCCTAACAAGGAAAATGTTAGTGGATTATATGGGGTGAGCTCAATTCAGCCTATGGCTACCTTCAAAAATATGGCACCTCTCATACTGTGTCTTGAGACAAAAAATCTCCACGTGTACAGGCTTGTTCCTTGGACCTGATCTATCCCTGGGAAAATAAAAGTTTGAGAAATCCACATGAGCTTTCATTAGGAGAGTTTCTCGTGTTAAGGGATGTGCATTTGCACCAGGCAAGAAAAGGTGGAGAGGGAGGAAGAAAGAAAAGGGAGCAGAAGGCAGAGAGATAAAAGGATGTTTATGAAAATTGAATGGGGAAAAAAAAAAAAGCATTACTCACTTGCAAATATGTCTTTTTTAATCTATAGTGAAGTTTTAAAATAAAATACTGGTGCAGTGTTCAAATAGAAAAATACCTTACATGGCATGAAATAATTTTATTTACAAATATATATATAAATATCTAATTATATTGAAAATTATTTTCCTGTGTTATTCCGAATTGTTAGGAAAGACAAGAGAGAAACTGATACTCTGGTGAACTGATACCAGGTTTGGGATGGTCATGGGTAATGAGAAGGTGATTGGACCCTTAAAAGTAGCTACTAACCCTTAAAAAAAGCCCTACAGTTTCTGTAGGAGAAATACATTGCGCTGAAAAGTCTTTTAATAATCTTATCTTTACCTGAGAGAAATATGATTAGTGAATTTTAAAATTATTCTCTAGCACTGAGAACTCTTTTTTTTTTTTTTTTTTTTTTTTACAAGGCTACAAAAGTTGACAGCACTCCTGCATATGCACTTCATAAAGAACCTGTTTTAAGTAATCTAATTTGCACTGTATCACTCTTCAGGTTTTCTTTCACGTAGTAGAAAATATTAAATATTAAATATAATAGGAGTCAGCAAGATAATTCTTTTTATTATTCCCTTGATTTCTCTGGAATTTAACCAAGCATTGAGTTCTCCTTGGAAAACCCCAACATTTGATTAGGAGATATTAAAATAAAATTAATAATAACAATATAATTATACATGTAGAATACCTCTAATAATGTTACCAAAAAAAAAAAAAAAAAAGCCCCTTCATACCTCTCTGAATGTCAAGAGACTTTAAAAACGGGTGTAGATGAAACTGTAGTGAAAATGAGAGTCAAAATTACAGGTTATAATACCTCATGTCCCACTTGAGCTTTCTGAGCAGCTCTGTGAACCGCCTGGAAACTTCGGCTCAGCTGTACAAATAACAGGAAGAATCACCAGAATAAGAAGAGTAACAGAGAGCTATTAAGTCAGGACACTTGAGAAGTTTTATTTTTAGCTTTCTAGCTATGAAGTTTTATTTCACAGGCCCCTTCCTTTGAACAGCCTTGGCACACCTTTGGCAAGTGATGGCTGCGTGTGCAGCCCCCTGCTTTGAGAGCAGTGAAGGAGCCAGGTAGTCAGCCTCTATTTTTAGTAGCCAGGCACTCAAGACAAGAATATGTTGGGGTTTTTTTACTGCTGGCAGATTCATAACCTCTTCTTTTATCCCAAAAACGTGGGAAGTCAGATTAAATTTGCAGCATTTGTTGTGCTTTACTGAAAGGCGCATCCTCTCTAAGGTAGGAGAGAATTCAGGTTTTGAAAGTTCTTCAGAAATATTCACTGGCCACAGTATAAATAGGCCTTTGATCTGGGTTATACTTTTCTAAAATCCCAAGTGGTTTTTGGTTTTTTGGATTTTTTTTGCTGTGGTTGTTGAAACAGGTCTTGTTTTCACAGGGGCAACCATTAACATCTCCCCTCCCATTGCTCCCACTGCTGCACATCACAGGCCCACATCTCCCTGTGGAGGGCTGGGTGTCACAGGCTACTTCAGGAGTTCTAAAACCAGTGCTGGATGGTTTCCCTCACTCCAGACTGGTGCAGACCTTTTCCTTAGTGTAGCAATTCAGCAATCCTTCTCCCATCCAAACCTATCAACATGGAGGAGCCAGTGAGACCTTGAAATGTAGATGTGGCCCCTGATAGTACCAGGCAATGCTGATTGCCTGGGAGAAATACTGGCTCTTCTCCAGCAGCTGGAGGTTCTAGACTTAGAACTTGGCCTCCAGGAAAAGACCTGCTTGCAACCATTCTCGTGGTGAGCACAAAGGAGAAGCATTTTTATGTGTTGCATTCAGATATAACGCAGCTCCGAGCATCTCGGTGTTTTCCTCATGTTAAACACCCACCACTGAGATGGGCAAGAAGACCTCACCTGAACTGTAGTCATGGTGAAAAGCTGTACCACACACTCCATTCCTGGCTGGTGAATGCTGGTGACAGCACTCAGGGTGATGTGCAGGTCCCTTTGGGCTACCTGTGTAGGTGGCAATCAACTTTTGCCACTCTTTGCAGCAAGTGGAAAGCTCAGCTGCCACAGCAGCACCACTTATCTTTCAGCCAAGCTTCCAGAGTCTCCAGTGTTCTTTGGAATGTGGGCCCTCCTCCACTATATGGCTGTAAATTAATTTTTCTCTCCCATCGACTAGCCAAGCGGGGCATTGCTCAGGTCTTGAACTTGGTCCCTGGCACAGCTCCCCGGGCTGTGAGAAGGATCGCTGCAAATTGCTCCTCCTGAGCTTCCTCCGAACTCTGGAGCGTTTCCAGATGGATGGAGGGCTGCCACAGTGCAGCATGAAGGGACTGTGTGTGGGAGGGGAACTCTGTAGTCCTCCCTGCCACCCCAAAAGACATGTCTGGCTTTAGCCTTGGCCATTCCAGTTAGATTCTTAATGGCTAGGACTCATTTCAGCTCCACTCACTTTAGTGGACTTTGACTGGCTTACCCCAGCTAAAAACCTGGCTTGCTGATCTCCCAGTTTCACATATTTTGCCTAATTTCCTCTTTCCTTTCAACTTCTACCCTTTTTCCTTCTAGACATATTTTCCAGCGCTTTGCATCCTTCTCTCTTTTGCTTTATTAAAACAACCTTCATAATTTTCTTGTTTTCCCTTCCAATCTCTCCCCACAGCTCTCTTATTTTTTCCCTCCCTCCATCCCTCCCACTGTGTGTGGAGGGAGCCCCAAGTCTCTTTGGTGCATAGAAAAATATCAAGAGAGAGTTTGGTGCAAGAGGGACTTTATCAAAAGGGGCTTTATGAATCACATTTTATGTGCTGCTGACATCATTGCACAAGAAAACTTGGTTTTGTACTTAAATCCAGAATCTTCACTTAATGCCAGTATTTTGTGGTGTTCCTAATTCCTTTATTTTTTTTCTTTAATAATAAAGGCTTTTTTTTTCCTTATAATTATTCAGTATAAAAGAGTCAGTTTATGAGGGTGTCCACAAGAGTGTAGAGTTTCCTGAAATCAGTGCAGCTAAAAAGAAGTATGTCAGATAGACAGTGAGAGGAGATAGTTCTATTTCTCAAAACCATCACTTCAGAAAATTACAAAAAGAGCAAACTTGGAAGGATTGGATGAAAAATTACTTGCTGTATCATTCAGGGGCGGTGGACAGGCTGATCTGTGGGAAATGTATGAACCAGACACAGCACATCATACTGTCCATGCCTTTGAATACACTTTGACCAGTTAAAAACCCACACTATTTCACCTCATAATTCTAGGGAGGGCATTGTGTGTTTTAGCTCTAAAACTTCTACACGGTCAAAAGCAACAAGATGCTAAAGTCCACCAAACATTGCTTTAATTTTGTATTTATTTGCAATGTTTGCCTTTTTTGTCCCATGCTTAATTGGTTAGAAACTGTGGAGCTTGGACTGGCTTTTCTCCAGTGATGCTTTTGTCCTGATGGAATAAAACAAAACTATCCTTTTTGCCGCCGCTCTGACAGTAAATTATTTCCATGTGTGCTCCTTATTAGTCAGTTGTTTCCTAGTCAGGAAAGCTGTGGCTCAGGAGAGCTGCCCTAGTGGTGTGGTTTGTTCCGAGAACTGGTTTTCCCCACGTTTTAGCTTCTGCTCTTGAAATGACGCTGCACTCATCACTTCTCAGCATCACATGCCCAGTGTCTCTGAGAGCCCCTGTAAACCTTTATAAAAAGCCACTCTAACCTTAGCCATACAAGGCAACCTTTTGCCTTTTTTGTTCCCTCTTTGGTCTTCCTCAGAAGCTTGAAGTTATAAGGAAAGAGAAGAGTCTTGTGATGGCAGAAAGTTTGTTTTTTTCCCCTGTATTCCTGCTGCTGTTCCTTCTTGTCATACCCAGGGCTATGCTGATCGCAATATTTGGATAGAAGATATGATTTTTGTCCCAGATTAGGTTGGCAGAAGTTTCTGGCTGTTTTGCTCTCGTTCTTGATTTTCTTGCCTCGTTGTTTTTGATCTGGGGACTGCACAACAGGGATGGGTTTGTCCTCTGTTATCAGCTGGACTTCTCTCAAACCTCTTCTTCTTTGAGACTGCAGAGGTCTTGAGCAGTGATGACCTTCATCTCTCCTGGGTGCATCTGTGACACGTGGTTTAACCCCCTGTGAACTTAAAGTTCTGTAGTCTCAATTTGATCTTTGAGCTTACCATACTGATGTCCGGGTGAAACTTTATGGGCTGTGCTACACGGGAGGACACAGAAGGTGATCTTCTTGCCCCTTCTGGCCCCTCCGACTTTATGAAGCCTGCCTAACTGATACTATGTCATAAATCAGGGGTAACAAATTAAATGCGAGGCCACAGTCTCTCCCACACACACACACACCTGCTGACCATAAAAACTGGGAAGGGAGAGGCTGAGGGATGAAGGGATACAGCACCTTTTGCAAAGGTTCAGATCCAGACATGGATAACTGCAAGTTTTTACTGACTGGAGGATTTGCAGCAGGTTGGTGGCCTCTGCCCGTTTCCCAGTAAGCATAAAAAAAACTCAACACCCTTTTAATAGCTCCCATAAAGCAGCATTTTTAGAAGTTTTATTCATATCAGTGTATGGGTACCTTGGCTGAATAGTGATTTCCCTTGTGTCGTGGGATGGTTTGTGGTGTGTTTTCCAGAAGTGACAGCTTCCCAGAAGGCACAAATTCTTACTGAATTTGCTGAGCTGAGCTGCCATGCAGAGAACATGGTAAACACAGACCCTCCAAAAGCCCCTTGTCATGTTAAGTTCAAGTTCCCAATTTCTTTTGGTTTGAGTGTAGAAAACTTTCACGATGAAAACAGCTTCATGGCATGCCTCCAGCCTCTTCCCTGGATGTTTCCAAGCATCCATAAGAAAAAAAAGGCTGACAGAATAAACTGTTCTGGAGGTGACAACCAGTTTTGGCTGGTCAGAAGGACTGGGAGCACTGAGCACGTCCCTAGAAGCAGTCAGACACATGTGCAAGTGTCTTGGTACACCTGGTAACGTGGGTGAAGGAGTCTCTGAAGGGGCTTTTCACCTACAAGAAGCTCTGAGGACAAAGTTCTTAGCCAGTCAGGTTGGACCACACATGTATTGAACAGGTTACTTTGGGGGTAAAAAATGCTGGAATTAATTTTTCGTCTTGCAGTCAACACTATGTTCATTTCTTAGCTCAAGAGCACATTGTCCCATGTTCCACCTGAGCTGCAATTTTCAGGGGGAATTCCTGGATGGAGGAGTTTTTGCAGATCAGCTTCAAATAGATTTGAGTAGAGTAGCCATCCCCTAGCCACAATAACAGATTATTAACATTTCCTATTTGAAAAAACTCACTTCCTAATTTGCTAAAGCCTGTGTAACCTTGGATAGGAAGAATCATTTAAATGCACATGTATATGTTTCATGAACAAAGGCAGCTCCCTGAAATACCTGCCCTTGAGTTTCTGCATTACTCTCACTGGGGTTAACAATAGGTGTGTGATGTTTTACACATTCTGAGGGCGTTCGAGACATTAATTCATAGAGATGCAAATCATTCATCCCTAGGTATTTTCTGTATCTAATCAGTATTAGAGTTAGGCCATTACAAGAATTAATTGTTCTTGTGAATCACTTTTACAGCAATAACACAAAAACTGAATGCAGCAAACCCGCGAACTGTGGCCAAGTGGCTTCCTCAGCAGGCTTTTAATTCTCCATCCATACATTGCACAGCTCTAAGAATCGCCCTCTGCCACAGCAAGATTCTTGCAGGGCATTTGAGTGCAATCAGATGATGGGGTTCTGGCAGCCCCCTCTTTCCCCCCCACCCCCAATGGCTCCGTCTTTGAACTCCCAGCATCTTGCAGGTGCTGGTGGGCAGCACAGCGTGCACAATGGGGGGGTTCAGCCCTGGCAAACTGCAGCTGTGCACGCTTGGCCCACAGGTGTTTGGCTTTGTGTGGGCTCTGCAGCCAGCTCTGTCCATTGTCTCTGAGAGGGGCTGCCCAGGGTCAGGAGGGAAGGGGGCAGTTGTTGCCCCCAGAACGGGAGAGAGCAGCTCTGCCATTAACCCAGCTCCCCCCTGGGATGAGCCCAGCCCCTGAGCGTGTGCTGGTGCTGGAACAAGAGGGGTTCTGCCACCCCTGGCGCTCCTGCACTCCCATCTCGGGTGGTGGGTGATGATTTTATGGGCACAGGTGCCGTTGTGGTGCCGAAGGTTTCCCCACACAGCACCTGCTGCAGGACCCCCCCACGGCTCGGTGATATATATGCAAACATGAATCTCATTGACCAAGAGCTGAACTCCAGTAAAAATCGCTTTATGGCCTCCTTTGTGATCGTTGCAATGAATCCAGATTTCTTTTTTTTTTTTTGCTCGGGCAAATAGGTCCCCAACAGCAAAACAAACACTTCTCTCCTCCTGCTCGCAGCTCATGCAGTGTGAAAAACCACACTGCAGAAAATCATTTAGTGGGTGACTGCCTGTCCTCCCTGTCAGATTAACAAGCATGTGTTGGAAAAGGGCGTTTTGTGGTGACAGGCACTGGAAAGAGTTTGTGAAGTCCAAATGTAAACTTGAGACAGGGAAAAACAATTTAAAAATTATTAATTCTGATACACCTGTATTTCTACTTTCATCCTCAACATTTATCACAAGCCTCATCGAAGATAAGAAACATACCTTAAATAGATTTTATTTTTCTTTTCACCTTTTTTTTTTCAAGAAAACGAATCATAAGAACAAAAAAAATTGTAAACTGGTTTCTGGAAACAACAGGAGTGATTTGCAAACTTTAGTCACCTATTACTTCAATCTGCTAATCGAAACCAAATGAACTCTGCCAGCCTTTCTTCCTTTAAGAACTGAATCATTAATGAAATTAGGAGAAATGTTAACTGCTGTTACCAGTTAGATGGCTTTGTTGTTATTTACATGTCTTTCCCTATCAAAACACGTTTCATGAAGACACACAAGTTCCCACAGTTTTTTTGGTGGGTGTTTTGTCTCCACACAATGCCACTTATCTGCAAGTTATATGTCTTGCTTACAGTAGAGGCTCTGCTGTGGAAAGCTCACCGTTCTTGCTGCATCCATGAATAAACAGGCAGGCACACACTTGTAAAGCCACTATGACAAGTTAATGCACAAACAACCCTCGGGCCTGCACCTCCCAGTTCCAAAATGAGCAGTGCTTGCTTCTTTTCACTGTTCACATGCAGATGATTCCTTAGCAGTCAGAGTGCTTTAATCTGGGGCAAACATCTCTTCTGACACTTCCCTCACCTTCCCCGTCTGTGTGATGACAGTGGAAGTGCCTCCCCTCACAGCAAACATGGTATTTGATTTTTAGGGTATTAAAAGACCATCCCAAGCTGTCTGGATATATTCTGATGGGTTAACTGTGCCACAGGGTGACCCAGGAGTACAGCATCTCGGGGACAATAAGGAGAATTTGGCTGGAAGATGGATGGATTGCCTATTTTGGCACCCTTAAAAAAAAAAAAAAAGCTTGCCAAAGTACCTTTAAGAATTTGGCCACAGGTAAAGGCCAGGATGAAGACAATTGGCAGAGTCAGAAGCTGTAATGAGGCCTCCTGAATCCCAGGGTGATGGTTTAGCCATAAGACTGCTCTTCTGCACAAAGCCCCTTGGCACCTTATGGCTTCTGTGTTCAACAGACAGTAAATCCAACCACAGAGTTTGGAAAAATTAAAATGGCTCATGAATCTATTTAAATGTAGGTGTCTGTCCCAGCAGAAGTAATGAAGGAAGGGGTTTGAAATTATCAAGAAAGAGCACTTTAATATTTTTTAAAACGTGTTGCTTGTGGAAAGCTGGAATACTGTGTTTCATCAATCCTTAAATAAAATTGTATTTTACTCCAAGATGACCTCTAAAAAAAAAAAAAAAAAAAAAAAGCCATATTTCATTAAAACAAGGGAAAGAGGGCTTTAAAGGGATAAACTTCTGACAGCAGAACTAGATATTTCATGTAAGAAAATTTTAAAGTTCAAAAGAAAATTTTAAAGTTCCTCTATTTCATTATAAAACTTATAGAATCTCAATGCAGGGATTTTATGTGCAGAGTGCACTACCTTGGGTCTCTCCTTGTGGTACGTCTGTGGATTTTGCCAGGATATTTTGCAAGACCTTTCTCCCCTCTCTTGCACCACTTCCCTTACACATCCAGCCCTCTTCCACTGACCATCCTCCCAGCTCTGCTGCACTCAGTTTGTTCCATTATGTATTTAAAAGCAAAGCAAGCTGCCAGTTTGCTGCAGTTCTGACTGAATCAGCTCCCCAGGGATGCTGCGAGTCAGCAGACTTTGCTGCTGATCTGCTGGGGGGTTGAAGTGAAGCTGCCCATGGAAAAAAAAAAAAAGAAAAAGTAAAGAAAGAAAAGAAAGTTAGATCAGAACTGAAGCTGGGTAAAGGCAGACTGGAGACACTTCAGGCAGTTCATGGAAAGTAAACAAAGAAAAAAGGAGGAAAGAATAAAAATGTGTAGGGATAGTTTCATGTTGGAAGCTACACCTGTAGCTGTGGTCCTGATGGATGTGTGCAGATCACGCCGTGGGCTGATAACGTGACATAAAAGACAGTGAACTTTTCAGGTGTTTCCCACTGAGAGGCAGACACTGAGGGCCAGCAGGGCTTAAGTGTGGGATAAAGTACATTTTTCTGAGGGCAGGGGAGTGTTGGGGTGCAAAGCTGCTGCAACGTTTTAGCTGGCCTGTGATTTTTGAGAGAAGCTCTCTCTGTAGACATGGAAAATGACTGCTCTGCTCAGTGAGGACGTGAAACAGCAGAGGATCAGCTCACACAGCCAAGCCAGCGTGGTGGTTGTGCCCCTGTGCAGCTTTGTCCATGAGATTTTGTGCAGAGCCTTTCACGCCTCGGTGAGAGGAAGAGCTATCCCTGCATGCAGATGCTCTACATCTGCTGCATGTGCTCATGGCACCAAAGGGTTCTTGGACCAGGTTATTGCTCATATAATGCTGCTATTATAATTTTAAATGTCACCAAAGACTGGCTTAGAAGGCAAAAAAGTATCCCTTAAGAACCATTCATAAAAATCCATGTGCGTGGATCGTGAAAGTAATATTTCAGCTGCAAGCTGAAATTTCCCAGATAAACTAAATCTCTAAAAATAACACTTCTTTCCACAGTATCCTATTATAAAAGTTAAGGCTGCAGTTTTGCAGGAACTGCTCTTTAGTCTTATCTCTGCCTGGCTACCTCTGTCAGGGTGGGAGCTTATAGTGTTTAAAAGCAGTAATATGCAGTAGCAATGAGTGCATTCTTTCTGGGTCAATGCTTGTGTGTGCAAATGTGGTCTATTCAGAGAGAGAAACTGGAGAGGAGAGGACCCACATATTTTTTTTTGTTTTTGATACAGGAGCTTCTCTGTGACAGAAGCAACTTCAGCCTTAGCTGCTAGGAAACCTTCATATCAAGCACTTACAGATTTCCCATGATTGGCAGACAATCTGCAAAAAGAGAGGAAGGTAGCCTGAACATAGGAAAGGCATTGCCCCGTGGCAGGGAAAGTGCTCCAGAAGTCTCAGGGAGGGCTCTTGGTGACAGGATAGAGGCTCAGAGCTGAAATAGAGCAGGAGATGAAGTCGGGACAGTTGTGTCTTCTGGTGCCCTGTGTTACAAAGCTGATAAATAGCCCTGCCTTGTCATAAACTGCTCTTTCAGTGCTGGTTGCCTTCCTTCACAGGTAATATGAGGAGTTTCAGGAAAAAGCAGAGCCAACACTAAAGCCAACAGCGAGGTGCATTAAGTAATAATGCAACTGGTTAAGTTATTGTTGTTACGGCTGTTTGATCATGAAGTAAAACTTTTGATATCTTGGAGATAGAATCATAGTATCACAGAATTTTTGGGGTCAAAAGGGACCTTTGGAGATCACTTTGTTCCAACCATCCTGCTGTAGACATTCCACTAGACCAAGTTGCTCAGGGCCCTGTTCAACCTGGCCTTGAACTTTCCCAGGGATTGGGCAGCCACAGCTTCCCTGGGCAACCTGTTCCAGTGTCTCATCACCCTCACAGTAAAGAATTTCTTTCTTATATCTAATATAAATCTGCCCTTCTTCAGTTTGGAACCATTGTCTCCTGTGCTGCTGTTCCCTGACAGGAGGGTGTAGCCAGGGGGGTCAGTCTCCTTCCCCAGGTCAGGAGGAGTCACAGGACAAGAGGAAATGGCCTCAAGCTGCTCCAGGGGACGTTCAGGTTGGATATCAGGAACAAGTTCTTCCCTGAAAGTGTTGTAAAGCATTGGGATGGGTTGCCCAGGGAAGTCGTGGAGCCACCATGCCTGGAGATGTTCAAGAAATGACAGGACTTAGTGCTGTGGTTCAGTTGACAAGGGGTGTTTGGTCAAAGACTTGATGATCTTGGAGGTCTTTTCCAACCTTCATGATCCTGTGATTCCAGGATCTCTATCTTTCTTACAAGCACCCTTTAATTACTGAAATGCCTCGATAAAGTCCCCCCAGAGCCTTCTCTTTTGCAGGATCTTCCTTCTTTCCTCTCTCCTTTGGCAAACATTTCCATTTCATACTCTTAAGGGCACTCTTAATGTGCAGAGAAACTTTTTTTTCTTCGGGATTGTGGGGTTTGAGTGCAAAGTGGAGAATGAATATTTATCTTGGAACCCAGTTACTTTTGGAGAGTTTTCTCCCCAATATTCTCTGATTCAAAAGTATAAAGAATATGCACAGGTTTTGGAAACAAGGCCTTGGGAGTTTTTTTATGGCACTATTAACTTCCAGCTTTCAGTATCATCAGCTACAGAATGGAAAAGGTACACATTCAGTGCTATAAATCAAAACTGAGAAAAACCTTATGTTTATTGAAAAAGTAAGGATGTCTGCCAAAGGGGCTTTCTCTCCTGAGAACTCTGAAAGTCTTACAGTACATCTGTATGTCATCCTCACTGAATCTGACAAGGGAAAATAACCATGGGACACAAATACCTTTGCTTTGTCATATCACATCAAGCTTTGAGAGATCTTTGGACCATTCATATATTTAAGAATAGAAGCTGGCAACTCCAAGACCAGTGTTTCTTACATCCTGGAGACAAACTATGTTTTATGACTGCAACATAAAGATCCTGTTTGTCTGAAGCACTTGTAGCAAGCACTGTAAAATAGGACTTTTAGGACTAGAAGCACTGGCAAAGCAGGGCAGACTAAAGTAAGAGTACTCTGCACTTGAAAATCAGTTTGCCCTTTAGATTGAACACTGCTGTTTCAGAAACAAATACATTCCAGGAAGAGGCATTTCTGCATGTGATAGGGAGAGGGTTACTTCCATACACCAGCATTCCCTGCTGGCTAGGAAGAAAACAGCAAGTGCAATGGCCAGCCAAAGGGGTTTCCAGGAAATGGACAGCTGTAAATGCTGTAAGCAAGAAAGATATCGAGAATGAATGAATATGAAAACAATATTACTGCATATAAGGAAGTTAAAAATTCTTGCTGTCATGATTTATTTATCTGCCCCAGATACAAGATGTGCTCCAGGCAGACAATTTGGAAGCAGAACTCGAGCGTCCAAAGCTCCCCAGTGGTTTGAGTTGGGATTTGTACCACTTGCCAAACTCACAGCTAGGGTTTGGCTTTGCTCCTTGCTCACCAAATTTTGAAGCAGGGAATATGGATTTGAGCACATTCCTTTCTACAGTTGTTTATTTCCCTCTGTATCAGAGTTAAATTGGGTTAGTTGATTAACTCCATCAACTTTTAGCTAACTTTGTTAGTACCAGAGAATGGACTCCTGGTTTTGGACTCATGTCCTTGCTTTTAAGCTGGATGCTTGAGAAATCTGACATGTGTAGAAGTGAGAATATATCCTCATTTACTGTTCCAGATATAGGCCAATGTTCAGCATTTAAAGAGGAGAAGCATGAGTACTAACAGAAACTTCCAGGCTTAATGGATGACCTCAAAGAGCCCAGGCTGAGCATCCACCTTTTCCCATTCGTTTCATCCCATGAACATCTTACCTGAATAAGACTTTAGGGATGCAGCCCTCATTTGGAAATTACACTGCATAAAGTCTTCTGAAAACACACATCACCTCTAACACTTTATCCATTCACTAAGCCCTTGGCAGGATTTGTGCACCTTCATTCCTCTCTGACTGGGTGTTCTGTGAAACACATTAAAGCTCAAAGCCCTCTCAAGAGTCTTACTTTCATTTAATAATATTTTTTTTAATAGCCAAGTGAAGGAGCATTTAAACATTTTGATAAATTATAAAATAACAGGCTGGAAAAAAGGATTCTGGGTATTGTATTTGGGTTACCTTAACATCTGTTCAGTATTACAGGATTTTTACATCCCCAAAGAAGTCTTGTTAGGGTTGGAGGCCAAGAAGTATTTCTGAGTAGTCTCCTTTTTATTATTATTATTATTTTACTGCATATGGTGTCCTCCTGGTGCACAGGTCTGAAGGTCCCTTTTTCTGGAAAAAGTAAGCAGCAAAAGCAGAAACTTCTGCCAGTCCTTGTGCATGTTTGACAGGTGGTTTCCAAATAGTGTCATGGCTGTTGGGAAGCAACAAGGGTTGAGACTGTTTTCAGTTTGGTCAGTGCTGTGTTATTCATTTTCCTAGATGCTGAGTAAATTTGCTCTGAAGAAATTACTCCTTTACTGCCTTAGCTGTATCTTCACTATTTCATATCCAGGTCAGCGTGGTAAGATCAGCAGACAAAAGTTCTTTGTTTGGCACTGCTGCCCTGCACACAGAAATTCATCCATGCACACATGTGCTATCTGCTGCCATACTCTAATCTGTACATCTGTGTTGGGTGTATTTGTACATTGTGTACATATGGAGGTGATACATAAAATTTTAAAATACTATTCCAGTTGAAAAAAAGGAGAAATGGATTTCATAGAATTGTAGAAGTGTAGAACACCCTGAGTTGGAAGGGACTCGTATGGATCATCCAGCTCCCAGGCCAACTTCGTGGTTCATCAAGTTTGTTTTAGCTCATGCTTGAGGTGAGTTATCCACTGCATTTTCATGAAGACAATCTCCTCTAGCTCTGTCTTATCCTCTCCAAAAACAAATGTTTTGAAGGCATTTTATAGCACTCCTTGTTCTAGTTCAGTGTCTCACACAACTTAAGTACAGGTTTGCTTCAGAAAACTCACCAAGTCATACCTGTGTTTACATTTAACAAATGTTTCACCAGATCTCTTAAAGATTTGATCCAATCATTTTACTTTCTGTAAAGGATATTGATTGTAGACAGTCTTTTTTTAATTTTTTTTAATTTTATTTTATTTTTTATTTTTTTATTTTTACTCAATACAGTGCTGGTAGGATCTCAGTGCTTGGTAGCTCGGTCTTGCAATAAAAGGACTTTTTTCAGTGCAACAAAAGTGCAGATTAAGGAGCAAAGGACTAAGCAAGAGGAGGGGGATTATATTTTGGGAGCCTAGGATATGCTCTGTTGAAAGATAACTGCTTTGAGTTTGTACCTGAAACCTCATTATTTTCTCTCTGGTAATGGGGTCAGATCAGGAACTCCGCCTTATAAAGAATGTTCTCAGTCAGAAGAGATTGAGGTTCACTCTTTCAGTTGGTCCCCTGAGCATTTCTCACATGAAATTAGGAGGTGAGATTATCTGACAGAAGAGACAATCACCAGTCACTGCATTTGAGAAGTGTAGCCACAGCATCATGGGCCATAAATTATACAAGGTTCATAAATCTGAAAGCATCTTCTCTTCCAGCCTTTCTTATACCACTCCCTACATTCCTACTTCCTCTATGGGTAGTTTTATTATTTATATTTATTATAACAATAGATAGGTAATTTTCCAGGTGTTTGGGCTCACATAATTAGAAAACAAAAAGGAGTGAAGATGGCAAGCAAACATCTCCTTACAGCTCCAACTGTTCCAAGCCAAAGAGATTACCACTTCTGGCTTTTTTTTGTATTGTTCCTGTTACCATAAATCTTGGACCATTCCCATAGGCAGCTCTGCTGCTCTGATGAGCACTTTCCACAAAGCTGAAGATTAAGAAAGAGGTGTTCTGCAGTGATGAGGAGTTAGGGGAGTGCAGAATTTAATACCCTGACTCAAAGGAGGATGCAGGCTATCTCTGAGCTGAGCCTTTTGCATTTTTCCTCAGCTGAGTAGCTTCTGGTGTCTTTGGGCTGCTACAGAAAGAGTTACTCAGTGGATGCCAACGTGTATTTTCATTTTCAGATGTGTATATTCATTTTCAGTAGCCTGCTAGCAAGAATCGAAACTTCTAATATAAACACTTCCAAGGGATCACCACATGCTCTGTGTTTTTCTCATAATGTCATCAACTGATGAGCAAAGCAAGCCAGCACAAGAGCTCTGAGCTGATGTCGTGGCTGAAGGCAGGGCAGGTGGAAAGGCCTGGAGATTAAAGACCCTTTCTCCTGCAGAAGGCATTAACCAAGGCTCTGCCATTTGTCATAAACTAGTTTCTGCATGTTGTGTGCATGTCTGCATGTTGTGCAAGAAGAGATGATCCCTGTCCCAAACAGTTTACAGCCTGGCTGTCATCTTCAGTTGTTTCTAACAACCAGCCTATTTAACACTGTAGAAGAGAAAACCCACTGTGTGTTTGTCAGGGGTCTCCTCCCTCAAGAAACACTATTATAATTTTTTTAAAATGTCATTTAATGCACTCCAAAACCAAATATTTGTTCTTTGAATGCATTCTGATGAGCCAGGAGTAAACATCCCAGGGTGATTAATGGCAGTCCATGTGGGCATGCACACACCCCACACACATTTGCAAGAGCCTTGTAATTATTTGCACGTTTAGTGGCAGAATTTTGGGCATTTGGGCATTCTTCTGATTTTTCAAGCTGCAGTTACAGTTGGGTTGGATTAGCAGAAGCAGCCAAGGAGCCATATCACTCTCCCAACCCTCAGCCATCTGTTCTTGCATTTACTCAAGAGCAGAAGTGAAACAGAGCTACAGACTCGTTCAGTGAACATCCAGCATGAAATAATCTTGCCAGAGAACCCACAGTTAACCTGGCAGGGACAGCTCAGGACAAGAGCTAGGGAGTGAGTCTGGGCAGTATCGATTGCTTGTTAGTCCCTCATTTTCTTGGCCGTCAAGTTCACTCCCAAACACAAGAGTAAGCTCTGTTCACATTGCAGAATGACTAAAATTTCCAGTCATTTTGGAAAATTATTGTTTCAGCCAGTCATTTAGTAAAATTACTGTTTAATTAATTTCTCAAAAATTGGCATTATTTTTCTGCACATGTACTGCTACAGAACCATGCAATTACTTACTTCCACACTTGAGACTATTTCGTAAAATGATTTAATTGTTGGTCATTTCACAAAATAGTTACATAACTCATGTTCTGAGTGTGAAATGTGTTTGAGATCTTTAAGGCTATTAGGGAGGATTATTACAGTTATTGTGGATGCAATGACAGTATATTTTAGAGTATTCTAGTTGCTGGAAAGTAAACCCTGTCTCTGAATTCTCATCCATAAGCACAAGCCTTCATTTTTAGTTTTAGCTGCACAGTGGATTCTCAAGATGTTCTGCCACATTTAGCATCCCATCAAAATGCTTTGCAGTGCCATAAGACTGTGTTCCATCATGTGATTATACCTTCATTTATGTGTATGTGTAGATAACTGTACATGGGGTTTTCACACCCAAACAGATTACAAGTCCAAGAAATCTGCCCTGGCCAAAAACTGATCAAGTCTCCCATACAGCCAATTAACAAAATGGTCAAGTGAAGTAATTTAGCATCTGAGATATTTAATCCAACCTAGTAATATTTTCATCTAAACCACACTGTGGTGTTTGTACTTCTTTTTAATTCTTCAGAGTGTTGGAGGGAATGAGAGGAGGAGGAATTGTTTTACACCTACTGACTAACATTAATTATTAGCAGTTTTGCTTCTGTTCTGCCTAAGTTTTCAGCATGAAGTTATGAGTTGCAATGGGTTTTTTTTCCCTTCTGTGGGTTCTTGTGCGTAAGAAGGGAAGAGCTCAGAGTAATTGTTTTAGTGCTCTTTGTGTCTTGGGGCCCTCCTAAATAAGCATTGACAGATGTTGCAAGTAGTGGTCAGGAAGATAAAAAAGGGGGGCTGGTTCAACAATTGAGAAAAATTCTCGTGTACTTTAACTACATAAAAGAATTGAGGCAAACACCATTCAGTGCTGTATTTTCTGAGTGGAATCATTGAAGGATTGCCCCAGTTAAGTAGTTAAGGTTTATCTTCTGACAAAATGGATAATACACATGAACAGTCCCACAACCAGGCTTACAGATTAAAGAGGATTATTATATTGGTGGTGATAAATCTTCATTAACTTCAGTTTGGGACAGCAGTTCTGCATGCAAGGACCAAAGCAATGCCCTGGGGGCTTCAGAGACATCAGGCTCCTCTGAACATTCCTGGCAGGCAGAGAAAGAGCTCCCTGGAGTTCATAAATACTTGCTGATATGATTGACTTGCACCCTGGGCTCTTTTATGGGTTTGATTTCATTTCCCACAGATGTGAGCTACGACAGTGTAGACACATTCTTCTGTCAGCATGTCTGGGTTCTGTTCATCTGCTCCTTCTCTGCACTGTGGAAAGGATAGGTTGATTAAATATACCTTTAATATGATAGACATGAAGATCAAAGTGTTAATGGCACTTGTTCTGCCTTGTGAGAGGGAGTTCTTCAGAAGTGTTTAGCATTTCATGGATGGCAGTCTCCTCTTGCTACAACATTATTCAAGGTATCACAATTATAATGACTATGAACAGCTTCAGCTCACAGGGTGATAGAACAGTAGATGGAGGTGAGAGTCATTAAATGCAATTTAATACATAATAATAAGAGGGGAAAGACGTAATGGCCATTCCCTCCTTCCAGTTGTGCATGAAATACAAGACAACAAATGAAAACAGCATTATCAGCTTCATCAAAGGAGAGACCATGTTTGGGGCTAACACTGAATGCACCATTGCAAGGTACTGTAGATATTCATGAACAGGTCCAAAACAGTAACACAGACAAATTAACAAAACCAGGGTGCATCAAGTGCTCTGACAATGTGGTTACAACCTTCAGCCACAGTTCACTGAGAAAACAAAATAGGGAAAGCAAACTCTCTGTCTCTTCCTGGGTGCTGTCAGATAGAGGATGTTATGGATAGATGGACCTGGGATATTCTTAGAGATGATAGAAAATGTGCTGTTGTATTTTCTCTCTTAGGTTTATCTCCTGCAATAAGATCTCTGGCAACAATCATGGGCTTTCTTATCAGTCCTAGGATTTGCTTCAGGATTGTAGTGTGAATGGTTGTTGAGTGGGCTGTGTTAGCTTCTATACTAGATATATTCTTCTTTCTTCCTCCTTAAGCACATCTTGACCCTTTTCATTAACAATATTTTACTCACATGCACTACATGACTGATAAAGTACCCCTAGGCCACTACAGATTTACCACATTCATCTCTTTCTTTTGGTTTTAAATTTTTATGTAGCATATACTACATAGGATTTACAGCCCTCCCAACTTCAAATATATTCTGCAGTCTGCTCTGCCCATCTGGCATCCTCTTCTATAAATTAGCATGGTGATAGTATATTTTCCCCTGGGATCATAAGTAAAACGTGGTCCCTCATAGATGTTTTGTTGCATGGAAATATTCACAGCTCAATTTAAGATGAAGCCCAACAAAACATGGGGAGAAGGATGAGGGGGATTCAGTCGATGTGTTTCATTAAAGGTGACTCATTTTCAAGATGCATATTGACTTCTCTTTTGTGGTTATAGTGTTGGTCAGGACATAGAACGTGGGTATTAAATGAAATTTCATAAAATTTCACTTCTGCATCACAGATTTTGGAGTAGAGACTGATCAGCAACAACGTGGCTTAGGTTTTCCAGAAGAACACCTCTCACACCTGCATCTAGAAGAATTAATTCCCTTATTTTAAAATTGACAAAACCAAGACAAAGCAACTTGGTTTTAGGAGGATCTACCAAATTCCCTGGCCTTCTTCACATGCAGTGGTTTTCCTGGCAAAGTTCAGGGGGTAAGGAACAAGCAAGGTGCAGAAATATCTTGCTTTACTGCTGCCACCAATTCATGTGTCCTGAGATTGCCACTTCATTACATGCTTCTAAAAGGGTCATCAAATCAAAGTTACCAAAATAGACTTTTAAAATTATTTAAAAAAAAAAAAAAAGGTCAGACATAATCTGCATCTTTTTCTAGCTTATCTAGCAGGAAAATCAGTTTGATCATTCAGGGCTGGAAGCATCTGGTAGTGGCCTGCTCTGGAGAAGAAATCATCACATTTAAAGATTTACAAAGAGGAGTATAGTTTTGGTGACTGGAGTGTGGCTCTGGCATTCAGGGAGCTGGGGCTGTGATGTGGGCCTCCTGTCTGAACCTGGAGAAAAACTCTAAATAACTCTTCATTTTTTGTTTCCTATTGATAATAGAGGTGTCCGTGTTTCCTTTAACACTTCACTAATCTTGGCTCTGTAAAATGTTTAGGACAAGTCGAGTGTTTCTACAGCAGTTTATGGATCACTGATTCCTACCATAAGGAAAACACTAATACCATGACGTGCTAGGCCACTTGTTATAGGACAGAATTACCCAGACTGACCAGAAACCAATAGGATGTGGCTGAAAACTTAGAAAAAAAAAAAAAAAGTGCTTCTTCTCTACTCCAAAAACTCCAATATGAACTTCTATATCTCAGCCTGAGTTGAAACTTGATATACTTTTCATTCAGTCTGGTCATCTGCACTGGTTTATGACCTTGTTAATACATCTTATTACAAATACACAGCAAACTGAAGGCACTGAGGCAATTTTTAATTGAAGGGGTTGGGGCAGTGTGGCAGTTGCTCTAAAAGGGCAGTGTAAAACCTCATTCTCTAGGGAGAAAAGAAACTGATGAAAAATCATTTTCAGTGAGCCTTTCCCATTATGGGAATCACCTGCTTTTGGTGACACCTGAAGCAGGCATAGCTACTTGTGTTTAATGCAACTGGTAAGGTACACAGTAAGCAACATGTCCTTGAGAAGGAGATTGATTAAACATTTTTCTGCACAAATAAGTGTTCTTATACCTCCTGTGGGAAGTTTATTTACTCACAGCTATGCACACTGATGCTTTTGCAGTTTGGGCTGCCCAGAGGCAGGAGCAACTTTGCCCTGAACAAAAGCAGAAAAACATTTTACTTTTTTTTTTTTCCTTCCAAAACTGACTGACCATTTCTTGTCCCAGAAGTATTGCCGACTTTGACCCAGATCTGTGGAGATAAATATTGGTAGGAAGAAACAGAAGGCTAGGACATGGATATAGATTTAAAAACTGGGAAAAGAAAATGTGAAGCTTATCCAATAGCTTAGCAGTCAGAGCAGTGCTTTGCTATAGTTAAGACATTGATAGTCCTCCTGTTGGAAGGTTCACAGGCAGCACCTCCCTCCTTAGACTGCAGCTGGCAAAGAGGAGTTTGTGACAATGGTGACAATAATGAACCAATGGATGTAGTTCCAGACAGTTACATCAATCTCTCAGCTCTAGAATCTTTATTTTTTTTGTTCTTTTCCCAAGTTTAGGGAAAGATGAAAGCCCTTCTCCTCCTGTGTTGCAAGACCAACTGCGGACTAACTATGTTGGCTTTATTACATAAATATTCTTTTAGACTTAAACTGATAAATGCATCTCTAAAAAGGCCAGGGCTATCTAGTTTTATTTCTCAGGGACTCTCAAACAGTTGCAAAGCCTTCTGCCTTCCCTGTGTGTGCCAGCAAGAGTCTGAGAGCCAAGCACTGCGGGCAACCAAACCGGCTGCAAACAGGAGCCTTGCAAACACTTGTTTGGGAGCTCTTCTCAGGGTGCACAACAATCAGACTTGCAGTCTCCAGCTGAGAGGGCAAGTGTTTGTGACCGTGGATTAGCTCTTGACACAGCAAAGCCAGTTCCTGGGTGCTGGGAATACAACCTCTTTCACCCCACAGGGGACACACCAAACAGCGTGCACCGAGTTCAGGAGGGCCTCAAGTTTGGGATCACCAGAAATCTCCTGACCTTCTCACTAAACTTAGTAAAAACAGTGCTCAAGTTCCTGGTTTTACGATTACACTGAATTTTAGTCAGAAACCTCTAGGGAGGTGTCAGAAAAGGGGAATCTTGGCACGACAGGAGGGTGTGCCCTGGGTTTCGTTCGTTTGACGTTGCAGGATGAGAGTATGTGGGAACACAGTCCCTGAAAATCTGGGCATGGGTTAAATCTGTCTCTGGAGATACATGAGTCTTTCTATAACTAAAGGTTTTTCAGTCATTTAACTGCTGTTGAGTTTCAAGGTGTTCCCAAAACCCTTCAACAATAAAGTCAAAACATCAGAAGGAAATTTATTTTATTCTTCCAGTAAAGGAGATAAAGGGTTACTTGAATTCAGAAAGAAATACATTGTAATTCTTAATATAAATTAAATATTTTGAGAACATTTGCTACATTAGATTAGTCCTTTCTCAAGACTGAAGGGAGAGTGTGGTTTCCTTGTGTCCTTTCTTTGGAAAGATAGTTTCTGCCAAGCCAGATTTACACAGGCACACAACGGGGCTGTTGCCTCTTTTTGTGTAAATCATACCAAGTTCATATCAGGCAAATGTACAAATCTACTGCTTGGCATTGTATCCTGTGCTCTGAGTGAGCCACGTGCCATGGGTGTGTTCAAGGGAAAAATACTGTGTTGATTTTGGACACTTTATGCTTATGTAGATGCATTTTGGCCTGTGTGGGCCGGAAGGGAAAGCAATGACCTGAATAGCCAAGCATGAATCTCAGTTAAAACATTTACACAGCTGAGACCAGGAATCTCTCCTGTGCACAGAGAAAACAGTTGAAGCTGTTAAATGCTTTCCAACAAATCGCTGCCTGAAAGAGCAGCACGAAGGCAGGCTGGTCTGGAGATCACATTTGGAAGGAACAGAGAGATGTTTCCATTCCCATCACTGCCTGGTGCACGGCTCTGGTTTTTCTTCCTCCCTTTCACTGGAGTTGCCTCTATCAAAGCAGAGCAAAAGTAATAATAAAATAGTCTGAACAAGCCACTAAGTTTTAAATTTCATATAGTGATGGAATTACTTCTGTAGTTAACAATTTGTCCCTCCTTTTTTTGCCTGAAGAATTTGTGTGTGTGCATGTTTATGTTTATGTATACATGTATATGAATGTATATTTATGCACAGATACATACACAGGGTGATGATAGGATTAGATTAGGGCACTTCAGACATTCCCCTGCTCCTTGGAAATCAACCCAAAGGAGGAAAAAGCCTCCCAACAGACAGTTCCTGACAGACAGCATTTGGGGACCCCGACATTTTTTGCAAAAGTGAACCATACTCACGTTGCAACCGGGGCCTTAGGACACTTTGAGTGCCCTTAGAGGGGCTGCAGGAGATTTTTAAAAGAGCTCTTTACTGTCAGTGGATTTGGATTTTGTGGATAAAAAAGGCATTTGAAAACTCTGGGTCTTATTTTGTGAAAGGCCGGCACCCTTTTCATGGAAGATAAATGAAGCCCTGTCAATTATTCTGTCAGGAGCCATCCTTTGAGCTGTCACTTAGAGAAATAACCCTGCACAGAGAGGCCTAGGACAGGACCAGCAGAGTGTCTTCTCAAAAATAAACCACCCAGGGATCTCAGCAGTGGCCTGAGACTGTTTGAGGGTGGCCAGTAGAACAGTGATGCTTCACTTCCAGTCACGAGTCCCCCCCACATCCCTTGTGCTGGCATCATTAAATCACGCATCTGCACCACCTCAGTGACCCATCTGGTCATTTCTGCATAACTTCCATGTTTTGGAGTTGCCTTTCAGCCAGGGTGGGCCAGAGAAAGGAGCAGGGAAAAGAGCAGTGATGTGGGTTTAGGTTGATTCAAGCCCCATGTGAAACTGTGCCCGTGTGCAGAAAGAATCCAAACAAAGGCTTGGCCAAGAAAACTACTGTTAAACCTCCTCTAGACCTGCAACTAGAAACTGTGCCTTTTCAGTGCTAAAATGCTCAGTCTTATCTCCTAGCTCTGACTTTCCTATTTTATGCTGGAGTAAAGACTGTGCAAAGTAGTTGAAAATTTCTCACTGTGCCTCAGTGTGTTGCACTCCTTCAGGTTGTCACCAGTTTCTGCTCCACATACAAAGAGCTGCTCTTCTTCAGCTCTTCTTTCACTAGTAGATAGTTGTGGTATAGGGAATGTACACATACAAAATTTTAAAATAAAGAAATAAATAAATAAAAAAGAAGGAAGCAAGAAAGAAATCAAGCAGGCTGCACAGGCTTCTACCTGCGAGAGGTGGAGAGACAAGGAAAAAAAAAAGCCTCTCAGACAATAGTCATGTTGCTTCATAAACAGCTGAAAGTCTCTGAGGTACACTATGTTGAGGGGGTAGGCTTGAAGAACTTGTACAGAAAATTGTGATGAAAGTATGTCAAAAAAATATTGTATGATTCTCTAACTCAAATGCAAGTATTTTGCTGAAGTGCATAAAGTTAAACTTATATGACTGTTCTCAAAATACTGTATATGAGAATTTACCTACTCTCCTGTTTTCCAAGTAATAGTGTATTATTTCTTCAAGCAAATTCACATGTGATCCCAGCCTTATGTATCCTAAACAGCTGTCATGATGGATTGGGTGTACAGCAGTGAGGAGTGGGGGAACAGTATGTCTGTCATGAGGCACTGAATAATTTTATTTGGATTTTCTAACCGCTAGCATGTGTTACTGACAGCACAGATTAAGTGTCCACTGAGGAAAAGGAAAGCAGTAAGAAAAATATAGATTTAGTAGAACATCACTTTTTGGTTGTTTTGAATAACAATCATAGGAAAAGTCAAAGAAACTTTACAGAGGAAAACTGACCTTCGGTCTTTCCTAGAAATATACACCAGAAAAATACGCTAGAAATGACCTTTCTGTATCAACTTATCGGTCATGATACATTCAGTTATGAGTTCTAAATGTGCATCAGGCCTTGTCATCTGTCTTAACAAATCGTGTCGTCTTCACAGTGGCACAGGTGGCTGTGCCTGGCAAGATGACATTTCTAGAGTTGCTAAATATGGTTAGGATACAGTGGCACAGCATTTCTGCAGAATATTGAAAGGCAAGCAGAAGAATTATCTGCAGCCTCTCTGACGTTGCTCAGACCCATCCCATCTGCAGTGGATGTCCCGTCAGCCCCAGACTCAGAGTCAACGTGGCCATTATCATGCCCTATTTGGCACATTTCCCTCTACCTGGGAAACTCCTATTAAGGAAGAAATCCTCGTAAGTGGTGTGTCAGCTCTGCTGCTATTTTGGCTGGTGGGATCAAAGGCACAGATGAGCTGCAGGAAGTTCGCACGCTGCACGTGACACAGCGCAACGCAAAGACCCTTCGGCAGAATAATGGACCACTAAAAATACACTAGAGCTGCAACAGCTCCAGAAAACAGCCATGGCACACACATCTAAAAATATTGGCCCTATTCTCTGGCCACAGGATACCAGTAACGTCAGTGGGAGCCCACTGGAAGATAGTGGGAAGTCTATGGGAGTTACTCACATCCTGCATGAGTCCATGTCTCCTTGAAATCCGCAGCTCTTCCTTTAGGATCACTGCTTGTTGTTGTTGTTTGCCAGGCCCTGACATATAACTTGTTTATGTTTTTCCATTCTCTTTTAACTCGTGCTTTTCCTTGAGAGAAACAATCTGAGAGAGATCTAAGGTTTACCTAAAGTAAACTTCGAAGTTTGGGACCCTATGGAAATAAAGCCCTTTCTTCTCTCTCCCCAGTACCTTCTGATCTCTAGGCAGTGCTGATATTTAATGGATGTCCAAGACTGGTTTTCACTGCATTTTCTTTGTTTGAGGATCTTTTCTTTTCTTTTCTTGAGATGTCTCTAGAGCTTGGTCCTGAAACAGCTGACCTCTAAAGGAGTTTGGGTTTGAGCTGGCATCTTTTGTCCTTTCTCTTTTAACAAGTCTTCAGCACTAAATATGGCTCTATATAGAATATCACCTTACTTCTGTGTTCATGTATTGCCTTTTATATTTGCCATATTCAGACACACAGTATCTTTTTTTCCTCTGCTTTGCTGTCTGTGATCCCAGATGACAAAACTAGTCTCTTTTCTAAACGCTGAAACCATGCTAATGCACTTCATAGGTAAGAAGCAGCACATCTGCAAAAATTGAATCACAAAACATATATCCCCCTTTGGCATGCCAAAAGAAAAGTATGGCAAATGTCAAAGAACTGTTACAGCAATGTGTAAAAAGGACCATGTGATGGTATCATTGCCCCTGTTAGAAATAAAACACACTGTCTTTGCTTTACTCTAGGAGCACTTACACACAGAGGTTATTACTCTCTGAACTTCAGCAGAGGCATTTCTGGCTGTCATCAGGACACAAAAGGTCACAGTTAGGACTTAATGGATCAGCAAGAAGCCCCTCAGTTAATGATACATCATTTCATTAAAGAAAAGAGAGCCCCTTTATAAATGCATGAACTTCGTGTCCTACTCTTTTATGTTTCTTTGGCCCTCTCCCTTTCTGAGTGGTCTGCATTGCCACACAGTTGCATAACCTTAAATTTGGGGGATATTATTCTTTTCCATTAACACTGACTCATTTTCAACCCTGCAATCATTTTCAAGCAACTGTTGCTGAAGTCAGTAAGGTTACACTGCTGCACAGAATGAGATGGGATCTCATTGTCAAGATGCCAGCAATAGCCTTAAAATTATAGCACTTTTATTACACCTCCTCAGTATGTCTAATGACTTAATCTGGATATTATAACTATCATGCCAGTAGAATTTGCCTGTCAGATGGATAGTGCCAGGTTTCTGCCCTGTACTTCTGCAGAACTTTTCCATATCTTATCAAACCTTTCAGCAAAATTCAGATTACATCCCTCCTCCATCCTTTGTCCGCTGATGTAACTAACACCAGGTTGCCTTTTTCTTTTATTTTAATCTTCATTTCTTTGAAGTATGATTTGATTTCCAGAAACACACATCTCCTTGATCAGCTTTAGCATAAGTGCAACAGAATGTGTATAAATATAGAAGCTTGTTTATTTCAAGGTATTTTTTTCCACACTGCATCCGGTCAATAGTTTGGATTCAAATTTAGAGAGCTGAATGAAAACAGGGCTGGGATGCTGGATCAGCTGTAAAGGTTGGGGAATTGTCTGCCTTCTTTACATAAATTACCAGCTATGTTCCTAACAGTAAAAAAAGTCATGAGTGTTCAGCTGCCAGTAGGTTATTTTTAAATACCTAATTTTAAAATTATTATCTCCTTATTTTTTAAGAGTGTATGTCTTATAGGTCTCTTCATAATCACCCAAAGATTAAATCTGGGATTTTCAGACGTGATTTTGCTGTGATTTCCCTTGGGTGATTTTTTATCTCCAGCTCATATGGACACTTCCTTGAAACCAAAAATACCTTTGGGCTCAAACAGCCCTAAATTTCCCTGTTCATCCTTGGGACAGGGATGTGTAGTTCAAGTGTTTTTCAAGTGTAGGAAGAAGGATTTCTAGGGTCTCCAAGCAATTTTTTGTCCAAAAAGAAACATTTCCAAGCTGAGAAACTGACAAGTGCTTCCTCCTAATTTCTGGATGTACTGGTTAGGCAGCTGTAAATTAAACCTCCAGGGTCTGCCATTTTTGCCATCAGGTGGCTGCCAACATCCCCAGACCCATCAGGCACTAAAAATCCCTCTCCAAAAGCATGACTACAACATACAGGTCCCATCCCCACCCATTTCAGGAGGCTGGAAAACCACAGAAGTTCCAGCAAAGGACACAGAGGATGAGCAAAAAGGGATGTGGGTGTGTGTGTGTGTGTCTTTCCTCCATCTGGAAAAGACATGATTGAGGGGAGATATGGGAGATATCTCTAAATTCATAAATGGGGAGAGAGAGAGAGACAGCAGTTAACCATCAGTCACCAGGTTTTATGACACAAGTGAAGGCACAAAAATTGCATTAGCAGGTTGAGGGGAAAAAAGCTCTGTGTTTTATTGGGCAGCATGGAGTAACTTTGCAGAGCTTATTGGCATGGGACAGTGTGGGGAGAGTAATGTCCAAATAGGTTCCAAGGAACACTGGACAAATTCCCACTAGAAGGCTGGATCTGCAGGGCACAACTGTCCATGCTGAGCATCCACCTCAGGAAGTCCCTGAAGAGATGATTACTCAAAATGGGAGGCCAAACAAGGAAATTAATAATGTTGCACATCCTCAGTTTTATGCTCTCCTGTAAACATCTGCTGCAAACACAAGATGTGCTCGGTGGCCATTTGATCTTTTCACTGCATTTACACCTCCTGCTCAGTTTCTCGTGGCATATTCTCCATCTTTAAAAGGATCAGCTTTAAAACTTGTAAAAGGCCTGTGAGGCCTTTACTATTCTGTTCTTTGAAGGAGCATAAAGGGTCTACAGATCTGGATGAATTTAGACACCCTTCATAATCACACTCTGCTACTCTTTCCTTGTTGTTGGCTAATGTTCCTTGTGTGTTACACCAGTGTCTTCTCAAGATTTCGGATAACCTCAGATTTGCTTGGCTTACATTGTCTACCTTTGAGTCTTGCAATGGGATTCTTGCAGCTTCACCATGATCCTCCCCTGAAGTCACATGTCTGCTTCCCCTTCCATTCTCCTGAAGACCTCTCTCTGCAGGTCCTTCTGAGGTTTTCCTTCCAGAAAAGTGGCTCTAACCAGGGAGAGCCTTTGTTCTTCCCAAGCCAGGTACAACCCAAACACAGCCATCCATACATGCTGGGATTTATTCCTAGACAGAGGCACTGGTGACATTCACTCCTCCCTGAACCTACAGAGTGCCAGCTTAGAGCCTAATGAAAGGTTATCATAACACTTAAAGATAAAAGCAGTTCTGAAAAGCAAACAATGTATGTGTTCCCCGTACAAAATTTAAAATATAATCGTCGTCATCACACAAACCCAAGGCTTGCCCCCACTTGCAGCAGCAATACATCGTATTTGGGCATAAGCAGTTGCTGTGGGGCCTGATCCAACTCCCACATAAGTCAGGGGGAGCCTTTAAATTCAGTTCAGTGGGAGTGAAGCCTGAGCACTTGGTTATTTTGTGAACATTGAGATTATATGCTATAAAAAACAATGCTCTAGTTTTTGTTATAAAAGCAAGCAATGTCAGTGGCAGGTTGGCTCTTGAACATGGGTCCTCGATGCTACCATACTGAACACAACAAGTACAACTCACTGCAGATCTGTTTGTTGTTGCTAGTTTAAAAATAGATCAGTCCAGCCAATGGGATTAACCACTTCATTATTGTTGTTGTTGTTGTTTTTAAAAAGTTTTCCTGTTCTGTTGTTACAGATGAGTTCTGGTAAATATTTATCCTTACACTTGCTGTAAATGTCTTCCTTTCCTGGTGGGGCACTGCACAGCTCCAGATGTGCAGCACTGAACCTTTTTAAGAACAAAGAGGGCCCCAAGTGTGTAGCCACACAACAGAGAGGGGGACAAAAGGCTGGGGGGGGATCACTTGTCCTGCAGGGCTTGCTGGCTGTAGGAATTGCAACCAAAGGAGAAAGAGCTGTGTTACCCAAGGGTAACGTGGTGACAAAGAGCACGAGAACAACTGCAGTGTCGTTGGAGTACCCAAAACTTCATTTTCATCAGCTCCAGTGCCCCACTGGAGGAATGTGTGCTGAGTTACACGCCCCCAGCTGTGAGAGCCTTTGGGCTGAAATCGTGTTTAACTCACTGAAGAAGAGAAATTCCTCCTTCTGCCTTTTTGGGACAAGTTGGTGGACTTTGACCATTTCCAGGGCCTTTTGGGTGCCTTGAACATAACTGCCAGTAGAACCTGAGCATCAGCAGATCAGGACTACCATCAGCTGGTACCTTGAAGAAGAGCAAAGCCCAGGTGGAGTCACCCCCGCTCCAGGCAAATATCATTTGTGACATAAATAATGCAGATAACAGATGAACTTCTAAACATCTCTAGCTTACTGTTTCCTAGTGCACACACACACTGAGGCAGGAAATAGGCTGCCAGAACATGAAAGAAAGATCTGCTTGCTTATCTCATTGTATTCTAATGTGATTTTGAGGTAAACAAAAGACATCTATGGGCTTTGTTATTTTAATTATTCTGTGCAGCCAATATAAGCAGTATTGCATTGTATGATTAAACATAACTCTTGTTGGCTTGGAAATTATTTACATAAGTTTGCAGAAATTGCAAATAATTAAGGAAATATTTCTCCTAATGGCCTGTCCTGACTAAGGACAGCTTTGTTCAAACCAGTGTCACATCCTGGGATAAGAAGAGATCCACAGATAATATTCACCTGGTGTTCAGGTGCTGCCTGTCAGTTCTGCACATATTTTCTGCTTATCTCTTGGCTGGGGGGGGTTGGAACTGAAGTGACTATATAAATAGTTTTATTTTATGAGGTGCAGTAAAATTAGGGATCAGTGCAAAGCACGTGGGAGTCCTCCTACAGGCTTGGATTTGTCCTGTGTACTTACTTTCTCTGACACTTTTTAGCCAAGCTAGCAATGAAATAGGTGATACTCAGTGAATAACTGGAGGAGGAAGAGGACAGTTTGTGCCTTGACATGCTGGAATGTTTTAGGATTTATTTTTTTTTTTTTTTTAGCTGTTGAGAGTTACAGTCTTTCGTGTATTTGTCATGGGTCAACCAGAGCTTAAATTCAGCTAAGGTGGAGGAGGAGGATGGGTGATAAGTGGAGAAAACCTGAAAAAAAAATTGGTATTTTAAGATGTGAGAAAATTCAAATTAATCTGAGGTGATCTGCAAAGGAAAGATTAAATTCTGCCAGCTCCAGTCCTAGAAATAAAGCCCTGATAATGTACCAGACTAGTCACATAAGCTAAATTTTACTTGCAGAGTCTTTCCTCAGTTGTGTTCCCACCCTTCCAGTATTTTTCTTTTTAAATATGATTTCCACTAAAAAGGCTACAACACATTTGGCTTTTCCTATTAGGCATGCATGATGGCATGATCTATTTTGATGTTTTTTTCAATATTCATGACAGACAGTCCCACCCTTTTAGGCTGAAACTCCCTTTCATTTCAGGTGAGATTTTTGCCTGATGATCAGGCCCTGGGGTGTTTGGCTCATCAGCCGCCGTGTAATTAGCTAAGAAAAATTTGAATTGATAAAAACCAGGAGTAATGGCAGAGACTGCTGGCAGAACAAATACATTTCAGGGTGTATGTGTAAGAAAAATCACCCTCTCAAAAAAAAAAAAAAAAAGAAATGCAATTAATGGTATGGAGGCCACTGTGTCATAAAGTCACAATTCAAGGAGGGTTTTAGACAGTGTTGTCAAATGTCAAATTAACCCAGCAACTGTTTCAAACTGCCAAGAGGAAGTTGCTGAGAGAAAGTGAGAATAAACTCCCACCATTCTGTGGGCCCAGTCCTCTAAGAGTTTGGGTCCATGCAGGAATCATAGAATGATTTGGTTTGGAAGTGTTTGGAGAACTCTCTCAGGCTCATGGTGAGGTTCTTGGGGTGCCCTGCACAGGAGGACAGGAGTTGTACTTGATGCTCCTAATGGGTCTCTTCCAAATCAGGATATCCTATGATTCCATGAACCTCAACCCATTACATACACTGCAACTCTTTAATTTACTCAAGGTTTCTCATTTGGGATGGCTTCTAAATTCAAGGCAAAGACCTGGAGGGGAAGCCTCCCCAGGAAATAGCAACACGAGATCTTAGTGAAGCCAGATGGCATAACAGACATCTTCCCTTCTGCTACAGAAATCTTGCACAGTATTAGAGATTGGTTCCCACTTTTGTAATAAAATGTCTTCTGTCCAAATGCTGGACAAAAAGCATCCAGTCTCTGAGGCTGTTTTAAGGGGGCTTTTAGCCACCAAAGTTCCTGGTATTTCTTTAGAGCATTTTCATTTTCTGAACAACACAAATGATGTCACTTATCAATTGCCAAACTTATTTCATAATTTCAGTAACCTCCAGGAACTGATTAAATCCGAAATACTTTGGCCTGTTTTAAAGGAAGCCTGATTGTGTTTTTAAGTCAGCCTTGGAACACATGATTCTTTATTAACCTAATAAGCCTCCATTATCCCATTCCCAAAGTTCTATTCAAGTCCTGTATTTAGTGTAAAGTACCGTGCACTGGTTAATTAGAGCATATTATCTTGGATGAAAATGCTGAATCTTATTCTGCAGAGTCAGTGCTTGGAGAATTTGCAGATTGGTTCTTATCTGAGCCTTGGCATGTGTTAGCAGTGCAATTACCTACTTGCAATTGCTGCCTGCTACTTGGCAAAGGGGAGTGCTGAACAGAGAGTTATTTCACTAAAGATAGAAAGTGACTCATTTTGATTACTCAGTCATGTCCTCTCCTACTTATGCATGCACAATGGGAAAGTCTGATGGTAGCAGAGAAAAGAGAAGCAGCATGTGTTCGAGTCACTTCTCTGATTCACCATTTAGTTGTAGCAAAACTAAAAAGCCAGTAATTGTAATATAACCAGGGTGGGTAACAAGCCATTTCACCTTTGCACATTTAGAAGGTTGAATCTGAATTTAAAGGGAAAGGACAAGATAAACATGTCCAGAAGTAAAGGATGGTGATAAGTCAATATGAATTTTTTTTTTACCAAAGTTTCCAGTCAGCTTGGCTTTCTTATCTCTGTCTTTCTGTCAGTGTTGCAAAAAGGAGAAGTGTTTTTGTCCTAACAGCACCCTGCTTTAAATTATTGTGATATATTTTACATGAAAAGTGAATTTACAAAATACACTCCTCCTAAATCACAAAATACTCTTCCTAATCTAGTCTAGGAAGATTGAATAGACAGTGCATGCCACTTAACATTTGTAAAGCCTCTTACTGACTTGGTGGCTCCAGTTCCACCATTAAGTGATCCAGGCCTATGGAAGTCTACTGAGACTCCCAGACTTTCAAAACTGTCTCTTACAGATATATTTCATTATTTTGAAAGTTTTTTCATGGAACAGCTCTCCAGCTATGTCCCATTTTCCCACTGAAAAAAAAAAAAAAAAGTATTATTAAATTCAAGAACTTGCAGCACTAAAAGCTATATTGCTAAAAAGCCAGAAGTAAACCTGTTTGCAGTAATCTATTCAGGTTGAGGGTCTGTTCAATTAAACACCATTATGCTAATTAATTTAGTAATGGTCCCTCATTCTAATGCAAGCTTTTCTTCAAAAATTGGGAAACTATTTTCATGGAATGTTTCATGCTGTAAGGTTTTTCAGTGCTGTCACTCGAAACCCACACGTGTGAGTGTGGTTGTACATCTGACAAATTTCTGACAATGGCACATTAATGTAGCTGCAGCATTTAAAACTTAGGTTGAGACAAGGTATGCCATGCCCTCCTGTCACACAGCATGCACAGGGAAGAGAGAATAATAAATCTTTTTGCCCAAATTGTTACATTTTTCATTGAACAAAACCTCTGATCGCTTTTTCAAGGAGACTTTGAATTTACGTAGCTTTAAATTTCCTTTTTAGTGCTCTTCCTTTATCTAAACACCAGTTCTCAGTGGACAAGTGTAATGGTTCTCTGCCAGTGAGAACACAAAGACATGATTGCAATAAAAATTATGCACAAAGTTTTGCCTACATGAATACATTTGAACCTTTTAGAACGAAATAACTTCAGTAATTCTTTTTTTTTTTGTTCCACAAAATGATTTCCCCATTTTTCAGCCATCTCTAATTTTAACAATAAGTTGCAGGTGTTTCCTGTTAAGTAGGTAATAACTGTGTCCTGGGATAATAAAACTCTTGGGTTTGACCCATTTATCATATTTAAATTATAACTTAAAGGTGCATCCTGTTTACAAGGTAATAATTATATATGGGACTAAACAAACTCCTCTGGAGCCAGTCCAGTCTATTGTGTTATGCTGGGCTTGAAGAAATCTTAGATGGATAATGCCATAGGTAATAAAAGTTAAAAAAAAAAAAAAAAAGGGAAGAAACTAAGAAAAAAAAGTTGGTGTTTTGCCTGTACTAGGAAATTAACTTTGAAAAACTGAATGGCCACCAAAATGAGCAGTCAAGTGATCTTAAAACCTTAGCTGATGGCCAGAGGACTCAGTCAAAACACACCCATTGGAATTCTTTCTGGTGGAGGTCAGCACAAGGTGTAAATGCACCTCCTGTGTTGTCTCCCATGTCCTTCCAGCCCCTCTCATGCCCCTCTCTGAGCTGGGGTCCCCTGGCTGTGAGGCAGCAATGTCCCATTTGAAGGCCACTGGACTCAGCCTCCCACATTCCTCCCTGCTCTGTGCCATGGCTTAGGTTTTAAAATATGCCTGGGTTTGTCAGGAGGGAAAACCTAGGAGGTTTAAAAAATAAAAAAATAAAAAGGCCCTGTGGAAGGAGGTCAGCTATTGAACTCTCAAGCCTTCTGTTAGACATTACAGTGGGATTTGGGGTTTTCATGCAAAGCTCTCCACTCCCTTACACTGATGCTGGCCCAAATTTCCAGCCCCTTTCCCAAGGCCAGCTCCTTTCCTCGGGCTGGTGCTTTCCACCTCAGTTGTTTAACAGCCTGCAGGACCTTGTGCAGTGGGACAACAGTCATTCCTTTGTTGAGGTCAGGGCTTAGGGGGCGGTGGAAGGAAGGAATTTTGGTTGTCCTGTGTACGTAGGAAAGAGGCAACTTCAGCATTGAAGCCCTGGAAGAGATACCAGCATTCCAAAAAACCCCTAGAAAAATAAACTTGAGAAGGGATCAGTGCAGTCACTCACACTGGAGCTTGGCTTCAGCGTTTCACTGTTATTCCTTAAGAGCAAAATAAGCCCCAAACATTTTTCTTTTTTTTTCCTTTTTTTTTTCTCTTTTTTTCTCTTTTTTTTTTTTTTTTTTTTTTTTTTTTGCTACATACTGCACAGTATGAGTAATTCAAGAAGGGAATAAAGGCCGGCATTGTATAGCACACTTTCTCATGCACACACCAACTCCTTCCAGCTTACTGAAGGAATCAAAGGGTGGAGGGAGTGTCTCCCCAGCATTTCATGTAAATGACGTCTTTTTTTTTTTTTTCCCTCCAGTTTTAATGCCACCATAAACTCAATGTGATGAAGCACTGATGAATAACGAGCCCATGACACATTGTGCTCTTAGAACAGCTCATATATTTGGCATAGGCCCGGCCCTATTTGTGTCAATTTTTTTTTTTTTTTGCTTTTGCCCCACTCGGGCACAGGTTTGTAAACACTTTTACCATAAGGAAGAAATGCAGTTTTAGTTTCACACCAAGCATCCACCCAGCTCGCAGCAGTGGCCTCTCTCTTTAGGGTGCTGGGAGGCAGCAAGGCAGCTCTTGCCATCCGAGCAAGCATCGTGCACTTCCCAAAGTCAGTGCCTGGACAGGCCAGCACTCACACTCCACTGGGAGCTGTTGGAGAGGGTAATGCATTTGTTCCTACCTCATCTCACACCACACATGGAACTGCCATCCTCCCTGAAGCAGAGTTGCAGTGGCAATGAGCAGAGAAATCAAGACATCCTGGTGAAAAAAAATGCAGCTTCTTATTCATCCAATGATTTGGGAAGTTAAGAGTTTAATTTGCAATGGCAATGAGTAGAGAAATCAAGACATCCTGGTGGAAAAAAATGCAGCTTCTTATTCATGCAATGACTTGGGAAGTTAAGAGTTTAATTTGCATTTTATTGAGAAGAATGTCCTTTTTCTGTGTAGCATTGCCCTGGATTTCATGGTAACAACTGATCCTGTGTTTTCTGTATTTAAAACTGCCTAGGAAAGAAGTAGATTAGTCCTAAATCACCAAGAGTGACCCAGCTGCCAGAGGGGCCAGGGGGGTAAATTGTCATGTGGGAAATTAAAAAAAAAAATTAAAAAAATGAAAAGCCCTGGTGGTGACACTCCTGTGACAGAGGTGTTTCCATCCACAGCTGCCAGCCCTGACTCTGCAGCAAGGTCTGTCATTTTGTCAGCTGCTCCTCAGAGAGGGGAAGATCAGAGATGAGCTCCTGGCACAGACATAGAGGAGACCTCGGCCTTAACTTCTGATCTGGCCTCCTAGGGATTTGTGTTTAGCTGAAAATGTAGATTTCCAGGTGGGGACATCCCCAAATAGGAAAGCAGAATAAAACTTAACAGTGCTAGAGGGCATAGTGTGGGCAAGATGCTTTTCCAGGGAAGAAGGAGGCTGGACACAGTCAGCAGTCTTCAAGTTTGGCAAAAAAAAGCCCTTCATGGAGCTGAAAAGGTCTCTGCTTTCTTATTCATCAGTGTAAGAGTACCAGCAGCACAAAGTTTTGCCTTATAAAAATCCTCTGTAGTTTCTAGTCCAGAGTTTTTCATTCCTCATCTGCCTTTCTCACTTTGCCTGTCTTGAGACACGGGACAACACTTTACTTTAAACTTTTTTTTTTTTCCCCAATAAACGCTTCTAAGTTTTCAAATATGATAAAGGACTTACCCCTACTGTCCAGAAAGGTCCTTAATTTCTCTAATGGAAGCTTTCAAAGCAACAGAAGGGAAACAGGGTGTGAGGAACCTACACGAATCTGCACTGTTTTGAAAATCCATGTAAACATACCAGTATAAAATCAACCACTTTTCCCCCGTTGTTGCCAAAAATCCTATCTTAGCAAAAATAAAGCAGTGCTACAGAAACCACGTTGACTGAAATTAATTCCTCTGGGAATTAATTTCTTCTGGCAGAAATAATAGTTTCTGTAACTTTTATCAGTCTTCTCACGACAATAATTTTTAAAACTCATTTTAAGATGAGGTTTTGTCTGAGGCTAATTATTTGCTTCTAGAAACAGATAAAGCTAAAAGCATGCTGATAATCTGCTTCTAATCTCTCTGTACCAACCTCCATTGGCCCCATACAAATCTTCTGGTCAATGATAAATTTGGCAGCTCTGTTTTCAGCATTGGCTCAAACTCAGCTGATCTGAATGCTCTTTTTAAAACAAAAACAAAACCAACTCCTCCTTCACAAAATACACGGTCACTATTCACTCCAAGCTGCAACTGCTTAGGCTGAAAAAGGGTTAAAACTCCATTTTTTTGTGACTGCATTGAGTGCTCCTATTTTATTTGCCTCCTTGATTTTAAATCAGACACATGACTGTTGCTGAAACTACAATACAGTCAGTGTCTGCATCTCTGACAAAGATTAGGCTTTCATCCCTGTTATTTGTGTTCCTCCTCAGAGTTTTTTAATGGTTTTTAGCAGAGAAAAATAACAGTCATAGTGCTTCAGAATGACCCAGGACTTACCACCATGCAGCCTTTCGATAGATGTTTTGGGATCCAGGTTCTGGCTGTTGCTCCTCGGGGATCTGTGTCTTTTCAGGCGGGTTTCCAGTGACTGGCACAGGGAATGTAATAATCTGTAATAATAATGAGCAAAATTCTGCATCACCCCAGAGACTGTGGGTCGATACTTTCAGGGAAGCTGCAGTCAAGTGGAAGAAACATTAATTTGACCCCCGTCTGTGAGATTTCAGTTCATTGTGGTGACAGGACAGTGACACCACTCCATATCACCTGCCAGAAGAGTTGTCTTCATTCACCACGGACCCTGAGCTTTGTCTGGATCTGAATCCAGAACAGAGCAGTTACTTCTCCACCTTTGTTCTTATGGCCTTTTTTTCCAGGAGCTTCTTCCAGAGCTCCCTTCAAGTCTTAGAGGGCGTACAAAGAGATTTTTATCTCCTTCTGTGCTCTCCCCCTGCATGTCCTAAACAGTTTAAATAAGGAGCACCTTGAACTTGTTGGTCACGTGTGGTATGTTCCCACTAGGCATTGAACAAGCTTTTCCATCTTGTTACTATTCTTTACTTTTGTCTTTAGCCATCACCCTCTGCTATACATCTTAATTGTGGGGTTTTTTTCTTAGAAAAGTGTCTGTTAAAAGTCACCCTTTGCCAGTGGTTACCAACATAACACACAGCATCACACACAAACCTGCTTTTCCTCCTACTAGCAGTTTGGCAAGGAAACACATCAGATGGCTGGCAAGTAGTCATTTTATAGGGGTGACAGAATTAGCCTCAGAACTTACTCTTAGGTCTCTGGTTTACAACATAAACTTAAAATTTTCCCAGAAGATTATGGAATTCACACACACAGTGATCTAGATATTGCCATTTGTGTAAAGATTTTAAGAGGAATTAGTAACTGTCTGATCCAAAGTCTGCTGAAGCCAGTAAGAATCAAAGACGATAAAGGTACAAAAGAAATTATTATCCCTTTTTTTTCCCATTAAAAAACCAGTTCAATCCACTCCTTCATTTATGCTCCACAGAATAATGAAACATATATTGAAAAATAAAAGATAGTTTTCTGTCTTGGCAAAAACAGTTTAACAGAATAACATCAAATCATCAACATCAATCAGTCCGTTGATTTCAACTGAGTTAGGTGAGGAATTAATTTTGTACTCAAAAAAAAAAAGAGTAATCTGAGACTGCAATATTAATAACTACCCTGTTATTAAATCACAGCTGCAGAGGGAGAGACAGTACTTCTGGTGGGCCGAATAAGAATTAGCAACTTCCAACTGTCCAATGTATTATGAACTGATGTGAATTTAATGTACTTAAAGTATTCTACACACCCCATACCCAGTATTGTGACAGCATGACATAGCATAGGATGACAGCAACTCAGACAAGACCATCAGGCAGCCACCAGCCTGCAGGAGCGAGTGGTGTTTAAGCAACAGGAGGTACAGCAGTTCCCCCTCCTGCTTCCCCCATGTCTGATTCCAGCTTTCCATCCAGAAATCTTGCTCAGCTGGAAAAGAAACCTTTGCACGGGATAAGGTTGTCAGTCTTATAGCCATGTTAGAACTTGTGCTGCAGCCCCCAGAGAGATATCCACAAACCCCAGAGGGATCCAGCCACGCATTTGCAAATCACTGGTGCAGTGCATGAAGTCAGGCATGCTTCCACCTCTCTAGGAAATCCCACAGGGAGATATGGGAGCCCTGCCCTCAACCCCTGTCCAGAACAGCTGGATTTTAGCGCTCCTCCAAAGCCTGACAAGTAGATGGCCTTTGTCTGATGCCCCGGAGGGCAAGTGCAAGCTAATAAAAACTTGAGTCCACACAGATAACGTATAATTGTCACTGGGGTTTAGGTAATGGTCTTTCGGGCTATCTCATTATTCTCTTTGAACAGGCTTTGAATTACGCTTTTTCAGTTTTAGATAAAAGTGAACCAGTGGTTTTTGCAGCATTAGCAAACTGAGTTAGATTGAAGAGTTAGAATTAATGGGCACTTTGATTTCATCTTTTCTCTTTAACCTTGAAAGCAGCAGTCAGGCAGCAAAATCATTTTTCCCTCGTGTTTTCTTTTGTCAGTTGTCTTTTTTCCATTCTGCCCCCTCAGCAACTGGCTGATAGTGATACCAGGCTCTGAGTATTTCCCTGCCTTCCAGTGCATGGATGCTCTCTAGAACATCAGCACCTGCATCACGATATCTTCAACATTTAAGTGTCATCAGGAGGAAGTAAAAATATTTCTGTTGGTGGTGACCCAACCAGTTCTTCTGCCTATTCTTTTTTTTTTTTTAATTTTTATTCTCAATCCATTCTAATGGCTATTAGTGCTGTGAAATCTGAGTGAATCATAACCAACTCCATTGCTTTTGCTCGTTGCTTTTTGCAAGTCCTTGGTTAATATGACTTTCCAAGGCAGCTGTAGATCGTGCACCCAGCCTCGCCAAGCAGCTTTCAAACCATTCACCTACAAGAGCAGGATACCTAAATTTCCACTGTAGAGGCCACACATCTTCTGCTGGAGGAGGAGGAGGACCACACCTCACAGCTCCACCAGCCCTACTGTGGCAGGCATAAAACAGACAACTTAAATAAGCTTACAGTCTGATGCCAACATTACTGCAAATAAAATATGTGCAATAAACCCACAGGTGATGCATTTGATGGCCTGGGCTGTATGAGTATTGTATATCAGCTATCCCAAAGCTATCATTTGGCTTTGTTCTTCTCACAGACCGTTTTTCCTCCCCACTGTTTGTGATTATTTACTAATTTCCATCACCTAGGAGAGAATTTGGGGCAACAGTCAGTGTGACCCCTGAAAGGGCTGAAATCTTGGGGCTGTTTATCAGATTTCAGCTTGGTTTCCCTTTACTCCCCTTTTTATTTTTCCTCCACAATATTTATTTGAAAGAAGTGTTTTCACAGGATTTGCAATCCACAAAGCCCTACAGACTTGTAGTGGGAAAAAAAAATATCTCAGGTGCTACTTAAGAAATTCCTCATTTCTAAACCTCAGTGGATTAAAGTTTCTGCCCTAATGATCTGTGTGAGTGCTTTTGTGTAAAACTTTGAATAACTTTATTGATTACATTCTGTATAGTACAAGTCTCCAGACTCTTATTCTTATTTTTCTTTTCTCCAAAAGCTCCTCTAAAAGCATACAGTACCAGAATGGATTAGTGCATTAGCCCTTTGCCTTTGCAGACTTACTCGCAATCCAGACAGGATTTGGATGAAGAGAATCTTACCAGGCAGGATCACGCTTCTTAATGGAAAGTATTTCCACACTGCAAAATGGAAAACATAACGTTTAGCACAGCTCAGCCTGTTTGATAGCCTTGTTCTGTGCTGAGGCAACGGGGGTGGCTACAGGAACAGCACCCACCAGTCAGCAGTGAGAGGCTTGGACAGAGCTGTCTCAGAGCTTAGGAGAGTTTTCATAAAGAGCTTTCTGAGAAGAAGATAAAAGAAAAGCACTTTGGAAAAGCTGAGTGGAGGCTCCAGCTGGCATAACAGAAGTTACAGGTGAAAAATGAAGTTTATTGGCAGAACGCTTGGGTCTGACTGAAAGAGCAGCGCGGTGGCCACAGTTTTCTTTCTCCTCTGTCAGTGTCTCCATAACTGTTTTCCTGCTGATGTTTTGCAACAGAAGGCTCTTTCTAAGCAAGTAGATGAGAATGTGAAAACAAATTTTAGCTTTAAAATAATCTGAAGGACTTTCACTCTGTTTTTAGAAAGGAAACGGGATTTCTGTCTAAAACCAGTCTCTCCACCCTCTCTTTCTACCCTCCCTTGTCCTTTCCACCTGTTTGGATATTTTCACAGTGGGATAACACATTCATTCCCTCCAGACCAGGGCTCAGCTGTTAGGAATGGAAAATAAAACCAAAGTTTGCAGAGTATTTTTAGCCCAGGGAAAATAGAGCGGTTGCAAATACCGCACACCCAGCAGCTCCTCCGGCCTGTGCAGATCCCTGCCCAGAAAGAAGGGAAACCACAAGACCAGGCTGAACCCACTGATTTTATATCAGTGCCAAGTATTCCAGAGTGACTCACCCAATGATCCCACCCTTCTTTTTCTGTCTGTTTAAAGGTGCCCTCCCCAGAAGTCCCATCATCTGGACTTTCCCATCTTTGTGGCGCTGATGTACCACGTATGCACTTAGCTGGCCTCAGCCCATTATCCTCATCCCTTTGTCCAAGATAATCTGCTGATGACTGGCTAATCAGCAGGTTGCAGATGGGTCTCCTGTTTCCCTCTGATCTCCCATATCTCGAGGGACTGGCCTCCTGAGGAAAGGCAGTGCGTAAGGGGATACAACACTAAACAGATGACACATATTTTAGGTCCCCCTAATGGCTGACCCCGCTTTCCAGACTGCCCAAATGCCATTTGTTTTTAACAAATGGCCAAACCAGCTGTGGGGATGATATTTTAAAAATGTCTTTGAAAGGGCTGACTTGCCTCCAATGGCATTTGCTGCATGTGTGCCCGTGACAGTAGCCCTCTGTGCCGTCAGGCTGCTCCCACTGCAGGTAAAAATGAAGTATTCTTAAAAAGAAATTAAAAACTGACAAGTAACTATGTTTAGAAAAAGACAGTCCTGAGTGGAAGAGGTGGTTTTAAGGACCAGGAAGAGTAGCATCTAGAACTCACTAGTATCTCTACAGTTAGATCTGAGCATCCTTGGGCTGTGAGCTTTAAATAGAGTATATGCTTAAATTGTAGCAAAGCTGTGATTTCTTCATTGCTTCGTTGGCTGTGCAGCATCTTGTATGCAAGAGCAACACTAGAGGCTGGCAAAATTGTTAAAAAATTACTGAAAGGAAGTTATAAATCCTGAAATATTCTTCATGTAAATTCTCCCAATTTTCTGTTTCTGTCTTGGGAAAATCTGGAGATTTTTTGTAAAACTCCCTGGGACATCCCACAATAGGCACCAAAAAAGCATCCTAGCTCTGGATGCAGTGTGTGCATACCAGGTCTCCTAAGGACCACACTTATTATGGAGGCATCACAAACAGCTCAGACATACAGTGCTGTCCAAGAAATCCTGGAAAGAAATATGGCAACTCCTCTGGGAAACACTGAACTCTCCTCCATCTCCATTTACTTAGTCATCAGCAGTTATGGGTTCACTTAGTTGAGGGAATATTCCCAACAGACCTCCTTAAAAAGCACATTCTATTTAAGACCAAAAAACCAGCTGCTGATAATGCTGCCTTGAGCTGGCCATTTTGCTTCTGGCTTTCCATAGATTCCACATTTTTCCTATCCGGCCAGCACAACAAGCAGCTTTAGCTTCCATTCCATTCTCTGGGATTTATGAAAATGCTCAGCACTGACCTGACCGATCCCACTACAGCCAAGACCAAGTGTGCTTTGTTTTCCTCTTCTTTTTGTTCTTGACAAGATGGAGCATCCACAAATAAAAGATCAACCTGCAAAGTTAAGGCCAGCACAGGGTTATTCCAGTAGCTGACACACTGCTACGTGAATGCTGACTATTTACAGCAAATGTAATCCCACTTTATCTCCTACAAAATCTTCAGCATGTTATTTCTGGAAGTTGAAGTTAAAACTGCTGTGATTTGTGAGTATATAATTCAAGGAAACAGTTCTATTATTCCACTCCAGTTTGTAGGATTGGAGGAGAAACATATTCCTGAAGTTTTCAGTCTTTCTCCAGTGAACTGAGTAACATAAGCCTGGAATTATCTATCAGCAAGTGTTTTAACCCTCTCCATGTCTGGCAATATTGCTGCTGATATATGGCAAAAATTCATTGGGAATTTTTTTTTTTCTTTTGGTAAATCTCAGATGAGGCACCCCCACCAAACCAACCACTTTTACCCAGCTTGGATTCAGGGTGTCAGCAAAGACCCATCTAGACAATTCTGTTTCAGAACTGTCAGCCCCTTCTTAGAAATTACCAGAGGAAAAAAAAAAAATTGGAACAAAAATGAAAACCTTGACAGCATGAGCCAGATTTTTAAATGGTAGAATATTTGTTTATCAAAATATATCTTTTAATTTTAAGCAAGGATTCTCTTTAACGCTGGCTTTTAGTCTCTTTTCCAATTCTCTGAACCCAGAGAGGCAATCTCCACTGAAGACTACACTACAGCAAATTTAAGCAAAAACAAGAAGTCCTATTTTTCCCTTTTGAAGCTCCAGAGAGACCAATAAGAAATCCACATGCCTCAAGTGAGTCTACCAATCACAGCAGAAAATATCTAATGTGAAATAACATGAGCAAAAATCTGCCTACAGCTCATGAGTTTCTTCAAGAGTGACTTTTTTCCTAGATGGCCTTTCCAAGCAGTCTCACAAAACCTTTGGTACAATTTCCTGTTATTTGCAGGCTGTAAGGCAAAAAAAAAAAATGGGCATTTCAGTCAAGGCACACATAGCCAAAACCCTCTGTGCAGGGCCTAGTTCAACTGAAATTCTTGTTAAACTCAGTGACAGGACTGGGCTTCTGCAGACACCAGAAGTACTTCCAGAAAGTTCAGTTTTCATGTCAGGAAAACTGGAGAGGCAGTAAACTTTGTTATTTATGAGAGGAGCACTCTGGATGCTCACTGGAGCTAAGATGTTGGCATTTTGGTTACACAGGTGAGGGTACACCTCATAGATGAGCGTGAACAATCTCCAGGCCTGCATTCAGCAAGATGTGCACTTAAATACTTATTTACAGCTGCTGGAAAATCTCGTTTTCCAAGAGCTCTCAGAAGAAGTGTAAGGACTATTCAGCTGTGGCTTGGATGTCCAAAATGGTATTTGGAGGGATCTCGGTTGTTCTCTGACAGAGAACAGATTTTTTTTATTGACTTTCCCTAGCTAGATGGTTCAGTCAGATGACTGCAATTGGATTTCTGCTTCCCTCACAAGCTCAGCAGTCGTTGCCTTGGCTTGCAGCAGCAGCTTCTGGGTACCTGGTCCCACATGCAGGCAGGTAAATAATTGACAGATGGTTTTCTTTATGCGGCTAAGTAATAACTTTCAACATTATGTCAGGAAAGATTAGGGAGCAGGGGGGAAAATGCATTGAAGAAAGCTGGGGCTCAAAGTGCCCCGGCGTTGTTAGCCGGCATCCCCACCACGCCAGCCCCAGCAGGCGGATTCCAGGGGTGCCTAAAGGTGCTCATTAGAGAGGGTGTTTACAGGTGTGCCATTATCAAGTGCTGATATAAAATACTGCCGTGGAAAATCGCGTTTAATAAGCTCCAGCTGCCTGTGAAATTAAGGCAAAATTCCTTGTATTCGAAAAACAAGCAGTAGTAGGGGCTGAGACAAAAGGGCTGAGCATGAAAAGGGCCGTGAGTGACTCAAGCTGCAGTTTGGAATCAAATGGATGCTGTCCCAGCCTTGTTTTTATGCAGATACTTGCTCCTGCCAGCACAAGTAGGTGCTGAGACCACAGCCCGTCTTCTTTTGCCTTTGTATTCCTACGTGTGCCCCTAGACTTTGTTTCCATGAGACTGTAGTTTGCAGAGGTGTAATAATGTGTTTTATTTCAAAACAGAACATAAAACAGAAAATACAAACACAAACAGCGAGGCCTGGCAACCTCCCTCCCCTCCCATTTCCAAAGAGCTAGTTGTCCTGCTTCCCCTCCCAATTTTATTTTGGCTCAGCGCCTCCCCAGCTGGCAAAAAACTGGGCTGATTAACCCTTTGTTCCTAAGGCCAAATGGTTAACAAGACCTAGCTGGCTTTCCTCGATGATGGCACAAAAGAGCATCACTCTGCAGGGCTGCAGGACTGGCACTGCCCCATCCCCTTGCAGCAGGCACCTTTTTCCCTCTGCTTGCACAGCACCTACCCCAGCAGCCCTCACCCTGTGCTAGCCCTCCTTCAATAAAATAAAATAAAATAAAATAGCAAAATAAATACTGCCTATGTGACCTCACCAGCTCTCATCTTCCTCCTCGTGGAAGGGAAATCCGGATTGAGAACTCAGAGACGGATTTTCATGTTCATTTAAGGAAGATCCACTGGGACTATCAGTTGCAGAAGAGGGCAGAGAGAATCACAGTGGCATTAAATGAACTGGTTTGAGTCCCAGAAGCAGCACAGCTCTGTACAAAGCAATTCACTGCTGATGTTTCCTGCCTGATGGAAACAGAACCTGCCTTCTCTCTCGTTTTCTTTCCATCTTGGGCCGCCATAAGCCCAGGTCTCTGAACAGAGATTTTTAGTTGCTCACAACCCTCACAATCAAATTTTACTGCATCAAAGTTGTCCATTCTTTTTATTTTCAAGCATCAGGAAAACTTGCATAGCTTACTTGTGCTTTTAAAAGCAAACAAGCAAATGCATAATTGAGGCCCAAGATGCCAGCACAAAACTGCATGTTTATTGTCGTGATTGGACCTACCAGCAATAGATTTTGAGCCTACTAGTGAAATCTTAAAAGCAGATTAAGTATGCAGAAAACTGGTTGAGTAACTTTGAACTCGTGACAATAACCATTTTCATACACAGTAAAAATTTCCATTATTTTTCTTGGCTCGGTCTAAATTCAGGAGGCTGGATGTTGTGCTCTTGGTAGAACTTGCTAATCAGTTTTTTTTCTGTTTTATCTAAAGTACTTTTCACTTTGGGGGCGATTGTGAAGCAAAATAGAAACAAAGAACAGCACACTCTGAAGACATTTAAGTAGCCACAAACAGTGTACTCTTGGAGGCAAGACTATCCTGAGACATGAGCAGAGCTGCCTTTTTTTGTTTCCATTTTTGTCTTCACCGAGGCTTAATCATACATTCTAAAAATCCCTTAGGACTTTATGAACTGGTTAAGTCTGTCACTTCTCAAGGTGACCCTCTCATCATCAAATCCAACCCAGTGGGAATTTCAGGTGTTTGCTGGATCTGTGTAATGTGTTCCAGCTAATCGTCTTTCAGAATATTTCTCTAAAAATTCCCTTTGTTATTCAGTAGTTTTACATCTTCTCCCTCATTGTTCCCCGGGCAGCAGGAGCAGAGCTGGGACTGCCAGCACTGCTGAGGTTCTGCTGTTGGGATTAAAAACACCCTTTTCAGCCTGCACAGAGTCAAGGGGGGCATGGGCTACAAACTACATTTGTTTTGTCAACTTTTTTTTTTTTTTTTTAAATTTCCTGATTACTTTCATTGTTTGCAATTGATAGAGCTGTGGTCCTCCAGAAACTTGACCTGATTCCCTGTCATTTGAAAGGGTGTCTTTCCAATGTTGCACGGCATTTTCTAACATAATTAGTAGAACAACATAATATTTCTTTTTGCATTCATCTTAAGAATTTATTGCAAGTACCAAGCATCAGAAATTCAAAAGTCTAAGTCGGAGATTTCGAAGGACAATTACCATTTATAATCCACGATTCATAAATTTTGATTTATACTCTGCAGTTTATAAACTAATATTTACAATCTGTAACTACTCCTTTATTTTGTACTTTGTTTTGCTCAGATATCTTCATCTTGTTCAGTTTGAATTTAATAGAGGTCATGAAGCCATTTGTTTATTTACAAAATTTGCTGAAAATCTCTGAGTGGAAACAGCCTCCTGGTACTTATGAATTATGACACTAGATCTTCAGAGCTCATGCAATACAAGAACTAAATGAACTTAAAAGAGGACTTGCAAAGGTTTTTCCCAGTTGCTCATTTTTTATGAAAACTGCTCATATTAGTGATCTTGTAGTATTTGTCTTATTATCTCCAGTTTCTTGTAACCACTTTCAGCTGGGATTCCCTTTGAGGCTTTGATCATTTTTGGAGCTCACACGGCAGAATGAGAAGGAAATATATCCCCTAAGAAAGAAAATGCTCCTATAAAAGAAAATTCATTCTATAGGTGGAAGTGTTTGGACTAGAGAAAGTCAAATCTTTCGGTTAAGTTTATTTTTTGGGCAAAAAGTTACTGCCTTCCTTGTTTTATATCCAGTGCCAGCAATCTGGCAGCTCTCACCAGCCCAAAGTCACTTCCAAATCATTTCTTTGGGCACTGCATGAAGTATTTGAGTCTCAGTCAGCAAAAACATGAGCAGAGTTCTCTGTGGTGGGTTTCAGTTTTGCACTGTTTCCCTCTAGCCCTTGAAGCTGAATTTGCACCAGCCCACCAGCCGAGTGGTGAGACTGAGTTTTGTCTGGTGCCTGAGCTTCTGACTGCCTGTTCATTTCTTGACCAAGCAAGAGACTGTTCTTCAGGCACTTCAGGTTAATTTTTTTTATTTAATTTATTTAATAATATTTTATTGAGAGGCTCCTTAAGAGAACTCCCTGATTTCTGCAGCAGAGCTCACTTTTCCTCACTGGAGCAAGGTGGGAAGGGGAGGGAGGTGATGAGACACCCCTGTGTCTCTGAGGTTGCTCCCAGGAGCAGCATCTCCTCATAGGCCAGCCCAGCCTCGGCCCACCCCCCGAGGAGCACCAGAACAAATCCAGCCCCTTCATAGCCAAAAAGAACTTGTGATGTTAAACTTGTCTCCCTAAAATGATTTTGCCTGGGTGTGTAACACAGCTCTGGTCAGAGTGCAACTGCTGCCAAGCGTTGCCCTCCCCTTGCACCATTCAGCCTCCAACAAAACTAATGTTAGTGCCATTGTAAATGGGATATCTTAATGCAACACACACATACACAGGATCCCTTTAGATTCTGGTTTATATCTTCAATGAGAACCTTGGCAGCTGTAAAAATATATTTCAGTCTGGTCACTAAGCTAAGGATTTTTTTCCCTCTAATTTCATACACAGTTACTAAAAGAGTCGGGGCTTTTGGCAGTGACATTGCCCAGTCCTGTCAGCTAATCCCTCCCCCCATACACAAGTTTAAAAATGATTAATGGAAATCCACCCTGGCTTGCATGATTAATACATTTAAACAATTTGAAAATGGACATGCTTTTCGTTGTTGTCTGCTTTACAATGGGACGCTTCATCAGAATGAAAGTGGAATGTTCACAGGGCCAGGATGTTAATCACTTACATCTGAGCCCCCCAAGCTCAGTAACCAGCTACAAGCACGAGCATCTGGAAGTGACAAACAGATTTTTACAAGGCATTACATCAAATTTGTCCAGTATTAGTGGCTGAATGTATCAGCATGTCTACATCAACTCTTTAATTTGGGTTGAACACAGTGCTGTTCATTTACTGCCTGGCACTCCTGGGTGAACGCTGCTGGACACTGTTGGACAGCAAGCAGGATCTGATCCTGAGGACAATTTCATAGAATCACAGAATCATCAGGGTGGAAGAGACCTTGAAAATCATCTAGGAAATTATCAATTACAGTTGGGTTTGGGACATGTTAGGTGGGGAGAGGGGGCAGTCACGGAGGAGACGTGTCTGCTGTGCTGAGCACGGATTTGTTATCCCTGTCCCCTATCCCTTAAGTGTGTTCAGCCAAGTGGAAAGAGGATAGAGAATCCTCTGTATCGTGTTCTGTCTGCCTGTTGGGGCTGTCCCAGGAAGGCAGGGTGTCATTCCAGTCCTCTCTCTTTATCTCTCTCTCTCTTTCTGGCTCCTTGTAGCACTAGCAGCCCATCCTTGTCATTAACAAAGATGTTTCTGTGGATTTAAATGGGCTTTTTTTAGGCATATCTAGAACTATGTAAGGCTTTAGGCACCCAAAAAAAAAGATTTTAGCACCTTCCACTCAACATTTATACCCAGCACCCTCAGCTTTGTGCCCAGAAGTGTACAAATGTGTTTAAGTCCGTGCTTCAGGGTGTGCCCAGCAGTGCCCCTATCTTGACAGGACTGTGCTGCTCAGTGCCTGCCTCAATCTCAAGCACTATAATGACCACAGACATGGCATTTTTCTACATATTGCACACAAATGACCCGATTCATTCGGCAATCTCCGAGCCAGCCCCTTGAATGATGCTCTGTATGAAACGCTGTGGTCAGCGTGGCTTTCCTGCTGAGCCCAGAGGGTGACAGCAGTGCTGTGACTGCTGCTTTCAACAATGACTGTGTTCCTCTGAGTGCAGGGGATCTGACTTCTGGGGGGGGGGACAGACATCTATTTCTCCCCTCCAAGTGTCACACTCACTGGGCTGTCCTCAGAGAGTAAGGTCATTCCCAGCCTTTCTCCTCATCCTATTCCACATGACTTCCAGCAATGAAAGATGCATTCAGCTGGAGTCAGAGGGGGGCACCATTTCTTTCCCAGCTGTGAGAGCAGTTGCCACTGGAGATGTGAGTTTCCATCCCTTGGGCAAAGGAGAAAACTGATCTCTTCCCAGTGGGCACCTTCACTACTGGGTTTTGCACAATCTGTGCATCTATTTCTGGTGAAAGACTTGGGCCCAGTGAGATCCTTCACATGCAGTACGGACTCCAACATGATTTCAGGGGAGTTCCACGTTCTATGAAATAAGAAATAAATCATAAACAATAATTATTAACAATAATAAACCATGAACATAGATTAAATAATAGAAACTAATTAAAAAGTGCTCATCCTTAACTTTTTAAAACTGATTCCTATCATCTGTGCAACATAAGTCATATTAAGCTGCACAACTTAAGTTTCACTTTCCTGACTTCTTGTGATTTGAAGATAGCAGAGAGGTGGCTGGGGCTTTAAGAAACCTTTCTTTTTTAACTCTATGCATTAAAGAAAGAACATGAATATTTCAATGGAGCACTAAGGATAGGAGTATTTAAAAGTCATTCATTATTTCTGTTCAATTAAATTATTTTGTGATAGGAAAAACCTTTTCTTCCTCCTCTTCCCTCCCTGATTACCATTAGTTGTCAATTTAGTGACACTATTAAAAACCTCACAGTATAGACAGGTATAAGAACTGGATAACTCTGAATCAAGGGCTACAAATATTGTTATGAACTTTATCAATTTGCATTGGGTACTTCTGAGTAATTTGGAGAATCAGCACCGAAGTGAACCGAATTGCTTGATGTGCCAGCGTGTGGATGTGTGGGAATGTTGGGAGGTTGGAAGGATGGCTGTTCTGCAGCTTGGGACAGCTAGACAGCTGGAGGCTGTGGGTCAGCACTGAGCTCTGTTTGTTGTCCTTCAGAAAAGGCAAGCCTCTACCCCACCAGTATTTTTTCCCTTTTAACATCCAGCCGTCTGGTACCACAAACAAATAAAGTGCCATTCAGAAGAGTAGCTGTGCAAACAGGAGATGAAGCAAATGCCAAGCCAACGTGCTTCAGCGGTGCCGACATCTCCAGATCAGAAAGGGAGGACGAGGCCAGAGGCAAGAAAATCTGTCTCGTCTTTCCACCACATGACATTCAGAGAAGTAAATGAATCCAAGCAGTTTAATGTCATCAGGTTTTTAGGTCTTGAGTGTTCGCTGCAGGATGTGCTCTCAGGAAATAAAGAAATCTGAAAAAAAAATTCCACAGGATGAAGCTATCCCTAGACTAGTGAATCAGAATGTCCTGGTGTTTAGAAGCAGGCTTGTAGGGTATGCAGTTGAAATTCATTTTTTCCTGGTTGGCTTATCTGAAATCAAATTGATCCCAAGTAAACTGTGTAAAGTATGGGCTCTGAAGAACAGTTCCAGTTTCTCCTCCTGACTTTGGTGTTACAATGAGTTCCTAATATTCATCCTTTAAGGATTCTCTGGAATTTGTAAATTAACACTGCCCTCCAAAAATTTCAGTTCCTTGCTTACCTTGGACTGTATATACAAAAAACATATCTACAGTGCTTCCCACTTGTGTGTGGACACTGCAACTAGAAAAGCCTTATCATTTTGTGGTTGTAGAGTGAAGGTCACTTGAACTTCCTTTTAACTGAAGATGAAGCTTGAAGGTATGGATATGGGTAAATTTATCAGTCCTGTGAAGTCTGAGGGGTGCCTGCTTCTCAGTGTCCTGGAGCTGGACTGGACTCTCAGGTGCTGGTCCATCCCTTGCCTACGGATGTGCTCCTGTGGGTACCAGAGGGCCCTTGCCACCAGCAGCAGAGTTCAATTTTGGTTTTCCACGTGTAGTCTTGGCAATGTGGGATGGGCACAGCACAAGAAATTAAATCAGGGGTATACTAGAAAAGATTTTGTGCATTGGCCTGTGGTCTGTCCGCAGATACCTGGCTTTCTGACATGTTCATTGTTCATAGCCTGACCTAAGCAGACAGGTGGCTGTGGTAGTGACTTCTTTTGTATGGGATAGAGGAGGTCACATCCACTTTGATTTTTGTAATTACTTTTTCGGCTGTCGAAGCATGGAGCATTAATTTGCATGGGATATTTGGGCCCTGGTTAAAAATGCAAAGAATTTATATATCAGAATATAAAAACAAAAGATTCATCTAGCAATCCTCTGAACACCAAGATTGTGCTGCAGAGCAGCCAGCCAGGTAATGTGAATAGTTCAGGGGATCTGGCACGGAGGCTCCTACCTCTTTTATACTTTGAGAGGATTGCCATAAGCAATTCCCATATGTCATCGCAGAAGATGCCAGCGATGTCAGAGCTGCAGGTTCTGGGTATGTCACCTGGCACTGCTGTGCTCCACAGCCAGTTCCCTTGCTCAGAATGGGCCTGGGACTCGTGGTAAGCAATGACAGTGACTGCAGCACTTGTTGGTGGCTTTATCTTGTTGATGGCTGCCCTGGCTTAAATCCTTGGGCTGCAGACAAAGGTGACAGCACTGTTAGTGCATAGCATCTTAGCTCTAGTGAGATTTTAGGCTGTCCTACATGCTCAGTTAGCAGAAAGCACGGGAATAAAGCAAAGCAGCAGTTCATACACCACTGCCCTGTAAGGGCTGGGACAGAACCTGCAGTAGTTTACGTCACTGTCTGAAGGGTGGATTTTGTGGCAAAGAAGGAGAAAGCTGCACTCTTGTGTTAGAGATCAACATAAACCTGTAACTTTTGCTTGCCACCTTTCCCGAGGGGCACAGCCAACCCCTCACACCATTTGCACCCAACCCAACAAGCTGTGCCAAGCGCCAGTCAGTGGGGAAGTGGAGTGATGCTGTTGAACAGCCACAAGGAGCCCATTGTCCCCCTGGCCACTCTCCCTTCAGCAACTGAGCCGGCTCTTAAATGTCTGGGAGTCATTAGGGGAATAAGCCCGGGCAGGACAGCTTTGCAGGACAGCTTTGCAGCAGGTGGTGCCACCTGTGGCTGCCTAATCCCCTCCGAGCACGCAGCCACCACCCAGTTGCAGCCGGTGAGTCAGAGCCGCAGATGAGGCGAGCTGGATCCCTGGCTCCCAGAAGGGAGCTTGCACACTGGAGCCGTGCCTCTCTGTATTAAAAAGTCAGGGGAAAACAGGTGCCCATCCTGTTAGTTCTCTTTTTGGGGAAATGCAGTGGGGCTGCTGGCTGGCTAGCTGGCTAGCAAGGAGCTGATGATTGTGAACACACACAGTTGTGCACGCTCCCTGCTGAGTCATCTGCAGTTAGGACTCTGTGCCAGTTTCCATGGACAGGCTGAGCTTGGAAGGAGCTTCCTTTGGGAAGGTCTAGCAAACAGGGCTACAGGACACCAGCACTTTGAAGAGGAAGCACTTTTTAGCAGCATTATCTTGTGTGTGTTTATCCAGTTCAACCCAGGTCTCTTAGCTTCATGTGCTGTGACCTGACCACTGAAAAATAGGTAGAAGGGCCCAGCAACTTTGGTAATCGTATGATTAGGAATCACTGGAAAAGGGGTGGTCTTATTTAGTAGATGGTAAGAACCAGTAGGACTCTTGGCATCAGCATCTCACGTGAAAAGGCTCTTGAATGGTGCTACAGATTCTTCTGCTAGATGCATGGATTCATGAAGGCCAAAATAAGAAAAGGTGTAGTTTTAAATAACTGGCAATAACTTTATACAGATATTCAGAGAGCCCCTCTGGAGGAACTGGACATAGGAGTCCCCATGCAGTATCCAGCTCAGGGAGGTCTGTGAACAGCTTCTGAAGGCTCAACAAAAGATAACTGAGAAAAGCAAGCTATTCTCATGACTTCACCATGCAGGAGTCTTCACTTCCACTGGAAAAATTCAGATAAGCTTGAAAACCACTGCTCTCATCCAGGAGAAAACAGAAGACTTTAGATGGGTGAGAAAGAGCTTTTCCATCCTGCCAAGTTTTTTCAAGCTTCCACAAATTTCCCTCATTCATGTTGAGTAGAAACTGAGACCCTTTTGAAATGTTGCGCGTCAAAAAAGAAAGCCAGATCCCAGAATAATCAGCAGGTCTGAAATTAGGGCTGTCAGCTGGGACATGGGAGGCCCAATTGAGCTCCCCATGTTCCCAGCAGGCTGGGGAGTCCAGGTTCCCCAGTAGTTCTTGGCTGGCAACCTAGGGGGGAGCTTTTTTTTTTTTTTTAAAGCAATGAATGCTCCCTCAGAGCTGGCCTCTAGGATCCCAGTTCCCCTGCAAACTGCCAAAAAGCTTGGGATTTCAGGGCATCAGGCTGTGCCAGTGGAGCTGCAAGGAGATGGTAGCCTTTGCACCCAACTGGCTTTAAGAAATGGGATTATAAATTAAGTCAGCTCTAAGACCTGAATCCATCTCTGATTCCTGGAGTAGCAAAAGGCATACTCTATCAAAAAGATAAAAGTCAGCAAACTGATCACTTGGAAACAATGTCTGTCTTTAAGACATTGCAGGTTTGAGAGGACTGTCTGCGTTGCTTGTCTTTAACTTTGTGGCATAAAATATTGATGGGATCCAAGTAAGCACAGGGGAATTAGCCTAAATTTAAGTGTCAGTAAGAAAAGGAAATTAAAAAAAAAAAAGGCACGCAACTCATTTGTTAATTGCAATTTCAGCAAGCAAAGTAAACATCAAAATCAGATGTGTACATTTTACTCTGTACGAGGGCATGCACCTGCAAGAAGCATTCCCAGGGATGCAGATGTCATGGATGGGGGTTTAGTATATTGTTCCTGGATGGTTTGGCACATCTTCACATTCAAGGCCACTGCCTATGCCTTTTAATTTCATTGGGAATGAAAGCACAGACATCCACCGGGGCCACATAGGCTCAGAAGGAAGATAGAGGAAATCCTTTGATATTCAAAGCATCCAAGAATAAATAAAATAGATTCTGCTAAATTAACGATGACTTATGAATAGAAATGACAAGAGTTGGCTTCTCTGGAGGCCTGCAATAGCAGTAAAACCGGTATCACAAAAGAGTAAAAATTTAAAATGGCAAGCTTGCTCCTCCAAGACTTTACAAGGTTAAAAGGGTCCATTAACATGGACTGCAAGCACAGACCACGCTGCCAAGTGCTGTCATAATGGAACCAGCAAATACACTAATCAAGGCGAGTATTTGCTTAACAAATAATTGTGCAAAGTGGGTTATTTTAGCTTCTCATGCCTTGCTAATTCTCCTCCTCCCCCACTGTCCTTCTGCCCTCTGAGCACGGCAGGAAAACTCAGGCTGAGCAGAGGTGACTGCTGGTTCTCAGTGGCTTGTGCTGCCATCACCTGAGGGTGGGAGGTTGGGCCAGGCCATACACTTGGGGAAGCTCTGGAGGTGCCACAGGATGGGAAAGCTCTGGACAACTCTGTTTAAAGGAAGTTCATGCCATTTGAGTCTTCCTCCATTCCATGTGCTGTCAGTGAGTTAGGGCTTCGTGTAGTGCTAATCCATCCCAGCTGCACACGGGGCTAAGGGGGTTTTTACATTTCTGTGTCTGGATTCCACCACTGCTGCATGACTTTCCCATTAAGGGGGCAGGGCTAAAGTCCATCCTCCCAGTCCTGCTTTGCTGGCCACTCCCTGGGAGCGTGTCCTCCCAGAGCAGGACATGCTGTGGCTTGCCTTGTCTGGAAACTCCATCCATCCTCAGGCGCAACGGGGTGAAATGAGGACAGTTTGCTTTATCTTTAAATTTCCTTGTTTTCTTGGGCAGCGGCCAGACCCTTTGTTTTTTTGAATATAGTTGTTTGTGGTTTAATTTCCTTTGGGTTGTTTTTTCTAAGTATTATTATACCAGCGAAAATTCAGCTGCTCCCTGGAATTATATAAGAAAAAGGGACAAGATGCAGGGCAAAATGTTGATCAGACTAAACGGTTTTCCCAGGAGATCTTACAAGGTTGTGCAGTGGATCTCGCACACCAGCTGGGAAATTACTGTGTGCCTCCACTACAGGACAACCTGTCCTTAATGGCATTGATGGTCTAAGCTGTGCAAGCAAAAGCCAGCAGAAACAGGTTGCCATGGGGGCTTTGTCAGCCCTTCCTTTGCCACACTGTTCAGGGCTCAGGACAGGGCATCTTCCTGAGCTGCATCTCTCAGACATATCTAGATGAGTCAATGCATGCTTCTAAGGATGTTACTGAGGATGAGATCTTTCCCTGGAAAAGCCTCTGCAAACAGATCATCAGAAATAAATCATGGGAACATCTGAGAAGCAACTGAAGCTGCATTTGCAAAGGCAGCAGCAGAGGAAGCTGCTTCGGTCCTCTCAATGTCTGTTAGTGTTTGCAGGGAGGTGTCAGAGGATGGACCAGGCTCTGCTCAGACTGCTGAGCAATAGGACAAGAGGCAACAGGCAGAAACTGATGCACAGAAAGTTCCACCTGAGTATGAGGAAGAACTTCTGTTCTGTCTGGGTGACCACGCCCTGGGAAAGGTTGCCCAGAGAAGGTGTGGGGTCTCCCTCACTGGAGACATTCCCGAACTATCTGGACACAACCCTGTGCCATGTGCTCTGGGATGATCCTGCTTGAGCAGGGAGGTTGGACCCGATGACCCACCGTGGTCCCTTCCAATCTTACCCACTCTGTGACTCTGTGAAGCCTTGACCACCTCATCCCACCCTTGCACCACCTTCTGCACTGGGCCAGCACAACTGGCCATGAGACCGTGCAGTGGGCTAGGTCAGGGAATAGATCCTGCTGAAAAAATAACCATTTTTGGTTTCTGAATTATCTTTAGCTTGCATCAGTTTCCTCTATTTGTTTCCCGTGTAGCCACAAAGACAGTTATGGGTGTCCACGGTGTGACAAGCAGAAATAAGTGCAGCAAGTGCTCCTGCAAGAGTGGGAGCAGGGAAAAAGAGCTGCTGGAGTTGGTTTAGGAAGTGTGCATGCTGAATGTTCGCTGATTTTAAATGGCACCCAGTGGCACATCTAAGTAGCAGGCAAAATCGTTGTCATTCACGCAGGAAAATGATCATAAAATAGTAATTTTCATGTGCATACGAATCAACAAAGCACTTCTCCAGCATAACTGTACAAGTGAGTTGTGTTCTGTTGAGCACAGATGCTTTTGAAAAAATATTTAAGTGTGAGATGCAAAAGTCAACTCTGATTATCTCAAAAGAAACCAAACATAAGGACAAAAAAAAAATAATACTCTGACAAACAAGCTTCGTTATAGCATTCCTCTCAGTCATTCTTTTAGTGTTTTACAAACTGATGGCCCTGCACTGCAGAACTAGAGAAGGCAAAAACTCCCATGGATCTCAAAGAGAAGTGTTATAGAAGTTCAGTTTACAAGAACCGTGCCAGAACAATGTGAAAATCCCTTTTCCCACCACTGAAATGCAGCCACCTCTAGGATGGGATCTGCCAGATTTTTAGCAGCTCACTTTTGGGCCAGAGAAGACATTTCCCTTCCACAGCTGAGATTACAGTGCAAACAAGACATTATTATACAAAGAATGAACACTGTGCCCTCTGCATCGGTGCAGATGGGAAATAGAGAGGGAGACCAAGTCCTTCAGCTATGGGAATAGAAGCTCCTCCAGTGACATTGGGTTGCCCCTCCTGTGTAGCAGCAAATTCCCATTCACCCTGACTTTTGGGTTTAAAATGCTTGCAGGTTTGTTCTCCGTGCACAAGCCAAGCTGTGCAACCCCTTTCCCACAGGCCTGCTCCTTCTAGGAAGGAAGCCAGGTCACATTTGGAGGTGTTAAGATCAAAATCCTAGGGGGAAACTTGAGAGCAGAGAAGGGGGGGCCAGCCTTTGTGGCTGTGTGACAGCATCCAGACCAAAAAAAAAAAAAAAAAAAAATGCCAGGTATTGCTGAGAAAGGTTTTGTTCTTATGGTCTCTTAGTGTAAAAAACGAAGCAGAGGATGGTGCTGAGGCAGAAAGCACACAGCATAGAGAGGGGATGGCTCTGCAGTTGAATTCACCCAGTGGTATGTTTTCTCTGCAGGCGGGCTCACAGCTGGGGTAAATAGCTGGAATCGAGCCTCTTCTCCCAGTGTTTGCTTCCCCACACCTCCCAGATTCCTTTGTTTTAAACCAAAGGTTCTGATGAGTCAAAGTTAATATTTGCCCAGCACTTCCACTATATGAAGTACCCATATAAAGCACATAAGTATCATAATTAAAAGGCAGCACACTCCTGCCTTGTTTGAACATGATGTAACTTCTCACTAGGAAGGTGGGAGAAGAAAGGTGACAGCTGGGGATATTTCTTGATTTCCTAGGGATTCCTCCAGATTCCCTGACATTTTAAATCCCCTTTTTTCCCTAGCTATGTATCTCTTTCATTCCTTCACATTCTATCTTTCTTTTTTTCTTCTTCGCTGACCCTTAAATTGGTAAACACTGGGTCAATTGCGAAGCTATTGAGAAAGGTGAAAACCAGATCACTGACTTGTTAGTCGTCTCCGTGGGGTTCAGCTGTGGAAAACTGTTGCTTCTGCTTAGAAAGCTGACAAGTGGAGGCCCAGTTTCAGGTTCTCAGAGATGTTCAGTTTCCTCCAAGAGGAAACAGGCAGTAAGAAACCCAGAGAGATGAGTCCCTGCTCGAGTTTAATTATCGAGGAAACCATACTCCGTTGCTGGCATTTGGGAAGCCGTTTGGGTTTTTCTCTCATCTCCACAGGACTGACTAAGCCATGTTTTGTGGGCAGCCTCCCCGCACTGGGTTTGTTTTCTTTTGGCAGTCCCGATCCTGTTGGCTGACTAGGGAGCTTGGGCCCCTTTATTTGTGCTAAAATGGCAAAGAGGGGGAGAGCAGGGGGGGAGGGAATTTGCATCAATGGTAAATCACTATAAACCCTCCCTGCTACTGCTTGCTATTCTTGCCTTATGCACGTTGCCCTGCAAACCCTTGCAGGGGGTGGGGAGGACCAAACCCCAAGAAGCCACTGGACTCCACAAGGCCCAGAGCAGACTCAGCTTTGCAAAGCCACCATCCCAGAGCCCTGGCTGCTCCCAGAGTGGCCACATCCAGTTTTAGCTGAACCGAGGATATGTCCAGGCAGCTCGGAGGAGCTAAACAAGCCTCAAACATCTTCGCTGCAGAACTCGCTTGTTTTTAGTCTCAACTCTGAATCCATTCATGAGAGCTCAGTGCCCGGCAGGATCAGGCCTATCTTTTCAAAAGCAGTTGTGTTTTGCCAGTGTTTCGTGGTCAGCTCATACAGAGAAGAAAAAAAAAAAAAAGGGAAATCATGCAGTGGGGTGAAATGCAAAGAGAGGCTATTACCATAACATATAGTAATGAGGTTTTTGGGGAGGAGGTTGATTTTTGTTTTGAACGTCGGAGAAATAGACTGAACAAGCTGTTTACCACATGAAACAAAGCCGGGCTGGGATATTTTCAGGCCACTAAACTTGGATTTCAGACAGCCAACTTGGATTGACATACTGGATGAGCTACCGCCGATTGGCATGGAGAAGGGAGCAAAATATGCATCTGTCCTGGTGCCAACTTAGGCTAGGCTGCCGTTTTGTTTGGTGTCTAGAGAGCTGGTTTTCGTAATTAAACCAGCCTTCAAACCCTTTTTAAATAAAGCTGAAGAAAAGAGGAACTGAAAGGGATTCCTCTCGAGCGTATGCACACTGCTCTAGCAACTCCTGCACAGGTTTCTGTGCAGTCCCTGAAAATGTTTCCCTTTTCTTTTTTTTTTTTTTTTTTTTTTCTTTTTTTCTTTTTTTTTTTTTAATACTTCCCTGGTAAGACACACACACCCCCACACCCACACACACATCCATGCACACTCACCCTAGCATGCACCAACATGCAACAGCACAGCAGGTCAAGGGCTGAGGAGAGCCATCACCCTGGGCTGAGCCAGGGAGACAGATCCATCCACTCTTCCTCAGGGATTTTCATCCCCAAAATCTCAGGGGTTGCCCTGATTGTTTCGCAGCAGCAGCAGGTCACTGTACCTGTGCATAGAACCATTGCAGCCAAGCCAGCTGAACAGAGTACAGGCAGTACCAGGAAAGGGCCAAGGGGGTAAGGAGTGGCTTGGTTTTGGGTTTTTTCCCTTTGTTTTTTGTTCCCACCCAATATCAGAGCTTGTGGTCACTGGTTATATTCGCCTGGTGGAGTATGAATTGAATTCTAACCATTATTTCTATTCAAGAAAGCACAGGTCTAGGGTGGGGGAAGATTAAGCCACATTCAAAATTTGATCAGGCAAAATAAATATGTCATTTTAAATCCTGAACAGAAGTGTAAAAACCATAGCCAGTTGCTAAATGTTACAAGCCTGAGTGGAAAGGCAGTGGAAAGTAACTTGCACCAGCACCCATTGAGGTGGGTGGGAGGTTGGGCATTCCAGCATTTACCCCAAGGTGTCCCGGACCCCTCTCCAAACTTGTAAGATGTGACAAACAGCCAAGAGGTTTTGCCTCTTTAAAAGGTGTGCAAATCTAGTGTAATTGCACACACTTCGTTGTGCCATGTTAGTTTAAGTCACAGATGATTGGTTTTTAGGCTTTTCTTTGCTGTTGTTGCTGAGCTGATTTTTAAAAAAAGATGATTGTGAATGGAACTCCAATGGAGTTGGAGGGGTTTCCTTATTTTCACCGATTTTCTCTTCCTTTTTAATACAGAGTTGAAACTAACTTTTTTAACTCCTTAGAAAAGTATTTGGTTAAAATAAACACGCTTTTAGTAAAAGACTTTAAAAAAAAATCAAAGGCTGGAAATTTAGGGTGTTAACTGCACTTTGTTTTAGAAAGGAAAGTAGAAAATTCTGAATACCTTTTATATCACTAAAAAGAAATCATTAAGCAGTATAATTCAGCCAAAACCATCTACAGGAAAAATTTTCAACCCTTCTGTTATTTTAATATTGCACATCCAGAGCTGGGTAATTTACTATTTCAAATGACTAGCACACATGAAAAAAAGTTGTTCAGCAAAACAAAATCTCACTGAGCCCCTTGCAAAGGCATCCTTTACATAGGAAATGGCTTTGTGAATTTCTCCCCCCAGGATTCTGATCACGAGGAACGCAGGTTGCATCTCTGAGAATGAAAAACAGTCAAAATCAGTTGTGAGGGTCAGCATTCACAGCAATCTGCAAAACTCCGTGCTCAGCTCTGAGCGCTGGAATTTGCTCCGTGCCATCTACAGAACTCCCTGCCATGCCCAGCAGCAGTGGCCACTGTGCACTGGCTTTCACAGCAAACAAGCTGACTTCCCAGCAAACCAGCCCCTTCACCTTACTCTTGCAAGGGTGGGTGTTTGAAGAGGGCTTACCCCCTTCCTTTCATAACTTTTGCACCGCTGCTTTCTCAGCGCAGTGTAATTTTCCTGCTGGCACGTTTCCACCTAGGGATTTTTTTTTTTTTCACTCCCCACTCACACAGATCTCCTGCCAAACTCCGGCCTCTATCTCAACAGTCTGGCCTTCCCACCGCTGCAGCAAAAGGGCAGGACTCTTTGTGACAGATGACAGAAACATTTGTATCTGAGAAGATGACGGGGCAGCTGTGACAGAGGAGCTTTGCAGAAATAATAACTCGTCAAATTGCTGGCAACGCTTCGAGTAAGCACTGCCCGTTGTCAAGGATGAGCTTTCCTTAAATCTCCGCTCTCCTGAAGTGAGATGGGCTGCAGCCTCACTAAGAATATCTCTTCTATGTGATCGTGAGCTTCAGGTGACAGGTTTTGAATGTTGGGGACTGCCACTGTTTTTCCTGGGACACATTAGCCCGGGTGTTTCGGTTCCTCCAGCCCCTCTGCAAAGTCACGTGCAAGCACCAGCCTCCAAATGGAGTTCCATCGACAGCTGGGGATTGCCAAGACAGCTTTTGGTTTGTGCTTCCAGGGACTGAGGTGCCCTCCTGGCAACCTGTGGGAAATTGGAGGGTAGCAGGCAGGATAGAGGGAGCAAACGTAGTGAGAACGTAGTGGGAGAGACCCGCAGCCTCTCTTTCTGGGGGAATTATCAGCATTCGGGTCACGGCTTTGTTCATTTAGACAAGTCTGTACACGCCGGTCTGTGAGAGGGAATATGGACCATAAATTGACTCAGACTGTATGGCAGGGCTGTGTGTGAAGATCCTTACAGCATCATCTGAGCTGACATGGAGGGAATTTGCACAAATACCTCTGCTTGTCCTCCCAGACACTGTTTCTCAGAGGCAGGAGTCCTGTTCAGCACAGAGCCCTCTCAAGCCCTCCTCTCAGCCCTGGCTGGGGCTGATGTTTTTTTCCCAGCCACAGCTTGACCTCATGACTGTCTGGGAGATCTGAAGCATTTGCAGCTGACCTTCCAAGTGCAGGTTTCATTTAGAGCCAGAAGACTTCTTCCTGCTTTTGGCTTCTTCCCACTGAATCCCCCCTCAGTGTGAATCCCCAGTTCCCAGCCCATCATCCACAGACCTGTAGGGTGGCTGCATTTGTCCCTCACTGCTGGGGGCCAGAGCCTCTGCAACTGTCCCTTGGCCACTGTTGCTCAATAATCTCTTTGTCCCTGGCCTGGGGACAGCAGAGCAAGTAGGCAGATGGGAACAGAGAGAAGAAAAGAGGAAGGGAGAGAGGGAACCCACATATCCAGCCATCGGTGCTGTGGGAAAGCTGTCTTCCTTAAATCCCTACCCAAAAAAAAAAAACAAACTGTGAAAAGAAATCACTGTGAGGTGTTCATGGTGAGCACAGTAAAAATTAATGGACTCACGTTCTTTTAAGAATTAGACATCAGGTTTTTTGCACAGGAAATATATTTGTGCACACTTTTTGTGTAAATGGAGGGATGTGCAAATAGAAGCTCCTGTGTGTGTTAACAGCTGCCTGCATCGAGCATGTCACAAAGCATTTTGCTTGCAAAGAGACCAGTTTATCCATAAAATAGCCCAGAGATAGCACATTTCAAGTAGTGAGGACCATTTATGTTCCCTCAACAGTCCCTTGGCTGGCATACATGAAAATACCAGGTGTCTCAGAATCAATAACACTTTCTTGGCACTGAAAAGTCCTGAACCTAACCAAAACCCTTTTTTTGATGATCACTTGGACAACTGTAAACTTGTGGGAAAAGTTCTGATGTCTTGCCAGGAAACAGATAATTTATCTTTACTTGCTGATCTCTTTGATACTGTATTGGGATATCAAGAACTTTTTTCTCTGGAAGGCTTTGAGAAAATCAGGTCTCATCCTCAGAACCTCACAATATGTCCTGTAGGGATTAAAATAAAAGTTGTTTATAATCTGTTGCTTCCTGCATTGAAGGGGCTGGCAGAGTCTGCCAGAAAACACTGTAGCCTGCTGCTATTGCCACTGTGGGGTTTTTTTCACATAGTAATTTCACCTAAGACCAGGCTGCAGAATCAATAGCCATGGTCATGGCAAATTATTAAGAGAGTTGTCTCAGAATTAACTTGTTCCTGTACACAGGACAAGCTCCCCTTAGCAAGATTTAAGACGTGCTGGTTCTTGACCAGAAGAACGTTTGGCTGCTCTGATTTTCATGAAGTTCTTACTTTTGCTATACACACATCCCATAAAAACTAGAACTACTCCATTTCAGCAATCTCATGTAAATCAGCTGGTGGTGGCAGACAGCAAACTTGTCTGCAGGCTCAATGGTCCATTATCTCAAAGGATAACAAGAGTAGTCCAAACCCAGTAGATGAATCAGCAATATATGAAATCAACTTTGCTACAACCAAAAACAAAGAAGCAATTCACAGCAGATCAGTGTGGATGTGTTTAGAAGCTTTGACTTAAACAAATAATAGAAGCTGTAAAATAATTTTTTTAATTATTAAAAATCCCCCATTTTTCCCAAAACGTGATCATCCCCACCATAATTTTTTCCTTTTCTGTGAATGCATAGCCCTGGTATCAATTTTGGATGATGTGAACCATAACCCTTAAAATCCTTAAATGACTGCTCACATCTGCATGACTTCCCCTGACTTGAAAGGGCCAGAAATGCAAATGAATTAATTCACAGGATGAGCTTGATGCAGAAAAATGTTGTTTACTTCAGTATGTTTTGAACAGTTCCCGATTACCCCCTGCTTGGAAAAAAAAAAGGCAAAAAGTCATATGACACCAGAAAAAAACTTCAAGACCTTTTAGCAACTACTGAAATTAACCTGATGAACCCAACTCTTGCCACAGGCAAGGTAAACAAATTGACCCTATGACTTACACAGAGCTTTGCTCTGCCTGGAAGTGGAGGACCACTGGCGTCAGGAGTTTCAACGAGAAAAACCGAAGCTCTGTTTGCTCCGCACAACAGCGCTCTTCAAAAGAGAAGGATGGAATAAAATGGCATTAAGTAATCAGCACAGCGAGGGCATTTCCATTTTAATCTACAAATCTGCCTAAGTCACTTTGACTTTGCAGCACGATTTTTCTGGGTGTGGCATTCTTGAGTTTAAGCCTCTAAAGTCCTCAGCAGTGCTTGAGTTTAACCGTAAGGTTGTGCCAACAACCCTTTTGGGCTACATTAGGTGATGAACTGCATCCCTACTGAGCTATTTTCCAGGTTATTATTAGATATTTGTCTTTTTCCCTTGATCTGGCTGCAAATAACGACTAACAAACCAGAAATCTCTGGTTTGATTTGTCCTTCCTCCCAGCAAGTACCCAGTTGTTCGGGCTGTTTACCTTCCTGCATCTCTCTGAGCACTGGGTATGTGATGGTTTGGCTGGAGGCCACTTCAGCCCTACCTTGTAACCTTGAGAAGACAGTGCTGGGCCTTGCCTAGCAGCTCACACAGGCAGAGCAAACACATTAGAACTGCATTTCACCAGCTGTTGATGCCCCAGTGCTGACTCGTTCTGGACCAGAACAGTGCACACTGAACAGTAGGACTGGATCAGCCTGCGCCTTTGTGTTAATCAGCTGTGATTCCAAAAGTATGGGAAGCCCCAGGACACCCCAGTGGGATAAGACATCAGTTCAGGATGGACTGCCATGACCCATTAGACTTTGACTATCCCAAAAGAGCCATGGTTGGTGAGTTTTCTGCCTCCTCTTGATGACCTGTTAGGTAGCTATTGCTATGGTTTATTGGCAGGGTATGTTGCTGAATTAGCAGCAGGAATAGAAAGAGTGATGTTCCTGATGTGTACTGGAGCAGCTGATGGTACTAGTGTGTCCAACATTCGTCTTCCACCAGCTCACAAAGTGTGTCTGAAACAGGAAGGACAAGACCGGTTCATTGCTGCAGGCATAGCCCTACCCTCAGTAGAGATCCACATTCATAATGCAAGGTTCTCTGGCAAATAGTGGCCTTTCAGGGTATTCTGCCATTTATTCACTCCTGAAAAAGGAGATATAACTCTTTTCTGAGCTGCAACTGCATCTGTTGCTGATCTGTAGCTGTCCTGACTCCTGAAGCCACATTTTAACTAGAGGTCAGGTTTAGCTGCCTCCTTAAAAGAGGTGTGAGTTGTACCCAAGTAAATGAATAAGTGTAAACCATTTGAACTGCAACACAGCCATAGGCTGTACATGCTGAAAAGATCACGTTCCTCTCTGCTACCTCCTCTGGGTTTCACCACATGCTGCAGGTGGCATCCGTGGGAGCAAGGGAGGGAGAACTTCCAGCAGCAATGAGCTGAATATTATGCTGGCTCGCATAACATTATTGCAGGCATCTGCAAGTGCACCTTCTGCAGCAGGGGCCCATTCTCAGGGAGCAGAAAAGTCAAGGGGGATTTGTTCTTTCCTCTGCTTTCTTCGTGGTGAAAAAGGAGAGCAGCACGATCCACCTGTAACTGCTGTCGAGAGGTTTTGGGTAAAGCTGTGGAATTATCTGCCCATCCTCCCAAGCACCCAAGCCCATGTAAGCAGCTGATTCATTCAGAACTAATACCAGGATGTCCAGCCTAGATTCCACCATGTGGAGAAGGAAGTGCAGTTTTCATAAATCAGGAGGCTAAATGAGCTTTTCCCAAGGTAAAGGCGATGACTGTTGCTGTATCATATGAAATAGATATTTCAGACCATGATATGTGAGGGTTATTTTCATAGGCTGTAGTTATCTTCAGGAATGAATCTTCCTGTTGTATATAAAGCCCATCTAACTTCTGAGAAAAGAGGGGGTTTTTTTAAAAAAATGCATTTCATCATACAGTATTTACATTTGCTTTATATTGTTGTAGACTTACTATTTGGCAGCTGAGGCTTTTGAATAGTTCTGGTTTTCTTCTTTTTTTGTGAAACCTAAAGAGCTCCTCTCAGAGTTGGAAGGGCCAGGAACTGACCTATTGTCTCTACTTGCCAAGTCTGTGCAATTCCTTGTACAGGATATTTTCAGAAATGAATGTCTCGGTAAAGTTGTTTTAAAAGGAAAAAGATAAAAAAAAAAAAAATGCAGCTCAGCAGAGGGGTGAGCAGCCCCTTGGTGAGAAACCTCTGGGCAGCTCCAAGGCGATGAGTAACCCCTGCCATGGCCATGCCTTGGCAGCCAGAAGCCATGAGTCAGCCCCCCTCTTCCAAATTATGAGGGGGAGGTTGGTTTAAGTGTCCTTAGGCTTGAAAAAATAATAATACATGTGGGGTTTTTCTTTTTTTGCTGACCTTTTCTGATGTTTGTGCCCTCGACTCTACATTCTGCTCGTGTTTTCCCATTTCTCTCAAAGCTCCATCTATTTTGTTTAACTGAAAGCTGGGGTTCTCATCTAATCATTTCACTCCGGGAGCTGGAGCTCAACAAACAATAAATATCACAAGCCTGGCAAGGAGCTCTGAGAGCTCATGCTGGTGATTGCTGCAATAACAAACTTGGATGTTTACGCAGTGTAGAAAATAGATGCAGTGAAAAAACAAGCCTCAGTTTCAAGATATAAATCTTCCCTATTGTGAGAAATAGCCTCAGAGACCTGTTTGTTTTAATTAATAGTTGCAGAATGGTGAATAATTGGGATAAAATAACTGGCCCAAACCTTCACCTAAATCATAGAAGAAAAAACTAAAAAAAAAAAAAAAAACAAAACCGGCCAAACAATACAAACTTCTTTTAGGATATGAAATTTCCATCCAGCTTGTGGCTAAACAGTTTCAAGTAAGAACTCATGGCTAGACTCCTGAACTCAGTTTTAAAGAAATGTCCTGATTTTAAATCAGGCTGTTCATTTAAGATCCTATATACAGATTTAGGAAATCTAACTTAAGGCTTTATTCTGAAAAAATATACCTTGGCCTCTTTCATTTTTCTATTCAGAGAGAGAGAGAGAGAGAGAGATGGATGCATCTCTAAAATTTCTGGCATCAGGCTTGACTTGGCAGTGAAAAGAATATGTGAGGAGGTTTATGAAAAATAAATCTTTGCATTCCTCTAGCACCTTTCACCTGGGTGTCTCAAAGCAGTTCACTCCGAGGAAGAATTATCCATATAGGGATATTTGTATCCATATAGGGGTGTATTTGTAGCCCTGCTCAGCCCTAGAGGACACTGCAGCACAGAGTAGTCTGGTGACTTGTCTCAGGCTGTCCTAGTGCTTACAGTGGTTCTTCTGACCTGACCCCAGCTAAGGAGTGCAGTCCATCAGCTCCTCTGCCCTCCCTTCCACTGTCCCTGTCACCTTCCTCCTGCTCCCACCCTCGCTGCCAAAATCCAGCCTGGAAGCCCCCTGGGCTGCTGATCCTGCTGCTACCCCCCACCCACACACACATTTCTTGCACCCCATCTCCCTACACGTTTTGGAAAATGCAGCCCTGACCCCAAAGATTTTACAGGGTAGACACGATTTTATGTGTGGACGAGAGAGAGGCAAAGAAAAGCGTCTTGCCAAGACCCCCCCTTATCACTCTGCTCGTGTGTTTTATGTCTTTCCCTCATTTTTTATCTTTTTTGTTTGTTTGTTTAGATTCTGTACTCTTCAGGCTGGGGTTCCTGCCTCCTCCTCCTCCTGCCTTCACAGCACCTACCACAGCGCGGCCCTGGAGCCGGTTGGAGCCCTGCGCTGCCACCGCAGCACAAACAATAACAAATAAAACCAGGACTGTGAAGAGATTATAATTAGAGCTGTGCAAAACTCAGCAGTTTTGGTTTGCATCGGTTCCTCCCTGCTGAGTCTCCGCTGTGTTTTGGGATTTGTATGCAAAAAAAAACCCAAAGCAAAGCTCCCAAAGTGCCAAGCGTGGCTGGGTCTGGGCTCAAAATCGTGCACAAACTGTGGGGTTTTTAACGGTTCCTCCTTGAAATTTTACATCTGCCAAGGCTTAGTCCAGGTTTACTGAAAGGTTCTTGAACTTTTGCAGAATTTGGGGGCCAGCAACGTTTTTGGTTTCACTGTAAAACTCTCAGCTCCACTTAATATAGTAATTGTCACACCATGCTGCCCCGTGGCTAAAAAGAGGATTTAATCTTCTCCAGCTGCCGGTGAAGATCCACTCATGAGCACCACATCTGGCTTTCAAACAGTATTTCAGGTTGTCACATTTAGTGATGCCCAACTGATGTGGTAAACAGAGCCATGGGATCCAGACTGGGGGCAGCACGAGAAGTCCTTGCTGTGCTGCACAGATGTCCTGGGCTTTTTCTTGAGTCCAGCCAAGGCTGGACTGCTGAGATCTGTAGAACAGGGAGGGTAGGAGGGTGCAGCCACCCTTCCAGCAGCATCAGGGTTTAAGTATATTTTTCATACCAGTTTTAGGGCTGGGCATGCAGTGAAGGAAGCCAAACACAGTGGCCAGGCAGCCAAAACCAGAGGCTCAATGTCATGGATTCACGGTGACGGTCATTTTTGGTTTGTACTACTGGTGCAGAAAGACAGGCACCCAGTCACAGCTGGCGTTTTTAATATGCATCAAAACACAGAAATCAAAGCTTTCTAAACTAATTATCAAAAAAATAAATATCTTATTTTTCTTCTCATTAATTACTAGTTCCATGTGGGGTTAAACAAACCTGCTCTGAAGGGACAAGAAACACTGCAGAACAACAAATAACCCAGGCATTTTTAAATGTGGCTTAGACATGCAGATTATATTGAGTCACTAAATCAAAGTCATAGTTAGTGGTGAGTAAAAGTAAATCAAAGGTTGGACTTGATGGTCTTGGAGGTCTTTTCCCACCTTAATGATTCTATTATATGTAGATGTGTTGCTAAGCAATTAAATCTGTGGGGTTCTCAGTAGTCCCAACTGGTACCTATGTTATTAATGAATTTTAGTTTGTTCCTATTTTATTAATGATTTCTCTCCTGTTGACCTGAAAAATATGACCTGAAAATTATATGCTTTCCCTCATGGCAGAAAGTTGCTTAAAGGTCTCCATGGCTTCCCAGTTCTACCTCTAGAACCTCAACAAAGCCAGTAACCCAAAATCTTAATTAAATTGCAACACTAGCTTAAATTATTTTACTAAATGCTGGGACAGTGAAATCTCACCAGGCCATTCTCATATCCCTACACCTCCGTGTTCATGTTAATACATGTCCCTTTTTACTGCTGGATTTTTCCTCTGCAAAGATATATGAAAAAGAAGAAACATAGTAGAGAAAAATAATATATATATATATATGTTTAACATCCTTCTCCTCAGCAGTATTCCCTGCAGTATAAGGCTAAAGAGCTGTAAAAGAGGTAGTAATTAAAAGTGCAACAGAAAACTGAAGCAGGTTTCTGCTGACTTAGCATATGCCTCACAAGGAAGAAATCTATCTGGCAATTGTGGCTTTGCATCTCCCGCCCTGTCTCCTGTTGTTTGTGTAAGACACCGGTGCTTCTGCCACAGGCTGCTGCTTACAGCTGTCCTGTCAATGCCAGCTCTCATAGGTAATCCATCTAGCTCAGCAGAGTTCAAATAAGACACCTCCCTTTCTTTACTTTAATTAGTGCTTTACTTCAGTCTCTCCCCGGGGATGTAGCCATGCTGATTTTTCAAAACTCTTGGTTATTTTTCAAGCACAAAAGAAATGGAAAATATCCACCGTTGAGGTTCTGGGTTTGGAACATCTGCTTTGCTCGGTCTTCTATTCTCAATCAGTGTTTTAAATGCCCAAGAATATATTATGGAATAAATTTTCCTCCTTGCTTGGGAAGGAGGAAAAGACAAATCCAGTCAAATTCGTTCTTCCTGCCATCCCTTCTGATGTTCTGCACACACAGCCCTGCAGCTGTAGCCATTTTATGCACTGATTTATGCTGTCACGCCCCACTTATTGCTCAGACCCTTTCAGGTGCTGAGCAGTCTCAGCTCAAGTCATGAATTGTTCCTTGCAGGGCAGTTGTTTTTCCTGCACCCTTTGTGCCTGTGGCTTTTGATGAACTAGGACTGAATGCTGTGGCTTGGTATGACTGAACAGGTCACTGTGACAGCAAAACTGGACAGGGCACTCCAGAGTTCACCCATCCCTTTGACTTTTTCAAGAATTCATTACAAATTTGCATGTGGCAGTGCTGTTAACCAGGCAAGCTAATAAAATCCATCAAATGACAGATAAGCCAGACAGGCTGAAACCAAACGGTTCAGCAAAGCATGGTTGAGTCAGGAGGAATCAAGAACTGCTGCACCTTCAATCAGCACTGCCTGATAATATTTTACTTGCTTTGGGTTTCTGGGTTTTAATGAGGAAACAGTGGTGTTTTGTAATCCTCCCTGTTTAAATATGTAACAACACCACGTTGTGCTTCTGCAGCTCCTTCCTCAAATTGCCTGGCGTGTGTTGTGCAAGTCTTGCGGCATCGTTCAGAGGGCGTGAGAGTTTCGGGAAACATTCATTTTATGTGAAGGTGACCCTAGGGACTTGTCCCATGCCAAGCAGAGGAGAAATAAGGGCGGTTTTCATTCACCCTGCCTAACTGCTCACAGCACAGAGGCACAGCTTTCACTTTCCAAGACCCTTGTGAGTTAGCTTCTATCGAGCTTCCTTCCTCTCTTTCACTGGAACAGGGCATATCAAATGAGGGCCCAGACACAGGTTCCCTTGGGACAATGGGAGGCACGTTGTAGGCTTGGTTTTTCTGACATCAGCACAAATCTGCACGGAGATCATCTCTTAATTTTGCTGCAGGGTTTGGCTAAAATGCTAGGACGGTTCTTTCACAGAGCTGAAAATACAGGCCCAGAGAGTGGCCTCCCAGTGGCACCTCTGATCTCTAGTCAATCATCCTTTTGCTTCCTGATTACTTTTTTTCTTCCTGGCATGGCCACCATGCCGCACTTCCAGCCTCATTCTGCCATGTCCATGTCAATCCTCAAAGAGCCAACAACAGGCAAAGGAAAGGCAAAGGACCAGCACCATCTTCTCTCTCCCTGTCCTCCTCCAACAGTGACTGGTCTTCTTCCAATACAACCTCCTTCCTTTCTGCAGCCAGCATTTCAGTCCCCATACATTACTCTACCTTTTGTAGGTCTGTGTGGTCTTCTGTTTTGTACCAAGATTCAAACCTATCCAGCTTCAAGTGTTTTCATCTCAGAAAGATAAAAAATGGCAGATTATTTGACCCACGTGGTTAACAAATATTGACGAGGCTCATCCAGCAAGTGACTTGTTGTCAGTGCAAGAAGGCTGTGCTGGGGTGTAGACTGGATCTTGGGTTTGTGAGGTACTGGTTGAGTCCCACAAGAACCGCCTGGAACTTTTCTAGTACCGACATGTCTTGCTATCTAGATGGCCATCACCACAATGCCCGTGCTCCTCCCAATAACAACACTCCCTTCCCTCCCTCTCGCTTTGCCTTCCTTGCCAGCCTATAAGTAAAGATGGAGTGATAATTTGAAGGCAGGCTTTGTGTGTGTGTGTGTGTGTGTGAGTGTCAGTGGGGGACAGCTGTGTACCAACACCTGTGACAAAGCACATGAATGTTACCTCGTCAGCCATACACAATCCATCAGTATCCATCTACTGTGCTAAGGAGATGCTGCCTGAACTACGTGTCAGGTCAGTAGGGCTGGGTTATGGGAATTCTCCCTCTGATTTCAGTATCAGTAAGCAATCCTTGCAACTCAGCTGAAAAGAAACAACCAGCTGCCACACAGTCCAGAGTGTCCTCCCGCTTACAGGAACTAGTGAACCCTACCTAGCCACAAGGCTGGTGTGGTTTAGATGTTGTTCTTATAGAGGAGATTTAACTCAGCTTTAAAAAAAAGCCAAAGTGAAGGCAAAACAACCAGAGCACAGACGGCTTGACACCATCTCTTCAAAGGGTTAGGTGAGATGCAAACACCAAGTTCATCACACCCATCTAAACTGCTGAGTTAATGCGCCCCACCTAGCGAAAGGCTAAGGTCACTTCTTTCTCCATGCTCTTTTGTCACTATTTAAATATTCCGTGCTGCTGCTTCTTTTTATTGTTTCTCTCTGTCCGGTATTGTTTAGAGATTTAAAAATTAAATTAATCAGCACCTTGGAGCGTAAGTTCCAAGGTCGCTTTATTGTGAAATTACAGTGTGACTCACAGAGGCTGCAGATCCACCTTGGAGGCTGGACCGGCTTTGTTATTTCTGTCTGTTGTTTCTTTCCACGCTGGTTTTGCAGCAGGACTCGTAGGCACACAATGAACTGAGCTGAGAAATGGCAGTGCGTCATCCAGGGTGTGGCTGAAGAGCGATGTCGCAAAGAGAGATGGCAAGATTACTGCAGGGAGGGTCTGAGCAGGATCTGGAGGAGGGTGAAGAACAAAACATCCTGCGACAATAAAAATAACCATTTATGTACGTAAATAGGAGACAGTTCTGCAAAGTCTAATTTACCTACTGGGGGGAAATCAGGGGGAAAAAAAACCAAAATATTTCAAAGCATTGGCTGCAGATACAAAGACTGACAGGTGCATATACAAATAGCTAAAATGAGACAAACTCTCACAATAGTTCCAACACAGCCGTCAGCTGAGTGCCGTTGTAGAATGGCAGCTGTGGGAAGTCACTGTTGTGTCTACTCAAAGAGTGGCATCACTTGAATTTCTTTAGCCAGGAACGAGTACTTCTGTGAGCAGTAGAAATTATGCTGCCTGGTTTCCTGTGACTCTGCATTTTGTGGTTGATTATCCAAGGCTAATAAGGGGCAAGAGCTGAATAAAGCTTTTCCTGTGGTCAGGGCATCCTGTGTGGATTCTCCGGGGTCTAATAATACAGTTCACCTTCCTCTTCTGCCCTTTCTTCACTGAGGCACTAATTTGGATGTCTGTCTTCGGCACAAGTGCCAGACCTTCTGAAATCTGTCCGAACTTTTTATCTTGAAGGACTCTCTGGCAAATGTCTGAAGTTGGCCAGCTTACTGCAAAGCTGCTGTGGCAACACATACACAGATACATCAGCAGCTGAACCTTATTTGTTTAGGAAGCGAGGATTCATTTTTTAAAAATAAATCACACCTTCCCCCAAGCAGTAGCACATAATCTGCACAGTGCTGACCAGGCCTGCTTTAGAAACCCAGGGCTCAACTCTTGATAGTTTCTTAGTAATTGTGGGGGTTCATCAGTGCAACTGTGGCATGGGAAATGTAAAAATATCGTGCTCGCTGAAAGGGTACGGACGGGAAATACCCCAGGAACGAAGTGAAGAGGGATAGACCTTTGTGTTTTCATTTTAACAGGAAAGGTAGATGGAAACCAAAATAAATGAAGCTACACTTAAAATAAAGATTGCTACATTCTGGGCCAACAAAGGTTGTAGCACCTGACCTAAGAACGGGTGGGGATGTTTGGGATAAAGGAAGGGAGGCCTGGAAAATTGTGGAGTTATCTAGATGAGTTTCACGGAATGAAAATAAACAACCGATATCTGCCAAGGGGTGCATGGAATAAGTCAAACAAGACAGCCTGGTGGTTTCTATATTTTTTGGTGTTCATGAAGAATTGGGTCTGCCAGAACAACAGGCCATCATGGCAGTGGGCTTTATTTAGCTTCTACTCATGTACCTGTTTACCTGACCTTTGGGGTCGCTGGCAGAAGCTCCCATGGACTGAAGCTGGTGGTTCTGTGCTGTTTGCACCCTCAGCAGAGGGAGATGACGAGCTGCTGGGCTAAGGGCTGGGGCAGGGAGTGCTGGCAGCTGGCTCTGAGACACTGACGTACCACAGTCAGGGTGGCACCCTGCGTACGTGCCACCTGGCAGTGCTGCTTTGGGAATACAGCATCGTCTCAGAATTGAGGCCAATTCCAAATCTGTTACAACTCATCCCAAAAACAGTCAGTTAATGGGAGCCTGTTCATCAAAGCCCTCTTGTTGTTTAAGAGACACAAAAGCTGCTAGTTCTCTGCTAATACGAATGTCAGAGTAATTTCAAGAAGGATATCGTGATAGATGACAATTATTACTCTTCAGAGACTTGAAAAATAGTGGTGTAGATGTATCTCTGGGCATATGTGTTTAGGAGTACTTTAAAAGACTCCAAAAGCTTATCCTAAAGGTATAGTCCTGCAAACTGTTGACCATTCTGGCTCCACTCCAGCAAAGCACTTAAATATTTGGTGAACTCAGCAAGACTCTTCACACGCTTCAAGCTAACACCTTGTTGGACCAGGCTCAGAGGCCACACTGGAGCCACACCTTTCACAAGAGAAATCTCCCTGAGCTAGTTGCAGTTTCTGTGGCTGCTGTGGCCATTTGCTTCCTCACAGACAACTACCAGCAGGCTTTATCAACACTGGTATTGTCTGGCCTTGCTGAAGGAAAAAAAAAAAATTCAGTGGATTCAGCATTTCACCTCAGTGAAATTTCTCTAGCAGGACAAGCAAGGTGAGAGGGAGGCAGTTTTTCATGCAATGCTGTAGAGGAAAGATTTCCCTTCCTAAAATCAGCAGTCTCTGGGCAGCAATAAATCCACGTGCTAAAAAATAAAGCTATTCCTAAAATAAACAGTTCAGGCTTCGAACTGTACAATAGGCAATTAGTTTGAATAATTGGGTGTAACCCTAGGCAGAGAGAAGCTACAGGACCAGATGTGCATATAAAGCTACACATTGGCTTTATAGGATCTAATCAAATCAGTCCACCATCTGGGATGAGAAGAAAAATTGTCTGACAGACCTGGTCAATACGAGGAAATGGCACAAATTTCTGGATAACGAGCTTAAGCTAAATCAATATGTCACATGAGTCAGAAATGGAAGCATCCATAAAATGGATTGCACTGCTTCAGCTAAATCACATCTGATTTTGCTAAATTAATACCATTTTCTCCTACAAACTAGACCCTAGGTGACCTATCACAAATAACAAGCTGGGAACACTCCGAAACAAGTACAGGCAGGTAGAATAGCTCATGGCAGACTCTTCTATCCATACAAAATAAATCTTCCCCATCAAATTATTCTTTTCCAAGCAGTTGGTGCTAAAGCCCCGCAATCAGTTGATTGTAAGTCAGAGCTTCAGTGAGTGGATCCTGCTTCATTAGAGCTACTCAGGGAGCCAGGAGCTGCAGCAAAGGCTGGAAACAGAGGAATTGGTGGTGGTAAATCCCAGAGCTCAGGGTGGGTCACTGAGCACTCTGGTGGTTTGGAAACCCTGGGCTGGGATGTTGTGTTTGCATGGCCACAGTCGCTCTGGCCCCAAAGGGGGTTGACTTTGCGGTGTCAGCTGGAAAATACCACAACACCCTGGGAATGTCCTTGTTCACCTCCTGGGCTCTGATGGTTCTTGGTTGTCCGTGCTTGGGTTGGCAGTTTAGCCTGGCATGAGGGTTGCATGTCAAGGAGAAGAAGTCTGGATGTCTTGTGGGGCTTCCACAACCAAAGCACCCATGGTGCAGCGGTTCCAATAGCAGGGGACGGGGCTCAACCACGCAGTCCCTTCCATCCTCTGCTCCTGCTGTGACACTTGGGCTGCCCTGTGGGCACAGCTTCATAGCTTTCTGCACTTGACTGAGGCAAACAGGAAGCCAAAGTCAATCCAGCTTAACCAAAAGCAGAACCTGCTGTTGCTCCATGACATTTTGATTAGTAACACAAAATTGAGCTGTCTTCTCTCCCTCCTCCATTTCGTGCTGCATCCCTGGTCCCAGCAGCCCAGACATGGAGCAGACAACTGCACCAAGGCTGTACAGCTCAGCCACGTTGATCAGCCCCTGTGGGACTGCTCCAGGGAGGGAGACAGCAGAGCCTTAAGGAGGTGACAGCAACTTTATTTGATTTATGGGGCATAGCTTTTGATACAAAGCTTCACTGACTTAGCAACACACGAGGGTGTTTGTGGGTTTACAGATTTACTCCAGTGCTCCAGCAGACCATCTTCCCCTTCTCTGGAAATAGTTCATGTCAGTGTGTTGTGCACATAATTGATACTGGCTTTCCCAGCCTCCAGAAATCATAATAAAAAGATAGACAAAACGCAGGGGGAGGGATTTTTCTGACCTAGAGTGAGGGGATTTCAGGGAGACCATGTGACTACTCCAACTGAGTTTTCCACACATGCATTTTGTTTATGGTTGGTCTGTGTGTGCAAAACATGTCAGGAAAAAAAAAAAAAGCTCTCAGGGAAGTTTGGAATCTGTCCAGCATGTGGCAAATCCCCAGCATGACCCAGCCCTCCTCTTCCATCCTGCTGCCATTCCTAAGATCCTTCTACACAAGGCATTTCTGCAGCAGGAGAAAACCAAGGTAAAAAGAGGTATTTAAGGAACACCAGCTTTCACAAACAGAGGCTCTACAGTACCCTCAAACAGCCATAGGTGTTGAAAGCCAACCTGGTGAAGGGCAGGAACACCTTGTGTCTCATGGGTTGAGTGACTTCATTGGCTTGTTGTGACTCACTGGGGCTGATTGCAGGGCATCCTCTTTGTCCAACAGTCCTGCCTGTCACCGTGGAGCCCAGCCCACTTCCCCAGAGGGATGGAGGGCGTGCGGGGATGGTGAGGCAGTGTCAGGATGAACACACATTCCAACACCCCTTCAGCTCACCTCCCAGTCCCAGTAACAGCACTGTAACATTTTAAACTGCTTTTGCAAGTCTCCTTTCTGCAGAGCAGTTGAAAGGATACAGGAGCATTTTAACAGTTTTATAGATCATCTCCAGAGCAGTGCCGTGGTGTGGGAGAACAGAAGTATTGTTGCCATTTGCCCGTGGACAGCTGCCAAACTCACCTGTCTCCACCGAGCCTTCCAGGGCCATATCACATCTCTCTGGAAACTCTGCAGCAATCTCTGGATGGCTTCTCACTTTACTCATCTTAAAAACACGTTGCTCAGCTTAACCCTTTGTCAGCACACCCGCCTGGGTGTGTTACTCCAAGCAGGCAACTCCTTCTGTTTGGGCTTAAGGAGAGGAATAGCTGCTAAGGGGGTTTGGAGAAACCAGGAGCCTTCTCTGAAAAAAAAAAAAAACTTGTGTTTTTTTGTGTGAAAATGATTCTAACCCTGCAAGTCATCCTACTGACTTCAGACAAACCTTGAAGTGTCCTAATCACAGTTAAGCAGCCTCCAGATCTGACCCTTTTTTAATGCTCTCCCACTGAACAAGGTGCTTAAGAATTTTCCTTTCTGACTGAAGTTTTACTGGCCCAGTTGCATATTTGCAAGTAAGGGATACTTTAGAACATCTGAAGCCAGAAAGTGGTGGCTTGAGCCTGTGCATAAAATACAAAGCCAAGAATTAGAAGAGATCTGCCACTGGCCACATTTTCTTACGGCTCGCCTAATTTTGCAGAGTCATGCTTCTAATCTCAGAAATTATCATTAAACCCTCACATGCGTGTGGTTGACACAGAAGAACAACTCAGAAGTTTTATTTGTTGGCATTCAGGGAATATTTGGTGATCCTCATGTGGAAGGTGTGACAGAAGTGTGGTGTAATCTACTCCCTTATGTACGAATTTCTCGTTTTCCATCCCTACAAATGAATATTTACATTCTCCACCCTCCTCTTCTCCTGGAAGGAAAAGTGCATAAAATTATTCCCCATCACTGAGTTGGCAAAATACAGAGATATACAGCAAGTTTAAATGATATGGAATATGCAGGCATAGCTTATCTAAGATCAAGCCTGCAGATCAAAATCAACAAAGCATCACAAAAGAAAGCCCCAAAAGATCTTTTGTCTACCTGATCCCATTTCCCTGCCTACACCTCTTTTTACCCTATTGCAAAATACTGGTTCTGCTTTAGTTTCTGCTCTGCAGCAACATTTCTGCTTAAGAAAGATTCTGTTGAGTCATTACCAGCATCAGCCAAACAGGCTTTTCAAGAATGGAGGGGAAAATAAAAAGGCTGTGGTTTTTAAATTAATTCCATGCTGCTTAACTCTTAAACCACTAGTGACTTCCAGACTTCCAGCCAAGTTAATGCTGAGCAGAACATGTAGCTGATGTGCCCGAGATGAGAGCACTGTCAGTGCTTCTGGGGGTGTGATGGACTGCCACCTGAAAACACCGGGGCAGAAATCGCAGTAAAGGTCTAACCCAGGTCCTAAATACTCCCCTCTTGATGCTTGAAAGCACTGCCTCACACCACACCCTCACCAAATCAGCGGCAGGGAGGGGAGCTTTTCTGCTGGAAGACAGCAACCATAAAAATAGAGGTGGAAAAGGGACCGGCACACCTCTCCCTCTGTGATGCAGGAGGGATACTCCAGTCCTCCTTCCCCCAGCAGGTTGTGTAGAGGAGAGAACAGCGGTTGCCAAAAAGTGACAACTCGAATTCAAGTTCCAGGTACCCTGAGGTTTGAGAGGCCCCCGGGGGAGCTGACACTTGGAGTGAGAAAAGACAGAGGAGGCAAAAGCGGATAAGGTGATTTTCTTCGCCTTAGTTTTCGAAGCAATCTCAGCCTGCTAAGCTTTCAGTCCCCGCTGCCAATGGCTATTTCCAAAGTTATCTTTGTATGGAAAAAGGCTGCAATCCTTCTCTCTCTCATTCTCTCTGTCTCCCTTTTTAATGAAAGCTCAGTTTAGATCTGATATCACTCTAAAAGGTTTGCTATCAAAGTTTATTAGACCCACTGGGACAGATCACAGTTTTGCAGAGGCTCACGGTTTCATGGCAGATAACTGTAAAGTGAACCATTCAATGTTCTTCAAAATGCTCATTTTTCTAGGGCTCATCTGTAACACAAAGCTGCACTGTATTCAAGCATCATTAGAAGCAATCCCAGCTGATTACATGATGCTGGCCATGGTTTTGCCTTGGGAGCAAAGTAAGGCAGTCAGCAGCCCCCAGCCTCTCCTCCTGGCTGATGCTAAGGCAAGTGAGATGCCATCTGCAGTGAAGGCAAGCCCTATCAGCCCTACCAGCACAACGGGCTGATGCCTGCTGTGTGCTCCTAGAGCAGGTCAGGACTTTAAAAAAGCAGTAGGAAATATGAGAGCAGTGTCCCTTTAAAAATCCAGACTTGCCTTTCCCTGCTTAATAATAATAACAGCTCGGAAAGACTCCTCTACCCAGGGACTATGCCTGAGAAATTTCAGCTGGAAGGCAAGAAATGAGAGGAGGGATTAGTACTTCAAGCTTCCTATAGAATGGTTGTTCTTTTTTCTTTTCTTTCTTTTCTTTTCTTTTCTTTTTTCTTTTCTTTTCTTTTCTTTTCTTTTTTTCTTTTTTTCTTTTTTTTTAAATGAAGTCATTGGTATTATTATGTGGTTTTTAGCAGGCTATCCTCCTCCAAATGCATGGGAATAAACACCGTATCTGGCAGGATCTCTGACTGTAACATGTATCACAGAGGCATCTATTTACAGTGTGAGCTGTTCCATTTCCCAAGACAGTAATGGAAAGCATGATGTCCTACAACTAAGGGTGGTGAAGACTGAGAGAGGTATTGGGAAAAAAAACATTCACAGTAAACTGAAGAGTGAAAGAGAGTTTCAGGGCAGATATTTGCACGATGCATCATCAGCAACCCTGGGAAAAGGCTGAGAGACAAAATGGTCGATTCGAGCGGTCAAGTCCTTGAGCCAGCAACGTCCTGTCCTTCTGCTGCCACTTCCTACACCTTTCCCTGTAACTTCTTAGTGTCCTTTGGCCTAGAGCAGGAGGCCAGACAAAGCTCAGAGGAGCTGCTGGTGCTCAGATGCCCGTGCTCCCTGCCAGGCTTTATCCACCCAGAGCTTTTGGCCTGTGAATGTTTCTCACCAGAAGCATGTGCAACCCTCTGATAGCTCGTCTGCTTTCTGATTCCTTAACAGGTCATGCAGATGGACCAGAAGCTAGATGACATCCTGAACACACTCCAGGCTCAGCTGGGGGATCAGCCACAGGCACAGATGCCAGGGCCAGCAACCCCACCTCTCAGGCATCTACAGACAACCTCAGATTCCCCCCCAGAGGACCGGAAAATCTGAAGGCTGGTGCAGAGCCACATGTTACCCTCTCATTCTTTTGCATCCAGTTATTTTTAAGTCTTGGTGTCTTCAGCTGTGTCATCAGGGAAATGAAATATTCTGCTGTAGTAGATTAAATTAAAAAAAAAAAAAAACCACCAAAATACGCGCACGCGCGCACACACACACCCCCCCCAAAAAAAAAAAAAAAAAAAAAAAAAAAGAGGAGAAGGAACAGCAAGAAGCCAGTCACAACCTTAGGAAAGCACAAAGTTTTGCACCTGTTTTATTTAACCTCTGCCAGCCCACGGCAGTCCCAGCCAGAGAGGCTGAGCACACAGGGCGCTCCTGTCGAGGTAGGCATCCCAGGGAGGGGTTAGGATGGCCCGGTTGTGGGCATGGAAGGGGAAAAGAACCGTTCTTTTGGCGTTTAATCACTAAGTTTAATGCTCACAGCATGCCCGAAAGGGGGAAAAGAGCCAGCATTTGAACATGAAACAAATGGAAATCAGTGAACAGGAAAATTAAACAGCATGTTTTGACTTCTACCAAGCAGTGAGGATCATAAGAAGGGCAGATTTATATGCTAGTGTGAATGACAAAGTAAAGACAACAGGCTACTGATTAAAAATATGGAAGTGTACGCAGGCTGGTTGACATATGAAAGACTGAAGCAAAGGCTTCAGCTAATTAAAGCAAAGGGTTGCAAATGAGATGAGATGCGTGTTGAAACAGACAGGCAAGAGAGATAGCATCTGCGTAGGCTCGCTGCACAAGAACACCCTAATAGCTATCAGCTATGCTGATGACTCTTATGCAAAATGTTCTCAAGATTTTACCTTTATTCAGCAGAGGTTGTTGACTTCGGTTGCCTTCATTTTAACATAAGGAACCTGTATGGTAATTGGCTGTGAACTGCCCGTAAAGCCGGGTTCAAACCACCGAGTAGCAGGGTGCTGCAGGAGGGCTGCAGCTGTGACTGAGAGTGGCAGGGCTTCTTAAAGAAAACAGAAACGCACAGCCTGTTGATGAAAGTTAATCGCTGTTAAAATAAACTGCTGTATATAATTTTAAATGAGAGTTGTTGGCTTGGGGTGTTTTTTTTGTTGTTTTTTCTTTTTTTTTTGCCTTGTAATCTGGTTGTAAATCGAGTGCCAATGCCGGCCGATGTGCTGTTGTTGAAGAACACACGGTCCAGGTAGCTCGGCTGGCAAACTGCACCTTGGGAGTGTGACTGCCAGAGAATTTGGGAATGGTCAGACTGGGAAGCCTCCTTAAAATCGTCACAGTGAAATGGGTCTCACCTAACACTCCAGAAAAGGGACAAATAAATACCTAAACACTTAAACAACAAAGCTTGCTAGCAAGGGCGCAGTGTTATTTGCTCGAGTGTTTTTCATATATTTGCATAACCAACAATTTGAATGAGCAGAAGTCTGCAGAGCAAAGACCTGATTCCTGGGAAATCCTAAATATATTCTCTTCCCAGTCATATCCATGAAAGCAAAGCCTGCACTGCATTTAAAAGCAACCTGAAAGACTGGTCCCTTAATAAGCATTTATTTGGACAAACGAGCGGTCCATTTCAATGTAATCAAATTAGTTTCTGACTATTACCTGTCCCTTTAAAACTCTTTCCCAGGTTTGTGTGTCTGGGAATTCAAGCTCAGAAAGAGCACAGTGAGACTGATTCCAATCTTTAGATTGCAGGCGGGTCTTAGACAGAATATTAATGATGTGTGAGAGGCAATAAAAAAAAAAAAAATGTGGTTTTAATTAAATCAGCTGACAAGCTGCCGTTCCATCTTGTCTGATTACTACAGAGTTACTGAACATGACCAAATACAGCGTGTAACATGGGAAAATAGTAAATAATCACTGTCAGAGCATTGAGTTGCTCCTGGCTTTCAGTCAGGGTCATGAGCTTCTGCAGTAAAACCTTCATAAAACCTCACTGACTCTGGCCAGTCCGAGTTAAAGGGACAACTGGACACCAAAAGTTCCATCAGTCACGGGTAAAAAAAATATTTCCCTGAAGATTCCACAGAGTTTCAGAAGATGAGCAGTTGAGCTTTCAGCAGAAGGGCTCAAGGGCAACACAAGGTGGCACTTCCTTCTGGCACACTACAGATATTTGGGTGAGGGGTGTATCTGGTCACTGCTTGGTTTACCAAGGAATACAACAGCATTTTACTGAGCCTCAGCAGTGGTGATCAGGCACTGTACATATATAAGTAACACCTGCTACTCTGAAGGGCCTGGAAAATCCAGTTAAATTGAAAACCAGCAGTCACAGCTACAGAAAGTGTCAGAAGGCATGAAGGGGTGGGAGGAAAAGATAAAGAGGCACACAGTGGCCCCATCAGAAAAACAGAATGTGTGTCAGTGTGTGTGTGTATGTGTTTGTGCACATGTCTGGGGTTTTTTTAAGCACAAGCCAAGGTTTCCCCAGCAGTGAGGCCAGAACCTGAGCCTTTAAAGGTTTTTAAATCCAGCAGTGCTGGCCATCCATCTGCTTTGCAGCTGGCGCTGTGGACACGGCAGTGTGGCAGAACACGTTCAGACAGCACCAGCACAACAACCCCCATTGCTAAAATCGAGAGATAAGGGCGTGGCCTGAACAAATTGCAGTGAGGAAGGAAGAGGACTGGTGGGAGACACCCATTTTCGCACCAGATTAATGGTAAAAAAAAATAAAAGCAACATACATTAGCCATACTTAAACAAATCTCCACACCCACAGCAAAGACAAGAGCTGCCATCTAGCAAAATCTTTCTGCTTGCCCAAGGGTAAAAGTATACAGAAGTACCACTGATGTGGTCACCTGGCCTTCCTGACCCCTCTTCTGAGCAAAGATGGTTTTGTATAGTGAGCAAACTGCATATTAACACATTTACACTTGCCTTTGTTGAAGTTTATGAGGTTCCCATCGGCTCACTCCCATATTCCATCCGTATCTCTCCAATTATGAGGAAAAGTTGTCATGGAGGAGTCAGAGGCCTTAGAGGACTCTGGGTAAATGGCATCAAGTTGTCACTGTTGGAGAAGACCATTAGGTTAGTCAGGCATGACTTGCCCTTGCTGAGGCCACGTTTGCTCTCTCTAATCACCTCCCTGTCTTCCATATGGTCCAACATCACTTCCAGGAGGATCTGTTCTATGATCCTCCTGGGCACTAAGGTGAGGCTGACTGGTCAGCAGTCCCCAGGATCCTCCTTATAACCCCTCGTAAAATTGAGTGTGATATCAAGCCTTCCCCCTTGGTGGTGGCTCTAACAAACACAAACCAAAATTACAGAAAGTATTGCCAGGGAAATCCATGTGTGTGTGTGTTTTACCTCCATTTTTTTTCTAACATTAGTGCACTGGTGTTTGTCCTATTAATTTTTCCTTGATGGGAGTCCAGCTGCTGACCAGGGTTCATTCATCAAGCTCACTCCTGCAGTACCCCTTCTCACATCAGTAAAATAGTAACAGTTCCATGAAGTAATAAGGCCGATGAAATTATCAGCACTATGCAGGTAGGTGTGCAATGGTCCCGTGTTGTCTTTTGATTCAGAACAGAGGCAGTCAAGGTCTCTCAAGGCCACAGTATCAGCAGGATAGTGTCAGGAATGCAGTTTACCAATGCATCAAAAGACATGAGTACAGGAGATCAAGTAAAGATTAACTATTTATTTTCAAAAAGATCACATGGGTTTCTACCAGCTCCAATTTCATTGTGGAAGATACACGATGTCCTCCCTTACCAGAGACATTGACACCAACCAAAAACAAGATTTTCCACATTCCTTTTAATAGTGCATGGCATCCTGAAGTCTGCTGTCTGCCCATGATGATGCAAGATGCTCAGAAGTCATTACAACAAAACCCCAGGGGATTATTTTCTCATTTCCATAATTACACAATCAGTAATAATATCACAGACCAATCTTATCTCAAAACGTGTGCTCAAATCTTTAATGGTTATATTTCTGAAGTGTTGTGTGGGATTAAAGTCCTGTGTATGATAAGGCTGCAGCAGTGAGGGAGATAAATAGTTCAGCTTTCATCAGCTCTGGGCTTTCATTCCTGAGAAAAGGTAACCGTGCCCCCAAAACAGATGATGTGGGTTACAGATTAAAAATCTACTGCCTCATCTGGACACTCTCTTTATCTTGGAGAGCAAAAAGTGAGAGAAGACTGTCCAGACACAGTTATCCATTTCACAAGTGGGTCTGTCCAGCAGCCCTGGATGTTTTCCATCCAACTAACTTGCTCTGGTATCACCAGAGGAACTTGTGCTGGAATTCCCTCCAATCTCTGTAGGGCCATGACAACTAAATTCCCAGCTCACTAGCTAGAGACTAAATTCCCAGCTCACTAGAATGAGCAGAATTCTTTTGCTGCCTCTTCTGAGTGATATTTCAAACCTAAGCCCTAAAGGGTCTGTACTCACAAATAAATTTGGGATATGCTGTATTTCATGGAGCCCTAAATGGCAGGGCTCACTCAGCACTTTTCTGAACAGTCTGAACAATGTGTGTCTAAAAAGAAATCCATGTTTTAGGGAGTAAAATGCCACTGAGTGAAGAATCCCAAACATCACAATTGCATCGTTTAGTATTCTGAAGGAATACATGCTGCTGTAATTGTAATGGCCCAGAAGAAGCATGGGGAAGGGCCCAGGGGTAAGATCTTTCTCAGGCATCATTTCCAGCTCCATCAGAGCCCAGCCAGCAAAAGGAAACAAGATAGGTACAGAGGACCATGAGCCATGGATTGTGTTTGTGTTACTGGTGCTGGGGGCGTGCACGTGCTCTCTCCCCAGCTCTCTCCCTGTCACACACCACACAGTGCCTCTCAGACATGAAAGAGGAAAGCAGCAAAGAGCATCTTCTCCACAATGAGCTGTTTTGCCAAAATGCTTACTATGTTGTGCTCAGCACTCATTATGGTTTACAGTGGCTCCCAAACGACTCCCTGAAAATGCAATGTCTCTGCTGAGATTCCTGGCTGAAAACCCGTTTGTCTTGGGGTTTGGAATTGGTGCATGTGGGTCTGTGAACAGAATTTTAACTCATCTTCATTGTGCTGTTTGATCTCTCCCTGGGCTGGGTGGAACTGTGTCCAAGGGACAGACCTGACACGAGCAGTTAGGGGAAGGGGATTTTTGAATTCTGTGATTAATGTTAACTGCTGTATCTTGTCTGTCTGATCAGACGGGCAAAGGCTGTTCCTTGTTCAGCCAAAGAACCGTAATTTTCAAGAACAATGCCTCGAAGCACTTGCCTGAGACTCACCTCGGTCTTACAGGGGGACAGAAAACTCCCATTTCAAAAATACCTGTGGAGCATTACTTATGCACTGCTAAAATGCAGCTTTTCTTCTTTACTGCCTTGGATTGTCACGTCCCTTGTCAGGAGAGCCCAAGCACAGCCAAACAGCCCAGCAGCATTTTACACCCACAAGCTACAAAGAAGCAATGTCCCCAGGGGTTTCAAATCAACCAACCTCTGGCCAACTCATAGCTTGTAGGGTGACCTCACCAAAAAAAGGTCAAAGAGGCTGTTTTCTTTTTGCCAAAAGATGAAAAGCGCTCGACGAAGCAGGCTCTGGGAGATGGAGACTCCAGTCCTGCTTAGGGAGAGAAGCTCACAGGGTTTCTGACACAGAGATAGATCCATCCCATGCCTGGTCACTGGGACCCTTCAAGCAGCCTCATGTTTGTGGTGCCTGGGGTTTATAACATGGTGAGGGGGAAGGGGGAGCACTCCTGCAGTATTCCCGTAGCAAAAGAACAATTGCCTGATGCAGTGTCCTCATTCTTTTTGTTTTCCTTGCTGAGAATGTTCCCCTTTCAGAAACACGAACCAGCCCATTTCTTCCAATCTAAACAAACGATCCTGCCAGCTACTGATTTTTATTTTTTCCCTCCTTTCTACTTCAAATGGTTGGTATTTTAAGTACAAGTTTCCATTGGTTTGATAGCAGGTCAGGAGGCCAAGAAGAGCCAGGGACAGCTCCTGTGACACACCAGTACCGTGCCAAACTCTTCAGTTTGGCTACAACATGAGTGTCATCACTCTTGGACTCCACCAGCTCCCAGGAGGCTGCTGGTCTGGTTGGAAGAGTGTGGAAGGAGACCAACAGAGTGTCCATCCTCAGAGCCACGTTTGTCCCTTTTACCCTCCTGATGCATTCTCCTCTCCTCTGTTCTCATGTTTTCCCACACACAGCAGTCCAGTTAAGCCCACCTTCCAGATAAGGAAGGCTATTGCACCAGGAAAGCCAGCAATAAACTTCAGCATCAAACAAGATCTAGTCCAAAGGGCTGCAGCACGGGGGCTACAGTCCTTCCTTTCCACAGGTTTACAGGGAAGAGCTTCAGAACCAAGAATGAAGATTTCTGCAAGGCAGAGCACCGAGAGGTGGTGTGCTTGATGAGTCTGAGCTCAAAGCAGGCTAAATTCAATGCAGAATTTGGCTTGCTCTCACTCACCATGTGTCTGAGTAAACAGTTGGTAGGTTAAAAAAAAAAAAATACCTGGTTTCACTATCCTTACTGGAGATCTGAATTAAAGTTAAAATTTTCCAGTGGCCTGGAAAAGCCATATATTACAATGGCAGATGGTATTTTTCACCACAGCAAATGCATGAGTTTGGACACAGAGTTGATGGAGGTGCCCAGTGACTGATCTGTTTTACAAATGGCAATTATTTTGAGTGGCTTCTCAGATCCCTAAGCTCCCCTTGGAGTTCAATGTATGAATGAGCCCAAAGCAAAAAAAACTGCAATTTCAGCAAAACTTGCACATTCTGCCTGACTTGGAACAAAGTCTGAGGAGGTTGCTGCGTGTTCAGTGCTGAATAAAAATGGTAAATTATTGAAAATACGTCCATAATTATCAGGTGGGAAAAAAGCTCCCAAATTATTTGCAAAAATAACATCATTTTCACTGACAGCATGAAGCTGAAAAATTAAGGTGACAGTGAAACCGTTGAATAAGCATAAAACCAGCTTATCCCCTTCAAGCACAAATAGCTGCAGGATTGGTTTGTGGCAAGGAATCACCTATGACAATCATGCTCTTTCATGTTCTGCCATGTGTACTCCCCCCTCCACCCAATCTACTCTCCAGCCTGGTGAAATCCCATCTTTGGCCTTCAGCAGGAACTCCTGTCTGAAGTGAAGGGTTTGGAGAAGAACTCTGGCCCTGGAACCACGGGCTGCTGGAAATGAAAGAGCAGGCTGAGGTTGCACAGCTTCTGGTTGCTCCTGAGATAATCTGGAGCAGGGGTATGAGGGGTGTGAGGGCTTCCTGCTCTGTGGGAGAAGGGGAGATGCCCAGGGGAATAACAAGCAGCATCATCCCCTCCTGCTTGGAGCTCTTGGGAACTCACTGGTGCTACTGAAGCAGAGTTACGGATTCCCTGCAGGAAAGAAAAGCTTAAAACAAAAGAATTATAAAAGCAGTAGCTGGACAGTTGGAAAAATGCATACAAACGAGTCAGGGGAATCGGATGAATAAAAAGCTCCCCCCATTCGCCCCCAGGTGCCAGCAAGGTAAACAGTCAAATGGCTTTGCTTTCATAAAGTGCCTTTTTTTTTTTTTTTTTTTGGACTTTTGGTTCTGTTTTTCTTCTTTATCTCTCCACAGCAGTCGCTGACAGATGACCTTTAAAGCCCGGGAGAGCTGCACCAGCAGGTGATTTACTAACAGCTGTGCCAGTCAGCAAACTGGAAGGGGCAGAGGTCACCGCCAGCCAGGGCTGCCCGGCCAGTTCAGGGGTGGGATTTAATTAAAGGAAGATGCATTACATTTTTTATTGATTTGTGTGCACAAGCTTTTTTTTTTTTTGCCTTTTTTTTCCTTTTTTTTTTTTTTAATTGGTTTGTTGTCTTTTTTTTTTTTTTGTCTCCCGTTCCCTGCACCTGAACATTTTCTCCTGGATGTGCCCCCCGAGGATGCTGCTCCCTGAAATCCCACCCAACGCTTGCAGAAGGGCCTGGGAACAGGTGGGGAGGAGACAAGGGGAGGGGAAGGCAGCAGCTGACAGCACACAGCGTCCCTGCTTGTCCCTCAGTATTCATGGGGTGCTGGATGGGTGTTTGGGGAGTCTCTGGTTTTCTTTTCCTCTCCCCCTGCAGCAAAACTCTGCCCTCCTTCTGTGTTCCAGATGATCCATTGGGAGAGGCAGGAAAAAGGCATTAAAAGCAGAGGTTTTGTCTAGGATCAAGGACTTGTCCACTAAAGACAGGGGGCATTTTTGGAGCAGCAAAATGCAGAGTAAAAGGACAGAAGAAAAATTCCATGGCTTTGTATCACGAGCAAGTGTCATTCATTATTTTCACTCATGCACCTCATCCCTTTTTTTTTTTTTGCCAACTCAGACTTTTATTATAACTATTATTCTGCTGTTATTTTATTCAGATTTTTTAAAATATAATATTAGTACATAAAAAAACTTCTGTTCAAGTCAGAACCAGAAATTAGTGAGTCTTTAAAGACTCAGAGCTCCAAATGTGGAAATTCAAGTAAGCAAGCTCAGTCCTCAGCAGACTTCAGTCACAGCACTTTTCTTAAGCGCTGAATCCCATTGGGAAATAAATCATGGGATCATTTTTTTGAGGACTCAGGAGCAGGAAGGAGAGATCCCTTTTCCCAAAAATCCCAGTGCTGAGGATGCTGAGCTGTGCTGGGACACAAAGAGCACAAGAGGGATGGCCACACACCAAGGGCTTCTGAAAATTAGGCCTCTCAGTAACTTCAAATACATTAGACAGTCCTTGTGGGGCCTCTCCAGATCTCATCCAAAGTAAGGGGAGAGCCTGCATTCTTATTTTGATTATATTTAGGTGTGTGTTGTATCCATTACGTTGACTGATTTCATTAGCCTGTAATGGCTGGCTAATAAATGTGTAGCACACTGCAAGAGCTCTAACTCAAGAAGTCTACTGTATGAGGATGAGAAATACGCAACCTTAAAAGAAGTACTACAAGAATTTTTAAGATTTTTAAAATCTTATTTTAAGAAATAAGATTTTGTGCCCAAATTTTTCCAAAGACCATTTTCAGTCACAGAATCTTACGGGGAAGGATCAGATAAATTAAGAGTAAATCATCTTTTTGCTTCTTTTCAAAAGTCACTGCCTTTACAGATGTTTCTACTGAATCCCTTTGCAGTCTTCCCTTCCATGGATCTTCTGATGACTCTCAATGGAAGGCAGATTTCCTAGGCTTGGTGAGATTTTTAATGAACCCCTTCCAGTCCCTTTTCTCTGAATTGTTGGTCTCTTTCCAAGGTGATTGTCACTGGCCCTGAAATTCCTGTAACAGGTTAGGTTTCTGTGGACCTCGATGCCTTAGGCACAGCTGCCAAATTTCACTTAAAAAGCATTATCTCCAGCTGACAGTCCTGGGCTCAGGTATCCAGCTGAGATGCACTCAATTCCTGGTGGGGTTCACGTGGCTTCTGCACAAGGCAAGAAGGGGCAGCCACGTGAACCAAAATAGGTTTCTGAGTAGTCAAGGACCTGTGGGTTCCCATTTCCCTCTGGTTTCCACCTTTTTGTTTCTATACCCAGCCCTAACTCGAGGCACACTCCTTCCAAAAATGGATGTTTTTGGTGTAGCAGACTGGCCTGGAATGTCTAGATCTAAACTAATTACACATCCATCACAGACTTCCCGTCATCCCGCCAAAACTGGGATGCCTGTGTTTGGCTGAGCCTTTCAACACAACCCAGGCATCTGCATGTCCAGTTCCCTTTAAAATGCACGGGAAATAAATATCCAGCATCACTATGTGGCTTTGAAAATCCCCCTGCAATCTCTAACCCTCGCTTCCCATCTGTAAAACAGGAATAACAGCAATTCCTACCCCCTATCTGCTTTATCAGCCTTGTCTATGCAGACCACAAATTCTGTGAGACATGAACTGGCTGCTACTAAATATAGGTACAGTGTCTAGCATAGTTTTTATTAGAGCCCCTAGGCACAACAGCTCCATAAATATCCATGTTGACTTTTTCCAGATTAAGAACACATCAATGGGAGCTTTGCTTGAGTAAGAACTGCAGGATCTGGCACCAGTGCTCTAAAACCCTAAATAGGAACGAGAGGGTCTGAAGCCTCTTCCAGCCTCATTCACTGGTATCAACGCTTTTAATACCAAGTTAGCTGTTGTGACATAAAGGGTATGTTTCTCTTGGTGCTGTTTCTTGGAACTGAAGAGCCCTCCTGAAGTTTTAATTTTCTTTGCTGAAAAGCCCCGCTATGGTAAATCATCAGCTCCCCAAATTTATAGGAGGCACAGCACTGGGTATGTCACGTCCCTGAGCCCAGCCTACTGATTCACTTACTTATGCTTTTGTTCTTTTGCTTTGTAGTTCTCTTGATTTCAGCAACTGTCTATCATTTTCCTGTGGCTTGCTGGCTAGAATGCCCCCCACTATTCCAGTAATCATTGCCCTGCTAGAGTGTTTATTGCTGGCTGAATGGCTGCACAGACTGGTAAAATGACCTGCGCTGTATGAATTTTCCCTCAGGTCTCTGGGGCCTCACAATTCTTGAAAGAATGTAAAGGAAGAAAAAAAAAAAAAAAAAAGGGGGGGTGGGGAGGAAAGAAGCTTGGTTATGGGGAAAGGTCAAAGTCAAGTTTTCCTGCAATAGGAGATTTCTTCACATGCCTCTGATACTGAGCACTCTCACCACATCACCTTCTATGCTCAAAGAGCAGCTGTGAACTTGCCATGAGATAAGAACTGAGCCAGGTAAGGTCTGACAGCCTATGAAGCACCTCTGCATCAAGAGGCTATTGCTTAAATTGTATGTGTTCATCTTCTACAAAAACATGCCCCCTGGATGGGGTCCCAACACGAGTGACTGCCTGGTTGGTTGAGCTGAGGTTTGTGGTAGGTGCACTGTCGAAAAAACAAAACAAAACAAAACAAAACAAAACAAAACCCCAAACAAACCACACATACACAAAGAAAAAACAGTGACCAATACAAGATAATACACAGATGTGTAAATAACTGTGGGTAGATTTCCAAAACACGGGCTCTGTCGAACTTTTTATCAGCGGTTTGTTTTCCTTCCGGCTAAGTTTCTGAAAAGTGGGCACCTAAAATTAGTCTCTCCCGGGTAAAAGCTTCAAAAGCATCTTAATAACACAGGAATCTAAGTGGCTTGTAGAACACTTCCTAAAGGCTCTGGAAAATCTCAACCCTCCATCCACATCTTTAGCGATATGATTTTTAAATGCAGCCGAGGGTGAGGACTCTTCCGAGAAGCCTGAAGGAGTGGGGCATCCATCACACTTTGTCTCCTGGCCTGATCCTTTTCCAAGGATCACACCTAATATGGATTTGCATGTTCAACATGACTCTAAACTTAAGCCACTGTTGGTTTTTTTTTTCAATCCTGGAGTGGGTTTCTGTGCCATGGATACCACACCAGGGCATTTGTAGTTATGAATTCAGACCACAAGTGCTGTTCTTTTGGTGGAAGAGTTTACAGCGCTGTTATTCCCATATCTACAGCTCATCATTGATGTCAGATGTGCTCGCTCTAGGCCATAGGGGGGTATAAAGGGCACCAAATAAACAAGCACAATTTCTTCTCTCATGCAAATTTTATTACAGCTGTACGGGGGGTTGGGGGGGGACTGTGAAAGACTTCTGTGTTTAGTTGCTTCTTATGGAAAGAGAATTTTTTCCATAATAAATAAATAAATAAATAAATAAATAAATAAATAAATAAATAAATAAATAAAGGAAACAAACCCCAAATTTCACCCTGGAAGAAAGGCCAAAGCACTCCTGGAACAGCTATTTGAGAGCAAGCTGTTCCACACTCCTTATGCTCCAGAAACCCTGGCAGATGCCAAGGGAGAAGTGTTTTGGTAGCACTCCTCAGCCACACTCACAAACTACCGCTGGTCCTGGGAATGGGAACGTAATTGCTGACAGGGAAATCAAAGGGAAGCAGTAAAAAAAAGGCAAGGGAAAAACCCAACTCAACGCAAAACCTCTTCATTTCAGCTAGACCTGAGCAAGCGTTTTACTCCCTGAATTCAGCCTTGCTCTTGTTTCCACATGGGTCACCAGGAGGTTATGGCTTCCTAATCTTACGTATCCATCTCATGTCTGAGCCGTTTTCAGGATATATCAGATGTCCCTGCACTGCTTGTCAGGCATTTGTTATGATCCCGAAATTCATACAATACCACTCAGCTTTGCTATATGCAGGGTCACACAGTGTGTCATCTGTAGTTTCCAAATGAGGTTTTCTGATTTAAAAAAAAAAAAATAAAATCTTTATTCACAAGGTGAAAATTCTCCAGGCAAGGAGCCTCTATTGTTACCATTTTCCTTTGCTATTAATATTATTGCCAGTAAGCTATTCACTCTGGAGCAAGCACAATGAAGAAGAGGCACTTGAAGGTCAGAAGGAATCAATATTAATGAAAAGTAAACACACAAGTCAGGGAGGAATCACAAACCCAGCTTGAAGCTAATTTGGGTTTTTATTCCAACAAACATGCATGGTGGCTTTTGCATTGTGTTCCACAGAGTTCTTGTTTGGAAGTGTTGTTAGGAACTTTTGAACTCGCCTTCAGTTTCTAAGCTGCTGCACTGTCAGCCAAACATTTCTTGCTCAGCCAGGGTCCCAGTGCAGTCCTAATTCAAGAAAATGGCAAGTTTTCCTTGGGTGTCCATAGGGGAGCTCCTAACAACCTAAGGGCCCTGGAAAAGGCACCAGCCACGCTGCCTGCAGCATCATAAACCCTTTTCTGAGCTATCCTTCTGCTTGTACACACAGCATCTCTTCCCCTTACTGATGGGCTTCAAGCTAAATATGGAACAGCAATCAACATCTGTGCAGAGCTCACATTTGGCATGTTTACATGAGTATTTATTCCTCCTTTGTCTTCAAGCAGCAACTACCACATCATGTATTTGGGATGATTAATTGTGGGAATGTTGCTCATCCCAGCATAGCATGACATCTCGAATTACATGACATCTTTCTCTCATTTGGAAGGGAAGAATGGATTTTTGTATCTTGGCATTGTTGGATTGAGCCAGTTATCTTATATGGGCCTGCTCCCTGGTTCTTAGGGTTTGCAGATTATGGTCTCACAAATAAAATCACACATGCCTTGTTATTGCAGCTGCAGCCAGGGAGGAAAGCAAATAGAGGAACCTCCACCACAGAAAAGCTGCAAGGTGATGTTTCATTCAGTGAACCAGTGGTTGGCAAGGTTGTTGTAGGCTATCATAATTTATGCAGTTATTTGGTATTTATACGTTTATTTGGTATTTGATTGTCCCAATATTTTTTTAAAATCTCAACAATGGAAAATTTAACACACAGGATACATTTCAAAAATAAGGAAAGTCTAAAGATTCTATATTTTTGCCCAATTATTAGCTAAAAAAATGCATCTTTGTAGATCTGCTTCAAAAGTTGCAAATTTTTTATCTTCAGAATTTTTCAAGTGCAGTAATGCAAAGGTGCATTCAAAAATCTCCTGAAAGAGCTGTGAGATCCAGGGCTAATGTTCAAGGCAGCAGCAACACAGATGAGTTGTCCCTTCCATAGCTCACAATTAATGGCTATCATTAATGGACCTGGACAACTTCCTAAAAGGACTAATTAAGTGTTTTAATTGCTTCTCACACCGTCCTATTTTCGTTTACCCCTACCCAGAGGATCTCCAGCCGTGTTAAGCAGTTTTCCAATTAATAACTCATTTAAACTTTGTGGTCCAGTTTTTCCAACTCAGCCATTTTTCCTCCTGCTTTATTTAGCTGACTTCCAGCCTGTAATTTCCACATATTTCTCAGCAGCTGAAATCAACTGAATGCTGCCACTGTGCCCAGGGGCAAGTGCTGCCTGGTACCCTCCCCATCCTCTGTGGGAGCCATTGTAGCCCTCTCTTGCCTGCTGGAGAGGGATTGCCTTTGTAAAGGTTCACTGCTGCATTTGTGCTTTCTCTCAAAGTTTCATGGCCAGTCCTCCCCTTTCCTGAAAGTTTTTGGTTTGGTTGTTGTTTGTGTGGTTTTTTTTCAGCAATGACTCAGCTGTTTATTTTCCTCTTCCTTCTTCTTTCATTCTGTGACCAAACCTTTTTCACTCACTGGGCAGTGAGAGGAAGGTGAGGGACTCTGTTTTTTTCTCATGCAAGCAGGGGAGCCCAGGAAATGACTGAGAACATCAGAGAAAGAAAGGTGAAAAAAAGAGCCTGTACCACCAGGCTTGTTCCTTCTAGCCCTCAGTCATCCCTTAGAAGAGTTCATCTCACTGGCCCTCGTTCAGTGTGCCCTGCACTTCACCTGTTTTCAGCTGGTGGTGGAAGAAGAGGAAAAAAAATCTCACAGAAGAGGCAAGTCTCATGGCTGCAAGCAGAAATACAACCCAAATCAGAGGATCAAACTGCTCAGATATACACTCCTGAACCAGCCACCAACCCTGCTGTCAAACCAGTCCTTCCCCAGTTAACTGGAAGAAGCTACTGGGGATCTTTTACCAACCATTTCACGTGTCCTGAAGAGATGAAGATTACCCCAACCTGAAATAAGGAGTGTCATAAAAGAAAACAATGCATGAGAACATGAACCACCAAAAAAAAAAAAAAAAATCACAGTGGCTCCAGCACACCTGTTTCAACTTCCACAGGAGCAGAACAGCAAAGACATGAGCTTTGCAAATCCCTGTACAAAAGCTGCTCTGTCCAATTCCAGCACCTGGATCAAAATGACACGTGAGGGAGCCTTGGTAGTGAGTACCAGGTGGATGGGCAGGTCCCAGAGCTCAAACAGGTGTCCCAAGAAGGCACAGTTAAGAGACACCCTGTTTTCTTCTCTCCACAGTAGCCCTTGGCATGCCTAAGAAAAGAAGATGCTTGAACACAGCAGCAAGAGTAGCACTGAAAGGAACTCCCGTGCATTAAATCATCAGGAAAAAAACAATTATTATCCTTTTCTCCTTTGTGTTCTTTTTGTTTTCCTGCCAAATACCAGAGAGAACAAAATAGCTTTTTTTTGCTGTGCAAGGCAAACTTGTAGAATCAGAGGAAAACAAATCCTGAGCAAATAACTCTAAGCAAATAACTAGAGGAAGTGAGGGTGGGGAGGTAGGCAGCGGGAAGACCAACTGATCCATTTTCAGTGTTTGCTGTGTTAAGCCTTGAAGTAGGAAGATAAATGAAGAATGAACATCTCCATAATCAAGAAATGCCCTGCTCTTTTTTTTTGGTGAGTAATGAAATGCTCACCAAGCTATATCCCAAAGTTACATCCCAAGCCTAAAACTGCCCCTAGCAATCCACAATGCAGCTCCAGACACTCCAGGGGCTCTCACACCAAAACTGAGACTGGATCTGACTGAAGAGAAAAACCTGTGCTTAGAGCTAGAAATGTCTAAAATTCAGATTTTTATGTTATAAACTTTAAAGACAGAGGAGCATGTGCACCCACATAGCCAGAAGAGTGAACTTTGGCACCACAGTTCTGCCTGAAGCTGGGTGCAGAGCCTGTGGAGGATGCTCCTTGAGACACATGTCCAGTGGATGTCATCAATAGCACGTGAAGGGCTAAGCAGGGTGTCTGCAGAGGCATCTGCCTGCTCTGGGAGCATGGCAAGAAAAATACCACTGTACAATATCCACCAAGGGCCAGATTAGGCTCTGCTGGACAAAACTCTGCTGTCACCAGGATTACCTGATTTCTGAGTAGTAGAACTGAGTGCTTCTCTGCAGGATTGGAGCCATGCTAAATGTGATAGAGGGAAAGGGGCAACCAGGCCTTTTGGCATCAGTGCTTCATCCCCTCCGGGCCAGAGGACTACCCTGGACCTCAGCAACCTGCTGGGAGCAGAGGCAGGCTTTGTTTTCTGTCCCTGCACACATTCCTGTGCAAGAACAATTTGGTGAGGCTGAGCCAAGACAGCATCTCTTGTTCTGTTCTTGGACTCTCCCACCATATTGGACTCTTTATCAGGGTATTCTTTTCTCTCCCTAGTTATTCCTAATTTGAAAACTGAGCTCCAATCCCCACCTAGGGGACACAAAGGAACCTTCCTCTTTCTCCTTAACCCTGCTGTGACCACAACAGCTGTTACAACACTGAAGTACCTACAAGTACATACTGTATCCGTCAGTTTTCCCCCTCCTGCCTTAAAAATGAAGGGTATCTTCCCATGCAGCAAAGTGAAAATCCTGCCTGTTTAAAATATAAAAGAGCAGCAAGCTCAAAGGGACCTCGAGAGGCCACTGCCTGCCATAATAGGATTAAGGGCTATATCTCAGGCAATGCTTCTGGAATCAGCTGTTTGCTTATCTGGGCTTCTTTGTAGAAGCTGCAATCTCTTTGTTCCAGACTCCATTTCTGGGCTACCTAACAAATGCTTTATTTGGCTGACTATACAAAGGCCATATATAAAACCTGAGTTTCTTGTCACTGAATAACCAAAAGGCAGGTGCTTTAATTGGTGAAATAAATGCAACTCTCCTTCCCCAGTCTTTGCTGAGGAGGCTGCCTTCAAGAGCAGATTGCACTTTCTCCCAGCTCCTCCATACCACGCACTGAAGATTACTTTTTTTTACCACAATTAAGTCTCTGAACTGTTCTGAAATCCCACACAAAGACATTATGCACACATGCTTCCACTTGCCTCCTGTTTACTACCAGGCACATCAGCACAACCAACGCTATGTAAACGTGTTCCCTGATGGTCTCTTGACACATCTCCTGTTTCCCATCTGCAGAAAATGACAGCTCTAATGGAAAATAAGAAAGTGGCTGCAAAATTGTGGCATAAAAACGACTTCTTGTACCCTCCTCTCTCGCTCTCCCAGAACAGGCATTCCTCCTCCACCTAATAAAGCATTCAGACAGTTAATCAGCTCCCTCTCATCCCTGCAGCCAACACATCTTGCCGTCCTGAGAGGCTGCAGGTTTGCAGGAGGAGCAGTGGAGAGGAGGACTGGGGGAGATATCCCTGCCTGTCCTGCCATCCAGAGCTGAGCACGCTCCCCTTTGAGAGTCATCAGCCCCTGGAGCCCAGAGCAGGAGAAGAGATAAGGATAAGAAAGTGCCAAGTTTTTCAGGCCCCTTTTTACTTTTCCAAGCACTCTGTGCTTAACCTAATTTTACAAACCCAGCAGAGTGGCTTTCATAGGCAAAAGCTGCCTGCACAATGATTTCTATTCCACTCACTCCCAGTCCTTTTCTTCCACGAGTAAGAGCCGATAACCATCACTTGCAATTCAATAGGCTTCATATCGTCTCCAGGAAATAATTGAACCCTTTGTGGCTTTCAGAGCAACATTTTCGTATTTTCCCTGGCATCAAAATGCTGCTGGATTCTGTTTAAATGGAAGAGATGGCCAGTCTGCACTAGCTGAGGAAAGAGAAAGCCAAGAAGAAGACAAGTCAGCTGCCTGCAAATAAACAGGCTGAGCAGGGCAAAACCAGCAGTTCCCAACAGGAAGGACCAGTTCTTTCACCGTGTGTTAAGTGGCCTCCCTCTCTGCCTCACCCTAAAAAAATAGAGGCACTGGGAGTCTGAGCCAAAATCTGTTATTTCACAGGGACCAGTCCCCAACTCCACCCGACTTCAAAATAACCTGACATGTTTCTGCTCTCACATGGGTTTCCCCCTGTCCTTTATTCACTACAGAGCATCATCACCATTACACTCCTGCAAAATAAGTCATTCCAGCTGGTATAGAAATCCCAGATGGCATGTAGTTTGTAAGGATAAGCTAGAGGAAGGAACTGGCCGGGCTTACCACAGCCCATGCCCAAAGTAAAATTAGCTGTTTATATTGTGCACTTGTCTGGTGCTATCCAGTGAGAGCTTCTCGGGCACAGGAGATCCCTGGATACTGTCAGCCTGAAATTGGAGTCCCAGTCTGTACATTTTTTTTTTTTTTTGAGCAGACACAGCCCTTTACTCGAGATGAAACACCTTCATCTGAGCAGCCAGCCCACAGCACTTATTGGGATAGCCCCACCGTGGCTGTAGCACTACAACCACTGCAAAACCTCCCAAAACCTTTTCCCTGGTGATGTTCAAAGGCATTCCTGCAGGGCTTTCACATGCCACATCCTTCTGCCTGTCTGCCATTGGTTTCGTGCCCTGTCTCCTCGCTTTAGTGCCCACAGACTTCTGCTGGGAGCGTTAATGAGAGCAATGTGCAAACAAATGTGGAAAATAATCTCTAATGCCGCAGGGGCAGAGGCCAGCGGAAACCAGAGGATGTTTTCTGGCAAAACAGCAGCAATAAGAGCTGTTCTCTAAATAAATAATGTCTCAATGCATACAAGTTTAGCCCTACCAAAGAGACTTTGGGCTGAAGGCTCTCACTGGTGTTTCTTGCCCCACTTGAGGGAAGCTCTGGTGCACAAGCCCCTGTGGTGGGCATGGTAACCAAACTTCACACAACTGGCAAAATTTCACGAGTCCTCATCTTTCCTGTTCCCTTTATAAAAAATCTTCCTCTGGGTATAAAGCAATTAAATGCTGTCACCTCCATTTTACACAGGAGAAATCAGAAAGATCCCAGCTCAGATGCTCCTCACTGGGCACGCAGGAGAACACAGGTACCACAGAGCTGCAAGCCTGGCATGTGACTCTCAACAGGAACGAAACAAAGCCTGCCTTCCAGACTGTTCCCTTGGATTACAACTCCTGGGGGACACACTCAGTGGCTGCCACACCTTGCACAGAAACGTTGTGACAGTTGTCCAGGGGGTTGGTACCGCTGTGTGTGACATGTGCTGCGGCTGGAGAAGCAGAGGAAGCCAAGATCAGCAGCCCATTTGTTGCCTGCCCCGATAGATATCCTATTGATAGCTCCATCTCACACTGGCAAAACCCTTTGTACCACTCTGGGACAGCTGCTCTGATGCCAAGAATTCCTCACAGGCTGGCCAGCCCTTGTGGTGCTACCAGGGAAGCTCCAGTTTCAGCAAAGAATTTGATGGTTGTCTGGCAAGTGTATAAATCATAAAAGTAGCTTTGTTCTGCAACACTTCAAACCTTTTGGGCTCTCTCATATGGCTGCAGTTTGCTGGCACTTGCTGTTCAATTTATATAAGCTAGGCTGTGCAAACTCATCCCTTTCCAGCCTGTAGGCAGCCTGTCACACCACACAAGGGATGCTGCCCCATTATTCCAAGCTGCATTTTGCTGACAGCAGGGCTTTTTTTTTTGAAAAGGTGCAGCCTTTTTTTTTTTTTTTTTCAAGATTTAATTTCACAGGAAACCCAGTGGAATCCAGGATTTCAAAACCAGTTCCCTTCCATAAAATCAGGAGGCTGCATCCAGGCGAGCCCTGTGCCCTGGAAAGGAGAGCCAGGAGAGCAAAGCTCTCAGTTTTGCCCAAATCAACTCCAGTCCAGCCAGCAGCAGAGCGAGCTGCCTTATCCCAGAAGATGGGGAGGATGCAAGGCAGACAGGGACTGGGAATTTTCCAACCACAGGTTAAAAAAAAAAAATGTCGTAAACAAAGAGGATTTCAGACGCTTCACGCTGGATTCCCACAAATCCGTAGGCAAAGCCCTGCTGCCCAAAAAGTCCCTGCAAGAGTGCGCTGTGTGGGTGCAGGAAAAGCCCCCGCTCTGCCTGTCCACAGTGAGGGGCATTTATTGCCCACACAGACTCCCCCCAGGAGGGACCCCAGCCAAGCACGTCTGTGCCTCCACACCCACAGCTGCCTGAGAAGGAGAAGGTGGCAAGAGAAACTCCCTTTGTAGGCACAGCCCAGGGGGAAGGCAGCGTTTGAGGCCCTGGGTGCCTCCAGCAGGGAGGGAATGGGGGCAGAGGCTGCCATGCTGAGCGCTGGTCCCACCCTACCTGCCACCCCACAGCCGGCCAGGTGGGAAAGCAGCGTTATGTGGGCAGGGAATGGGTGTGATCCAGAGAGGGCTGGGCCAGGCTTTTATCTGCTGTGAATCTACACAGTGCCTTTGATGTCTGTGGGTCTGACTGGTAGGTTGGTGCAGGAGCCCCGTGATAATAAGGTGAAGCCAGTGGAACCTGCTCAGACGCTGGGCTCATTTGAAAACCGGGATTTTATGGAGCTGCCGAGCAAGGAGAGCATCTGTGCAATGCTACGTGGGGCTGTGCAGGTACCCAAGCCAGACACAGGTGATAAACGAGCAAGGGAGAACTGGAAAGCAAAAAACCTTCGGTTTTCAGTAAAATCCCTGAATCTCTTCCCAATGCAAAGCACTGAGAGTTCTGTGAATGGTTAAACTGTTCAGCCATTCAAGCCTTTTACTCAGCCTAGGTCAGGTGTTTCCAAACTGTTCTTATTAAAAAAAAAAAAAAAAAAAAAAAAAAAAGGATGTCATAATGAGAGCTGCATAAAAAAGAAAAATGGAGTAAACTTTAGTCCAGGCTCAACACACTTTTCCCTTCTCCCCTCAGCAGTTGCAGTGCTGGACTCTCCCATCCCAGCAGGTCACCAGAACTCCTTGCTGGGCTGCAATTTCCTTTCTGCCACTCCCCAGCAGTGCAGGCTGTGGCACAGGCCTGCAGTAGCTTCTCCTCGTGGTGCTGAGGTGAGCTGGGGGAATCAGTCAGTGTAGCTGGGGCAGTGTCAGGGCTCTGATGGGCAGATGAAGACCCCTGAGTGCTCGGCTCTCTGACAGCTGGACAGGATCACATCAGCAGCAGGGCACGTGCTGAAGATGGACACGATTACACATTCTCATTGTAAGTGATGTTTAAGTGCCCCGTGGTCCACAAGAGTCCTGAGGAAGGACGGTTTTATGAAGTTCTACCCTCTATCTTAAAGGCCAAGGGAAACTGCAGGTTGTGGTGAAATGAAATAAGGACTATCAGTTGGGATCCTAGATAGAAAAAGTTGGGTAGGGAAGAGACATATTTCAAAGCTCAAGCTATGTATACATATATATTTATTTATTTCTAGATGTGTCTATGTCTGTGTTTACATACACCTCTTTAATCAGTGAGATACACAAACTTGCAGTGCACACACACATGCCCACGTGTCTGTCCACTTTGCTAAGTGCAACCCAGCACCATGTCCCTGACCCCCTCGAAAGCTCAAGGCTCAGCCTGTTTGGGAAATTGATTGTCCAAACCCATTAAAAGGCTGAGAGCACATATTTTTTACAGCCAGCTTCCATGCCTGGTGGTCCCCGAGTCTCCAGGAGTGGTGCAAATCTGGAAGAGGAGAGTCCCTCAGTGCTGTCACCCCTCTGGTGTTTGTCACAATGTCCATCATACCCTGCCAGTGGCTGGCAGTGGCACATCACCGTGTGTGCCACCCTGCCTGTGCCATCTGGGACAGGGGCAGCAGGAGACACAGCCTACCCTGTTCTTCAGAAGGAGAAAACAATTCAGATGTTTTTCACTGGCCAGACCATTTCCCCTCTCTCCTTCCATCCCGAGTCTCCCATATCAGACAGACCATTAAATGCTCTACTGCATGCAAGGGTGCACTGGTACTGCCTGGTTCCCAATAGCAAATACCAACATGGACAGGCTGGTTTACACTCACAAGAAAAAAAAGGTTTTTCTCTCATTTATCTGAACAAGCACTAACACCACTGAAACCTCTCAAGTAGCATCCTGCAGTAAATGAGATCCAAAGGGGCTTGCCATCCCCAAAAAGGGGCAGTTTAGGGGCACAGTAAAACTCTACAGCTAAGGAAAAGCCTAATGGAGGAGGCAGGGGATGGGTGGAAAAACAAAGCACCTACCTGCAGGCCATGAGAAATGTTTCCTACAGGAAATTAAAACCCATAAGTCATGCATGCCCACCTAAGCCCATGCCAGGAAACAAAAACAAAATACTAGGGAAGGGGAGGAAAGCAGGGAAGGGAAGCAGCTGTAGCAGGAACAGTATTCAATAACCAATAGTCCAGACTGAGATTTCAAAGCCTCAGGACATCAGCTGATGTGGAAAGGGATGGGAAGACAGCGCTGTGGCAAGGCTTCAGCAGCTGCAGCTTGTGCCAGCACTGTGGAACCTGAGCAAACCCTCTGGATGTGTGATGTCTCATCCAGAGTGACAAGGAACATGTTGTAAATGCAGCACTCATGTGAGGGCAAGCATCTGTCAGGGCACTGTCCTTAAGCTCCTCTATCAGCATGACTCACTCATGCCCACCAGAGAGCTAAGAAGAAATAAAAAAGGTTATTTTGCTTATGCTTTGGAAAATGCTTGAATAAAAAAGATTTTTTTTTTTTAATTTAAGAAAAACAAGATGGGAGAAAGCTGGTTGAGTAGAAACAGGTAGGAATACTCACAGCCCTGGGCTGTGGGCATTGCACATCTCTAGTAATAGATGAGCATTTGGGTTGTTCTGCATTGACTATGCCCTCCTAGCAAACACCCAGAAAAACAGGGAGAAGAACAGTAAAAACCAAAAGTGGTATATCCCCTATATTTCTTTTTAAACATGATAAGAGTTGTACATCTCATCTGAAAGTAATATTTTAAAAATAAAGCATCCTCTGACTTCATCATCACTATGTATTTTATGCAGGAGCTGCCACAGTGGGAAAGATTCAAGCTCCAGCCTGTTCAACATCCAGAGGCTTCATTATGGGCACATTATGAGTATTAGTCTAGTCTTTGCTCTGAGTTTTTACTTTCGTGGCTTTCTGCATGGAGAGCACCTTAAAATTTCTGATTTTCCCAGGGTTGAGGTAATTTTCTGTATCCTGTGGGATTTACCTTAAGCATGGCTCAGAGTCTTGAGGGGATTTTTACCTTACTATATCTCAGCTTGGCTTTAGCCAGAAGTCATCTCAGTACAAGCTGTATTTTATTATGTATTTTTGTTGCTAACTTATTGCTAACTTGTGTAAATAAGAGATATGGGGCTCGCTCTCTGCCAGATTAGTAATAAGCCAAATATCAGCCTGAAGCTTCTGTCTAAAAGGCTGAAAAGAAGATGCAATAAACTTCTGTCCTCTTCAATAAGGGAGTGAGGCCTAAATAGGTGTCATTCAGCTCAGATGTTTTGACCTGAGCAAGCCTCTGTTCTTTTGAAAACAGAAACTGGCCCCTAGGAATCGAAATGTCTGCAGCTGTCAGAGGTTTGGGCATGAGCAGGATGGGCTAGGAAGCTGGTATGGGTCCCTCTGGGGCTGGAACAGGATGGCGGAGCAGAGGGACCACTCACCAAGAGAAGAAAATTATTTTTTTTCCCCTAGAGTTATTTTTTTTTTCACAACACAAATAGTCAGGACTGTTTTAAAGACTATTCCTTCCCCTAAGTGATGCCACAACGTGCTACATCACCTGCCTCAGAGCAAAGAGGCACTATATCAGAAACTACAAATGTGCTCCAACTGGGACAAAATAAGACCTGTAAACCTCCTGTATTAAACTAGAGAGCAATAAACCAGGAGACAACTCTGATGGACTTTGAATGGCTCAGCAGAGAGGGCTTACAACCCCTTTGGCAGGTGCTGTCTCCAAGGCAGACAGTTTTTAGTCCCAGAACACCAAAACCAGGCAAAATATGGATAAAGACAACACCATCCCACGACTCTTGTCAGCCCCAGGTAAATGCTAGCATTTACCCTGAAAACAGGGCAACAGTGCTCTCTTTCCCACAGAGACCTTCCTTTCCTCCCAGCTCCTGCTACACACAGCCACCTACAGAAGCTCCTGCTGCAACTGGCACAAATTATCACACACAAGAACTTAAAGCCCTGTGACTTGGAAACTTATGGATATGCCTGCATGTTGATGGCTTGAGTAGTCTGAAAGAATAACAGGAATTTTCTACTGCAGCTATTTAGGCTATACTTGTACCAAAAGCTACTGGTTCAGAAGTGACTTGTCCTCCGGAAAACTGCAGATAAATGTTGGCTTGCACCGAAAAGGAAATTCAGAAATGGAGACATCCATGGAAACTGTGATGTTTCTTCTGCCCTTTAAACACTCCTGTCCAACACGAGGTGCCTGCCACCCTACAAAGGCCATCCAGCCTGGCATGACTGGATCCAACATAAAATGTTATTTCTGTAGCATGGCCAGCCACTCCTCTCCCAAACACTCATTCTGGATGGATCCACTCTCAAACTTGTGAATCAATTTTGATGTATTGGTGGGTTTTTAAGCAGCATCTTCAACTCTGTTTAGGAGAAGGGGGAAAGCAGTAATAGATGCCATCTTCCCCCCTACCTTTGCCCTTTAGCAGAACCACACTGTAGTGTCAGCACTCTCATTACAAAATCTCAGTATCGCACAGCTGGGAGCTTAGAAGACAAAATGCCAGCTGCTGACAGGCCAAATGTAAACCCTGGTGAACTATCATCCTCCACCTTCAGGACAGAATTGGCACCTACATCTGCCTTCACCAAACCCAGCTGTGGTGGCACAGGGGCGAGGGAGAATATTGCAAACCTGCCCCAAGAGCAGAGAGCAGCCTTACAGGCTGTGTCCATTGACAGGTTTGGTGCCTAAACACACCGTGACACGTCTTTGCAATGGCTTTCCACGGTCTGGAAACGTGCTGTCCTCTCTCAGTGCACTTTGCAAGGGGGGGTAGCCACGCCTCAGAACCCCTGTTGTGGTGTCCAGGATTTCATCTGCAAGCGACAGCAGCTGTGTGAATTTTATTAAGCAAAGGCTTTCGGCCTTTAATGGTTTCCACTGAGAGAACAAAAAAAAAAAAAAAATAATAATAATAAGCAAAAGAAAACAACAATGCTGTGAAGTGGTTTGCTGCCTGGATGTTCTGCAGGCCATATGCAGCACATGCTGGCAGGCAGCATGGCAGGCGGGACTTCACTCCTGACGTGAGTTGTGGTCAACAAAGGAAGCTAAAAAAGGAACTTGGGGTTTCTATTAATCGAATGGGGGCGGGAGGGGGGGGAATGTATGAGCTTACAGGAATCTAGGATGTGCTGCTGCAGATTTACACACAGCACAGGAGATGTGTGCCTCAGAGATATGTGGCAGATCATCACCCAGAACAAGCGCTCCTGGAAACTGAAAGCAGCTTCCAAGAAATGTTGAAGGTCCAAGCTGCTGTTGCTGCAACATTTCAAAGGCAAGCATGGAAGAACCACACCAGTCTTCTTGCTCCCCTGGGATGTTTCAGGTATCAGACACAGTTTCACTAAGAGGGAGCAAAGATAAAATCAACAACTCGTGAGCTGACAGCATAGAAGAGCAGCAGGGCTGTCTCTCCACATGTGGCAAGGATTCTACACCCTCAACCCGCAGGTTGAGGGGCTTCTGTATGCCTAAAGAGCTGAAAGAACAGACCAATCCTGGCAGCTCATTCTCTGGTTTAAGAAATGCCTTTCACCCCCCCCACACACACACAGAAGAAATAAACTTTTCTTTAGATACTAAGAAGACAGTCCATGGGTTTTTCCTGTTTATAAACATTTCATCATATTAACTTCCTCTTAACCTTCTCATTGGGGTTAATAGTTATCTCACTAATAGCTGGGAGAAACAGCACAATTTCTCTTGGAGATCACTGCTTGGAGACTGATTTATCTGTTTGGAATAACCACCATTCTTTACAGCCACAATTCTCCTCTTTGGAAATCCCCCTACATTTTCCTGAATTTGCTGGGGAAAAAAACTGTTTCCAAGAGCTAGGGCCACTTTCTGTAGGCTTCTCATACCCTCTGAGCAACACAGCACTTCCTCTTCCATAAGAAAATGTCAGTCACTGCTTCTCACAGCAATTCCGTGGTTCAGACTGAACAAACAAATTGCTTTTTCAGTGAACCTGAAGGAGTTTTTCTTCCTTCTTTTTTTAACTTATTAGGAGATCCTTTGATGCTATTGTTCACTTTCAGAAGGAATCCAGGGCCAAGAATGAATGCTGTCAGGTAAAGCCAATCCTGAAGCTGATCGAAGCGATGTCAAATTTGGAATCAATATCAGCAACAGTCATTTACCATTTGTACTGTGATATGAGTCAGATTCGTGAGTTAGGTTACAGATTTCACCATCCCTCAGGCCAGCCACTGCCAAAACACAGCATGAGAATTATTCCTTTTCCTCTGCAATGATCTTACAAACTTCATCTCTATGGGATCTTAAAATAACTGAGAAGGACCAAAGATGGTCAACAAGGCAAAATTCTCACATCATTTGGGTTTGGGACTGGCAGGGATGATACAAAACAACAGAGGAACCAAAGAATCTCTTCTCATAACCTCAGTCTCAGGTTGCCCAAGGGATCATCTTGTCTCACACCAAATCCACTAGAACTTCAGCATCTTGAGCACTGCACCCTCAAAATTCAAACTCAGCCCCTTACCTTTTATGATCTCAGCTGGGGTAGGGTTGAAGAGAGTCCTAATGAGGAAACCCTTATTCCTCCATCCCTACTATTTCAGGCTGTACAGATCCAAGATTCTGGGTTTGCTTTTTTTTTTTTTTCCCCCTCTAATTATATGTGAAACCAAAGCCCAGGAAACCAGAGCTATTTCAGAAGAACATACCAACAGCTTCCCCATGGCCCCTACAAAATTAGAGAAGACCACTACCTCTTTCTGTGAGTGCCTCTTAGGGGAAGCTGTTGGCTCATGCAGTTGTCAGGTACAAAGAATTAAAACCCCATTCCCCACGGATGGAGGGGGCAGAACATTATTCATGACACTCTCCATCCAGAAGAGTGGCCCACCTATGCTGACTGCTTTACTGTGTGTGCTTTCCCTTGCTGCAGATGGTTATGTCACACCACATGTCACTAGTACAGGTGTTTTATAACAATGTCCCGGCCAAACTCCAAGAATTACATTCCCTCCACCTAAATTTCCTCTGCAGATTCATCCAAGCACAGTCATTAGGTCCCCTCCTTTGCCAAAGTGTTCTTTTGTGCAGGGGTAGAGCAGCTGCCACAACTCACCAGAAGCAGCTGCACTGAAGTGCAAGGAAACCCAAAGTGCCTCGCAGGAGTGTGAGACCGCAAAGTGGGATCAGATCCTTCCAAGCAAAAGGTGATTTTGAAATGCAAGACTTTGAGATCTGCGCTCCTTCCACCATGCTCAGTGTAGCAAAATGGCTTGAGGAGTGTTGAACCCAGGGCCATAAAGCACGAGGGACAGGACTCACGGGGACAGGGCAAGGATGGAGAGGTACCAAGGACTGGATCCTCCACTGGTGGGGACCAGAGATTTTTAGGTCTGAGCTGGCGTGGGTGGCAGAAGGAGTCACACACAGAGCCCACCCTGTGGGCTTGGGCACCAGAAGAGACAGTGATTTTTTTTTTAACAGTCAGCTCAGGAAACCACTACGATTTTAACAGAAAATTCTACAAAATAGGCCTGAAGTGCCTTTAGCACAGCCCAAGTCCCAACAGCATCCAAGCTGCCCTCGACTCTGCTCTGCATTTAAAATTAATTCCAAGGATCATTATAATCTGGAAGAAAGCATAAGAGACCTAGATTTAGGAGAGAGCAACTGAGGTGGCTGCCCAGCACCCAAAACTAGAGGGGAGCCCCCCTAATCCACATCAGACAGCAGCAAAAGTCAGCTCCCCCAAGGCGGGCAGGGAAGACCAAGCCCTGCCTTTGCCCCATGGCCCAGATTTTAATGCCCACTGTGCAGTGAGAGAAGCGGGACCGGATCAACAGAAGCAAGAGAGGCGAGGAACAAAGGCCCCACACAGGATAACAGCGAGGTGACTTAAACATTTACAGGCTCCCTCCAAGCAGGGGGTGAGGAGAAGTCAAGTTTTGTGCAAGAGGACTGTAAATTTCCTGTTCAGATCTGTACATCGGGTTTCCCAGAAGTAAAGCCACTGTTTTCAAAGCAGTGTACAGGGTAGTGTACAGGGGCAGTGTCTGGGCGATTGTAATCTGCTGGTTTCTGCACTTGCAGGCACCACAGACAGTGTCAGCCTGAGGTTAATGTGAGCAACTCTGATTGAACAAAACCACTTTTCAAAACCTCATAGCGTGGTACCCACGTTTTCCAGGACACATCCGACCAAAAAGCCACCGGAGAGGGGGAGAGGGCCGTGGTGACCTCCTGGCTGACTGAGGTTTGTGATGAGCTCTGTTGAAAGGCACCTCCCTGGAGACACAGAAGGATTGTTGCAGTGAGAGAGGAGAGCACTGAGAGCAAGGCTGTGAGCAAAAGTGAAGACATCCTGGTTTCAGTTCCAGCCACAAGAACTGGGTGAACCTGAACCTGACCCAAATTACGTGAAGATATTTGCATCACAATGAAAACACATCTCCACTGCAACAGGGGTGGTTGGTGCCCTGCCTTCCCTGCCCCACCCCCTCCCCACTTTTCTGGAAGAATGATTTCTACAGCACAAGGTTTTTGCTCAACCTGCCGCTTCCTCATTTGTCCCTGGCTACTTCTCCATCCAGGGCTGCAGGGACTCAGCCTGAGCCCACTGCTCCAGGATCCCAGGCCTGAGAAGAAAGGAAGGAACTCCAGCTTCCCACTTCCACTGTCGCTGCAAGCGTGAGGGGAGGGGAAACTAAGGAGGGAACTATTTCTCTTTCCAATCAGCCAGCAGTGTAAACTGGCCAGCCGATGGGGGAGAGCGTGAACTGCCCACAGGGAAAGGGCATCATCCCTTTTTGCAAGAGCTGGAGGGACGGCCGCAAAAACTGGCTAACCCCAAATAGCTCCCTGGGAAGTTTGGCACCTTGTTCAGAGTAGCTTGTAAATGCACCAGCTACCGCTGCCCTCTGGCTTTGTCCCCCTCTACAGACAATCTTCTGGTCCCGGTAATTTGTTACTTCCTATGTGAAAGCCTTTTCTTCCTGCATTCTCCCCTTTCTCCAGAAAAAAAATCTCATTTAGGATTCCCAAACGTGGTCTCCTGGGTCCTCTTAGCATGAATTTAACTTCTGTGCCCTTCAGGGATTGTCACTGTGACCTTCTAGGGGGGAAAAGGTAACTCCATTATGTTTCTTTTCCATATCTAGCCCTTCACCATCTTGCCCCCACCAAAGAGAGAAAGGAAACAAATACTCAGAAATACTGTGTTTTCAGCAATATATGAAACAAAATATCTTCCACAAACCTTATCTCAGCAAATGTACATTCATTGTGAAACTTCAGTTCGAAGAGAAAGATTTCCTTGCTGAGAGGTAAATGAAGTGGAAGCTGAAATGAAACACTGTGCTGGTGGATTGCACCAGGTCGTGCCTTTGAGATGTGTGCTTGATTTCCCCCTCTCTGCCATACCCTACTGCACGTACAGCCCTACTGCTGGTACGAGAGAATGAACGGTGGACTGTAGGTAAAACAGCAGCCTAAGGCAGCTGGCTGTGGTGGGCTAACACCAACAGATCCCTTTACTGCTCCTCTCCACCTACCCTGTGTGCCAGGGTGTGCTCAGCATGGCCCCGTGTTGGGCTGCACAGAGGTTTGGGAGCCCATAAGTGGTGATGCCCACATGGGGGAAGCAAGCATACATAAACTGGGGGGGGAAAAAAAAAAAACAACTCTCCCGTGTTGTTGTGGTGTGTTGTTTTTTTTTCTTGTGCAAAGAGGAGGAAGTGTTGGTAAAGCCTATTTCCCAGAAATATTTGCCCCTGAGGCAAGAGGTCCTGCCAAGCCTCCCACAGGGACCTTCTGCCTGAGCACATGCAGTGTAAGGGTCACCCGTGGTGCCTTTTATGTTCACCATTTACATAGAAAAAGGACACAGACAGTATTTAACCGAGTGACAGCACTGATAGTGGATGGCGGCAATTCTGCTCTCAGATTTGCAGAAACAGCAAAATGTCCCATCCTGGTGGCACAGCCACCAGTTTCACAGCCTTTGCTGACCAACATTCCCACAGCATTTGCTCCTTCCACCCTTCTTTCAAGGAAAGTATAACACAGGGGAGATTTCTTACAGGGCTTGGCATGGGCTGTTGGACACACGGTCTCAGTAAAGGTTTTGAAAAATAACTTCCAGTGAGTCAGAGCCACATGACTTTGCCTGGTCTCCCATCCCCACCCCAGTGCTGTCCTCCAGCCTTGTGTGCCACAGTGTCAGAGCAAGTCATCTCCCAGGCCACAAGAAATGTCTAAAGGAACAGCAGTGGTGGTGGCAGCAGCTATTTCCTAGCTCAGGAGGCACAAACTTATGGTCTTTTTTTTTTTCCATGGCAAACAGCTGCTTCCTCACTTGTGCTGAAGAAAGTCCTTCCAAAGCTTTTCTTTTTAACTTCTGTAGCAAAACAAAATGAAAAACAGAGACAAATGTGTGAGGCTGCCTTTGATTTTCTGCAGTGGCAGCAACCAACCGGGGAAGGGGGGGGTGGGGGAGGAAAAGTAGAGGAAAAAAAAATAAAAATAAAAAAAATCCCAAACCCACAAGTGTGGACTACACTGTTCCTCCAGGCAGAGAAGAATGCTGGAGGTGGTATATGCCAGGATGACATCAGGGCAGTGATGCAACTGATCTGCAGCCAGGAATCTTGTGGAGCAGAGTGCCACAGCAGCACGTCTAGAGAAGGGGGTATGTTTTTAAATGTAAAATTTGCTGTTCACAGTACATACACCCGAGCTGCTGAATGCAGATATTAAGCTGCAGACTTTGTCTGGGCATCTCAGTTAGGTGGAGGGGGGAACTCTGGGTATCAGAGGTCACCCAACGCTTTTCCATGAGAAAAATGTGTTTCAGTTTGCCAGATTTCAGCTGTTTGGGCTGGATTTTTTCCATGCATGCCGTCTGCCCCGGGCTAAGTGGTTTTTGGGAAAGCTTCAGCAGAATGGTTTAGTTGCTTCTCAGCACAAGGCTAGGGAAAAAAAAAAAAACATTTTGACTCTGTAACAGACTTTCTATATATGAAAAGAGAAGCTTGGGGGATTCTGTAATGGTCTGCACACTGGAAAAGGAATATGGCATTTGTGCCATCAATACCAGACATCCTGCTGCCCACGTGATTTTCTCCAAATCAGCCACATTATAAGCTGCCCAGAAACCTCAGTATGTGCAGGCTGAGGGGAGACTTTTTAGGATTTGAAAACTCTACATGTGTACTTCATCCATGAGCCTGGACCGTGACAGAAAGAAGGAAGGTGTCTCATTTGAATCAGGGGATGGAGGGAAATGATGGACTAACTGTGAGGGCACTGCCTTCCCAAGCTCTGGGCTCTCCAAAATCTTCTGTCTCACAAAAGGTCAGTTGCTGCCAACCAGTAACAGCTAGAGAAGAAATTCCAGCTAATCTCCTTCCTGCTCCCTGCTCAGGAAGGTCCTTCACATAACACAAACGCAGAAATGGTTCAGTTTGGGGAGTTTGGTTTCTCTTTCACTTTTTTTTTGTTTGTTTTTTAAGAACTCTAACTCTACATCCAAGAAATCCTAAGCAGAAAGTGAAGGTGACAAAGTCAAGCCTGGAACAGTTAAGAAAATCAGCATGAAAAAAAGCTTATGCTGGACTCTCTTTCCTATGCTCTTTTAAATCTGTGTTTTCACATGGCATGACCAGGTATCGATATCCTGAAATATTGCTCATGCTGCTCTGAATGTTTAGTGCAAGCAAACATAAATTAAGCCAAGCTGCACTCATAAAATCCTATTCAAGCATGCCTCCTGATCCAACAGGAGTATCCTTACAAGAGAAACTGAGCTTCACACTTCAGTCTCAAATACCCACACGTTAGGAAGTAAATCTCCAAGAAGAACAATTGGTGCAAAGAGGTGAGCCAGGTGCAAACTTCCACTGCCTTGACAAAGAATCACCTAATTTATACAAAAACTTCATGGTAAGCGCGGGAAATACCACATCACTTGATGTAAATCACTCATTATCTCATCCTAATCCCATTCAAAATTAAAAGAATGCTCTAATCAGAATTTGCAAGAAGAATGGAGGAGGTAAAGGGTAGCTACATGGTTTTAAGAGGAGAAGTTCACTGGCATGGGTAATCTCAGATGAAGTAAAAAATAAATGTAGTATCTTCTGGTAGTAAATACATTCAGTTTTTGTGAAGAACTAATAAAATTGTCAAAAGGCACAGAAAAGAACTGGAAGTACAGCTGGTGCTCCTTGTGCATTTGCTGAATGCTGCACAAGACAGAATTGATGTGACAACTGATGTGATCTTAAGCACCAGCCTTCTACTGGATCATTTGAAAACTGGTCTTTTTGCTGTTTAATTCTCCTTCTGATGGCTTTCCCCATCCAGCATGACTGGAAAAATATAAGACAGGCTCTCTACTTTTTGAAAATCCATTAATTGGTAAAGAAAGGGGGAAAAACGTGCTATTGATTCTGTAATTTCTGTGTTATGATATCCCGGTGGGCTGACATGTTTGGTGGTGACCTTAGCCTTTGAAATGGTGGATTACAGGGTATAAATCTGCCTCAAGGAGCAGTGCACTTTTTATAGAGAAAATCTTTCTATTATTGAGCTACAGCTTACCACTGCCGAATGTATTTTTGGCCTAACCTCGAAAGACGAAAAATGAGAGGACTTCTGCTAAAACAACAAGCCAGCATCCCACACAGTGGCATTTCTGCAGATGGTCCAGGCAGGCAAAATTTGGCCATTTTATCTTCACTCAAATTAAAGTAAGTGAGCATCTGGATTCCTTTCTGGAAATAAAACCTTACACATTTGCAGCTATGAAAGGCGTGCAAGGTGAAGACTTTGTGTTTTATATATCCAAGCAAGATGCTGTTTTTCTCTGACAAAAAAATACCTCAGATTTTCCTTCCCAGTTACCCATTTTCTCTGGCCATGGCACTGCTGTTATTTACCCTTCTCTGCCTTTTGGGAACACCTGGGTAACTGATGCCAGTGCACTGTATCAAAAATATCAGAATTATAAATCTCCTACAAACAGATCCAATCCTCTGCAAAATTTCAGGCTTTTTAATATAAGGGAACCCACAGTGGATGTTCTGATGGGCATAGAGAGAGATCAAGATAAAAAAAGCATGGAAACCTGCGTGTGCTTCTTCTGCAGCACCTGCACGGTTATCTAAGAAGCAACAATCTTTTTACTCTTCATTCCATTCTCTCCTAGACTAATTTTGTTCTTTAATTATGACTCCTGGCAACCTTCAGTACAAATGAGGATTTTCCTCCTTTAGGTAATGCATGTTCTTGGCTCTGAGGAGGAGGCTTGTCTGTCAAAACATTAGCTGTCTCTTTTATATGTTAAGTATTAATTGTATTTATCTTCGAATTATTTTCAAATACTGGAGGCATTCTTCCCTGTATTGGAATGCAACAAGTGCTTAATTTCAAGTTTTCATGTTCTTCTTGTTCAGATATGAGGCCAAAAAAAGAGCAATTAAATTCTCATTTAAACCCCAATTCCTTAAACACATCTATTCTCTTCCCACACACAACCTCTTTACTAGCCCCACGTTTTTTTACAGGAGGCAGGAGCCTGCAACCCATGGGGACAGGTACAGCCCACAGCCCCATTTCAGATGGCCTGAAACCACACTATTATTATTATTATTATTATTCCACCATTTACTGGGTAACACCAAGGCATGTGTTAATGTGAGGCAGACCAAAGGCACTCAAAAGACTTATTGGTCCCTCAGCAAGGAAAGAATTCCTTGTCCCTGATGCAAAGGAAGGAGTTAATGGCTCACCACCACCTCAGGCAGGGGCTCTTTTCCCCTGCTAAAAACACGCCCTGTGACAGCCTTTACCCACACTCTCATCTGGAACCATCCAGACTCTATTGCCTCCAGCAGAAAGAAAATGAAGAGTTAAATCTGGAGGGGTCTGAGGAGAAACAAGAGACACAGGTGGTTTGCGTGCTCTGTGCACTCAGGGCCAAAATTAGTACATTATTCTGGCTGTGTAAAACCACGCTGACCTGCCTGCTGGCCCTCCAGTGCCTCCAGTGCCTCCTGGCATTACTCTTGTCTTCTACTGAGGGCTTCTTTGTGTGAGCCAAAGAAAGGGAGCTCCAACATCTCTTGCTGACAAAGGCATCACTCCTTTATGAAGTGAACAAAACCACTGCTTGGTTTTGTTCTGCCGGAGGAAGAGGCAGCAGAGGGAATGTGGTCATGACTGGCCCTCTCAAAACTCCCACTGAGACCACAGAAGATGTGACTTTCAATGCTTCGAGATGCCCAGAACCCCAAACCCTAAAAATGCATTAGAGGCAGCACAAGATGCAGATAAAACCTAGGCAAGAGGCACAAAAACAGAGCCCTGTATCCACAGCAACACAATCGCACAAGAGCTCCAGCAGGCCACTTTTTCGAGGCCACCACAAAGCTCTGCCCAGAACTTAGGATGGATACCTGAAGAGCAAAAAAAAAAAAAAAATAGCATTTCAGGAACATGTAGGAGGGGAAGGCCTCCATGCCTCGTGCCACCTTCCCTTTATCCCAAGGGGCAGTCCGCCCTGCCGTGCATTGGAGCGAGGAGCACGGCACCACGGTGATGAATCCGTGTTTTCCACTGCAAGGAAACATGACTCACAGTCCCCACCACGACCCAGAGATCTGTGGTATCCAAAGCAAACACAGCTAGCAGGGCTGTTCAACAAACAATCAACAATCTCCTGCTCGCAGTCCACCCCGTGAAACGCCACAACTGAAGGTTTTTTCCTCCCTTCGTCCCTCGCTGTTCTCTTCCCTCATTCATTCTCAAAGAGGACAGTCATGAGCAGAGCCTGCTATGCATAACCTCACCTTCCCACCCAAGCTAAGCCTGGAAGAGCCTGTGGAGGCCTGAACAACATCCTTCTTGGTTTCCATCACATGTCCCAATGCCTGCTGGATGACACCACTAAGAATATTTAGGAAGAAATTAATTCCTCACCTCCTTCAGGAAACTGCTTTGATTTTAGTGATTTCAGTAACCCCATCTCCCCTTTAGAGGTACAGAGGGGAACAGTTTGCACAAGGACCATGGTGAGAAACACCCAAGCTCCCTGCTGTGCCAAAAGGAGACCTAGAGCCTGAGCTCCAGCACCTGGGAGCCCCCAGTTCACAGCCACCAGATTCAGCATGTAACTGGATGGTCTCCACTGTCACTTGTCCTGAGTGACTCAGAAGGCTGGGAGAAGGAGAAAGAGGGCTGAAGAGCAGGCAGTGACAGTCCTCTGGGCTGCAACACCAGGGATGGGAGCCAGATGCACTCAGCATCCGCAGGCATCACTGGGAAGGGCACCAACACACCAGCTTTGTCACTGACATGGGAAGACTTCAGGTGCTTCCCTCACCCCCAGCTCACCCCCATGCCCAGCGGTCCACTGCACATACAGGTTTGCAGACAGCTGGCAGCAGCAAAGAATCTGGGTGTGATTTTGCACAGTCTGCAATGAGTTATTAATCTCTGCTGGTATGATCTTCAAGAGTACCAACTGGCTTTGCAGTACCTGCCAGCAGGGAGTGGGTATGAGACCGCTGCATTCTGGCCATCAAATAGCAATCACATGTTAATGACTTTCAGTTTATTCCCTGTGGTACCTGGTTCAGATTTGTGAAACGCTTGCTAATATGTTTTCAGATTAAATGGACCTTTTCTTCTCTTAATGTATGTGCCTAAAAATAACAGGAGTTGCACAGTCACGTCAAGAGATTAAATTACCCTGAAGTCAGCAGAGGGATTACAGCTGCCTGAAAACAATACGTGTATACTTTATTCAGCAATGGTGTGCTTAGTCAAGACAAATTTAAGTGGTCATGAAGACTGCTTTGTTTCTCCATTAGAGCTTGTTAAACGCTGCATAAAAACACAGTGGTGTGAATGGCCAGACATCCACCACCAAGTCTGTTTCAGCAATCACCCTGCACAAAGCAAACACCAAAAATCAATAAAGCCACCCAGCAGGTTCCAGGTTTGACTTTCCAAAGGGCTGTTCTACACAGCAAAGTGTGTGATGTACAGCCATATCCAACCATACCCAAACCTGCCTGGCAGTTTATATTATAGAGCCAAAACTAAATAAGAGAGTGACACTTTCCCTGACACAGTCAAGTGCAGATATCTGATCCTCAGGAGGATCAGGTAATAACCCTGAATATTAGCACGAACAACTAGCCAGAGTGGTTTTGGATTCAGAGGTAAGGTTCAGTCTGGGTGAGAAGTGTAGAGAAAACAAAGACATTGCAGAGGATAAAAGGACACACTGGGTATGGGGAAAACCACTAGGATCAAAAGGTGGCAGAAAGGCAATACAAAGACATTTGAGCATTTGCAGGACTCGGTGCTTCTCTGGGATGACTCAGCCCTGCACAGCAAGGTCTCTGTAACCCACACAAAACCTGTGCATCACATCACCCCATCCTACACTGGAGGTGGATTAGCCTGGACTTGAAAATGCATTCACCTGAGCTCCAGGCCAGGAGAAGGTTAACACACAGCAGCTCTGTCATGCCTCTGCTTCACCCCCACTTGTTTCTCGTATTTTCAGCAAGAAGTGGCTGGTGGAGCAGCTGAACCTTGCAAGTCTCCTGCCAGCAGGGTCCCCTCTGTGAACGGAATTTGCTGCTGCCCATCTGCAGCCAAAATCTCCCCCTATCTGCTGATACTCATTTGTCCAGAAAAGTTCACTTCAAAAGCAACAGCTGCTCTTCAAAGAGGCGACAAATTGAGGCGAAGTGGAGAATCAGTGGCCCACCCAGCCTTGGCCTGAGTTCCTGCAAGTCTTTGGAGGGGCCCTGGCCCAGATTGCAGAGCAAAGAGGGAAGAGGTGGGGGGAGTGGGTTGTTTGTAACTTTTCTCAAAGAAGGAAAACCTTTACGCTTCCTTTGGAAAAGCTCGTTTCAGTGCAGATTAAAGATGGAGTATTATCTACCTCCACTGAGATCCCACAAAAAACATCAATGGCCATCTGTCAATTCTGAGTATTCCTGTAAAATTACAGACCTCCAGCCTCTGCTGGGGTACTAATGAAAAAGTGAAAACTGTTCTTTTTCCCCCCTCGTTTGACTGAAGAAATGTGAATTTTTTTGTGGCTCATGTAAACGGCAGAAAACAATATTCAGATTCTTCAGCATAAATCTGATATCCTCAGTTTCTTTTAGTCTTTTGAGATTGCCACTCTGGGTTACCATCACATATTACTGAAAGGTCATACATGATAATAAACTGTCTCTCTCCAGACAGAGAGAGACACTCTGGCAGCCTTGAAAAACTCCATCCTCCCATGTGTTGTTTCACATGACTGAAAAAAGGGTTTATCATATATGAGAAAACTTGACATTTATCGGGCTTCAAAATCAATGCAAACAAACAAAAATTACTATTTACGCCTCATGGGTTTTTCTAACTGTTCTGCCCTGGTTTCATTCACTGTCCCCTCAAGAAATCTGCATTTGATCAAAGACTTTCAGATAGTCACATCTTCTCTCTCCCTGTACTCTCTTACCCTTTCTTACAGTGTACCTAAAATGGTTACTCAAGACCTATGGTCTGCAAATAAATGCCCTAATTAATGTCTCATCCCTACCAAGGTTCATAGGCCCAGTTCAAAGTCCTGATCATGACTTCAGTGGGTCAAGAGGAATAGACCATTTTTTGGTTTACAGAGCTTTTCCAAGGAGCATTACAGTATCCTCAGCCCTGAGATTTGTACCAGGAAAGGTCCAATAATGGCCATGGGATTTCTGAATCACAGTTTTTCCTCTCATCAGACGAAATAATAATTTCTGTTTCAGTTTCACCCTCCGTAATTTCTCCACATTTACAAAACGTTGTTTCACCAAACGTTTTTTTTCTTTTTTTAAGGCACACAGAATCTACAGAAAGGAATTCAGCGCACTGAACTCTTTGGCCAACGAAGAGACAAACTGTAGAGCAATTGCAAAGCACTCTTATTCTAAGCAAGTACTTACAAACCCTTTATTTGGGGCATCATTTCAAAACCCATGCAGAACATCCAGGAAATGGGAAGAACCACCTGCTCAGAAGTCATCTGGCTGCTCGCTTGGAAGCAGACAAAGTTTGAACCCAGGGTACAGCAGGTCTACCTCTCATGAGCCTTTTCCTGCCCAAGTAGCACCGCCACAAGCACAGCTTGTGCTTCCTAACTCTGAGGCGATGGGTTGCTTACTTAGAAGGCATCACGATGATGCAGCTTCACCCCAAAAAGGGCTTCCCCAAACGACAGTTCTGTGCTGAGTATTTATTATCTCCCAGTGCTTTCTCTACCAAATTTGTTTCATTTACCATAAAAATGTTTCTCTTTCCTAACCCAGACAGGTTTGTAGTACCACCCACCTAATCACACGTTGGTTAGTTTCCCCGCCTCCTCTCACTGCGCCATTTTGTAAACTGTTGGTTTTCCCGCCCTTTCCCACTTTGTTATTTTGCTGACTGTGGGTCCTCCCGCCATTTTCTTCACCACCCCCTCGCTCGCCATCTTGGACCAACAAAAGACTTCTGCCTGAGGGCCTTGTCTGGCCGCCATTTTGTTGTCTGGCCGCCATTTTGTTGTCCGGCCGCGGTATGACTTTTTTGTAAGGAGGAGAAATTTTTTGCTTTTTGAATACTATTTCCCTTCCTCTGTAATATAATTAACATCAGCCTCCATGCGATCAGCAATTTGATAGCATTTTTCTCCCCTCAATCGCTTTCTTTCCACAGCCTCTGTCCAATTTCGCCCTACTCGTCCACATTTAACTCCTCAGGGACTGGTTTTTTCATTTTCTGAAATCCACTTTGCTAACACTTTTAATGAAATTTTGTCAACATCACGGCCACGTCGAGTAATTACATATTAAGACAGGCGAGTTCCCATAATTCTATTTATAATTCAGGATGGGTAAGGGGAGATCACAGGTAAAGCAGATTTTCCCCAGCTGCTCACCTCTCTTCTTGCGTGCGCAGGTCAGCCCATCTCTCGGTGCGATACCTTCCATCTGGCCGGGGGAGCTGCTGGAATGCTGCTCTCTGGGCCCCAGCACCTGTGCCCAGGTGGGCAGGAGAGTTTCCTCCGGGCGAGGAACCTGCAATCGTGCCCCACGCCTGGGCGCCATTTATGACAGCTTGTCTGAGGAGATGGGGACCTTCACTCAGGGAGGTTCGAGACAGAATGAATACTCATTAAAAGGGGCCTCCCCCTTATATAGGGGAAGCAGAGAATTTTCTAGAAGAATGGGCGTGAACATACCAAATATGGAAAGGGAAGGAGGGGCTTTGGCCAAATAAGGCAACTAGGGGAGGGGTCTTAATCATAAAAAAAAAATAATTACAGCATAGCATTTTTCAACCAATGGGGGAACAGGAAGAAAGGGACTAACAACTTATAGGGATTTCTATGAGGATTATGGGGCGCAGTGTAAGAACTTAATATTAACAATATTAAAATTCAGTTAAAGTATTCAGGTTTTAAATGTCTTTATTATATTTAAACAATGGACTCTTTCAAGGTCTTCACAAATCTTCGGTGATGCTCCTCCTCTTCCTCCTCATGCCCATCTCCCACACTGAGTACGGATGAGGGGAATGCAAACTGCTTCATTGCTATTCAGTAGAAGAACCAGAGACCCTCTCTTTTTTTTGTGCTGAACAGATTAGATAAATAAAATACCATCAGCATCACTGTTTTCAGACAAGAACGGCACTCTAAGGTGAGAGTGGCAGGCAGGAAGGACATGATGGGGTGGCAACAAGAGCAATTTCAAACAAATGGAACGGTACAAAAGCAGATTGGATGGAGCAGTAAATGGCATCAGGAAGGAGCGATGCAGTAAGCTGTAGAAATTAGAGGTATGCTTTTTAGGTTAGATTTTAAATTAATATAGTAGAGGACTTTACCTGCTACAGTGAGGTTAGCTGATCTTGGAGACTTCCACATCCTGAACTGATCAGGTCTGTAAAGCTTTTCTTTCCATGGGGGTCCTCAAACACCTGGAAGGAGACAAGAAGGGTGAAAGAAAAGGGGGAAAAAAAATCATTGTCTTCAGTTTTTTAGTATCTGGAAAACTCATCTCAGAACAATGTTCTAGTTCCTGCCCAAAAGATTTCTAGACAATAGCTAGTGAATATTTCACTTTTTTTTTTTTTTTTTTTTTTCATTTTGAGGATGGAGCAGCTCACAAGTACAGCAAGATACAGGCAAGCCAAGAGAGAGAGAAAAGAAACTTGCCCCCCCACCCCCAGGCAGAAGAGGTAATTAATGTCTGCAAAATAGTGGTTGTTCTCACCACTCAGTGACTGGAGAAGGGGTACAGGTGGGTAAGGTGAAAGGAAAAGATGTAAAAGGTGGTCACAGAGCAACTTCTTTTGAAAGCAAACAAGTGCTTTTGCTACAGAGATCTGTTGGTAAAAGTACAGTGACAGTACCTACTACCCCAGGCTGTTCAAGACTTACAAGAGGAAGGGCTGTCACACCAGGTGGCAGCTAGAGCTTGTACTTTCTTATAAGTCCATCACCTTGTCTGCAGCGTCCTCTCCCCTTTATCACGACCTCATACTGTGCACAGACCACAGAGCAATTTCCTACAAAAAAATGAACTGTGACCCAGCAGATCTCTCTAGAGTACCTCTGGGATGGAGATCCCCTAGCCAACAATGCAGAAACTTCAGGCCATTGACACCAACCTCTGTTTCCCCAGCTAAGCAGCTCTCAGATCATTTGTCGAGCAGCTTTTGATGGCCAGAGATGTGAGGAGAAAGCTAGAAGGCAGAGCCCTGGGCTGCAGTACCAGAGACTGCCCAGCTCCTTCTAGCAAACTTCATAACCATAAGATGGACAGCAGTTGTCCCACACAAGGCTTTAATTGCTGCTTTACTGCAAAGAGCAAGCAAGACTACCAGCTCACAGGGTGTGATTTTATGGTGGTGCTGTCAGCTTGCTCATTCCCACCCACTGTGCTGGCCAGGTTGTTAGTGCCAGCTGAGTGATGAATCAGACCAGAAATGGATCCATCTGGGGGAAAAAAAAATAACAACACCCAGAGCAACAAAAAAGAAGGTGAGGTGGGAAATCACCAGCAGTGCCAGGGGCAGGAGTGAGTGGGATGGATGAGGAAGGAAGGGGATGCCTAAGCCAGCATTCCAGCAATACTCAGAATCACAGAGTGGGTCAGGTTGGAAGGGACCACAGTGGATCATCTGGTCCAACCTCCCTGCTCAAGCAGGGTCATCCCAAAGCACAGGATTATGTCCAACCTGTTCCAGTGTGCAATCACTGCACAGATAATTCCTTATGTTCAGCTGGAATTTCCTGTGCATCAGTTTCTGCCCACTGCCTCTTGTCCTATTGCTGGGCATCACTGAGAAGAGCCTGGCTCCATCTTCCTCCTTCAGATACTTGTAGACATTCATGAGGCCCCTTCCTGGTCATCTCTTTTCAAGGCTGAGCAGGCCGTTCCCTCAGCCTTTCCTCATAAGAGATGCTCCAGTCTCTTGATTAACTTTGTAGCTCTACCCAGCAGTGAAACTACTGCCTCTGTTCCAGCCAGACTGGCAGCCCAGGACATAAAGGTCTTACGCTACTGGCTCACCCAGCTCCACCTGTTTGCAAACACCGAGCCTTCTTTTGTATTACCTGGGCTCCAAGAAAGATAGCTTTACTGGAAAATAACTTTTTCCCAAGCCAGGAAGAGAAGCCTCTGCTGACTACCAGCCTCTGGCATGGCCCAGGCAGGAGTCAACATCTATCCCACTGACAGCAGAGGCTAAACAGCCTTGACCCAAAAGAGAGGGTTTCTGATGAGGATCATTGCAGTGCTACACAACCAGCTTGCAGGTAGAACATAGAGAATAAAATGCAACTGGAATCAGTGGAGTAGATGAAAACACCCTGCTGCCTTGTCCTCCATTGCCAATAGAGCTCTAATTCTCTACTATGCTTCAGTGCCCAAGATTCATCTCCTCCTAAAGGAACTAGAAGGAAATTTCCCAAGCAGGTGAAGGGAAGGTGAGAGAGAAATCCCATGAGCTGTGGTCGGTCGAGCGCCGAGGTACGGCAGCAGCTCTGTGAGCTGAGCCAGTAGAGGTCTCTCTTCCACTAATCCACTAATAAAAATAAATAAATAGCTATATTCCGCTGTGTATGCATGTGTCCTCCCTTCTGATCCCCAGGCCCCAGCTAGAATAAAATATATATATCAGGAAGCCAGCTGCGCTCAGAGGGGAACAATTTATCACTTTGTTCTGGGGGGGTGGGGAATGGGGGGAAAATTTTAAGTGGTGTACCAGGTTACCAAGCTTACAGCATCAACTCCAGGCTTGGAGGCTTTGGCAGAAAAAATTTACAGTATGGTCAGTCCCAGACCTACAGCTTCTCTCCTCAAAGAAAGTGAGGATCACAGCTGCAACTGTGCCTGCTGGGACACAGTCACCTGCCTTCAGAGCTCTTCCAACCTGCCCAGGTAGCAGCGGGGTTAAGGGAGCCCTTTCTGCACTTGTAGATCCCCGGTTTCAATCTGGGTAGAGCCAGCCTTGACAGAAAGGCTTTATCAGGCAACAGTTGGATTTTTGGCCTCCACGTAAAGGACTGCTTGGTCTCTGTGGGAGTAGCGTCTGGAGCACTCGAAATGGGGCGTCTGCCCACGGCTGGAATCCTTGCTTGAAGTCTCAGATGTGAGGCCAAGGATAAAATTGGAACGAAACTCATGTTCCTCCCTGCTGGCTCCTCCAAACAGCTCTAGGCACAGTAGGATGGCCAGGTATAAAAGCCTGAACTGGCACAACCTGTCTTTGCGGGCAGGGAACGCTAAACCACAAGGTTTGTTGCTCCGTGCTCCTACACAGAGCCGGCTGGCAGGTGCTCCCACTGCAGGGACATCGGCTGTGGCAGCCCAGCACGCAATGTGTCACCTGCCACTGCAACACACTCTTCTCCAAGAGCCAGAGAACCACCCCCAGAGACCTGGGAACGGAGACCCACAGAATCCTACAGCACCTCCACAGCAAATGAGCTCGCGCCCTTTGCTTGTGGTGGACCTGTGGATCAGCAGGTTTATTAAGACAGGAGGGTACACACAGCCAGGCACAGCTGGGAAATCGAGGGAGTCCAGAGAGGTTACCTCAAATCCCACTCCTCAGGGACAGCAGAGTGCAGGAGCAGTGGGGAACAGGCAGGAGGCAGAGCTGTCCCCTCTGCAGAGGCCAAAGACCATGCACTCCACTGATGCACAGCTGCACCCCTGCTTGGGGGGAGGTGGGAAGCAAAAAAAAAAAAAAAAAAAAGGAAAAACAACTGTATCTGTTTAACTTGAGTATATCTCAGTTGGAGACAGACAGACATACATGAACACATGGCTGCCCCACAGCCCCAGGGGATGCCCAGGCCCCTCACCACATCCACGCTCCTGCCCCTTTGCCACAGCACCCATGGAGCAGGGAGAGGGCGATGGGGCAAAAGCTCTGTGGCGACCAGAGCCCCTTCATTACTGGTTGGTTTGCATCATTAGTAACCTCCTTATGGGGGATTTTCATAGCTGCTGTCCCTTCCTCCAGGGGAAAGCAGGTAATCCGATGCCAGCTTGTTTTTAGGCAATTGCACTTTGCATATTATTGTTATATATTATTATTATTTGAATTATCATTTATTTCATATTATAGGAAATATACATTTTGCTTGCCTTTTAAGTAAAGGGAATTGGGAATATTTTTCTCTATTGAAAAGAAAAAAAAAAAAGGAGAAAACCACATTCCCCTCTATTTTTTTGCCTAATTTTGCGTCTTGCAATGACTGATGTGGGCAAGGCAGAAAGCAGGCAGGGAGAGGAAAGGCACTCAAGCTGCCTGGATGGAGGAGGTGGCTGAGCCTGGAAGAAACACAGTAAACCACCAGTGCTGATACAACCCACCTAGAATTAAAAAAAGTCTTTTTTTTCTTCAAGGTTTTCCCAGTAAAATCAAAGCAGAAAACATCTCATTTGGGGGGACAGAGCAACACAATTCACATGATATAATCTCATTATTTTACTGTAGATCATTTTGTTAGAGCCATTATACTGTGGACATTTCCCTTTGGTGGGTATTAAAAAAAAAAAAAAAAAAAAAAAAAAGGATAGTAGATTACTTTTAAATAAAGAAATAATAATGTTTTTTAAAAAGGAAAGAAAAAAAAGACAAAACACCCTAAGACAATATTGAAACAAAACATGTTGACATTTCTGAAGTGGAATGTGGGTTTTTTTAAAATGAAATTCAGAGTTTCTTCAAGTTTTTTCAGGTGAAGCTACTCAGAAGTACAGATGGGTCTGGATGTAGGAAAACATCGTTTTCCAGCTAATTTCCCCATCTGAGGAAGAGGAGGCTCGCTCCACAGCTGAAAAGCAGTGGGTGTTAATATTGACTTTAAGGGCACGTTGCTAGGACTTTCTCTTCCAGCCAAGCGTCTCCAGGGAAAAAAAATGGCCAGATCCACGTCCAAAATATTCCTGCTGAGGAACGGGTCATATCCCTCTCATCTGGCGTAGGGACGTGCGGGGGCACACGCGGAGGGGGCGCGGATCGGCGAGTATGTGTACCCGGGAAGCGAGGGAGGGGGAGAGCGGCAAAAACAGCGAGGGACGCGGGGAAAGGAAGGGGAAGGGAAGGGGAAGGAGGGGCGAGGAAAGGAAGTGGGATGGCTGCGCACGCACCGAGCGGGGCGGCCGCGCCTGTTGCATCAGACGGGGCGGGCGGGGCCGCGCTCCGCCATCCCCTCTCCGCCCTCCCCTCCCCGCGGGGCCGTGCCAGGCGCAGGAAAGCAGCGAGGCAAGGTTGCCTCCAGCCGCCCGAGGAGGAAACACTGCGGCGAGGAGGAGGAGGAGGAGAAGGAGGAAGGGAGGGGAAAATAAAATTTAAAAATTCGACCCCGCTGCGCAGGCCTGGGCTTGGCACCACCTCAGTTCCCCCGCGGGGCTGCGGCGGTGCGGGTAGCGGGACTCCACCACCGCAAGGAGCGGCCCCGGCCCCGGGAGGAGGAGGAGGAGGAGGAGAACGCGCTCCCCCCGCCGCCGCCGAGGAGGGGGCGCGGGGCGGGGCTGGGCGTTCGCCGCCCTTCCCCTCTTTGTTCCGGGTGGGGCGGCGGGGGATGCTCCCCCCTTTTGTGGCCCTGGCTCCGCGCATCTCCCGGGGGTCACCCGGGGAGGAGGAGGCGGGGGCGGGTGGTGCCGCTCCCCCCGGGGGGAAGGGGGGCGCGATGGCGGCGGGGGCGGCCCCAGGTGAAAGCGACGGCGGGCGCGGCCCCTGTTCTGCCGGGCGGGGCGAGAAGCCCCATCGGTCGGTCACGGCAACGACAGCAACAACAAAAGAAAAAAAAAAAAACTTAAAAATAATAGCGGGGAGGCGGTCAGAGGGCACATCCAAATCCTACGTGACGGAGAAGCGGGCGGGGCCGCGGCCGTCGCCTCACTCCCCAGCCCGGGGGCTGCGGGGGCCCCCCCGCCCCACTCCCTGCCCCCCGTCCCCCCGCCCGAGGGGGGGTTTGGCTTTCGCCTGCCGCGGGGATAGGCCGGCTCGGGGAGGCGCCGCTATTTATTTTCCGTCGAGATCACTTTGTTCGTTCTGGGGGGGGGGAAAAAAAAAAAAAAAAAAACACACAAAAACACACAACAAACACCACTTAACTTTTTTTTTTTTTTTTTTTTTTTTTTTTTTAATTTTCGCGAGTGTTTTCCACGTTTACTGGCCTGAGCTTCGCGCACCTCCCGCACCCCGCGATGGAGTCCCTCCGCGGGGGGCAGGAGGGGCGAGATAGCAGAGCGCTGGGGGCGGAGGGCAGGGTGCCCAGGGCAGTGTGCCCGGCGATCCCTCGCAGCCGGCGGAGGAGGGAAAGTCCATGGCCAGCGCCGGCCGTGCCCGCTCCCTGCCCTCCGCCCTGCTCTGCCCGAGCCGGAGGCCGACACTGGAGCGGGGCTGGCGGCAGGAGCCTCGCCGCCCTTTCCCCGTCCCTCCCCACCGCCGGGCCGGCACAGCCCCGCGTTCTCGGGGAGGTTTCGGAGCGAGGGCGAGCCCGGGCGCGGCCGGAATAAACAACAGGATCGCGTTGCACCGGGGAGGGGGAAGGACCTGGGCGAGCTTCGCGCTGGGCTGTGCTCCCCCTCCGCCCCCGTTTTTTTTTGTTCATTTACGTGTTTATTTCTCGCAAGCCCCGCGGATGAGAACGCCCCGGCTGCGGAGGGCAGCGGGGAGGGGGACGCTCGCACCTTGCCGGGCGTGGCGGGCAAGGCCGGGCAGTACCGACCCCCTCCACCCGCTCCCGGGGGGGATCCGCGCCCCCTCCTCCACCCTGCGGTGCCATCCATCGCCTCTCCCCGGCGGTGCCCGGCCCTCCGCATCCCTGCCGGTGCTGGGGTGATGCGGTGGGGACCCGGCGGGGCGGGGGGCGGCCGCTGCCGGCATCGGCATCATCTGCTGGGACAGGGGAGGGCGAGGCGCCATCTTTGAGAGCCGCGGCTGCCGAGGGGGAGCACGGCGGGCTCCTGCAGGCCCGGCCGGGAGGAGGAGGATGCTGCCCGCACGGGCACCCCCGGAGCTCCCCCGAGGGCGAGCCCGGCAAGGTGGTGGCTCGCTCTGGCCCCCCTCCCGGAAGGTGCTCGAGTTTCGAGCCTCAAGGAGCCAAACTACTAAGTGCACGAAATACATTGTAGTACCTTTTCTGTCTCAAAAAAAACCCCCCACAACAACAATAAAAAACAAGCACAAAACCATTATGACACAGGAAATTCCACTCCTTGGCATTAAGAGGGCACATCATCCATAATTATCACAGAAGAGACTCGTGGAATCAGAGGCTGGAAAATCCCTCTTCTCTCTTTAAGATCTGTTGAGTCCAACTGTTAGCCCAGCACTGCCAAGTCGGCCACTAAACCATGTCCCCAAGTGCCACATCTACACATCTTAAATCCCTCCAGGCATGGCAACTGCACCACGGCCCTGTGCAGCTTGTTCCAATGCCTGGACCATGCATTCATGAAGAAATGGTATCGTTGCAGTAAGGGTGCTGCATCTCTTACTGACACCTGCACTGGAGACACATGAAAAGATATCCAAAGGAAAACTGCTGTTTATTTCTTGAAGGAGTCTTGTTTCCTCCAGTGCCAGGCTGAGGGAGGTTGAAACACACACTAACGAAGACCATATTTCTTATATATGGCAGTTTTCTTTATTGATTGCTTGATGTGAAACAATATCAATCTGGATTTTTTTTTTCCCCACACATTACAAAAAAAAATTAAATTGGCTCAGTCTGCAATCTTTTTAAGCACAGCCATATTAATTATCAGAAAAAGGAACTTAGAAAAAAAAAAAAAAAAAAAAGAACCCCCCCCAAAAAACCCTCTAAAAAGTCTACCAAATAGAGCATTTACAAATGCACAAAAACATGCCGCTTTGGCTTAATGGGGAAAAATATTGTCTTCTAGATTAAAAAAAAAAAATCTTTTAACATAAATAAGTTAGTATAATTTCTCAGTGTCTTTACAGAGTTATGTACACAGGTACACTTCAAACTTTTTTTTTTTTTATTTTTACATACAGGTACACAGGCAACGTAGAAATACTGTTTAAAGATGTAGTATCCCTTTTCCCCTCACACACAAACACTTCGGGCAGTGGGTCAGACCAGAAAACAACAATATCCAAGATGCAGAGCAAAAGCCCTCCAGATTAGGTAAAAAAAAAAAAAAAAAAAAAAACAACCAAATAAACAAATAAGCAAAAAAAAAAAAAAAAAATCAGGCAATATAATCAGGTGGGGTGATTTTACACAACTTTTACAGGCATTCAATTTTGGTATATGGATTTGAGGCTGGGGGGGGAACTTTTGCTACCATATAATGGAATCATCACAGCTCCCACCTCTTCAGCTTAATGCTGTAGAAAGAAACTTCACAAGCGGCCTGTAATAATCACCTCTGAGCAGGGTCACCCCGATGATACATTAAACAAAAAAAAAAAAAAAAAAAAAAAAAAAGAACACTGCAGACCCACTTAAAGGGACAATACATCTTTAAGTAATAAAAAACCTACACTGCTTCTCTTCATAGATTTATTTGCTTGCTAGATTGTGAAAGCAAGTTCCAATCAGTCACCCTCTTACAGTCCCTCCCCCCTCCCAACAAGTTTTATGTGCTACATAGTGTAAAAACTATATACACAGGTAGTACAATGAAGCAAATAAGGAAACACCTAATTGCACAATGCTACATCCAATGCTTTTAGAGGCAGGTCTTTTAAGAGTGCCTAAAATTTAGTGTTATTGTTTGCTTTCTCTTGATGTTGTTTTGTCGTTGGTTTTGTTTTTGTTTTTTTTTTTCTCAGTGCTTGTACAGGACCTCCATCCCACGGAGATCGGCGATATGTATTTTTCTTTTCCACTACAACTTTACATCTTCCTCGCTTCATCGCTCCCCCACCGCCGCACCCGACGAACGAGGACGCGCACATCCTCCGCTCTGCAATGGGGGTGGGGAAAGGAATAAAAGAAGAAAAAAAAAAAAAAAAAAAAAGACGAGGGAGAAAGTGATTATAGAAAACATCGAAAAGAAACGCGATCCGCGGCGCAACTGGTTCAAACCGACACCGCATCCCCGGGGCGGGCGGGCTCAGCCCGGGCGGGTCCCCCCCCCGCCACCGCCCCGTCGGGCCGGGCCGGACCGGAGCCGTGCTGCCCGCACCCCCCCAGGCGGCCCCGGCCCTTCTCACCCCTCGGCGGGGACGGCGGGACCCCTCCTCCTTCTTCCCACCCAACCCCCCCCGCAAACGCCCAAAAAAAAAAAAAAAAAAAAAAAAAAAAAAAAAAAAGTGGGCGGTAGTAGCGGCATTCGCATGGCCGCGCAGGCTGCCGCGCTCCGCCACGGCTCACCCCAGCGGGACTAATTTGTTGCAACTTCTGCTTTACAGCTTAATCTCTTTTCTGCACAATCGCAAATCGTTTTTTGTTGTTTGTTTTTTTTTTTTTTTTTTTTTTTTGTAAACCTCGCTCCTAACCTCGGCTCCCAAAACCGCCGGCGCAATTTACCAACTCTCCCCGCCCCAGACCTCGCCTTAAAACAAAACAACAAGAAGGGGGTAGGGAAAAAAAAAAAACAAACACCACACAACACAACCCAGTTCCCATTAACCCGCTCCCTTCCCTCTGCCAGCCTCTAAAACCAAGCCAAAACACACAAAAAAAAGAAGCCAACCCCCTTCACAAAAAAAAAAAAAAAAAAAAAAAAAAAAAAAAAAGAAGAAGAAAAAAGAAAACAACCTTGCGTTGCTCGGATTTTAAGAAAGTGCCCGGATTCCCCTTAGACCAAACTTCTTGTATCTCCCGAAGTGGGAGGTGGCCGCGACATGCGACTGGCAAGTCCGCCACGGGAGGTGAAAAAGCCTCAGGGGCGGGGGGACACGGGAAGCTCCCCTAAATCCCCCGGCATCTGACACGATTCAAACTGTGTCCCTCCACCCGCACGGTCCTCGGGAAAGGGCCCTCCTAGGCTCCAGTCCCAATCCCGGAGGGAAAGCAGGGTCAGTCCCACCAGCGGCCGGGGCTCGCACTGCCCCTGCCCCATCCCCCTGACGCTGCGGAGCCCAGCGCTGCGCTTCGCTCCTTGTTTTGTTCTTTTCAAGCCCTGCGCCTCCCACTCCCCACCTTCTAACACACACCCATCCCCGAGCGCTCGGGGAAAGCCACCCTTCCTCGGAGAAAACACCGCTCGGCGAGCCCACAGGGGCCCGAAGCGCCCCCCTAGCGCCCTACAGACTCGGGATAGCCTCTCGGTCGCCCTTTCTTTCCCTTATTTGCATCCTAACGGTGGATCCTAAAGGGAACCTACCTAAACGCTTTACGTTTGATGTCTTCTCGGGCTTGATTTCTTGGGCGTTTGCTCCACTGAACTGGCACTGGGGGAGTCTTCTGAAACCTCTTCTTCTGTTGTGTTGGCTCTTTTATTTTGAGGAGAGGAATCTAGGAGGGGAAGATTAAAAACGGGTGGGGGAGCGATATTAAAATATTTTCCTTCCAGATGTTTTCTCGGCATCCAGGGGGGATAGATGGAGCCGAGGGGGAACATTCCCGGATCCCCATGTCAGGTCGGCTACGTGAAGCGAGGAGGGGGAGGGGAGATGGGCTTCTCTCTAGGTAAGAGATCCAAGTTCCCTCTTTTCGGCTAAAATCCATATTCGTCTTTTGCTGAGCACTGTGAACCTCCTCCCACCTGGGCAAGAGGCCGGGTCCCCGCAGAGGGGCGGCGAGGGGTCGGGAGGGATGACCCGCATCTAAGGGCTCTTCCTCGCAAATCATCCCACTCAATGCGGGACCCCCCGGGACTGCAAACAGTACCCGAGCTTTTTTAGGGGGCGGGAAGGGGAGGGGGGGGGACACGGCGAGCCGGTGCCCAGCGGGGCACAGCCCACCGCGCCCAGGCCACGCGTGGCAGGGGCGAAGGCGCCGGGAGCCCCGGCGCTGACACGAGTGGGGCGCGGAGACGAGCGCTGTCGCTTTCGCGGGGGTACGTTACCATCGGCCGCGGGTCTTTTCCTCTGCCCAGTGCACTGCTCTGCTAAGTCCGTCTGATTTTCTGAAACATCAGTCTTTTGAGCTACACAGTGAGTGTCCTCTGAGATTCCCTGAGAACCGACAAAAACCACGGTTTGGCAATTCCCGTTTACATCCAAACTCTGGCGGCCGGCGGACTTGCAGACGGCTTTCCGTAGCCGGGGGGGTCTGAAGTAGAAGTCGGGCGAGCTCCCCTTCTCCACGGCTTGCCATTCGTACCTGCCCTCCAGCGGCTTGTGATTCTGGAAATCGAAATTCCACTTCCTCTGGCATGCCTCCTCCATCTCCTGCAGGTGCTTCTTCAACTCCCTGTTTAACTCTTCGTGATTCACCGGCCCGAAAAGATTCCTGCACGCTGACGGCTTCGGGTACTCCGACTGCCTGGCCTCCATGCGCTCCAGGGTAGGGCTCCCATTAGAAATACGGACGTTTGACATCTCCCCGCTCCCTCTCGCTCCAGGCGGCGGTTGTTGTTGCTCGCTGCTCTCCCTCCCCCGGCCGCCTCCGCCGCCGCCTCCTCTCCGCTGCCCTTTATTTCCCGGCGCCCAGCGGCTCCTCTCCGCGCCTCCTTTCTGCGCTGCCCCGCGCTCCGGCCCCGCCTCGGCCCCGCTCGCCCTCGGCCCGCGGAGAAGGGGCGAGGAGGCGCCCTTGCATAAGCGCCTGCCCGGGGGATGAGCCCCGAGAGCCGGCGGAGCGGCCGCCGGGGAGCCCCGGGCGGTGGAGGAGCGGTGCGGGGGGAGCGGCGGGCGGAGCGCGGCGCTGCCCTCCGCGGTGCCGACCCGCCGGCGATGCCGATGGTGGTGGTGGTGGTGGTGGCGATGCCGATGGTGGTGGTGGTGATGCCCCTGCCGCTCGCACCACCGCGTAGTAAAAGCGAGACGGAAAAAAACAAGGGGAGACGAGCCCTTTTCTCGATGCCCAATATGGCGATTGAAGGGAGGCTGACGAAGAAGAAATTGATTGACAGGACGAGTCTATTTAAACAGCCCGGCCGAGCCATTGGTTACGGCGGCGGGCACCGCCCCGTCGGCCCGGCCCTACCTCGTCGCCGCCGCCGGCTCTAAAGGTGGGACGGGACGAACCGGCTGCTGTTTAGTCGGGCCGAGCCTGGCCTGGCCGAGCCGAGCGGAAGGTGGGAGCGATGGAGAAAGAGAGAGGAACGGGAAGGCACCGCGGGTCCCGCTCTCCTCCGCCCCTCCGCAAAGCCCGGGCCCGGCGGGTTTTGTGCCCACCGCCTCCCAAAAACATCTACCCCATCCCGCTGCTTGCCCTAGCGGCCCGAGGAATGGTGGCGACTGGTTGCATTTTGATTCAGTGCTGCGACAAGAGTCTCCCCACCACTCTGGTTTTTCTGGGTTGGGCTCTAGCGACACATCCCCCCCGAGGTCCGGGGCTGGGTGGGGGAGCCGACCACCCTGTGGCATGCAGGGGAGACCAGCATCCCGACCCCACTGCCTGCCTAGATGGGCTGGTAGCTCCCAGAGTCAAGAGGATCACCCCTTACTGCTTTCTCGGCAAAGAAAGGGACTAAGTGAAGAAATGGCTCTAAAACAACCTCTGCTGGGATTTCAGATGTCAGCAAGCAGGGGAAAGAAAACAAAAACATGAGGGTTTGTCCTGTTTGTGTGCTCAGAAGTTTAGAGGAGACAAGAGTCACAGCCAGGAATTTTCTAAGAAAGTTCCTCTCCTTGTTACAGCAGGTGTGATGAAGATAAGAGCAGCAGTGTCTTCCCCTCTGCCCCCTTGTCTCCAGCCCCTTTCACAGCCATCTCCCCTCACCAGGCAGGGCAGCCCCCTCAGTGTGTCATGGGACACTGTAGGTTCTTTCAAGGCACTAAAGGTTGTGATGCTTCCAGGGACCCAGATCCTGTACCTGAATCTTTGAGGGCCCTGAAGGCTTTTCACACCAATCCACCTGGCCAGGTCTCCTCTGCAAAAAGAGCAACCCTGTTCAGATTTTGCCATTGCACAGCGTTCAAGCCCAGGCCACAGCACTCTGCTGGCCTTCTGCTCACACCACTCACCAGAGTAATCTCAGTGTCACCAGACCCAACTTCAAAAAAATGATGTGCACAGGCAAAAGAAAAAAAAAAATACAAATGAGATTAGTTTTAAAACCACAAGGTTGAAATATAATATTAGCCATGTTATTTGTATTTGTGTGCTGGGTTTTTTTGGTACTCGGAAGTTGCTTTGCAACTCCTCTCAGCAACCACAAGTTCATACAATTCACTTCCAGAAAATTAACACTGACATTCACATGTCTGCAGGACCTGAGAACTTTTTGAAGTGGCGAGTCCATGATAAAACTGTCTCAGCTGGAAAAGTGGGGCCTACATCTTCTGTATTTGCAGGATTTCATCTTCATTTCTCTGTGCTTTCCCGTCTTTGACTTCAGTTGCCACCAGCAAGGTAGTTCCATTTCAAACTTTGTTTTCTGCCAGGTGTGGGACACTGAGCTTGTTTTGTTGATCTGCACAAGAGAATTGCAACAAAGTGATCTGCAAAATATGTCTGGGGGCTCCCTGAGGGTTCATCCTGCTGCCTGCTGGTAACGTGCTGAAGGTCCCACCAGTGACTCCTTAGGTGAGGAGATCCCAGTGTCTGCTCCCTGTGAGTCATTGCTTGTCTCCCTAGTCCACAAAAAAAAAAAAAGAAAAAAGAAAGGCAAACCCCTTGTCCTGTAGGATTATAACATTGTACCAGAGCAGAAACACATAACAGGAAAAAGGGAAAAAAAAAAAAAAAAAACAAGTGAGGGGATGTGAAACAGTGGAAAAGACTCCATTCCTCACAGGTAAACCACCGGGAACTCAACAGAGCACTGATTTATCTGTGGTCTTTGGAAAAGAGAAAAAACCCCCAAGTTACTATAGGACAAGAACCTTCTGTGTTTTTCTTTTTTAAGGTCTCCCCCTTAGCACAAGGGCCTAGGACTGAGTCCCTGGATGCTGTACAAGTATATTGAGCACGAATAATTAAATCCAAAGGGGCAGAGGAGGGGGGGTTGAGGGGAGAAGGGGGACGCGAATAATTTAAGCCACCGATGGAAGCAACAGAGAAAATGAAAGAGGACTGGTCTGGCCCTTGGCTTATCCCTCTATCCTTCTCTAGCACTCTCCCTTGCGCTCCTAGGGGCTAGGAAGAGGGAGAGGGGGAGGGGGTGTACCCTCCTAGCCGTGGTACCCCAGCCCGAGCGGCCGAAAACGATGGGGTCGCGCTGGGACAAATGATCAGGAAAGGGGTTAAAATTCCATCCGCATCCCTGGAGCATCCGCCGCCGTTCTCCGGGCTCGGGTCTGTCCCCACGTCTCTTTCGGCTCGTCCCCCTCCTTTCACTTCGATGCGGTCTCGTCATTCCACCTTAAATCGCTGCCGCTGGAAAGGAGAAAAAAAAAAAAAAAAAAAAAAAAAAAAAAAAAAAAGGCTGTGTCTGCAGCGACCTTGCCATGATCTAAAGTGTTTTGTTTACAGTCAGGCACCCCCGATGGCTGCAGCAAATCGGGAGAGAGTCAGGCGCCCGCCCGTAGTAGCAGTGAAGCGTGGAAAAAAAAAAAAAAAAAAAAACAGGAAAAAAATATACTGGAGAGAGTGCCGGAGTAAAAGCTGTGGAAAGATCAGAGCGCCATCGTCTTGCAAAAGAGGGGCACAGCAGTGGGGCTGCGGGGGGAGGCGGTGCGTGGTGTGCGGGGTGGGGATAAGGAGGGGGGGGGCGAGATCCCAAGTGCCCCCGCAAAGCTCCAGCCTCCCCTTGGCCGGTTTTAACTCCCTCTGCGACCGTTTAAGATGAAGATGCGGCCAGTCGAAGATCGGAGGGGAGGATTAGAAAAAAAAAGAAAGGAAAACAAACAACAACAAAACCCAAGCCCCAAACAAAACTCGGGGGAGTGAACCGGGAAGGAGGGAGGAGTGTTTACAGGGAGGTCCGTGCGAAGAATGTCCTGGCTCCTCTAACAGCGTCTGAACACCCTGTCCCCTCTCTTCCCGCTGCCCCTCGCCTCTCTCTTGTTTGGGCTTTTCCCCTGGCAGAGCTGCTCGCTGTTTTTCTTTCCTCCAGAATCACCTCGGCAAGCTTCCTGTCTTCTTCTTGGCCACCCTCCTTTCCCAGCACTTCATAGGGCTCTCAAGTGAACCAGCAAAGCACGTCTGAACTGCTCACATAAAGCGTCTGGGTTGCTTGGGATTTAAAATATTCCCTTGCAAATAGTGGGGAGATTGGGAATAATACCTCAGCTCCTCCACAGGACTTGTTTTCCAAAATTGAGGATAAAGAAGGCAGGGGCATGGCATGACCCATTTGAAAGCTGAAGGCTTGAGGAAGTTTGCTCTTAACCCACCTCAGCTGTTACTGAGTCGATGCCGTTTTCACAACTCCCCAGTTTTTCAAGCAAATTGCTAATTTCTTTAAGTGATGTGGGGTAAAGCCACCGTGAGATTTGAGGTGCAGGCCCCAGGAATTCACCTTAGCACACTGGGAATATTCATAACGTGCTTAACAGGAACCTTTCTGGGCAGGATTAGGGCTCAACGAGGTTCAGCAGCAGGGACCATCGGGAAGGAAAAGGCTATTTCAGCTTACAAAGGCCGTGGGGCATAACCCAGCAGCATCCAGGAGCAGAGCAGTGCCAGGCAAGGCTAAGAGATGCCACCCTCCTCTGCAAGTGGAGTTTGGGACCTTTTGCTCATTTGATGTAGACTCTAGAGGGAGCCTAAGGACAGAGATCAGACCCGCACCAGGACTCACCTCCCTCCTGACAGCATCCCCACTGCCAGCCTGGGCTGTCCCCCTGCTCTCATCCCTGCTGCCTGGCGCTGCTGGGGACCTCTGCTCTCCTTTCCCCTCGCTGCAGGTGGGAACAGATGTGCCCAGGGACGTCACACACCTGCACAACCCTTGGCTTGGGCTCAGGGTGTGAGGACTGGTTCAGGGGATTCTGAGAGGATGCTGGCCTCGGGTGTGCATAATGGGATTTGTTTTAAAAAGCAGGTAATCTGTCAGAAGTGCCTTCTCTGTGCCATAACTCCGGGGCAGGTTATACAGTTATGTCTGTGGGAGATACAGGTTAAATTATTAGCCCTGAAAGTACTCATTCTTTTCTCTTTGGAGCTCTCTGGTTGTCACCAGCCTTCCGTTGACCTGCTAAAGAAGAAGTCCTTCTAAAATGCCCTGATTTTATCTCAGGGAAGACTCCTGGTATGGCTCAGACAATTTTTTTTTTATTATTTTTTTTGAAGTGTAAAATAGGAGTGAGCTTAAACTGCTCTCGAAGCAGCTGAAGCCAGCAGCAATGCACCCTTCTGTAACCAACTTTTCCTTTTTCACACCAGGGAACAAGAATGTTCATATGCAGTCACTAAAAATAAATACACGCACTCACACACAATAATGTTGAGTTATCCCAGCTAACACTACTGTTGGAGAAGCGAGGCTTTAATCAGCAAATTGATTGCTTGCTGTAAACAGGCCTAATTTCTCTGAAGAAAACACACCAGATGAATGAAAGCATTTCAGTCCAGTCTAACTCCATCTGTGTAAGACTTTGTAATGGACTGATTAAAACATGGAATCCACTTCTCCATTGCCTCGAGGATGGAGCTAAAAAGCCTCAGCAAGGCTGTGCCTGGGTATCTGTGAGGGGGACTGTGCCACTCTGTGCCCCTGCCTGCCACTTTGCTCCTCCAAGGCTACAAGGCAAGCAGGGAAGAAGCCCGAGGGAGATCTCCCAGCTTGCAAGCCAGGAGTACTTCACGGCGGTGGTAACTCCTGTCCTGGGCTTTAACACTTACCCTTAGCTCTTTTCTACTTTTCTATCTTCCTTCTTTCAAAATAAAGCTGAGTTGTCGCTTTGGGATCCAACATCTGGCCTCGTTTGTGCCTTAATGTCGTTCATGGGAATGTTTTAGAACCTGGTTCCCCTCTGCACCCAGGTGGATTGGAACAGAATTCCCATTTAATACATCATATAAACTATGCCACTTTGTTAGAAGAGCAAGTTTATAACATAAGAATCTTAATTAGAGGCTTCTCATGGCATCTAAACTTCCCTTCCCTCCCCTTTGTTCCCCTCCTATCCCCTCCCCACCTCTGCACAGACCCCCTAAAACCTCCAGCAACCCCTTGCCCCCACCCCAGGGTGCAGAGGGGATTAACTGCTCTGTGTTTGTGAAGTCCCCTGAGTACACAAGGCTCAGTGCAAGAGCTGAGTAGCAACAACCATGAACTATTATTGTCACTATGACACTTCCCCAGTTTTCCAGCCCCTCGCTTCGCCACCTACGCCTTTAAGAAAGTTTCCCAACAAGATGAATTATATTTATTCAGTGGAAATGAGCTGTCCTGTTTTTTTTTTTTCTACAAAGCCTGAAGTGAACCTTTCTGGGAAGGGGATGATATTTTGTAGCAATGTTTTCTCAAGTGCAATTCTTTAGGTTCCCAAGTGATGACACATTGTGCAGCAACGCTCTTGGCACGGGGCGTTCATCTGTGAGAAGGGATGCTGGCCCCGTTTCTTACAGCCATTCATTAAATAAAAACACCCCGTGTCATATGCTATGTTCCTCTGAAATGTTAAAAGTTTTTAGTGCATGAAATTATGCGGTGCCTGGATAATTTTTTTTTTTTTCCAGAACGCAGCACTAATCTCTAAGTCACTTACTGAATGTTGTTGGACGAGCTTGTTATTTTTCATTAGTGTTGTGTTTTGTTTTCATTTGGTAGGATCCCAGCTTCAAGCAATAGGCATTTTCAGAAATACTGAACTATGTAAATGTGATGCTTACAGCTGACCACAAAGAGGTTGCTCACCAAAAAAATAACCCAATATAAAAACATCTGCATCTGTTACAATTTGAGGCATTCTGGGTGCCGTTTACATGAGAATCTAGCCCAGTTTTCCTTTTTCTTTTTCCATTTCTTTTTTCTTGTAATTTTTCTCTTTTTTTTTTTTTTTCCTTTTTTTTTTTTTTTCTTTCCCCAATGGCCTATATTAATTGCCTTAGGATCAAGAGGTCTGCAAACATCTTCCTTATGTAAACAGAGGAACTGGTCTGGCTACTTTCTAACCCCTTTAAGGAAGATGACCCATCTCACATACCAAAATGATGGCATTAAGTAACAGATTACTATCAGGGCTTGAGATCTGAGTTCTGGTTCTGGCTTCCCTTGGCCACTGTTATTGCACATTGCTGCAACTCTTGGCACCTACGTGTCTTCCCTCACCGTTTTCCTAATCTGTTTAGACTTTTAGCCGTTGGAAATGCTCTGTTTGTAGAGTGCCACATCTTGTTTGTGTTAACCAACCTAGCAAGGGAATTGTACAACTCTGGGATGCAAAAGCCAGGGCATTAACCTACAGTAACGGGATGTTATTTCAGAGAAAATTTGAAAGTGGATTCTGCAAGCAGCTGGCAACAGGAAAATCATTATGAGGTAGGTGATTCGCTTTTAATATAATCATAGAATCACAGAATGTCCTGGCTTGGAACAGACCTTAAAGATGCAATCATGCTGCCTGAGCAGCGACACCTTTCACTGGACAAGATGGCTCAGAGCTCCATCCAACCTGGCCTTGGACACTCCCAGGGATCCAGGGGCAGCCACAGCTCCCCTGGGCAACCTGTGCCAGGGCCTGCCCACTCTCCCAGGGAAGACTTTTTCCTAATATCCAATCTAAACCTACTGTCTTTCAGTTTGAAGCCATTCCCCCTTGTCCTTCTGTACTTGTACAGTACAGAAGTGCTGTACCATTATCCATTGCCATGCCCACCAGTGGTACTCCTGCCAGGGCAAGAGCCCCCCTGAGCCCAGTTACCAACAGGCTGCATCCTGCTTGGTGCTCCTAGCCCTATTCACTGATAATCCAAACCAGCCAAGCCTAAAAAAGTAGGGTAAGCTGGCAAGTCAAAAATTATTTCACTGAAGCCAGCCTAGTGCAAAAACGCACTGTGGACATGGTTTCAGTGGCTTAGGAGAAAGATGGAAAAAGAGAGCCCTTCTATTTACCAGCACATGCTCTGGGTTTCCCTCAGAAGGAGTTAAACATTTCTCTGAGCCGAGGCCTAATCTGTTGTGGTTTTTGACTCTCACAAGCTGCCTGGTTACTCCCTTTGTTCTGGCTGCCAGCAGCTAAACTGGGACATGTATTCAGAGAGGAGTACCTGAAAGCATCACTTTAAAGGATTTGTCACCTTGTTATCTCTAGTTTGAAAGGCTTTTTGGGAACAACTTTCACTCAAGATGTTTGCAAAGGACAAAGACAGCTTCGCAAATATCGCAGTTTATATTTAATAGCTTGAATGACAACAACAAAACATAGCTAATACTCTGAGAGGCCCAGGAAATTCTCCTTTTCTCCTGTTGCCCCCCAACCCAAGTCTGCAAAAGACAGGTGGGAAATCATAGAAGCAACAAAACCTATCGTCTGACTCAAAAATTGCACTTTGGATCTCTATAACAAGATCCTAAAATAAGTCCTTGTATTCCTGGCGTTCTCTAGCATCTCTTTTGACTCTTCCTCCTTATCCACAGGAACCAGAAGTTCGTTCTGTTGTAAAGGAAAGATTCAAAGCTCTTTAGCAGTAGCACGGCTGCAGGACCATGAGCTTTGAGACAAAAAAACCTATTTGACAAGGCAAAGAAGTGAGAAGTGCTCACACTGGGAGCCAAGGTCCACTTTGGCTAGAGAAGTGGAAAGCTGACTTCAGCTCTGAACACGCGATCTGGAGAAGTATTTAGGAGGACTTTGTAAAGCCGACCAGCTTTCGTTCACAGCTGCTCAAGTCCTGTTTTTGAGAGCGGCTTTAGCGCTAGGGCATCTCAGCTTCTTCATTCAGTCACAGACCTCCAAGGTCACATTCCCAATAATAGCTACATTTCGCTACATAATTCTTTTAAAATTCTTTACTGTGAGGGTGGGGAGGCTGTGGAACAGGTAGCTACATAATAGCTCTTGTAGCTACATCATTTTTCTGCTGGTGAAAACCGCTTTGATTTAACTGAACTGATTTTAAGTCGGTCCTACCCCGTCTGTGAATGATCCTAGCAGCGTTTTGCAATGGCCATTTATTTCTTTTTACGAGTTACTTATTTTTGTAAGGGTGATTTAGTGACATCTTTCAGTGAGAACAGCATTATCTACTAGAGCTTTCTTGTCTCCTTTCAAATTATTAGTAGAAAAAGCTGATGATAATGCTAATAAAATGGGTTTCTTTTGTACATTCAAATACAGGACATCTGTAACTTTGGCCCTGGGGGCTAGTTACTTCTGAGCAGCGTTACAGAGTTTTTATTTAATTAATAAGTAATTTGATTCTTTTCCTTTTCATCTTCTAACAAGTGATAACAGCCTTTCTTTCAGAAAACCAAGTACAATGCTTGCTTTTCCCCAATAAGTACTTAGCTCTAGGCCTGGAAAAAGGCCAGAGCACACAGGGACAGTGTTCCACAGTAACATTTTGTACCTCATTAAAAAATAACAACAACAACAACAACAGCCAACTTTGCACATGAAATAGAATGTCTTTCTTTTCCTCCTTCTCTTATTTTACAAATATTCATTTATTCATTACACTTCCTGTAAAAATGCCTGCACACATGCACATTCACACTGGAATTTTCTGCTGAGCAAATGATGTGTTAAGATGTGTTGTATTATTTTTATGAATTTAGTTTGGCTTACATCAAGCTGCTGTGGAAGATCCCCAATTTCAAGGTCTCTGGGGCAAGGGATTTCTGGGTGATTGATGGTTTGGATTATTTCAGTTTGGGGGTGCTTCTCTTGAAAAAAAAAAAATTGTGGAAACTCATTGCTTTTAAGGTCTCTCACACTGAGTATCTTCAAGCTGAGAGACTACTGAGTCCCTCTGGAAAATATTGTCCTGGAAGACTTCACCCATCTGTGCAAATACACCACAATCCAATTAAACTGGCAGCCTTTGCAATTATTTGCAGATTTCCACAATCTGGCAGCAGCAAACAGATACAGCCTGTATTGCATAAGCGAGTTATCCCAAGCCCCTGTGCCCCACAGAGCTCCCCAAAAACCTGGAGGAGAAGTGGTGTGGTCTAAAGATGGGCCACACACCACTCCTCAGCTTCAGCAGGGCTGCAAAGGGATGGTCTCCTGTCCCAAAAACCTGGCAACCCAGAGCTGAACTCCCAGCTCCAGCCCCGGCAGGGCATGGTTAAACATCACATTTTGCTGCACCATCCCCTTCACAACTTCACTGCAATGCCACAAAGCCAATTTAAGGGGGTTCTGTCCCTCGCCACCCTTGACCCACTTATTCCCAATTCAACATTAAGCATTCTTTAAAAGGAAACTGAAAATCAGGAAAACAAATAACAAAAAAAAAGATTTTTGGGGGAGGAATCATCCAGATGATTTGGCAGCACTGAGCTGGGTTGTGGCAGTGCCTCAGGTTAAGTTGGTTATGAAGGAGGGACAGTGAGGGTTTGAGTCTGCACCGTTTCAGAAGCAGCCTTTCCTCTCAAGACCCACAGCCATGAAGATGCCCAAACTCTTCCTTTCCAGAAAGGAGAAGGAATCAATCCTTTCAAATCATGGCTGTGACCTCTCCCACAGCACAGAGCTCATACAGCACCCTCATTTCAGGTTACACCTGCACCACAACCAAAAGCTCTCCCAAGTCACCCAGGCTGATGCTTCCTTATTGTCTTTTGGGGTTGTTTCTTGTTCAGGGCTTGAAACATAGGTATTTTTTAAATTAATATATATATATATGTTATTAATTCTCTCTATTTTTTGTTCTCATATATAATTATGTCATTCAAAATTAAAATGTTTCACCAAAGGAGAACTAACAGGCTCTAAGAGAATCAGTTCAGTAGTCTTGTCTGAACCTCCATTTAAGAAAGGATTAAAGGAGGATGATGCTCTAGCCATGTGGCATAGGTGTCTCTGTAGAAATGGGGGAGAAAATACATAAGAAAATGAATGAGAAAGCAGCAAAGTTAAAGGAAATAGCTCCTAGAGCATCCTTCTCTACTTGGATAACACAGCCAAGGCTTTTAATCTAAAGGATGGGATTTGTTTCCATGACTGCTGATACACCCCCTTTCTTCTTATTCCCATAAAGTATCTTCTTGCCAGCTCCTGCATCATTTTCTGGGAAGCTGAGCTCTTCTGGCAAGCTGAAGGTTTCATAGTTGGTCAGCTAGCAGTCCATGGAGGTGAAATTATCACTGGCTCGTCATTTCTGGGGCAGCTTCCAGTGGTCTGTGAAAATCACAGTGATCACAGAGGACAGGATTCAAGCCACCAAATTTTAGCTGCTGCCTACTATGGGATTCCTGCTTTCACAGAAGAGTGGAGCACTATCAGAAGACACATCATCCCTCTACTCTGGGACACCAAGTGGGACAGGTGAATCCCCCTCTGGATGTGCCTGTGTTCGAGGCTACAGAGAGTACCTGTGTGTCCAGTTCAGACTGGATACAAACTTCTAGTCAGTCAAATTAAGCAAGTTGAGTCCTACCCGTAGTGCTGGCATCTCCCCGTGGTTTCCATCTGCAGCAGTACTGTACCAGATGCTGAGAATACATTAAATGCTTTCCTAATGTCACATTCCCATGTCTGCAATCATGGTAATTGCCTCAGTGAAGTTTTGCAATTGCAAACGAGCAGGAAGCCGTCTGCAAAGGAATCTGTCTATTAAGATGTGGCCCCTACTCTGAAAGTGCTTGAAAAGCCCCAGCACATTTCTTGGGCTAAAGATTAAAAAAAAAAAATTAAAGGTCAGACTCCTGCAGCAATATGGAAAGTATCCAGAATGTACTCCAGTGATCCAAGGAATAGACTGACTTTTGCTTCAGGACTGTGCTAATTAAATACTGCTAACTACATCTGAATAGAATTAAGTCTAATTTAAGGCCCTTTCTGAGCTCCAGGGCAATGTAGGCTTGTCCCGAAAAAAGAAATTACCGACTGCTGACAACAGGTGTCAGCAACAGGAGTGGCCGAACCAGGGCTGAATGTGAATTAGCTGCAAGTGTAGACAAGGACAAGTTAAGTTCAGCATTGTTCCTGCAGCCATGGTAGCTATTTTGCTACCATTTCCTGCTGTCTCCTACACTGTGTCTCCCTCGTTGTGTTTCTTTAGCAACATTCCTTGTCTCTTCTTCTCCTCCCTTGCTCTTTTGCTTTTAAATATACATTTAAGATGGGGGTTTTTTTCCATGCCCTTTCTCACTAATTTACCCCATATGTGTATATGGCTCTTCTCATAAAAAGCTTTTGCCCAACTCTGTCTTTGCAGCCGGTTTTTTATGTTTTGGTTTTATTTTTAATTTTTTTATTTTTTTTTTTTTGCTGTCATGCTCTTTTCCTCCACTGCTTTCAAAACCAGGCCTGTTTCAGACTTCTAGCTGCCCTTCCACACATCTGCAGGCACAGACATCAGTTTGATGCAGCCCTTTGTCTTCAGTTCCCTCTCCATATACTGTCTTTACCTCTCCATCAAGGAAGCAAGAAAAACAGGTTTGTGGTCAGTATTTCTTAACAGAACAAAACCAGCAGGTTTAAATTCCTCTAGGCTTGTTTGTCATTTGGTGAAAAGAGAGGGTAAGGACCGGACTGACAGCTGAGGACACACACCCAGGCACCCAGTGTGAGCTGAGCAGCCCACCTGCTCTTCCTCAGCCACAGGGAGGGGGAAAGCAACAAATCCAGACCCAGTGAAAGGAAAGGCACACCCACTCCAAATTAACATCCCTATTTTAGTTTACCTTCATACCTCCCATTAGAGTGATTTATCTTCCAAGTGACGTTACCAAATAAAAGTTTTGCCAGGGGTTAAGGGTGTTGGACCAAGCTCACTTACAAGCCCACATATAAGTATTCAGCACTTGCACATAGGTTAGGTTTCCTGTAAAGGAGGGAAAGTAAATCTCTGCTCCTGATTTGTGACAAGGCTCTATAGTGGGCTACGATCCACACTTGCATCCAGAATAAAAGCCTTCAACTCTGTATCAAGAAAAACAATTGTGCATGCTTATCTTTCCACTGACAGCAAGTATTATGTTTGAAGGATCCATGTGCTTTAAAACTGTCTTTGGAAGGCTCCAAAGAGTAAATGAGGATTGCTGGACAGAAACTGGGGAAATATTGGGCAGAAATTAGGACAGTTGGTGGTGGTGGTGGTATGGAACTGCTGCAGCCATCATTTTGGACATCCCACGTCAGGAAGGATTAACTCGCTTATTGGATCTTTTCCATCTCCACTTTCAGGAGCCAGGGGTTCTAGCTGAGGACCAGTCAGAAAGATTCACTCAGGGAACAAGGGTGTTGCTACAAGACCATTTGCTTTCTCCTGATTTACGAAAGGATATGCCAGGGTATTGAATTGATGAAAAGCTTTCACTTGGAAAGGACGAGTCTGAACTCATTTGGGTCTGAACTCATTCAAATTGACCCAAGCGTGTTTGTTGACTGTAAGTCTAATAGCAGAAAACTTTTCTAAGGGAAGATGATTCACTTGTACCTGAGAGATTGCCTCCCATGCCATATTTTACTCTTATTATGTTGTTGCCTTTTTTTGTTGTTGTTGGGTTTGTGGTTTTGGGTTTGTTTTTTCAATATAGTACCTCAGATAAAGGAGGATGTTTATCAGAGGGAACTCCACTGAAAACATGTAACTTTGGGAACTCACACCAGCAAGCTCTATTGCACTCAAAGAGGAACCTGTTCAACAAACTCCTAAATGTGCAAAAGAATAATTGTCCATTTGCTTCAATAAGCAACTGCCAACTCTGCCATTTGCCTTCTGCCATAATTCCACTTAGGTTAAACACTTACTTGTGCTCTACCCTCCTGATGTGGGCTGGTGAAGACTTCAGAGATCATTTACAGCAGTTCCACAGGATACTCTGTTTTTTAAAGGATGATGGAATTTTCTATGATGAACGTTCCTGTCCCTAGCACATGGTTATAACACTGGCATGCTGATGATGGCTGTGGTGAGGATAAGAGCTCCAGTCAGCTGAAAGGTCCATCCAGTCCTTCGCTGACATTGGCTAAAAGCAAATATTTAGTGAAGAATGTAGGGACAGGGCAAGCCTGTAATGCTGTTTCCCAAGAGTATTCCCCCAAACTCTAATGGTTCAAGACTCACGAATTTCCTGAATGTTCTGTGTTTAATTACCCAGGATGACTGTCCCTTCTGCAAACTTGTTCAGTCACCACTTGATCCTGTGTGGGCTTTTAAGACCTGCATCTGCTGACGAGTCCCAGGTCTTTGCTCCACCTCGTGGGAAAAACCACTCACCCTTGGTTATTCTGAACTGTCACCTTGACAACTTCTTGGTTTTGTACTGGAAGAGACAGTGAACTATCACCCCTTCCAAGACATAAATGAGTTTAAGAGGCTTCTATCATGGGTGTCTTTAACCAATCCTCTCCCAGGCTGAAAAATTAGAGAAGGTTAAAAGAGCGAGCTTAATTAATTCTTGCATATGAGCAAGCTATCCCATACCTTGGATCACACCTGTTATCCTTCTCTGAACATATTCCCCTTCTGCATGTCTTTTCCAAAGTGGGAAGAGCAGAACTGCTCGTGGATGTGGGCATACCACAGATTTGGACAGGGGCAGAGTGAGGATTTCTGATTTGCTGCCTAAAATAAGTCAGAGTCTTTGACCCCTGCTGATCCCTGCAATGGTTCCTTGTGTTACAGCCTTGTGTTGCTCCGTGACAGCAGCCAGCACTTAGCCCATTGTTATCCCTGTGAGGCAATGCCTCTTTTTTCCCATATGTATCACCCTGTGTTTATCCACAGTGACACTAATAATATACCCGTGCTGCCTGCTCAGACTAAACTGCTCCTTGCTGCTCTTCATTGTAAAGGCAACTGGCTCTTCATGGGCTCTTCTCTCCAACAGATGCTCTGAGAAACAAACAGCAGTGGTGAGAGACCTTATATTTCAGCTTTTATCCTATTACTCTGCCTACTTGAGGTGGTTTTGTTTTCCTTAAATTATTCTTATTACACACTAATAATTTTGCTTGCCATTTGCACTTCGTGTTGTCCCTTTGGATCAAACGGTGAATCCACTAAAATCAGACTGATTAGCTCCTGGTAGGTTCCTATAACCCCAGATCTGCTCCGGGGGGGGCTAAGAAGCCAAAGAGACCTGAAGCATAACCTGCCTTGCTCAGCCTGTTTTGATAGCCAGGCTTGCATAGAGAAACCAGAACTGTAACCAGGCACATGGCAAATTTCATCTGTTTAAAAAGACTTTTGACAGCTAGGCAGGCCAAGAAGAGATACTAAGACAGGACCTGAAGTATTTGGGATTTGGTTTCAGTTTGTGTCATAGGCACATGCTTTATTTATGTGTAGAGTGAGTACTCAGCTAATTTTACAGAGCACATAAATGTGAACTACTTGGTCCTAGATCTGTTTTTCTGTGAATGTAAAACATGACTAATGAAAGAAACCCCAGATATTGTAAAAAAAACCTGATAAGGTCACAGGATCCATTGCAGACAGGAACTGGTGGGTTTTATCCTGCCCAGCTTTCCACAGTGATGTCTTTCCAAATGGATCTCCTCTCCAGGGATAAACCTTCTCTGCAGGCCCTGCCCAGCACTGCCTCTGCCTCACTCAGCAAGGTTTGACCAGTGATTTTCAAGTATTCCTGTGTTTATTAATGGTCACCCTGCTTACTCCTGAAAGGGAAGGACAACCAAGATTTTTTAATTATTTCTTTTAAAATTAATTACTGTACATGAAGAATATCTCAAAAGAATGCAAAAATAGCCCGCTCTTGAAAAATCCATACTAATTATTGGAATTCACAGATACAGGAATTGAACATTTATTTCAGAAATTACCCAAGAGATTAATTAATAGCTTGTTTTATAAATTAATTTAATACCAAATGCAAGGCCAGGCTAGAAAGGTACCTCAGTTAAATTATCCTGCAGATTTCAAAATATTTCAGACCGTGTCAGCAAGAAACCAGAAGAGCTCAGAACCAAGTTCCCAGGGAGGGCACACAAACAATGACTCAAAAAGGAAGTTTGGGAAATGTGGGGAAATACTCAGTAATTACTTTTTTGGTTTTGTTTTGCTTTGTTCAAAACAAATTTAACAAGGGAACATGAAATACCAAAAAAAAAAAAAAAAAAATGAAGCAAACAATAACAAATTAACTGAGCCCAGACTACGTTCATGATTTATAAACACCTTCTGCCTCTGAAAAACAAACCCAGCAGGTTTCATACAGATAAACTCTGCTGAAATGCAGGAAGACATCCCTTGAAAAGCGTGGCCAAAAGGGAGAGGAAATAATGGGGTTTTTTAAGCACTAGACTGATTCACCTTAAAATCAAGGAAAGCTCTCCACTGACTTCAAAGGGAGATGGATGGAGAACAGTAGATGAGTGAGAAGGAGCTGCAAGGAAACAATTACAAAGGGTACAATTATAAACCCAGAGATGCTGCTTAAGTGGCAGCTCAAAATGTGGAAAAAAAGGGATTTTAGGAAACAGAGGAGAGAGGTCACAGGGAGCAGTGTGGTCTGTATTCCTGAAGCACCAGGCAGGAGCTGGCCCAGCCAGCTTTTCCCTTCAGTGGGGCTGAGAGCAAGAAAGACCTCAGCCAAAGGCAAAGTACAAACCAGTCTTAAAAAAAAAACAGCTTTTGGTAGAAATGCTCCTGGAATGGTGCAGAGTAAAAGCTGATAGCGTTTCCCTTGCTTGAGCCAAGCCAGATAACTAAATGAAAGTACCTTTTCAAACTTGTTTTCCACCTCCCTCCCTATTTCTCCCCAAACAGTAGCAGAAGGATCTCGCCACCCACATTTGCACTGTCCTTAGGAATGTGTGTGCCTATTTTTGGACAATTTGGAAACCTTTGGGAACATTCCTTATTAATAAACATGCTTTCTAAATTTTTTTTTTCTGTATTCCTCTGTGAATTTTTCATCCTCTTCCTTTGCCAGCTATTGTGTATTGAGCCATTCATGACCCAAAAGCAAGACAATCCCTGAAACTCCAAGAATCCTAACCTGGCAGTAGCATGCAGTGGGGGAATTATTCCCTGGACCTGAAAAGCAGCTGCCTCTTCAGTCAAGCTGTTTTGTCTAGAGGGCAAAAATAGGGGAACCTCAAAAGGTTCTGCTCAGAAAACTCTGGAGTCTGTTGTGTGTACAGGGGGCAAGGAGAAGGAGGAACAAGTTCACGTGAGTCTCTTGCTGTTTACTAAAAATACTGCCAACACGATGCTTCTGATAATTTTGTTTGCAGTACTGGTCGAGAAAGAGGAAGTTCAGATGGGGGAGGAGATATAAAAAGAGTTTGTTTTTCCCTTCTCCTTGATCCGTGAGGATCATGAAGCCCAACCCTTAGCTCTGCACAAGGCCATCCCCAAAGAGTCAAACCATGTTCCTGAGAGTGTCATCCAAATGCTTCTTGAGCTCTGGCAGGCTTGGTGCTGTCCAGAAGAGGGCTGTCCCAGCTGGTGGGGAATCTCATGTGTGGAAACCTTAGAGTTAAGGACAACATCTAGATTTAAGCCTGTGACAGCTCTGCAATAAAGTCCTAAAGGTGAAAACCTATCTACAAAATTTTTGAGCCTAACCCTTCTAACCAGGCTCTTTATCCTCTCCTCAAAATATATAAGCAAAAAAACTATCCCAGCTAGCTGCAATGAAAAACACACAGCAGTCCCAAAAACTAAACACCAAAGAGACAATAATGAACCTTTAAGTAAGTGACGTCTGGTGAGTCGTTTGGAATTCACTCAGAAAAGATGCTGTAGGAGAGCTGAACTCTTGTGATGCACTCAGGGTTTGTGTGACCACTGGATTTCAGGCCTTTCTAATGAAGTTGTCAGGATAAATGTGCTGTGCCACCCCTCTCTGCTGTATTTATCCTGACAGCACTCCTGTGAGGCAGGGCAGTCCTTTTACCCATTTTTGTTTGGATGGGGAACAGAAACTTGGATGTGACTTGTCCAAGATCACCCAGTGACTCTCCTAATGCAAGATACAATTCTCTTGCTACTGCACCTTCCTTCCTCTTGCCTACACAAGAGAATTGTCCCACCCCATCCACTGCAGCTGCATTAGGGCAGCTTTCAAGTGCAGCCAAGCAGAGGAGCCTCTCTTGTACAACTGCAGATCTCTGAGGGCCTGAGGAAGCCCTCAAAACCTTCTGTCTGTCCAGTGGAGGAGGCACAGCATGGTCAGTATTTCTGGGATCCTCAGCTTCCCGAGGCCACAGGTGTGCTCGTGGAAATTGTGAGCTGCAATCTGCTCCTCATGTAGATTTTCCTCAACACGGGACAGAGAATGGATGGGTCAGCCAGGGAGGATTTTTTTATTTTTTTTTTCAACCACAGGAAAGTTTGTAGTTTTACAGGCTTGTAGTAAACATAAATAAACAAGCAGGTCACGGTTCAGCCCCTGAAACTTTGCAGCAGCTACTATAGAGTGGGGATTCCCCTTTTCTGCTGAGCTGTAGCTATAATTAGACCATTTAGATATTATCTTCCTGACAGAGAAAATTGCTCAGCTCCACAATGCCTGCTACTACTGATTCTGGAAATTCCCCCATATATTTGTTTACACCAAAGGAAAAATCTGAACTCTGTTTTTTTTTTTTTTTTTTTGCTGAAGGAAAAATCCCCCTTACATCATGGGATCCCTACCCCAAGTAGCTCAGGATTAGCCTCCTTGACACTGGGAATAAGAAAATACCTCGTTATTTACACTGTTTTCTTACCTTCCCCCTCTACTCCCATCACTCAGGGGCTTGCTCCCTTTTGAGGGATGAGTTGTAAAGAACACAATATACTTTACAAACTGTGTGTGCAAAGAGGATGGGTAATCGTTGGGAAAATACGAAATACTATGGATTCACTCCCTTCACCTTCAGCTCCCACACAACCTGCCATTTACACAGAAAACAGAAGGACCAGACCTTTCCCCAGGCTCCTTTAGGTAAGCAGAGGACAGCTGAGGTCCAGTCCAAGGATTCATTTCCCAGCTGAGTTCCTCTCCCAGCTTCCCTGGGCACTCACACCTTTGCTGGGGACACCGTTTTGTCACCTCACTGTTCCACTCTCAGTGAAATGAGGTTAATCTGTTTCCCCTAGGAAAGCACTGAAAAAAATCTCCTGAACTCACTTCCAAGGAAAATTTGGTTTGCATGGCATTGAGGCATCACACTGTCAGCTACACTCCTAACCTGTTATTCCATCCGCCAGCAGAGAAAAAACATAGATGCCCACTTTTAGTTAATTTTCATACTAATGAGAAATATTGGAACCCAGAGGTTTCAATTTTGTTGCCTTATAAAGGAAAAACGCCAAAACTGTTTAAGGTGGCTGCTAATTGACACCTTTCCTGCCCTCTAATCTCATCACAGTGACATGAAAGCAGACTTTACCCCACCTCCTTGGATAGAAATTCGAGCTGAAGTCATGCAGATTGCCCCAGGACATTCTCACTTGTGTTTCAGCCCTGTTCCAACTGCAGGCAGATGTATCTACATCTTCCTGGCAAGCTTGCTCCTTTCAGAGTAGGGAAAACAGAAGGAAGGAAAGAAAGAAATACATTCATTGTCCGAGAGCTGATGAGAAGTGAATTTGAGTTCTTGTGTCTTGCTATTGTCAAAAAAAAAAAAAAAAAAAAAAAAAAAAAAAGGAGGGTTTGCAGAGATTTACTCTGCAGGGTAAACCTTGAGCTCACTGCAGGATGAGAAGCCTAAAATTGGTGGGTTTTTTTCATAAATCACTTTTGTTATTACAAAATTACCCTGTTGAAGGGGTAATTTTTTTGCTTCACATCCCATTCCATCCTAACGGAATCTCAATTTCTTTTCCACCTGCCGCTGGAAATTTTTCCCAGGAGCTCCTGGTGGGGAAAGAGTCAGCACCGACAGAAACAAAATAATTTAACGGGTCAGTGCAGAGAAATGTAGAGAAGGATGGCACCACTGGCCAGTGGCTGCTGGTTTCTAACATTCCCAGGTGCCAGGAGCAGCTGCTGGCACACACCTCACGTTAACTGCTTGCTTTGAGGAAGTATTGTTTAGAGATTTTCTCTGTAGAAGACAAAAAAAAAAAAAAACAAAACTAGAGGGAAGTGGGTTCCCTTGACTCTCCCTTGGCCTGGCAAGAGCAGCTCATGGCTGTGGGATCACTCTCTGGACGAGCTTTTGGTTGCCCAGGACCTCCTGGTGATGGCTACGAACTACCACACTGCAAACCACAGGAGGAGTTTCTGCTCCCTTGACATCTCCTGCCCTCTCACAAACACCTCCCGAGGAGCCTGTGTGTCTGCAGAAATACCCGTGGCTGTCACCACTAACTTCAGACCTCTTTCCTGACTTTGTTCAGCAGTGCAACCAAACTAGCAATGCTACCACCTACATATTCAGATATTTAAGCAGTGCAGCCCTCAGGGTGTGTACTTACATTCTCTGGTAGCTGTGGCCACGCTCTTTGCAGAGATTGTGGCAGCCTGTTCGAGCTGCTCCTCAGTCCCCTGCCAAAGCTGCCAGGCCCCCAGGTCCCTCACGAGCAGTTCCAAATGCACTCCAGCCTAAAGGAGAGGGACCAGGAAAGACTCACTGATTAGACCGCTTCAACTCACCTGCTTTACGTCAAATTAATCCAAAGCTTCGTTCAGAACTCTGACCCAACCTGAATTTCTTTGGCATTTGGAAAAAAAGTTACCACTTTCACAGTTAGCTTGGTGTAAAACAGCAGACCTATGATCTAAACTACGATGAGTGAAACTGCTTTTAAAACCCAGAGAGGCTGAGCCATTTGCACTGATGAACTGGAAATTTGCTTTGTAAATGCTGGAACGCTGTAGCAAAATTTTGTATCGTGGTGTTTCCAGGCTGGCTGCAATTACCGTGCTTTCCGAAAATTTTCAGCCCTTGGATGAGCAAACCAATTCCTCACACTTTTACAGTAGTATAAATCAGTATTTAGTGCACCTGAAGGATATCAGGTTAGGTTCAGTGCAGAGGATCCCAGACACATCATTCCCATTGTTGGCACACGTTCCCCAGCAGCCAGACACGTGGCTGGGCGTGTAGGGGCTTTCCACGCTGTTATACCACGTGGGAACTGCAGATGATGATGCAACTACGCTCAGGTGGGGCTGTAGATAACGCTGAAAAGTCATACCAGGAGGCAAGATTCACAGCTGCTGACTACTGACACATCACAGCTGGAGGCATCAGACATCCCCTGCCCTGCCATCTTGCAGTATTTTCCTTGCTGCTCTTAAAGAGACCTGAGAAATCTAATTTAATGAAACACAGGAAAATCGAGTCAGCTTGATCTTTCCACAGCTTTGCATTGTAGAATTCTCCCACCTTCACGTGGAGCAGATGGAAAACAGTTATTCCAGAGTTATTAACCCTTGTTTGAACAAGATTCTATGGACCAGTTTCCTTATGGTAAATAACTGGGCTCCAAGCTTGCCAAAACGCACATTATTTGTGGTTAATTCATAAGCACGTGATTGGCTGCACTGAAATTCAGAAGACACTTGGGTGTAATGAAGGGTTCAAAATCAGGCCTTTCAGGATGGACTGCCAGTAGAGTGGTTGGAGTTATGATGACAGCTCAGCCCGGACACGACACTGTCATTCTGTTATGCTCACGTTCAACACTGGAAGACATGGTTATTTGCAGATGAATATACAAATGCATATGCACACTACCAGACTACTTGATGACCGTGGCTTCCATTTTAATGCATTTTTAGGATATTCTGATAATATATTTGGGTTCCCCCCACCCCGATGTTGCCTTTAGTTTTGTCAGAGTTTGAGAATCTGCATTTCTTTTCTGCACGTTATTTCTGCTTGTTATGGTTTTTAATGGAAAGCCAGGCAGTCAAAGGAATTTGATGCAGGCTTGGATGTTCAACTCCATTTTACTACAGCTTTACACCATTATCAGTCCATCACCTTAAGGTCACTTTTCCTTCCCGACTTGTAAAACAGCCTGGAGAGGCAAATCCTCTCCATATATCCTAGGACAGATTCATTTAGCCACAGACTGCTAACACAAATTAACATTTCCAAACAATCTCTCAGTGATTTAGGTGCCTTTGTCCTGCTTTCTGATTTGGATCCACATTTTGAAGGGATTTAGTGATGCAAGGATGCAGCCAGGAGAAGGAACTGCTTGAGCTCTTGGGACTTGGTGTTTGGGACAGTCAGTCCAAAACATCTGTCGATAAGAGAGGGCTCTAGAAAGGTCTGTGCCAATGTGGAACTGTCCTTTCCCAGCACAGCATAAGATATCCCTCATCAGGTGCTGAATTAATTAGATGAATTAATTCGAAAGAAACCAGCTGTACACATCAGTCTGCAGGGAGGATTGAGAGGAGACGTGTCCTGACTAACACCAAAAGAGACGTTCTTCCCACTTATATGATAAAGTCATTCATGCAGGCAACTCCTGTTAGGATTAACAAGAGTTAAATATTACAATAGCTTTTGCTTGCCACCTATCCTGAGAAAAGGACATGAGAAAAGAAGGCTCTGGAGTGTCAGACAGAGAGAGCAGGATGTAACAGGACATAGGCACCTCTTGTCCCTCATCAGCATCTACTGTGAAACACTCGAATGAAGTACTGAAAGACATGAAAAAGCAACTGGAACTGGGGAAGAGCTTTGTGTTTTATTCTAAACAGCTTTAATGCTCTCCTGCCTAAAGGAAGCCCAGCCCATGCTGTGAGGGAATGCACTGAGGCTGAGCCAGGGCAAAGCATCTCTCTTTGCTCCTCCCTTCTCCTGCTCAGATATCGCACTTGGCAGCACAAGGGACAGGACTCCAGTCAAGTTCCAGCAAAAACCCTTTCCCTATAAAATACTGCATGGGCTGGAGATGAGGAGAGAAGCCTGTCTGCCTCAGTAGTTCACAAATCCTCTTCTTCCCCAAATCTCTTTCTTTTACACCTTCATAAAACCCAAAAACTACTATATCATTTCTAAGTAAAACCAAAAAGACAGGCAAACACAAGCTGGGACACCAAACTCCATATGAGATCTCCTTGCTGTCCAACAAGCCTCTGGCTAAGCCTACTGTGAAATCACACCACCAGCTCCCCGTGCATGCACAACCCTCCCTACAAAAATCCTCTGCTCCCAGAGCTCCTGGGAGAGCACCATAAACAGTGACATAAGGACTACTCCTGTCTTCCTAATATTTTCGGCGTGTTCCTCCCACTGCTCCTCCATTCCCTCAAAGACAACTGTGGTGGTTAAAAAGCAGTGGCTGTGCTGCTCCCCTCCCAGCTCTCCAGACCTGGTTGTGCCTGCTGAGCCACTGGCTATCAATTCTCTCTTTCCAGCTGCAAGGCCTTGTGACTCAGATTCTCCAGAAAACCCCTTGGCTCAGCATCATGAGCAGGAGGGATTAAAAGCCATGAAAAATGAGCTGGTACCAGCCCTTTTTATAAGTCTCTTGTGGAGGGTCATGTGAGCTGGTCAGACCCCTTGCCCTCCCCTTCTCCCCCTTTCCCCTTCTCTGATCTCCCTGTTATTCTTGGCTGCAAACTGCTGGGCATCTCAGCCAGGGCACTTGGATCAGGAGAGGATATCTCGTTCAAAAGCCCAAATCCCAGTGTGGCCTTTTCCTGCTGGAAGCCATTGTAAAATTTTTTTTTTCTTTTTTTTTTTTTTTTTCTTTTTTTTTTTTCTTTTCTTGGTACAGCTTTCCTGACCTACATATTCCAGCATGCTGTAACTTATGCTCTACCAACAACCCACATTTTCAGACTGAAAAATAAAAAACTTTGAGGAGACATGCTCGTAGATGTGTATGGAAAGCGGGGAGATATCCAAGCAGTTGTCTGAATAAGGCAGCCTAACTTCCAAAAAAAAAAATCAGTTTTCTCAAAATCAGAAATGAAGAGGAAAGCAGCCAGTGCATCTGTCCACTGCACTCTCTTTTTGCTCTGAACGTGGGGAAATTCTGCCACACTGCATAAAAAGTCAGTTCCTGAGACCTCAGCACTCCTCACTGCTAATCAGCATATCAGAGAGGAGCCAGGACTGGACAAGGGCATATGTGCAGGATGTAGAAATAAGAATTTTGGAAATTGCTTTTAAATACCTTAAAATTAAAAAAAAAAAAAAAAAACAAACAAACAAAAAAAAAACCACCACCAAACCAAAACCAAACCAAAACCAAAACCAATCCAAAACAAACAAACAAAACCAAATCAAACAAAAACAAAAACAAAAAAAACACACAAAAAAACACACAAACCAAACACCTTATTGAATTGGGGTATTGAATTATCTCTCCTTCCACTCCTGCCCTATCTGGCCCTAGACTGTCAGCAGAAAGGGGATAATTTTTTTTGGATGTGCGTTCAGTGAGAGATTTCGGAATCTATCATGAGAGGCTTGATTCGGCAATACCAAGTGTGCTCAAAAAACAACATGACTGCAAAGCAGTCACCTCACAGGAGGAGAAAAGAATTCAGCCTCAGCAAAAAAAGTTGTGCCTAACTAACCCTACCCCAGGGCTGGCTGTCTCTATCCTTGCACATCTACCTGTCCAACAACATTGGACACTGATCATCTGAGAGAAAGACTGGCACTCTTTGGCTAACAATAAAAGAGCATTATGTGCAGAATAGCTCAGAGATTAATCTCCCACAGTTTCATGCAAAAAAACCACTCAAGGATCCCTTTGAGAGAGACAAAAAATCGGTTTAGATAACTTGGATTTTCCAAAGAACCTCGAGGAGGCTGTCAGACCCTATTCTTCCAGTTTTGCCAAGACTGTTTGATGTCAGGTGCCTTGCACTAAAGCCAAAAAGACACCTTATTTGAAGTTAGAAACCAAAAATCAGGATTCTAAACCCATTTCTCGACACCCCAGCAGTAAATGGCCCAAATGTCCAGAAGTGCAGATCCAAAGCTTGCATCAGGCTGGAAAACCCACCTTGAGAATGTGAATAGAGAGGTTTGAGGTTTCTCCCCCCCCTCCCTCCAAGATGACTGATGAAAAGCTTTCAGGACTGAAGAAGAGCTGAGAGCACAGCAGTGATGTGCTGCACAAGTCCCACTGCACGGAACTGATGCCCAGCAGGAACCCAGAATCCTCCCTTCCAGGTTGGGAGGGAGCAGATGGCAAGTGAGCCAATGTTTGGTGCTGTAAAGGCTCTCAAGTGGAGTCCTCAGGCTGCAGGAAAATCAGCAGCCTCCTCCAGCACAGCACTGAGTGTGAGGTCTCTGGCCTGCAGGCTGCTGGAGCACAACACCCTCGAGATCCCTAGGATGAGAAAACCTGGCCATGCCAGGCTTTGACTGGAAAGAAGCCTCCAGCTATAGAAACAGAAGTGGGGAAAGAATGTATTTTTTTTTTCATTCCACCTCCTTTCCATCCTGTAATCTGCAAATTTTGGGAGCCACGATACCCATTTTCAGCTGTAAAATCGGGACTAGTGAAAGCTAGTCCTGAACCAATGAAGAATGAGAGAAAGGCTTTTTTTTTAAAACTAAATAAGGGAGAAATCACAATACTATTTCTGAGAAGATCACAGGAATATTTAGGTCACACTTAAGATAATAAAAAATGTGAGCTCAGGAGTCTTTTGGGAAGCCCTTGAGAGTCACTGAAAATGGCCATCTGGCTGCCAGGATTCATGTTTTTCCAGATATACCCCTTGAGAGGATTGGATGCTGTTTTATCTGTGAAGATAGAAGTAAAAACATGCCTTTCCAGAAACCCTGCTGATCACACAAAGAAACACAACCTGTGCCAGTGCTCAGTTAGCCTTAGGTTTGAAGGGACTGTAATTCTTGGACATACATTTCCTGTAAATGTCCTGTTTTATCTCTTCCATATTTCTGGTTCCCTGTTCCAGGCCTTTTTTTTCCCCAGTTGGCTAAGGTGCATCTCTGAATGCATCTCTGAATTCCACTGAAGTCTGAAGAGCTGTCAAAAATTCTGCTCCCTTCTCTGGTCTTTTTTAGCATCCCCTACCTCTGTAACAACAGCAGCCTGACTGCCCTTCCTCTGCAGGAGAAACAGCACATGAGACATCCAGAGGAGGATAAATTACTGGAAATAAATGTGTGCCTCTTGCCTAGACTTAAGGAAAGATGCTGTGTGCCAGGGTTTTTTTTGGGGGGGTTAAATATTCCATTGAAAAACATGGTTACTTCAAATCTGGGGAATGTTTTATGGAGACTTCCTTACTTGGTAAATAACGCCACATCTGCCTTGTTTATTTGTTGAAAGAAATGGCAACAAAGTGCTTAATCCAGAGGAAAGTGGAAGTTTCCAGCATCACATCAAAGTCTAATCTCCCTCTGTATAATGTTTTTTTCCTTTGTACTGCCTCACATGCTGGGAGTGTTCTCTCATTACAGGCTTTCCTGATGAATAGGTCAGGCAGGAGAGCAGGAACTGCAAGCCAGTGGAAAGGATTTGGGATGGGATACCAGAGGACTGAGTCAGCCCATTCCTGTGTCCCATTTCAAGTAAACCTCTTCTCTTGGCTGCCTCTCAGCTTCCTCATAGAAGCAAAATATGGATAACAGTCTCCTCTGCTCCTAGCCAGGTGCATGGAGCTGTGGGAATGAAAAACCCAGCAGGAACCTTGGTTGTTCGTGCAGGAGCCAGTTTGGAAGTGGTTTTGATTGTGAATTTTCTCAATTTTTGCCCCATTTGGTTTTAAAAAATCCTGCCCTCATGATTTCTCCTTAGAAACTAATCAATAATACGACAGCTGACAGAACATCTTTCCTGAAACTGAGACTAAACTTTCCCTGTGTACATCCCATATCCCAGTCTTTGGCTCCTCATAACTCATCCTGTGCCATGTGAAATGTCTCTTCTTGCTCTCCCTGCTCGAGGATGTGTCAGGAGGCAAAGGCCATGGAACTGCTCCATCTCTAAAATGGGGTATATTTGTTCAGAAAGATACTTAGCTGTATTGTCGATGTGCTAACTAAATTACACATAATGCCTTTCTCGCTCTTGAGAAAGTAAAAGTGGCTTTGTTTCAGTGAGTGAAGGACACTGAGGATAGGAAAACTAATGGAAAACCTGTTTCTGGGGTCAAAGGGGAGGAAAAAGTCCGGTTTTTTTCTGTGTCCTCAAAATCTTAGAGGATCTGGTTTCTGTGACTGAATCTTAAACCCAGTGCAAGAGGATAAATGGAGTGTGAAAGATTGTCTAGCCACTAATTTTTCCTGTGATTTGTGCTATGGTCAATAGTCCTAAGCCTATTTGAAAATTAATCTCTAGTGAACTGGTCAATGGAGTGATGATTCTTCTGTCTCCACTTATCTTTTCACTTAGAGAGTTAATTGAAAACAAGAACTTGCTTCGTAATATTTTTCAAGGCACACACTATTAGAAAGCACTGGTGTCATGCAGCAATTTGTCTTTTGGTTGACTGGCACTTCATAAAAGCCACAAGTTATAGAACATACAAGCCCTTAGCTTTGCACAAAGACCAGAGCTGATGTAATAATGTGGCTGTGACTCTTCACATTTATCACACTTGCATTCAGTTAACAATCCTTTCCTTTCAAACTTGCCATCATCCTTCATTTTAATTTGGTTTTTTGTTTGAGTTATCCAGCTCCAATCCAATGTCCAGGAGTACAAGCACTGGACTTTTTAATTATTATTTAAATCTTAGTGGTATGCACCAATAGGAAGGTGAAGGAAAATGGGGAAAAGGGCCCCGCTGCCTGAATTTGACAACAGCCATCTTATCATATAATTTTTATCCCTTTTTCAATTGAAATCTTTGCCTTTCTGATTGTTAATGATAGTTTTCTGCCTGGTTTGTAAATTAAAGAAACTCTTAGCCTTTCTCCAGTTCTCCCCTCTCTTCTTGCTGTTGAACATTAATACAGAAACACAGAAGGACCAAACAAGCAGGCCTTTCAAATTCAGAAAAGAAAACTCCAGAGTTCCCCCAGTGCTAACAAACCCCCTGCCCAATTCTGCCTCTGTATCATAACCTGGAAAATGGTGTAAATAGCACAGTCCTGTCTTCTCACAAAGGGTTTATTCAGCCTTGCCTCACAAACCTGCTGAGAGCGACCGAGAAATAAAAACATGTAAACGCTTTACTTCCACAGAAATGTTTAAGATTACTAAAACTCAGGAAAATATAGTGCTGATTATGATGGCATATAAATATATATGTGCTGTAGGATTGACCTAGCTCAAGCAGGGATGTTGGAACAGGTTACAGAACCACAGAATATGCTGAGCTGGAAGGGACCCACAAGGACCATTCATGACCCACTGTGGTCCCTCCCAACCTTACCCATTCTGTGATTCTGTTTGTGACCAAATCTGACCACGACTGTCAATCTGTTCATCACAGCAGTGCCTTCTTCATCCCTGCACTGCTGCAGGACATGAACTCTCCCCATGCTCACACCACAGGGGTCACCATCAACACCTACGGGCACCCAAGCCTGGCTCAGACACCCAAGCTATGGACCAAATTAACTCAAAGGACTTTTGTAGGTAAGGTCCATGACTAAGGGAACAATACCTGTGTAAAAACATATAGATATATAGATATAAAGACAGGAAGGAGAATAGTGTATTGGGAAGTGTGGGATCTGGCATGACGTAAATTGTATGGAATAAGGGGTGAATAATGTCCTGGGTTTGGCTGGGATGGAGTTCATTGTCTTGCCAGTAACTGGTACAATGCTGTGGTTTGGATTTAGGATAAGAAGAACATTTATAACCCACTGATATTTTAGTTGTTGTTAAGCTGTGCTTTCTGCAAGTCAAGGATTTCTCAGTGTCTCATGCTCTGCCAGCGAGCAGGTGCTCGAGAAGCTGGGATAGACCTGAGCTGGCCAAAGGGATATCCCACACCACAGAACATCATGGCTAGTGTATAAACTGTGTGGAGTTGGCCAGGAGCCACCAGCCACTGCTGGGGGATGGGATGGGCATCAGTCAGCATGTGGTGAGCAACTCTACTGGGAATGACTTGCTTCTCTTGGGTTTTATTTCTCTCTCTGTCTCATTTTCATTACAGTTATTATTAATATTAGCAATAATATATTTTATTCTGTCTTAATTACTAAACTGTTCATATCTCAACCCTATGGTGCACTGCTCAGGCAGTGAGCCCATGGGGAGGCAGAAGACAGGTAAATGGATTGAAAGGTGGCAATAAGAGCAGTGTGGTTTGCACTGAATTTTGTGAGCACAGGGAGACCACTTTTCCAGCTGTAGTTTAAAAAGGAATGAGTTAAAGGCACCCAAGCACCTGCCACAGGCAAGTGGTGTGTCTGAAAATAAGATTTATAGTTAGCAACTTTCGGTATCAAAATTATTTAGGAACCAGACCCTCACTGAAAGAAAATGTGCACAGCATTAGTTCCCTTGCTTGTTGTCAGCTGTTTGTTTAACTCCTGCATATATAAGGAATTCAGAAATGTGAGGTAACATTCCTCTGATGCTCTGAAAGCTCAGTGCAGGCAGCAAGCACTGAACTACCTGGGAAGTTTGTGTTTCTTCTCAGTTCACTCAAACTAGCACAGAACTGGAGGGAACACCGAGCTGATCACTGGTGACACAGAGCTCAAGCCTCCAGTGTTCGTCCTTCATCTTGGCACAGTCAGGAGGTGAGGACAGATAGGTATGAGCTGGACAGAGCAGGGCTTACAGCACGAAGAAAGGACCCTGCAGTAAAGTCTTTGCGTTGCAGAAACATTTTGGTCTCGTTTTTTCCGATGTCTTAACACGCCCACGCAACTCAGACTAAGCTGTGGGAACGGTGACAGTGCAGCTTTGGAGCCAAGACCTGGAAAGAGTCCTGAAAGAAAGCGAGGAGTCACATCCTGGTTGTGCTGCAGTGAACTTGCACTGACACCGTGGGTTCCACCCTGGATGGGGCCGTAAATAATGGAAATTACACCAGGCAGTGCATGCATGTGATGTAAGTGCAGAAGAGTTAGAAGCATCAGTGATTAATGACACACCTAAAGCACATTAGGAGGAAACTTTCCATGGGAGAGGTTGTTCTATAATTATCCTCTCTGCAGGCGTTTTATCTTCCTTTGAAACACCTGGAATTGGAAAAGTCCCTGGACTCGTAAGCTGTTCTGGAACAGATATAATCATGAACAGAGCAACACAGAGTCGTTTCTACTTTAATCCTGTATACTATTAAAATGTGCTAACAGGAAAGGCCATGGTTTTTTGGTAAATACCTTCTTGCTTCCTGACCCTGACTCACTGGTTTCAATCCATTCCTCCTACGGATGAGGAAAGTTTCTAATACAAATCACCTTTCTTAGACCTTTTGCCATTTCCTAAGAACTAATTACCTTAGGATGAGCTCAGTTTAAGCTGCCAAGGGCTTGGCACCGAATGAAGAGGCAGTGGATGTGTGGCTGTTAACAGCTATAACGACAGCTAAGTACCCCGATGGCAAAGGGCAAGGCTGTGCCCAGCCCAGGGGAAAGTTTTGTGTGAAGTTCAGAGTTTCTGGATGCCACCTAGAGGATTATCCTTGTCCTTGTGCTCTCTGCTGCTTTTCCTCAGGAAAAGTGCTTTCCCACCTTTCCCAGGCCCTTCAAGGAGTCAGGAGCACCTGGTGGGTACCTGCCAGCCTTGCTCCCATTGTCAGCTGAGTGCAGCAGCTCCTGCTAAATCAGCAGGTGTAACCACACAGCACGATCCAGTACCACCAGTGGCACCTGGCTGGTGCCCAGAAGGCCCCACAGTCCCATCACACCTAATGATCAGCCCCAGATGATGTCCCAGACTGAACAGGGCTACTCTCTTTTCCATCCTGGAGAAACGTGGGAGACACTTGAAAATCAATCTGTGTGCCAGAAGGGCAACCCAGACCTGTCCCTCTCTTTATAGTTAATATATTCAATTTAATATTTAAAAAAAATGTTTTATTTCCTCTGGCCCTGGGCCACGTGTTTGCAGGGGTGCTGGTTGAGAGCCACTGAGGGCAGGGAATAAGATTTGTGAGAGGATGCTCAAAGTTCAGGTGAATGAGATGCAATCCTGAAAAGATAATATGGGGCAGTGATTATTCCAGTCACATCTGGGTTTATGTTTGCCCTCAAGACCTTGAAGACCAAATCACCAGTGGGCCTTTCTCAGCTCTGTTCCCAGACCCTTTATACCCTTTAGAATTCAGTTGTGAAGCAAATCCAGAATCTGGCTGTTTGCTATGTTTCTCTGAGATTTTTTTTTTTTTTTAGCCTGTCTACTGCTTGAGAGTGGGGGCTGATTTTCGTGGATACAGACAGAAAGAATTGAATTACCTTTAACCTGTATTTTTAAGCTCTTCCAGAAATTAAAGATCTGAAATTAGTGTTGTTATATTTTGCCCTTCTGGTTTACAAAATCTGCAAAATGCCTGGTATTTCCTCTGTGTTGTCATGTCCCCACCTTACCTGCCAGAGGAGGAGGATCAAACCCCATCTCTTCTGTCCCAGTGCCAGCCTACCAAGTGGGAAAACCACCTACTGGTTGCTTGCATGGGATTTGCCAGTTTAGGAAAGGCAGTGTTTTTGTTGGCTGTGACCATTTTTCAGGCAACTGCTTCAAGAAAGAGGATGAAAATACCAAGTGAGAATCAGCTGATTGCCTAGATCATCTTTGGTTTCCAACTTGGCTGACGCTGCAAACCAAACTGTGGTAAAAGCAGTGAGGACAGAGGTCCCACCTCCAATGTAAATTAAACATGTCTTCTGTAGCTTGCTTGTTGCCATCAGCCTTCGTTGTCATAGAAGTCTTTTTTTCCGGCCCTTTTGGTTTATACAAGAGTGAGGTTTTCAAGACTTAGACCAAGGATTTTGTTTTTGGGAACTTCATGAGAGACACCAGCTTGAAATTGCCTGGAAGATAATTGAACTCAGGTTTCAGGAAACACATTCTTAACAGTGATGTTGATCTCAGGCTAATTTGCTATTTGAGGGCATGAAACTTAATTGCTAGTGAGAGGTTCATGAAGAGGTTGAAGATTAATGAAGAGTGGAACATTGCACACTGGAGTGCAGAACAATGGTATTTAATGAGTGCTCTTTTCTTCTCCAAAGCACTTTACAACTATTACCTAATTAACAGTATAATTTACAGGTAGGAGTACAGCAGAGCAATTCCTAGCACAGTGTTGTGATGGTTTGAGGGGAACTGCTGTTCAATTGTAAATCTCTCACTAGGTGTGTGGGAGTCAATTATGCAGATATTTCCAGGGGATATTTTTCTCCCAGTTTTGTTTTCCCCAGGCAAGAAACATTTCATCAGGGGATGTGGAAACCAAAATACCACACTGCACAGTTTAACACTTTCCCACATGATGTTTTCATAAGAGAAAGCACTTCAAGTCTATCAGCCAGTGCCTTTCTCCCCAAGGGATCTCGGTGTGGCTTATTAAGTAACTATCAATATATTAAAATCCAGCCATGGGGTTTTGTGGATGTTGGAGCCTCCAGGATGTAAGGAGCAGTTTTTCTGCTGCATTTGACTCCTCAGTCATGCAGAGAGCCAACCAGTAGGAAAGCAGATTCTTCCTTCTATCTCCCTACCATTTCATACAGTCATATTCCATCTCCATTCTCTCTTTTTCACTGTGGGCCCAGTATGGTTCTGCTCTGTTTTCTGAGAGAGTCTTAAATTCTAAAAGCAGGTCTGATACAGGCTAATAAGCCTTTTCACTTTTTTCTTTTTTTAATCAAGGTTGGCTCTCCATGGCAGCTTTTCTCTTCCAAAGTCTGTGGCTTGCTTCTGGCTCTTACACTGCCACCTTGGCTCTCCTGGGAGACATTCATAAATCCTTGCCTCCTTTGCTAAAAGTCCAAGAGAAAGAGGCAAGGATCCTGCGTTTTCATTATATCTTCTTGCCTGTGAAGCAGGTAGTACATGCAAGATGACTGGGGGAAAAATGAGGAGAAAAGGAAAGCAAATATTCAGGCAGGCACATTTGAATAACAGAATTATTTCCCTCCCAGGTCTCCCTGGCCAGGCATTCCTACTGACAGGATTCCTCACTCACCTTCCTTATGCAATTAGAAATGCTCTTTAGGGTTCCTTAGGCAAACCAGCCAATTCCCATGGACTCTGTTTGGCATCTTAGGTGCAGGCTAGACCATCTGAACATGGCTCTGTGCAATCTGCATCCTCCTGGCTTCTCAGTTTTGAAACTCAGCCCCGTTGTGTGGGCACCTGAGCAGCTGAGCTCTTGCTAAAATCCTTCCCAGGCAGAAATGGGAATACTGACTGTTACAGTCTTCTCTGAACTTCCTCTACAAAGCATAACTCCTAACCCATTTCTTTTTCCACAATAAACTAAAGGACAGCTACATAGAATTCTTTTAAATGGAAGAAATGAGTAGTCAGGATCACATTTGGTAACATAAGCTTTCTTTTCATTCAGCTCTTTCATTCACCTGCTGCTCCAATTAGACACTACAGCAGGATTTGATTTCCTACCAAGTTAACAGTGCATTCTGCACATCTCCTTAGGACCCCCTGCTTCAGAAACTCATTTTAGGGCCAGCTCAGGTGCCACTGTGCCATGCAGATGCATCTTCAGGGAAGTTGGCTGCAGGAATCTCTCTGCACAAATTTGGCAGTGAAAGCCTGCAGAGTTCCAGTCCTCCTTCCAGTAATGTTCTGCACTAATTGAAATTAATGCAAGACTTGATGGCTGTTGCCAATTTGCATGGATGGAAAGTTTAGGTTTGAATATCATCCTCAAATGAGATTGGAACAAATTCATTTCTATGATCATAAACAATTTACACCAGGCGAATCCCATGAACTCTAAAGATAAATATCACCTAGGTTCCATTTCAGCTAATTCTGCCCTGTGACCTGAAAAAAAACGGCATTTTTTATTCAAGAAAGGGAAGCAGAGAAGAAACTCCTAGGGAAACTCGTGTGTCACAACCACAGTTCTGTAGTGAAGAGTGATTTGTCTTGCAGCTGAAACAAAGATTCAGCTGCACATAGGTATGAAAACCTCATGGATGTTCTCCCTCTGAGCCACAGTGCACGCTCTCTGAGAAAAGAATTAGTTACAATTCAGTGATTGTGAGAAGTTTTGTGCAGTCCTTGAATCTGCAGTTGGACCTGCTAAGCAGAAGTGAAGTGCCCCCATATGCAGAGCCCTTCTGATGTTGCTTTACAGAGTATTTTTTTTGTTACTTTTAAGGAGGAAAAAAACCTCCACCTCAATTTCTGTCAGTGCTCAGATTGCACAAGAGGGTCCAAAGCCTTTTTGATCTCAACTGGATAAAAGCCAGCACATTTTCCTTTGTTTTGCTTGGCATTACATAACTTCGTGTGAAACACGCTCAAGGTGTTAGTTTTGTTCATTCAGGAGCTGTAGAGAGGTCTAAATTATTTCTTCAACACGAAAAAAAAGGTTTGAGAGATCACTTACTTACTCAGCAAAGAAGCGAGTCAAAATGAATGTGCAAGCTGCTGCAAAGAAATCAACTTACTTGGAAGCTGAGAGGGATTGGAAACATCTGCCAGGCTTCCTCAACCCTCAAAAACCGAGTGTGCAAGGCTGGGGAAACTTAGGGGCATCCCACAGGGCTGTATTCCTGACAGCAGCAGTGAAAACAGAAAATGTTTTCATGGGGATGGGGTCAGGCCAAATCAACTGGAGTCACTTTGAGAAGAAATTATGGGCCTTAAAAAGACTGTTTTGTCCAAATTAACAGATTTGGATGGTACAGAAATAGGCCAAGACTAGCAGTTAATTGGGCATCAAAAATCAGTGTATGTGAGAAAATGGTAAACAACTGTACGTGTGTAATAATGTGCTTGGACAAGTCACTGTACAGTTGGGGCCTTTCCTACTGTCACACCTTTCCACAGCCACTTTTATGGATTTATCAGGGATGGCTTACCAGCTTTCACCATCTCAGCTTTATGGGTTTGACACACTTGGAAAAAATTCCCAGCAATTCTGTGATTTTTTTTTTTTTTTCCCCTGAAATTATTTGGGAACATTTGCATTTTTATCAGCAGCCCTTTCAGCCCGGTGTATCTGCCCCACACACAAGAATTGGGTTGGTTACTTTTATGTTCCGTGGAAAATTTGCAGCCATATTCTTGTCTCTGTCAAGTCTTTCCTGTTACCAACTGGGCTAAATCCTGCCCTTCATTTGGGCTGTGCTGTTCCTCCTAGGTCTACAGGTTTGCACAGGGAAAGCTAAGATAAAATTTGCCACACGTTTGTTCACTGTGTTTTGAAATGCTTGATGCTTGTATATGAGGGAGGGGGTTTGGTTGCCATTTTATGCTCTTTATTCATACTACTCATCTGTCTATGAGAAGAGAAAAGGGGGTTAATAACACTGAAATGTTACACATGCCACAATCTTAGTGTTGGAATATGTTAATATACACTTTCCCATCACCTACTTTTTATTTCCCTTTTTTATTCCCCGTGACTAGCTGGGATAATTGAATTTTTACAGCCCAAAATAATCAGTAGGTAAACCAGAAAAAGCAACCTATAAAATATACACTCCAAGTTAGACTGCTTGCAGTGTAACATGCATGCAGTGTTTAATGAACTCCTTTGGAAAGAGCTCTCAAAATGTCAGGTGTTTAGAACAACATGGTGATGGGCAGCTGATTTTTGTCTCAGATGGAAACAAACTGAGCTCCAAAAATTGAAGTGCCTGTGTGTGCCTGTCAGGTGTGTGCATGAGAAGCGGTGTGAGTCACACACCCTGTGTTCCAGGCCATGCAGGAGGTGAGAATGAAGTAGGAAAGGGGAAAAGGAATGCTCCTCTTTGTCAGGAGGAGTAACGGCTCGATTGCTGTCCCAAAGAAACAAGAAAAGATTTCTCTTTTCACGCTAATCCCAAAACAGCTATATTTAAAAGGAAGTATCTGCCTTAAATATTTTGAAATCAGGGCACTGTAGTGTCATAGGAGTTCATAAAACAGTTGTTTAAATTATCAGTAACACATGTTTTGGATACCAGTGGACTCAGAATAGAATTTCAGTGTGCTGAGACTGAAAGGTGGTTGAACACAGCTGAACATTTGGCTGTCTATGTTTATAGATGATCTCAGCTGTGACTGAGAGTTCAGGGCAAGCTAGGGTAGAAAAGAATTGTCTGCTGATTGCACAAGGTGGCATCTTTCTGTTTGCCCATTCATTAATAATTTTGGAAGTGACAGAATATTGGGAGATGAGGATATACAGTAACACAAAAGGAAGAGGAAGGAAATACTGTTTTCATACCAGTGTTTGCAATTGTGTTCTCATACTTGTCTCAGAGGGCCTGAAGGTGAAATGTTTTGCACTGGTCCTCTTTGTCACTCTACAGAAGAAATGAACAAGAAGCTAGGTGTGTTAATGCCACTGCCTCCTTTCTACAAGAGTTTAATAGGGAAAGAAAAAATGGTTTCTGCTACAGTTTTCTCTCTGTGACAGCTGAAAATAGAAACAAACCTCTGAGCTTCATCACCAGCAGGGTAGATAAAGTATATCTGTGGGGTTTTTTACCATGCTGCTATGAAAGAGTGGAACGGGGAGGATTTCACAGTTTTGTTGAACTGAGCTGAAAATGGGACAGAGCAAGCCCAGAACACTTGGTTTATGTTTTTTGAAAACTTGGGAATCGTCTCACATACGGATTATTGAATTAAATTCCTTTCAGCAGCAAGGGGAGAAGGTTGTTTCACTTGGATAAAAAGGCTAGAAAAAGTTACTTCAGGATGATACAAGTACAGCTTCTTCTTCTTAAAGCCACTCCTCTACAAACTATTCTGAGGCACCCTTCTGTAGGGTAGCATTGGTTTCCTGGAGAACCTACCCACTTATTTTCCCCTTACCTTTTGGATCCTTGTTCACAGCTTTCTGGGGGTGAGCCTTAATATCATGGAAATGTTTGGCTGGAAGGGAACCTAAAAGATCACCTACTCCATCCCCCTGTGCTATAGCAGGATCAGGACTCGCTTATCCCAAAGCCTGTAAACTGCTGTAAGAAATCATTTGCTTTGCTCGTGTGGCAAACCTCAGGTATCTCCCAGTATTCAGAGTCTGTGTTACACAAAGTGTTTTATTTCGGATGTTCATTTGGCTTTGCTTGTTTTGTTTCAAGGCTGCAGGCACAGTTGAATTCCACAGAAGCAAGCTGGTTCTTTGAACAGTTTGGTTGTCAGATGTGGATGTTTGCAATGTCCTCGATGAATGCCAGTGCAGAGATACATTTTAATAGCAAAATAAGTTGATTTTTCTTCTTTTTTTTTTAGGCAGGTTCTTCTCGTTTTGTTTCTGCACCGCTCTGACCTGGCCAGCCTGCACTGATGCCCCTGAAATTCCACTGTCTGTAATTCATCACTTCCACGCACAAAATACTGGCTCAAGCTGTGGGGTGCTACAAGTTAAGCTAACTTACAGCCCACAGAATGTGCTTCTGAAGTGGATATTTCATGGTTTCCCACTGAGGTGTCACAAATCATATAGAAGGAAACTCCTGCTGGGTCGAGGGTGTTTTTTTCCATTCTTAATTTTCTGAGTTTTTCTATTTAAAAAACGCTGCCTCTCTTACTTCCAGCAATCTGCTGGCTTGGCAAGAAACACGACTATCAGGTGTTTAAAATTAAAGTTGTTCGAATCAAATTTGCAAAGGCAGGAGGGTCTGCCCCAGTGTCCTGGACAGGGTCCAGCTTTGGTAATTGCATCTCTCCTAACACAATCTTTCTTGCAGCTTCGTGGCTTTCCTCCTGCCCCGCTGAAATCTGTTCCTGGGAACTGCTGTGACACGACACGTTAAACATCTGCCTTGTTTTCACCCAGGAGTGGCTCTGCCTCAACGTGAGATGAAGTGATTTATAATATATGCCATGCATATACACCGATTTTCTTTTGACAGTCACTTCTACTGAACTGGAGGAGTTACTCAGAAGCAGCGCTTCTGGAAAAAAAAAAAAAAAAATAATATCAGCTCAGGAACCAAATATGGATTTGAGGATCCGATCCTGTAGGTCCCTCTTTCAGATGGTCTCTTCCAAACCCATCCCTTTGTCTTATAAGGTGGTGCCGAGAAGTGGCGCGTTCATGTGATCAGCTGTGTTTACAGGAGAAAAACCTTCACACTGCCCAGCAATCCCTTCCACGAAGGCAAAGAGCATTCCAAAGTGCTGAGCAGCCCCAACGGTCGGGGATTAAAGCCAGCACCATAACACACCTGCTAAATAAATATTTTTTTCCCCCGGCTTGCTACGACCAAGCCAATTTTTTTTTTCCCCACACAGTTTGTGGGAAGGGAAGCCTGAAAACAGCGGAGAGCCCATCTGCAACAGCGATGTAAGCTGGCCGGTGGAGAGGAGTACCCCGGACAGGTTTTTACAGCACTGTCTGGGGACCTCTAGCGGTCCCTGAAACTTCAGGAAAGGATCCACGTACCGCTCCCAAAATTAAAGAAACCGAGGACGTTCTCACAGCATAAGCAGCAAGGTGCAAAGACCAGCCCGATGTTCAGCTGATGTAAATGAAACTGTTGCGGCAGTGGTAATACAGTTCGCCTGCTGACTCGTTTTCGTGAAAATTAAGGTGTTTTTTGGCGTGAAGAAAGTGGAGAAACGCCCTCATTATTCCACTGAAGAAGGGAAACTCACGGGATTTGGGTGATGCATATCAGTTGTTTCTGGCTTTAAAGGCTCAAGCAAAATTACAGTTTAAAATAATGTTACAGTGAGCAGAAAAACCTTGTTATGAATATTTTTTAAATCTCTGTCTCAGATACATCCTTGGAGCTGGAGCATATAATGAATTAAATCCCTTCCAAACTCTCTGATAGGAAAACTCTAATTGTTTCAGATCATCCACGTGCCGTGTTTGGTTACACGGGGTAATAAAGATCATCTGTCTGCTTGCTTTCCAATGCAGGGATTTACATCTGTGTGCAGAGCTGGTTTTTTTGCACTCACACAGCGCACAGACCCTCCAAAATGTGTGCTAACAAAATCTGTGTGCCCAGGAATGGCCAAACCTTCTGACCTTACAAAGCCATTTATCGAGTTCTTCGTTCCACCGCGAACCCCGAGATGCACATTTTGGTGTGTGGAGGAAAGTGGGGACCTCCAGGAAGGGGTTGGGTCCCAAAGTAGCACCTGGCACTGTCTCCCTTAATGGGAAATGGGATGTTATCTGACTCTCTGTCCTTTTTTAGGGTTCCTGTAGAACCCACTTGCACGTGCCACCGTGGCCATGCAGACATCAGCACACAAGACCTCACTGGCAATGTCAGGACCTGCAAGGAAAGTATCTTGGGCTAAAGGAGGAGGGACAGACCTGGAGACAAAGGGTGGAGAGGCCCATCAGGCACTGGAGCCGTGTAAAAAGAGCAGAAGGATGTCTCCAGCCCTCAGGGTGTAAAGGATGATTTCCGTTCAAGAAAGATTTCTGCGGTTCAGGGCATTTCCGCACGGTTTCAGAGGGAAAAGGCGCAGTGAAACCTCGTTTTTCTTAAAATTCAGGTTATTTTGAAAATAATTGAAATCAATCCTCAGCTTGGCTTGTCTGGCTGTGGGGCAAGGACAGCACCAGGAGTGGGGAGCAGTGTATCGCCCTCTGCTTTCACCTCTGCCAGGCACCACCTCTGAAGGTCTCTTAGCCAAAAAAAAACCGGCAAGAAAGTTATTGGGAATTGTAAATCAAGCACAGTGGGGATAAATAAGCTTTATGGTGCAGCTACATTAAGCTACAGATCTCCTTTCTACAAATATACCTTTCGCTGGGATATTGCAATAGTGGACTTCAAAGGCAGCCAAGCGGTGCAGGACATTTCTTCACTCAGATTAAAAACATTGTTTAAATTCTTGTGGCTAGACAATTTGTCTTGTCCTTAAAAAAAAAAAAAAAAAAAAAAAAGGAAAAAAAGGAAGCCATACCAAACAGCAGAGCAGCACAAAGAGACTGGGATGTAGGACTGAGAGACTACGGGGAATTTTTTGCTGGCCTGCCACAAATCAAGATCAGCCTTTTCACCTTTCCACAATCTTTCTCCCTTTGTTATTTGTGGTTACCACAAAATTTTTATTCATAGATTCTCTCAGATGTTAGAATTAGATAATGTCTCTGGAAAAGGGTGTCGCAGTCTGGGTAAACATAGCCATGAATAAAATACTTTATGTAACGACACCTTTCATCCAGCAAGGCTTCAGGGGGGAAAAAAAAACCCTATAAAAGCTCATATTTATTATTTAATAGATAATGTTTTGATATCACTATATAAGCGTAGAGAGATACAGATGTATTTGCATCTCAAACAGTTTTTGGCCTGATACAAAGCAATCCTGCTCCAGGGATGAACTGGAGCAGCAGGTGGGTAACACCTAACGCTGGTGATGCCTTTTGTATCCAAAGGAAGCAACACAAAGCTTTTCCTGAGGGAGGAACCTTGCAAAAGATGTGTAACAATCTTCCCCAGGGCTGCCAAGGACACTGGTGATGGGATTTTCTGGTGTCCAGTGGCACTTGTTTGCATCCCAGGCCAAACACATCGTGCCAGGCTCAGCAGAAGTGACTGCAGAAAAACCTCTGATGTTTTAGTGCCCCTGATTTTTCTGTCTTACTGTGGGCTATATGTCAGGGAAAGGACTAGTTAAAAAAAAATGGGGATATTCACATTTACAGTTGTCCAGTATGGAGAAGAATAAGGTTGTTGTCCATCTCCAAAAAGCCTGGTGATATCAACCTCACTAACCTATCTTCTATGACTGTAAAGTCTCAGGCATTTCAGGAGGGGATAGATAGAATCCACTAGTCAGCACATGTTTAGGCAAAAGAATACCTGAATAAAAAAAATGCAAGGAGCCACAGGAGCATCAGTCTCAGCAGTGAAGAGGAGGCTTTGTCACTAAACCCCGAACTCCACCTGTTCACTCACCCATGCACTTGTCATGGTGGCCAAAAGACAACTGTAACATGATTTGCTTGACAGCACATTGTTTACTATTTCCATGTCAGTAACTATTTTCCTGTAATTTACACATGGAAAGAAACTGTAATTTGGATTGCTGAGGCATTAACCTGCCTTCATCTGCAGCCTGTTTTAAGAAGGGGATCCACCCAACTCAGTGATATGTATGTAAATTTTGGCATCCAGCAGGTCAGAATAAGCAGATACATCCATGCACTCATTTAGTAGCATCAATTGTATAAAATGCAAGTCTTACTCGTGCCACTTCTCAGTCCCCAGGGATTCCAGCAGCGTGCCCATGCTCAGCAGGGCTTTAGGATCCAGCCACAACTTTGCAATTCCAGATGCCACAATTTGCTTCAGCCCACTTCCAGCTTGATTTTTTAAAAAAACCCAAAACTTCTTCTCTTAGGGAACAATAATGAGATCATCTGATAGTTTTGTGAAGGTGAGTGTCTGATCAGTGTGTCTGAAAGGGAGGAAATGACAAAGCACCCAAGTTCTTGTTCTCACAGAGCAAACCTTTGCAGTGAGCATGCTGGTTCATTTTTTTCCCCTCAAAAAAGCCTCGAACCCAGGGTTTCACGCTAAGTGCAAATGAGCAGACTGCTCTGCCTCGCATATTTGTACACGAATCCAGCCCAACGGAAAAAAAAAAAAAAAAAAAAAGAAAGAAACAACAAACCCAAACTATTGAAGGCATTGAAAAAAAAAATAAAATCAGTGTGTGGAAAGGGGCTTAATACATTCACAACGTTACTTAGCTCTAACAAAGAGCAGCAACCCCAGATGACCTCCTGGCTCCTGCCTCCACCCAAGTTCCTGGCCCCTGCTCAGCGTCCTGGCAGGAGTTGCAGACATCCGCAGCACAATGCCAAGTGGCTGTTTTGTCTGCAGATATGTAATCGAGATTAGCCCGAGTGGCGGTGGCGGGGAGCTGCTGCACATAAACCAGCACCTCCAAACAGGGAGCTGGCACACCACCCCCAGCAGAGAGCCCGGAGAGCTCCCTCGAGTCTTTGGTGGATAGGTGAGAGAGGGGAAAAATGCCCTAAATTTCGGCCGCGGGGGTTTGGCGCTGCTGTCCCCAGCCCACTGGCTCTGTCGTGTCGATGATTACCCCGATGCTCCGCCGTGCGAGAGGGATGAATTGAGCGCAGGGCTCATTACATCGTACCTTTCTGGCGTGCTCAGCCGTGGATCCCTGACTCGCCTCCCACGGGCAAGCCGGCAGAGCTGACACCTGAATGGAAAAGAGAATGTCACCCCCGGCTTGTTAACACCTCCCGTGTGCGAGTGCTTTTGAAGAGGAGCCTGAACTGCGCCCGTAATGGAAACGTCTTTTGTTTTCCCGTAGGAGGCTTTAAAAGAAAGAAAAAAAAATAATAAATAAAAAAATCTCATTTTGGCTTTAAATGCTTTTTTCATTTCCCTCCCTTTTTCCACCAGAGACAGGAAACGGCTCTTTCATGCCTTCAGAAATGCAAATTATGATTGGCAGAACATTACAACGCAGGAAAAAAAGAGCTTTTGAAAGGGATCCTGGAGGAGCAAACAAGACAGATTAAAGGTTAGGCCCTGCACCTGGCTAGACAATCTCCCTGAGTCACACACCTCCTGTATTTTTATCAGAGAACTGGATAGATCTGCAATTTCAGTAAAATGCAAAGTGGGAAGAGGAAAATACTGGGCTCTCCTCTTTTTCTCCTCCTCCTTTTCTTTTTCTCCTTCTCCTTTTCTCTTTCTTCATCTCCTTCCCTTTCCCTTTCTCCTCTTCTTCCTCCTCCTCCTCACCCATCCCTGAGGACCTGAAGAGCCAGAAGACTCTTTGAGGAATTTGTCTTTTCCCCCCTCTCAAAAACGGTCTCCACTATTGACAACTGGATGCAATCATGTCACGAAAGGGGGCACTCTCCAGAGTGCATAAAAAACATTTGGCAGAAACCTTGCTGTAATCTTTTATGCTTTGTTCCTGTGACAGAAAAAAAAAAAAAGTAATATAAAAATAATTTTATATACTATATAAAAATAAATAAAACACTTTCATCGTTGGCTACTAATTTGTAAACGGAAAAGTGACAGGGGACAAACTCACTCGGCTCCTCAGCCTAAAAGCATGAGTAATTCAGTGTCTGATCTAAGAATGGGGGAAATCAAGATGCAGCAAGTGAGCAGAGCTGCTCTCCCTGCCCCCAGGCTCCTTTTTCTGCACCTCTAAACCAGGCTGGGATTCATCTGGCAGTGCAGCTTCACGTGGGAGAATGCTGTGTATATATACACTCCCTCTAGGAATAATTAACCAAGGTCCACACTGCTGGATCCCTGGACAGGAAACCTTCAAGAAAAAAAACACAAGCGCTACAAAAGTGGTTCTGGTAACTCTGAGTGTGGGAAACCATCCCTGAGTCCGAGCTGAGCCCTTCACACAGCAGCGAGGACTTTGACGGTGCTGTCATTCCTGGCCCTCAGCTGGGATCTCACACCACACAACATCTCCAGCACGAGCCTGACGGCAGCTCCAGGCCCTGAAAACTCTGAGGAGGTTCTGTGTCTGACACCAAGGCTCTTCCCTGCCTCCCTCCCCTGTGGATTTGGCACTCATTCAGGCGGGGGGAGTCCAGCACAGCCATCCCCAGATGCCCTATTTCTGATCTCCAGGCACTCCAACACCTTCCTATCTGCTTGTGTCACCCCTAGATAGGAACAGAGCGGGCTGGCTAAGCAGATTGACCCCCACAGTCTGGGTAGCTGCAGTGCAGGATGCTGGGTGCTATCCAAGTTGGACAGAGCAGATTGTGATGTGATGTGAGCACTTATAATTCCATTTTTTTTTTCCTGCATCAAATCAGCAGATGGTGGTACATATGGGGGAAAGCTGCTCACTTCACTTTGGCTGCTTGAGAGAAACTTCCAGTCTTTCCCAAATAGCTCAGCGAGGACAGAAAAGGGAGATTCCAACAAGCACTTGCCCCTGAAAGTGGTTCTTGAGGCTCTGAACCATCTGAACCAGCTGTAATCCTGCCTACTCAGCTGCACTGCTGTTTGGGGCAGTATCTACCTGATGCATTCTGCTGTATACCAGGACAGCAAGCACAGCCACTGTGCTTTTGCCCAGTGAGATATCAGCATTTTGGTTTTTTGGAGAAGTGGTCTGATTCAGTTTGTAAAATGCTTCTGAATTCTTTGATAAGGAAGATGTCAATAAATTATTTCTATAGTAATTCCTCTCCTCTCATTTTTCTCCTGTTTCCTTTACAATCAAAACCGTTCTTCCTTCCTTCTTCTGAACAAGGAGCACCTGATTTTTTTTCCCAGCTAACAGTGAAAACAAGAAATGCTTTCTAGAGACTTGAAGAGAACAGTGCTTGAGAGCACTGATACGTCGTGAAGATGAGAGGGTGAGAGAAGAGCCCTTTGGCTGTGATGAGACCCAGATGTCCCATTCTGGATGTGTCCAGCAAAGTTCCTGTGTCAAGTCTTTGTTTAAATTGGGTCCCACAAGCATATTTATCAGCATAACAAAGCAGCAAAAGCCAAGGGAAGTAAAAAAATTTCTTGCTTAATGGGAATGAATCGTGCAGCATAACCTGGCGGTACAGAGGATTCTATCGGGGTGTTTAATGTCTCTCCCCATGCTGAAAGAGTCAATAGGTCTGTAAAGACACTGGTAGACAGCCAGGGCATACCATTTAATGGAAGGACATCATAAAATGTGCCTCTATTTTTATGACTTTGTAATATTGTTATGAGGCTGAAATAAATCACGAGTTGTTTTTAGTGGGGTTCAGTCACAAGCCACAAAAGCAGTGAGCAGACGGGCTTGCTGCTCCATCTCCCTGCAAGCAATCTTGTAAAGAGCAAAACTTTCCCATCGTGGCCAGCCCATGACCTTTTGCTCTTTCAGTATTTATTAAATGCATTAATAAATAAGTACAACTTCTCGAACTCCCAGGACCAGCTTTTAGGCTTCTGCATCCCAAATCTGCAGGCAACAATGAATGGCAGAGAACCCAGACCAAACTGGGGGAACAGGAGGGGTCTGCTGGAGGCCAAAGTTGTTTCAGCTACCTTACCTAATTCCTGCATCCCCTCCAAAATCAGAAAGGTGTAAAGGTGCTGCATGCTCACCTAAGCAACAACATGTAGTGCAACATCAGTGAACAGGAAAGGGAATTTCAGCCTCCCACAACCAGATGGGTAAATCAGGAAGTCTTCACAGGCATGCAGCAAAGAAGTTGAAAAGAAGATGTAAAAATCTGTGCCTGGACCTTCACCAAACCATCTGACTGCCCTAACAACCCACTCCTCACTGCCATGCATCAGCAAGGAGGCAGCACGTTATTGGGTCTTAAAACAAATGGACACTCAAATCTTCGCCACACAGTCACACATTTTCTTATCTCTCATGCCAGTAAGGGCTTCATGGTGCAAAATATTCTAAAACAAACAAACAAACAAACAAAACCACTAAATATGCCAGCAGGACATTGTTAGCCATCATGTGATAATTTTAGCTAATGCAGTTTGTTTTCTCTCTGCTTCCAGTCCCCTCTGAAAGCGCTGCTATGTGTGCAAGCTCTCCCTTCAATGCTTTTTTTTTTTTCATTTGCACATGCTCAGATTATTCCAGAGGGAGGAAGAATGGCAGACCTTGATTTAGAGAGTACTGCTGAAATACTGGCACTATTTGTGTAAAACACCCATTAGTTCCTTCCCATCACCTTTAAGAAACCTTTTTCTTTCATTATTTTTTTTTTTTTTTCTCCCTCCCCACCGGGTAAATGTTAACAGGAGGTTTATCATTAACCACCTTTGGGGTTTTGTAAGAGTTTGCATTACTCACACAAACAGTTTGTGCTGCAAGATTCCTTTTTTCACCGTTTAGATAAAAATTATTCACAGCTTGAGTTTTGTCTAGGTTGAAGCCAAACTGATTTCAGTTCCCAGATAAGCTCTGCCTCAAAAAGGAACCTCAAAAGGCTTCAGTTAAGGTCCAGTTAAGACACAGGTATCACCTGCTTGGGTATTGAAATGTGTGCAGATCAAAGGGATGAATTACTGTGCTTCAAAAGTTCAAGAAGAAACATTAACTGTAAGATGCTGAATTTGAGGAGATTATTCAATTAAACCATTGCATAAGTTTAGAAAAAAATCCTTATGGCCTGCCCCTGTCTGCAGTAAAATTGTATCTCAGTCAAGCCTGTTCTTACTGGAGCAAGTGCAACAGATGGGCACAAAAGTAGATTTAATCATCTGACAAACAAATGTCAGAATGGAGATGAATGAATGCTCTTCCAGAACTGCAGCCCATACTTTAATACTCCTGCGAAAAGCACTTCTATTTGTCACCAAAAACAAACTAGAAGAGCTCTGTTAGTTTGTACTCAAAGACTGATAAATCTCTTGATTTCTACACAAAAGTGACATCCCTGATGACTCCCCCGTTTCTCTGTCAGCAGCACACAGCTCAGGTTCACCACTGCTCAGCCACAGGACAGACAGAATCTGCTCAGATCTTCTTTATAAATGACAATGGATTGTGCCAGAGACAACTCTGAGTGGCTTGTCAAAGTGAGACGGTAAACCCCGCAGGCCCAGTTGCTGACTAGTTGTGCTACAGATCTCCCAGATCATTTTATCTCAGTGTGCCTCAGAATACCTCTCTAAAATAGTCCTTCTTACAGCCACAGCCAGGAGGAAAGCTGTGGTAGAGACACAGTCCTTCCATCAGCTCCCCACAACCAACACCGTGAGAGAGCCTTCAAAAGGACAGATCTGCAGGCAGAAACATTCAGCACTGCCTACCAGCATGGGTTTCACAATTAATCCTCGGCATCCTTTTAGGGAAAGGAAAGTTCTCTCTGTACTTCTTTTTGTCCCACAGCTCCTGTTCCTGAGCTGGTGGAACGTCTCCTTGCCGTGTCTTCTCTATATCCCTCTGCTATGCACCCACACACACAAACAAACACACACACAAAACCACAAAGAAACTTCTTATTTGCATTTGGGACCTGGATTAAAGAGGGATTCTGTTCAAAAACTAGAGGGACCTGTGCTCCCAGGACAACAGTCTCTTCAGGGCACTAATTTCCCCCTCCTTCTTTTCCTATGTTTGTCAGTGGAAAAAATTAGCAAACCCTATTTACAAATATTTTTGCCTCTTGGCCCTCTGCCTGGTGCTGTGCTATTAAGGCTGTCGCTGTTCCACTAAACAATTGCAAATGTTTTTGCACACATGCACTGGCTGGCTTTTGAGTTCAGATATTCATGTTCCACCAACTGCCACTGCCACCCTTTGCTTAATTGAAGGTGAATGCTCTAGACTTCGAGCTTGTCAGAAAATTCCCCCTTTATCACACCATCAAAATATATAACAGTTATAAAAATCCTCCATTAGGATGTTTTCTTGCAAACATTTTTTCTGTCCCAGCCTCTCCTTTGATGACACAAAATGCTCTGCTGATGTTGGAGCAGTATGCCCTAAAGCCTTACACTTCCATCAGACAAGGTCAAAGAGGCTGTAGCCAGTGAGGCCTCAGGGGAATTTGGGTACCCAATCCCAAAAACTGTGTCTTGGAGAAACATTTTGTCAGCTGAAGCCTGATCCCAGAAACAAGTCCTCTCCTTCTCTGCATGCCCAAAGATGTCTGAGCAGCTTGGTGTCTAAGCTGAGTTATGATCAAGGAACAAAATATTTCTCCTCCTCTTTCCCCTCAGACTCCTGACCCAGTAACCATTCTCAGAGCGTATTTTCAGCATTCTCCTCCCTCCAAAAGGCCGTGGTGGCCAACACTTCCTTTTGAAGGGCAGAATGAAGTGGTAGACCTTGTTCACCTTCCTTTTTCTTTAACCCTCCCCTGGACACTGGTTGGAGAACTGGGTCAGAAAGGCAGATACCTCCTTTCCCTGCTCCATCTGCAGGGACTCAGCCTCTTGAGGATGCCCTCAAGGAGCATTTTCCACCCAGCTGGGGACCAGATGTCCAGATAGCCCTGTCCCTCATCTCTCCTGCCAAACCTGGGCCAGCATTGCTTAGAAGAGGACGTTGCACATGCCCCATCTGAAGGATCACTGCCACAATGATTGCTTCTTTCTGTGTTTTCTGTTTAGTGGAGAAGTGCAACTCTCATTTCATTCTGCACCAGTGGACAAATATTTTCTCCCTCAAATAAAACGCTTGGGAAGAAGGAATAAGATAAAGAAGGATAGTAAAGGAGTCCCAGTGAGGGGTAGGACAGAAGAAAGGAGGATGAAAGTACCCAGCAAATTGACAGAAAGAGGGAGTAGGAAGTGTGAAAGAAAGAACAGTGTTATTTTTTTTTCTCCCTTCCCAATACAGTAAGTTTAATTTTTTTAATCCATTATAGAAAGTTCAAAGAGTTTATGGTTTTAAGTGGTAAAGACAAAGCCTGGGAGGGAAGCAGAGTAAAGTAAGTTGTGTTAGGTCACAGCCTGTCTCGTCTCCTGAATCCAAGCCCACACCTTTGCCCACAGTGCTTTAGCTTTTACTGTCATTCACGGATCTGCTGCCCATTAGCTTTCTAAGCAGCCTGTAACAAGATAACAGCGTAGATAAAGAGAGGTATCTACATCCCACACTGCTCTTCAGTTAATATTTTGAAAACTCCTACCCACACACAGCAGTTCAGAGCACGCTGTTTGGAAACAGAGGGTTCAGGAGCAGGGAAATATTTTCAGAAAGGAAAAAAAAATAAATTCTCTAGTGCAATTCTTTTCTTTCAGGAGAAATTTTTACAGATAACCAAAATGGATTCGTGCCCTGTTTTCTTTGCAAAACATTTTTTTCTTCCCTGAAAAATACACGTCGATTTTTGGTAGAAATCTTCTAAGCAAACTTACTTCTGATTTAGTGGTTCCACACTGCAAACCATAAAAACGTAAATCATCCAATTAGCCAGAAAAAGAATTCTAGGAAATACCTTGCAATGTTTTACCAAAATCCCCTGTTATTTAACTGGATTTTCCTCCCCTTTTTTCCCCCCACAAATGTGGCAGATGAACATACATTTCCCGAGAAGATTTCAATAGGATTTTACAGAAAGTGAATTCACCACTCCTGGCTGTGGGTACTTTTGGTGGAAATCTCAGGGTTGCACTCATGGAAGAGAAATGACATTTTGACTATCTAAACGCCACAAATAAATGATTATTCGCAGAAATGACAAGCGGCATTATTTCGAACAACAAACACATTCAAGGACATCCAGGCAGGCTCGCAGATAGTTTGCAAACAGATAAAAGGCCAAACACTTCCATTCAGTAACTTGCTGTTGATTATTCACACAGCTCTAATAACAGTCCCCTGTCTCCCTGAGGCTGCATCAGATGCAGCCCAAAACTGGGATGGTGGTGAAAGCTTCACTATGAAAACCCAGAGTCTCCAAGCTGGGGTTTTTTGGTTTTTTTTTTACCCATTCATTTCTACAAAACAAAAGAAAAGGACGGGATTATCTTCGCAGAGTTTGGTTTGGAGTTGCTTCATCTCAGTGGTATGCAGATATTTCCCTGTGGTTTTGCAGGGTGACCAGGAACACCTGTCAGCTTCGAAAGAAAAGCACAAATTCCCTGCAAAGCTGCGGGTTTTGTTTGGTTAGGTGTGGGGGTTTTTTCGTTCTACTTCTCTTTTGTACGTTCTGACAGCAAACATAGTTTGGAAGCTGTAAAAAAAAAAAAAAAACAAACAGTAATTGCTGTTGATGGGTGGCTGGTTGCACAGCACATGATAAATGGCCTCCCAACAGCTACAACCGTAATGCAGCCACCAGGCTCTTGGCCAAACCCCCTCAGCAGCTCACTGCCTCCCACCAGCACTCCTCAGAGGTGGCATCCACCTCCCAGCCTTTCCCCTTTCCCCTGCTGATGCCATGAAATGCTCCCACCCCACGCCTGGGCCTCAGCCAGCTGGGATGCACACCATGAACATCCACCAAACAGGGGCAGTGGGCGCTCTCCCACAAGGAAGGGAGCTGAAAATGAGCCCTGCCAGCCCATGGGGGTTCCCAGTGGGGCTTCTCTCCCTAGAGGCAGTTGAGGATATTGATTTCCCCATCTTCGTCCTTTGCAGTCAGTGTGGCTAAAGAAAATAGTTTAGGCTGGTGGCATGTACTGTCATTCACCCTGAAATGCTCCTGTCTTTCTCCTGGGACTGTTGGTCACAGCTTCACATCTTCCATGACCCAGTCAGTGGTTTGACCTCCTTCACCTGGAGGGGTTTTAGCAGCAATTCATCTGCATGACTGCCACGTATGGGTCATTTTGGGAGCTGAATGACCACACCACCATGGCCCTGGGCCCAAATTCTCATCACCTGCCGTGCTCTTCACACCAAAGCAGCACAACTGTAGCTGTTCCACAGCCAGCAACACACCAGCTCCTTGGTGGCAGAGCCAATGCCAGGCAGCAGGATTTTTGGACACTTTCAAAGCAATAGAACTGCACTGAATAGCAAACAAGTTTGGCCAACACAGACTGACCCTATGTGGATCTCTCCTCCTCCATCACACCCTTGGGCCAGCAGAATGACAGCTGCCCCAGGGATGTGGGGGCAGAGCTGAGTTTTGGGGCACAGCATCCCAGGGGCTGGCCCTAAGTGCTTCATAAACTGCATGGGCAGCATAAAATATGCAAACAAACAGGGGAACCGTGTGGTGTGGCTCAGGCATTCCCAGTCCAAGCAGCAAGCTCCGGGTCCCAGGGGAAGGGGGGCAGGAAAATGAAAGTGAGCTTTTCTTTCTGAGCTGCACTCAGTCTGCTCCCTTCCTCATCTGCAGGACTGAACACGAGGCTCCCTCTGCTGAGTCTGCCACACAACTGGTGTCTGCTGGATCCAGCACGCCGAGGGAGCTTCCACAACCCTCCCATCTCCCACGCTTTCAGCTCACCCTCCAGGCAGGCAGCAAGCCATGGAGGAGCCAGAAGAACACATCCAGCCCTTCCACAAGCAGGGAAGAAAGAGATAGAGGTGCAGAACAGGACAACACAACAATTTTTTTCTTGGATAAATGTGTATGTATATACTATGCCTTGGGCATTTACACATCTCTAAATTCTAATTAAAGATCACCGGTGCAGTTCCACTGAAGGATTCTCGCTCAGTCAGCCTCAGTGCCTGGGCTGTGGAACTGCAGCTGCTCTAACACTGCTCTGTAGAGATGCTGTCACCAAGACTGGGATAAAACAATCCCAAAGCAGATTTTGGAGGCTCCTCTCAGATGCAGAACAAGTGTTGCCCCAGCTAGAAGCTGAAACATGGTATGAACCGGCAATTTTATTTTGTGACTCTTCCATCTAACCCCAAGAAAAGAAAAGAATCAAAGTTAAAAAGAAGAAGTAAGAATGACCTGCTGTGCATGCAGAGCTCTTTTTTTTCCCTCACTGTTACATTGCTCCTCACTTGGCTACACATCTTCATAAATGTACTCTGCTGGTTTCAGAGCCTTACATTTCTACACATCCTTCACTTCCATCCCTCTCATATCATGGCTTTTCAAAGCACAGTCCTTTCCCATCACTAAAAAAAAAAAAAAAAGTGCCTTACACTTCCCCAGGTACATTCTTATCTTTCCATACCCCACAGAAAAACTTGAAGTCACCCTATGTCCTCCTTTAACCATGCCCACGTCTTCTGGTTTCTACCAAGTCATCTAACTAATCTCTGCAAGAAAAACCTCATGCCTAAGCTTGCTAGAAAATCCAATTGAGGCATTAAGCCCCATATTAGATCCTTCCTCTCCTTAAGTTATTTGGTACCCACAAGTGAAGTGGATTATTCATGTCTTTTACAGGGTACAGTACAAAAGAGCAAAGTTCCAAAGTATTGTTGCCCATTATTAATGTTGCTTCAGGACCCCCAAATTTCTGTGACCTGTAGTCATCCCTCCTGCTCAGAAATGTCAAGCTACACCTTCAGAAGGTGCTGTGGTTTTCCACTGTTTTATGAAGGCTATTTGAGCAGGTGAGTGATTCATGGTATTTTTTGATAAGCTCTCTGATACCTCCATCCCTCAGCTCCAGACCTTCAGAGCTCGGTGCTGTAGCTGCAAACTGTCTGTAAGCTGAGCAGGTTTTCCCCTCAAAATCCATCCACACAGCTCCAGAACCAGAGAGGAAGACTGGGAGCAGCCTTTTTGCCCATTCCCTGCCCCACAGCCAGGCTGAGCGAGTCTCCTCTGTCTGTAACCCTTCCTCCCTCTGTTTCCAAAACACACACTGCCTTAAAATGCCAGGTCTGGAAATTTAACAGTAAATAGTAATGTCTTGCCTCTATATTTTGCCAACACAGTAACAAGATAGCAGACAATATCCCAGTCCCTGAGATATTTATACTGCCAGCACGGCTGCAAAGTATTCCTATCTGTATCTTAAAAAAGAGGGAGCTGAGGCACAGAGGGATTAAGGGCTATAGTTAGGCCACCTACCAAGGCATGTGTAAGAGATATATATTTCTGTGATTCAAAAGACTGAAGGAGTGTTTAGACCTCCTGTTCCCAGGGCTGCCAGGCCTTGGCTCCCTACAAGAAATCATTAAAAAAGAAATAAGAGTTGTATTCTGTTCCCTTCTCTGAGTAACTTAGCACAATTGCAACACACCACCTCATTCCCCATATGAAAGATTTGTCTGCTGCCTGGAGAGGAGGAGCTGAGAACCTCTCATTGCTCCTCTTAGCCCAGACCTTGGAGCTCATCTCCCAGCGGCCGCAGCTCGGCGTGACTCCCCACAGGTAACACGGCGAGTGCTGGTGGGAACAGACCCAAAACCCCATCTCCCTCTAACTCAGTCCATCACTGTCAGCGACATTTCATTAGCTTACAGCCTCAGAAACAGGGCTTATCTCTGCTCCTGCTGCACTGTGATGGTTTGAATCAGGTGGAGGACACCAAACGTGCTGTAGCCCCGAGACACCGGGGGTGACTGTTACCAGCTTCATTTTGCAGATGAGGAAGCCAAGGTCTGTGAGGTGAAGCCACCTGCCCAAGGCAACAACACACTGGCAAAGTCAGGATGAGGTGAGTTTGTCCAAAACACCCGAGGGACACATCTACAATGCCGAAGAAGTCAGGAGCTCGCATTTCCCACCTCTGAACTGACGAGAACCTCACATGTTCAGCCTCACGGGGTCCAAACTAAAACCAAGGCAGAACTCTCCTCCTCCCTCAGTCCCCTGTAGGTACCTCTGTTCTAGTCCTGTCCCTGTCACACCACTGTCCCACTGATGATTATTTGCCCTACAAGAGCCATTTCTTGCTCTCAGGCACTGCAGGCCAAAGACATCTTCCCTAAGCCAGTGCACACATGGGCCTGATTCAGCATCCCTGAAAGACAAAATGTTCTTGTACTTCATGAATGAACAGTCTGAAACACAGATTGTTTAAGCAGTACCAGGTGTTACAAAAGCCATGTCTTTACATCAGCACTTGGGAGCCCTTCCTTTCCCGATTCCCAGCATTTTGGTGGCACAACACTTCGGTGTCTTGGGACCAATCTCTTCAGAAGCACCAAAGACAAACCATTTTCAGTCCCTTCCAATAAGATTGTTCATCATTTCCAGCTACAGAGACTCACATCTGATAGGCCACGAGCATCTACACAGATTTCAGGCATGTTGCCTAAAAAATGTGCCATCCAGTGCAAGTGGAAAGGTAGGATTTAACCTTAAATGAGCAGAACACTCATTTGGGTATAAGCACTACCACCTAGAGGTAACTCTGATAAAAGGTAAACCCTTTTGTCCTAAGAGAGAGCTGTACACCAATTAATGCCAGAGCCAGGTGTGTTTCTTATCATTCCACTGCTGATATCCTGTGGCTGCTTTCCTTTTACGAGGCAAGAAGAGAGTTTTTAGAGCTCTCAGGTTTGCAGCAGAATCCTGACCCAGGCATTTAGGCTACGCTGGCAGATGGGGAAAAAAAAGGTGTAATTTGGTACCTGCCTTTTAATCCTTTCTAAGCCAAGTTCACAGTTCAAGGGAGGGATGAACACTTCGAATGAGCCAAGTCTGCAGTGTTAAATCTATGGCCTTCCACAGGGAAAAAATAACAGTCACGTCATCTTCCTCATTTCACGAAAGAGCCCATTAAGGACACTTCCTTCCTCTCCTTTTTCCCTGAAGTGCTCACACTCTAAATGATACACAGGAGAATACACAGGAAAAAAGGTCAGACAGTATTAACAACAGGGGAGACATCTGTCTCGATTTTCCTTTCCTGAGAATTCAAAAATTCCCATAACTTCATTGCCTCAGAGCACCAGCCAGCAAAATCCAGCCCAGCACCGCTGATTTCAGGGAAACTTTGGCTCATTTGGAAACCAAGACTGGGATCAGCAGATGGCTTTTTTTTTTTTCATGATGCTGGTTTGGAAGAAGAGCAATAGCATGGTCATTGTGAAACACATGCTGAATTTCATCAGAATATGGAGGCTTTTTATTTCAAAGGTGGCAACCCCAAACCAGCCTTAAATATGCCCCTAACTATATATAACACTAGATACAATGCCTTTTAATCTGCTACAGGTATGGTCCCTCAGCATGAACATATTTACATGCCTGGCTATTTCTCAGCATAAGTAATACCTCACTTGGGCTTCATTATTCCTCCTATGAACTTCACATATGATAAGCATTAAAATCCAGTCAAAAAAACCCAGAAAAACTGCTCCTGCAAGAATAATCTTGCCCTCTGGAGAGAATCCTTGTGACTCTTGGCTCCCCTTCCCAAGTACAAAGCCAGGGGACAGGCAGAGGCAAGAGATGATAAATTTTACCCTCTGATGCTGATGTCATCAGGATTTGTGTATGAGGGCAGAAGTCAGTCTGGTGCCTTTCTGATCATGGCATTCAAGATGTCTCTTGAATCAGACAGGACTCTTGGTTCACCTGCTGCTCAGCTACAATAAGATCAATTATGATTTTCTTTGGTCTTGTTTATGAAAGCTCAAGTAGAGGTGAACTACACTGAAGCAGGTAGGCATACGACAGTGTAAATGAGATCAGAGACTGGGCCTCTCGTATAAAAGCAAACCCATAAATGCCCCCAAAAAATAGAGAAATGTGGTATGAGAAGCCAGACACAGAAATGCTGCTAGAAAAGAGGAGGGTTGGTTGGAGCTGTTGGATTTCACTCTGTCTTGACTGAAATTTTTTTGAAGCTCCTCATCTGCTGCGCTTTTTCATGTAACTGCAAAGCCAGTTTTGCTCTCCAATGCAATGGAGTCAGTCCAAAGTACTTTACCATTTTCAGAGTGGTTACTCCAAGCTTGAAATTAGTTCAGAATTCAGCCCTGTTTAATGCACCAACACCACCCCAACTTTCCAGCTGTCACCTAGCATAGCACATTTGCTTAATCTACAGCTGCTGTTGACATTCCTTCACCAAAAACCCTCCCTTCCTGAAGTCTCATTGTAGGAGTGCAGGCATCTCTGGCCCTTGGTGACCAGCAGACACAGGCCATCAGAAGTGACCTGGAGATTTTTAGTGCAAGGAATGTGGGTATGTGTGTGAAATAGGGAAGATAAGTGAGACACCAAGGCCTCTTGAAGAGTCAGGACCTCCTCCATCCAGCCACTGGGAAGGCCTAAATATAAATAGGCAAATGCAGGAAAAAAAAAAGATGGGATTCAGGGGAGTCTGGTTGTGGTTGGCACCATCATTACCCAGGGGCTGTACAGGCACACGTGGCTGTTCAGGCTCCTGATTCTGCATTCACAGCCTTGAGTTCACCTCCTGCTCAAGGGAAGCAGCCTGTTCCTCCAAAGGGTGATGACCAGCAACTCCGTAAAGCTGTTATTGTTTTTTTTTATTAACTAGGGGGGGCTTCAAACTCAGAACAGGAGGAGGTGTGAAAAAACCTCAGCGTGGAAAACCCGTGTCCTGGTGGCTCTCTCTTCTCCCTCCGGAGCAGAGAAGGCTGCTGGACACCTGGAGCATCCTCCTGGCACAGAGAGCCCGGGGCCGCGGGAGGGCAGCATTGATTTACTTTCCGAAGTGCGCGGGAGGTCAAATAAGTCCGTTCTTCAGGGAGCTTGTAAAGCACCGACCGCGAAACTGCTGAGGGTTTCTGCCTTGGCGAGGGTGTGAAAAATTACAAAGGAGCGTCACTGAGAAAGTGCAAGTGCAGCCTTTGCAGATTTCTGCTGGGAAGGCAGCCCCTCTCTTGTGGTTTATAAACCATTCAAGTCAAACTCGTGATGGCAAAGCCCTCTTGGCCAGGGGGCTGGGACAAGGACCAGATTCCTCTGAACATCACCGTACCAAAAGCATATCAACTACAGACAGTAAATAGCAGTAAGCACAAGTGGCCGCTGTTTTCTATGTCTCTTTGGAATACATTTCTCTCTTGAGCAGTTTTATGCATATGAGAATTTTCTTTGTCGTGCCTGTGGGGAGATGGGGGAGAACTGGATGTCCAGCAGTGTCACTGTTGACACTGCAGAGGGGTGATTACTTTCAGGCTGCTCCCAGTGAGAGAGGATTCAAACTAAGGGCTGGAGGGTTTCACAAATAACTTCATTTTTTTGCACAGTGGGAGCAAAGAAATTACCATTTCTGTTCAAGTAAGAGAATCCAGTGTGCCTAGTGAGTGGCAGATGATGGCTATTTTTAAAATAAACACACGTAATAGTCTCACAGCCACTTTTAAGAGCAAATTCAGAAGTGAGGGGAAACAGCAGCCAATATGTTGCAAAACCTGGTGTCTGTTCTCAGGGCTTCTCTATCATTTGTAGTATTTTTATTTGAAATAAGTGTGTCATGTTCCCCACCACCACACCTTTTTTTTTTACAATGGTTAAAAATCAGTCAGAAAATAAGTTGGCTTTCTAATGACACATTGTTCTCCAGCCACAAGGCCTCCTGTCTTATATTCTCCCAGAAATACATTTCACAACTAAGGTAGCATTCAATCCACCAACCAAACGTTCTGCAGACCTCAAAAAATTACCTGAGTTTCCAAATTTTGTTGCACAGCTTTCTGACACAGAAGTTACTTGTTTTGCTAGTAGAGACTTATAACGATGTGGCATTTATAAGTAGTTGATAAAATGCTGATGGATAAGCACGATATGCCTATCAGCAACTATCACTGGTGTGAGAACACCAGTCAAGGATGTTTTATCAGTTGTCACAAGCAGCCCTTTGACCTTTGGGGCCCGGTAAGAATTGCCTCACCAATTATTAATCCTGTAATAAGTTATTTCTATAAGTAATTTTAAGATGTTTCCTTTGTGTAGCTCAAGCAGACAGTTCCAGAAGAGGAAATAATTCCCCTCCTGAAGTCAGTTGGGAGCCTTTTTATTGATTTTAATGAAGCTCAAAGCACACACACCTGGAGCACTTCTTGGGTGTATTTTCCTCATAATGCCATCTGATTGCACCTCTTGGAGGGAACAGGTGGGCCTGATGTGGAACAGTTGGAACATCAAGAACTCCTACACCCAACGCCAAATTTGCCACACAAACTCCATCACAACACTGGGAAGTGTCTACATGTTTAAAAAGGCAGCAGGAGAAAGGAAGTGTGTAAGATGAGAAGGTTCTTGGGACCCCATATGGGTTCAAGCAGAGACAAGGAAAGGATTTTCTGGAAAATCTCTGAAAATAGTCAATGCATTAAATGTGAACATGTGAATTTTTATATGAAGAATCTTAGTGATTACTAAAATAAGTAAAATTTCAAAATTTAAAAAACAAAACAAAACAAAACAAACAAACAAACAAAAAAACCACCACACACACAAAAAAATCAAGCTTTCTGTGTTGAGCTGGTTGATAAGGGCTGGGCTCAGTTCCCAGCTCTGCCATTTCACTTCCTTTTGCTTCTGTTTCCCAAGCACAGGACAGAGCTCATCAGAGTTTGGCCCAGACTTTGGAAATCTATTTTATCACTGCTCTTTTCAATACAGCAAGTACCTCACCCCATTTTCAGGAGACACTTCAGCACCACAGAGACTCATTACCTTTACTGCCTGCCCATGAGGCTTTATCTCTTGGATTCCTACTTCACTTTTGGCTCAAAAATGGGAAAAAAATGATGTATAAGTCCCAGCTGGGTGAAAGATGCTGAGGACCACATGCTGCTGTTTGACAGGACGTGGCAGGATCCTTCTGTGGCTACAGGTAGCTCTGTGTGTTATAAGACAGCTCTGTAGTAAGAAAGATTATATGTTTAAATAACCCCTGGGCACTTCCCCACAGCATGGTCGATGCCCCCAGGGAATAAGTTCCTCTTCAAAGCAGGTGCAGATCTTACCACTGCTCCTTACTGAGTGGTTCAGCATCAGCCCTGCTCTGTTTCCAACATAAGCATTGACTCAAGAATGCAGGAGCTATGGCAGGCTCAGACACAGAAATCTGACTCATCCCAGCTGTGCTCTGTGCATGTAGGTCACACGAAATGCCATCCTCCAGAATGCACAACGCAGCACGTGAACTTCAAGGGCCATGCTGCTCTTCATGCATTGCCTGGGGAGCAGACCAAGTAAACTGGTTCATAATAAGCTTTAATTAAACAGAAACCTAGACATTGCCCTACTTTTCCAAACAGCAGGAAGAGTGAGTCATGTTTCCTCCAGGCAAGTTACTATTTTCCACACCAAGTACATATAAGGTGTCCCCAGAGCTTGTTATCCCAGAATTTCACTTTCTTTTCACACGAGTGTGCTCAGACCTTACAGGGGCAAGGTCAGACCTCACAAAGGTCTGAGCACAGCTAAGCAAAGCTATGGTTTTAGCTCAGCTGGGGGACATTTCTCACTACTCTCTGACCCACTTTGGGATTCAAACAGGTGAAAATATAAGGAAACAAAACAAAAAAAAACCCTAGTCTTGGTGGGCTGCCCTTTAGCGGTACAGTTCACACTAGATCTAGAAGTCTTGAGGGATCCTGCCTGAGGTCACTTTGTCCATCCCTCAAACAAAACCAGTTTGAAACGCAGAGTTCTTAGAGAACATGGAGTCATTCCTAAGGTCCTGAGCCAAATTCAGCCCCAGGACAACCAGTGATGATGTGTTTGACTGATAAGTGGTTGGGCTTTGCCATGTGGCTTCAGTGGAGTCACTCTGAATTTAATCCAGTGCTCCTGAGCTGAATTTGACCCAGAGATGTTAAATGATGTATCCCAAACTGCGTGTCAGAGCCATCAGCAGAGGCAGGAATTTGAGACAGACTTTTTCTTGTGCAACCCCAGAGCTGCCTTCAGCCCTCCAGGGCTACCAAACTCAAGAGCCTGATCCCACTGAACAAAAATGTCAGCTGAGGTACCTGAACTGCCTGCCTGGGTTTATCTCTGGATTCACTGGCAGGAATAAAAGCTTCTCTAATAGCAGGAGTGTGACAGGTGTCAAAAAAAAAAAAAAAAAAAAAAAAAAAAATCTGAGATTTACTTGCACAATAAAAACAGATCGATGCCGAGCGAAAATTACTTTGCCCTGCAAAAGCAGTTCCAAAATAACCAACATCAACCATGGCTCTGGCAACAATTGGCAGCAGATTTAGAATAACATGGGTCATTCAGGACAAACTGGAGATAATGCTCTGGTCTTGTCAAAGAAACAAGACTCCAAACAAAAGGACCAATGTTTATCAGTACTGAAATTACCTATTTGGATTTTATAAAGGCTTGATTAACCCAACATCCACCGGAGTAGACAATGAGATCTAAGCTCACAAAAAACTAATATCACTAAATATTTCAAGCCTTGATCCTCAAGTCTGTATGATAAGAAGGAGAAAGTGAGCCCCATTCTTCCGAAACACGGTGCATTTACCACTGCCAACTTGCTGTTTCAAAACCAGCAAATTTTTGAAATGCACTGTGTGAAATATCTGGAAATGTATGGTCAAGCTGCCATTGCCATTCTCTACCAGGGTGAGAGTATATTGGAAATGTATTTAGAAAGTTACATTCCTAGCCCAAAGTTTATCAAATTATTGGTTTGGTTATAAAAACACCTTTCACTGAATGCTTTCTCCAAGAGTTCTCCCAGCCTCCAACTGTACTGAGCTCAGATGATTTTCTGAAAGGAATGTGTTTTATTTGTTTAGAGAGGTTAGTTCTGTTTAGCACTTTTCCAAATGCTTGTTCAGTCTCCCCTCAATTTGACATGAAATTCTGCATCCACACCATCCTTTAGCAAGGAACCCCAGGAAGTTATACCCCCACTGTCAGGAAATACCCCCCCTTCTGCGTGTTCTGAACCTTGTCCCTTCAGCTGATGCTCCCTTCCAAGTTCTTCCACTGGAAGATGAACAGACAATCCCTGCTGACACTCTCCATGTCATTCACTCTATCAAATCTGCCCACACCTTACCTTTTGCTAACCTAGTCTCTTCTTTGTATAGAAGTTATTCTGTGTTTCTGACTTGATTCCCAGGGTACCCATTCCACTGCATGTAATGTAGCTTAAAAACGTAAAAATATAGGAAATTACATTATACTAGAGTAATTACCATTAAAAAGAAACCCCACATTGTTTATTTCAACGTTGTTCCTTGAGAGTAGTTTTCAATAAACAACTCTACTTTTTCTCCACTGTCTTAAAGACCTAGAGTAAAAAAATTAGAAAAATATATTTGGAGTTCTACACTGAAAAATGAGGGGAAATAAAGGAAAATACCAATCCTTTGAGCCAGCATTTCAAGTCAGAAATCCTGAAATAACAGAAATCCATACACCAAGCAAATTTCTTGGTCAGTTCGCTGGCAGAAAGTTTGTCAGGACTAAAGTGATATCCTCTTTCCTTAGCTATACAGTGCAATATAATTTATGGAGCTGTTATAACTTCTATCACGAAAATGTGCGTGGGGGACGACTGGCTGAGGTTTGAGGAGGATTGTTGCCACTCTGACCTGTTCAGTGAAGCACTTGTGGCAGAGAACACAGGGAATGAGAAATGAAGAAACCCAATTTTAAACAGGGGGACCAGGCGGTCTGAGTTTCCAGTATCCATATGGGAATTAAAAAAAAAAAAAAGAAAAAAAAAAAAAAAAAAGAAAGAAAAAAAAAAAGAACACGGATTCCCAGAGGAAGCTGATTAAATATTCCCTCCACCTCCTTCGCCTTGTTTCTTTCAATCGGCGGGGTCCCATGGCGACCGCGGTGGGGGAGAAGCATCCTCTTCAGCCGCCGCTCCTCGCCATGGCAACCGGCACGTCAGCCGAGCCCCGCGGCAGGCCAGGGGCTGCCCAGCCCCCGGGGGCCGTGCGGGGCACACAGGGGCACACAGGGGGCACACAGGGGGTGCCCTCCCCGGGGCGCTGTCCGCGGTGCTGCGGGGTCCAGCCCCGCACCCACCCCACGGAGCGGGGTCCCGGTGCGGGGGGACACGGACACATGATCGGCGTCCCGCCCGACACAGAAAGGGACCGAGCAGCGGCCGAACAGCGGAACGTCATCTTTTCCTCCCTTAAAAAGAAGAGGGGTAGAACGCCCCATCCGTCCATCCATCCATCCATCCATCCATCCATCCATCCATCCATCCATCCATCCATCCATCCATCCATCCCCCTCCAGCGGCTTTGCGAACATCCGGGCAGGGACAGCCACGGCCGTGACGGTGCCCCCGTGGTTCCCAGGATGGCTGGGACCTCTCCGGAGGTGCCTTCACTCGGGATAACGCGGAGGAGACCAGCGCCCCTGGGACTATGCTTTGGAGCAGGTATGTGGAGGGATAGGTGCTGTGCTGAACGCTGCTGCAGCCAAAGGGATAGCTCTCCCCGTGGAGACGATCGAGATGGTCTTTTCCAGTAATTTATCTTATGCATATTTACTTGCATTCATATAAAACCCTTGGGGTTTGGCAGGGAGGACATTCCTCAGGACTAAATGCTCTGTGGGGCTTGAATTTTAAGCTTATTCTGCCGAAAGCAGAGAGATGGGTAGCATTACTGCAGAATGACTCCCTGTATTTTCTTCACAAATCTAAGTTCTCTATATCTATATTCATTATTTTTCAGTTGTGCTACTTACCTGTTTAAAACAATCACCTGGCACCATCAGTTCAATGGAAGCAGAAAATTACTTTTACAGTAATGGAGCAAACCAATCTGCTCATCTGTTTGGTTTTTTTTCTTGTCTCTAGATACATTCAAACAGCTTCTTCTTTCCTCTAAAACAGCTGCTTTTTTGTATTTTGCAGTCATTAATTTGAAATCATCCTTTCTGAAAACGCTGTTTCCCTTTTCCTGTGTGGGTGCCTGGATGCAGCTACTTGGGGAAACACCACAGGCAGAGCAGTCCTGGCTTATCTGTAGCCAGCACAGGAAAGAGGGCTGTTCTGTTTTTTTGCTAATTCAGACACATATTCTCCAAGAATCCACAGCAATATTTCTCCTTTATCCAGCTGGCTTCCAGCATGTCAAACAGCATGTTGGCTCCACAGAGTAATGGAGAAGTAAAGCTGCCTTCTGCTTTCAAAAGGCCATTTGTGTGCATGAGGCAGGATGCATGGCCAGTTCTTTCTGGCAAAGGTTTTTAAAATGTGGTTCTTGAAGATTTGTTGGTGAAGTCGCTGTTAATCACTTAAACAAGTGGCTTGGTTTGCAGAAAAGCTGGTTGCCAATTCAGAGGCATCCTTAAAGGCTAATCTGTATCTGGGTGTCTAAATATGGATTTTTTTGGAAACTTGATTTATGAGTAAGCTTGGTTTATGATTTATTTTAAGCGTGCTGGTCTCGGATGAGTCAGTCAAGGGAGGAATTTCTACACCTTTTAGACACATTTGGGGAGCTCTGCTCCTTATCTTAAAGTGAGAGCTTGCAGACTCTTCCTCCCCCGCAGTTCTCCGGTGAAGCCTCTGTTTGCAAAGCTGTGCAGTGCAAACCACCCCTGGTGAGCATTGCGTTCCTCACATCTCACAGAAGAGCGTGCTGTGTTGTAGGCAGGGCCTGGTGTTGCCAAAAATTAGTGCAAGTGTGTGGGAGAGAGCATCTATTTTTTTTACCTCTGAATCAGGAAGCCACGTCCAAGCCTAGCCATGTCCAAGGACAAACTCAATCCCCATTAAGGAGGACTAGAGGCTTCAAAAGTTTTATTTATTTCTCTACACTCTTCTTGGATAATTTCAGTAAGTAGGACCTATTTTGACAGGAGACTTGGAAATTAGGTTAGTCCCTCTTGTCTGCTTTTTCATGCCCCCACAGTCACACTGGGCACAGATCTGGGTTCTGCTGTCATTTTTAGACCAGTGCTAGTCTGGAGTTTTGCATACTGGTCCCAGCAGCAGGGAGATAGAATAAAGCTTTGAGACATTTAAACCTGTGGGTCTTTCCTTCAGGGAAGGGTGGTGATGGCTTTTTGAGCTTGTTTAGTTGGCTTCTATGATGAACTTTTTGATCTTCTGGTCATTAGGGAACCCTGATTCATCTTGCACAGTATCAAGCTCTGGAGTTATGCATTCTCACAGCATCCCCATAGAAATAGACACACAGAGCTGTTGAAAAGAACCTTTTCTCTCCTCTCTTTCTGCAGCCTGAGCAAAAGACGTGGCCGAGTTTGCCCAAAGCATGGATAACAGCAGCGGTCCTTTTCTTCTCCCCACCTTGCTGCTCCTGCTGCAGAACACGAGCAACCCTGAATCCTCCATCCCTCCTGCTGGCTATGAGGTGACAGAATCTCCCCTCACAGCACCAGGCTCAAGCAGGAACCACACTCTCTTGGACTATGGACTGAGGCCGGGGGAGATGGCAGCGGCCGGCATCGTCTGGGGAGTGCTGTGGCTGGTTTCCATCTTGGGAAACTTCCTGGTCTGCTTAGTGATCCACAGGAGCAGGAGGACACAATCCACCACCAACTACTTTGTGGTCTCCATGGCTTGTGCAGACCTGCTCACCAGTGTTGTGAGTGCTCCCTTCCTGCTGCTCCAGCTGACCTACGGCAGGTGGATGCTGGGGAACGGGATGTGCAAGCTGGTGAGGTACATCCAGTACCTCACCCCGGGGGTCCAGCTCTACGTGCTCTTCTCCATAGGCGTGGATCGGTTCTACACCATTGTCTATCCCCTGAGCTTCAAAGTGTCCAGGGAGAAAGCCAAGAAGATGATTCTGGCCTCTTGGCTCTGCGGTGCTCTCTTTGCATCACCAGCTTGTTTTCTCTACGGCTCCAGCAGCGATCACCACTGCAACTTTTTTCTACCCAGTTCTTGGCAAGGAGCTGTCTACAGCATCACCCACCTCTCGGTGGTGTTTTTGATCCCATCCCTCCTCATCATCCTCTTTTACAAGAAAGTAGTTAAGTACATCTGGAGAATAGGCACAGATGGAATGACTGTCAGGAGGACAACAAATACCGTCCCAAGAACAAAAGTGAAAACCATCAAGATGTTCCTGATGTTAAACTCGGTGTTTCTCCTGTCCTGTCTCCCTTTCTACGTGGTACAGCTGTGGCACCCACGGGAAACAGACTACAGAAAGAGCTCCTTGGTTTTCCTGGCTGTCACCTGGATCTTTTTTAGTTCCTCAGCCTCGAAGCCAACCCTCTACTCCATCTATAATGCAAACTTCAGAAGGGGGATGAAAGAAACTTTTTGTATGTCTGCCATGAAGTGCTACAGAAGCAATGCATACACCATCACCACCAGCTCCAGGATAGCCAAAAAAAATCATGTTGGCATTGCAGATATTCCAGCAACGGCCAAAAGTGTCACCAAAGACTCCACCTATGATGCTTTTAACAGAGAAGCCAAGGAAAGAAAGCTTGCCTGGCCTATTCCATCCAATCCCCCAAATACATTTGTCTAATAGACTTCACTGCTTTGAGAAGTTACCATGTACCCCCAGAAGAAGGAGTCTTCTCTCCCTTTTGAACCAATGTATAGTTACATATTTTTAACACAGGTTTTGGGGGGGGGGGGGGAAGAAAGAGATGTTTTATTTTATTAAATGCTTTGGGTTTGATGTATTTGTTCTACTTCATTTCAGTTGTCATGTTCTGATTTGGGGAACTCCTCTCCTGGAAGCACGAGCAATACCATTCTACAAAACGAGTCCTTATACTCTCTATCTGTCTGTAGGGGGAAAAGGGAAGGAAAAAACACTGTTTATGTTAATCCCCACACAGTGTATAAATACCTAAATCCACCCAAAGCCATCTAGACTTCTTTCCATCATGTCCCTGTGAATACCACCACTGGCACTGCAGCAAAGAGTGGCCTTTCCCAAAGAGGAGCAGGAAAATGAGCTTGCCTGAGAGCATCTTCCACAGGGGTGTGTTTGAAGAGGTCCCCAGTAGGTGTCCCAGAAGACACAACCTGCCTGGGAGCTGTGGTTGCAGGTGGAGGCAACTCCCACTGCTCATTCCCTGCCAATGCTGTCCTTCCAGCCTCCAGCAGTCACTGGTGGGAATTTACACCCTTCACAGAGCAGCTGCCAAAAAGTGGTGCCATTCAGTTAACCCAGAGCAGGTGCAGAATGACCTAGTCACAAAGTCTGAAAGACAGGACAAACCACCCCACTCTGCTTGCTCAGACCCCATCTGAGAAGATTCCAGGAGCTTTTTGCCTGAGAATCAAGGATTTTACTTCTTTTCAGCTGAGGATCTCAACTACTTTTTTTCCTATTCTCTATTTTCTTCTCAGCTAGCTCCAAAGAAGTTAGTACATGGTGAATAATCGGTCCCCATCCACTCTCTCTGTGTCAGTCTTGGGTTTGTAAATCTCTGTCATGTGTTCTCTCACTTATTTCTCTCCCGAATTGAGGAGTCCCATTGTATTCTGTCATTTCTTGCCCAGAACGGATCAGCCTCTCCTTGGAGGACCCAAAAATCCTCAGGTCCCAGCAGGCATTTCACACTCAAGTCATCCTAAAAGCAGTGTGGGCACCTCGATCCCAAGTGTTAAACTAGGCAATAGAAGACAGTGTGCAGGTGTCAGCTATCCCACCACATACTCCTGTTGCAACATTTCAAGTTCCCTGCTGTTTTTAAAAGAGACATCCCTTGTCACAACCTCCTCACTCAGAAAAGGATTATTTTTTTTCTTCTGCTTTCAGAATGTGGCACACTTGGGGTCCTGTTCATGCCTGGAGCCTGAAAAAGTAGGAAAAGTTAATAGAACAAGAGCAGCAAGATGCCCAAGTATCTCCCTTTTCCATCAGCAGGGAGCAGATGTATAGGTGTGTTGGAGCCCCAGGCTGACATCCTCTGGAGAGTCTCTTGTGCTGGCAGTGTGGGAGTGGGGAAACCCCCTTTGCTGAGAAATAATCCTGCACATATGGTGGAAAACTTCCTTCCTCCTCTACAACACAAAGTATGGTTGTAAGAACCCTCACTGACCGCAGGAACACTTCCAGCATGTATTTCACAAATTCTGAAATCCCCATTAAGTAAGTATCTGGTATTTCTTGTAAAGCCATCAGCAAAAAAATTCCCATGAATTAGATGGTGAGAGGACCTTGAAAATGAGAAAAGACCAGTATTTTTCTGTGTGGTTCACGTTCTGAGACGGTTGCTTCTCCCTGAAACAGATGCTTAGTTTTTCTTTGCCATTTAAAATGCTGCTGGTGCCTTCAGAGCTGCTCCACTGCTGAAAAGGAAGGGAGAGAGAGGCAGTCCATCCCCACAGCACCACTTCCACATTGCAGGCACACGGCCTGCCACGTGTCATTTTATGCACAGAGGCCAAAGAACTCACCAGAACAGCGGGTGTGAAAGCGGAGACTTCGGAGCAACTTTCCCTCTGGTGAACTCAACCACGTCTTCCCACCTTCCAGAAGGTGTAAAACCACAGAAGGTGTCCAGGAAAAGTCCAGAATTGCCATGGCAAAACAGCTAGGGACACAATGTCCCCAGGCTGAAACGGCTGGTAGTTCTGCACTGAAATCCAGTGATTGAAATAACAATTTAGAACAGCAACTCTGTCCAAGAAAACCTTGAATAGAAAAACAAAGCTGGTGTACAGGTAGGAGGAGAGCTTGGAATCTTAGATTAATTGTTTAATGAAAAGCAACTCAAGTTCCATCTTTCCTTGGAGGGCAGAAGAGGAGTTGGCAGGGGTCCAATCTTCCAAATGCCACCTACCCACAGGACAAACAATTGCTGCCAAGCACTGGTGCCCACACTTGATTCTTTCTTGTGGCCTGATCCCTGCAAGAGAAACACTCCTAAGTCTTCCCTGACCCTCGCCATAGTAAAAGTGCATCCTCAAAAGCTCTCAGTGCTCTTTGGAAGGCCAGCAATCAGTGCCTGACAACAGAAACAAAACTGGAGTGCATCAGTGTTGATCCTCCATTCTACTCTTACCACCTCCATGTAGATCTTCAGATCAAGAAGAATCCAGAAATATAGAAAAATAGAAATATAGAAAAATGGCACACATGGAAGCAACTGGCACTTAAAAGCATCGCTGACAATCCCTGAACTTCTCTCCATCCTTTCTAATTAACTTGAAATTGCGACTTCATGAAATTCTCCCTGGTGTCTGAAAACAGGTATGCACTAATAAAGACAGGGGAAAAGAAGTTTTACAGTAATAAAGGCAATCATTTTAATCCATGTTAACAGGTGATGAAGTTACAGCTGGTAGCACAAGTTCTGACAGACCAAGGCAAAGCTGTGTTAATAACAGGCACATTTGTTTTGTTTCCGTGCCTTATTTCATACAAAGAGCATGATTCAGAAAAAAAAAAAAAGAGCAAGGTGAATGCAAGCAATCACAAACAAGAGGCCATTCATCATTCTGCCTACATTCTTTTATTAATACATTCACAGAACTGCAACTGTGCTCATTCCACAAGTAGTCCACGGCAGAGGGATTAAAACAGATAACCTTTGTAATTGTTCTTCAGCTGTCAGCCAGCCTTTTTTATCTGCCAGCAAGTGTGGACAGTATCAGCTCCATTACAATGCCACTCATTTAGTGGCATTGGATTGAAATGATGACAACATTAAGTGGCTACTGAAAAAAAACCCATTATGTAAATTCAAAAAAACGGAAGCAGTTAATTGGCTGTTTCTCAAACACCCAGAGCAATCCTCTTCGGTTCCATTGGTTACTACTAATAAAAAATTACTATTTTATTTCAGAGGGCGAGAAATCCTAAGGACAGAGTAATGAGAAACACACCTTGCTGAAGTGAGTGTTCACACTGATCCATCCCTGACTGAGCCATCACCTGGGGAAGGTTTACACAAATACTTGTCACAAGGGCCATCAGCTGATCAGAATGCCAGGCAAACCTCCCTCCCCTTTTTCATATCCAAGATCCCAGACAGGACCCCGGATTTAAATGGAAAGCCAACACTGTTATTGTATTTGCTTTGATGAAACCTTTTCTCCGTGATGTTCGTGAGATGAAATCACTTTGGGCCAAACCTTTTAAAATGAATCCCCACCCCTAACTCCATGGGCTGTTTCAAGTGTGTAAACCTAAGCTAAAACTTCTCCCTTTGTCACAGCTGAAAGTGCCAGGCAACTCAGAATTTTACAGAAACACAAGTAACAGAGTGATCTAAACTAAATCTAAACTAAAAATATGTAATCTAAATCCCAGTGTTTCAAGTGGAAGAACCCGAACCCTCATATCCTCCTCATCTCTCCTTCAGTATTACTTAACCTTTCACAATAGTTTCCTCTATCTGTGCAACATTTACAGCAATTGTTAACTAAGTGCATGCTTGGAGGGTCTAGAGAATAAACTTAAAACCGTGCCTTGAGGTAGGATATGTAAGTGCTTAGAATGGAATTCTGAAAAAAAATTGTGCTTTCCACTCATCTTGAATTGAGGTAAGGCTAAGAAGACCCAATTAGTTCAATAAAAAGAAGGAAACATTCAGTCTAGCAAAGTCATTCATTATAGTATTTATTCTAGGAAACAACAAAGAAAACATAAGATTAAAAAAATGTTTCATGCACTTCATAAAACACAGAGAAAGACATTGTCATGAACAAAACAGAATAAGCAAGCCAAACCCCCACAGAAAATTCAGAGAGCTCCACTCTCCACATTACACCCTATGAATACAAAAAGCATACCCAGGAGAAAGAGCAGTCTGAAGAAAGTGGCAGCTTATCTGTAAATAACCAGGATGAGCAAATCAGCCCGTGAGAGTTTCGCCATTACCTTTCTTATCATAAAACTGATGCCCACTTGGTTTTCCTTGCTACCAGTTCTTGGCATTACCTCTGGCTGGGAAACCAGGACAACACAGCAGAACCCATTTTAAGCTGCAGTCCAGGAAAGTAATTGGGCCCAGTAGCTACAGAAAGATAACAGGGCCCAGTGGGTGAGAGGGAATGGCTGGAAGCAAGAGGCAGGGACATGTTTTGACTATCTTACCAGAAGCATGGCAGGTAGAAAAGATATTCAGGGAGAGAAGTATGGGCAGAAGTACCTCTCTTTAAGAATCCCTATCACATATGCACGTGCTGCGTTACAGAAGGATGCTGACAGCAACATCTTCGTTTAGGTTACGAATTACATCGCTACAAACCTCCTTGCTGAAAGCTTTTGATCCAGCTCCTTCTCCTCCACCCACGGCGCTCTGTTGGGCTTTAGCAAAGTTGTTACAAAATCCCTCTCTTGCTTTTACTTTACAGAACCCCCCAGGTTAACAACCCCATAACCACCAGCACCAAAACCGGCCTAATTCTGGGCTCTGCCATAAAAGCAGCCCCCATTTCACACTGGGAATTCCCAAAAGCTGCCATAAGTTTATTTGGGGAGGGTGCTGTAGCGAAAGAAAGAACGATGCTCCACTTACACAAACACCTCCTACCCCAAAAGCCCCACTCCACACAGCCCCAGGAACACCACCAAAGAGTTGCACGTGGGGAGGAGCAAAGAGAAGACAGCGGACCGGGATCCTTGCCCCCGCATCTGGGGGTGCATCCACTCCTCAGAACAGCGTTCTTCTGCCAGCTGCCAAGGAATCTCTGCTGAAGGTTCTGCACGGGCCTCCTGTGAATGATGTTATGGTTAAAAATGTGATTTTCGTGCTGATGCTTTCAAACATAAAGCTAGGAATTCCTATTTTTAAAAAAAAAATTGGTAGAGTGTAATCTAGCCTGCAGCATGAAATATTACAAAATTAGAAGTAGTAAGATATCCAATTGCCCAGGCTACATCTTAACTCTCTCCCTTTGCATGTACAAATCAGGAATATGAATTTATATCATATGATCTTTTCACCTTCCAATTCCCGGAATAACCTTATTTCATTCCCTGGACAAGCACAAGTGAGTCAGAAAGCAGACTCCACAGGAAATCCCAAGCCCAGCATTTCTCACTTCTGAGTGCTTACAGCTAGAATACTGGTTTTTTTGATGGAGATTTTAAAATTCCATTATGTTTTATGTGCTCCATTCACCTCACATGAAGAAAACAGAAAATGCTGTAAAAGATTAAAGGTCCCAGGTCTTCACAGGCCTTAGTGAAACACAAAGATTGAGTCTTCTTTAAAAATAACTCCTAACTTCCTATCTAGTGTAGTATCTGTGCTGTCCACGTAAACATTACAGAGTCTTTTACCACCCACAAAGCTCTTTGCTTCAATCAACTATTTGTGCCCAAAAGCACATCCTCACGTTTCTTCCTACACCACAAAAGACATAAAAAACCCAGGAATTAAAAAGCACAGGCTGGATACTTACAGGGATTGCTGCTGTTTGCTTCTGCCTTCCCAGCCTTAGCAAGTTTGGTCGAGTTCTGCTGTGCTTTGCCTTGCTCCTCTCCAGTCAGCAGGGCTTTTATCTCAGAGGGGATTTTCCCTTGGTCCATCGCCATGCACCACTGCTTGTACTGAAATATGCAAACACATCAGGCATCAGCAAACTGCCAGGATCACATCAGCAGACAAAACAAGAGCCCTGATCTTTACCTTCCGCTATATTCATGTAAAGTCTGAATTTACTGAGCTGGAGCCTCTTGTGAAACTGCAGAGCCCTAACGAGCTCAGCACGTGTCCATGGCTGCATACCTGGCCTCAGCAAATCCTGCTTCAATCAATAAACTGCAGCTCAGTGGCCCCACCAGACAGAATGCTGTAATTATTAAACAACATGGAACACTCTGTGCGATTTCTTGCTGCTGACATGCGAGAATACCGTTCCAGTTCATGGCCTATTAAAAACAAACATTTCACATGACTGTGCGGCTGGCGGACTATTAAGAGGTCCTTTCTGATTGTGCAAGGCACAGTTGCAGCACATGTGCCTTATTCCCAGCTCCCTCATCTTAAGTTCTTCACTGCCAAACCCAGAAGCACACCCAAAAAAACCTGTGGGCAGCTGGCTGGCTGACTTTTCACCTGATCCTAAACCTATTCACTCGTGCTGATTAGCCCTGTCTACTGCAACAAACCCAAAGCTGGGGCAAGGCAACATCCTCAGCTCCAGTGACACTTCAGTAGCACCTCAATACCACTGAGGAGCTGTGTCTGATTCCCAAATGAAACACTCCCTTTGGTTAATGCCACTTATTTGGCCAAGGCACCCATCTTACATGTGCTGGAAGACAGGACAGCTGTGCAGCCATTCACACAGAGAGCGTGCTGCAAGGATCAACTTCCCCAGTGAGCAGCAGTGGCACACCGTGCATGTATCTTCCCCCTCGATATATTAACACACCTCTTTCCACCATCTACCTGTTTCTACCTCTGTCAAAGGTTATTCAACACAAACATTTCAAGGGCAACAGACTCAAAGGCAACGGCACTGTCTTTGCTTGCTTCCTGTTCAAACAGCTGGATGCATCTGATGTTTTGACACCTTCTGGCGAGCCAAATGCCCCTGCCAGTCACCGTGACGTCGAGGAAAAAACGCCCGTGACCAGGGGTCCCAAACAATAGTGAGGATTAGGTTAAATGACTGATAGTTTCTTACCATTTCCAGCTCTTCTCTGAGGGCGCAGATGGCTCTCTCTCTGCTCGAGACCAGCTCCTCCAGGTACTGGTACCTCAGCTTCTTCCTGGCTCTGCACTCTCTTGCGCTCTGGCGACTCCTTTCAAGCTTTGCCTTCAAATCTATTTTGGCCGGTTTCCGACCCCGCTTCCCTGGTTTCTTCACCTTGCCTCCAACCACCTGGGAAGGAAGGGCACAGTGAAGATCCTGTTCTGCAGAGGCAGTGCTGCAACCACGTGATTGCAACTACCGGTGTCCCAAGTATAAAATCTTGCCGCCCGTGCCAGCGCTCAGTCACCCTCGGAGTAAAAAAACCCCAAACATTTCCTGATGTGCAGATGGACCCTCCTTGTGTTGCAGTTTGTACCACTGAAGAGAGCCTGTCTCCACCTCCTTTATACCTTTAGTATAGTATGCAGTTTAACATTTTATTTTCAAAAAATATATATAATCAATATAATCCAAAACTCCCCAGTTTCCTGCCCTGTGGAATGCAGGTTTTGCAACCATTTCCCCCTCTTCTTTGTGGCTCCTTTTTAATAGGTCTGAAAGCTTCTCCTGCTACAACTGCAATAATTTAAAAAAAAAAAAAAAAAAAAAGGAATACTTTCCCCTGTGTTTACTTTACGCTTCCCCACCCAAATATTTCACTCTTAACATGGGAGCATGGCCCAAGAAAGTTTTAAATAGTGTCTGAAGCTTACTTCACTGGTCATTGGGCAGTATCACCCTGTAAGCATTACATCAGCCACACACCCCAGCTCCCCTCTGAAGCGAGGATTTCTCTTTATTTGCATTCTGACCACACTGTTTGGATGGAGGGGGTGTGGAGAAACACACCTAACACACACACACACCTGCACAGGAGAATTTCACTGCTGCCTGGTGTTTCACCACACTGCATGCAGGCAGGACTTTTTCTGACAGGCAGTGTTCAAAACATCAGAGTTCATCATTTAAAAAAGGCACTTTTACAGCGTGATGCTACAAAATAAGTAATTTTCAATATTCAAATAAGTCACTTGTTCTACAAACATAGTGAATTGATGTGCTAGAATGAAGAGGAAAAAAAAAAGGATTATACAACTGAGCCTATTCTTTCTTTGGAAAGTGAGACAACAGTCACATGCCAACATAATCCTACCCTCTCTGTATTGCCTCTCCTAATTTATTCAGGAGTAGCTGCCTACCATAAGCAAATGAAGGAACAGAAAGTACTTAATGGACATCCGTGATAATGAAACAAACACAATACATTCGGAAGAGCAAAGGAAAAAAAAAAAATAAAGCTCTTTTACACTTTAACTGCTGAATACAGCTTTAACAATCCACTCACTCCACCAGGGTGCTCTCCTTATGATTTTCTAGTTCAGAAAAAATCTAGTCTAGTTCAAAGCAGGATAAAACTCACCAGCCACGGCCAAGGCAGGGGGAAGAAGCTGCAAAGAAAGGATTGCCCCCTTTTGGGCAATGTCAAGTGCAGCTCTGCACTCTCATGGGAACACACTCACAGGTATGCATGGGATGATCTGTATTCCCAGCTCAGCTGGAAGTAGAAATTCACACTCTTCCAGTTTGGGCTGGAGGCACTCACAGTTTGCTATCTATTATTCTTTGGCACTTGGAAGATTTCTGGGTGTTACACTGCACACGACAATCAAAGCACTTCGGTTCTTGAAGGTTTTCAGCACCTGAGGCTTTTCTGTGCCGACACAAGGTGGTACAAAGTACACCTCTGAATTCAAGAGCTAGATAAGGTCTTGTAGAGAGGAACACTCCAGCTCTCTTAAAAAACCTTTGCCACTGAGTTCTGACCCTCTAGAACTGGAGTGAGCTAGCTTTTAAGGCTGGAGCCCCAGGCAGGTGAATAGTTCCCACACACAGCTCAGCACACTGCAAATGCATCCTGGATCCACCACTAGCAATAAATTGCTTTCCCTTTAGTCACTCCAGAGAGCTTTCTACAGACAGGTGTACTAATTGCTCTCCCTCCAAGATCTTTTACCACTGCAGCAATCCTGCACACAATCCTTGTACCGCTTGGGTTTTTGACCGACCCCAATAATCTCACTTCACACCATCCCTAAAGAACTCCTCCTGTCCTTATGGCTCCTGGACTTCACCATATAATTTAATTAGGCATCAACCTGTGAAGTTGGTTTGGTAAGCCATTTAATCAAATCCTGCACCGTCATCACTTTTCCCTCACCAATATTTAAAAGCTCCTGCTGTAACCTCAAGCAACCCAGCTGGGGGAAAAAAAAAAAGGCCTGGGAAATCCTTTGCCCCCATTCAACATCACCATGTCCCCCTGGCTTCCAAGTTATGTTTGCCTACTCAGCTGCTATGCTGATGTGACAGAGAGGAGACAAAGCAGAAGTGATGGTTGATGCTGAACATGGCAACAGACCAAGAAACAGGCAGGCACACATTTTTTGTCCCTTTGTGTCCCTCTGGAGTTTATGAAAGGATGTGATCTATTAGCATTCAGCAGTAGGAATTTGGGTTTTTTTTTCACAGAGTCATTAGTCATAAGCAATCAAGACCCAGGACAACATCAATTATAAAATTTGACACAGAAATACTAGTAATGACATGCATTATATGACCGAGCCCCACTTCAGTTCACTCAGACTTCAGAAAATGAAAACACATAATTTTTTTTCCCTAAGGCAGGTGGTGTGATTCTTGGGGTGTCCCGTGCAGGGCCAGGAGTTGGGACTGGATGATCCTGAAGTTTTCTGATCTTCCAATTCAAAGCACATCACTTACAGCAGCAGTACAAAACCCAGCTGGAAAGTATGCCTGTTATTCCTCCATTGCATGACATTTTATATGCTTAACACAGATTTAACTTTCACTAGCAGACAAAGTGCTTCCCATAACGATCCAAAAATGTGAGATACTATTCAGTGAGCAAACACTTTAAGCAGATATGTCAATAGACATCTATCTTAAAACCCTAGTGATACAAGGTGATTAACTTACTATGAATGCAATCTTTAGCACAAATGCATAAAGACTGCAGAATACTGCAATGTCTATTTTAAAAAGCATAAGCTAGGAATAAATATCAAGTGTTTTCATAAGGTGTTACACAGGCACCCAGAAGTCAAGGTGTTAAGGTTCAGGGCAGCGATCACGCAGACATCACCTCCTTCCTCAAGAATATTTGTAATAACAGAGGGCAACTCCAACTTTTTTTGGTGGTGGTTTGGTTTCTGGTTTTGCTTGTTTTCAATTTCACCGTAATAGCAACAGTGATATGATGTTAAAACCTTATTTCTCCTTTCTAGCGATAAACCGAAAAGTTAATTACCTGGGTAAGTATTGCCAGAGTATTCCCTATAAGAACCTTCTGCAATTAATACAAAAGACTGCAGGCTCCAAGGTGGGGTGCCGCAGGCCCTTCCTTACCTTGCTGTCATCCATGCGTGCCGCCACGAGTCCGCCGTGCCGCAGCCCCAGCCCGGCGGACAGACAGACGGACAGACAGACAGACAGCAGGCGGATAGACAGACAGACAGATGGACAGATGGATGGACACACAGCGGACGCTCAGGACACCCCCGGGCCGGCCGCGGCCGCCGCCATCCCCGGCCGCCCTGTTTGTTTGTTTACAGCCGCGGGGCGCGCTGGGAAATGTAGTCCCGCCTGGACCCCTCCGCCTTTGGCCGCCGCTCCTGTGGGGGAGACAAGAACTACAACTCCCGGCAGCCCAGCGGCGGAAAAAGGCTGTGATCAGCCCTCTCTATGTAAGCGGGGGGAACTACATTTCCCAGGAGGCCTCGCGACAGATTGATTTGTTGTTTCGTTAGTGGTTTCTTTAAATTATTATTATTTTTCTAATGCGCCGTCCCCCGGCAGCTCAGCGGCCGCCTCAGGCCGACCCTGCGCGCGGGCTCTCGGGCTCTGAGCTGTAAATTCGAAGCCCAATCTTTGCTGGTGCCGCTGTGACCGCCCCCAGTGCCCCCATGTGTGTCTGTCCCCCCCCCACCCCGGCAACTCTGCCCTCAGCAGCCCCCGGTCAGCCCACACGGCCGTGGGCTCGGCAGCTGAGCAGCTGTGTGATGGCTTGAGCCTTAGATAAACGGAAAGAAACCCCAAACCACGAAACAACAAATTAGGTTTTCTGCTATCGTTCGCCTTGCTTTACCCTAAAGAGCCCCTGAAGACAGAACCAAGTCTCCCAGGCCGCCTGGACGCTGCATGGCATACTGAGCCCCTCGGCTACCCCGAGGCTGGAGCAGTCCCTGTAATCCTCTGAGAATACCCGGGTTCCTCTCATTTTCCTATCGACACGTGGTAGATAATGTTAATACTGAATGCTTGATGCAAAGCCAAGCCATGCCTCGTCCTGTGCCTGTCCTACCCCCCAGGTCCCTTGAAATCGGGCTTCTGCTTGCTCGAAAGACACACATGGCCCCGTGAACAATTTCCTAAACGTGGTCAATGTTTCGAGCCGGCAGTGAAACCTGAGGCTAGGCATGTTTCATGTTGCTGCATGTTTCTTTTTATTCATGCAACTCTATTCACAGGAGTTTCCCATGACTTAATCTGTCTTACATGCAATTGTTAGGCCTAAAGGCTTTGTCAGGGGATTTTCCCCCCTGAATCACAGACCTTCCTCTTGGAAGGATATGCTTTCTATATGGCAGAGACAAAGCACTTTCAGAAGCTTTTTTTTTTTCCTCTGTAAGCTTATATGCTTTTCAGTTGTCAAAGGCAAAGCAGTTTGCTCACTTTTTTATTTGCCTGTCCAAAAACAATGAATCAGTTCTGGCAACTCCCCTCTGAAATAATAGTAATAAAAAAAAGCAGGGATGCTCAGTATGAAGGAGGCGTTAGCTAATAAAGCAGCAGGAATAGCTCACTCTGAGCTTGCCTAGGTTGTCTCCTGTGATCCCTCCCCTGTCTTTGCCTTCAAATTCTACAAGAAGGTGGTGTGGTGCCTCATACAGCCTTTGGCACTATCCTGGGGCCACAAAGCTGGCTCTAAAAGACAGTTGGGGGGTTTCCCCGGTGAAGGGAAATATTAAGTGGCAAAGAGCCAACACAGCTCACTCAGGCAACCCTCTGTTGCAACATGAGTGGAGGAAGGAGATCAGACGGAGCCCTGATGCTGATTCAGAAAGACCAGGATCCTTTTAACCGGCAAATTAAAGGTATAGCTGCATCTTTTCTTTCCACTAGATTATCCCACACTACCTCTGCGTTATATCACTTCCGAAGCTGACCTCTCAGCTTCAAACCAGGATGAGCACGAGTTCCCCGCCCAAGCACTTAAGAGCTTCTGTAGTTTGGCACAGAGCAACTCAAACCAGGCATTTCAGTCTGCTTTTCTACAATTGCGAATGAAACTGAATATTATATATATGCACATATGGATAGCACGTAAGATTGGGACATTTTAAACTGATTTCAACAGCTAGAAGTGCCACTTGTTCACACAGCATATAATGAAATCTTGGAGTTTACTGCCAACACAACACTGTAAGGCAAACAGTACAGCAAGTTCAAAAAAGGATTAGATATGTTATGGTACCAAGGGGATGTATTCTCCATCATCCCTAATCTAACTAGGATATTGGGGATGTACGAGAGGAACAGATGTAGGAGAGAGCAGAAAAAGGCCAACTTCACATATTCTGCCTTAAAAGTATCTCCTCTTAAGGACCAATAGTCTGACTCAGAAGGTCTTTTTCTGTTGTTGTCTAAGAGGTCACCATTTTGACCCCCAAAGACTCACAAATGATAAGATTTTAAAGTAAAACTTCCTTGGTTAAAGTAAAGGCAGATGACCAAATCATCCTCCCTAACTGCAATTTACTGTTTTTCCCAGTAAGTGATCATTCCTAAGTGATTCTCTGTGACATCCTCATGGTTTTATTGCTAAACCACAGTGATGGACCCCAAGGAAATACTCTCTTGTGTTAAAGCCAGTGTCACAAATCGTCTCATGCAATATCTATTGGCAGGTTCCTGCTGAAAATTGGTTGTATTTATTTATTTATTAAAAGAAGGATTGTGCTTCTGAGATCCAGAGAGACTTTGAAGTACATAAACAAAGTGGGTTCAGGCAATCAGGGCAATCAAGGTATAGTTTAAACATCACTGCTTGTGTCAGTGTGACTTACAAAGATATATAACTCACAGGGTGATTTTGCACCATGTGCTCATATTTCCAGTGATGTCAATAGATCCTAGGAGGGTGTTTATTCTCTCTAGAACTGTAAATGTTTCAATTTGGGCGATTCAAAATCTGCTCCCCCGAGAGCCTGCCTGAAATAAGAATAAATCTTGCAAGGTTTTGGTAGAAAGGCTCAGCATTTTCCTGAAATTGCTCCACTGTACATTTATGGAGCCCTTAGAGATTCAGAGCCTTTGAGATTAGTTCATTTAGGGATATAAAGGCAAAGCTTAACATATTTTCTTGTTTGTTTTCCAAATGTTGTGAGATGTTAATTGCTTTGACAGAGATGCTAACTCATTTGCCATGGGGCAAAGACTGCACGAACAGCTTGTCTTTCAATCCCTTGGGATTTTGGAGGTCTTTTTGTAGAACTGATGGAGAAATTGCAATTTTCTACATCCTTTAATCTGACACCCAAGAAACATTTCTGGAAATACAAGAAATTCTGTGTCTTTCAGTTTGTAGAGTCTGTTGATACTGAGACAAGAACACCTTTAATTTTTCATTTATGCTCATCAGTAAAAGTATTTGTCAGCAAGGAGTCACAAAAAAAAGTTTATTTACATAATATTCTATATCTTATTATTTTTTTATATAACTATGGTAAAAGTATACCAATTTATTGGTTTGGATTTTTTTTTTTTTTTCATTAGAGAAATCAGCTCTATATTCTAAGGCTCTGGAAGACCTGGTAAACACACGATCAGCACATGCTCACAAGTACATTGATTGATGACCTCCATTGGTGATGATTAAAAGAAAATCCCATTTAAAATAAAAGCTCTTTGAAAGCTGGCTTTTAAATCTAATCAGTGTTTGAAGGAAGCACAGCACACTGGAAACCTGCTCTGCGACTATTTCCTATACACTGTAAAATTAAATGTTGATAAGGGGGTTCCTCTCATATTTGCTAAATGTTCTACTTTGTGACAAGATGAGGGGCCTCCTGTAGCTGCAAATGCTTGAAGTCAGATCTACAAGGGGAGTTCTTCCTTTTTAGCTATTGCAAATGTACTTCTAAAGCAAAACGGACTCGAAATAAGATAATTTGGAATAATCAGCTTTTGTCCTGTGCATACACACACACAGAGAAAAAGTTACAGCTTTATCTAGCCCAACTAACTTTCCCACATAAGCAAAATCTTGAGACAGTGCTCATGATGCTTTTATATTGCTGGAGGGATAGACCACGTGTAAATTAAAATATTGCATGAAAATGCTCAGGCTGCAGTTAGAAAGGAGCTACTTCATATTTTCTAGCTAGTAAAAGGGAGAAAAAGAAGTCAGATGATCTCTCGTATGATTGGTAATTCCAAATATGAGACGTGAGGAAAACCAGGAATGGTTCAAAAAGTTATTTGAAAAAACATGGGTTTTGTGCAAAATTGAAACTAAATATAAGAATCTGAGAGCCATAGAGCAAGGCAAACAAATCACTGATTAAGAAGATGGCAAAGAGTGGGTTCAAGTTCAATGAGGTGCACAAGTGAATAAAATTTAATCTTGCTCCGAAACAACAAACAAACAGAGCAGCACAATGTGCCACGTTCAGGAATGTGAGAGCCATGTTGTATCTGGCACTCAAACAACAGAGAATTATTGCTGCTGATATGGTAATTGCAGAGGTACAGAAGAAAAGTGGGTGGATCATGTGAAATTCATGAAATACTTGAGGTGAACTTACAGCAGGATTAGTCTTTTAGTTGTGTACATCGATCTCTATGCACAACTGGTTTACTATAAAGGCATATTGTTCCTTCTCAAGAGGTTTCAAAATCCACTTCAGCTCGGTGTCTTATTTTTTTTTTTGGTTCCTAAGATGTTTTGCAACGTGCTCCTCCCCTTTGGCCTACGCAAACAAATATGCCTGCACAGCCATACCTATCAGAGCCAGTCAAAATCTGATGTTAGTGGCTGGCCATTCTGCTAAGAGCATTACTGGTTGCTTCCCACAACACATAAAATAATTTTAAATAGTTTTGTCCAGGCCTAGATGCTGTGGCATGGGCTGTGCTCACACGCCAAACATTTACTAATCTCAGTCTGATACTGTGGTCTTGTCCAAGGGCATAAACAAGGTTTCTGCACAGCTCAAGCAAAAATTGAAGGACTTGCACGGCGAGCTGGATCTGCACTGGAACTGGGTCAGAGGGCTTCCATGATGGCCTTGAACACTTTCAGAAATGCCATTTCAGAAATGCCAGGTGAAGGGTGGGGTCATCAAATACAGCGTATTTCCCTGGTCTGCACCGGTCACCCCATCTCAAGTCAGCATCATATCAGCTAATTTCTGGTTTGCAACTGTATTTAAGAGTATTGGACTTCCTAGAAGTTATTTCCAGCATCAAAAACTGCACCACAGCATTTAAATTTGCAAGTCAGACTGCTAGTTCACAAATGATCATATCAAAAATCTAACAGTCAGGAGGATTGACTACAAATGCACATAAATATCTACTAGTTTTCTCCTTCACATTTCTATATATAAAATAATTGTAAGCTCAAAACTGTCTCTGACTTGAAATCATAATTGATTTATGGCAACTGTTTGAAGATTTGGAGGATTAGCTGCAATTACAAGATCAAAATTAGAAAATACTGACTAGTTTGCAAAAATTACTAAAGTACAAGCTGAGGGGCAGGGGTGGGCTGTGAGTGTATTTCCCCCTTGTCTAAAAGAACCATAATTAAAAAAATACACATTAAACTTTTTTTTTCTTTTGAATTTTAAAATACTTTTAAACAAATTTCAGACAAGACTGACTCAAGGAAAGAAGGAAAAGGGCTTTGTGAAACACCAGCACTCAAACTGAGTTACAGGTCTCCATGAGAGACTGCGAGGCAAATCTCTACAGAAGTGCTAACTGATGCTGTGAGGTGCTGATTTGGAACATTTACATCAGGCAAAAATCACTGAAACTTAGAGGTAAGTAGATAATTATAGATGCTGTGAACAGACCTCTGTCATTTCACAGAACCAAATGATGTCATGCTACAGAATAGCTTTGCCATCACTTCGAGAAGCTTTTTATAAAAAGAAATGCAGGTGGGGGATTTTCATGTGTGTTTGTTGTAGGTATTTTGGGGTTTTTACCCTCTCCAGTTCTTCATGCAAATGAGTATTTTATTAAGCAACTGCTAGAATGTCAGGTATCAACATTAACCAAGGAAGCAATGAACCTATACAAAGATTGACAGCTGTTTGCTAAAAGTTCGCTTTGTTTGCAGATAAATAGTCCTTAGCTCTCTAATGACTTGTCAGCTGGGAAGTTCCTCAGGATTTATATCCTTTAACTCTCAAATGATATCAACAAGTAATAGGAAATGTCATGCACTGAGTATATGAGTAATGTTCCCATTAATCAATCTTCCAAAATAAACTGGATTATTAAGTCTGTTTGTAGCTGCTACTCTGTAGCTATTTGCAGATGGGTGTACTAAAAGAGCAAGCTTGATTGGTATCAGCTCTGCTCCACGTGGAGCTTTATGGGCAGAATCTCTTAGGAGTTCATTTGGGGAGGCACAAGAGAGACTCACAAATGCAGAATGACCCCAAGATGCAACTGTCTGCTTTCAGGTGTCAGCGTTTGACTCCCACTTAGACATAATTTTCAACTGAGTACAGAAGCTGCGAAGAAATTAAAAATGAGAACTTCAGTTGCTCTGAACTAGCAATCAGCCCCAGACTGCTTTAGAGACAAGTGGGATTCTGAAAATGAAGACCAAACAAAACAAACAACTTTTTAATCATTCAATGTATAAGCCAAAAACATACAAAGACTAAGCAACAAAGCCATCTAGATTGTTTATCAATTTAGATGGCTTTGTTGTTTAGTCTCTGTATGTTTTTGGCTTATACATTTCATAATCTGTCCGCACAGCTGAGAAGAAATGAGTATAATACATCCCTTTTGCACCACTCCAGAAGTGTTAAGAAACATTTAACTCGAAATAAATATACCCTGTCGACTTGTGAACAGCTATGAAGAGTGAGGTATGTAATTCAGAACAAGACTCTGGGATTTTTTTTTTTTAAGATATATTTGCTTTTGCATATGTTACCATGGATTTTGTTGTTGTTGCTGAAGGATGTCATAACTTCATTCCTTAAATTACTTATATATATGTGGTCCTGACTCATTTTATTCCAGGGCCTTTTTTCACACCCCTACCTATGTGAAAGGACCTCTCTCTGGATGTAAATGTGATTTGCTTCCACAAAAATATCCAAATATTAAACTTTTATCAATCCAATAAAATTCTGCAGCCATGCAGGCATGCCACTGAGAGACAAAGAAGAGAGAGGATGAGTATGTTTTTACATCAACTGAGACTTATCAGTCAAAATACATCATGTATTATCATATGTTTATTGTGGAGTCTCTCTTTAACATAAATTTAAGCTTGTTTGTAAACTCTATATTTGTATTTGTTACTTTAGTGATTTTTACAGTAAATTCATAATCAGTAACCTAGCTTTCAAATGTTTGGTTTAGCAATAATGAGATTAACCTCACAACAGCTGTATTTTTAAAGAACTGACTTCCTCCCAAAAGGTCCTAAAATTGTAGACACGTAAATTTATACTCTGAAATTTCATAATGGTGACAGGACTGTCTTAATGTTTGACAGAGAAATTTTCAGCCAAAGTGATGCACTGAGATTTCTCAACGTAAAATAAGAATACAGGGTGCAGGAATCCTAAATGCCCCCTCTATGCAATATAATAAATTACTTTGCCATCTCCCCTCCGGGGGTTGAAGTCTTTGCTCGTTCTGGTGCCGTTAACCAAACAGAAACCACACTCTTCTTGCAGTGACATCCAGATTGCAGCAGTGGTGCAACTGCATCCAGATCTCCTGCTGGCATTCTATGGGAAGGAGGTATTTTCAATGAATCATCAATTGTAACAGCCATTTTTCTTAAACTGCGGCTGACATCATTTAATTGTAGGTACTAGCACAAAATAACAGATGAATAAACATATAATTTCTGCGACTTGGTAATTAGACAGGCCCTTTGAACAGGAGCTTCTTTTTCCTTTTATATTCTGGAACTCCAACTGCATTTCCCATTTCCCCATAAATGTCTCCACTGAGTGGCTCACAAAAGGCATGTTCCTGTCTAGGAAGCTCTTCTGAGCTTTCACAGCTGCCGAGAAAAAATGTCTTGGAAAGTCACGTCCTGTACTTGAAACTCCACCTCTTAAAAAGCCCTCTGCCCCATCTGATTTCAAAATACCCATTTAGAGTTTACATGGTCGTGAAGAGGCACAATCCTCAGCATAAATTTAACTGGAACTCATCAGCATTTGATCAGTGGCTTGAAACAATTTTTAATGACTGGGGAGTCAACAAGCCAAATTTATGTCTTAAACAAGCATATGTAGCTCCAAATAAGTCATGAGAATTCTGAGGCAGACCTTTACAAAGAAAATAAAACATTGTATTTGTAGCCCTGGGCTTTGCCCTCACTGACCTTCTCCCCTTCTTTTTGCAGGCCAAACATAAACCAGGGTTTTAGACGGTTCTGATATGTTAATGATTCTTCCCTGGCTAAAAGGAGAACAAGTGGCAAAGTGCTTTGAGGCATAAATGTTCCTGCAAGATTTTCAACCCCTCCATAGGGCTAAAAGAGTTGTACCCACACCTAATACACAGAAGCCAGGTTGTTCCTGAGCATCAGAAGGGTAGTTAAGAAGGCAATATAAAAATAAACCAGCAGTCCTTCACCTCACCTCCACTTTGGATCTAAGAAAAAAAAAAAAAAAAGGGAAAAAAAAAAAGAAAAAAAAGAAAAAAAAAGGCATGCTCTGCAATTTTCACATGCTTGTTTTCCCTCTAACCTGATATTTCCACCTGTCCTTCTTGACAAACTCTGCTCTCTGTTGTTGACAACTGGGCTAGTATTAGACTGACAATTTTCTGACCAGTGCATTCAACAAATTAAGATACTGTTCAGAGTTAACAGTCTTTTTTCCTAAGAATCTATTTTTACTGTAAGGCCAAAATATTGATGTTCTGGGTGTTATCCACTTAAAAGTTTACATGACTGAAAGCTTATAAATGCAGGTCATATGCCCTTCTTTCCCACAGCATCAGCTAATAGTAATTAACTCGGTTTTCTTTCCCAGTTTAGAAATCAAGTTTATTTTTCATGTCCATTTGTTTTCCTTTTTTGATATTAGGCTCTTTTTATCTCTTAAGTACATTTTAATGATTCCACAGAATAAAAGTCCATCTCTCTCACAATCCATTTGAATAGCAGTGTAGTTCCACTGGCATATTACTGCAACGCCCAAACTGCATCTTAGAAATAAAATAAAATGTAACCTATCAAATCCATGAGGTTTAGGTTACCTGTAGGTGTCAGGAGCTGTTAAAGGTAGGCAGAAGCAACAGAATGGGCCAGGAGAAATGGTGAAGACTCTAAAACTCGCAAAATTTCCTCTCCTGTGTACGTATCTTGAAAAGAAAAATATTTTAAAACAAATAAATAAAACAAATATAAATATAAATATAAATATAAATATAAATATAAATATAAATATAAATATAAATATAAATATAAATATAAATATACCTTCGTTACCACAGGTTATACATTCTCTTTCTACATTCAGACTTTTGAACTGTTTTCCTGATTGTGAACATACTTTAGCATGCTGTCAATAGAGAAACTTTGTACTTACTGGTTTATCTTGACCCAAATGACATTTCAAGTATCACGACTTCTAAACATTTTATAAAAGCTATCTTTTTTTTTTTTTTTTTGTATCATTGGTACTCTTAGGAAAATACTTCACAGGAAATTTAAAATATATTTAAGGCTGGTAATTACTATATCCCACTTCCTTGAAAGTATTCAAAAAATTAAAAAGGGTATGAATAGTCAAAGACCTCATACATTTTATGCTGCCTCCCTAATAAACACAAATACATTTTACTTCTGATTCTTCAGTGGCCACAAACAAACCATGAGCACACAAAGCTGCTCTCCAGATAGTATAAATTAGCATAGCAACCAAAGTGTTAGTTGAGCAATGATGATTTACACCACCTGTGCTAACAGCCCCTCACTCGCTGATTTCAATAGCAGTACCCCAGCCTACAGACAAGTGACTAACAGTGAGTAAGAGCTAAAAGTAAGTGAGGTGGGTGTTTATTGTGACAACTATCTTAATTTCTGGATTGTGTTTGTGATTTTTTTTTTAACGTGCCAGCTTTTTTTTTGTTGGTTTTATTTAAATATTTTCTCTTTAGATATGCAGAAAAGTGAGAAATGTTACTAGTTAAGTTCTTCAGTTGCTGTAGGTTCGTCTGAACTTGTTTCTTGAAAGCAGTATTTCATTAATCTGTTTCCTGGTGACAACATGTTATTATGCTCCTTTTCTGTAAATAATATTTATTATGATCTCCAATTTCAAATGCCTCCTCAAAACTTAATCTTGCTGTTTTATTCAGAAGTGGCCTGACCACGACTTTTTTTTGCTTAAGATGATTAGAATTTATCAAAACCCCCTAAGCTTCAAAAAGGCCATTCATAGAACCAGAAATTACTATTTCTTCCTTTATCTTTTCTGTCTTCTGTTGTACATCTCACTTATAGCTTTTGTATGTGTGTGTGTGTCTCTCTGTTTGCAAACTAAGCCAACAAACTTTGGTGCAAGTGCTGAATTTTAATAAATCTGCCTGCTTATGTAAGTTAAAAAAAAAAAAAGTTACTCTTTATTTTGTGAGATGGAAGAGAGGAGAGGGAAAAGAAAGAGTTAGTGGCTAGACTTGGAATTTAAGAGGACTTGGTTCAGTTCTTTGAACTGCAATCATCTTGCTATACTATCTAGGATGCGTTACTTCATCTTAATAAGTCAGCAGTGACAAAGTAATGAGGCTATTCTTATTTAACCATTTTCTAGAGGGGTAGAGCTTCCCAAAGTGTGATGCCCACGTGGAAGGGAAGGAAGGGAAGAATAGGGAGATGCTGGGTGTTCTCAACTCCCTGCTTTCCCCTGAGCATTGCTACTTGGCACCCTACATCATTGATGCCTGCATTTCTCATGCTACTCAAATTCCTCCTCTCTAGACTGAGTTCTGTGATCTCCCACTGATCTCCAGCTACAAACTTTTCGCCCTCTTCTGCTCTTTCCTCACTCTCAGTCCGACATCTTCTATTCCTACTGGTTTCCAAATCCTCATGTTCCCGGTGGTGCTCTCCTACAAACCTGTGCTGCTCTTACAAGGGGATATTAAAGCCTAGTAAATTCTGTGCTTAAAGATCAATTCTCAGATATTTCGCAAGAGGCTTCTCTGGCAAACCACTCCTTTCCACCGGGCAGAGAAAATGATGACGTTACTGGGGCTGTCGTTCACGTTTCCCGTGTTTAATCACCGCTAACTGATTAACCAAGTGAAGTGCCACAAAATCCATTAGCTGGAAAAGGAACAGAAAGCTGTGCCAGCTTCTAAGGATAAAGAAAGAGAAACCTTTGTAAACAAGGTGCGTGACCTCCAGCTCTTGAAAGCACCAACCTGTTCCCCCTCCCTGGCCCCCCAGGGATAGAGGCAGTGAGGGGTGACACACTCGCAGTGTCAAAGTTTGAGGGCTGTTGGATAGCCACCGTGATATATTTTGCCCTTGTTTTACCCCATATAGACACTTCTGGTCTTCTTATCTCATGGGTTTGATAAGGAGACACAAGAAAGGAATGCTAACTTTTAACTCCTTCAGTACCATTCTGTCAAAAAAGGACCGGTGAGCTGAAGCCAAAAAAACCCGTCAACAGAAATGGGGCAAAATACATTTCATAGAATGGATGGAGCTTTGAAAACTTGGGAGGGAAGGTCAGCAGCCAGGGACACCTACAAGGCTGGGTACTCCCTTCTCAAGATGGTTCAGGTGTTTGCCAAACTACTGCCTGACCCTCCCTGGTTTGAGCCTGCAGCTCAGATCATTTCCAGGAGCCTCCCTGTGCAAGTGCTAGGGAGGAGGGAAAGGCTTTCAGAGGGGGAAAAAGTTGAGCTGTACATGCAAACTAGTTCCTGCTCCTAAGAGAGGCATGTGAGCTCACACTTTGTCCACTGCCAACAGGAGGTAAAGAACACGGCTCCTGCTCTCACTGAGGCAAGGTCTGATGCTGCCTTGTTTGAGTTTTCCTGATTTCTTCTGTTTGTGTCTTCAGGTTAGCAACAAACCTGTCCAGTTTAACCCTGCAATGTTCTTCCATATCAGATTCTCAGCTGAAGCTCAGCTGCAAAGAAAAGGTTATTCTTAGTAACAATTTCAACATGCAGGAATTGTGATATCAGTGGTTTAGTTGCATCTTTTATTACGTTAGGAAAAAGAAATAATCTGGCTCTATATTGAAAAAGCTTTAACTTGCTGTTCTAGTACAGACTCTTCTGCATATATCCTTTTTTTTCAGCTAAAAAGAAAAATAGTTCAAAAAGATCACAAATACTTTTTATTCTTATTGTTTTGCAGTCAGGAAATTTGTACAGTCCCACCATTTAAAACAAACAAACAAACCAGTTACATAAGGTGTTACCGAGTTGAGCTGACAAAAGGGAAGGGAGAATTGAAATGTCTTTCCTCCTCACCATGCACCTCTCTCCACTGCTCCCCACTTCTCTTTGTGAGGATAACCACGCTGGAACTGTTTGTTCCTGCACTTTTTCTGATCTGAATAAGCTGGGGCACTGGCTGTTACCTCCAGTTTCTCTGGCACGCTCTCCGATCTCCTTCATCAAAATGGGTCAGTTCTAGCTCTCTTAACCACCAGTTAATTGTGCAGATTTTTAATACTGTGGGCACTTTTGGGGGTTTGTGAAAGGCATCTTCAGGGCCACTGGTTAATTGAGACAAAAGGGCCAAACTGCTCTTCGGCTACCGGAAGACAGAAACGTGCAAAATAGTGAACAGACTGATGTTAATTGCTTTACCATAATTTCTTCACCGCTTTTGATCTTTTGTCTCTGTCTTATGGAGCTTGGGCTTCTCTCTCTCTCTCCTGCATGCTTTGCACTCCATTGCACAGGACGTGACTGTTCAGTCTGAGTGCCAGCAAGGCTTCCTCATGAGGGACAGCTCACAACTCCTTAACACCGCGCCTCTCATCAAGGTTGTTCTTGGTCAATTTTGCCAGGACAGAGCCCACCACCATATAATTTGTTCTGAGTTGCCTGCTTCCTAAAACACCAACCCCACAAACCATTTTACTGGTGATAATCATGTGCCTTTCCGAAGGCACTTTGTTTGAACAGATAGCCACCAAGAACAAAGGGCCCATGCAGTTAATTGTCTCTCTCTCATGCTGTCTTCCAAGGGTTTCTGGCACAGGGATTCAAAAGCCATCAGAGGTGACCGACTGCAGTTTGGTGTGCAAGATGTCCTGCGCACCCAGCAGGGCTGGCAGGCTCCCTGTGGTGATGATGGCTCTGGGGAAGAAAGAACGGCAGAATATCCTGGTGTACCTGCAAGAGGGATGCGTAGGACAGAGAGGACCCATCCAACCCCTCGCTAGTTCAGGTTGGTACTAGCCTTAACAGATACGTATTAAGACAAAAAGCTCCTGTGTATCTGTGCAGACTTTTGCTTTTTTGGAGTTATTGGCTGCAGGGTTTTTTTATATATATATATTATTATTTAACAGGGTTATTTAAAGGGCGAAGGCCCTCCACGTTCCACGCGGCCCACAAGGCGCTCTGCCCACATCAAGTGAAGGGAACTGGATGACGTTTAAGGTCCCTTTTCTACATGATTCTATATCACCACCGCCGGAGGAACTGACGCCTTAAAACACCGTAACACTTCAGCATCGCACCGCACGGCGTCACAAGGCAAAAAAAGGTCAGATCGGTGTTTATGGAGCCTCGTGGGGAGCTTGTCCCCTCAGCCGGTGGCACTGAGGGCAGAAAGGACACGGCGGAGCGCTCCGCGGCCGGGCCGGGCCGGCTGAGGGGCTGAGGCGGGGCGGTCCCTGCCGAGAGGGGCCGGCAAAGCAGCGAGGGCCGCGCTGCGGAGCCAGCTCCCCGTCCGGGCGAAGGGCGGGGAAGCAGCTCGGTTGAGTCGCTCCTCGGCCCCGGCTCCTCCCAGGGGCGGCCGGGGGTGCCGCGGCGGGCCGGGGGCAGCGCGTCCCCCTCAGTGACAGCGCCCCGCCGCCATCGCCTCCCCGCGCCGGGGGCAGCGCGTCCCCCTCAGTGACAGTGCCCCGCCGCCATCGCCTCCCCGCGCCGGGGCTGCGCGTCCCCCTCAGTGACAGTGCCCCGCCGCCATCGCCTCCCCGCGCCGGGGCTGCGCGTCCCCCTCAGTGACAGTGCCCCGCCGCCATCGCCTCCCCGCGCCGGGGCTGCGCGTCCCCCCCGGGGATCCTCTCTCCCCGCTCCTCCTCTTTTCTCCTTCACCCCCCCCCCCCCAGTCTGAGTTCATTCACTGGGATTGGTTTCAAATGACGCCATCGCTTTATTTTTACACCAATGACCTCATCCCGGCAGCTTGAAGTTTACTGACCAGCAAAAACTCTTTTTCTCTCGTTCGTTCCTCTCCTTGTGCCTTGCTCTTCCCTTGTGTTTGTCGTCCTTCGGGTCATTCTGGGAACCGAAGGCTTTAAAAAAAAACGAAAAAAAAAAAACCCAACAAAACACAAAAAGACCAAAGACACACACAAAACCCCCTAACCCCCAAACTTTTTCCCTCCTCCCTAGCTTTTCACTGTGTGTCCCCTCTCATCACTGTCCCCTTTTAATTTTTTCTAGCCATCTTGGTAGGGGGTGGAGGAAGGAGAAGGAAAGCAAAAAAAAAGAGCTCCAAAGCTCCAAATGTTTCCTTTTTCTGGTCCTCTCCCCTCCCACCTTCACGCTTCCCACTCTTTAAAAAAAAAAGAGACGAATGTATTTTTTCTTTTTTTTTCTTTTTTTTTTTTTTTTTCCTAAAATTGCTGGGGTTTGGTTGGTTTTTTGGTTTTGTTGAGTTTCTCTTACGGAAGAAGAAGGAAAAAGAGGAGCTTTCCCAGCGAGTGGAAGGAGGCAGAGTTGTTTCGGGCGGCAGCCGCGGGGCTGGTGGCAATCAGTTTTATGCTTGCCGAGGGGACAGACAGACAGACAGACGGACGGGCAGGGGGTGACACAGTAAATGCCGGGAGGAGCGCACGGACCCCGTGGAAGCCAACTCAGGAGGGGGGCTCGGGGCGCGGGGGGGGCCGGGCCGGGCTGGGCGGGGAGACGGAGGAGGAGGAGAGGGAGGGAGAGGGAGGTGAGGGAGAGGCGGGCGGTGGGAGCCCTCCCTCTCTCCTCCCGCATGCCCTTCCCCGCCGCCCCCTCACCTCCGGAGGAGAGCGCCCGCAGTGGACAGGTCGCTGCTCTGGCCCGGGCGGGCTCCGGCCGCTGCCGCAGGTGGTAAGAACGGGGGCGTGAGGGAGAGGGTACGGCACGGGCACGGCACCGGCGGCCGCCCCGCGCTCCCCTACCTGCTGCCGGCACCCCTGCCGCCCCGTCCCTTCCCCTTCCACCTCCCGGCATCCACCTGCCTGTCCCCGGGAGAGGAGGAAGCCGGGCGCTGTTGGCGGCCGGGCCGGAGGCAGCCGCGGCTGGAAGAAGGATGGGTAGGAGCCTGGCTGGCCCCGCTGAGGGCTCGGGGGGTTCCTCATGAGGCGAGGCGCGGCGCGCGCGGCTGCCTTGCTAAACTTAGCCGAGAGCGCCGGCTCCCAGCGGGCTTAAAATGGTCGGGGATGCTTTTTAAAAGCCCCGGAGGGCCGCCGGAGAAATGTTGAAGTTCTGCCTTCCACTTGGGGAAAAAAAAAAAAAAAGAAAAGAAACACGTTTAAATTGAGGCAGCTGACAAAATGGAGGGCTGCCGCGGCGTCCAGGAGTGAGGCAAATTGCGAATTGTTAACCTGGCATCGCGCTCGCCTCAGCTCCCCGAGCTCGGCGGCCGGAGCCGGGACGCGGCCTGTGACAGATCCATCCCCCCGTGTCCCAGCTTTGTTTGCCCCTCATGCCGGGAGAGCGGCGGGATGCGGGGCTGAGCGCCGAGCCAGGTGTGTGGGATGTGCCTGTGGCAAAGGTCTGACCAATGGCAGGGTCTTCCAGCCGCCGGAACCCATCGGGTTAGCTGTCAGATGAGAAGCTGAGGTGGTTGGTTTGTTTGTTTGTTTGTTTGTTTTTTGGAAAAGAAACGCCAGGAGATTCTGTATTGAATCGTCGTTTCGGCTGGTTGGCATAGGAAATCGATCTCTTTGGTTCTCCTTCAAATAAGTAGTGTAGTCAAGCGAGCTGTATTGTCTAACTTTTTTTTTTTTTTTTTTGTTCAAGCATTTGGTGTATAACCAGCAGAATAAACAGATCTTCGCTGGTTTTGAAAACTAAAAGCATATTAAACTGTTCCTCTTTGCAAGGGTCTGTGTTGGGGTCTTAAAAGAAAAAAAAAAAAAAACAACCAAAACCCCCAAATGATTTTGTAATCCTTGCTTTGAGATTTGTGCTATTCCTGGCAGTGTTGTGGTTTGGTAGATACAGAGTTTTGCGAAGTCACAACTGGCTAAAGAGGAGTTGGTTTAGACTCTTGTGTTTTGAGGGGAGGTGGAAAAATAGTAAGTCTTAATTTCTTTTTATGGTGCTCATCCCACTGCCCATTGGACATTGAAGCATTCACCACAGTTGTTTATGTTGGTTGTCTGGGAGTTTCTGCTCAAATGAGGAGCAAGTATGCAACAGGGAGGTGTGCGTGTATTTTTAGCTTTCATTTTTAATGACAAAAGATGCAAAGAACAGTGATATTCACAAGTCAGTCCTGTGTTTACTGAGTGTGCTTATTAATATTTTGAGGATGGAATCTGTAAAAAATATCTGAGGTGTAAAAAATTCTGGTCGTTATGCTTGTTACAGTAAGTCTAAATACACAATTTAAAAGTGCCTTTTTAAATGAACAAATAAGTAAGGTGTTGGTTCCTGTGCTAAAGGTGGGAATTTCAAAATGCCTTATGCCTTAATACATTGTCCAGAAAACCAAACCAAGCATTTGAAAATGCAACATGTTGTATAGAGATACCTAAACACATCCCTGACACAAAATCACACCAGAAAAACTTCCGTGGAAGATAGTGAGCTCAGTTATGCTCGTTTCTGTAAAATGCATGCTCTTCTTTCAGCGAAGGCAGCTACTCTGGCAAGGATATTTGCTTTCAGCTAGAATAGCTTCCACTGCCCGTAGGAGTGATAGTGGCAGGAGCTGTGCAGGAATGTGTTAAATGCACCTCGCCAGTATCTCTGTCTCCCAGGCCAGTCCCTGCTCCTCTGGGGTTGTGGGAGGAGTTGTGGTTTGTGTCTGCCATGTGCCTTGTGTACCTTCCTTGGCAAAGTGACTCTGCCCTGAGAGCTGCTGTACTCGCAGGGAGAGTGAAGTCATACGGAGTTACAAGAGATTGGATGACGAGACGGCTCAGTCGCTCTTCTGCTTATCGGGTTAGTGAAACACGTAGGCCTTGCAAAGCGCTCAAAGGCTATAAATTCAGGCTCTGTTCCAGACCTTCGTAAGAAATGCCAAATAGACAAATCATCCCTTGATTTCTGCTGCTTGCATTAATCTGCAGGTGGTCTCTGCCCCGGTGGGTTGGGCAGTAAGAGGTGTGTGCAGGGTGAGGGCTTTACTTGGTCACCTGTCTTTTTAAAGTTCGACGCCTTAATCCTCAGGCCTATTCAACAGCTTTCACTGTTTTCAAGATGTACAATAAGCACAGCCTTTTTTCCCCCTCTCAAAAAAAAAAAAAAAAAAAGAGGCAGAATTATAGCTTTCACTTTACATTATATCTGTTGAATTTTCTATGACTTTTTGTCTTTTCATTTTCCTTTTCTGTAACAGCAGTCAGGAAAGCATTACAGATATTCTTCGAGTGCTGACAGTCCTTAATAGCCAGATGGCATAGAGTACTTACTGTCAAGGGATGAGGTGTGGAAGGATTGACACATCCCTTCCTTTTTCTTTTCCACTTTTTTTTCACCCCTGGAAAGAAACATGTGTCTGGCCCTGCGACTCCAGTGAATCTGCCCCTATGGATTTGTTGTTATGATAATGACTAAATGCTTCTTGCAGTATTTTGTGCTTGGTTGTGTCATGATATGTCCATGATTATTAAAGAAGAATTATCCAGATGCTGTTTTTCTGGGTAATAGAAAAGTAAGCATATCCCTAATGTGTTAAATAGTACATACACTTTCCCTACAATTCTTTAGGGATTGCTTCCAGCACTGGTGTTGGGGCATGGGGTCTCTGTAGAATATTTTAAATATCAGTATCCACGTATGGTTTCAGTATCAGCAATATTTTGGTTTCTTTGGTATCCCCCTCATAAACAAAGGGTAATGCATCATTCTCTAGGGCTGTCCGTTGCATATGTGGCCTCTGCTTTCTGCACAAATCAAAAGCCACAGGTGATGGCTGCATCAATATGTTGTCCTGGACTAAAGCTAGCAATTAACTGAAGATCAGGAGTCATTTGCATGAAGATAAAACAAATGCTGTCACTTCAGGCTGCTTCGGGGTTGTTACTCGGGGGACCTTATCCTCAGGGTTTTATCACTGCTATAATAGTATCCCCACCCTGATAGCAAAGCTAATTGTGAGCAAACCTGCTCAGGAGCAAGGTAGGAGGCCGAGATGCCCTGTGCTGCTGCAGCATGCCTGCTGTCTGAAGATGTTTGTGGCAACAGGTCAGTTTGTGTCACCACTTCTCTACTCCACCTGTGCTGATCTTTAGACTGGTATCATTTGCAAATCTCTATTACAGTTACTCTGTAACTTCCTATAACACGTGGAGGAAGCCAAAAATAACACACATTAATGGTGAAGTTTGGAATTTTAACTTCTAGGTTTACACAGTTTTAATCTGAGCAGTTCTTGGGCTTGCTTATGGCTAGGGCCTGTTGGCAGCTATCGTGGTCTCCAGTGGAGATGATGTTGGCCACCGGTGAATTCCTCACCAATCAAAGCAAATCTGCATCCAGGGTGTGTGTGTATGGAGGATGAGAGGGAAGATGGGCCTGAGTTCAGGGCCCTGTGTTTCCTTTTGCTTCGCTATGTGCTCTGCTCTTGAGCCAAGGCTGACCTACTCAGAATTGGCTCTGGGAGGGCTGGCAGCTTTCCATGTCGTGTCCCTATGAAATGCTCCAGCAGCTGAAAAAAAAAGAAAAAGCCCAACCAAAATTAATAATTGGGCAAGCTGGGACAGAGGGGAAGGAGTGTTGTTTCAAGGATGAGAGGTTTCTGGTGGGGCTGTGGGGGTTCAGCAAGGACCTTCCCAAGCTCCCATGGTGCCGTTTTTCTGTGTTTTCACTGCCTGAAAATGTAACATGTATGAAAGGAACTCCCGAACCAAGGTTCTTCTCTGAGGGGAATTCAATAATCTCTGCTCTTTCTTGGTTAAAATAGCACATATACATTGCCAATAACTTATACAGCTTTTCTTTAAGTGCGTTCTTGGAACTTTTTCCCTGTCCAGTATGATTTTTCATGCTGTTCCTCATAAACGAGGATCAGTTCTTTGCACAGACCTCTTCAGGTACGTTTTGCACTCTTGTTCGGTTTCAAGCTGAATATATAAACTTTTATCATTTGTTTAGCAAATAAAGATACAAAAGCAGAGGTGTGCAGAGGCTTTCATTAGTTGAGAATAAATGTAATTTTTTCTCCCTAAGACGCTTTTACATGCTCGCCAGAGTGATAGTTGGCTAAAATTATGTGACAGAAATTCTTCATACAGTCATAACTGTGTTCCATTACATTAGTTTGGCAGAAAACTGACACGTTTTATAATATTGGGAGTGAAATAGTGTTGCCCATTTTCATTGTGCTTGGCTTGATTTTGCTTTGTTGTGGTAGTCTATGAATTGAGCCTGTTGACTAAATGATAGATCAGTGGCTTGCAAAGATAGTCTCTCTTTAGACATCCATGCCTGCTTGTCTGATGTTTTTTACATTACTGAAGGCATTGTGGGAGGCAAAAAAATGAGTCTCAGTGTAGTCTCACTGGAATGAGAACTTTACAGAGAGCATAAACTGAGGAGGACAACGGGGACTAATTGTATGAAATTCCTTTTATGCACACGTTCCTGAGTTTGAATAACTAATATGTATTCAGCCTGCTGTATTGGAAGGCTTTGGCTCTGCATGTGTAGCAGAGATGTTGCCCTCCAAATAGGGAAGGAATTCTCCCTGGTTCCACACTGTTGCAGATAAAATTGAGTCAGAGCTGCGTTTTGCTCCTGCTGAACCCCTAGTAAAGCACGTTTAAAGGCTGAATAACTCATAATGTCAGAGACATAAATGCCATGCTTTTAATAGCCCAGGTTGTTTGTGCTTCTCGAGTGCTGGGTGTAAGACTCATTCAGCCCAGACTTTTAAAGACTCAAATCCCGTGCCAGCACTTGGGTTTCTACCTGCAAGATGGTGCTTGCAGGGGAGTGCCTTTCTCCATGGTGTCTGTTTCACTGAGTTTGTACAGACTCCTAAGCCTGAAAGCCCTCCATCTTGTAAACACTACCTTACAAATACCTGCAAGGAGTCTGAACTGCACTTCAAAGGGCTTTTCTCGGCGTGCCATCCTGCCACTGAGGCAAGCCTTCATCTCAAAGGTGATTTGAAAGCATCAGGAACATTTGCCTGAAGAACAGCTTGAGATTACTCTCCGCTCATCCTGTTAGTGCTATCTGGAATACTTACAGAGCCTGTCACCTATGCAGTTCCCACAAGTGTTTTGTTACATTTGCTGTGCCTTTTCTTGGTAGCCTGAGCTCTGGAAAACTGGGAGGGCAGAGAGATTCATAAAACTCTGCCAATTTTTAAGCAAGAAGGAAGACTACTCCAGCAAAGGAGTCTCTTCTCATAGCAGGAGGACCCAGTACCTTCCTCCCTTTTCTCCCAGACTGCTCCCAGGTCATTTCAATTTCCTAAAAGCTCTCAGGCTGTTACACAGTGAGTGTTCTGAGGCCTTACTGAAGAAAGGTGATCTACAATGACTGGTCTGTAGGTTCACAGTCCTGTGTCTTGGGAAGACAGCGCAGCTGAAGGCGAATGGGCACCATCCTTGTGAGAGCTGGTGAACTTCATGTTCTCTGAGCTGATAGGAGACTCATTTAAGGCATGTTTAGACAAACTAATGGAGCTGCTTGTACTTCTACTTTCCTCTGCTACTTTGTTTGTTTCTTACTATCTCACTTTTGTTTTGCTTTTACTTGCATGTAACTTTGCAGCTTAGTATGTGTGGTGTTAGATTGTTCCTGGTCAGCGTGGAGTGAGGTCTCTTGTCTAGCTGATGAAAATCCCTGTCTTCTCCTGGTTGACATGTTGTGAGCATGCTGGCAGCTTCTCAGTTCTGCTTGTTAGATAGATGATCCACGTTGGGTTACCATGCAGTTGACAAAGCCTGTTTCCTCAGCGTGGCTCACTTGGCCTGCCTGCTGTGATTTCCAGGTGGACCTATTTGAAGATGCTCAAAAAGTCTGTTTATCCAGCCCAGACGTGATTGTATGAGTAGTCCATCTGTTGCCTGTTCCCCCTCAAAATATAACTGGAAGAAATGAACTCCTTCAAGCAAAATGTGGATGAAAAAGAACACTACTACAAGTTCAAATCTCCAGGATAGCGGGCTCCAAGGACAGCAAAAGCGAAGTGGGGAAATACTGCTAACCAATACTGTGATTGTACTGTGATTTTCCCAAGATACTCTTTTGTTGAAGAGACACACATCTTTCTGCCCCCTCGGATTTGCAGGACTTGAATATTTTTCTTCATCTGGGGCTCGCATGACTTGCCAACTCCCCTGCAGGTGTGACCTGCTGTGAAACAAGGAAACGTAAAGTGTCTTTTCCACTGCTGTCTCATATATGGTTAAACCTACAGAAAGCTGTGGAGGAAGCACAGGCAGGCTGTTCCTCTGACAGCCTTCTGCAAATACAAGCTATTAATGACCATTGCCTTTCATGGGCAAAACCAGTCCTGGCAATTCCTTTGTGCCCTCTCTTGAATGGCATAACGAGCGAGCACATCAGCTATTTTTATTCCAGCGCCCAGACAGAAGCCAGTATGGTACAGTGGCTGTGAAGTGTCTGCATAGCTAAGTGAAAATACAGCTACTGTTTAATACTAAGTCTTTTAATTATAGGATATTGAGAGTTCAGCTAATGTCTTTCTAATTGAGCTGTGGTGAGGACTTTGAAGATTTTGGATTGAAATAGGCATGAGGTTCTTTTCAGTCACTGACTGTTTAAGTCAACAAACAGTAAGGGAAGGACTTAGGGAAGTCCTAAGGTGGGTGGGGAAGAGAAGACTGCTTCATGGTAAAGGTTCAGGTCTTGTCCTCTCAGAAGGTTTTGGGACTATCAGTTTGAATGTGCTGCTTAGTGGCAGGCAGAGGAAAAAGCTGAATACAGTGACACTATTGGCAAATGCTAGCTTAGAAAGATGCAGTGTTTGTTTTGGGAATTTTTAAAGGCTGCCAAACCCTTTGATGGTGGTTTTTTCTCTTTTTTTTTTCTTTTTTTTTTTTACTTCCCCCCCCTTTCCCTTAAAAAGGCTGTCTGACAGAAAAATGACTTCCATAGCATGATGAGTAATTTAAAAAAAATTTAAGACTGTATTGATGATTTAAGTATTTGAATATTTCAAAGACAGGAATTTATGTCATGGATTAACATGGGAGGAATGTTGAGCATATAATTTTTTGTGTGTGTGCATGCTCAGCATATATATATGTATATATTTATGTATGTAATACCCCCTCTCTCTCTGTAGTACTGACATGCATTGTCTCCAGTTCAATTTTGGTTTAAAAGAAAAAAAAAAAAAAGAAACTTTTGAGAAAACATAGATGTTAGAGGTCCTAAGGAAAAAAAAAAAGACATCAGTTAATATGCTTTCTCTGACCTGGAACCTGCCTGATACTGGAGCAGATATCCAGTAGTAGCATTTTTATATACCTTTGCTTAACTAAATTATAAAGTAAACTTGAAAAAAAATCTTCTTGTTCCATCCAGCAAAGTACAGCATTTCTATTCCGTGCTTAGTATTTATCCCAACTTGTGGTACTGCTTTTCTGTACAGTCAGACATTATGCTTACTTAGCTACTTATTACTTGTTTACTCGTGTTTTCCATTTATGTTAGCAAATTGAGAATATACAAGTCCAACTTCCCCCTTGAAAGGTCTCTCCCTCTCAGATTGCAGTTACTATACATGAAAGCACAGCTGGAGAAGTCTTATCTATTGGTAGAAAATAGAATTAATTTTTTTTTTTTGAGGTGAAGTGGGATTGGTGTTAAGTAGATCAGCTGCTTTGGGACAACATGAAGATAAAGTAATTAAACCGCCAACATAGAACCACATCTTTCAGCTTCTCTAACAACAGAAAAATAGGCTTCTATCATGAGTTGCCATTTTTTTCATGCTGTTAGTAATTGTTAGCTCTTTTAAAGTCTGGCATGTGTGGAATTATTCTAGATGGTAGAGAAACTTATATTAAAAAAAAAAGTTGGCAAATTTAGTGTTTGCTCCTAGGATATGTTCAGTTCAAGAGGTTGATGTCCCCTAACTTTGTTGCAGGTGCAAACGTACCAGCTTCCCTAGGCCCTTGCTGTTTGCCTTAGAACATTTTGAAGTTCTTTTGTGCACTGCCACTGGTGTGAGTGCTTTGCAAGTGCAACCAGTCAGTGCCCCAAGGAACTTTAACCTAAATGCAGAAAGCAGAACAGTAGTTTAAATACTATTGACAAGTGTCTCTTTCCGCCTGTGTGTGTAGGAAAAGTTACCAAGTCTGGCTGCTTGACAGGGTCCCTCTGCCTCTGGCTGCTGCCCTGAGCCTGCTGCTTGGGGTAGTTTTGATGGCTGTTTGTTCTTCACTTGAGGCCACCTCAGTGAATGAACTCACAGGTTCTGTGAAGTGTCCGTGTTTTCTGGGAAGCAGACCAGAAATCCATCCCGCTGTCTGCTCTGTAGGCTCTAGGTTGTTGTTCACTCCATGCCAGACCTTAAATTACCTGCCTTTTTAACACAGAGACAAAGCTTGGGAGGGAAATACTCTGTAGACTGACCTTTCCTTTCTTCCGTGTTCTGCCCAACTATTGCCCTTACCCAAAAGGAGTAGGTTCAGTTGCAGTGAAAGTGAAATTGAGAGCAGTAGTTTGGATCCACTGAAATGATGGAGTTTTCTCAAGGCAGTGCCAGCCAGCGTGCATTTCTGTGGCAGGTGAGATCAAACGCTCGCAGGAACTCTGATTCTTCCCTTGTCTCCCCAGCCCCGTCTTTTCAAACTCCCTCTTTTCACGGCCGTCAGGGTCCCACAGTGAGCTGGAGCTGGGAGACAGAAATGGCTGAAAATTGTTTGGATGTGGTTTATTGATGCACTTCTTTGTTCTGCTCATTTGTACAGTTGGCTCGTGACTGCTGTGGCTCTTTGAGTCAGCTCAATGATTATATCAAGAATTATTGTGTGAGCGGGCAGGAGGGACTCGGTGCCCTCTGATAGCCCTGGCTTAGCTTGTTTTAGGCTGCCATGGCAGGTGCACCCTCAACCTTGTCTTCTGCAGAGGCAGCAAGAAGTAAATTCATTACATACATGGATTTACCCACGGGAAACCAAGCTCAAGCTATGGAGCTGATTGCTAGGCCAGGACATACATATATGCATGTGTGTTTTTATTTATATATTTATATACTGATAAAAAACCTGTGTATCTCTTCATACATAAACATACACATGTGTATATACACATATACTCTGTGCAGAGCAGCTTATATCTTATAAAGCTTTCATTCAATGTGACTTTTTTTTTTTTTTGATGGTTTATATGATAAGCAGTTAATTAGCTAGTGAAACAAAATAGCCTTGCAAATAAGGCTTCATAGGCTCTTTGGAGGTATAAGAACACAGAGAATATGGGTACATGGTCTTCATGGAACAGTTACTGTGCAGTCTTAGAGTCATAGCCATCTGAAGTAGGTAGATTTTGTGCTTTTGGTAGGTTAGGGTGTGTCTGATCAGAAATCACAAGCACATTCATTACTTGGTCTTTGAAAGGGGAGTGAATTGGAAACCTCGTAGATTTCTACTAAAAACTTGAAAGCGTTTCTCTTATGTCATACTTATTTGGTAAAATGATTAATCTCTTTTCTGCTTTGAGAATGGATTGCTAATAATATCTATTAATTTCTTCCCCTGGTTTGTTTTCCTTTTCTCCTCATAGTGACTTTAATATGTTCAGAATTGTCATTTTCCTTGCTTGTTAATTGCTTGTGTCATCTCTGCCCACTGCTTTGGGGGAAGTGTTGACTAAACCTACGGTTCCATTTACGATTCCCATTCCTTTTCAAGCGGTGGAATCTGATGTCTTTTTAATCCTAACGCTGTATTTGTATATGTTATGGTACTGGAGTTCAGCAGTCTTTGTCTGCCTGTCTTTTTTCCTGTTGTGTATAGAACTTTTTGCAAACACTTGGTACCTGTGATGGAATAGTTTGCTTTAATGAGCATTACATATTTCTATTTTCTGCTCAGCCCTTAAATTCTTTAATTCCCTCTTAAATGTTGAGAACATGGTGGCTTATATATATATATATATATATACACTTTATATATATACTCTCTATATATACTGTTAGTTAGGGGTTTTTTTATTCTGCTCTGATATGTCAGTCCTGACTTAGTCCATTTTGAACTTATCTTTTGCCAACATTCTGTGTAGGAGAGGCTCTTGCAAAGCAGCCTGTTTTCACTTTCTCAGCTATTATTATCTAGTTGCTGGTATTAAATTTAATTGTGCTCTTCGATTTTTATGTACCAGCTCTTACGATTTTTCTTATTCTTTGTGTTTTCTGATCTGACACTCTTTGCTCTTCCAAAGCCTTTATTTTTTTTTTTTTTTTCCCATCTGCTGTCACTTATACTGCTTTCTGTTTCTTTACCCAGGCTTTGATTCACATTTTTCTGGGATATGCTCATTTGGCCTGTGTAACCTCAAGAAAATGTTACCATTTCAACATAATGACTCTTTTCTTCCCTGGCTTCCTGTTCCCTTTCCTTGTGGAGTGGTATGTGTATACCTTCTGCAACTTCCAGGCTCAGCTGGGAGCTAAACATGCAGCTTTTCATTTCCTCTCCCTTCTTGCATTGAAGGTCTTTTGGCCCAGCAGTGCCTTAATCACCATTTCTGGTACGAGTTTTGGTAGTTCTTCCATGAGTGTGGTGAACTTTGGTTGTGCTGTGAGTGTTGTCATTTAGCAGTGAGCTAATGCAATCAGTAAACAGTGTAAGATCATTCTAGTGAGGAGCAGGGGAAAAGCTTCTTTTCTTATTGCCAGGTAAAGAACAAACATGGAACAAAAAAATGTTCCTGCAGTGGTTCAAAGGCTGAACCGAAATGTAGATTCTCCATCAAGTTAAATTCCTTTGTGTCTGGCATGGTATTCCTTTTACTTCCTTCTCTCAGCAGAATTGGCTGGACTCTTCCCCCTTTTCCACAGTAACTGTGGGATTCCTTGTTTAGTTTGTGAGAATTGCAAGAGCTGGGATGTTTTTCTGAATTGAAGATGCCAGATTTGTAGCGATTTCTTCCTCCTTCCTGTTGTTCCTCCCCTCCTCCCGACGGACTTATTTCAGGGTTTGGTTGTTCTTATTTTCCCCAAGGAGAAGACTTCTCTTCATCGTTCTTCATGGCAGGTTATGGTCCCTTATATACAGAGGACTTCAGATGTAATCCCAGTGCCATTTTACCAGCTGAAGGAAGAAAGGCTGGCCTGCTGCTCTCTGCTTCTGTGTCAGCTCTGTTCCTTCCACTTGGGGACCATAATTCTCTGAAGTCCTTCTTGAAAGGTTTCCATCTTGAGATGCGCTCTGTTCAGAATGGCACAGCATCTCTGTGAGCATGAGATGGTTATGAAACACCAGGCGCAGAGAACTCCTTATCAAAATAACTTGTTTCTTCATTTTATCACTGTTGTGAAATGGAAGGATTGAGAAGTGTTACTCCAGAAGCAGAGGAAAGGCATTGGAGATTGCCTCTCTTTTTTTTCTGCAAAAACAGTGCTGTCTTGAGACCCAGTTATTCAAAAACAAGTTGTAATGAAAATATCCCAAAATCCTCAGCTTTATCTTGGTTGTGTCAAATACTTGGTAAAACTCCAAGGCGGTAAATAACTTGGTTATTTTCTTTATGGAGTATTAATCTTGTTTGCTTTGGCATCCAAACCAAAGACAGCTTATTTTTACTTAATATATACACTTTTTTTAGAATGTCCCTTCCATGCAGTAATAAAGATTCTGCAGAGCCCAGGAGGCCACTCACAAACCATGGGTCTCACGTTGTGTTATGTGGCTTAAGAAGAAAGTGGAGATGCGACTGATCCAAGGAACAGGCCTGCAAAATTTCATCTCTGCTGCAATGTTCTATGTAGTGTGTGTGAGCAGCACAGTTAAGGCCAAAAGAAATGCTACTGTACCAGAGAAAAAGAGATTGAGTGCCTGGGTGAGTGTTTTTCATCCATATCTGTGGTTTAAAGTGTCTTAGTACCAAGTGGGAAAATGAGCCGGATACAACTTGGATGTAGAAGTGTGTGGTGAAATCCATCATGTAAGACAGTGTAGGAGAAGAAGGGGAAAAAAGGGGAAGCCTCTCAGTTGTAGCAGATGGTTGAATTCCTTCAGGGGGTATTAGAAATTATTTAAACACGCAGTGACTTGATTTGTTGGTGAAACCATTAGCTAGTGCCTTGTTTTCCTAGATTGGCCATCAGTTAATCACGTTTTCTTTCTGTCACTGTTTTTTATTGCATCGTGTGGTGGTTAGAATCCAGAATGTGTAACAACATCTTAAGTTGCCTGTCCTGTCAGTTACTTCTGTTAAAAGCAACAATTTGTTTTTGTTGATGGCTCACATCAGTTGACCCTCACAAGATGACATCTTCAAAGTAGGTCTTTAACAAATAAACCCACCTTTTTTCTGTAACTTGTGGTGTAAATTCCTGGTTTTCTACTTTTTTCCTGAGACTGTATTGCAACTCAAAGCTACAACAGGTTGGCAAGTTGTCTGATTGAACTTTCCTGTCTGACTGTCTTTAAAAGGCCAATCATAGGTAATGCTGTGTGAGCACTGAACTGTTTGTATACCATGCTACAAATCTGTTTCTCAGTGAGGATGTCAACCTCAGACAGTTTAGCTATGTTTATAGCTTTATAACAGATTAAGTAACTCCTCTGGCTTCAAAAATTAAAATCAAATCAGAGTTGATCGTGATGATAAAATAAATAGGGTACCAGACTTCCCAGCCCCTGCTGTAGGTCACAGGTGTTCCTTGCAGCAGTAGGTGCCAAGTGTGGTGGAGAGGGCCATTGTATTGCACATCTCTGTGTTGAGTGGTGACAGGGTGAGTGTTTTCTCAGGTGTTCTTTGAGCTGCTGAGCTTTGTCTGCTCGTTCCTCTCGGACGAGACACCTCAAATGCTTTTTAAGTAGCTAATGCAGAAAGGGATTGTGCTTTCCTCTGGTTAGAAGCTCAGGTGATGGTAGTAAGGGTATTTTCATGGGTAGGCAGAAAGAGAATCTGATGTCCCTGGGTAGATCTGTACCTCATAAATTGCTATATGGAGTGGGGCAGTTTCCCTTGGGAGTCCTTCTTGTGTTTGTGAGGGGCTAAAGGTACAGCAAGAGATATTTTCTTCCCTGCTGATTTCCTCGTTCCAGTCTACCTGAAGCAGAGTAACCGTGGCTCCAAAGCTGTCATTAAGCTTCCTAACAATACTTCTATTAATTGTGATTGTCTGTACAGTAGTTTGACAAGGTTAGCAAAGCATGGAGTGCACTCCCTACTGTTAGTTTTTTTCTTTTAAATGACAAAGTTCTTCAGATTTGGCACAGCCTGTCTGCTGCCAACTTCTGAAGTGCAAGCAGGGATGACTTGGCAAGCAGCACAGCACTGGTAAGAGGATGTTTGGGCCAAGGACTCCTAGCCAAGCTCTTACCTTTTTGCATAAGATTTTCTTGAAGGGGAATGCAAAGGAGATGGGATTGTGCTTAAATAATTACTCCTTGATTGAGCGAGAACCGCCCCGAGGAAGGTGCTTATGTAATGAAAGTCCCTGTTGTGCTGTGTGAGAATAAGGACTCCGTGCTGAGCTGGTGTGAGCAATCATCACGCTGTTGCTTTCTCAGACTTGACTCTCCAGACCTGTGCTGAAAAGAATTATTGAGTTTTACCTTAAACACCCCAAAAAAACTATGGCAGTCTAGCACGAGGGGCAATGTTGTACTTCAAAGTGTGCTGCAGGGCTTTGGGTCTTTATGCCCAGGCAGCAGGCACCAGTGGAGTAGGAATTCTTTGTGGAAAACTTCCCCTCTCCAATCCAAGCAGCTCATGCTTTGTTTAAAGCCAAAGGTGCACCAGCTCCTGGAGAACACTGTGGATTAATATTTGGTGGCTGAGTTAGTCTTTTTGGAACATTAGTGTATTTTTTCCTTGGCAAAACTGTGCTTTGAACCGATGGTGAGAACGAAGTTTGGAAGAATGTTTTAGTCCTGGATAGGCATTGTAGCTACAGACAGACTGGATACATTTTCTTCGAGATCTAAGTCACAGATTTTATTTATTTTGCATATTATTCCAATGTAGTGTAAGCGAAATTAAAATTCAGATGTTCCAAATAATTTTTTTTGGATTTGTCCTTGATTTTTGCCATCTCCCAGGTACCAGATTACTTGATTTTGGAAGCACTTGCCCTAGGCATTACTGCTCTGGTTTGAGCCTAGTGGTGTGGCTGCAGAGGAAGAAGCCTGAAGAGGGTGGGAGGAGCACCTCTCCTTCCCCTCCTTCCTGGTGACCTCTGCTTCTGTGGTTGCACTCGACTCTTTTCCTGCACATTTTGACCTGTGCTGTAATCCTATCAGAGAGGAGAACTGCAGTCAGGAATGAAGTCTTTTCTGGAAAAGATTTCTCGCTTAAATCTGCACATATGAAATGTTTTTGAGGGTCGATGGGAGAAACTGGCTCCTTGTGCTGTGTTGTTCAAACCATCAGGGTTAGTCTTTTCATGCCACTCAGTGTTCCTGTGGAGAACCTTCTAGGAGGCAAATTAGCTAGCTAACACTTCTTTGCAATTCAAATAAAATTAAAAAAACCAAACAAAATCACCCCAGGTACCAAATACATCAGCTACAACTATCACTGTCATGGCTTTGCAAAGGTAAATGTGTCTAATCTCACTTGTCAAACGCACTTAATTTCACCTGCTGTTTTTGTCATCCATACCTAAGTCAACTTGAAACTGAAGCAAAAGAAAATTGGTTTTACTTTTAAGACCTAAGTTGTTGCCTCCTTGTTGCGTTGTAGAATGAAATGTCTGGTTCTAGAATTTTGAGTAATGCAGTGTTAGTTGTAGCTGGAAGTGGTCTAAGATTTTCAGTAACCTGGAAAATACTTTAAAGGAAATTGTATTTTTTTCTATGGTGTTTTTATGGGTTTTTTGTTTGGGTGGACTTCTGTTTGTTTTTTTTTCAAAAACACAAACTATTCTCGGACAGGCTTGTAAGAAAGGTTTGTAAGGAGAGGAATTCTTTTCTGTGTAAAATGACTAATTTGGAGAAGACAGGCAAGGTTTCAGGACCACACACCTCACTTAAATCTTGCAACAAAAGCAGTGAATATAAATCTAGGTTGAGTTTGAGTTAATAGTAATAAACAACTTTATAATCCAGAGAAAAGTTTGTTTATGGGGAAAAAAATCTACCAAAAATCTGGTAACTTTGTGATGACTCCAAGATTTTCTGGTTTTGGTATCTGATTTTGGGGGGAGTGTTCTTCCTTTTAGGTTTCTTTCTATCACATACTTTCGGTGGTGTGACTTCAGCTAGACAGTTTCCATAAGAAATATGATTCACTGGGTAATTTATGACATAAATTCGGGATGTGCTTTGGACTTCTCTTCCTGTTTGGTAAGAGGGGCAGGCTGGACTTGGAGATGTTTTGGAAGCCTTGGCTTTTGTTTCTGTGTCCTGGCTTGGTTCTGTTTCACATCTCTGTGTGTGAGGAAGGGTTTGTGCGTCCTGGAGTTCATGCCCTCCCTCTTCTTATCGCTTCATATTAACTGGGCTCTTAAAGATATCACCTCTCCAGGCAGGACCTGCCTTTCCTGTATCCTTGGGCAGTTGCAGATGCAGCAGGAGCAGTGGGGATCTGTTGGATGTGCTGTTCTTGTGAACCACATCTGTATGCTTGCTTTCTTGGAGTAGCTGGAATTTATTGTGGTGAGGAAATGACTGGGGGATAATGTACCTTCTGCTGATGCTTTGTGGGATGTTGAGGATTCATGCAATAGCATTGTTCCATGGATATACATTACAGCTTTTAACATACTGACATGATAGTTTAAAATCAGCATACAAAACCCAAATAAAAATATCTGTATGAGGTGGGAAACGCGACCTCCTGAACATAAGAGTGGGAGAGCCTGGGCTGGTGTTACATCTCTTGTGGTGTAGCCCCAAGAGAAATGCTTTAGCAGCATAAAAATGGTCACCCTTTTTTCCTCTTTTGCTGCTGCTCCAGCTGAGTGTTTATGAGGTTGGGTTTGAGGGGCTGCTGCAGTGGGAAACACAGATTGGCTGTGGTTAAGATGCACACAAATGTTTAGCATAAATATTTAGCAACAGGCATAAACAGGAGTTAAATGGTGCGAATTGGGATTGCTAAAACAAAACTTACAGGTGGCCATTTTCAAACAGTGACCTCTTCTTTTTTTTTTTTTACCTAGCACTCTATTTTTACAGGGCTTTCCTTTACTTCCACCTAAGATTTTTTTTTGTGCCCACAAAAGGCCGATTGCACCTGTTTGTAGATGAAGAGAAAAATAGTAGGGGAGATACAGGGTCGCACATCAGAGTGAGTCTCTGCTGGCAGGTGAGAAGTGGAAGGGACAAGTAATTGCTTTTGAAACCTTTCCATTATCTCTTCAGTTTAATTTTACCATTCAGACAAAAGAAGCAATTTTAATTTTACCATTCAGACAAAAGAAGCAGTTTTCATTCTCTGGAGTTAGCTGGATTTGCGTAGAATACAGGGACATCTAGGATTTCTTTAGGTCATATAAAAATGGGGAAATACCACAGAATGGTTTGGGATGGAAGTTCCAAACCCGCTGTTGTGTGCAGGCACACCTTTCACTAGTCAGGATTGCCCAAAGCCCCATCCAGCCACATCTTGAACGCTTTCGGGGATGGGGCACCCACAGCTTCTCTGGGCAACCCGTGCCAAGGCCTGCCCACCCTCACAGTAAAGAATTTCTTCCCAGTATCTAATAACCTGCTGTCAGTGAAGCCATTCTCCCTTGTCCTATCACCACATACCCCTGTAAAAAGCCCTTCTCTGGCTTTATCATGGGCCCCCTTTAATTACTGAAAGGGGGGTTGAATTAGTTAAACACCTTTTTACCACAGCTTTTAATGATGTTCTTCTTTTTAATGATCTTCTGGATGTTATGTGGAAGGTAAGGCCTAAAATGGTAACCTGAATATGGACACATGTTCTTAAACTTCTAGTCTGTAAAGTTTAGGAAAATAAAAAAAAATAAGGGGAGGGAGGAAAAAAAAAACCCCAAAGTGTGCAGTATTTGACAGGAAGCCAATATAACTCCCTTGAAACTGGAGTGGCATGCCTGAGTCAGTGAAGTATGAGCTAAGAATCTGGCAGAAGCCTCCTGCACAAGGGAAGGTTGAGGGAGTCTCTCAGGAAGCCTGAGTGCTGCTAAATGTGGCATGTTTGAACACGAGACTGACATCACTGTGAGTTCACGGTAGTGAAAGAACAAAGTATCAGCCACAAATTAGGCTGACCTAATTTTTAAGTCACTTGCAGACATTTAATAGCCCGGTATCTTGCTTGTGCAAGCTGTTTATTTCTATCCCAACCTCTGACTGCTTAATTTAAACCACGAGTTAACCCTCTAAAAGTAAAATAAATTGCTCTGGAAGGGGGGTGTGTGTGTGTTTGAGCAGTGCTACAGACTTCCTTCCTTGGCTCTTTTTCCACTCTGACCTCAGTTTTCACTCAAAGGAAGTGATTAAGGACCACCCATCGTCTATACCTTTATCCTTCAGGATCAGTTTTTGAGGTAAGAACCTCAGGATTGTGCACCAAAACCGAACTTGTTCCTATTGGCTGCTCACAGGCAGACTGGAAGTCTGTCTGAAAATTATTACAACACGTGCCAGTGGTACCAACAGGAATGGATGTAGAATGAATAAGTTATTATCAGACTTACCAGTATTATTTATTGCTGTATCTATGATCACTGACTGATGCTTCTTCCATTGCTGAATACTTAAGAAATACAAGGACCCTGCAGTTTGCAGATGATATACTACCTTCCAGGTATTTTAGTTGGCTCTGCGTGCCCTGAGCTTGATCCGTTCTGTTGATGTATTACTCCAGTTATTGCAGAAATATATTGAACTCTTCCAGCTTGGGATTACTTTGACAACAGTCAGTGCCTTTCTGGTTGCTTTTTGAAGGACTGTTTCAAACAAAACACCTCTACAAATTCTGCAGAAAGAGAAGATCTTGTTTATAGATTTGCACAGAGCTGTGTGTACCTGTAAACACACACCTAATGGGGTAATACCAATATATTTTAAGGGAGTATGTTTTGTTTCTCTTTGCTATTCAAAATTCTGGTAGAAGCCCAGAGAGGTTGCTACAAAACATTTCTTGTTGACTCTGGGTCTTTGAGTAAGCTGCCTATCAGATAATAACACCATAATTCACTCCCTTGGTTTGGTATTGCACTTTTCTCCCTTTCAAAAAATTTTTAAAAATCCTGTGTTGGTGGACTCGCTGTTTTCCACCATCTGTTCTGTTTCCTTGCCATGTAGATGTCATTTCAAGGAAAAACCCAATTGAAATTAATTGCTTTACTGAGTAGGACTGAGCTTACGTATGTGTAATGTCAATGTTTTATCTGCCCCAGCATTCCTTCTGAAGATGCTTCTCCATGCTTTTATCACTATGTATTAATTTTGTTTAGAGCATGCAGAGGGCTTTTCAAATGAGTTTGACAACAGATTTAATTAACACCTATTAGGTGTTGTTTCTTTTTTTTAACTTCTAGATGTTTATCTGTCCAGCTGACAGGACATGCACGCAGAGCAGGGCAGCGCTGTATTTTCAGACACAAGCAGGAAGAAACAAAGTATTAATGTTGACAGTTTGAAAAAAAAAAATAAAAAAAAAATTCCTTCCCAACTTTCTCATGCCCTGATGTGAAGGGGTTGAATGTGCATGTTGCCTTCCGGGAGGACTGGTGTCATTTCCTCAAGTGGGTGAAAGACCAGAATATTTTAACCCGTGTCATACTGTACCATGGAACAGCTTACAAAATCCCTGTTCTTAAAGGAGGTTGACTCACTTTAGTCATTCAGTTTAATTTAAGAGGAGTCAATAAAACGTCTGCTGTAAGAAATTCATCCCTGCCTTGCCCAGAAGCTATTCTGATTTACTTCCCTGATAAAATTACCATCATTATCCTCTGCTTTTAATCCATTCTGGTCCTTGTTCGAGGGCCTCAGATCCACCTTCTGTTTTAATCATATAGTGATCATGAAGCAGATCAGAGTTGCTTTTATTTCATTTTTGTCTCCTTATTTGCAAAGCCATATTATTTGAATGTCTCCCCCTAAAAATCTCTCAATAGGCAAATTTCCTTCTTCTTAGAGACTGACCATTGTCTGAAGGCTCTGAGGTCTCATTTCTTTCATGGTAAAACCTTTCAGAGAAGTAGCCTGGACTGTTATAACAGCTGTGCTTGATGTTTATTTAGTGGCTGCTCTTCAGAGCACTCCTCTTTTTAATCTGTTTCTCAGCAAAAGGATGACCATGCAAAATACAAAAGTCACTGTGTTGGAACCTTGGTGTCATGAAAGGTGCTGCTGTAAAGCACCCTCGTTAGATAAAGAGTAAAGATAGGCTGGAATTTCAGCAGCTTGAGGATTTATGAATCAGTTCAACACTTTAAGGTTTTCCCCTTTTTTTTTTATTTTGTGTCTTGGAAAGTTACAATAGAGTTGCTAATTCTGGGAAAATAGTAAAAGGTATTTAAATAAGGCCTGGAGGACTTATTTGCCAGAAGTATAAAGGTGAGTTTATATACTTTTGTGATTCACCCTAATTAAAAGGATGACTATGTCTTTTTCTGAAGCTAGCAGAAAAGTCCTGGCCTCTTAATAATGAAAGACTTTTTAAAAAAAGTTTCCCTTAAGCACAAATAGCTGAATTTTCCACTTTAAACTTGGGTGGCTCATTCATATTTCACTTAATGGTAATATGAAATTCTCTCTCTCCCTTTCCCTCCTTACCACCAAGGCTAAAAATGGGGGGGGGGGGGAAATGGAATATAAAATGTTTCTGAAAATTACAGGAAATGTCTGTTCCGTAAATAGCTTTGCCAGGGAATTTCCAAATGTGCTTAATGCTTATGGCTGAACTTGCAGCAGCTCAGTCTTCAGTCATGAGTGGATCCTGTTTGTAAAATGTGACGCCTCCTTCCAGTAAACTGTGCCCGGTGGTGACATGAGGGCTCTTGGGGGGCTGCTTTAAACACCTGATTTACTTCTATTTATTAAAAGTGTGAAAACAGTTTCCTGAGTTGGGAGCTAGTTTATTTGTGAGGACTTCAGCGAGGTGTGGATGTTCTTTACAAGCTCTTTACCCAGTCACCAAATATGACTGGTTGGAGATCTTTTCAAGGGCCTCCTGAAACAACCTTCTGCTGTGTGAAGGTGAAGGCTGAGACAGCAAGCAATAAGCATTTAGAAGATAAGCATACCCAAACTGAAAGTTGCAAATTACAGATTAAGTATTTTGAACAGCGTGTGTGTTTTTAGAGTTCTGTAGTTTCTCAGCTGCTTTATTTTCCTGTTATTACTTGGACTTTAAGTCAGCAATTTATCCATCAAAACAAACTGTCTAGTTCATGAACAAACTGTCTAGCTTACAAAGGAGCTAGAGCCAATTACCACTAGAGCCAGTGGAAAAGTTTTCACTGAGTTCAGTGGGTTTGGTTGGCAACCTTTGATATGATTAAAAGAGAATCAAAACTTGTGACAGGACACGTTAAAGAGAAATTTTTAAAAAATGCAGAGCACTGTTTTCCTTCTGAAGAAAGAATGGACACAACTATCAAGTTTCCTTTTTTTTTGTTTTTCCCCCTTGCAAAATGGCATAGACTTTTGATACCTTCCTGAGGCCAGTATATGTGCTCCCTTTTATCTGGACAAGCTTAAAATCACTGTTTCAATAGCACTGGAGTCAGAACAAATGGAAAATCACGTGTGGCCAACCTCACGTCTGTTTATGTGAAACCTGGTGTTTGTCTTGTATTGCCACATGAAACTCACGAAATAGCTTTCACTTTCCTTTTTGGGGTTGTGAAAGTGGAGTTTGTGCTTTTTTCCAGAATTTAATTTGCTTAAGATTTATATGTAGATTTGTGTAATATATCTAATGAGTAAAGCATCTCCTGACCTGGGATTCCCCATGGCCGAGCACAACTGATCTGTTGGTGTAACAGGACTTTTAGTAACCTATCAATAAATCAGTTTGAATTAATAACTTCTCTTGCAATTAAGATTGTGTCCTGCTGTAGCATCTTCTTCTTCTGGTTTCTCTTCAGGAGTGTTCTTAAGAGAGGTGGATGTAAGTTTGGTCCTTCTTTTTGTACAGTTTCAGTTCCCCAACTTGCAGTGCTGGTTTGTAAAACGCTTTCCAAGGCATTAGAGTTTAAAAATGTTTAAAATGTTTAAGTAACTAATTTTACAACTTCTTACTAAGTGGTGAAGTGCTGAAATGCATTTAAACAGTTCTGCTGTTGAAAGGAATACAATGATTTAGGGCAGTATCTCTTAATTATGCTCGAACAGTTTTGTGAAGAAGCAGAGCTAGTGGCAACAAAAGTCTGCAATTAAGGCAGGGTATGTTGCCTGAAATACAAGATAATTGTCCAGGCAAGATTCTTGGAGTAGATTCAGAGACGAGTTGCCAGTTCTCTCTCGAGGTGTTTGGCATCCCTAGCAGAGAAGAGAAGTCCTCAGGAATGTATTTATTCTATGGCATGGCCCACTGTACAGTTAACCTCAGAGCTGAATCTTGGTTTTTTTTCCATCTTCCCCCTCTTACAGGCTCTTAGTCTGCTGCAGAGCTGATGGGTAGGAGCAAAGGTAAAGAATGATGCGTTGCAGCAGCAGGCAGAAAGCATCTTTTGTGTGAACTGTGGACTGGCTGCTCCACCATCATGTCCTGATGAATCAGACGTGAGGGGCTGCTTTGTGGAATCAGCTGGGAGCAGCAGAAGACGTTCAGCTGAAGAGCTCCCTCCGAAAATGGATTTAACTTTTCTTTGGCCAGTCACCACCAGCGTGACCTCATGCATGCCTAGCACAATGGTGTGGCTGAGCCTCTGAGCACACAGCTCTCACATCACCGCGGCAAACCGGGGAGGGAGGTGCTGAAAGAGGCCTCGTTGTTGTCATGGCCGATGAGATGATCAGGACTCGACTCATTGGGGCTGAGAAGTTGGTGGCTTTGCTGGAGAGCGGTACGGAAAAGCTGCTGCTGATTGACAGCCGCCCCTTTGTGGAGTACAACACGTCCCACGTCCTGGACGCCATCAACATCAACTGCTCCAAGCTGATGAAGCGGAGGCTGCAGCAGGACAAGGTTTTGATTACAGAGCTCATTCAGCACTCGGCAAAACACAAGGTAGGAGTCGTTTTCCTCTTAGTCCTTGTAATTGTTTAAAGGAGCGGCTGGAAAGCAACTTGTAATAATTTTTACCTTAGGTATTTCATTAAAAAAACCCCAAACCAACAAAAAAATTCACAAAACTCCCCAAAACCTAACAAGACTAAGGGACCGAGTTCAGGTGAGACCCTTCCTAACCAAAGAGGGCATTGGTTGCTATTGCATTTATTCTCTGTAGCCTGCTCTTCCCTAAGTGACACAGTAACGGGGAGGGATTTAGGAATTACTCAGAAAGAATATTCTCAGGGTTCTTACATGTCTTGTAAAGCACAGTCCCTCAAATGAATGCTATTAAGGCAGAAAAGATTCTCCTCCTAAACTTCGAAGGATTCTTTGGGGTCTGGGGTGGTGAGGATTGCTTAGCAAGCAGTCACATGGTTTGCAAAGAAACTGCACCTCTGTCAATCCTGGCTCCTGCTCGCTGTTAAAAATGCTTTTCACAGGAGTGGTTTGATGGGTTTAGTGGTTTGATTTTTTTGTTTGTTTGTTTATTTGTTTTGGGGGATGAGGGATGTGTTTTTTTCCAAGTAGTGTTATCAGTGGAAAGAAAATAGCTAAGCTGTTTCAAAATAATGCATGGGGGGGATTTGTTTGGGTTTTTTTCTTATCCATTGGTATTTGTTTCATGTGCTTTGGATACAAAAATAATCATCTATGTTCTTGCTTTGACATGTTAAACATGAAGATGATGATGATGACAATGTTTGTTTTGTTTAGGTTTATTTTATACATAAAGTTGTACAGGTAACCAAAATGTGTGTGGCTCAGAGGCAGTTTAAGGTCTCTTTAGTGTTTATGTACAAAACCTCCAGAAGCAGAAACTGAGGCCTTCTTCTAAAAAGCTTAGCTTTTAAACAAATCAACCAAGATGCAGTGTTTCACAAGTGACATAAAATTAGCTAATGATAGAAATTTGTGGAGTGTGCTTCAACCTGCAGCAAATAATCAATTTACAAGGAATTGCATCTGATAGGCATATGAAGTATAAAATAAAACTGATTTGTTTTTCTTATGTACAGCTGCATAAGAAGTCTCTATATCTGAACTACTGTATAGCAAATACAGGGGAACCCTGCTGGAGCTGATCATGTGGTGCTTTTAATCATCTTCCTCCCTTTTTACTGTGAGTTACTTGTGTTTCAGATTGAAATTGACAGCAAGCAGGAAGTGGTGGTGTACGACCAAAGCTCTAAAGATGTGACCTCTCTCTCACCTGACTGCTTTCTTACCGTGCTCCTGGGCAAACTGGAAAAGAATTTCAGCTCTGTGTATCTGCTTTCAGGTAAGATGGACCAAAAGAGATCCCTTTCAGGTAAGATGGACCAAAAAAACCCCTCTGGAACACTTGGATAAGGAGGAGAAAGAGAAAGCTGTCGGTGTAGCAGATGTGTACAGTTTTGTAAGTGCTGATACAAACCTCGGTTGTAGCAGAGACTTTTCTGTGGTTCTTTATGCATGTAGTGACACTCATAATGCACATAGTGCTTGGAAATTGCATCTTACAGGGGATGTATTGCACAATTAGTATAGTAAGTGGAAAAGGATCAATGTGGGTGTTTTTAGATGCATGTGTCTGCTACTTTAGGGTCAAAAAATAGGAAAAGGAACGTGCTTCCCTGATTTTTTTAAGTGTTGTACATGCTAGGAAGAAAACCTCATTCTTACTGAGTTGGTACTACAAGAAGAACAAGGGAAATGATCTCCCAGAATTCTGGAGATTGGTTTGTGTGACTTTTTAAACTTCAGCTCCTGAAGTGGTAGTACTTTATTTAGGTCTTCTCCCTCACTCTCCATTTTTTTTTTTTTTTTTTTTTTTTTTTTTTTTTTTTTTTTAAATCCCAGGTCAAAGCACCACTAGAAATTCAGCTCCTTATCATACAAGATTTGTATTATTGTATTATTACTGAATAATTATGAGAGAGAGGGAAGTAACTCCAGAGAGATGCTTCCTCTTAGCAAGGCGGTTTGTAGTCATCACTTCAGATGAAAGTGATAGGGGAGAGCTTGTGGTACCGAGAGAACTTTTCCCAGGTTGTTTTTTTTTTTTTTTTTTAAGTGATTACAGAGAAAATGGATGATTTCTGCACTTGGACAGGTGTGTTTGGGGCTCATGTGGGGCTGTACTTACAGTAAACTGAGTAGGGTTTTGCATTGGCTAGGTTTGGTGCTTCTGTCTTATTTTCTGGCTAGGTAAGAATTACATCTGTGGGTGGTGGATTACAGCATTAAATTAAATAATTCTTCTTTCATATGAGCCACCAAATAATTGTGAAGTGTCTGGGCACAGTAAATGAGTAATGTAAGAGTGCTGAATCAAGTGGTTAATACTCCCTTAAACTCAGAACTGTTATTTAAAAAACAAACCCAGTCTAGAAGCAGTTCATCTCTTCAGAAATCCTTTTATTGTTTGAATACACAATTCTGCCCGTTTGTCCTGAGGGGTTTTTTTTAATAACCAGAAGCAGATTACAGCTCCATGCTGCAACCAGACTATTCACAACTTAATTTCCACGATGGAAACAGCTGTCTAATAACTGAGAATGGGACCTCGTGGCAGGGAGGAGTTGGAAAGCATCCTTAACAAGGCCAAGCAGAGTATCACGAAACTTCCCTTGCTTAAATTGCCCCTCCCTTGCTATTAAAAATCTAGCTACCTAATACATGGAATACAAGAAACCTTGAGGGATGTGGGGGGAAGGAGAAGGAGCTCGATCCAGTCTTATGGAAAGTTCCTTAGTTTATTGATCTGTGGCTCTAGGAAACCAGATAAAAGATGTTGCCTCAGCAAGTTGATGATGAACTCACATAAATGTTTATGGCCCATAATGGGAGTAGAGGTCAGTGCACCACGTAAAAAGAAGAACCTTTGGACTTGAGTTTTCCCTATGCCACTGAATCTGGTCTGTTTAAAATGGTGACCTTAAATAAACATTTTGGGTAGGAAAATATTTTTTTGTTGGGATAGAATAAGGAGCAGTCGACAAATATCTGAAATTCCTGCATCTGTTCTTCTTGCCACCCCCCATTACTGAGCAGTCAGTGTTTTTTTATTTAGATTGTGCATAAAGGTATGCTCTACCCTGGAGATTGTTTTTCATTGAAGTAAATGTTGTAGAGACCTCAGAGCAACCCTTACCAATTAATTTAAGCTGTTAGTATAACCTCATAAAAATATTTATAATCTGGCAAGGAATGTTTTCAGGAATTCAAATGCCTGTTTTGTTTCCTAATTTTAACAATATGCAAAATACTGAAATGTGGGTCCTGAAGGCTCAATCCCACTCCCATCATGGCATCTACTCATCTGAGTTAAATAAGATTTAAGCACGGGGATGTCACCTGATTCCTTCTCTTTCCATATGTTAAGAATTGGATTTATTTGCTTCTAAAATTGCCCTTACAGCTTTACACCCCTCCTCTCCAGTGCCTGTACACCGAGGTGTGGGTTTGTGTGACTGTGTTCTGCCTCTCATTATATAAGATCCACCTGACCCAGATGGAATCAGGGCTGTGTGTACTTAAATCCCTCTGTAGAAAACTTCCTTCGTGCTTGGAGATGGAGCCACCTTGAAAAGGGCTCCATGAAATTCTGCATTGTCTGGATAATTCACGGAATTACCAGAAGAGAATTACTACTTTTCAATTCAGTGGCAAATGATGGTGACATATGCAGTGGACAGCCAGTGATGCCCTAGGCAGAATGAGTATGTAAAGAAAGAGCAAACAGAATGAGTTCAGCGAGGTTGGACACAGATCCTGGAAACAAAATAGTGAGTTATTACCTGGGGACTAAACTTCCCAAAGAACTGTTTCATCCTTACCTGTCCCTTGCCTAACAGAGAGTGTGTGCAAAATAAAGGACTTTCATGAAGGATACAAAGAGATGGAAGCAAGTCAGGAACTCTCTTGTAGTCATCTTTATCCTGGCTTTTTTTTTTTTTTTTTTTTTTTTTAAGAAATATTTGAAATTGGAAGCCCATTTAAAGAAATCTGAGTATAAAGATGCTCGTATCTCCAGGGTACATTTACCATTGTGCTCTCTCTGCTTGCCTAAAGGAAAGCTGAATAATAATCCAAGTGCTCTCTATCTGCTTTGTCCCCAGAAAAAAAACATTCCTTGTGGCAGAGGAGCAGGAAATCTTAAGAATATTCTCTTGTAGGTAGAGCTGATCATTTCTGTGTCCTGCAGTGACCAGGGCTGCAAGACTCAGCTTCATTCCCAACTGTATGTCAGTCTTTCCCAAGGAGAAGAGCACACCTTCAAATGGTGGTCATCCATTAAGATAACGAGGTGCTGAATATCCTGCCAGTGTTCAGAGGAGGAGAGGCAGCTGCACAGTGATGCCAGCCTTCCCGAAATTCTGACTGGTTGATTCCATCAGAACAAACCTCTGTGGAAAGAGGTAACAGTCCTGCTGGAGGGATGCAGTATTCCCCAAGTGCTCCCATAACCTATGGAATACAGCCATTGCTGGTGGGGAAGAGTGAGAGAGGAGATGATTAGCTCTGAATCACCCTCTTCCAAAGTCTCCTTCTCAATTTTTAATGAGAGCATGGAAAAACGAGTACCCTTGGCTACAGCCAGTCCTTTGGGAACGTCCTCCCACCCTGTGTACTTAAAACGCAGTTTTCAGTGTCCATTTACTGCCATGGTTGTTTTAAGCACTTGAAGAATGGTTTATTACTTTCATATGTGTGTATCCACTTGCTGTCTTTCGACAGAGAGAGCAAGGTTTGACTAGAGCAGAGCTCTCATAACATTTCTCGAGCCCAAGAATAACTTGTTAAGTTTGCTTTTGTTTTGGATACCTCTGGACGCTCGTGAAACTTAATTGACTGCAATTACTGTGCGGGGTTCTTTTGTTTCCCTTTCTTTAAAGGCAGAAGGGGCAAAGTGTGGGTGTCCAATATGCTCTTTTTTTCCTTGCTGTGCCACTTGGCATGTGCCCCTTGGGTGGGAGGGGTTGATTGACCCCATTCTCACCCGTTCCTCCTCCCCCACCTTGTTTGCTTAACCTGCCTGTTAACCTCGTCCTACCAACCCTCCAAGGCAAAGAACTTCCCTTGCTACTGGCCTTGTGAAACACCTGAACTTCACCAGCCTGGAATGGCCTTGTTTAAACGGAGTGGAAACAGCGTAGATTCATAAAACTGATGAGTCAGAAAGTTTACAACTTTTCTTTTCTTAACGGCGAGGGAAAAAAAAAATCTACATTGCAGCTTTTAATAAACAGTTTAATGTTTGATGGGGATGTGACTGGGGAAGTGCTGTTAAGTCACAGCATTAAGGTCCTCTGAGGCAAAGTCAATGTAAAAGTTAGGGGCTTGTGTATTTTGTCTTTGCTATAGTGCTGTTTAATTTTTTTATTATTTAATTTTTTAAATTTAATTTATTATTTTTTTTTTTTTTACCTGCACTACTGGCACTAACCAGTATTTACAGTAACAAATTCTACATTGCTATTAGGAGAAAAAAAAACCAAAAGAACACCTTTGGTGAATGCAGAAATTAGGTGAGGCTTTGGGTTTAGGGCTTAAAATGATGAGTCCTAAATATTATGTTTTAGAGGTAGTCGCAAAATTTCCTGCTTTTTTATTGTTCTTTTCCCTTGAAAAGGAAAGTTAAATGGAAAAAAAAATGATAGCAACACTCCTTTAAAAAGGGATAGCAATATAATATTTATAAGTATGTGGTTATATAAAATTATGAATAATTATTGCCCTTAATGAAGAAGCAAATTTCGAATTTAACAAAGGTGGAATGTTAAATCCTCAAGCTTCAGTGTCTCTCCTTCTTGTAATGCTGTACATGCATGCAGTCCTTGTTTTTCTGACTTACCACTTGGGTCTTACCTCTTCTCCACTCCCTGCTTTAAAGTGATTGTGTTTGATGCTGAATAACACTGATGTACTGTCAGACATTTAGGTCTTGTGGAAGGAGGAAGGAAGTAGCTCCTGCTATGTTTTCAAGAATTCACTGAGGTGATGTGAACACCTCTATCTCACCTTTCTTTAGTTCCAAGTTAGGTTTCATGACTGTGCTTAAAAAGGATCAGCATGAAATCCTCACAGAGCAAATGCAGTGTAAGCTGGTTTTTAACTGTTAGAATTTGTATGTGCGTGGAGCTTTCATCTTTGTAGGGGTTGTTTCCATACTTGGACAGTTCTAGAAAAAGCAAGTTACACCTGGAAGGTCCCCTATTCCAACTGAGGTAGGTAAGGAGATTTAAAGAAAAAAATTTGCCTTGTTGCAAATGTTATTCTCAAATCGTGGAATTTGAAACAAAACCCATCACATCTTTTTTTTTTTTTTTTTTTTTAAGGCTCAACTTTCTGTTCTGCGTTCCCACCTGTAGACTAAATTATTTTCCAAGTGTTTAAGGTTTATTTTGAAGAGCCTGGTAGTTTAGCAGGATGTATATACAAGTGTGTTTTGTTGGTTTGTTTGCTTGTGGTTTTTTAAAGCAATTTTTCCACATACTCTGACCTGGAGTGTATTTTTCCTACTGGGAATGCTTTTTCAAATTGGTTCACTACAGATACTAAATAGGTTAAGGTATATTCAAAGGAAAGGAGGGTTCACTTGTGAGCACAGTAAAGGTAGGTAATATAATGCCAAACTTTAAGGATTTGAGGGCTTTGTGATTATAATAATAAAATAAAAATAATTGCTTGTGCAGCTTCTTTGTAAGGACTCCTCTTTCCAGCTGTGGGGGTGAGAGGATCCAGAAAGCAGCCAACAATGTTCCCAAGAAATAAAGAATAAGCAAATGAAACCAAAGGCCGATACTTGACTTCCCCTTCTTCCCCACCCTCTCAAAGAACTGCTTAAATTTCATCTGAGAGGCATTTACTGCCTATAAATTCAAAGAATGCTTCCTGTAACGGAGGGTAAAACATTATGCTGTAAAGAGGAAAATGTAGAAAGTATGTGAGAGAATTATTTTGCAAACTCTCCCTGTCATTCAGTGGACACACTGAACAAGCAGGATCTGTGCTGCCTGAAAAGGGAGTTGTCAAGCAAGGAGGAGGAATCGCAGGTAATAGAACAGAATAGAAAATGTCAGAGCCAAACCTTTGCTGTGTCCCTAGCTTTGGTCCTTTATTTTAGAGCTGTGGCTCTGGGATGGGCCTTAGCTTGTCTAACAAAACAGACAAGTTATTTATTGGTTTGTTTGTTTATTTGACTGAGCAGGAGTCGGTGTTCATCAATTGTTTGCTCTAAAATCTGATTGCTGGCTTTTTTTTGTTTATTAGATAAAATGGGCACACACTTGGCTATAACCTTGGTGTTTCTGTATTCACCAGTGATACAGACTTCTAAATCTAAAGAGTAGGCATAATACAGGCAATGGTAATGCAAGCCCTGACAAAATAGTACATTATCTTATTCCTGAATAATTGTAATTCATGTCTTCAAACTGGATGGATAGTGAACATAACATTTGGCAGATTCAGCACATTAATATTTCCAATTCCTTGCTGACAAAAAGGTGCCTCATTCTGAACAGCTTATAATGACTCTTCCTGCAGTTAAAGCTCTGCTCATCTCTAATGTGTGGAGGTAGCTGGGGTTTCTCACTGGGTTTGCAGCTTCCACCCTCACTGGCTGAGTGTTAAATGGTGAAATCAGCCAAGAGAAACCTGCAGCACACTGATTTAAACAGCTGCCTTAGGTTCTTCCTCATACTAGTGTATGAAGGTGAGGGATGAGAATGGGCCGAGCCTTTTAGTTCTTTGCTGAAGGTTTCATTGAGGTTTTTTTCTAACTGTGGGTAAGGCCAGTTTGATGACAGCTGGTGGCACAGATGTGTGATGCAGCCCTTGTGAGTGGGATGGAAGCCAGGAAATAGCCAAGCAAGAAAAAGAAACGGAGTCTAGAACAGACTCAACCTCATGTTTTATTCCCTTCACGCTTCACAGCTGCTGTGCCCTGCTGATGGGGAAACAGCCAAGGAGCTGTTTTGGTGACCACTGGGATTTTAGGTGGATTTAAATGTGTTATCAGTCATTCCACTCTGGTTTTTTGTGGTGGGAAACGGTAATGAAAATGTTTGGAGCCATATTATGGGTAGGGCCTATCAACTGGTGGAGATAAAGAACCAACAAGCATTAAAGGGAGCAAAGACTTCAGGTGATCTGCTAGGGGAGTTCATGGCTTGGTGAAGTCCCCCCTGTATCCCCTCTCTGCATCCCCAACCTGAGGTGGAGAAGCTTTGGCTTGGTGTGGCTTTGAAGGCTGGAACTTCTTCCAGTGTGCTGAAGGAAGTATGTTAATTATGGAGTGGCACTCAAAGTAGTAATGTAAGATTTGAAAAACAAACATTAATAAACCCATATTGATGCTTTCACCAAATTGAGTAAACTTCACTTTTTCATAATGAACTCCCGGTATAAATCTAATACAAAAGGAGGGAGTTGCTGGGGTGCAGATGAAAAGCCGTGCATGCTTTTGGTATGGTGGGTGCTGTGGCTGTTTTTCTAAAGTCTCATTTCCAGATTATTAAGAAGGGGAAGAGGCATCAAAAACTTCTGGTATGGGCACCGATGCCTACCCCAGCACGTGTAAGCTGAATACATACCCTCCTTCTCCCAGGTGGATTTGCTGAGTTCTCCAGCTCTTTTCCTGGTCTCTGTGAAGGAAAATCCACACTCATCCCTACGTGCATTTCTCAGCCTTGCCTCCCTGTTTCCAACACTGGCCCGACCAGGATCCTGCCTCATCTCTACCTGGGGTGTCAGCGGGACGTCCTCAACAAGGTGAGTGTTGTGGGTGTCCTGGGGCTCACCTGGGTGAGGATGTGAGTGCCCTGGATCTGTGTCCATGCCTCTGTCCTGCTTCATGGCTACAGCTGTGGCACAGCTAAAGCTGCTGCAAACAAATCTCTCTGCATCAGCTGAAATGTTCACATCTGGACACTCAGGGGGGTTGTCTAAAATGAGCTTTTATGGCAGCACTGCACTAAGAAACTTCTACTGTTTCTAAGTACATTTAGTAATTTCTGCTCCTGAAGAATAGCACAGAATGTTTTTATAGATTTAAAATAGTCAGCAAAGTCATCAAATGTGTCACTGGTAGGATGCTGGACTGTCATCCAGATGTTTAGAAGAGCTTGTCTCAAATTGCTGTAGGTCTACATTCCTATATATATCCACAGATGTTTGCTTCCAGGAGGAGATAACTCATACTGCTTCCAGTCTGAACCTATTTTTAGGCTATTTTTAGTTATTTTCAGGGCATTTTTGAAAGCCAAGTATTCATATAGAGGGTAATTGTGCTTTTTTGTATCTTTTCCCTCTTGCTTTGCCCAAACTGGGGAACTGCTTTGCTCTGGGCAGTGTTCACTGCCCTGAATTAGACCTGAGTGTCGGTGCTTTATCCCACCTCTTCAGTGTTCGTGGCTGCCTCTGGAAAATGCAAAATGGCTTCCACCTTTAATGCTTTCTATTCAAGTCCACATTTAAAAAAAACCCAAAAACCAAAAAACAACAAAACCCAACAAACCAAATTGCTGAAAAATTCTAGTAAGATTTCCAAATATTAAGATGTATTTGTACACACTGGCCTTATTTTTGCCTTCAGATGCTATCTGTGAGTTCTCATGATTCCTTCTATTCACCAGACATACTCTCTAAAATTAAATCGCCTCAAAAATATCTGCATTACTAATTTGACCTGATGGTTTAAAGATTTTGATATTCTATCAAGATGAGCCTACTCTTTCAGGATCTTTATAAGCTTATCTCTGAGTGAATGGCTAAGGAAATGCTCCTCTTGTTGCAGGACTGTCTGTGCTCATGATCTTTTAAAAATACTGAAGCTATTTGCCATTAATACCTCTGCTGATAATGCTTTATTTAGGAAAGATACACAAATACTTTATTTGTGTCCTTCAGCAGAACTAATGATTCATTCAGGAAAGTCTTAGGAGAATTTTTATACTTCTTACAGATTTCTTTCTAAATGTTTAAGTCTGAAAACGTCCATAAAATTTTTTGCAGTGTTGCAATACCGAAAACCTCATGAAAATTCGAAAAGTTTGTTTCAGTTTTGGGTCTCAGTGTGATCCATTGTGGTTATCTCTGTGGCATTGCAAGAGGGGACTGATTGCTCTTTGTGAAAGAGAGGGAGAGGAAATTCTAACCTAGATGGCAGTGATAGTGTCCTTTCTGAAAGTCAGTATAACAGAGAAAAAAAAAATCTGTGTTGTGGTTATGGGCCTGAACAAGCCTCCTGTTTACATCTCAAGGTTTGTACCAGCATTTAAACTGTAAAACTTTCTGCTTTCCTGCTTACATAACTATCCTCTTTCTTTTCTTCCAGACCTGGATTTTATTTCCTGGAACAAAATAACATTTTAGGGTGCTTTTAGTTTTCAGATTAAACAAGGCATAAAACGTAAATAGGCTTACAAAAGAGCATTTACCTTCTTTTCACGAAGTTGTTAGTATTAGGATTTCTGGATCTTCCTCCCATCATAATTCACTTCTTCCTCTTGGGTGCCTTACAAAGAAGGCACTGTTGTGGTTGTTACACTGGAGCAGGTTGCACAGGGAATGATTGATACTTTAAAATGGAAGGAGGCATAACTCCTTTCTTCAGCCTTAGTCCCAAAGACAAGCACTAATATTTTGGGGTGGTTTTTTGGCTTGCAGATCTCAGAGTTGGCATCTGCAGGCTTTTTGTTCCCATTTCAATAATCGATTCCACGTCAAAAAACCTTGCATAACTGTGGAATTGTGATGGCTTGAGTGTGCAGCTCACCAGTGTTTGTTTTAAAAAGAAATAATAAGGTTTTCCATTCTTCTAAATTCATTATTCCCCCCCACACCTTTTAGATCTATTCTGAACAAAAATGCATCGTGGCTTTTGTTCATCACCTCCCTTCTTTATCCACGAGAATGCTCATGACCCTCCATGTATTTTGTACCAGCTATTCCAGTTGTTGCTTCCTGCCCTTCAAGCAGTGACAACAGGGAGGGAGCTGGTTTGGAGTCAGAATTTCAACTCAGTGAGCTGAAACAAATGATCATTTCACAGCAGCTGATGCTGAAGGGCTTGGGGTGCTGGAAGGGGAAAGCTGTGCAGCCCAGGACAGTGAGGGAGGGATGCTGGGGTATCCCAGAGTGAGATCCCAGGAGTCCAGATAGTCCCCTGCACCAAGAAACCCATTCCCAGTGCCTTCCCTCTCTGGATAATTCCAGATCTTCCCCTTGCAGCACTCCTGCTTTTAAACCTGTCAGTATGCAACAGCATCAGCTCTGAAAGGCAGGCAGGGCTGAAGGGAGCTCGGGAGATGTGCAGGAAGGGAGAGGGGAAGATCAGTGACACACTGGAATTGTCACATTCCCTTAGAAAAAAAAGAAAGCCCCAGACTTGAGAGGAGACTGCAAGAGGCATCCATTTAGTTTCGTATTTCTCACCAATATCTGTGACAGGGCAACTTCAGATATGTGATCTGGAGAACACATACTCAGGTCAGCACGTGGGAAGTGTTTGTTGTCAGCTTGCACAGGGAGAACTTTTAAACCAAAACAGTAAAAAATTCATTCTCTTGCAAGTGATGCTTCAAAATAGCAGAAGGTATTCTTCTATTATTCCTGTTCTTTGTTTTTATGGAATTTGCAGTCCAAATGTTATTTGCATCCACTGGATGTCTCATTAGAAGTTGTTAAAAGAATTAAAAGCTGAGGAGTTTTACCTTTTTCTCAAAAGAATGTCCCTTATACAGCTAAAAGAATTCCAACACAATTTTCAGTTGGGTTTTTTAGCTTTGCAATGTGCCAGGGGTACCTTTTGCCTTCTCTAGGCCTAATCTGTTCTCTCTCCTAGGAGCTGATGCAGCAGAACGACATTGGCTACGTGCTGAATGCCAGCAATACCTGTCCCAAGCCTGATTTTATCCCAGAATCCCATTTCCTCAGAGTGCCTGTGAACGACAGCTTTTGTGAGAAAATTCTGCCTTGGTTGGATAAATCAGTCGATTTTATAGGTGAGAAGAAAATTCAAATTCTCTCTCTAAAACAGTTTTTTGGTCCCTCTTTGTGTCTGCCTTGCTGTTATGGTTGGAGGAGCCCTGAGTGCTTTCTGGGTGGGATGAAAATACCCTCAGGATCTGTGTGCACGATCAGCATCACTCTGCAAGCACAGAGGCAAAATAACACAGCAAAATAACATTCTGCCACTGCCTGTTCCAGCATGAGAGAACAAAAACACTTAAAGAGCACAGCTCTGCTTTCAGGCAGCCTGGTGGAGTCCCAGTATATTGTCTGCAGAGAGTGAAGTAGAAATTTGGACACAGAGCTCCTGTCTTGGCCTGTGAGCAGTGAGCTAGCCAAATCTGAGCTGGCCAGATTGTTCCATCGTGAATGCTTGCTTGTTACCTGGATATAAAATTAGAAACAATTACCTTTCCCAGACATCCAAATAGGGTGGTTTATGTGCACATTAAATTGAGGTATACTGTAGCTGCAGTGTGTTTCCTCTGTGTGTTAGGCTTTTCTATACTCAGTGCTGAACAGTTCTGGAGAAAATAAGTGATTTTTTTGTTCAAAGCTTCTGTGAGGTTTGCAATTAGCAGTTCATTTGGAAGTTTTGAATAATTTTAAACAACATATTGCTTTCTTTGCAAACTTTCCGTCATGGTAAATGCTGCTGACTTCGTCTCTTGCCATTTTCTTTGCTAGAAAAAGCAAAAGCATCAAATGGCCGTGTGTTAGTGCACTGCTTAGCTGGGATATCTCGCTCTGCCACCATCGCCATCGCCTACATCATGAAGAGAATGGACATGTCCCTGGATGAAGCTTACAGGTGACAAGAAATTTCCTTCTCATCCTAATTCTTTTCCCTGTTGGCTTATTTTACTGATGTTATAGGAGCAAGGGTAGCAGCAGACGTTTTACCTGGTGGTTCCCTGTCCTCTGCACACTCCTGTTTTAAGCACAGACTTCCTCCAGAAAAAAATTAACGGTGTTGAATAGATATCACACAGCTAATATTAATGGCCCACCTGCAAAATGGACTTTGCTCCAAGTAGGCAAATACATGGGATGTAAACTGCCTGTTGAATGTCTGTGTATTGTCCTGGTTCTGGCCAGGAAAGGGTGGAAGCTTGAGCAAGCTGATGTTCCAGGTTATCACATCAGCCAGGCTATTCCTTAGCATTGTTTGCTCTTTCACAAATTAAAAAAAATACTATTAAAAACCCAAACCCCCAATTAAATGCTAGTGTATACACAAGTACACCTTCCCTGTTTTCTCAGCCTGGGTTTAATGACTGCACACTCATCTTCTTTAGGTTTTTTTAAAATAATATTTAATTTTCCCAGTGAAACATATCTGTGCTTGTACTACATTTAGCTCCTCAAGGTTTCTTCCCTTGTTAATTCTTTTGTCCAGGAATGTTTCTTTAAAAAACAAAACAAACCCAAAACCAGAGGAGGAGGGCTTTGGGCAGTTTTCTGCTTTGCAGCCTGCAAAAGCAGAGTACTTATTTAGCTATGCTGGAAATCAGACAGGTAGGAAGCGTGCTTTTGTATTTCTATTACTGAGGTCTTTCATACATTTAGAATTCTGGTTCAGCAAAACATTTTCAGTATCCCTGCACCTTCTCCATGCTCAGCTCAGTACGTGACTGTGCTTGGATGGGCACACCTGTGCCAGTTCCTACAGCACCCAAAAAACAGGTGAACTTCTCTAGGGGTTTGGCAGTCCTGTTGCCCTTCACTGCTGAACACCTACGGGACCTGAGAGGATGAGCTTTGTTTTAAATGCTGCATTTGCACCTTTCTGTTTCTCTTTTTGATTATCAGTGCCAGTGTGGGGTAGGAATGGCTGGAACTTGCTGGGTAAGGTCAGAATCTGTCGTGGCTCTTTGTGTTGCCTGACAGTGATAAACAGGGTAGGAAGTAACAACAGCATGAGAGGTGGAAGGAACATGTGATGTCATCCCTTGGAATGATGGGAAAGGGTCTCTTGGCTAAAGCTCAAATGTTGTTCGTGCAAAACTTGAGGAGCTCTTGACTAGGTCAGAAACCAAGGTAGCAAAGAACCCACTGACGAAGGAAATAAGGAAAATGATGCACTCAAATCACTTGTGGACATCATGAAGAGTTAAAAAAATGCTTTCTTCCCCACCCACTTTATAGCCACCTTTAAGTAAGCTATAGAGACAATTGACAGCCCCCAGCATTATTTTGCTTAAAACTGCCCTTTTTTTAACTCCATCCTCAAGTTAGCTGTGCTTGATTGAACCCCTAGTTGAATTTAAGTTCAGAACAGGCTGTAGACATTTGCAACATTCACTTTGGGGTTATCCTAGGTCTGAGCAGCAGGTTCTTTAACTAATTAATGCTTTGTTTGTCCCTTCTTACCAGATTTGTGAAAGAAAAGAGGCCGACCATTTCTCCCAACTTCAATTTCCTGGGCCAGCTTTTGGACTTCGAGAAGAAGATAAGAAACCAGAGCGGTCAGCCTGGACACATCAGCAAGCTGAAACTCCTGCACCTGGAGAAGAGCAGCGAGCACGTGCAGGTCCCGGACGGGGGGCAGAGCAGCCTGTCCGTGAGCCAGCTCTGCATCGCTGCCGCCTCCGAGGCGGCGGAGCAGAAACCCACGGACTGTGGCAGCGCAGCACGGGGGCACCTGTCCCCTCTGGAGGATGGCATCAACGGGCTGCACGTGTCCCTGGATAAGGTGGAGGACAGCAACCGGCTGAAGCGCTCCTTCTCCTTGGATATCAAATCCGTGTCCTACTCCTCGAGTGGCAACCGCGTGACCGCATCGGTTCAGGGCTTCGCGTCCGCCGAAGACACCCTGGAATATTACAAACATGCAGCCGCTTTGGAGGGCGGCAGCAAACTCTGCCAGTTCTCCCCCGTCCAGGAGGTGTCGGAGCAGACCCCAGAAACCAGCCCGGACAAAGAGGAAGCAAACCCTCCCCCAAAGCCCCCGAACACGCGGCAGCTGGACAGCCAGGGCAAGCGGCAACATCCGGGGAGAGGCGGCGGCGGTGCCCCCGCGCAGCGCTCGCTCCTGTACCCCCTCCACCGCAGCGGCAGCGTGGAGGACAACCACCGAACGAACTTCTTGTTCGGCCTCTCCACCAGCCAGCAGCACCTGGCCAAGTCTGCCGCCGGGCTGGGCCTCAAGGGCTGGCACTCGGACATCCTGGCTCCCCAGGCATCGGCCACGTCCCTCACCAACAGCTGGTACTTCGCGGCGGCCGAGCCCTCCCATTTCTACTCGGCCTCGGCCGTGTACGGGCAGGGCGGGGCGTGCTCGGCCTGCAGCTGCAGCCAGCTGCCCTCGGGCTGCGAGCAGGCCTGCGCCGTGCGCAGGAGGGCAAAGCAGGGCGACCGCGGGGACTCCCGCAGGAGCTGGCACGAGGAGAGCTCCTTCGAGAAGCAGTTCAAGCGCAGAAGCTGCCAGATGGAGTTTGGGGAGAGCATCATGTCGGACAGCAGATCCAGGGAGGAACTGGGCAAAGTAGGCAGCCAGTCAAGTTTCTCAGGCAGCATGGAAATCATCGAAGTGTCCTGAGGGGCTTGTGGTGTGTCTGTATCAGAGCTGCTTCCCCCTCCAGGCTGCTCCCCCGGCGTTTGAGAGATCCCTGTAAATCTGAAATTGCGTGTAAAGAGGTGGGGGGAGGGAAGAACCTCGAGGCTTCGGTGTGAGCACAGCAAAAGGTTAGTACTGCAGAGAGGTGAGGAGTGAGCATCTGCCCGAGGACACCGCTGGGTTTTTCTCCTCTCCCTTCCTGAAGAAGGGCAGAGCCCTTCAAAGGTCTTTAGAGGAAGCAGTTGTATGCAGTGGATTGCACAGAGTTTCAGTGGGTTTTATAAAGGAAGCTCTCCTGGTTATCAGCCTTGCTCTGGTTCCACTGAAACGTGTTCCTACCTGTCAAAACTAAGTTTTGTTCTCCCCTCCTCATGCCCCGTATGTTCACCAGAGCACCTTAGCCCTGACACTGAGCCAACCTCTGGAGGGAGACCTTTTTTCCTGTAAGGAGACTGGGAGCAATTCCAAAGGACAATAGGGACTGGTTACAGCAAGGCTTGTCTGAACACACAGCTCAGACAAATGTAAATACTGGTGTAACTGTTGTTCTGATGGGTAGGCTTTAGGTGATTTGCTAGAGAGCTGCTTCAGAGAGAAAAAAAAAAAAACAGTACCTCAAAAATATGAAAAATAAACTAGGGCTTTATGGCTGCCACATGCTGGTAGTCAGTTCATAGCAATGTGAACGAGTAAGGACTAGCCACATTTGTGTTTTTGTTTGTTTTTTTTTTTAAAGCTGTCTACGCACAAGTGTTTCAATTGGCTCAGCAGCAACGCTTCAAAGAAGATGAATGAACCATACTTAGGACTGTTTCCCCCAGTCTTTTGAAACAGTGTTCACATTTTTTATATTAAGCTGGCTTCTGGGAGAGGGGCAGTTGCTTTGGCTCCTAAGCTGTAAGGGAGTGGTTGATAGGTAGGGTTACGTGCAAGAGAAGTGGCCACAACGTGCTTTTCTTGCCAGTGAATAATTCAGTAGGAGGCTCCTGAAGGCTTTTTTTGGTTTGGGGGTTTTTAGGGCAGTTTTTTTGGTGGTTTTTAAGATAAAAATGTGAGCAGTGCCACTGAGGAGCTGCTCTTCATGTATGGTCCCAGTCCTGTGTGGGGTGGGGGCCATGCAGGTGGTTGGGTTTTATTGCATTCCAACATGGACTGGGACTGGCTTTTCATTTTGCTGACTTCATCAGATAAAGGGAAGTCTGGCCAGCTACCCGAGGAAAACAGAAGGGGGCCTCCCTCCAGTGTCCCATCTCATAGTGTGGTGAGAAAGAAAGGGGGCTTTGAGAAGAGACAGCTTGGTCTTTCCCAGCACCCCTCAGAAAATCTGTATTGAGGGGAAACTGTGTTGTGTTGTCCCATTTCAGTGCAGGCAGCTGAAAACTGTACATCACATGTAACAAATAATTAACCCAGGCCAACAGCTTTAAAAAAAAATTTGTCAGCAGCAACCTGAAGCCCTAATTCAAGTGAGCAGCTTGGGTTATGTTAGGGGTTTTTTTTTTTACTGTAAGTTTAGCTAGTTTGTGACTCAAATCTCAGGTTTTACTATATTGAAAAGTGGAGATGATTTTGTCATTGTTTTGTTTTGTGGCTAGGATGTGACTTTTTAATTTCCTACAGTGGACTGTTGAAAATAGCACTGAAAGCTACAGCATTGATTAACTTGATCCTAAAAAGTGCAAAAGGCACAGAGAGACAGCACCAGGAGGCTCTGTTTGGGTCGTGTGTAGGAGATGTTGGAAGAAGAGGTAGCCCAGGCAAGGGACAGGTTGACATCACCCATATCAGGTGTTCATTGAACATACTGGCACTTGTGTCTGTTTACATGTCAGGTGAAAGCAATTACATCACAACTATTTCCAGCATTTATACAAACACACTCTGTGCGTGTGTACCTATGTAAACAGTTTAACAGTGCTCCTCTCTCAGCCAGATTTCAGGAAAAGCCCATGTCTGTGGTTTAAATCACTTAGTGGGGGTTAACACATATCAATCCCTGAAGAGAGCAGCAGGTTCTTCCTGTCTTTTGTGCTCCTGCAGACCTGTGTGTTCCCCCCTTCTCTGTGTTTGGGTTTTGGGTCTTCTCCTGTTTGGGGTTTGTTTGCTTGACTGCCTTCTGAGGAACTGAAATCTGGTCTTGTGGCTCCTCGTGATTTCCAGTAGTCCCTGAACGAATCAAAGCTGTAGGCTCGGTATTTTCAGGGGCTGAGTCCCCATAGGACGATGCCTTAACCCCATGTCCCACACAGGGTGGTGCCCTGGCTCCTGTCTGAACCAGAGTCCTGTCCCTGAACAATACTGGAAATGGTTTGCAGGAGTCTGGAAGGCAGAGTGGAGGATGTGAGAGGGGAAAGGTGTCCGTGTTCAGTATGGATACAATGTATGGCCATTGGTGTATGGCACACTTGGTGTATTTGTGTTCTGGAGAGCTGTTCGAGTGGTTTGGAGAGATGTGAGGTTCTCATCTCGCTGTGTCGTGAGCATCACCTGTATGTATGATGAAATAAAATCAGAAATGGTACCTGTTTATAGAGAAGGGCTGAGGAAGGAGTTGTGGAGTGTGCATTCCCTGTGCCTGTTTATGAACTACGTGGCTGGAGCAGCTTTGCACCCCTTGTCGCAGGTAGCAGTGATTTTACAGCACCAGCAGCCATTTAGGCCTCTTTCCGACCTGTTCCTGAATACTCCACCTCTTCTGCTCCCTTGAAGATCAGACTTCTCTGCCCTCAGACACTGCACTGTCTAATACAGGTATGAGTAACCTGCTCCTCTTAGTCGTGTTGAAGCAAGTATTTCAAATTCACTAAGTTACCTAGAATGATCCCCCTGCTTTTTTATCTTGCCTCCCATACTTCTTATTTGAAGATTAAGGTAATAACTTGTTTAAATACTTATTTTGACTGATTCTGTCACTCCTGAAGCATGCAGAGCAAGCTGCTTCAGAGAACAGCTCATACAAATCACAATGTTTGTGTAACAGCGTCTTCAAACCCGGGTGCAGCAGCAGCAGCTTTTTCTGTTCTTAAAAAGAGAATTTCAAAGCCTAATCCCAGAAAGGGAAATGCAGAATTCTAAGCCTCCCTAAAAGGAACCAAACCATCAGCCAGAGCACAAGTAACAACCTATGTGAGTTTCTGTGCTTATTTCCTACAAACAAGATGTAGCAACTCTCACACAGAAAGCTGCAGCCATTCCATGGCAAAACCAGAACCATGCTGATTAAAGGGCAGGAGCTGCTTAGCCTACAAAACAGGGTGACATGACAATCTAAGATTTCGCTGCTCCAGCTTCCCTTACCCTACTCCAAAGTCCACTTCCCATCACGGTAGCTCTGTTCCCTGAAGTTCTGCTTTTTGAAGAATGCACTTCAGCTTTCCTTTCTGCCTGCCTTGCAGGACTTGCTCCGCTCCTGTCCCCTCCATCCTTCCACTCCTGCCCCTGCCAGCAGACAGCTCTGTGCAGTCTAATGCCACCTCCAGTCAGAATCCAAGGGGCAGCTGAGATGTGCCTCATGCATGTCATCAAGACTTAATTTCCATTTCACTGACCGGTGTTGCTGGGAAGAGATCTCTGAGGTCACCTGGCTCATGGTGTAACTATCACAGTGACATTCCTAGAGTGGACTGAAAACAGAGCAAACCTCCCCCCAGCAGTGTTCAGGTACCCCTCCTTTTGAGGGGGCTGGGGAAGAGAGAAAGGAGAAATGTGCTAATTAGGTGAGCTGCTGTCTTTACTAACTTAAGTCATTAAGCTTGCTGCTTAATAAGCTTTGACTCACAGCACAAGTTATAAACTGATTTCTACAAGAAAGTGGTGGTATGAAAAGCCAAAGAACAAGGACCTGGCAGTGCTCCTGAGGACATCAGTGGGATCCCAATAAGACTGTTACTGCCACTTTTTAAATCCAGAATTACTGAGATTCAAGCAAAGTCGCCTACCCAGACATTTTAATTAGCTGGCCATACACCTGGCTAGCCTGTATTTGTTTCAATTTCTGAGAGAAAACAGAATAGATTAGCAGTTCACAGAAAAAATGTTCTGACCAAATCAAAATGCCCATTTATTCCTGGTTATGTTACTGTCCTGTTGCAGGACATCATATTTCATTTACCTTCACAGCGTCCCTACGAGGTCACTGCTCAGTCTCCACCTGTAAAAATACAGTAAAAAGACAAAAAGGTTTATTCTAGGCAGCTGACATTAGGAACTGCCCTTGGAGTGCTTTTCTCTCCTCTCTCGTGCCCCAGGATGACTTCTGAAGGCTGTAGGAATGCTGGAGCCCATCCATCACCACCTCGGACCTGCCCTGGCTCTGGGGACTGCTGGGTGAGCAATTCTCCTTCTCAGACTGGAATCACAGAATAGGAATTACAGAATACTGAGGTGGAAGGGACCCACAAGGATCATCAAGCCCAACTCATAAGTGAATGGCCCATCCAGGGATCAACCTCAGGAAACCACTGGCACACAGCCAGAGAGAGGGGATGGCCCACACAATGAAAACATGTATTTCTACTCCTTCTGTGTGAAACCTTAGAGGAGGGAAAAACACACTTTGAATATTTCAATATATTTAAATATATTTAATTTAAAATACATTTACTTTAAAAAAAAAAAAAAAACAAACCCAAAAACTCTTTTCTGTCCCCTTCACCAGATCTTCACAGAAAGCTGCCCTGCAGATAGGTTGGCACTTCAGCACCCTGTCAATGCTTTCAGTTACAGAAACAGAAAGAACAAAGCAAACCTCTTCTGCACAGGGAGCACACGGACCAGCGTGGGATGCAACAAACACCAGTGGCAGCACAAGCAGGGAGTTGCAACAGCAGTCAGGACCAGAGCAGTTCAGGCCAGCAGGGAACCACAGACTCACCCTCTTCCCCAGCTTTTCAGATTGCATATCAAGCAGCTTAGCTCATACCCCACACCACACACCCCTTCAGAAAGCAGAAAAGGGGGGAAATGCCTGGTTTTGGTGGAGCACACCACATTATCCTGTTCACAGCACTAAATCTGGGGCAGAAGTACCAGCTGGTACTTTCATGAAAGACACCTGAGGCCTTCTCCAAGAGCGTTTGGTTTGGAGAAGGGAATCCACAAGCAGGAAGGTGATTTCAGTCACATCTCAGATCTCCTGCTGAGCAGTGTGGGAGTGAAGCGACAGTCTGAGCATCACCTGCACCTGAAACAGCGTGTAGAGCAAAGCCAACAAGGAGCAGCCAAGCCACAAACAGCTCAAGGAGATGTGGCAGGAGATGTCCTCCCCCTAGCAAGAGGGCCCAAGACTCACAGTTAATGAAGGCCATGACAGTGTTTTAAATAACACTGTAAACTGTTGTTTGAGAACAGTTAGAGGGTGGGTGCTGTCTCACAGCACCGTACAAGAGACTGTCCTGTGGAACAGGTGATGACATAGGAGCTTTGGGAGAGGTTCCTTTCCCCTTTCAGCTTTGATTTCTTTCTGGTTAAGCTACTAGGCCTTTCACAGTCTGCCCTTGCTGCCTGGAAAGCTCTACCTCTGAGGCCCAGCAGCACAGCCAGTGTTCCCAGAACAAGCATTCTCTCCCATTCTCAGCCCAGTGCCCAGGCGTTTTCTAGCAGATGAGGAAGGAACAATGGAGCAATGCTTTGATCTGGTACTTCATGGCAGGAGGCCAGATGTCTAGAAACCTCACAGGAGAGAGCATCTTACAGGAGAGAACATCTCAAGGGCCCTGCCTTGAGACCCACTACCAGGATCTTCCCACTAGCACAGGCTCCCAGCACACCAGGGGGTGTGGGATATTAATGATCCCGTCTGGCAGACAGCTGAATGCTGCACATTTTAAACATGCAGACAGCACCGTTTGGACAGTCAGGACAAAAATGGCTGCAGCTGCTATTTACAGCAGGTCAGTGTTCCTGTGTGTCTGATGGCACAGACACATTCCATGACGGGCAATGATGACCCGCATGGGTGGGGCCACGACGAGCAGGTTCTCAGGGGTTAAGCCTCGTGTCAGCTTTTAACAAACCAAGTGTGAAATATGGCAGGAAGCCTGAACAAGGAGGTTGTATCCCGTGCAACACACAGCATGTGCCTGTGTACATATCACTGTTCAAACCTCTGGGGTGGGAGCAGCAGGCAAGGAGGCCCACTCTGCTGCCCTGGCTAAAAAAATCTGCTGAGCTCCTCACCCTCTCTGAAGCAGTCAATTGCTCTTCCCAGGGCATCATTCCAGGGGGCTTCATTTCTGCAGGACTCTGCTTTCAGACAGTGTTCAGCAGGCCCTGGGGTCCAACCACCACTGTGGTTCATCAGTTTGCTGATGTGGCACATCCGTTTGCTGCAGCCTGCATCACCAAAATTCACTTTACACTGTATGGCCTTTGGAAATGCAACAAGTGAACAGCCCTGTTGCTTCTTGCCACCAGGCAATAATTAATATCATCGAAAACCTACTGCATTCTTATTTCCAGATGCTCAGAGGAAACGTTTTGCTGATTAAAAACTCTTAAGTACCAAGATGTATCAAGCAAGCTGCCTTTGGTGAGTCACCTTGTGCCGTACTGGAGGCTGGTCTGTCCCTGACTCTCAAAGAGGGCTGTCCTCACCCACTGGAACTGCACTCCTGGCATAAACCCACCCTTGGGGTTCATGGGCACCTCAGCCTCCTCACCAGCAACAAAACACACACAAACCTGGCTCCAACCAAACACACACAAACCTCCCCTTGCCCAGCAAATCAAGGGCTCCTCACTCCTGGTTACGTTCTCTTTCTGCTGCGACCAGAGCTGCCGTGCCCTGGTGATGCAGGCTGTTAAACCCCATTTCTAGATCTAGAAATACTTGTACAGCAGCCTGTAAAACATCCCTGGTTTACACAGGGAGAACCCAAAGCTCAGAGAGGTGCTGCACAGTGGCAGCTCAGCAGGGCGAAGACCCAAAGGACTTGTTGTGTCTCTGCACTCCACACACTTGGAGGGTAAAGAAGCAAGAGCACCTCTCTGGTAGAAAAGACAGCACCAAGGTAACTGGAGTGTCCCAGTCAAAAAAGACACCTTATGATGTCCAACTTTGGGATGCAAAGCGAGCAAGTTGGTACCAGTGCCTGTCAGAACATGAAATGCCACCAGCTGGGGCATGGGGACATTTACAGGGAAAGGAGCACTAAAGCTTGCTTAACACTAACAGACATATCTAGAACAGTTATTCCTTTAGAGGCTCATAAATTAGCAAGCCCATAGAAACAGAAACCTCAAGGACATGCCAAAACCTTGCCATGCAAAACATGTTAATTATGATAACAGGCAGATTGTAATAAGCCAGTCCCTGGCTCTCACACTTTCACCTATAAAGCACACATATTTCCTAGGCCAGGGGATGTCAGAAACACCTTGCAGCCATCTAATTGTCTAAACCTCAGTGGCACAAAAATCATATTAGAAGGTTCATCACACCCTGTATCCCTTTGAATTTTTTGTAGTAAAAAAACCAAAAAGTCAGATGAAAGAAAACTCCTCCTCTGTAAACCCCAGCTAAGTCACAGCAACGAAACAAATGTCTCTGCACAGGCGGTGACAGCCGTAAAGGAGACAGGAGGGCAAGAGGAGGGAGATGAAAGAAACGTAAATCATCTTCCCCAGCCGGCAGGGCAGGGGAGCTCCTGCATTCCTGGCTGTGCAGCTCTGGCAGCCGATGCCCCGGCACAGTCAGGCAGCGCTTCCAACACCTGCCAGCGCGGCCTGTCGGGAGCACTCCGTGCCGGGCTCCGGAGCGCGCGGGACGGAGAGGGGCAGGCTGCGGCTCAGCTAAGCCTTCAGCTCCCGCTCAGGTTTCATGCTGAAGGGCTCCAGCCGCTCGCTCTCGGGCAGCATGCTGTTCAGCCGCTCCATCAGCGGCACCGTCTGGTCGATGCCCATCTGGATGCGGCGGAGGATGGCGGACATCTCGTTGACCTTCTGGATCTGCTCCGCGTACTTGGCGTACTTCTTCTGGCGCTCCTGCATGAAGCTGTAGAGGGTTTCCACAGAGAGGTCCATCTGTTTGAGAACAACAGGCAGAGCAAGGCACGTTAGGCCAGCTGTCACCTGAGGGCTTTCGGCACGCTGTCTGTCCTAAAAGCGACCAAGAACCGCCTCGGATGCCCCACTGGAGATACCAGAAAGGAACAAAAGAGCTCCTCGGGAGGTGCACAGCCAGTTTGTCACAAAACGGGATCCACAGTTGTACAACCTCATCTCTACACCCAAATCCCTAAGTGTGTGATCAGAAGATTCTTTATGTGCAGGACTGAGAGCCAACAGGCACTGCCAGGGACTTCCCCATAAACCAACATACATATCCTCCAAGTTACACAACTCAGGGAACTCACGGCCTCTGCCTACACCTGTGGGATATTTTCATTGGAGATTGTTCATTTGTAAGCATTAAGCTCTTCCACACTTGCCAGGGCTGACTTTCCTTGGTTTAGCCAGGTTACCCTGCAACTAAGCCACAGCCATTACTACTGCCATCATCTGGAAAATTCCTGCCTCGAGAACCACAATGGATTGCTACTGTCCCTAATTTTCCTGAAACCCCAAAATAAGGAGTGTTACAAGTGACCCCCGGAGAGACATTAAGTAAATTAGCCCTGCAATTAAACACACTGAGTCCCCAAACATGGCTCAAGCACCATGACAATGACAGGAACTGCAGTGCTGTTCCTGCCATTGAGTGATGAAGTCAGCCTTTATAACTCACAGTCCGATTTTCTCTCCAGCCAGACCTGCAAACCCCACGCAGAATTCAATCAGCACATGCCCAGGGGGCTGCTGAGGGAAGGACAGAAACACTCACACACACTGAGCAGTTTTAGCCCACTCTTGTTTTTCCACGTCTCTCCCATCTCGTTACTCCCAGAGGAAGGAGGTCACTGCTCACGGTGAAGCAGCCTCAGCTTTCAGGCTGAATTCTCCCCCTTTGCCTCTGTGCTTTGCTGTGAATTCCTCCCTCCACACTTTCATGCACGGGATAAAATAAAACCGGCAGAGCAGGAAACTCCAAATAGAGTGGAAACAATTTAAGCCTACACAGGGGTTTCTGTTAAAACCCCAGCTAAATAATTTAGTAGCTTGGCACGAGCTCTGTAAACTGGAGTGTGTAAAAAGCAGACCACCACCAACCAGTAAGTTGAATCCAGTGCCTAAAAACATCCTACCTAACGAGCCAGGGGCCTGGAGTGGCAGCCAGTCGGGAACCTGCCAAAAGCCAGCACGCCTCATTAAACGGAGCAGTGTGGGGACCCAGGCACAAACCTCCTCTAGTTCTGAACTTCTCATCCACAGGCAGGTTCTCCACGTGGCCTCACAGCACTGCAGAAGAGGCAGAGCCTGCACATACCAAGCTTTCAGACAAAAAAACGCCAAAGGCCCCCTTTTCTCTCTATTCCAATAATTTCCATTTGCTGACTTTTAGGATCCTTGTGTGTGTGTAATGTCCACTTACGGGTAGGGAACGCAGGAAGAAGCTGAAGCTGACCTGCAATAGGAGAAAGAGATGTGGAGTGGCTTCCAGGCTCTCTGCTACCTTTGGACACATTCACAATGGCCATTGAAAAAGCTGCCTCCCAAGAAAGCAGAGAGGGTGGGAGTGAGTGTTTCCAGTGGTTTCCCTGTACCCAGCAGTCAGGTTTGCCTGCCACAACAGGGAGGACTGAAGTTCAGTAACTGTGAGGAAAGGTCAGTTTTTACTCAGACTGAGCCTGGTATTTCTAACTGTTAAAAAACAAAGCCACAACATGTTAATTCCTGTAGATAAATGCCAATGTCTCTTTGCAGCTTTCCTTGAAGCCTTGAGGCCTAAGTACACACTTACATCCTTCCTGCCTCCTCCCCCTCCAAGCAAGCTCCTCTAATCCTTGTGCTTTTACCTTTCCTGGCATGCAGTCCCATTCCTCCCACACTTGGACAGGTCCTTCATACTCGGAGGGTCAGCTCTATTTACCCACCACAGCGACCAAAACTGGCCTTTAGTGATCCATAACGAGCTGGGAACAGGCATAAGGATCCACTTAATCCCAATCCATTTAATTTCATGCAGTACCAATAAAAAGCACCTGGAGAATGGGAGCTGAGGCAGAGTCTGCTCCCCTGCCCACAGCCAAGGCAGTCCACAAGACACCCTTGGGGGTCAGTGAGGGTCAATCTGCCTTCTCTGAACAGCTCCCATCAACTCCCACCTCCCTGGCACGAAACCCTGCTGAATTCTCCTCTGGAAAATGCTCATCCCCAGCTGAGAGGGACAGAAGAGTTTGGAGAGTTAAAAGGCTGGACCTGAAGCCTGCAAAGAAGGAACAGAACAAAGCCCAGCATGTGAGGTCAGAGTCCTAATTCTCACCCAAACAAGAAGTTCTGCCCAACCTGGACTTGAGAAGTTCTCAGGGTTCTCAGTGAAGGGGTGAGAGCTCCTAACGCATATTTTATTTCTTTCCAAAAATCATTCCTTCTCTTAAAGCAGCAAACCTGAGGCTGGACATGCCCAGAGTAGAAGACAAGATTTTTCTTCTCTTCCTACTTGAAAAGCATGTTTTTCTTTCAGAAGCATAGTATGTAGTGTGTATATATATATACTTCTATAGTGTGTATATATATATATATTTACACTGTATATATACATATACTATAGTGTATATATACTTATTTCAGAAGTACATAAAAATGAACAAGCCTAAAACTCACCTTCCAGCATGAAATAATTTTTTAGCACAGCCAAACAGACATTCAGAATTTGTGCCTTTTTCTGTTTCAAAGCTCCTGCCTCTTCTGTGGATCAGCATGTGGATTTATGCCTCAGTTTTCAAATTTTAAACATGAAACGGCATCGACAGGGCTGTTCTTTTTTCCAAATAAAAAGAGATTAATAATTACATCCAACAACAGGGCAAGATGGATATTTCCCCACTTAAAGGGGCCCCAGCACAGCCTGTCCTGCCTCACCATCCACACTGTCAACCCCTAAGAGTCTCCTCTGCATTACACAGGCCCATTTGTGACAGCACGCTGACGAAACACAAAACCCACTGAGGATACTGTCAGACATCTTGCACACCATAAATTCTTGCATTCATTTAAAAATTTTTCTTGGCCCACACTGCCAAGCAGAATAAAGACATTAATTTAGCCCACAAAAAGGCTGAGGTCAGCACTGGCCACTGCCCAGTTCTTTTCAGGAGACCACACTGAAAGCAATCCAGTGCCCATTTATGTACATTTACATCCATCTCTTACCTGGCACGGGTTTACAGCACCTCAGTCATGGGCACATCAGCGCCCTGAGGTCTCAGAAACAGGGGTCACATCATCTTAGTTCATTGACTGACAATGAGAACTGCAGCTAGGCACATCTGCCCCGTGTGCAGGACGTGGCTGCAGAAGTTCATTAAACTTGGAATCAAATTTCTAGAGAGGCACTGCTGACATACACAACAAAACAAATACATCTGAGGATGCCTGGACATTCCCAGCTTCTCCACTCCCTCCTAAAATGCCAAAAAGGCAAGATAATGTTTTTTCCCCCCCCACTCAGCAACAGCCTTCAAGAGTTCAACTAAACATCCACATGTCCTGTATCCTTCTGTCCTGACAATTTGCTCTCATCTCCCACTCCCTGTGTCTGCTGTTCAAAAAGACACAGCTATGGGGGTGCAATCCTTACTGCAGGAAGTTCATTGGCTAGAACAGCACTCAGAGCACAAGCAGCCTTTCCTTCACACTGTCAGGTGACTGAGGGGGGCTCAGTGAACCCCTTCCTGCAGCTGCACAGAACCCCCATCAGAGTGACAGGCAGGAACACGACTGCACGGAATATTAGTAAGGATACTTTTCAATCAACACACTTTAACCTGAAGACAGCTCCTCTCTCTGTACTGCCTGAAAACAAATGTGCTGAATGAATGGCCTTTTTTAACCCTTCCCCTCTCTCTTTGATGATGCCACGCAAAGTCAGCACAAGAGATCACGATGAGTTCCTGGTGATGGGAACATCTTCTGCTTCTCCCACTCAGCACACACAGGTAAGTGATAAACTGACTCCAAAATATCTACAGTGAAACCCATGCCTGGGTTCAACACCACATATATTCATCATCTCAGTCTTTCCAAACAGCTGAACCATTGACAAAAGCAGGTGAAACTCGAGGCACTGCCAAGCAGCAGCCATGCCCTTCTCCTTCAGATGAGCCGAGTAATCACAAGCTTGGTCCTGCACCTAAATTGTTGGGGGAGAACAAAACAAATTTAATCTTCCCAGCCTCTCTCTTCTTCAGTGGTTTGGTTTTCTGTCCCATCAGCTTGCCTGACTCACCTACCAGCGGGATCATGTGATAAAATGCACCTTCTTTCCCCTTGCCTGTGTTCCTGGGTTCTAACCCAGTGCTTGCTGTGGCTCTATCAGACTTCACTGCACAGGACTTTTGAAAAAACAGAAAGGAAAAAAAAAAAAGTAAGCTTTCTAAACTGTCACCAAGAAAGGTTTATAGTATTGTCTAGCTCATTGTCTTTGACTAGGAAAACCACCTTTTTAGAGCTTTCAATTGCTGCTTTCCTAGAACAATCTACATCCATCTAAGAAGCCATCTCTAAAATTTATCATGGCAAAAAAATAAATTAAAAATATAAAAAAAAAAACCCCTCCACCCAAAGAATACATTGAACCTATGTGTGCAATGTTCTCACAAAACCTCCCTTTTGTGGAATACAGTTCCAGAGAAATTAATAAGAAACTCCTGGTCTGTCTTCAATTAGCTGTTCCTGGAAAAATAAAAATACATCTCTGTAACAGATCTGTTGCCTACATGATAACTTGCACAACTCTTATTTCAGACTACCTAATAATTCTGCTCCAAAACACACCCTTCAATTTCCTCATTTCCTGATTTTACCCTGCTGATCTAATACTTGTTCAAACATTCCTATATCCAGCCAGAGCCTGAATACTATAGGACAACAGCAGTTATAAATGTTCTTTACCCCTAAGGTTTTATCATAAATTTCAGTTTTGTACTTTTAATACGTCAAAATTCAGCATTTTATCCAGGCTCCTGGAGGTAGACGACACATCCAGTCAGGAACAACACCCACATGAATTAATTAACAGTAAATCACATGTTTCACTAACTAATGTTCTAATAATGTTCTCACATAGAAACATTCATGCCCCAGTGATACAGGAACATGAAAAAACCCCTCCCCTTCATGAACACCAAGACAGACAGATTGCTTGTGCTAAGGCTTTGCAACACTTTCAACATGAAGTCATCTCTCCAAATCACATCTGATCGTTGTCAGAATTCTGATTATATTCTAATAATACAGGATGACCTATCGAAAATGAACTCCCAACCGCTGAAAAGCTCTCTTAGCTCATTTTCCTGACACCTCCACACCCCACCCCAATTCTCACTTCAATTCAGCACTGAAGCAGGAGGTATCTCCTGACAGCTGGTGATCACAAGCTAATCCTGATGGAAGTGTCACTAAAAGGTTTAGCATCCAAGCCTTGGGATCTCCACTGACAGTTTCTTAAGCACCTGAGTTCTATAACAGTACAAACCCTTCTGACTGCTAAGATGCTTGTTTAGTTTCCTGCTCTCCCCTGGAAGTTTGGTGGTGGAAAACAGGGCACTGGCCATCTACCTCAAGCACGCACCACAAGACATTATATATTTTAAAAGTAACAACTGTCAAGCTTTTTCAAGAGCATTTTCACATTCTGATGCTGGCTGGTTAAGACATCACCCCACCACTCATGTAATTAAAGTTACTTGCACAGCAAGCTGGAGAAAAATGAGCAAGGTCAACTAAAAAATAGGAAGCTGAACATGTTTCCAGCTTCATAATCCTGCACATTTATTTCATGCCTGTTGAGACTCCAGTCTTTATAAACAACATTTCACCTCAGATGAGATGAGAAATAAAGAGCTGGCTGCATTGTCACAGTCCTCATCAATCAACTTTCAAACTGCCAAGGACAATATTGAAGGTATTGATTTCTTACAGACCCCTGTGTTCCCTGTTTTTTTTTTCTAAAAAGCATTAAATCCCTTGAAAACACAGAATGGCAATCAACACCTCACTCAACAGAAACAAACCAAACCAAAGGCCAGGCAAAAACACTTCCACAAAGCTCCCCCTTCATTTGAGTTGATTCTCTCAGTTGTCTGTCAAATGCACTAGACTTGCTTCTTGGAGGAAATAATGTTTTAGCACCTATTCATAACTCTGAATAGCTGAAATATATTGGGAGACATGATGTCATGCATGTGTGGCTGCAAAAGTTATTTATTTGCCAAGTAGTAAGGGATTTATTTCTGGACATCTTAACTAGAGAAGCCAATTACATTCACTTTTTTGCTGCAAACTGATAAAGAAAGAAAATCACCACCACTAAACTGAAATAAAATCCATACCCATATTGTTCTGGAATCCATGTTCAAAATAATGAGCTAATGCCACAGAGGAGTTTACAGGTGTGAAACACTGCAATCTGCTGCGTGACAAACCAATTACTGATATTAATGCCTGCCTGGACAAAAGTTGTTTAACTCTTGAGAATATAAAATTATTATTATTGGCAGTATGGGGTTTCTATGGCAACAAAAGCCACAAACAATAATGTATTTATGTTTGCTGTTAGGGCAAAGCATAAGAGACTAAGAAACTGGCTTTGAAATACATTTTTAGCACAGTTTATTCTACTTGTTTGCCATTCCCTGTTACTCACCATCCCCTATCACATTACTCCGAAAGTCTCTCCCTGCCACCCAAACCAGATGAAGATTTCGTGTAAGCCAATCTTCATCCTGCCTGATTTCCTGCTTTTCCCCAGCCATACCTTTAGCACTGATCAGCATTTCCCTTCAAACTCATCTTGGACACCTTTCTTTTTTTCAGATTCTAAAATTCAGGAGCAAATACAGATCCAGCCAACACACTGCAAAGAAATTCTGGATAAAGTGGGAAGTGGGATGGATAGCGAAGCTAAACTGTTTTGCTCCCTGAAGTTAAGGAATGCACAAATGTTTCTGCTCAGATCTGCAGTAACTACTGTCATGCAAGCACTCTTTTTTTCTTTACTGATTCTCTTTCCAGTTAAGAACCCCTGTAATTCAGGCTGTGTGCCCATTACAAACCACCACACTCAATTATGAGTTGTCGAGGACCAGTAAATTTACAAAAGTACTTCTGAGTTGTGACAGAATCCAGGAAAGCTTTTTTTTTTCTGGCAACACAGACAGTGAACAAAAGATATCTGCCCCGGGGACATTTGGCCAAGGAAAGACTAAAAAAACACTGCTGGCTGCAGGCAGGGAGAGTGCAGCACTCTGAACAGCAGGACAGTTACTCCCTGAGCATGGTCAGTGAGAGCCTGAACGCTGAACACACCTCAGACAAGTGTAGGATATCACTTGATAAGTCTGTTATCAGAGGAAAAACACTTCAATGTTAAAGGAAGGAAAAGGGAAATACTGGCTACCAAAATGAGGATGAAAGAATCCACTGTCCCAGCTCATGCTCTTCACAATCCACTTTATTTTCTCTTTCATTTTTACTCCTTACTGGTGGTCAAAGCTTTGTGTACACGGCAGAACCAAATCACTGCTGACAAATGGGTGATGCCAAAAGTGATTTCCTTTGTCTGCACTGGTAACAAGAGACGTGCCCTGCTCCAGTTCAGCTGCACCCCCTTGTTGTCAACAGCTGTCACCAGTGGTTCCACTGGCTCATCAACCAGAGCCCAAACAATTTGGAAAGAACAATTTAGGCCGGCTGGGTCCCACACAGCTCCTCCAGAACACACATGCAGAGCAGCCAATGCAATTTAAAAATTATTAGTGTTCATTTCCCCAAAACCCCACAGATCTGGCAGAAGGATTTGAAAGCATCTGAAGTTACTTAAATGTTGCGACCAAAAAAAAAAATCAACCCCATATCTGACTAATCAGTTCCCTGCATTCCTGAGTTGCCATCACTTTGTCAGAGGAGCCTGTTATAAAGAAGCCAGTGAGAATATCAGTATCATAATTTTATTTATTTCAGATGAAAAATAAGCACAAGCTTTACAAAGTGGAAGAAAACCCCCACAGCTAATTTGAGAGGGGCTCTGCCACTTGCCCTGCAGAAGGCAAGCCCAGTTAATGCAGATTGTACTCATGGAGTCCACAGTGACTTCAAAATCATGTCAGCATTCCCTCTCTCACTTTAAGAGCCAAAGGAATTAGAGTCTGCTTGGGTTAATGCAGTACACTGCCATCAGGCTGGCAACTGAATGCCATTTCTGAGACTGTGTGATCTGAGTCACCGACATCTGCGAATATCTCTGCATCTTGTGTAATAGCTGGCCTCAGGTCCTGATACACCAAAATGAAAAGGCCATTTTAATGGCTCCCATATTACTTTGGACTGAAAACTTCACGATGACAGCAGCTTCTCAAGACAGCCCATAAATCACATTTATTGTTCATTTTGTCACGTGGGGTTTCCTTAACTCTAAGCCAATAGAGCCACAACAAATCAAGGTCAGTGTTCATACTGCATGAATAAAAATTAACCATGTCTTCAAATTTTTTTTTTTTTTATTTACTCTGAAAGGTATTTGGTCTCAAGAACTTTTGACATATGCAACATTGACCAGTTCTTCTACACATCTGGGAGTGTCTGAGAAAACACTCTCAAACAACATCTCCTCTCACACCAGCCTGTCTTGAGTTAAAAAAAAAAATTTAAAAAAAAACCTGTCAGCCATCCTACTGCTTTCAGCATCAGTAATCGCATATGAGAAGGACAGTATGCTCATTCCAGGAATTAATTCAATCCCAAACAGCATCATTCAATATTTAAACACACCAGTGATTTCCAAATGATGGCTGACTGCTAAAGCAACAGCACAGGAAGACCTTTTTGCCACACAGATCAGAAACAAGACAGGCAAGTCCAGCTCTTCAAATCCACTGAAGTGCTGCCTTCTCCAGCCAGAGATATTTGGATAGCTGTTTCTTTCCTTTTATCAGAGCCTAACTATAAGACATAATAAAATGTATACTACACAGATCTAAATAAGGAACTCTACCTTTAGAAACATCAGGAATCTTTCACCTCTTCAACAGCTCCTTCAACAGCAGCACTTACCATACCAGAAGAACAGTCAGGAGTGTTTATGGCCAGGAATCCCAGGGCATAACCAATGAACACACAACCCAACAGCAACCACCAGGAAAACCTGGGAACGTCGCTCCAGGCGCGCAGGGACGAAGTTTCTCCACAGAGGTCGCTTTGAGGCAGATTTGCTGCAGGTGACACCCAGCTACCCAGGGCAAGCACTGCATTCCCTGAAACCCCGAGCCCTTCCCCCTTACCCAAAGGACACAGGGCAGTACCTCCTTGATCCGCTTGACGAGCGCGTTCTGATCGAAGGCGACGGCCTCCGCGCACTGGTGGAGATGGTCCTGGTAGCGCAGGCACAGCTGCAGCACCTGCTGCGGCTCCAGCTTCTCCAGCCTGCTGCTGCTGGGAGAGGTCTGCCCGCTGAGGAGCCCTGCAGAGGAAAGGGACGACCAGAATCCATCTGAATGGTTCAGATTAGCTCAGGTGCAGTCCAAGAGACGACGGAGCAAACCCGGAAGAAAAAATAAAAAATTTATGAGGGGTAGCGAGAAACTAATTCAGAGTAAGTCATGGATGTTTCAGCTTGGTTTTCAGTGACACTGAGTCCTGGTTTTTCTCCTCCACAAGCAATCCTAAAGTGTGAAAAATGAGCCCTCTCCCAATTTCTGTATGCCAGAAGAGGAGGGAGTTGAGATCTGCATTTCCATAAGGGAACTGGCCTCAAGCTATTTTCATGGAACCACACTGTCGAAACCAGAGCTCTAAAAATTCACTGGTCCCCCAAAACAAACCTCTATAAAAAAATGATCCACCTGAAGTTAATTTATTAGCTGGAATGTCCGTATTTTGTCTACCTTGCCTTTTTTAAAGCTTCAGAACTCTTTCACCTTCTAAGATTTTTCTTTACCGTCTCAAAGACTAGCAATGAACTTCTCTGTTGGTTTGTTTAATACAGAATTAAGATCCTTACCCACTTGCAGGACCAGGTTTCACAAAAAGGCATTGGACTTAAAAGTGGGACACTGGTAACATCCAGAGGAGCAGAATTATGCAGATTAATTGATTGTTGCCTACATAGCTCATCTTGAGAGGGTTTGCTGAGCTCAACTGTGTGTGTGCCACACTGACCACTTTCCCCACAGCTGCTGGAAAAAAACGATGCTGAGCTCTGAGACCATCCTTTTTTTTTTTATTCAATTAAGTAGGTTTAACTTTTCATCAGTGCTCATCATCTTATTCTCTCAGGATTCTCTCTGCACAAAATCTCATCTTAAGATGAAAAAAAAGAAAAAAGGTCATTTTGTTTTACTGACTTGTCCACTAAAACTGTGCTGCCTCAGTCAAGAGGTCAGGAGAGGAAACAAACAATTCACCATTTAGTCTCAAACCCGTGTGTTAGCAACAGCCAAATTGGTTTTTATGTTCTGAAAAGAATAATCTCAAACAAAATCTTGGGTTCATCAATATCAGCTGCAAATCTTTCAAGTCTACTTTCAGCTAAAGTAAAAAGCTTTGATGGGAATAAACCCACTGGAGGAATTAAGACTTTTTTAAAACGTTTATGTTTTGTGTTCTAGTGCTTCCTCATTTTATTAATTGTGATCTTCTATACTATTATGTCAGGATGAATGTCCAAATAATGTTGTCAACTTTTAATATCCTGACTGTTCACACAGGAATGAAGAGTTCACCATCCACCTGAGGCAGTTCTCTTGTCTCAGCACTGATCAAACACATGATGCTATCAACCAACTGATTTTCTTTTATAACTAATCTCTCACCAACTTCAGGAGGAAGAAGAAAATGAAACACTATTTAGGAGATTTAATTAATGCAAAGGATTAATATTTAAAAGGGGCTTGTGAAAAACAGAGAGAGACTTTTTGCCAGGGCCTGGAAGTGACAGGACAAGGGACAGTGGTTTTAAACTGGAAGAAATTGAGACTGACCATGAGGAAAACATTTTTACAGTGAGGGTGTCGAGGCACTGGAGCAGAGAACGTGGATGCCCAGCCCCTGAAACTGTTCAAGGTAAGGCTGGATGGGGCTTTGAGAAAGTTATCTAGTGAAAGATAGTGAAAGATGTTCCTGCCTGTGACAGGCTGGTTGGACTATTAATTCACTGTAATTATTTTTTAGCAAATCAGCGAGCCCAAGCAGATTTAATGCAGTGCCTCCTCCAGGAGCTCTGCACTTCAGAGACAGCAGCAGAACTTCCCCATGCCAGTGAAAAACTTGAAACCACCCACAGGAAAAATCCTGAACCAAAAGCAAGACACAGAAAACAGTAAAAAAAAACAGGGAGTTGAAAAGGGTGTCGATGGTGTCCTTTCCTCCTGTATTAAGAGGAAGCTGAGGGGATATCTAAGAGGCCACAGCAATTCAGCACTGAGAAAACTTCATTTTTAGAGGAGAGAGATGGCCAGCACTGCAAACCTTACTTATATGATAATAATATGATGTAATTATTAAACAACTGGCCTCTTGAAGATCACTGCTTCCTTCTTCAAGCCTTTTCCCACATTTTGAGCTCTCCACTGAACAGGCCCATCCCTCAGTGACTGCTCTACAAGTGGTCCATCAGAGGACATGAGATCACATCTGTTGCAACAACATATTTATTATGTCACTCCTAAAAGTGCCAAAAAGGGGAGAAAGAGAGGTCGCTGAATGGGCCAGGCTCGCTCCTGAAACATGCAGAACTTGAACCTGGTCACCAGCACATCTCACAGCAACCAACCACTGAGGCACCACCTCCTCTTCACGGAGGGAAGGGTGCTCCTGGCATTTCTTCTGGGTGATTATCAATCCCTGGCCCCCAAGAGCACAGCTCTGCTCTTCAGTGAAGAGAAAACAGCACCTAAAGCTTTCATTTCTTGTCCTTCTTCCCACCTTACGTGTCTGCCACGATGACAAGGAGTCAAAATCTCCCAGGCCCCCTGGATGCAGCTGACCAGTGATCAGCAATGGGCCTGATGAAGAGCAGCCAGGACACAGAGAGATTCACATTTCTGAAGCAAAACAACTCAATACACCAAGGATGCCGTGCATGCAGGAATACCATCCATCACTACAGAGCTGGCTGACCCACAGACTCGACCGATCTGTTATTGTTTCCATATTCCTTGGCAAGGCAGAGGTATGTTGAAACCATTTTCCTCCCACTTAGTCATCTCCTTGGTGGTTTCCAGGTCAACACAGACTTCCAACAAATCACATCCTACCGAGCAGAAGAAAGCTGTTCGTTTAAAAAGCACTTTTATGACCAGAAGTGAAAATTCTTGAAGAAAAGCTTTTCATGCAGTACTGATTGTATATACATAGAGAACATAGCACCCTACCATAATTACGTTCTGCTGCCTTAAAGAGCAATCCTAACAACACCTTGAGCACTTCCCAGCCTGAAAAGTATTGATATTTCTTTTTGGCTTCTGTATTCCCACTTGTCAATCCCCTTTTCAATCAGGGATTACAAAACAGGCCCACAGTATTTAATTTATTACCACAGACAGCAGAGCACATGATGATATGGTCCTGTTACCGGTTTTAAGGCCAGAAAGGGTTGCTGTCATCAGCTAAACAATCTTTCTGTGGAAAAAGGGAGGGCTTTTAAAGTTACACCATCTTAAATCAGACCAGAAGTCTACACTGCCCAGAATACTGCTTCCAACATCTGACAGTTCAGCAAGCTTCTGGAGAACCTAAAAAGATTTTTATTAAATATACCCAAGTAGAAAGCCATTTTGAAGGTTATTTCTGCTGTGGCTTTCTGATGATTTCCCGTTTAACCTGCTAGAGTTTGTAACCTGCTGCTCTCCTAACACAAGTTTCTTTTTGCCTGTTTTTTGGGGTTTTTTTTTAGGTTTTGGTGTGTGGATATCTTTTTGTGTCCAGGTCCCTCCCACTGCTTTAATTACAGTTTCTGCCTCTCCTCTCCTTCAAAACCACTTGTGCTGCCCAAAACTTAATTCAACTGTTCCCAACCTCTCCTCTTGCTACCCTCATTTTTTATGATGCTCCTCTTCAGGAAATTAATCCAAGCCAGTAAAACCTTTGCAGCTTTTCTATTCCTCACTGAATTTGAGCAGACTGCAGTTACTACTGCATACAGTAATATACAATTATACACTATATATAATAGAATAATTTAATTTGCCCTCACTAAGACAACATTGGCTCTAGCTTAAAAAGAACCAGTGTTTTTCAAGTCTCCAGAAATTCTTCTGTGTTCCAAATCAACCCCACAACTTCCCTCATTAAGCACTTCTAAAGCTCTTTGGTAGAAGCTACCCAGGCTGGTCAGCTTCTTAATTAAAGCCTGGCCTCACTGGCCACAGATTAACCATTACTGCCTCCCCTGTCGCTTTTGCACCAGAAGATTCTTTTGCCAGTAACCTTCAGGATTCCAAAGCACCACAAGAAACAGAAGAAACAGGTTAAATTCCATCCCTAAAGACAGGGTCTTGTTTCTTGACCACTGCTGCTTGCACAAGTTTGGAGGCAACAAGTTGCTATCAGCTGAAATAGTGAGCTCATTTCCATAAATGCTCCATGCAAGGAGCACTTTAATACACCTGCTGAAAAGAAATAATTTTTTACACCCGTGTGCAGCAGAGTAAAAAGCTATTAAAATGTTTGCAAGCAGATAATGTCACCAGATTTACAGGGCTCTTGCTGACTAAATGCTTTGTTGTAGGTTTTTTTGCTGGTTTGTTTTTTTGGTTGGTGTGTGTGGGGGAGGGGTGTTGATTGGTTGTTTTTAATAACACCTGAGTTCAGAAACATCAATACACTCAAATTTGAAAAGAGAAGGGCATATTAGTAGAAGTCAGAGATAAAGAAACTGAAAAACAAAAATAAAATCGCTAGTATTAACACAGAAGCCTTGAAGTTGAAATCTGGATAACCACACCATCTCTTTTACAGACCAGTTCATTCTCCAAAAATCTCACTGATAAAACACCTTGCAATAAATTACATATTCCCTCTGAAAAAAAAACCCAAGAGTTGGCTTTGTCGCCAGTGTATTTTCACTTCCTTTGAACTGTAATGGGGCGACACAACGACTGAACAGCTATTGTGTGAGCAAGAACACACTGGTATTGTTGCAAGGAATGTTGGCTGCAGCAGCAGATTTTCCCTCTGCTCTGGAGTTGTTACCATGTGATCATTTACTTCTGCATGGGTGACAGATGGGCTGAGGGCTCTCATCTCCTCACATCGTTTCACAGGCAACTCTTCTGACCACAGAACTCAAATGAATAACCCACCTGCACCTCTTAAAGCACTGTGAGATATGTAAATCACCTCCCCTTTGTGCTCTTCTACCGCGTGTCTTAAAAAACAAACACCGAGAGGATTCAAGACATTTTGGCTGCTGTAAAAACACGGGTTGCTACAATTCTAAGACAAAACCCCCACACTCTTGCAGATTTCCACAACTTACATTAGAAGAAACTGATTCAGAGGGGAGGATGATGACCAGAACTTTGAAGGCTGCTGCAAAACACAGATGTCTCGGCGATGCCAAAAAAAGAAATGTCTAAATTAAAATTTTCGTTTTAAAAGAAGTAAAACTGAAAGAAATCGGAAACGCTACTTCATTTGGATTGTTGGAAACCTGAATAGTACAAAAGGAGAAAATCCTGCACCATCTGCACGTGCTGAGATTTCAGCCTGCAGTCCCAAATTCGTGCTCCATGGGAGGGAAGATCCAGCTTCCACCCTGCTCATCACACACCTGACCACAGCACTTGCACAGTAAATTATTCACCCCACTGAAACCACAGAGAACTAAAACTGCGGTTTTCTTTTTCCTCTGGGGCAGCAAAACGAATCACAGCACCAGAGCAAATACCAGAGTCAGTCCCAGGAGAGGAGGCAGGAGAGAGGGAACAGAAGGACAGTGGGAGATTTCTCTGTTTTAGCAGCAGAAAGATGTCACTTCCATTATTTTATGCATGCAAAGCACTGAGTGACTCTCAATTTACCTGTCCACCCATCTTCCTTGACATAAAGGAATCTTAACTATCTCCTGTATCTCCCTCTCTCACTGCAAAGCTTGGCTGAAATCTGCCAGCAGTTGCAACATTTTCTAGGCTGTAGATGGAAGTGAAAAGGGACAGCAGGATCAAATAAGCTCAATTTCCTTTAAACAAAATTTTTAAAAAAATCTACAAGCTAACACTCACGTAGTTGTTCCTATTATTAGTCATAAAGATTAGCCTCACAGCAATCTTTCTTTCATTTTAGGCAAAAGTGCATGGATATTCACCCACGTGACATAGCCCATGCTAGCAGAAAAAAAAAATCATCAAGGTAGAGGAGAATTTCAAGATCACCTGGTCCAATCATCGTCCCAGCACCACCACAATTACCCCTAAACCACGTTCCCAAGTGGGTCCAGATGCCTCCTGAACACTCCCACAGACAGTGACTCCCCCCCAGGTATTTTTTTTATTCTCTCTCAGTCTGCTTTGATTCTTTTCCCACATCCATTAGAACCAATTTTAGAAGTAATTCTGGGGATAAAATAGATTTAATTTTCCCATCAGAATTAGTATCTAAATAACTGCTACTTTTACCAGCATTGTACTGCAACATAAGGGTATCTTCCCTGACCAGAAGGAAACATGGAGCTGGCATGGAATTATCACAACTAGATTTAGGATATTGAGATTATCTGAAAGCTGAGCTGAGGAGAGAAGGAGATAACACACCTGGGGAACAGAATGGCTCTCTTCCATTTTCAGCCTGTGGTTTTTAAAAGGGGCCAGTCCACCCCCTTCTGCAACCCAGGCAAGAAGACAAAAAAAGGTTCAGTTTCTAGCACCTCTGAGTTCCCTGCCAAACAAAAACCTTCCCCCACAGTGACGTGGGTGGTGGGGAATAAGCAAATCTCCACCCTTATCTCTGTAACTAGGACACTTCTGACAGTATTTTTAAAAAAAAACCCTGATCATTCAGCTTTGTGGGCCTTATTAGGGCACCTAAAATATTCAAAAGTTACACAGAAGGGGTAAAAACATCCCCCCTTATTTTTTATTTCTGTGTGCACAGTCTCCTGAGGGTGTGCTCACACTCAGCATGAACCTGCTTTTTAAGTCCATCATGGAAAGTATCAGTCATTTCCCACCAAAACTTCACCTCTTCCCTCTAGTGGTCCTAAATATGTGGTAGGTAGAGTTTTGCTCATCCTCAATCACACCTCTCTCAAGGTACATTAAAGGTCCATCACGAGACTTATAAAGCCTTCCTGGCTGGAAAGCCTCCAACTTGTTGGGAGAAGTCCCCTGTTGCTGTTAAAGAAGACACACTCTCAGAACTGTATCCTGAGTTGATCTTGGGGTGCTCTGCTGCTGAAAAGGGGATAAATCTTGTTGCTCTGCCACCTGCCTTTGCCATGCAGACCAGGCCCCACCCTTGTCCCAGTTCTGGTTCTCTCTAAGCTCCTCCACAGATGGATTCAGCTCACCAACCTACCTAAAAACAACCTACCTTTCACTCCCAGCTCCTCCTCAGCCCACCAAGCCAAATACTACACTCCTAATACCAGAAAATGAGCAGAATAGTTAAACAAAACTAAAAACACAGAATAGTTACTCAGCTGCCGAGTATTTTATCTGCTATGGCTTAAAAAAAAAAAAAAAAAAAGAAATCACAAGCAAACCAGACTTTCTGACTCAGTTTATTTTTAGAGTTAACACATCTCCATCGGGTACTGCTCGAGCACAAAGCCAGCTACAACTCTTGGTGAGGCTCCAGCACTGCAAGCTCTCTCATGATATTAATGAGGGGCCTGAATTGGAGTGCATTGTGCATCTCTTCTTGGGAAAAACAGAAAAATTACCTCTGCAGAAGACATGAGCGACAGCAACACTTAAACAGTATCTAGATCCCCAACTGCCTTAAAATTAAGGTACAAACCAATTTAGAACACATTAGAACTCGAAAGCCCAGAGTCTCAACTTCTTAAGACTCCTAAAAATTCACTAGAACTTTAAATGTTGTCATTCGACTCTAGTTAATGAATGTGTGAATTCCAGCCCAGGAGAGCTCTTTTCTAGTTTAACTTCTGCTGCTCCAGAAACAGTCTGCTCTGAACTAGAGTGTATGAACATGGAGCAAATACCATGCAATTCCTGTTTTTATTGTAAGTTTTAAATAAATTATTTTTTTTAAAGCCCTGTCATTCTTATGCTCTGTGAGAGCATTCACACAGGGGACAGTCAGTAGTAGGTGTTTCAGTACAGACAAATCCTAAATTAGATGCTGTTAAAGATTTAACGCGCTTTTTTTTTGGTTTTAGAACACTCTTTGTTTTGGTTTTAGAAGAAGCAGTTTTTTATAAAACTGTTCTATCAGAACATCCACTCATATCTGAATCTTTTTGGAGGTGCTTTCCAAGACCACTCACTTTCAAATTCACCAAATACCAGCAGTTACTTCTTAGCTTCAGAGTGGTACCTCTTAAGGCAGCTTTCACTGTTCTGCTGCCTCTGTAAGTCTCTTTTTCTACAGAGAAAACTCTGCATTACTCGACATATAAAATATGATGAAGCTTTAAAAGAAGAGTACACAGAGACTGAGGGTGAGGGGAGCTCCTCCTATTCATTGGCCAGGCACTGAAACTACACCAGGGGTCACAAAACTCAACTTCCTTCTTCAAGCAAAAATTCCCACTGGAGCCAAGTGAGGTTTTGTTGAACCAGGCCCACAGGAATAAGCCCACAGTACACTCTGGACTGGGAGTCAAAGCCAGTTATGCAACAGCTGTCAGGAATCTGCCCCCAGCTCTTCAGAGCCTCAGGGCAGGAGGAGCCCTGGAGCGTCCTTAACCTTTGTCTGTTTATGTCCCAGCACCCAGACCCCTTCCAACAAAACAAGCCATGCTTTAATGTATTTTTATTAGCCCAATTTATAGCAACCAGCACTCTCTTCCTCTTCCTCTTTCCCCTCCCCTCTTCCCACCCTTCCCTCTCCTTCCTCTTGCCGTGTTGTGCTGTTTGTGTGGAAAAAAACCAAGCTCCCACCCTTGCCAAGAGTGACATCAACTCATTCTTATCCAGTGATGTCCAGCAGAATCTTCCCCTGATAAACATTTGCTCAGTGTCAGAGCCCCAAGGTTACTGGCTGCGTTTTGCTTTCATTGTGGCTTGTTTTCTGACACTTTGCTGCCTGTTGCACATTAAAATCCTCCCCCCTCCCGTGTCTCCGACCTGCAGCCGGAGTGAGGCGGTGAACAGGACATTCCTCCATGCTTACCCGGCTCTTCCCACCACCCCCTTCCCTCTCAAACAAGAGTCTGTTTGTCTCTCTGGGAACAATAAAAAGCTGATACTGCAGAGAAGAAAAAAAACCCAAACAAAAACCAAAAAACAGATGCAAAAAGAAACTCAGGAGTGCAGACCTACATATTCTTAACCTCTTTGTTTGTACAGATTTCCTTATATCCTTTCCTCCAGAAGAGACATAGCTGATTAATGGGCTGACGAACCAGCAGCACTCCACCAAGACTCAGCAAGATCTGCTCCAGGAGGGCATCTGTGCTGTCTCGTGCTTCTGGGCTCATTCCACCTGATCAAGAACCTCAGATGTTTTCCTCTGCTCCCCTCCCTCCTTTGTCCATCCTCTCCTCACAAGCCCCCAGCTTTCTGGAGGAAAGGGGAGCAAATGATCCTTTTCACTGTTATCTGAAGGACATCAGTCTGTGCCTTCAGACAACCAGCACAGAATGACATTAATTACTGTCTGTCCCAGCAACATGGAACCCATCAATAATCTCCTCAAGAAAGAAGGAGAGAGAGAATTTTGCCCAAAACAAAAGGCTGAGTAAAGGTCAAGAGCCCTGAAATGTCCAGCAGTGAATAAAGAGTGAAAACAAAACACCTCTTGCCCTGGGATGGCTCCTGTCTACAACGTCACTGAAAATAAAGCACCTTACAAAAACTTTGACTTACAGCATGATGGATACGTTATCTACAACTGCATCCTCCCTTGGATCATCCAGGAGGAAGAAAACTCCATCTGTACAGTTTTCCAGAAGAAAAGGTCTGCTGCAAATAGAAGACGATTTTGTGGTAGCATCGACCTTCTGACTCCCACTTTTCTAGTCCTAAAACCTCCTCCTGGTGTTCACAAAAAGGTTGCAGCTGTTCTGAACAGCTTATAAAAACAATGTTCTTTTAGCTTGCATGTGACAGAATGAAGAACAAGCACCTTCAGGAAGAAAATTAGGAAAAGAGAATTAAGTGGCTTGGGTAGAAAAGGGGGACAACGTTTTGGACTGGACACAAGCACATCCATTTGATGCCGCCTCGCCAGTGGCTGTTTCACTGTCCTAAAGGTGCAACAATCCTTGGCTGACAGGTAGGGATGCAGCTCCACAGGACACCTGGGTGACAAACACACCTGTGCTCATTTCAGGGTTGTGTTTTTTCCTCAGGTATCCTTATTTACGTTATTTGAAGCATGTGAATGTTTCCAGTATCCAGGAATAGGATGTTTGGTCACAGAACTACTCAGAGGGAACAAAAAATTCCCAAATGACCTGGACTATAATTAACCATCTAACTATAGCAGCATTTGGCAGACCAAAACCATGTTTCAAGAGACAGACTGACTGCAGAGCTTGCCAGAGCTGTCCTCCCAGTAAGGTACACCCCTTATGCAATAAGGGAGGTGACAGCTGCAATACAGGAATTCATATGCCTGTGAACAAAATAAACATTTTGTTTTTCACGAGAGAAAGAGAAAAAACATATAGCAGTGATGTCCCAGGGGGTTGATTAGCTTCAAAGGAACCCTAATAACAAGACATCATAGGCTTTGCTTTCAACAAAACCATTTAGTGTCGATTGAAAGCACATAACCCTGAGGTTCCCAATGCCTAATAATTAAGTATTGGATCATTTCCCATCCTCAAGAGAGAAAAGTTTATATAAATCAGCAATAATCAAAGGGAAGTCCTGTGGGGACAAGAAGGGTTTGAATCCAGTACACTGATTTCAGCCAGTCGTCCTTCTGAAACCGAATCGTGGCATGGCACAGGTTTGCTGTGCAGCTTTCTGAGATCTCCCAACAAGACTGGCAATTTTCCCTTCCTAACATTTTGACTTGCTTTCCTCCAAAAATCAGTCCCCGTTTCCAAAGTCTCTTACAGACAAAGGAAAAATCTAAGCCACAGCTAATTAGCAGAACTGTACTTATCCACCTCCTTTCCTCTCCCTGTTCTTCTGCAGCCTTCTCTATCCACTTCTCCATTCCTATTTCTTTTTTATCTCCTGTTCCCAGCAATATTTACCTGGATCTTTTAATTAGCAATGGTTCAAAGGGTCCTTACTTACTGATACAGATTTTAACTTCATCCAGTCTCTAAATGGGCTGGATGAGTAGAGAAGTGCAGTGGATTGAAAACTGGCTGAGCTGCTGGGCTCAAAGCATTTTCACCCTCCTCTCCTGCAGGCGAAGGGCAATCCCTCCACCACCATCAGACCATATCCTGCAAGGCTTCTCTCACTCATCCAGGGTGCTGCACACCCTGAAATCCTGGAAGTTTCTTTCCATCTGACTGTTACTTCCTCAGGAAAATTTTTTAAACTGCTAGAGCATGGTGTAAAATCCTACCATAACTTATGTTATTATATTATTATCCTGCTAAAGAAAACATTAATGACATCACTGCCCTTGTTTGCAACAGGTCTTTCAAGCAAACGTGAGAAAAGGGTGAAAATTCTCTAATTTTCATTTTTATCCAAAGGTATTGGAATTAACCCACAGGATTTTCTTTAATCTTTCTGGTTTTATCTTTTTATCTTTCTTTCATCTCTTTTACCTTAAAACTGGAAGAAAAAATAAATTGCTTTGCAGATGAAGACAGTTTATGGAAGCCTGAGCTCAAACACCCAAAACAAGGGGGTAAAACCCCCACTTGTTTCTGCTTTGAATTTTAGGATTGCAGGAAGAAACACAACATTTCAGCATGTAGGGTAAGCCAATTTAAGTCCAACCTGCTGTCCTATATCCCCATATACAACTGGTCACATCATACTGCCCTCTCCTTTACACTGTCACCGTGGCTTTTACAGATAGGTGGAAAGCTACTTCAGGGAACTGAAACTGAACAAAACTAAAACGTTTTAAAATAAATAAAAAGCTTTGTGAAGAGGTACCAGTCAACACTGAACAAGCAGGAACAGCTCCAAAGCCCAGTTTAGCCTCTTGCAACAGATACAGGCTTAGGTGTGGATAGAGTGCACAGGGATACAATTAATAGCTTTATTAGCTGAGAATGATTCTGCCTCACTGGTTTGGTTGGGGACTCCATGACACTCCCTTGCATTGCCTGAAAGTCAGCCCTTAACATCTGAATTTCCTCCTTCCCAAGGCAGGGTGGGTGTTCACAGGAACAGCACTGCTGCTGAGGGTGTCTGTGTGTTCCCTGACCACAAGCAGCCCTCCCCTAAAATGTATGAAGCCAAGAGGCTGCAACCACACTGCAAGCCAAACTCATAAATTTAATTTTTCCAGTTCCCCAAAAGCCTCAGACATAGTTTTCTGAGCACAGGGTGCCAAAGTGGATCATTACTAGAGGACTGACTAGTCCTGCATCTCCCCTGGAATAATAAGAGCCTGAGAAGGAGCAGAAGCTGGGTATCCTAGTCTGATACCTGGAAACCAGCACTGACTCAAAAACACAAGGTTTGAGACTCCCTCCAAAACGTTTGGTAATCATTTATCCTGACAACTCCCTCTATTCCTAACCCCTAAGCAAACATCCAACTCCTTTTTGAACCTTAGTAAATTCTTGGCCCCGTCAGCATCCTGTGGTTGACTGTTCCAGCATCTAATTGCAATTCCTAACTGCTGCAGCCCTTCTCACTTGAACACCGAGCCCACTCCACCCACGTGCAATCCAAGAATGTTCCTGATAAAGCTCCTGAGTACATCTGCTCCAGAGCAGAGCACTGCCTCGGTGCAGGGCTGCCCCAGGCCTCCAAAACCCCAAAACACTGAACTGCCAGAAAGGGCAAGAAGGAAAAACACTGTGGCACACTAATCCCTGCAGCAGTATTTGCAAGAAGCACTTAATCACCCTGCTGGGCAAAAATAAATAATGCAAAGGCAGAAAACAGGAGAGCTGAATCAGAAGAACAGGAAGGAGATGCTCTGGTTTCATCACAGCACACCTGATTGACAGATGTGCTCTTGTAACACATCAGTCCCTAGAAAACAAAACAGAAAACACAGACCAAATGTGTCAGGCACACAGAACACACCAGGGTTGTGTCATCTCCTCCCTTGCATCCTGTACATCAGGGAGTCCAACCGGACTGGCTGGTTTCCAGAGTGAAATCATACAGTCTGCTACCAGCACTACGAATTTATATTTTCAGAATGTCCTCATGTCATAGCCTGAGAGCAATTATCAATGAGGAATTATTGATTTTAATGTCAAGTTGTGCAAGCACTTAAGAGGGGGAGAAATAGAAGACGACGGCAAAGAATGAACAGACTACTTGTTTTTTAAACCAAAAAAGAATTAATGAGAGTCTTTGATATCCAGAACCATTGCAGTCATGGCCAAGAAGGTCTAATTTTATTCCACCAGAGACCTATTGTTTTGTACAAATTTCTTACTGCAGTTTGCTGAAACAGAGAAAAACCAGTGCACTCCTGCCAGGTTAATGCCACCAGGGAGCTAAGTCTTGTGTGAAACCTAATTCTCACCAAGAAAAGAAAAAGAAAAACCAGTGTGTTTCATTATTTTACTTTTCCATATCCTCCAGGAGGGCTAGTTTGCCAGATGTGATCAAAAAGTAAAACTAATGCACCAGTCTGATCCCTCTGTTAAGAAATGATGAATCTAGAACACTTCTGAACTGTATTCCAGGCATCCTCTCCACACAGGAACTGATTCAGCCACAGACTGGGTATCTGCTCAGATAACAGCAAGGTTGCAGGCACTTTGCAGAAATAGCTTCCTTTCCAAGACATCAGAAATCAACTTTGCAATGTGTGTTCATTTGCATTTGAAACAGGAGACAGTGAAAATCCAGCTTTGTGACTGTGTTTTCAACATTCAGTGAGAAGGGACAGATAGTCACTGAAAACAGACTGCAGTGGAACTGGAACTACAGGGAGCAGCTGCTTTTCCACCACTACACATCCTGGGGTCAAGTATTATTTAGGGATAAGGCTCTTCAGGTAGGCAAGACTTAAAATGTCACTGTGAACAAAAAAATAGAAAGGAGAAAGAGCACACATGAACATAGGAGTCTTTTGGCTGTCTGATCCTTATGGATTGAGAGAACACTCCTTCCTTTTGCAAGAAAAAAAAATTATAAGCAAGAGTTGAAATTCAGTATGGACATGAGATAAGACGCTATTTTAAGGTCATTTATTACATTTCCCATGGAAGAAATACAAGAAATATTAAGCTTGAAAGAAAATTTTGTCACTGTATTTCATTACCAGCATTTTGGCTGGAACACCACCCAAACTGACTCCAAATTTCAGTTCACACCAAAACTGGTGACAGTGTCCCTGAATGGGAGACAACAAAAAACTAAGTACAAGACTAAGTATTCAACTCTAAGTTGTCCTGGTTCTGCAAATGTATAAATGCAAACATGTACTTCCATTTCAATCACCTGCATTTTACTACTTTCACATCACCAAGACCTGGGTCACTCGGTACGGGTGCAAACAGAACACCAATGTTGGTGAAAGGAGCTTGAGGAGAAGGCAGTTTCCAGCCTGCTGTCTCAGCGAGGTTTGCAGCCGCACATTTTGTATTCCAGTGACACCCTGTGGCACTTCCCTGAGACTGCAGGCTTTTCAAGTCCCAATAATCACATCGTTAACCATTTGGGTACAGAACAGCGAATAAAAAAAACAGAGAAGGGACATTGCAACACCGAGCTGAAGGATTGCTGGTGCGTGCACTGTGGAAAGAATCTACTTTTAATGCCTGAGCTTTGTCTTTTACTTGCCCTGTCTTTTACTGCAAGAGGGAGCTGCACTTGGCACTGAAATATTCCTGTCTAAGTTACATGAGTGACTTCCAAGAGATATCCTAACTAGCACCGAGAGGACTGCAGCATGTGAGCATAAAGTCTCAGTTTTCACTGCATTAGAACACACCCACCACCATTTCAAGAGAATAATTTCTATACGCATCAGCATACAAAAAAGCCAAAACCAAAACACAAAAGTGAATTCAAACAGCAGCCAAACAATTTTAATGCTTGCTCTTAACCTCATGGGAAAACACCCTCTGTGTCTTCTCTGAAATTATATCCTGCAATAACAGTAAACATTTTGGAAACGTGGGAGAAGGAGACACGTGCAACACAGGTAAAAGCACCCAGGTAACTCAACCAATCACACCTGCACACAGGAAAAACCTCGGACAAAAAACTCCACAAGCATCCAAGAGAATGAGCTCACACACAAAAAGGTGTTTTCACATCACTGCAGTGCAATATTCAGAACTTCTTCAGATGCCTTCAGCTTCAGCAAAGCCACAGTTTCACCCTGAACATTCATTTTTCAAAAGTAATGCACTGCAACACTGCTACTATACGTAGGATATTTGTGTACCTTCTACACACGTCTCTAACAGGAATGTTTCTTTACATGCAGTTTTCGTTGATGTAAAACATCAGGTTCAGCAGATGGATACACACCAGAAAAAGATGCCCACAGACACACTAAATGGAAGGTGGGAAGAGAAATTTCACTGGCCCTCCAGTCAAAGATTCCATCACGTCTTAAACTCATGAGCAAGACAGTAATGCTGAACAGAAGTACATAAATGTGTAAGGAGAGACAGAAAAGAAAAAAAAAATCTATCCCAATTTTGAATTCCTCTGAGAACTCAAAAACTTGGGAAAAAAAGTTCTCTATGTGCTTCGTCATCATGTTTATCCTTGTTTAGAAAGATTCATCAGCTACTCTCTAGTAGCACACACCAAGAAAAAAGAGGAGAAAATCCTGTGGAGTGAGATCTGCCAAAATCTTGCTTTAAATGCGAAAAACTCCAAACATCCATCCTTCCTCTACACGCTACGCCAGAAAGAAAAATACATTTTTTAGAAAAGTATTTTTCCTGCCTGAAAAATGACATAAAAAGTTAAAAGGTGAAAACAGTCCTTTCAAGGTGCCTAACACAAGCTTATGTTTCCTGTCACTGGAGGACAACACAAGATCCACACAGCATCACAAGTTCCACCACTGTTCTCTCTCACAGATTTCTCGTCATCTCCCTCTGCTTTCCTGCTGGAGATGTCCACCAGCTATACTGGAAAAAAACACTGTCAAATTTTCCCTTTAAAATATACTCAGACCAAAATGGCTCTCCTTATGCTGGACCTCTCTTTCAGAACTCTTCCTGCCACATAACTTGGGCTTCCCTGTTACACTATTCCCAGGTAAACTGTACCCCAGACTTCTCCTTTTGTTCTTTGTGAAACACCTTTCTTGATAAATAACAAAGCAATGTAAATATGATGCATAACAGGCAGCATAGTAAGTAAAGATCTCACTGTGTTAGCCACAATGCACTCACATTAATGACTGAGAGATCTCTGCTTAATGTGCCCTTAAAAACATCAAGAACAGAAATGCCACAACCTTACTGAGCAACTTCTTCCCATGTTTTTCTTAGAAAAAAACCCAGTATTATTCTTAGGAGAAGACTCAGGTTATTTTGGGCTAGAGGATGCTAATGAGCTGCTTGTACACAACAATCCAAAGACCATCAGACAAAACAAAACAAAAAGAAATTTATCATCACAGTCTTGCACAGCAGGCCAGGCAGGCAGTAGCAACAGAATCAACAATTAAAATGTCTAGTATTAAAATTATTTTCTTAGTACTGAGATTTCCTCCACAGATACCTCAGAACACAAAACAGAGCTGCTGACTTAACTTCAAATAACTTCTTTTGCTTCTTCGTGCTGAATACCTATCAATGCAGAATTCTAGACATAAGTAGGAAAAAGTTTCTTTCCCAAGAAAGCTTCCATACAACAAATAACGCTTGTTAAGAAAGACAGAGAGCCTTTTTACCAGGGCCTGGAACGAAAGGACAAGGGAAAATGGTTTTAGGCTGAAAGAGGGCAGGTTTAGAATGGACATAAGGAAGAAAATTTTGTTATGATGAGGGTAGCAGGACACTGGAACGGGCAGCCCAAAGAAGTTGTGGATGCCTCATCATGAGGGGTCTTCATGGTCAAGTTTCTCTGAGAAACCCTCCAGCAGCCTCCCAGCACCTGAAGGGAGCCTGCAAGGAAGCCAGAGAGGGACTTCTCACAAGGGCTCGTGGCTGTAACTCTAAGGTATGATTTCTTCCTGTAGAAGTTGAGGAAAACCAAGTAAGAAAGATGTAATGAATGTGACACTTGCAGATTGTTCCCAGTGAAGAGTGCACAGTGCTAAAGATTTCCAGCTTCACTGACCACAAGCTCAACTCAACATGGCTAGGAGGAACAAATGGTTTTTCCTCTCAGGAACATGCATGTTTACATGACCATGTGCTCTTCCAGTTCATTTATTTAATTATTAGGCCTCTTTTGAGATTTAAAAGCAAAATAAAACTGCTTGGCTTTGCTCAGGCAAAGAGAAATTAAACAGAATAATGAAGCCCACAAAGAATAAGTTCACCTCTTCAGCTCCCCAAGCTAGCAGATCACAAGGCACAAGTTCTTAGAATTAGCTCCTAAAATCTTGACACTTCTTCAGCCTTTCCAGAAAAATAATCTTTCATGTGAAGAATACAGATAAAGAGACCACTCCAAAACAGAACAGCCTCTCAACTGGGCCTGTGGCAGATCTGTAGTCTCTCAAGAGTCACCTCAACAGGCACACCCTGCTTTTTGTACTGAACACAAGTATCACAGTCTGGTTGTCCAAGTAATAACAACTACTTGAGGCCTTGTGCAACCCAGGTTTGCTCCCCAGTTTGAGGCCGGGTGGAACTGAAATTCTTTGTCATCGCGCTCTTACACGGACACAACCACCTCCGTGCCAGATATTGTAGCATCTCCTAAATTTGGTCTCTCCTAATAGAACTTTCTCATTTCTTCTGAGGATTTGTATTGCATCGTTTACATTTCAAGCTGTCACTGGTTCTGCCCTACATGCAAAGCAGGACAAAGCATTTGCTTTACAGGCAAAGCATGCTCTGCTTTTTTTAATGCTCTCTCTACCTTTCTGCCTCTTCTGCTGCAAACAGCAGTCAGTGCTGCAGACTTCTAAACCCTGTCTGTCAGTACCCAACAAAATGCCAACTGCTTTGCCTGGCAGGCTATCATAATGTCCACAGTTTCATGTTCCAGGGTCCTCATGCAGTAGACATAAACAAATTAAAAAAGGTAACGAGTTTCTGGCCAAAAAGTGATGCTGTGCTGCTACGTTTCCTCTAGTGATGCCTTTGGGGCAAAGTGGCTCCAGTAACTTCCCTGCAGCCATGCATGAATCAGTGACCTAAACCCTCAGCTGTACTCCACCACATCATTCCTTCCAGCAGCAGGGAGTGCTAAACATCCCAGCTCCGTCCTGCAAGGCATGAGCAAGTGCTGATGCCCATGGTATGCCCACACAGCAGGCCTGGCATTTTCAAAAACACATGAGCTCACTGACTGTCCATTACACAGAATAAGAACACAGAATGAGTGCAGGGGATGTATGAAAAAAAAAAAAACAACAGCGTGAGGAAAAGAAACAAAGAAAAGTCTCAGTCCATCTACCCCACCCCAAAAAAAAAACAGGAGCAAAATCTGCTCTGTGTCAGAAACTCCCACAAGATATCTTGATTTCAAGCAACTGAATGCATGCACAGGTAGTTCTGACTCTGAGAGAGTAACACACATAACAGACTAGAGCAAAACTGGAGACTGTGATCCACTATATATCAGAATGTAACATGGCATATCTCATCGACCAGTGGTACAGGGCAAGCTGGCATGCTCAGAACTGTTCTGTCTTCACAGTGGATGGTTCCACTGAGGAGATTACTAGCATACCTCTAAACCAGTTCATCCACTGTTTAGAAGGTTGTGACAGAACAAAAGAAAGGAAGGTTTAAAACAAGAGGGACAGTGAAAAATAGGACAGAAATATGAACTTCAGTAGGAACCTCAGGATACACAAAGCACACGTTCTATTAGGCACAAAAAAAAGAGACGGCTTTTAAAAACAGAGGAAGAACAATCACACCTACCTTTCAAAAGGGGCTGGAAAGTTGGAATTTCCTGCAGTTTTATGACATCTGGATCATTGCTGACATTCCGTGAGGATTGTGTTCCTGGGGCTACCACCACGATGTCATCCATTTTTGCACGTTGCTTGGCTGGCAAAGGAGATGCTGGAAGAATATGGGAGGGAAAGGGAACAATCAATCAGCAGATTCCATCAGAATCCAACCCTACGTGAAATGTAGCTCTATTTAACATTGCGCAGGTATGCTTTTTATAGCACAAACACATCACCGAGATCACTGCAAGACCCTAAGCTCCTTTCTCTCTTCCCAAATCGGGTTAACAGCTGATTCTGAAACACCTACAGCACTGACACCCTCCTGACTCCTCCTCCCTCAGCCCCACACCCCGTGCCCCACTGTGCTCGCAGCTCTCCGGCTCTGCCTCCCCCGGCCCGGGCGGTGCCCCCTCGCCGTCACAGGAAGGGCCGGGTGCTGCTTCCCAAGGGAACAGCTGTTCCCTGCTGCCCTCCCGGGAGGCAGCCCCTTTCACGGCGCCCTGTCTCTATCATCTCCCTCCCTCCCTCTTCCCCCGTCCCTGCCGGGCCCCGACCTGCGGCGCTGGGCTCTCCCGGCCGGCTCTCGGCCTCGGCGCTCTGCTCGGCTCCCATGGCGGTGCCTGCTCGTTCCCCGCCTCCCGCAGCTCGGGGGCAGCGCCGCGGCCGCCGCCGCCCACGGGGTTCCGGCTCTGGGCCGGGTTCCGGCTCTGGGCCGGGGTCCGCCCAAGGGCCGGGGTCCGCCCAAGGGCCGGGTTCCGGCTCTGGGCCGGGGTCCGCCCAAGGGCCGGGGTCCGCCCAAGGGCCGGGGTTCCGGCTCTGGGCCGGGTTCCGGCGGCTCCGCGTTCCGCCCAAGGGCGGGGCTCCGCTCGGGGCCTGAGGGATGCAGGGTCCCGTCTGTGCCCTCCGGAGCGTCTCTGTCATGAGGAGAGGCTGCGGGAGCTGGGCCTGTTTAGTCTAGAGAAGACTGATAGGGGATCTCATTAATGCATATAAATATCTCAAAGGCAGGTGCCCAGAGAATGGTGCCAGCGTCTTTGGTGGTGCCCGGCAACAGGACAAAGGACTAATGGCCATAAAGTAGAACACAAGAAGTTTCATCTCAACGCAGAGAAGAAATTCTTTACACTGAGGGCGGCATATTTTCATCTCTGTGCATTCATCTCTGTGCATATTTTCACATTCACTATCATTACGGTACCCTCACACCATTAACCCTACCCAACAGTCCTGGTAAAGAACAAGTTTCATCACCCTCCACCAACCCAGCCCAGACCTTTAGCCTTATTTTTCGACTTCTTTCTGCTTGGGCTTCTTCCATCGCCACTCTGTAAGCAAAGGCAGGTGGCAGCTGCAACTTTGTCTGGCGCATAGTAGGAATAATACCTGGGCTTTCTTTTAGTATTCATTCTCATTGTCACTCACTGTGTGATGCAGTAAATAGGTGACACCTTAAGTGTTCACATTCTCTTACAACTTTTCCTTTAAACAGTGAATGTTACCAGTTTACCAAAAGAGAGATGCTTGGCTAGAAAAAAACATTTTCTTAAACAAGTGCAGCTGAAAATTTCAGATAAAAACACCCCACCAAGAATGTGAGAATCACAACCAAACATTAAGAACTGCCCCAAAATAGCCATGTGATGCAAAATGTGATGGTGGGCTCAATCTCTTAGAACAATCATGGCCAAAAAAAAGCCAAACCCCAGCTGTATTAACAAAGGGACTGACTGGGCATCAAGAACATCCATCCCTTGGCATCTAACCATTACAATACATAAAATAACCCGCCCTTTGTTATCTCTTTAGGTAAAGTACCATCTCTAAAATGTCTTTTAATTACAGGAAACTAAATGAAAGGTCTCTTTCCTGAAAAAGAAGGAATATGTCCTATAATCCTTTCATTCTTCACACTCCTTTGTCTCTGGGCTACTTTTACTCCTAAACACTACCCCAAAAATAATAATAAAAAAAAATTAAAAAAGAGGAAATGAAAAATTTCCAAGCAAAAACATTACTTAAGCAAGCAATGTCACAGAGACAGCTGAGGGAAGAATGGTTAAGCCACCAGTCAGTGGGCCTAGGAGACAGGCTACTGTGTGCAGCTCCCATTCCTCAAACACCCTGTGCTTGGCTGTGATTTGGACAGGATTACTCAGGTAGCAAGGAGTCTCTTCCACAGCCATGGAAATATGTCCATGTCTGTTTAGTCCAGGCAGCAAGTCAGGTAGGCAGGTAGGTAGACAGGTAGGTAGGTAGGCAGGCAAGAAGGAAGGCAGGAGAAGGGCAGGAGGAAGGAGGGGAGGAGGAGGAGGGCCGGCAGGCGGCCCGGGCCCGCCTCCCGCGGTCCCTCCTCCCGGACGTGCCGGGACACCCGCGGTTTCCCCGAGCCGCCCTCCCGATCGGCTGGGGGACAGCCCGAAGGTGCCCCCAGGAACGCCTCCCCGCCCGGGGGGTGAAGGAGGCACCTCGGCACGGCTTGGCGCGGCTGGCCAAGACACCCGCCCTCCCGGGTCACCATGTCCCCGGGTGGCGGCCGGGGCTTGGTCCGCCTGCTGCTGATCACCTGCGCCATGGCCGGGCGGTCCCTGAGCCAGGAGTGTTCGGCGGAGAGAATGGAGAATTCCATCATCGATATAGACCTGTCCCTGCCCCGGGGGGTCCGGGGCGCGGAGCCGCTCCGCGTGGCCAGCGCGGGTGCCTGTGTGCGCGCCTGCTGCTCGGGGCTCAGCCTCGCAGGTAACCCCGGCCGCCCTCCCCGCCGCTGACACCCCAAAGCCTGAGGTGCCTAGGCTGGATTTAGCAGACGCGCTACAAAGTGACTGATATTTTAAAGCGCTGGCGGTTTTTGGATTTAATTTTAGCCCAAAATGAGAATGCTCACCCTTCTCTGTGGTGGCTGGTTTGCATCAAGCTCTTGGAGCAGCAAGGAGGCAAAGCAGGAAGTAGAAACGAAAGGGGTAGAGGTGACCTTCCCAAGCAGCGAGACAAGCAATTCCTGGGATGTAATAGGGAAAAATGTATAAATAATTTTCTTCCCCATGAGTTTACCAAGGAGGTTTTCAGATTTATCAGGATCTGTAAGCGAGAAATTGTTATATAAAGTGGTGCCCTAGTGGTACAAGTAAGGGGAAGATGAGGGATTAGACTCATCATTTCCCCAACTTTATTTGTACAGGAAGAGGAAGGTGTGACCTTTCGTATTTTGGCCACGGGCCATTCTTTTGTAGTCCTTGGCTGTTTTTCCTGTAGGGATGTTATGAGTTAGTAGTTTTCCTCTTACTCACATGAAGAAAAATTAACAAAATAGAGCTCATTATCATACTGCTATAAAAGTTCTTATTGCTGAAACACACATTTGTGATGTTTTGCAGGAGACAAGAAGTGTAATTTGGTAATTTTTTATGCTGGAAGAACAAGAGCACATCCAAACTGCTACCTGTTTCACTGCCCTACCACAGACGCTTGTCTGATGAAACCTGCAAAAGGACTTGTGAGCTACAAGATAACTGCAGGTAAATAACAGAGAGATTATTTAATAATAATAATTTAATAATAGCCCCCATGCTAGAGGACTTTTCCACCTGTGAACTTTCAGCAGTGGCCAGAAAATGTGGGGTTTTTGTGTTTTTAGTAAAATGTTCTAAGCCAAGCCCTATAAATTGAGAATGTTGCCCCTTTGCTTTGTGGAAAATGGATGGGCAGGTATGTGGTGAGCTTCTTTGTGGGCCCAGCTTCCTGCTCGGAATAACATCATGACCCTTATAAAATTCCTTCACATTAGATTGAGAACTCCTCATCATTTGCCCTTGCTTAAAACAAAAAGAAGCTGCTGCCATAGTGATATATTCTAGAAGGAAGATTTTCTGGATGTAACGATGAAGATCACAGAATGCAGTGGAATTACCGTGCCCTTTTTAAAGGGCTCATGCTATGCTGATCAATAATTGGCAATGGTAATCATTATCTTCTGTTTTCAGTAAGGGAAGTGCAGAAGCAAACTTTCTAAACTTGAAGCTTTATGGTACATGGGCTGCACACTCAGAAATTTCTCGGTCTCTGTCATGGGCTGTGGGAGTTTTAATTGCACCAGACCTGTTTGAACAGCTCAGATAAGAAACTGATAATTAGACTGTCCTGCCAAAAGTTTACAAGGTGGTTTCAGTGTGGCTGCTTGAGAGAGCAAAAATTTCATATCTCCAGAGACTGAACTTCTGCTGAAAAAGAAAACTTTTCCAAGAGGAACTATTTGCAAGGAGCAACAGTAAGATGCATAGAAGGGTTACTCATATAAGGTTACCAAGTGTTTTTGTGCAAGCACAATCACACAGGAATTGTGCAAAAAAAGCAACGTGAAACAAATGAACTGCATGCCTGTAAAATTATTATTATAACTGCTCTTTCCTCCAGCTCTTTCTCCCCTAGAAGAACATCAGGGTTTCAAACAAAGAAAGAAGAAATCTAATTGTGCTTGTGCTTTCATTCTGAGTGAACAACTCAATTGCATATACTACCTCCCTTTTATTTTGCAGTTTTTAGCTTCTGTGAACACTGAATTATGGAAAGATTATGCTAGCTTTTTTCACCTTATGTTCATAATAAGTTTTCAAAGGCAGCACCTGAGCACTGTCAGTACCGACAAACATTTCAAACTTTGTTCTTTCATACAAGGACATGTATGTGGTTACACTGAAAACCAGAACAAAAAGGGGAAAGATAATTTATTGGTAATAAAGCAACTTAAAATACTGATGCTACATTAGTAATAAAATGTAGCTTTTTCTTTTTTTTAAAACTATCCTTGTGGCTGCTAATGAGTGGAAACAACCTATGGCTCGTGAAGCAAAACATGCTCAGGAGGTGTTTAGTTTGTTTTGTAAGAATGACGACCTGAAGTTTGATTTCTAATGAAGCATATTGGATTTGAGATATCAGAAAGACTGATTTATTTTTTTTTTTCATCTCCTTTTAAAGTTTGATTCATATAGAGCCCTTGTTCTTTCAGCTGTACCTTACATGGGACAGTTTTGGACCACTGCATCTTGGGAGCTTGTAGTTTAAAATGGAGACAAAAAATACTGTAAAATCAATGTTTGATGGAAGATTAGGATAAAACTGTGCCTGTGATTCAAATGAAGCATTTTCTGTACTGTTTAGCATTGCTAGCTTTTTGGTTTGTTGTTTTGGGGTTGGTTGGCTTTTTTTTGCACTTCATGGTTTGGGGTTTTTTTGTGGAGTCTTAAGGCATTACCTCCCAGAGCTCTCTTATATCTCTCTTTCTATTAAATTAAGTAATACAAATTAAGTAAGGCTATGTCAGTAAAAAAGAGATTTAATAATTAAATACTGGTATTTCTGTTTCCAGACACCCATGCCCCAGAGGATAAATCCATCAAAACTGAGAACTTTCCTTCAAATGAGTATTCTTCGTCTTCAGATGCAGGAGCCTTTTTTTCTCACAGTCAGGACAGCCCTCAGAATCCTACTGCCACTTTGCAACAATCTGTGTTTCATCAGGCATCTGAGCTCGTGAACCACATAGGCAAGCATTTAGACAACATCGAATTTCATGCAGACTTTTCCGAATCTCAAAGGGCAGAACAGTCTGAGAGCTCAGATTCCATCCCAAGGCAGAAAGTAATTAACCTGCCACCAAACATGTTTTCTGCTGTTCAGACTGGAAATCCCACTGCTTCCTTCCCCACCACTCAGTCTGGTGCTCCTGAAACCAGCAGTGCTGCTCTTCCTCCTCTGCCTGCAAGTACCGCCCAGCTGGAATTTCATCCAACCTCTCTGCATCCTCGTGTTGCTAAACCTGCCATCACCCCCTCCACAGCTACCTCTCCTCCTGCCACAGCCCCTGGAGCTAAACCTGGCACCCCTGTCACCGGCATCGCTGCTACTCACGTTCCTCTCTCCGGTCCCACGACTTCTACAGCCCAGCGAGTGACCCCAAATTCCAGACCTGCCGCTGCTCCATCAGGGCTCAGGACCCCAGCCACGTCTCCTGAGCCAACAGCTCTCTCTTGCAATCACACCAGCCATGGAGCCCTCCCCTCTTTTTCAGATTCCACTCTCTCTACTGGTGGTTCCCCCACGTCTCCCCAAAACGACCTCCGGGGTGAGGAGGCGTCTGACTCAGAAATCCACCTGCCAGAGGGTGTTCTGGGAGGGAAAGGTGTTGTTCAGCTGGGGGAGAAAAGCAGCCTTGTGGCAGCTTTGCTTTTTGGGGTGATATTCTTGCTGCTAGTTATTGCACTGACAGGGAAGAAAATCCACGAGTCTCTTCAGAAGAGGCATTACACCAGGCTGGATTACCTGATCAATGGAATGTACGCTGATGTCTGATGGGCAGAGGGAATAACATTTTAAGGAGCATCTCAATTTTGAGAGGGCAACTCTGAAATGGAACAGCAGATGCTGAAATCTCAGAAGAGGATGGATTCCTTTTTTTCTCCTCTAATGGGAAAGCAGAAGGCAGGATATGGGTTTGGTGGGGAAAAGAAATGCTCTTTCTATGCTGAACTGTAATGTCTATCATTTTTGATTTATACTAAATCCTGAAAATAAACACTCAAATCCAAGTTAATCTAAGAAGGTCTTATATTTAAGGAGAAAAAGCATTCCATGAGCTTAATTTGTACCGTGACAAGCTTAGTGAAATAGAAGTACACCTAATAAATTGAGTACCTGTGCAGCACCAGGGTGTTTTCAGTGCTGTTTGCACCAAATACCATATTGTTACATGATTGCCTGGCAATCCTATTTACCCTGTTTGTAGCTTTAAAGGAATACTTAGTAATAGAGCTTTGCATTCAAAGTATCCATGTGAGGCAGAATAATCAACACCAAAGGTCCCAGCAGAGAAGGAAGGGTGTCTCCTGAATGCAAGGAAACAATTCTGTTGCAAAATATGAAATGTGACTCACACCCAAGAGATTGTTACATCTGTCAAGCTCAGTGTGGTGGGAAGCGAGCCTGATCCAAAAATGGCCTCAAGGCAAGTTTTCTGAAAGCTCCGAGAAAATTCCCTGAAAATTCCATTATTCAGAGATCAAAGAAATGTCAAGAAGTTGAATTCTTACTATAGGGGGGAGTTGCACATTGCTTTATAGATACAAACCCAGCTGTTCTGTAAATGAAAAGCATTCTGGATAACCTCTTAAAGGTGAACAAAAATTACAAATGAAAAGTATCTCAAATTCATCAGCTTGTGACTGCACTTTTTTTAACCTCAGTTGTTGTTTTTTTTTTTTTTATAGACATTTTCAGAGGTTTGTGGCCAAGGAACGTGATAAGAGGGAACAACCTTTCTAGGAGATGAGTTTACAGACTGATAAGTACTGGGTCTAGCTGTAAAAATGCAGATCTTAGCTTGACCATAATTTACTCTCACGAGAACTAAAACCTCATGAGGAGCTTTCTCCGCTGCAGGTGAGCTCCCAGCAGCTTATTTATTGCAGGAGAGGTGCTGAAAACAACCCCTGAATCCTCACTGTGCCTTTCTGCTGTCATTCATTGGAGGGAGAGATGGTTGGTATTAATTGATCAGGTTACAGTACAGTAGCAAAACGTTTAAGAGAAGACAAGCAGGTTTATCTTGGGGTTGTTCAGAGCACGGGGCATGTTACAAATGGGGAATTGTTAGGTGATCAGTTTGAATCTTTCTAGAGGAGCCCTTATGAGCTGTGTTTGAACACTAGAGGGCAACAACAGTTTATTAAATAGAACTGACGTGTTCTGAGGATGACAATTAAAAAAAGTTTTGATTGGTTCATTTTTTAACTTTCCAAAAAATGTTTTATAGGAAAGCTTTTTGTTTACTGGAAGGTTCTGGGTGGAAGATTATATACACACGCTTTTAAAACATCTTACTGTATGATACAGTGTAGAAGACAAGAAAACTAAGCATATTATCTTCTCTATGTTAATAACATTAAATCAGATTGCATTATTAGTCATGCATTGGCATTTCCAGTAAACAGAGAGAAAGAGAGGGATTTCCCCCCTCCATCATCCTTTCTATTATGATGCTTTATTATATGCATTTTTTGAAATAAATTGCAGATCTGTTTGAGGTGGATGAGTAGGGCACACTAAGTCCCTACCCTCCAAGGCTGCAAACTCAGCATCACTTGTGCTCTCCAAACAGTTCTTCAGTTTATTTCTGCTAGGAGTAAGAAATGCTTTTTCATCTTTTCAGGAGTGTACATCCTATACCCAAATGCTTTACTGGCCTCCTGAAAGACTGGAACACACTGAACATTTTCCTTCATCTTCCAGAAGCCTACACTCACTCTTTGCTTTTTTTTTTTTTCATCTGGGTCTCTACACTTCTTAAGGCTATGAAAAGAAAAAACCGCATTTCGAGAAAATAGCATTTCAAGTGTATTATTCAAAGAAAAGATTTCTTAATGTGCCAAGAATAAATGGGGATTTTGTTCTGTGTAAGCTCTTTGCAGATTGCTGTAAAGGTGTTAGATTTTTCACAACTGTAATAAGGAAAAAAATGAGTAGAAGTTGCATTAAGTGCAAAGCTCTGAGACTGAAAAAGGCATTGGAAGGAGCTTTATGAGGCCGGGGCTATTCAGACACAATTCCCTGTCTTTTATTCTGAGATCCACATGACCAAATATGGTCTTTGTGGGCTTGACTGGGGAGGGGATAGAAAAATGATGATTTAAAGATTTTTTTTTTTAAAAGGTAAGAATTTTGTCCTCGAAGTTTACTCGTGAAAGAGTGGTATTGTGCTCCAGGGCATTCACAATAACTTATAATGCTGAAATAAACTGGAGATTACATCCTTCATGCTACTTGTTCAGACCTTAAAACACGTTTGCCATAGTGAAACATAACATTTGTCAAAAAGAGTATGAGTAAAAGTTCTGAATTGTCAGGACCATTGCTTTTTCCCTGATAAACCCTGGGTAATGGTAGTTTAATGAAAATTAAAAATTACCAAGAATATGCCTCCATCTTTATTTTTAATAAATACCTAGAAATCAATGAAGAGGGTAAAAAAGATTTGGGTGTTCCTTGAAGTAATAAACTGTTCCAACACCTCGCATTTGTGTGGCCTTACCTTACAAATCTCTTAAAAGAGGAAAACTTCATAACACATCACAGACATTGAACCTAAAGATTAACCATCAGAGGGCAATCTTTTCTCATCTGAGCAACTCAGCTTGCTTTTCTAGTGCATTTTGAGAATTTGACTCCTAAAAACAACACCCATGAAGAGGTGTCATGGTTCATGATCCACAGCCATATTCTTGAGGTGCTCAGTGTCTTTGATGACCTGAAGACTAGTTTTTATATTAACATAAAAATAAAGATATAAACATGAATATTACTATAAATATGAAATATAAATAAGAAATACACACGTGATTCTTCCTTACAAAGTCTGAACTGAAGAGGGATGAGCCTCTTTGCTTGCCATAAACTGCACTTTATGGTACAGTACTTGAGCCCAGAAGTGGCTGCTGTGAGTGGCAGATGAGCTCTTTCCTACACCCAGGTGGTGTCTTACACTGTGTGCATCACATAAAGATTGAAAATTGTCGTAGAAGAGATTGCCAGTTACTGTGACACAGTGACTTACCTTTCTTGACCACAGGCATGAATTCTAGTCGCTAATCTCTGTGACTAAAAGAGGGCAAGAAAACGTGCAGCGCTTTACCAGTAACTAATTTTTAAACTTCAAAGGCTGCAGCGCAAAGCAGAATTGTTAAATATTATGCATATTGCAAAATGCTGAAGGGGGTTTGAAAAGGAAATATTCTTAAATTGTTGTTGCTTAAAAGGCACGCACGTTATGGTTAATAGGGCCCAGATGCTGACTCGGTTTTGAAAAGCTGAGCAAGCTAAAACAAAATAGTGTTTCGGTGTATGTCAGCCTGAAATGTGAGCTCTTTTAAAAGGATGTTTTTGCTGTATCAACATAGCATTAAAACACTTTACAAATTTCAGAACAGTAACTTTCCTCAAATGACGCTTTTATAACGTGGCTTTGAAATGCAGCTATGGCTAAACATTCACGGGGAGAGTTTGGGACTTGCCCTGTGGTCTGGTGGGCAGCGCCAAATTAAAATCGCAATCCTGCACGGTTCGTGCTGAGAACCATGACCACTGAAGAAGCACATCCTCAAGCAGTCCTGGATGAGCTTGTTTCCTTTGCTAGGTCTGCCAGGTCTCCTCAGTGTGACAGGTTTCCTCCAGTGGTTTGTAACTTCACCCCTGAACAGCTACAGGACTCTTGTTAAAGTGACAAAAAACGTGAGAGAAAAATGGCTGTGGTAGCTCCAGAGAGGCACAAAGTCATGCCACGTGCTGGGCCCTGCCTACTGTTTATCAGACACTGCTTGACACCGAACAGCACCCTCAGGAGGAGGGGGAGGAAAGCAGCCCCTCAAACTGCAGCCCAACAGCTGTGCCAGCAGCAGCTGCCCCTACACAGAAGAAGAAACCCAAGACAAAATCAGTTTGCTTAGTGAGGGAGGAAGAGGAAGCAGAATTCAGGCTGGAGCTTTTCCTCAGCTGTGCACTGCGTGATGAAGATACAAAGAATTCACTACAGGTCTACAATCCTTCTCCAGAGGTTAATGGCAGATTGTGCAAAATTGTGTGTATGGAAGAAGTATAAGGAAACTGTATAAGAAAAAAACAAACAAACCACCACCACCCTCTTTTCTTTGCTGATTCCAATCAACAGTGAAAATAAATGAAAAAGTCTGCTCCTTCTGCCCACTCCTGCAAAACCAACAAGGGGTTGGACACAGGTTATCTACTGTCTAGGCTATGTTTTTGCATGGAAAGCCCTTCCCCTCATCTTGCTTGAGTTCCCTAATCCTCCCAGCTGACAGCATAGCAACAGAGGAGGCACTTCCATCCAGCAGTCAAGGACAACGTTTTGCAATGTAGACCTGGCTTTGGGCAGGTCTTGCTGTTGAGCTGCATTTGAAATATACTTCTTTTTATAAAAAATGACGAGGATTTGTTTGGTTTTATTTTTACACAGTAAAAGTTGAGAGTCTGATATCACATGCCACCAGGAGCCTGTCCTTAGAATCAGTCAACAATGCCCAGGCCTTTAAACTGGCCCAGGTGTTACCTCCTACTGTAATAACAAGAAAAGCTATGAAAATATGTGTTGAACAGACATGAAATTAAAGCTTAAATGTTTCTAACAATCCAGAAAATAATACCAGCTTTGGAACGCAAGCGTATCAGAAGTTGCTATAAGTTCTTGTGCTTCATATCATTATTGTAGTCGCCAGCTGTCACACTCTGTGAGGGAGAACGTGAGGTAGACATTTAGACTTAATGTTTCTTGTTGAAATAATGAAATAGATTTTCTGATCTAGAGGAAAGCAAGCTGCATTTTGTATTATTTATTAGGAACAAACGAAGAAGATGAAGAGGGAAGTTTGTTTTTTTTTTTTGAAACTGAGAGTGTATTACAAAATCTTAACTTTTTAGGTTCTTCGGGAGAAGGGCATGTTTACGTGAAAACAAGAGGGGAAAAAAGGCTAAATTATGTTTAAACACAGCACATTAGCTACTCATATTCTTTGTGACTACTGCTCTAAGCAGCACAAACGCATCTTACCACACTTAAAGTTTAACAAGGGGGGGGGGGGGAGGGGGGGGGGGAAGAGACAGATAACCCAAAGCACCCACAGAAGTGCCGGGAAATAAACCACGCACCATTACCTCAGCCGAGCAGCAATCCCTTGCTCTGGGAAAGGCCAAGGATCGCCGCTGTCCAGCCCGCACAGGGGGGGTCCCGCCGTGTCCCCGTCCGTCCCCTCACGGCTCCCCCTCCCCTCAGCGGGGCTCTTTGTGCGGCCGGGCCGGCGCCGCCGCCGCTCTGGGCGCCAAGTAGTCCCGGCCTCACGCGCCGGTGCCGCACCGCGCCGCGCCGTGCTGTGTCGCGCCGCGCCGCAGCCGGCGGAGGGGGCGCGAGGGGGGGGGGGAGCAAAGTAGTCCCGCTGGAATGCGACCGCCGCCGCCGCCTCGCCCCGTCCGCGTCCCTCTCCCCGCGGCCCTAATCGCCCTCCCTCCCGAACGGAGCTCCGCCGGGCCGCGGTCCCCGCCGCGCGGGAGAGGCTCGCCCGCCCGCCCGCCCGTCCGGCCGGGAGGAGGCGGGGAAGGAGGCGGAGAGCGAGGGCTGTATCCCTGCGCCGGAGGGAGGGAGGGAGGGAAGGAGGGAGGGAGGGAGGGGGACGGAGGGGGACGGAGCGCGGCGTCGGCGCTGAGCGGCGGCCGCGGCCGGCATGGAGGGCAGCGCCCGCTCCCGCGGCGCCGCGCCGGGCCCGGGGGCCTGCTAGGCACGGGCGAGGGGGGAACCTCCGCGGCAGCCCTTCGCCGCTTTCCCCCCTTCCCCCCCATCTTTTCCCGCCGCCTCCCCCGCCCGCCTGGAAGCATGAACTGGCAGCGGAGGTGCCGCTCCTCGCCGCCGCCTCCCCGACGGTGAGAGCGAGGAGGGAGGGAGGGAAGATGGGGCCCGTGCTGCGCAGCCTACTCGCCTGCAGTTTTTGTTCGCTGATGAGAGGTGAGCGGGGAGGGGCAGGGGGAAAGTTGCCGGGCTGGCGGCGAGGGGCCATGTTTGGGCGTGCGGGAGGGGAGCGGCCAGGCCTGGCTGCCGGCGGGGCGCGGGGCCCGGGCGGGGAGAGCGCTCCCTCCCTCAGCGCCGGCCGCCGCCTCCTCCTCCTCCCCGCCTCGGGAGCCACTCACCCGGCCGAGCCGGGAGCTGACCGCCCTGCCTCCCGAGCCGCCCCATTGTTGTTTTCAAGTTTTGTTTTTTTTCTTCTCTTTATTTTTTTTCTTCTCTAAAAAAAGAGCTCCCCGAACTAGCTCGCGTCCCCCATCTCTCCTCACCCCCCAGCAGTCCGTGGGCTCTGGGGCATTGCTCGGCCTCCCCCGTGTCAGGCCGAGCTGTCCCCATTACCAGGCTGCTCTCGTTTCCCCCCTCCCCGAGTGTCGATCGTGCCGGGAGCCTCGCGTGTTCAGCGTGGGGAGGCTGGAAAATGCCCGGGAATTGGCGCTCCACCGACACTTGGCTCCTCGCAGCGAGGAGGAATGAATGCAATGAATGCTTCCCTCAGCTGGGCTGGCTCTGCGCTGGGACTTCAGAGAAGTTTGTGTTTCACGGGTGAACCGCCACGGATGCTCGTACAGCTTTAAATCAGCCTTACGGGGGGGGGATGTCACTTAAAGTAGCTGAGAATTTTGGTTCCACTTCCCAACCCCGACAGAATTTCTTGTCTTGCAGGGCACGGTCTGAAAGAAAACAGGATTTTGTTATTTTCTTTTTAGTGCTGTAAATCTAATTACTGTAGCTACTTCTCTGGGTTCAGTATTTCTGGGAAGGAATCATCTGTGGTGTTTGCATACGTCATTTTGCTGTTTACTCGATTTTTTTCTTACTAGATGGGGAAGAGGTTAATTGCTAACAGTTTATCAACGACACTTTGATTTAGAGAATTCATCCAGGCTAGAGTGTTTTGATTAAGATTAGACTAACTCAGGTTAGGTGGTGTAGGCTGAAGTAACCGCTCTGTCTCCAGTTGCTGGTACTCTGAAAAACAAAGATTTTCATCTCCTCCATAGCTTTTTTTTCCACTCTGTGCATCTGTTTGCCATATTGTATCCTGTTTGCAGAGATACAAATACACTTATTTAAATAGTACGTGTAACATTTCGTACTTCTGCTGTAGCAGTTAAACCCAATTTTCAAAAGTTGAGTTGAGCCTGGAGTATAGGGAGAAACAGTTTCCTGATTAGTTTATTTTAATAAGTAACAATCATGCCCGTTCTTAATATACCATGTTTGTCTTTAATGTTCAGCCTAGTTCAGATGACAGCACAGAAATAGCTGTTGCATGTGATGTCAGATAATATTGCTCCTTTAATTTCTTCAAATCTCAAAATAGTGAGGTGTGCTTTTGCACATTTTTGTATATTTGATGCTTAATAGGACACTTTGAAGAAGCATTTGGTTTATAAATCATATGACTGTAATTTATTTTCTTGTTTCTCATCTCTGTTGCCAAGGCCACTTGTACCTGAACAGCATTTTTGGTTTTTCTGTGTTCGTGGTTCCCTCCTGTCCGATCGCTTACCTGAAGTAATAATCTTCTATTTTGTGACGTGATAGTGATTTTCCTGCTGGCTAATTGTTACTTTAGGGAGAGATAAGCAGCAGAAACACTTGAGCTGTGAAGAAATAAAAATCAAATTTTAATGATATGCCCTCCCTAATAAACAGCATCTGTGCAAGTAGAATTGGTTCAGATAAGTTGTGTTGAGTTCAGAAGAGGTGTCAGCAGTTCCTTAGTGAGGCAGAGGCAATGCCAGCGTGAGAATGAATAAGCTTGTACATGAAAGTAGAGGTGAAGTTGGGAAGTTCACTGTTTGGTTTGTGAATTCGGTGCTGTGGAGGATGCCAGGCCAACAGTGCTGGAGACAGAAACTCAGAGATGTAATAGTGAGTGTTTGTGGATTGCAGCATCCCCTCTGCTCCCAGAACTAGCCTCCCTGCTCTCGTTAAAAAGGCAGATGGACCGAGGTTTACAGGGCTGAACTGTGGTCATTACTCTGAGGAAACTCTGGTAGACTTGTTCAGCTCTCTGGTAAGGACTAAAATTGGTATCCTGGAAATACATAAGGACTCGAAGAAGTTCGAGACCATTACTGGCTAGAAACTGTTGCACAGGGCAAGGCAAAAACCTGCCAGAAGTCATCCGAGGACTGTGATAAACCAGATGCTACTGATGTTTTCAGGGCAAGTGTTTGCATTTCTGAGAGCCAGCAGGTGACTGTCATGACAGCTTTGCTGTGGAGGTTCTGTGGTTTGGGGTTGGGTTGTTGTTTTTCTTTTTTTTTTTTTTTTTTAGTGTTATGGCTGGTGGAAGAAAGAGGTCACTGGTCCCTCTTGGCCATAAAGCTCTTGTTTGAATGGGAATTTTGTAAATGATGTTTGTGCAGATCTACTGGATATTGCAGACCTCTGTGCTTGAGGTCAGTTAGTGGAGAAATGAAAATGCCTCTCTGGTGGCGGGCATTTTAAAATTTCACTTCCCTCTTACGCATTGGGAAGAGGGTTTGTATTAATCCATTATTATTGTTTTAATATTGTTGTTGTTTTAATTGGTTTTAATCAGTTGTTTCTTGGTTTTCATAAACAGATCATTGCATTTTTTTTTTTTAGGTAGATTCGTTTACATGTTTTTAGAAGAGCTTAACGTTCAAGACTTGCTAAGCTGTAACTGGTGGTGTGTGCACAAATTTTTCTACCAGAAGTCAGAGAAGGGGACAAGGAGTAGGTTTTTGCCTCTGAAGCACTCAGGTTAGAGATGAAGTGCAGTGTGGTGTTGCCAGTGTGGTTTGTGCCTTCAGGTGAAGGGTCTCCTTACCTTGGACTGTACAGTACTTCTTCATTACGTGAGGCCTCAGAAATCAGTGTGCCATGATTTCTGATGCATTTTCCCCTTTCATCTCTTCATAAAACAATCTAAGATTAATGTGATCTAACGTGCTACAAACCCCACCATTACTCTAATAGTTCTTCCAGTTGTATCTGTGATATAGTTCACTTACCATCAGATTGCTGTGGCTTTTGTTTAAAACTGAAAAATTAGGACTTAGTTTGATGGTATTTTTTTCTGTATCTTGGAGGTCAGGTGAAAGAGCATTTTTGGCAAGGTGCACTGAAGATATAGGGAAGTTCTGGGTATAGGGTTAAACTCTATATCTGGTGAGAGGTGTATGCAGGTAAAGGATCCCTCAGTGTGAGTTATATGAAGATAATCAGGTGGAGAGCTTTGTTCTTGTTTCACAGCGTTAATGGTTATGGGAGAAATGAACTGTATTCATGTTTCCTTTCCCTAGTGAATTGATACAATCAGCATTCCCTGAGTTCTAGGTAAGGAATTTGTCTAGAAGCTGTAGAATGTGTAGAAGAGTTTTTTGTTTTGTTTTTTTCCATTTTTTTTTTTCAGGAAGGTAGGTCAGGCTCGGGCATATAGGAAGGAACCTTTTAAACTGTGTCTTTGGAAGCTGGAGAAATCTGATTCCTTTGGACATCTGTAATCCACCTTTATGATGATGTCGCGTCTCAAAAATGCCAGCATTAAAAATATTTGCTGCGGTGCATGTGATATGGGATTCACTTCAGTTCAAATCCAGTAGAGCAAAGATATTTTTTGCTTCCTTCTGAGGGGGTGGGCTAGGAGAAGAAAACAGGGAGAAACAGGTCTCAGTTTCTGATCTGTCACCATTCATCTCCTCTGGCAGCCAGTGTGCAGACTTAAATACCATATTCGTTGTCCCCAGCATATTTAACCTCATTAATTTCCTATGAAATGTTAAATACTTGGGTTGCTTTGCCAGTGGTTTCTTCAAAAGAGTCCGGTTTCTTCAAAAGAGCCCAGTTCCTCATACTGTAGGGAGGGGTCTGTGTTATTGCCGAGTGGCACCAGAGATGCAGTTGTAATTAAAGCTTTTTTGCATGATCCTGCTTCTGGCTGAGCTGGTGGCTCGTCCGTGTCTGGGACTGCGATCGGCTCCTCTTCCAGTTCTCCTGCTGAGGAGCCCTCACATTTCAACCCACTCAGTGGAGAGGTTCAGGTGGTAAAGTGCCACCCACTTCTTTGGTGCCACTTGGGAGCCATTTGGACTTTGAAAGTGGTTGTTGCCAGTGAGGCTGTATTATGTTGATACGGAATTTCCCCCAGGTGGACTGCTACCAGTGAGTGATTTAAGTTGCTTAGAAAGATATGGGGGGATGCAGCTGCCTTGCAGGCTCCAGGGATGGTGTGTTCACATTTACAGCTGGCACTGCTAACTTAAAGCGAGCCCTTGAACCCGGATGCCGAGGCTCACCGGAGATGGCTGCTGGTGTGTGCACTTCACACAGTGACTTCTTGCACTTCTTCTGTGCTGAGCACTTTGTAGGGGTGACTCTCCTGGAGTGGAATTGCTGTTCCATGAAAGGAGTATATTTGCCTCCATTAAACTCTCCAGATATTCTTGTGGGTTGTAAATATTTATGTCAGGAGGTTCACAGTCCGAACAGGCTTGCTGTTTGCTCCGCGTGGACAAACCTGGTCAGAACACCCTGCTTGTGTTTGCGAGCAGAAAGGAGTTTGTTGGGTTTTTTTTGTCCTGTGAAAGGGTTATGAATATAGGGTGATTTTATTTTTCTCCTTATGATTATCTTGCTACAGACCTTTCAATTTTCGTGTAATTGGCACTGTTCCCTGCCAGTTTTGAAATGGAGTCAAACAGACCAGTCTAGGAATAGAATGAGAACACTGTCCATACCTTTTTCTGAAATACCTTATTCTTAATATGCTTTTAAGGAATTAACCAGTCAAAGTCTAGGTTAAAAGAAGCAATGATTTAGTTAGGTTTTTTTGTTTGTTTGTTTGTTTCCTTTGCAAAATGCTGTAAACTGTTTGGAGAAAGAAGTATATCAGTTTAAAAGATTGAATGCTTTTCGAGCTTCATTATTTATATAGAGAGAACAATAAGGAAATGTTTTTAATATAAACAGACATGGGAAAATGGCAACATTCATGCAGATTTTTTTAGTATCTTGTTACAGGATCATGTTACCTAAATAGAATTACTCCCTTGTGATATAATCAGTGTGGCAAAAATGGGATTATAGTTTTAATTCTGTTTATGAGGGCCATGTGTGGGCTCTTGATGTCAGATTTGAAAAGTAATCGTATTTGAGACAAAATTTTAATCAACGAGCTATATAATTTTGCCTAATCAAAAATTGTTTTCCTTCTCTACGATACCGAACTGTAATGTTCTCCTTTATAATCTTCTCCTGATTACTCCCCTCCCTTCCCAGTATGTTCCCAGAGGAAAAATGTAGTTTGTACGTAGTTTACTGGGGTTTTTAAACTGTTTATGCCTCCAGAACTCCGTAATAATACGGATTTTCCTTTCTCCATTGTCAGAGAATTCAGGCTTCTAGAAAGTCGCTGATGTGTTTGCTGGAATTCTGGAGAGCAGGAGTTTGTAAACCTTGTAGTGACTCTTAATATGTCCATTTAGAAAATGCAGTGATGTTCTAATAACTCAGAAACTTAACTGAGGCTCAGCAGTGACCCTTCACCCTGTAGGTAATGGTAAAATTAGTAAGACAATTTGAAGTTGTGTGGGTTTGTGTTTATGGGCTTTCTTTTGGATTACCAGAAATTAGCCCCATTCAATAAGAAAAAGACAAGATTAAATTAATTGAAGTATGTGCACATCTTTCTTTACCCATTAAAACCAATCCCTAAATGTTCGTTTGAACTGGAGTTGTTACTTATTATATTAATCTGTAGTAAACTTCGTAGTCTTAAGAATTCGAATGTTTGAAGTGTAATTTTTGGTTTGAGAGCTTTTTTTCTTTTGGCTGATGGGAAGTTGTTTTAAACTTGCCCTCTGATTTTCTTTCAGTTTTCTTACAGTACTACCTTCTAGTGCAGTGTGAATTCTTCATATTTTTGCAAAATTTTTGATTCTGTGGGTCATTCTGTCCTCCAGTTGGTTATTTTTTGTGCTAAATTCTGTGTTCATGCCTGACTACAATTTCCTGACAGCACTTCCAAAATCTGAACAAACACAAAAACCCAACCTTGAAATAGGGGAAAAAAAAAAAAAAAAAAGAGTTATTTTGTTTGACTCGGTTTACCCCCATCTCCATGATCTGTCCTGCAAAACTCACAGCAAAGCTTGGTGCAGAATCCAGATGCTGTTGTTGCTGCTGCTTGGTGTCTTTGCTTTTGCACTTGAGATGGTTACTTTTTCCCTGGCAAGCATGACTGTTCTTGTGACCTTTTGAGTTGCCATCTGAACAGCTCTTGGATGTCCTTAGCATGGAGAATATACTTAAGGTTAGCTGAAAAGAGGAGAAAAGGTCCTTTCTGCCGGGTTTGGGCTTCCTCAGGCTTGTTTACCAAACACCTGGTTGGTTGCTGTGTCCTGCAGGTACATTTGTGAGAACAAGGAGGTTCAGAGAGAACAGTGCTCTCTGTCCGTAGTGACAGTGGAATGGGGACCACTGGTAAATCAATTCATTAGTGTTATTAGGAAAAAAAAAAGTGTGGAATTGTGTATTGTGTGGAGTACACTGGGGAAGTGCTGTGATGGAGAACTTGGGGCAGAATCCTGGGCTGTTGCTTGCTGTCCTGAAAACTCCTGTGTACTTGCTGGTGATTTTGTTGTTTGGTTGAAAATACAGACCGCCTCTGGGTAAGTTTCTTGAGGCTGGCTCCCTACTTTTGGGAAATTTATTTTAATTTTCAAATTATCTCCTTATTTGATACAAGGCTCCCAGGCTTTACTCCCAATGCTACCTCAACCTTGTCATTCTTCTCTAAACTGAGCAGCAAAGCTCAAGCACTCACAGGTAACAAATACACAGAATTCCTTACAAGAATGAGCAATGATGAAGAAATTTGAGACCAGGGGAATGAAGGAAGAGTCCTTACAACTGACAGTTCCAGAATCCATGTGTCAGTCCAGAGATTTTTCATTATATTCTTGCCTTGGTTCTCTGTGGGACATCTTGGGGATGGTTATCGTATTACAGACAGGCAGTTTTGTGTTTTGAATGGGTTTAAGGATTAAATTAATGTTCTTTGCTGGTTGTATGTGCCTGTTTCTCTGGAATCCTTCCTTGTTGTGCGTCATCCAGGTCAGGGTGGATTTGCTTGGTACATCTCCTCAGTGTCTCCCCTTTTCTCCATGTTTGCTCAGAGTTCTTCAGCAAGATCTAAAAAGAAAAGTGCAGAGCAGGAATCTGAACAAGATTTCTCCCTGCTGCTCGCCTTATGTTAGTTCTGGATTTTGCTGGACCGCTCCTTGAGTTGATTCAAACTTGCCAACCCAGTCAAACCTTTCACTGACATGATGGTTTGAATCAGCTTGAGGAGGGGCCCTTAACTAAGTGAGGGGGTAGAGCCAGCGTTGCTGGGGGTTGGGAATGAGAAAAAAGGAGTTTGGGGAAGATGAACATATGCTAATTGCTTTAACCAGGCTGAACTCCATGCCAGTAAAAGAGAAGCACCCCAGAGCTGTCCTGGATTTTTGAAGGTGGAAAGGAGGAAGTGGGAATTTGTAGAAAAGGCCACTGGACTAGTTAAAGAAAAGCATGACAAATTCTGACAGCTTAAAGTTGCTACTTAAACACCAAAAAGATTAAAAAAAAAACCAAAAAACACAACATTTTCAGCCGGTGAAGTGATTGCTTTATGTCGGTTCCTCACTTTGCACCCATGGACAGCAGTATTTTCATGCCTGTAGCAGGGGCTGCAGGCCTAAAAGTCAGAAGTACAGAGCGAGACTGACGCAAACAAGAGTGAGGGAAACCAGACTTAAGTATCCTGGGGATTAGCAACTTCCAGCGTGCTGGGGGGAGGGACAGGAACTGCAGCCAAGAGAAACACGTGGTACAAGAACTGGAGTTTGGCAGTGAGAAGGCAATGAGAGTTCTTGTTGATTTAAATTATTTTTGTTGCAGTTGAAATGTGTTAAACTTGAGGTGTTGTAACTTTTCTTTAAGGGAACATTTGTTCTTGCTAGTGGATACAAAAACACTCTTATTTTATAAATAAGCATAGCTTTTACTTTGTACTGGGTGCTTTAATTAAAAGAATAAACTGCATGGAGACCTCTCAGGTGATAGAGGACGTGGTAATATTCAGTACTGTTTCAGTTATTGATTTCCAAGGTGGATGCTTTCTCTTTTGAAAATGTGTGCTTCTTTTCAGTGTATTGTAGCTCGTTGCAGTTACAATATATACTTTTATGATGTCTACAGAAAGAGGAATAAAAACGTAAAGAGTTCAGCTTCTTAAAAAAAACACCACTCTGAGCTGTATCTTTTTTGACCCATTATAACTTAAACTGCAGGACACTGAATTGTGCAAGGAAGGGAAGGAGATAGCAAAGTAAGGTAATAATAAACCTTCACATAAAGATTCCACTTCTAATTTAAAAAAGTCTACTGCTTCTCTGTGGAATGATAATCTCTAAGTTGAATGGGGTTTTGCACAATTAAAAATTGCTTTCTGGAGAGGGAAAATAGAAATACAAATTTGGTATTATTAAAACAAACAAAGTTTCACTCCTCCCTCCTCCTGTCTAAAGATTGTCATAAATCAGTTTATATTCAGTGTTTCTAAACTTAGGATGACAGTCCAAGCAATTAATTTTTTAAAAACCCCACCAAAACCAACAAAACCCTCAGCCCCCCCACCCCCCTAAACATGTAAAACAGAACTCGTTTAATTGGAGGTAGATGAAGGAACTCTTTAGTTCTTTCAGCTTCTCCCAATTCGCATGTGACAGTGTCTTTGGGAAATTGTTTTGTGCTCCAAAGGGGAGTAGCCTGATTTTCAAAACTAGCCATTGAATTTAGTCTGTGTTAATATTTCTAACCTCAGTGCAAGTTTCTCATGTAAGGAACTGGATCTCTTGTGGCAGTGTGGCCTTGACGTTACTGAACCGTGCACATCTTTGGCTCTGTAAATGAAAACCTTCTGGTTAGGACATGCATCTTTCTCCAAGTTTAAAGTGCCCATCCGTGTTTTCTGACAGTCAGTTTAGAAGGATGTGACTGCCTTACACAAATGTAATATCTTTAGTAAGCTTTTGTTGAAGAAGGAACGAGGCTGGAATTTGCATCATGCTGGACGTAGCTTGTGATTAAGGACAATTAAGCAGGCATACTACACTTGAGAAACTACCTGTTTTCATGGCTACTGCTTTACATTAGTCATCTTAGATGTTGTTATGAAAAATCTACTGTGAAAACTGACAGAGTAAGCAAATAAAGCCTATAAAATAAAGGCTTTGTGTTAGAGAACTAAGCAGGAGGGGTAGAGCTGAGTTTGAAAGAACTCAGTGTTGTCCATACCTGTAATTTTCCTCCCTACCTCCTCATACCGCTTTTGACACTCTAAACCTACATTTGTCTCGTTCTGTGCAATGAATTTTGGATATTTTGCATTATATGTAAAATAGCTGAGATATATAATTTTGGGGAGTATCAACATGCAGGTGGCTTTGAAAGCTTGTCATGGATTATGCTGTTATTGAAGCGGTGTGTGCATATTATTAAGTTCTATAAAGCAAAATAATCACTGCTTAGGTGGGCCAGCACTGAGTGCTTAGAAAACTGCTTTACTCTTGTCTTCCTTATTGTTACTTATATGTCCTTCTGTACAGAACAGTGTCATTTGGGTTCTTCAAACCCCCGTTTTCTTTCTTGTCTGCCTCCTTCTTTAATAATGCACAGCCCAGAACAGCGAGCTGCAATCCTGGCCTGTGACCAAGCTGAGAAGCTTTAAGCCAGCGCTTTTTAGTCAAACTTTTAAATGTCTTGTTTAAAAAAACCACATTCTTACCTTAGTAGCTACCACGGGGCTGATGCCCCATCGCAGTGCAGGTTCCAGTTACTCTGAGTGACCTTAATCCCCCTTGTTTGTGGTGTTTGAAGCCGCCCCGCTGCTGCTGTACGCGAACCGCCGGGACCTGCGCCTGGTGGACGCCGCCAACGGCAGGGAGAACGCCACGGTGATCGTGGGCGGCCTGGAGGACGCGGCGGCCGTGGACTTCGTGTTCGTCAAGGGCTTGATCTACTGGAGCGATGTCAGCGAGGAGGCCATCAAACGGACCGAGTTCAATAAGTCTGGGAGCGTGCAAAACGTGGTCATCTCCGGACTGCTGTCGCCAGACGGGCTGGCGTGCGACTGGCTGGGGGAGAAGCTGTACTGGACGGATTCGGAGACAAATCGGATCGAGGTTTCTAACTTGGACGGGTCACTGAGGAAGGTTTTGTTCTGGCAAGAGTTGGATCAACCCCGAGCAATTGCCTTGGATCCTGGAAGAGGGTAAGTCCCTGTTAACGCAAAGTAGTTGCAAATAGCGAAGTTTGGGCTATTCCTTGTTTGTTGAAGGATTTGAACTGGGTGATGGTTCTGTTATTGAAGTTATCCTGAGCCAGTCTGCATTATTTACTTCACTTTTCTAGTAGTGTGATTTGCAAACGGTTTGCACTCCCAAAATTGCATTCCTAGCGGTTTGTGAACATCAGACTTTCACCCTTCTCATTTTCCTGCAGTCTAATCAATCTCCTGTTATGCTCAACTGATTTTTATTTCAGATACAGTTTTATAAGATTGTAATTAATGAAAAGAAATGATTTAGCAGCAAAACTCATCTTTATCAACAAGTTCAGTTTTTCATCAGAGTTGAATTGCCAAATGTACTTGATCTGAAGTAGCATACAGAAGTATTTCATGATCAAGTTGATTTAAGTACCAAACTACTAGTCTTTTCTGTGTCGGTATGTATATTTATTAAATGTATCCATCTTGCTGAAAACATGAGAAGGAATTACTTCTACTTGAAAAGGAAATATTGAGAATTTTATAAGCTAGCACAAATATGCAGTCACAAAGAATGCGTTTTCTTGGCAGTGTCCCACGCAGTAAAAATGAGCTGTTTTACTGTCCTATTTTCATCTAAGAAGGGATTAAAATATGAACTGTCTGGATTCTCCTTACAGGCCATCTCCTACATGTACATTTTGAGGTCTGAGCTTCTCATTGCTCACATTCATACACTACAACTTACTTTAAATTTTGTCAATTTTAGTTGTCTTAGAAAAAAGAAAAGGCAGATCCAGATTCTTGACCAAGTACTACCTGAAAATGCAGTATTGTACATTTGTACTGCTGCTTTCTTGTGTTGTTGTGTTGGTTTGTTTGTTTTAAAACTTGTGACAGCCCTTTTGTCCTCATGTAAAAGACTTGATTGTTGTAGTTACAATTCCCCCAAAATTACCCTTTAGACAACTTGATCAGCTTTCTTCATGAGCAATATTATCAAAATTAACTGGCTTTTCTCACTTCTAGGTATGTTGTTCATCACAAAGGGAACTTTAAGTGCCTCCTAGAAGTTGTAACTAATTACTTGTTTTTCAGGACATGCTGTACAAGAGTATAAGGAAAGGGAAATGGACAGTTCTAATTACAGTTACAGTACCTTTGATTTGGGGAAAAAAAAAGCAAAACATTTTAAACCTCCCAAAAATTCAGAATTTCTTTGCGAATTCGCTCGTATAGTGAAGGGTTTTTAGTTTGCATGCAAGTTAATATTGTATAAAATGGCACTTCAGATGTAAATTCCCCAAATAATGCAAACAAGGCTTTGCTTCATACTTTTTCTTGCTTGATGCCATCTCTCCCTTGAGCAGATTGTGCCTGGTTGAATATCTTTCTGCTGCTCTTTTGCTCATATTAAAATTTCCCAGCTGGAAGATTGGGGCTCTCAGCCCATGGTTTGCTGGACAGCGTGGCTTGTGTTCTAAGGAGTTAATTTCTAGGTTTTATGGGTGATGTGTAGGCAGGTGTTACACTGATACCAGATCTGCAGACTGCTGTGATGCTGGCACAGAGACACAGAGGGTGTATTTATTTAATCTTTCTGCACCTGAGGAGGCTCTGTTTGTCACAAGATGTTCCTTGCGAGTCCATCCCTAAATTCTGGTCACAGCTAGGAGAGGAAACAAACCACAAGGTTTTTTTTTTTTGTTACTCAAAGCTAATTAAGCCAGCGAAAGATTGCAGCGGTATTGCACAGGTTGTCCTGATGAAAATGTTTTGTTTTGATCTCACTGACAGTTAATTTTCAAAGTTTCCATCACAAAACTTTGCAGGGTTTGTTTGGGATTTGTTGTGTATGCTCCATGTTATGCTGGTTTGCAGTCCAGTGTTAGGATATTTCAGTGTTGGGCGGATGCTGAAATTGTAAAGGTTTGGTTTTATTGCACAGCTCAAAATGTTGGCTTCTTTCTCATCATCATCTCTCCTCATGTGAAGGAGAAGGTGAAGGAAGGTAACCAGAAACCCACATATTTAAAAGAGAGTGAGGACTTGGAGAGGTGACCTCTCCTGTAAATCTTGCTGTGCTGGTTTTCTATGTTACTGCCACTGTCTGCCTGTCCTCACCCTGCTGCCACAGGTTGCCAGGAACTCACAGGAACATCCTTGCTAGTGTATTTTCTTTATTTTGAAGGTGTTTTACCCTTTATGGAAAAGGATGGGAGAGATTTGCCTTGTTAAGAATCAAACTAGAGCGCACAGAATTGATATCGATATTCAGATATTTGCATCCAGTCTTTGTTTCAACTGAGGTAGTAATTTTTGATCTGCATGAATAACCTCTGTGATGCTTCTGTATCTGCATTTTCAGTCCCTGCAATTAGAACTTTGCATCCAAGACTAGGCTTTGAGGACCTGTTGCATTTAAGAAAAAAAAAAAAATCATTATTTTAGACTTCTATTAAGCGTGATGTTAATTAAAAAATGTTTGTTCACACACTTGTAAAAATTAAAATTATTCTAAGGCAACTTTTAATAACTACCAACAGGAACTCAGAGGGAAATTATTTTTATACGTCATCTTAGGGAAAAGTTTTGTTTGTAAGCTCTTTACTGTTTAAGGCAGGATGTTACAGAGGGTATTCTTTTCCAGAACTGATGATGAGCATTGCAGACAAAGTGTGTTAAAGCAGATCTGCACTAGAAGACATTTATTAGCAAAATTAGCCTTTAGTGATTACATTTTGTTGCAGTGTGGGTTTTTTTGGTTTTTTTTTTTAGAGTGTAAAGTCTGGCCCCTGAGTTTAGACCAAAGGTTTGGTCTGTGTTGTAGAAAAGGGAGCAGAAAGTCACCTTGGTTCTTCTGGAGGAAGTTGATCATTGGATTTATATTGTTGATAAAAAAGCCATTGATTTATGGCTCACTTCTTGGAGAAAGCTGATAAATTCCCTTGCTAGCATGATTCGAAACAGACTGATAACATTTTTTTAGGTAAACTGTGGATTAAGTTTGTTTAAAAAATGAAAATCAGAGCACTCAGCTATATGAAATTTAGGCATGATTAATGAAGAAAAAAGTCTACAGAAGGACCACCTTTATTTGGCTGCATTCCTGGAAAAAGTAAGACAAGTGTATTTCAGTAGTGTCTTCATGGTGGAACGGTGAGATAACAGGGATGCTGTTCCAGAGTAATGCTCCAGGTTTTCAACTGTGTGCTCTAAATGCAGATGTGTGGGTGAGAATGTGGATGGAATGTGCGTTTGTGGTGTCTGTGTCTGGTATCTTATACTCCAAACAGCCTAATTGTGTTCTACCTTAAAACCTAAAACCCCAACTCGCTCCCAAAACACCTCCTTCCCACCCCAGCCAAAACACCAAACACAAACAGCGATCCCCAGATGCCCATAAATATGGAAACCTTCTTTTCCTCTTGGACTGATGAGTAGAAATAAAAAGAGCAGTATAACTCATTTTCTGGACCTTACTGATTCCATTAGAACCCTTCTAATAACACTTCCAAAAAAACCAAAGTCAGCATTCTGGGCCCCTGGGCCTCCTTTCTTTCCCCAGAGTTGTTTAAGACATAATTTACATTTTCATTTCTTGTTTTCATTTCTCATGGGAACTGTGTCTTTTCTCACTTCTGTATCTTAATTCCACCTTTCAGTGTAAAGTGTCAGTTGTATCAAGTTTTCTTTGTCATTTCAAGCAAGAAATAGCTGCATCATCTGCTCTCTTTACTAAGAGCATTGTCAGGTCGGAGAGCTTTTTTTTTCTGAATAAATCTGTTGTGTGAAATTTATTTTTCTTATTTAAAGGGTTAAGTGTTCAAGGCCAGCCCTCATCACCGAGCTGGCAGGCCTGGGGTGGCTTGGCCAACTGCTCAGTACCATAACCAGAGATTTGTTTTACTAAAGCTCTGATTGCTGCTCATAACCACCAAAGGCTTTAGCATCAACCAAATTATATAGTCCTAATCAAGATTTTATAACTACAAACCGAATTTGGATTTAAATGCTGGAGTCCTATGAAAACATGGAAGTGCCACGTGTTCTTGAGGTTTGACAGAAATTTGTTACTTAACTAGAGAAGAATTCTGTCCTTGCATAAAAATGTTCTTCTGTTCCAAGGCAGAAATGAGAGCTGGAAAACTGAGCTCCTAAACTGAGGAAATGAGACTTGAAAAACTTAAGTTCTTTAATTAGCTAATGGAAATTAAAAAACAAAAGCTGAGGTCAGAATATAGAGGATTTCTGTGCATCAGCTGTTAAATGTCCAGCAGAAAATGCCTGAAACAGAGCCAAGAAGTGACTGGGAGAAAACTCAAAAGCTCCTGAGCCTTTGGACTTGAATGTTTTACATACTTATCAGTTTGTGGTCCTGGAGCCAAGGGATTGGAGTAGATATCAGCATGTTTAGAAAAGATGGAACAGAGAGAAACTTCTTAAGATACTCTAAAATATTTTAAAGTTGATGAAGATTGGAAGTAAAATTTGTCATATTGGAAAATGCTGTCTAAAAGCTCTTTATAGACTATCAGAAGTCTTATATTTAAGGAAAGAAAAGATGAAAGGTAAGAAAGTGACCCTAAAAAATGAAACAGGCTTGATCAGAATCCTCCTGAAATCAGGTGGAAGGTCATCTATTGTAATTACTTAATCCTTAAACCTCAACGTGAGTGCTGCCTGTCTGATCATAAGCTCATGAATGATTTGTCATGATGCTTCTCTTGTTGATTTCCAAGACTGAATTTGTTTGGGGATTGTCATTCCTGAGTTCACAGCTGCCTGCTCAAGTAAGACAAACAATTGTAATTGTTTTGTGCCAGTGAAAGAGTCTGCAGAGCCAGTTAGCTATAAACTAAATTTCTCAGGTAAATAATGCAATATTAATAGTTATTTTGCCATAACAGAAAGTGCCCAAGCTAGATAGTGAGAACAAGTATCTGGTTATTTTTACGCTTGATACTTCTTTTTAATTCATTTTAGCGAAATAATGGCCACTTTTTTCCTTTGCACATGTATCTTCTTGGCAAATATATTGTCATGAACTATGAAACTTGCCATTTTCGTGATTTTTCTGCTGCTTTCAAAGAAGTTTCCCCTGGTGTGAGCACGGTCAAGGAGTTCTCAGGAATGGAAGATGCAGCTTGTCAAGCATATGTTGAGTGATCGCTTGACTGATGGTTTTTATGACAGAAAAGTTTGGGTTTTTTTTTTTTTTTTTAGAAACAATAAGAGAAATCTGTGGTAACAATTAGCCTTTTTGTGGCTGACTTTGAAGACATCACATGCCTTGTTTCTTCGTTTCAGCCTGTCCCCCTGGAATTACTATTTTCTCAGTACCACTGAGAGATGTGTGCTAATTTTCACACAGGCAGTTAGGGGTTTTCTTTAAAAAGAAAATAAAATCAGTGCTCCAAAATCATAAAATTGTATGAACAACTGATATATATACAGAGTCAACAAAGAAGTTGTAGGCAAACTATGCACATAACAAACCTTTTGACCTCAAATAGTTTTATTTCACCTAGAATTACCCTGTTTTGCATAACCAAAGACAGCACCATTTTAAGGTAGCTGTGTTTCTCTGCCTGACAAGAGATCATCTAAGTTAATGAAGTGGTAATTTATGGCCTGGTGCAGTCCCCACCTAGACATTTGTAAGCTGAGTTATGCAATTCATATGCCTTGTTACGTAGTTCATTGTCTTACAACACTTTATTCAGCGTTCCAGCAATAGGAATTGTTGACAGCAATGGCCATGCCCAGTTTTATTTCAGAACTTAAGTGTCTTATTTTATTATTTTATCCAAGACCTCTTTTTTTTTTTTTTTTCCTGGATAGATTTGTTACCCTCTTTAGGATTCGAGGTACTTGGAGTTGTTTTCGAAAACTGAAATTCTCTGTGGTCAGCTGGTGATTTTGGATATATTTTATAGATGATGGCTTAAAAATCACAACACACTGCACAAAACCTTAAATGGGCAATCACCTAGGGGAACATTTAATTGATGATTTGTTATCTATGAGGGCATGAACTGAGAGTTTTTGGTCTAGTAAAGGTCTAAATGTAACTTGGGGAATAAAGTCAGGAAGCCTGGCAACTTTAGCTGAGAGTGAAGTGCTACTTAATGTAAATTTAAATGCTGTAGATAGATAGTCTCTGAAGGGGAAGGCTTCTGTAACTCTGGGTGTAATGAAGGCTCAAGTCCTAATTAGGCCATGATATAAAGTAACAAAGCATCCAGACAACATGGCCATTCCTAAAATGTCACCAGCTGCTTTACACAAGTCAGTGTGTAGAAAATAATACCTGTAGGTTGTGTTGTATCATCCAAGCTTCAGAATTTAGTTCTTTAGATAACAAATGTTTAGGTGCATTTAGATTTGGTTGAAGACATTTACATTTGGATGTAGTTGAAGACTTTATGCCATGAAATGGCAATAGCTGCAAGGGTGTAACTTTACAAAAGCATCATGTATTTAGTGGTGTAATATGTCTGAAAGTTTTGGTGTCGCTGTATTTGAGTGGACTGAGTGATTAGTCTATCACTGAGCAAACACTCTGCTTACTGCAACGTTTTTCAGTGGGAGGATATCTGAAGATCTTGTTTCTGGTTCTTCTCTGGGTGGTGTATTTGTGTGTTTGTTTTGACGAGAAATTTCGGACAAATCGCTGCTCCTGCCTTAATTTTCCTTTTCAAGACATCTGTTGTTATTTGGCTGCTTTGTGGGCACAGCACAGTTCTCTGCTCTTCCTTTTCCCTCCTCCCACTCCTGCAGGTGCCTGCTGGAAGAGGTGCTGAGGTTCTCTCTGGGCCAGTGCTGTGCCAGCCTTTTGTGAGTGTTTTAAAACAAATGAGGCAGCAGTTGTGCTGGTAAATACTCATTCTGACAGCACTGCTCGTCAAACAATTTAGACGAATTAGGAGGGGAAAAGCAAAAACGTGTTTCAAAACCTAGAATAAGCATAAACACTTTAGGGAGCACTTTGGAGGATCCCGAGACAGACTCTAGGAATGTTTGTGATGAAAGCACTCTTTTGCCATTGCTGCATCCTCAAGATGCAGAAAACAGGGTGCTCCTGTACCACTGAACTGTCTGTAAAGGAACAGAGATGCTGACCTGACTTCTTAACTCGAGGAGATAAAGGATACAAACTACATTAAATGGTGAGGATTTACATTAGAGGATTTACAGTTAGTTGAAGTTGGTGTGGAATCCTGTCACAGTTTATTTTGGTGGAAGTGGTGATTCATCAAAATTGATGTGTTTTGACATTTGTTTTGACAACTTTCTCTTACGCTGCCGGGTCGTGTGGTTGGAGCCTCGACCTTCCTTCTCTGTTGCAGTCATTCCAGTAGCTGGCTGTGTGCTGGTAAAATGGCTGAGGATTTTCAGCTGTTGTAATTGTGATCTCACTGTTCTTAAATGTTTCTATCCACACAGATCTTTCAGTTTTAAGCGTGGTTGTCACGTGCTGTTCCACTTCAGTGATAACTTGTAAACTCTTGTTGTGTTTCATTGCCTACAACGAGGCTTAGATGAGAGTAAAATACTTAACTGCTAAAAAAAAAAAAAGTCCTGCCCTTTCCACATCCCCAGTTCTCATTTCTTTGTGAACTCCTCCTCATTTTGGCATTGTGGTTTGTACCACACTGGGGATTGCCTGGATGGAAGGTACAATTAATGCTTGTTGGGGTCACCAGAACTTTAGTGCCTGTCTTGCAGACCCTGGGAGGCAAGAGTGTGATAAAAGTGTAGGTTTGGTTTGGTTTTTTCAGGAGACAGAGCAGCTGAAGAAGAGATGGAGCCTCTTCCCCCTGTCAGGAGTTTGAGCTTCCTGTGCTGGTTGACCTGCATACCTTGGTTGTAGATTCTGGTTGACATTTGGGAATGCTGATTATTTGTTAACTATTTTCATAGGCAATCTTTGGTTTAATAGCTGCTAAGTTGTTATATCAGGTTTCCAACTTTTGCTCACTGGTGCTTTTTCTCTAAGGTTACCACAGACTTTGACACTTTTCAAGGCCTATTTAAAGGTCTGATTTTCATGTTGACTTCTCAAAGTCCACGCTGTGAAATGCAGAAGCATTTTTTCTTTATTACTTGTCAAAAGTAAAATAATAAAAGTAATAAAAAAGTGTCACTAAATTGCAGCAGCAGCAGCCTTCTAATTCACCCTGTAAAAAAAAGCCCCGATGATCTTTGCAATTTGTTGCTCAGTTTCAATTTTGACTCTTCCAGAGCTCAAAATGCAATTTGGTGTGAATTTAATGACTAATCATTAAGATCATGCTACTTTTGCTTAGCTGTAGCTTGCTGTTGAAGTGCAGTTGTGCAGGGGTGCTGTTGTATCAAGGCATTTTTAACTTTCTGAGTTTCCTACCAAATCTGTGGATTTCTGCTTGTAGGCTCCTTACTTCCTTCATAAATTGTTTAGGTAATCCTGGCAAGATCCAAGTGTTATTCTGCACTCTCTCCTTAAGATCCAGCCCCATCCATATCCGGGCTCCGAGCTGGTAGTGCTTCCTCACCACTTTGCTCTTAGTTCTTACACGAGATCATCAGCAGCACCAGCTTTTCACAGAATTATGGAATATCCCCAGTTGGGTGGATTCACTGGGATCATCCAAGTCCAACTCCTGGCTCTGCACGTTGGGTTTTGCTGTGCTTGAGTTTAACGTTTCCAGCTCTTTTATTTCCTCTGTGTGTTTTGCTCCACAGTTTTTAACAGCTGCACTGTCTGTAGTGAGTGCAAACACAGCACCAGATATCACATCAGATTAAGTCACGTGTTTAAAGTTGCCATTTTCAATCCCTGCATGGAAAACTGGGAAGCACTTTGTAGCTGAAGAAGAGGGACTGCTGGCTTTCTGATAGAACACAGCTGTATTCTAGAAGGATCTGTCACACCTAACAGTGGTTCTGTAAATTCACAATAAATTTAGATATAGCAAAGGTGTTTGTTTGTTTTTGAGATGTCTGTTCATTTTTACCATGCTTGCTTTAGATGTATTAGCGTGTAATTTCTACATAGGTCGTGCTTTGTTCAACCTGACAGCTCGTTTTGCAAGTTAAGCGCAAAGAAAATTACGTTGTTTCGTTAAAGTTGTTTTTCCGTGAAACCATTCAAATTATTTCTTCTGCAGGAAAAGCTTTGAACTAGACAGATTTTTCTTTTTTTTTTTTTAATGTTTGCTTGGTTTCTCCCTGCTTAACACCTTTAATGTTTCATTCTTGTGAATTGTCCTGTGCCACGTGGGGTTGGGCTGATGATGCAGGAGAGAGGTGGAAAGGTGGCAGCCTTGAGCTGCAGGGCCTCTGGCAAAAGCAACTGCCAGCAGATGGATCAATTTTATAGGTGAAGTATTTACTGGGCAGGAAAGAAACCTTATTTAAATCGGCAAAATATTGCTGAAATCTCATTTTCTGTTTTTGTCAACATCAAAGTTGCACACTAAGAAAAATGTGGTTTTTTTTTTTTTGTTTTTGCTGACTTTAAAAATCTCTGATTTTAAATAGGATGTGCAGTTTTTAGAGGCTGCCTATGCATGCAGTAGTTCCCTGCAGTGTTGTTAAATAAATGTAGGCTGCCCTTTCCCGAAACGTTTCAGTGTATCCTTGTATCATTTCTGGACTGCACATTCCCCACTTGCCCTACCCAAGCAGCAGCTGAGTTTCAGAAAAGGTGGCTTTTTTATCCAGTTAAACTGTACAAAATTACACTCTGCCCCTTTATTTCTGCTCTTTTTATCCTCTATGGAGAAATCTCTCCTTCTTCCCTGCCCCTCCACTCCCCCTTTTTTGTTGTTGTTTGTTTTGTAGTGAACATCATGTTGCTTTGGGGTTAAAAATAAGACCTTATTTTCTGTAATTTTGTAGTGTGAAAAGACTAATTGGTGTGTGTGCTGCTTTCTTACAGGAGAGTGATTTTAGTGAGTCTAGTGGATGAGCAAAGTATGAAAGAATAAAAACCAGCCAAGGCAAATGAAAGAGTTTCAGGAAAGCTGAAATGAATTCATTGCTTGCCTGCATGTCCCTTACTGAGGGTGTCAAGTTGGTTTTTGTATCAATAAACTGATAAACAAATCACAAGAACAGGAACTGCCTGAAAATGTACTGGAGTCCCAAATGACATGAATTAATTTAATTTTTAAAAAAGCCTAAGGAGCGATGGTTACATGTGAGTAAAGCTGGATTTACATCCCAAACAATAGGATGAAAACTATGAAAAAAAGAGTTAGCAGAGTGCTGAAATGTTTTCTTGGTGTATTTGAAGAACCAAGCTAGGTTGGAAGGCAAGAATTTTTCTTTTTTGTCCCTCTCCTGTTGCCTTAACTTAAATTTTAGTTTTCTTTTGGCTTACCTGCCAGTAAAAGGCTGCCTGAACGTGGCTGGGTCTGGTGTGTCATATCTGGAGGGATTCCTGTGCACAGGGCTGGCAGATGCTCTGCTGAAGCACATCACCATCCTCCAAAGCACATCACCATCCTCCAAAGCACATCACCATCTTCCTTCTGCCTTGCAGTCAGTGAGGGCCTGGGAATGGTGTTAATCGGTGACAGAGAGAGGAAATTCTCTCTCCCTCTCTATTCTTTGGGCTTAAACTGGGAAAATTGTTGTTTCAGATATTGTTTTTTGAGCGCCGCTGAGTTTTGTCAAGCCTTATTTCCTGCTTGCTCTGGGAGTAAGGAGAAAATGGCTTTTGTTTCCTAACTGTGGAAGGGGGGTCGTTGGACCTCGTGCGTCTGGAGACACAAAATGGTTTTTTTTCACCTGTCTGGGACAGCCCCAGGGAGAGGCCGTGCCCTGGAAATTACCTGGACAAAACCATCCTCAGCCCCAGGGATGGGCTGGGGGGCAAAACCACGGCAATGCCCCCCTTCGCCTTTGCAAATTACACTTTAATAAATCTTAAACTTTACAATTAAACATACAACATAAATAAACAAGCTATAACTAAAAATCACTCTATTAAAAATTAAAACAACATTGCCATAATACTTAACTCTGTTATTGTGCTTTTATCACAACTACGGCACACATAGTCTTATTTTTGTCTGCTGACCCTCTCTCAGTTATCTCAAAATCATTATGGCCGATCCTCACACGAGGTATTAAAAATGTTGGGGTTTGATTCGGCCACTGCCTCTCTGGGCAGTCTCTGCCCGCATTCTCCACCAAAAATGTCGTGGTTTTGCTTTGGGTTAATTTGCTTTCCACCCCCCCCCCCCCCAATTATTACTAGCTGAGAGAAGGTTTTTGCAGACAAAAGAGAGACAGGATTTGGGGAAAATAGTATGAACATTTATTACTAGTAAAACAAAAACTACTAATAAATTAAAAACTAAAGAATTATATTTACAACAATTTCTACTCAAGTTAAAGTGCTATATATTTACAGAAATACTCCTCCCCTCTTTATACCAGTCCAAGGAGAAGAAGCAGTCTTATTCTCCATTTTTGGAGCTCCAGCTCTCTCTCTCCAGTAACTTTGCAGCATTCTCGGGCCTGCTGCTTCTCTGCATGGCTGCTGCCCCTAATTTTAACTGCGCAACAAACTTCTCTTCCATTTTCTTAAAGATGTAATTAGCAAAGGCGTCACTGGACTTTTGATTGGCCTTTTTGTCCGGAAATTACCTGGACAAAACCATCCTCAGCCCCAGGGATGGGCTGGTGGGCAAAACCACGGCATTAATGAACCACTTTCTCTTTCAGCTAAGTCAAACCTTATTTCCCATAGACTTTTGGAAATACCTGGGTGAAAATAAAAAAACAACCTCTCCTCTGTGTTTCGTGCACATTCTTTAAACCGGGATGCCTGAAAACAGAGGGCATCACAGATAGCTTGAATACTGGGTTTGTTTCTTTCTGGTCATGAAATGAGAGTGTAGGTTTGTTTCTTCCCTTTTGATTTCTCACCAGTGACTTTCAGTGGTTTTGCTGAGGTGTTCCTTTCAGGCCTTCTGAAAGCCATCTCCAGAATCTTATTCTGATTTTATACTTTCTCATTAATCCCAGGGTAGTGACAAAACAGCATCATCTTCTGATCACTTCATCACAGGCTTTCTTCTCTCCAAAAGTGGAATGTTTTACATTTAGCCCTTATTTTAGGAATTGCTTGTCAAGCCTTTTCAGCACATCTGAGTTGTTCTGTGCTTGACACGCTGATGCTTCTGAGAAGAGCGAAATAAAAAAGGCTTGGGTTTCAATGCAAGAAATCTTGGTTGGTTTTTGTCCAGCAATATTTAAGATAGGTGGTTCAGATCCACTCATGCTTAGCTGAAATGAGAAACTGCAGCTTTATTGGGAATTTGTGGGGCTTCAAAACCCCAAAATCGGTGTAAAAAGTAAAAGATTCGATGTGTTAGGATGTTAACAGGTAGCCACTTAATTCACACTCATTCCTCACAGAGCTGCTCAAGAGTGCTGGAGACAGCTAAAACCTGCATATAGGGTAAGGTAATTTGCACAGAAATTGGTGTTGAGTGCATTGAATTGTAAAAGAGCAGAGCTCTCAACTAGCTAAGAACATCTTCTCTCTCACGTTTATCTTGATTGTATCCCCAAAAGATATTTCTTCCTCTCTTTTATGAAGAATTATTTCCATATTTAATTTGCTAGGTACATTTTTTGGCCGGTTTATCCTTTTTGTTTGTTTGTTTTTCCTATGGCAAAACCTTCTGTTTGAGGCAGATCAAAACTGGGAAGTTACAACTGTGCAGTGCAAGTGATTTCTGATGCCTTTTTAGGGGGAGTTTTATTGCCTGGGTTCACCTCATGCACTGAGATGCAAAAATGAAAAAAATCCTAGATTTAAAGATGCATAGAAACAAGTTGATAGGAAAAAAAACATCAAAACTCTTCCTCTATTTGTTCCTAATTTTTAATGATGGTATAATCTTTTCAGATAAACCAACATCCTGGGCCACAGTCAAACGAAGTACCAACTAATTTTATTTTTTTTTTTACTTCAGTCTAAGAACCTTCTTCTCTTCTGTAAGTGTACATTCTCTTAATATTTTGCTCAATCCTGTGGGCTTTGATGGTGGCTTTTTTTTTTCCTTTTTAATGGAAATAACTGTGTTTGAAAAGGATGGGGAGGAGAGAGAATGGCCCTTACCTTGTCCATGTGGCTGTCATCATCAGCTGGAGTAGGGCTGCCTCAAAACACTTTTAATGGAGACATTAAAACCCCCAGGCTTTCAAGCCAGGGGGAGGAAAACAAACATGATAGTGGAAAAAACCCCAAGCTGCTGGAGAAACTGCACAAAGGTCTCAGCAGAGCTGATTGGGAAATGTTACTGAATCTTAAAGCCAGTTCTCTGTGTGTGTGTATGTGCTTCTCTTTTCTTGACTCTTAAAAATGAATTAAAAGAAGAATAAATAATTGCCAAGGATAACTTCATCTGCAAATGTTTCTCAGATATGCTGCACGTTGGTTTTTGTTTGGAGGGTGGGTGGCCAGGCCCCTTCACCCGTGGGCACCACATGATGGGTTGTGGTTGTGTGTGATGACCTGAGTTAGTTTAGAGGTTTCAGGTCTTTCCTGATTCTGGATTGCTCTGACTGAGCCAGGTTAGGGAGCACAGATGCAAACAGGTGTGCAGGTATGCTGGCAGATGTCATGAGAGCAATTTAGGACAGCAGTCCCTTCCAGCTGCAACAAAACCACTGTGGGCACACTTTGTCTGATCTGTCGATAATTTGTTTTACAATTTACTTGTCCAGTCTTAAAAGATTTTACAGAGTGTTTTGTGGATTTCTACCTGATTGCTTCCCTTTTTTTTTTTTGTCCCTCTAATTTTCCTCTAATTACAGGTTCATGTACTGGACAGACTGGGGGGAGGTGCCAAAGATAGAACGTGCTGGGATGGACGGCTCGAGCCGCTCCGTTATCGTTAACACGGACATTTACTGGCCAAACGGACTGACCTTGGATTACGAGGAACAGAAGCTTTACTGGGCAGATGCTAAACTGAATTTCATCCACAAATCCAATCTGGATGGCAGTCACAGGTAAGAAGTTTCTGGTTTATGTGTGTAATGTGGTGCTTTTCTTATAAAGTGTTGCTGAGGTGATACCGTGTGCTGCAGTGAATTGTGGTGTTGGCACTCACAGGATTTGAAGCAAACTAGTGCTGTCAGAAACTCTTATCCTGCCCCATCCCCTGCCTTCCAGCACTGTGAAGTGGAACTGTGCTCCTCTTCAAGGTGTCCTGTAACTCTGCTGAAGAGGTTTCTTAGAACCAGTTCCATGAGAAATCCTAGAATCCCGTTCTTAATTGTATCAGGCTGTATGGCAAAACTGTCCCTTTTCAGCTGTGGCATTCACAACTGCAGAAAAATAATCTGAATAAACAGGTCATCATATACTAGTGTTTCAGTTTCATTGATCCTAGGGGCTGGGAAATCAGTGGAACACAGTCCTTAAAAGAGAACTATCTTAAAATTACTGTTTTTCTCTGACGGTTTCACAGTGATGATGTAATTCTTTTTGATCCACTCATGGCTATGTCTTAATTAAGGATATAACTGTTACTTTGCATTTATCCCTACTTTGAGCTTTGACAGGTGCTGTTTGCAGACACAGATGAATCACAGTTAGCTTGTGCCCAAGGTATCATACAGAGAGATGATGTTCTGGAGGTTGTTCTTTGCAGATGTTTTGGATGCTTCAGCTGGTTTATCTGGGCATGAAATAGCCTTTCTTGTGCTCTTTGTTCTGGCCTCTTCGGGTCTTTGGGTATAAATATTGTAACTAACTTTGTTAATTCAAAACGTGGAGGTGTGGATATCTGTTTTGAAGGAGCACCTCTTGCTTCACAAGAAAGAAAACCAGCAAGACAGAGAGAAATATTTCCTAGTGACACTTCCTTTAAAAAAAAGATGACTGTCATTTTGATTTTTGGATCTACTAATCCTTTCTTATGTAGCCATAAAAAGCAAAGCAGTCTTAATGCTTTGAGTTGTTGGGTTTATTTTATAAACTGAGACAGTTCAGCATCAGAAATATTTTGTGGCAGGATGCAAGCACATCACCATTTGGGGGGGGAAAGAAGGGAAATCATCTCTGGAAAAGAAAGCACACATGATTTCCCTGAAGCACAGACTGATTCTAACAGCACCTGTTTTTCCCTAGGCATGTGAGAAGGTTCTGAAGGTTCAGAATATAATCACAACATCTGTTTGCAGGCATTTTCGTTTCATTTGTTATTCTTTGCAGTTATATTATCAGGAGGGGAAAAAAAAAGGAAAGAACTGTAGAAGTTAGGCTGTACTACAATGGGGTTTTATGTTGTTTGGTTTGTGTTTTTTTTTTTTTTTGCTGTGACGTCTTAGGCTCTGCCTGTCTTGAGAAAAAAAGATCTTTGGGGTTATCTAAAGTTCTAAAGTGATTTTTTTTTTTTGTTAGATACTGTCTTTCAAAATTCAGCTTTCTCAAATGATATTTTACAGCTGTAATTCTGTATTTTGTGCCTTAATTATGTTGTTAATTTTTTCAATACCTGATTTTCTAATACTAAAAAAGACAATTTCTAATTCTGCAGACAAAACAATCCTTTTAGATCTTCTTTTAAAGTGGAAAAAATCACCCCACCAAACTACCTAAAACTCCCAAAGCCTTCAGTCTTTTCTCCTGGTCATCTCCAAGTTCATGATAAAAAAAACCCCAACCAACAAAAAACTCCCCACCAGCAAAAAAACCTCAACAACAAACTTCCCCCTCCCCAAAAAATGCCCCAAACCCAAAAAAACCCCAGATTTTTCTGTGAGGCAGCTTGACAAAGTGTTCCTTATTGCAGCTGTTGTGTCTTCACAGCTATCCCATTTGTCAAGGAAAACTTACAACAAGTCAAAATAAAAATCTTTTTTGGGACAGGAGGTGGGAAAGAGCCTGTAGCAGATAAATGATTGTTAAAGCTTCATGTAAAGTGAAATAAAGAGGAAGAGCAGAGAAATTTATAATGCCCTTGGTTTGCCAACAAGAGAAAGAATTGAACAGTTTTTCGTGTCAGAATGCAATAATTAAAAAATAAAATCTATGCATAGAAGAGATGGGTTTGTTTTGTTTTTTTTGCAGCTCTTGCCCCTGCCCTTAGCAGTTGCTTTTTTTTGTGGGAGTAGTTAAATAAAACTGAATTGCAGACAGCTCTCCCTGTGAGTAGAGGACCCAAGATAGGTTTGCCTGCTAAGGCAGCTCTTGAATTAATTACCTCTTCCTCTGCCCAGCAGCAGCAGCTCTAATTAACGACTTAACACATTGCTGGCTGAGGGGAAATGCACTTACAAGGTCCCTCAGGAAGTGTTTGTGCTAATGAGATGGTTTTTGAGGCCACTGCAAGAAAACATAACTTTCAGCAACTGTCAGAAAGCTGGGGAGCTCTTGCAAGGGAGGTGAATGTCTCGAGTTTGCACTTGAGCATTGATTTTTCTGGTTTCTGTTTTCAAGCATCAGCTCATGCCTGCCTGCCTGCCAGGTGATTAGTTGGAGATTTGTTGAAGCACTGAAAATACTGTCATTTAAAATGCTGCATTTAAAAGAGTTCTTTTCAATATTTGCCTCTAATATGTAAAATACATGACATTATGTACAAGGTAGAAAACACTGTTCTGTTTATAGTTTTTTGTATATTTCTGTGAGCTAAAATAGCAAAGGAAAGCGAGGGAAGAGCAGCTGCAGTTAGGAAGCACACAGACCACTCTCTGGTTAGTGATCTACTGGTGCACTTTCTCCTCAAGTCCCTCATCTCTTCCCCTTGGGGCCTTTCACCCATCCTGCTGCTTGCATGAGAAATGACCCACGGGATGACTTCATTTCCCAGTCGTGGTTTGATTTCTGATTGACTTTTTTCAGACTTTCCTTGCAGGTGAGGTTTGAAATGTCATTGCTAGACCTGTTATTTTTTTTTACATATACTTTCTGGAAACAAGTGGCAATCGTGGCTTAAAGAAGTGGCAAAAGACCAAACTCTTGTCCCACAAATCACGCTTCCTGCTTACTTTCTTAGGTAATTAGAAGCAGGCTTGTCTTCTGATGGGAATATTTGAACAAGCATTCGTGGTAAAAAAATCCAGTTGAGTTTTTTTGAGTTTGTTTTGGAGATGTTTTTGCTAAGTTGGCAGGAGAAGAAATCTCGTGAGCTCCCTGCCCTCCTCGTGGCGTGCTGGGGTGTTGGCTCAGCCTCTCATCCTTCTTCATCTGATGGCAAGTGGGATTCATGCTGGGAGTGCTTTGGCCACTTGCTAATATTTCCTGCTGTCACAAGTCAAATATGCCTAATTCTTGAAATGTTGTAAATGCTCAAGGCATTGGGCAATCTGTAGATGGAGAGATTTTGTTTAAGATATTATCATTTGTTTCATGCAAGCCTGTTTATGTGCTTTCTTTAACATGATGAGCACTCAAAGGAGATGTGTGGTTTTTTTTTTGATCTATCTGACAGCCTAGGAGATGGTGATAGGTATGGGATTCCCCCAGTGACACTGGAGAAATGTGGCTTCTCTTGTGCCTGGGAATGCTGTCTTTGGTGTAGGTTTGGTCACAGTGAGAGCTTTGGACTCTTCTTTCTTCTTTTTCATATGAAAAATGTCATAAATTTGTCAAAAAGACTTAACTCTTCAAGCGTGGTCTAAATTAAAATTATTCAGATCTGAAGACATTTAGTGTTTGAGGGTGGGGTTCATAAAATTTTTTACAGAATTAGAATTATAAAGATACTTGGTGTGGTACAGGAGTGTGTTGGGTTATTCTGGCTTCACTGTTTCACTGGTAGGTTTCATCTGTAAATTATATTACAGTAGTCTTTTGTGTGATGCTGAGTTGGTGCATTTAATTAGAAGCAAACATGTACCTGACTCCAGACAGAGATAAGAAATAAAAGGTAATATGTCCTGCTTTTGAATCCAAAATACCAAGAACTAGAAAATGTTGTTTGGTGTAGAATTGGAACACTAGAGTGACAAGTAAGGAAATGCAGATCTTTGTAGAAAAAAAAAAAAAAAAGCTGTAAAGATAATGCATCTTTTTCCAGAGGTGAAACAGCAGTAATAACTGTAGTCTCTTTGAACTCAGAGTCATCAGCAGAAGACACCTTCAAGTTTCTTGCTTTAATATACCCTTCTGTTATATTTTAGCAGAAAATATTTGGAAAATGAAAGTTTTTGTCGTCTGCAACCACTTCAGTTAGACTTACTTGCAAAAGTGATGCCTGTGGTGTTGGGGGTGTTTTCTCTAGTGAATATACAGATAATTCCCCTCTTCCCTGCAAGAAGAAAATCAGGAGGCTGGTGTTCACAGTGTGCCTTATTCTGAAGGAGCAGCAGGGCTGTGTGTCAGTCCCTTGTGGATGGCAATCCCTGCTGTTCCTCAGGAGCTCGGGTGTGTGGGAATGCCATGTCTGCCTGTGCAGTTAAGGAAGGAGAAGGGGAGCAGTGCTTGTGTAAATAGTACTTGTGTTGAGCAGGGTGTTGGTCCTCTCCATACTAGAGTTTTTCTCTGATTCTGAGTGAAGTAACCATAGGAATTGAGCTACTTCATTCCAGTTCTGAGGAACTTGGGTACAGATAATGAGATTCTACATCAGGAGAGCCCGCAAAAACTGTCCTCAGTAATGTTCGGTGCTGCATTTTTGTGCTTGCTAATGAGCATGTGTTTGTATATATGTATATTAAATATGTGGGTTTTGTCTTTAATTTGGTTTATGAACCTGAGGAGCAGCAGTGACCCAGCTTGCTCAGAAGTGATACCATTCCCATGGCAGGAGATCACCCGAACTCTTTGAAATGATAGCACTTGTAATAAAAACAACAGCTTAACAATGATCATAATAACAAATCATGAAAATCACGAGAAGTAACTGTAAGTGACTTTCTCCCCTGTGCTCCACCAGGCAAGCCGTGGTGAAGGGCTCCCTTCCCCATCCCTTTGCTCTGACGCTGTTTGGGGACATGCTGTACTGGACCGACTGGAACACGCATTCCATCCTGGCCTGCAGCAAGCACTCCGGGGAGGACCTGCGGGAAATTCATTCCAACATCTTCTCCCCCATGGACATCCACGCCTTCAGCCAGAAGAGGCAGCCAAATGGTAAGCCGGCTTGCTTGCTTTTTCTTTTAAACTGCGAGTTGGAACCGATTTGCAGAAATGAGTCTTTCTGCGTGGGGGTGGGTGGCTTCACCAGCATCCTGATGCAATTTTTCCAGTGCTGAGATTGGGAAAGACCCCAAAGAGAAACCAGATATTTTCCTCATTGTTTTTTGGGTGGTTTTAAGTGCAAGGAAGAAACCTCATCTCTTACTTTTTTTTTCTGCCTGACACATTTATTATCCTGTTGTCATACTGCTTTTTTGTTTTCTGTGCCATGTATTCAGGCAACACGGTATTTTTGTTTTTTTGAGGTAATAGTTCCTGAGTAGAAAGTAGTGTTAATTTGGCAGATGACATTAAGCAGGACTAGCTCTGCATAATAACCACTGTCTTAACCACTGTGTTAATTTACTGTGGTTGCTTTTGTTTTTACATCCACAACCTAGTGTACGTTCAGCACCAGTGTGCTGAACAGTGTGCAAAAGCGAGAAGAGCAGAGCTGAAACACGGTTCTTGCTCAGAGCTAAGTGCTGCTCTCCCAAGAAAGGAAACATTCAACATCTGTGCATTTTGGTACCATAAATACCCCACTACTCAACACTTGGAAGTAATTTTTCCTTGTTCTGTGTTTATCATTTCCTCCTTTAATCTGCGTTGCTGCCACCGATTCTACCACTCCAGTGCCGACTGCCATGTGTGCCTTAACACATGAGATGAGGTCACTCGTTATCAGAAGCATTAATCTGTGTGATTTATGTTTAACAGCTACAAATCCATGTGGAATTAATAATGGTGGCTGCTCCCACTTGTGTTTGATGTCTCCTACCAAGCCCTCTTATCAGTGTGCATGTCCCACTGGTGTGAAACTTCTCGAAAATGGAAAGACCTGCAAAGATGGTAGGCTTTGTTTTTTAAAAAAATCCTTTAGATTAAGCACAAAAGAGCCTTTGGAGGGAAAGGGATTCTTTCCAGCTTCGTGATAAGGGGAGGGGTAAATTCTGAAGTCGTGCATGCTTTTGCAGTACAGGTAAAAGAGACTGGAAAATGCCCTCTGCACTTAAAAAAAGAAAGACACTGGTGGCCAAAGGGCAGGTCACCACCAGTTAGAAAATTTAAGGTGCAGTTCTCTCTCTGTACTATCTCCCTGCAAGTTTTTGGGGAGCTCTGTTGTTCCATTTTCTTAAAGAAAAAGACACCTGCCTCCTCTGTTGTCTCTGAAATGTTTCTGACATTATTGATCATGAATTAGTATTTGGCTGATGGGATTGCACAAAAAAGCTTTTTTTTATTTTTTTTCAGTAAAATCTGTTGTCTACATATAATACATACACCTGGAATGTCTTTTCAATTCCTATACACAGACACCTACATTTGTAGAGAAGAAGTGAAAGTAATGACATGTTCTTAGGGGTGTTGAAAGTGTTTCAGCCTCAAAACTCAAGATGTGATCAAGAATTCACCGCTGCAAGCGCTCATGCAAAACTGCTTTTAGTGTCTCACTCTGAACTAATGCATGTGATTCTAAATGGGCACATTTTTGAAGTATAGGTCTTGTGATGTTGTGCTGTGATTGCTGTAGTACGTTAGCAATCAAAATTAACACTGGGAGATAATTATATAGCTCATAATTAACCATCTTTTATGCAGGTCACCTCTCTATGTCAAAGGTAAAGGGAGGAAGAAATGATGCAGCAGAACTGAGTGTAAATAGCCTAAATTAAATATATACAGAAATGATATTTTTGATTGGAGTTTTATATTTTAAAAATTCTTCTAGGTTTGTCAGCTGCTGTTCAGCGTTTTCTTTAATTTCATGCCATTTCATGCTCTCCGCTGATTATTTTTGAGTGTCTGTGTGAACCTTGTTAAAATAAATTGCTGCTTTTATGTGAAAAAAAAAACCAGCTCCCAGTTTAGCCTGGCAGGATTGCTTGTGTGTTGGTAAATTCCTGCAAACAAAATGTTTTTTCTTCCATTTCCACTGGTGTAAGGGACAAGCTTTAATAATGCTCTCAAGGCACGTCCTGTGCAGGGCCAGCAGTTGGGCTCGATGATCCTGAGGGGTCCCTTCCAGCTCAGGATATTCTGGGATTCTGAGATCCTGGGAAGGTTTGGTCACGTGCCAAGCAGAGGTGGAACAGAAAGGTGACAGAGGCTGAGGGACTAAGGACAAAAGTTGGAACAAGCCCTGGAGAGATCAGAAAAATCTGAAACACCGAGTGCTTAAATCTCTGTTGGCAATTAGAACACGTACAGGACTGGGGGGGAAGGAGGGGCTGACTGGTGACTCTGAAGCGAAGGGAGGTGAAAAATGACGCTGAATTTCTCTTCTTTAAGATGGTTTTGTCTTCTAGTAGTAGGCTAAAATCAGACTGGTTCCTACACTGAATTGTTTCATGATGAAATGAGCCCTTTTGAGGGGAGGACTTCATGTCATGCTGCGCTGCTGGGAGCACTGGCCTGGACTGGAAAGATTCTGACGGGTGAATTCTGAGTGTGTTTGTGGTGGTTTTGCAGTGCTTTGGCATTGACAGATGATCCTGACAGCCAAAGGTGAGGCTGGCTGACCTCCCCGAGCAGTTTCCATGACAACCCAGCGTTTCTGAATAATCTTGGTTTATAGGAAATCTTTTCCTCCCTTGCCTTTCTCACAGTGTTACTTTCTCTGGGTTTTGTTGGGTTTATCTTCACACCTTAGAGAAGTTTTACTAATTCTTGTAAGATCTGTGACTGCAATAACACGCACACAAACACACACACACTGACACCTCAATTTTGAAACAGTTTTCCACAGTGTTTCAGGAAAGGGTGATGGCTTAGAATAAAATCATCTGTTTTTCTAATAAATTATTATACGAGTCAAACCAGTTAAGTAACTGAGGTGTGGGCTCGTAGCAAGGTTTAGATCCCCCGTTGCTTAGGTGAAAGGTTGTAAATCCCTGTACCTCAAAACAAAATGAGAAATACATACTTATAAATGACTTTATAAGTTTTTTCATGTCCAGATACTCCTCCATCAATAATGTCCGAAGCAAAGAGTCCTTTCTGAGCACCCAAACACTTCTGCCAGGGAGTTTTTACCTCCTCTTGTCATATTCTTGGTTATTTATTGTCCTTTTGCAGAACATACATGGGATTTCTCTTTTTCAGTGTTTTGTGCACTCCTGTTCTGAGTTTGGCAGTGCTGCATTTAAATGGTTGTAAAACAAACCTAAATTTTCTTACAGGAATTAGTTTGTCACTGGAGTTACATTCTTATTTGTGCTTAAAGATCTCTCCATCCACGTGCTGTGTCTTTGCCAGTAAGGAATGTACTTGTGTCCTGAATTTGCTCCTGCCAATACAAATGTGTGGTTTGTACTGAGAGAACCAGTGGTGACTTCAGCTGAGCAAGGAGGTGGGAGTTTCCCCAGGAAGAAAAAGCACTGCTTCAGGCTTAGATTTCAGCCTTGCTTGGGCCATTCTGTTCTCTTCCAGGAAAAAAAAGTCTTTATTCTGACAAAGGATGCTGATCACTCACAATAGTGACTTTACAACTGGGGAGAGACATTTGGGAATTAAATGTTTTGGACCAAACGTGAAGTAATTCTGTTTGGGATGTGTAAATAATCTTGATTTCTCAGATACAGAAAATGCTTTATACATGTCTTGGGTCTAGCCCTTCTTCTGTATGAATTCCTGAGCGTGTGTCTGTGTAGCTCAGCAACCACTGATGTTTTACATTTCAGTGACTTACAAATGACTGAGGTCTGTATATCATTAAGGAAAAGTAATTAATTGCGAAAGATTAGAAGGGCATTGGACTTTTAACTATGCCACTGCATCTATCTGCATGCTTCCCCTTTGCTCCCCCTTCCCTTGACTTCAGCTAGCACAGAGATTTAAATTATTTAGAATTTTAATGGTGGATTTCTGAGGGAAGTATTCGTTCCAGGACTAATGTAACGTACCATCTGTAAGCTTGTAATCCCAGCTTGCAGAGTGCTTAGTAAAAGCAGGCTAAAGCTCTCCAAACTATGGGTCTGGAGTATTTAGACGAGTTAAGTGACTTGATTTTCAGAAAATTGCTCTCTGGGATATCCTGGGACTTGTCTTCTCACTGAGTGGTGGGTGATCAGTGCCTAGCCAGGTGAATTTTGCACAGCTGGTGTTTGCCACAATTTTGAGACCAGCTGTTCTGTTGGGTTTTTTGTTGCCCTGACTGCTGTGCAGGTGGTGATGGGATCAGTCCATAAACAGGCCCAGCTCTTGCATTTGTTATTTTTGCTGTTGTCAGGACCAGCCTGAAGGTACACAGGATGATCTTTCCCTCAGCCTTCCTTGAGGGGAGATGCTTCTCTGCTGCTGGGTTTCTCTCCTCTGGACAGAGTGACTGTTGATGTAACAAGGCAGCTGAGCTGTTCATTGTGCCAAGATTAGTTGCTTCTGTAATTATAAGAAACCTTACTAGCATGCCTATTTTCTATGCCACATGCTTTACAGTATTTTGGAGGATACATAGACATGTAATTACAGGTTCCCCTTTCCTGATTAATTAATGCATGAGAGTTATTCACCAGAAGAACAATTGAGTGGTATGTACATATACATTTCTGAACACAAGGAGTTTTAGAGCAGAAGATCCCAAACCTGATCTTAATCCATGATAGGTTACTAATCAGAAACACTTGTAATAATATTCTCAACTTCAGTTGTTGAAAGGTGCTGTTTCTTGCAGCACTGTGAAAGTGTCTTGGATGTTTTTAGCACAATAAACCTGCTGTAAATGAAGCAGAGGCTGCTTTGGCATCTCTCCAGAGTCTGGCATGCAATGAGGTTTCAGCTAGCACCAACATCAATTACTGTCTTTTCAAAAAATAAATTTGGCATCAGACACCAAAACTCTCCTTTCATCACCAACCTACTTACTTTGGTTATTGCTCTTTCAGTCTTCTGGGCCATATTTATGCCTCTTTAAGATCAAGATGGAGACACGGACAGAATGTGGCTTGGTGATTGTTCATTTTCACTGCAAGTTCATGCATTTATCTTCCTAAACCTTCCCCTCCCTACACCCCCCATCAGTCCCTGCCAAACCCTTTCCTCTGTTTAAGGAGAGCCCTTGCACCACCCTTGCCCTGCAGTTGGGCACGCATTTCTCACCCTAGCTCAGGTTCCCTGCGGCCTGAGCTGCTCTTATCTCCTTAAAACTCCAAACTGATAAGCCAGTTTTAATTGGAACGGGGTGTGGCGGTTGTTTATCCTTCATCACACTGAAATCTAGTGGCAGAATAGAAAATGAAAGTTAATTAGATTAGACAGTAAGTGTTGTCAATAGTACCATTAAACCTGCTGTGCTGTCTGTGTGAAAACATCTTCTGCAGTGCAAGCTGATCTTATTTATTGTGATTCTGCCTTTGACTCAAAAGCCAGCTCAAAATTACTTTGTAAGACCATGTTATTTATCTTGATCTCTTCAATAAGCTTGTTCTCAACAAATGTAGAAGATTTTGATACCCCACCTGCTCTGCACAGTCGTTGGACAGTTGTCTGTTCCCAAATCTGATTGCTCTGATAAGAGTTTGTCAGAAGAGATTTACCTGTGGTGTTCTGTGTTACATTTTTTCTGCTTCTAAGGCATTGCTGAAACATGCAGCTTGTTTGTCAAGATTGTCCCTTAACCAGCAACAGCAACCAGTAAGTGAATTATTTACATAACTGATTTTTCATTGAGGAAGTTGCAGGCGATCTGTTGATTTGCATAAAAAAGCAGCGTTGTCAGGGCATATCTCTTTCAGTATCTTTGGAGGGAAGGATGTGAATAGAAACATGTTCAGCATGATGAATTCCGGGCAAGGAAATGACCGCTGAATTTTCTCTATGAACACGCCTGGCTCGTTCTGCAGAAGAACAACCTCCCATTTGAAGCATTCCCTGCTGGCTGGGTTAGGTGCTGTGCAATCGAGGCAGCTGGTCTAGCCTGCTCCGAGCAGCCCAGGATCAGGTTTGCCATCTGCAGTGTCGGTGAGGTGGTTGTGTTTGTCTCCTTCCCCGCAGGTGCCACCGCCCTGCTGCTTTTAGCCCGCCGCACAGACCTGAGGCGAATCTCCTTGGACACCCCGGACTTCACGGACATCGTGCTGCCGCTGGAGGACATCCGCCACGCCATCGCCATCGACTTCGACCCCCTGGAGGGGTACATCTACTGGACCGACGACGAGGTTCGCGCCATCCGCCGCTCGCTGATCGACGGCTCGGGCAGCCAGTTCGTGGTCACGGCGCAGATCGCGCACCCCGACGGCATCGCCGTCGACTGGGTCGCCCGGAACCTCTACTGGACGGACACGGGCACGGATCGCATCGAGGTCACCAGGCTCAACGGGACCATGAGGAAAATACTGATCTCGGAAGAGCTGGAGGAGCCCAGGGCGATCGTGCTGGATCCCATGGCTGGGTGAGGAGCTGCTCGTCAGCAGTTTGTAAAATATGAGGGATGCAGAGAAGATGCTCTGCCTGCTTGTACGTAGATAAACTTCTCAGCCTTCAAAATGGAAATCCTGGGATTCTCTAAAAGTGAAAAAGCTCTGAGGCACAAGGACTGCTGCTTTATTTTGACCGTCTTATGTGTCTTCACGTGTTCTTTTTAAAAATATTTTTGGGCACTGGGTGGATCTTCTTAGTTATTGTAGATGATAGCAGTGATTATGTTGCCTTGCTGAGCAGACTGATATAGGAGTTTTGTTTAAAGGGACGTTGCCAGTTCTTTCTGAATGCTTTGGGCATCCTTACCTAGGTAAAGAAACATGTTTATTTTAGAAATGTAATTTTTTTCCTGCATGCTATGTGGTTTGGGGAGGAGTATTCCAGGAGAAGCTATGTGAATATTGAGAAGTTGGGATTAAGAAGAGTTCTTAAGATTTTGTTTCCTTTGCAGGTACATGTACTGGACTGACTGGGGAGAACTGCCAAAGATCGAAAGGTCAGCATTAGATGGCTCAGACAGAATTGTGCTGGTGAACACCTCGCTGGGCTGGCCAAATGGACTGGCACTGGATTATGCAGAAAGCAAAATATACTGGGGAGATGCCAAAACAGACAAAATAGAGGTTTGTAATTGTACCTGCATTTTTGATTCCGTGAAGTTCCGTGAATGTAGAATGTAAACTCCACTCTTTTAGGTGTTCATATTCTGATTTAACCCAAACAGGGATGGTGGTCGAGTTTTGCTTTAAGAAACACCTCCATTTTTGTTCTGTCTTTGGGCAACTTACTCACAATTCTCTCCTCATTTTAATGTGTGTAAAATAGGAATTATATCCATGTAGTAGAGCTCTCTTTGCAAGAATGTGCGAGAGGGATTTGTTAAATAAGTCAATTCTTAGGTCATCACGGGGAAAAAGCTTTTCAATGGGATTAATGTTTTTAGGTTAGAAAAAAAATCCATCTTTCATTCTTTGCGCTGCTCAGCTTAGATGCTACTAAAAAAATATTTTAAAGAAATAAATCTCATGTCACGTAGAGTTGCTTGTCCTCACTGAAATCCTCTATACTGTGCTTCTCCCTTGATTTATTAGAGTTTCAGCAAGGGGACAGATTTTCCTTTCTCTCTGACACGTCCTGTTGAAACTCTCAATTAAAAAAAAAAAAAAAGGGCACTTTTTCTTCTCTCCCGCATTGAAAAATCTTGCATTTATTTTGTTGTGTAACATTAACGAAACAAATCTGACATTTATTATAATTTGCCAGTCTTGGAGAAAATAGTGTTGTTTAGTATTGCATCAGTTTACTGTCAGAAGCTCCTCTTGGAAGCAGAAGACTTGAGTTCTGCCTGGTGCATCGTAACACCACAGCTACCTTTGCTGTTTCCTGGTATATTTATCTTTCTTTTGATGAATTACAGCTTTCCTTATTGATTCTTTCCCGTGGCAAATAATTTTTAGCACTTCTGTTAGGCACAGTGTCTTCTGTGGCCTTACAAAATTGTTTTTACTTCTTTCTAACTGCAAATCAGTCAAGGTGAAGTCACAGTCATGTGCTGAAAGGCCACATCATTGTTTGTTCTTCTTCAGAGCCAAAGTGGCTCCAGTCCTGCCAGGTGAGTTGCTTTGAGGAAGTCCTCGGGAAAGCCTCAGGGAGCAGAGATTTCTTTGTCCTAAAAGCAGGATTTCTAGTCTGTGATGCACCTAACACTACACCAGCTCTGAGGAAAGAGGGGGAAAAGAGTCTTAGCTGTGCTTAGAGATTTATTTATAACACATTGAGCACTTCAGCCCTTATACTTTCTTAGACTTGAATGTGTTTTGCAAAAGGAAGGCTAGGCATTCTTTGCTGTGGTGTTTGCCAAGACACTGAGATTCCTTATTCATTAATAATGGCTCTCTTCATTGCTGGATCAGCTTGTGTAGAAATTTTCATCTGGATCAGGCATGAGCTCACTGCTGCACTTCTGTCAGAGTGGCTAGAACACATCACAGAATGTTTGTGCCTGTCTGGGGCAGGACAGAAGGTATTTGATTTGGCACAAAGTCTGGTGGGACCATTTCCATTTCATTGTCCTGCAGTCAGTGTGAGCCAGCAGAACGAGTCTGTTCCAGGTTGTCATGTGACATCTGTGCAGAGCATCAGAGAAGGTTTTATCATCCTAAGGTTTCAGAATTACTTGTTGGGTTCTTTTTCCTAAGGGTCTCCAAGTGTTAGAGTTATGATATTATTTAGGCATAGATGGCAGAGATCTGTAAATTACGTGTAAGGTGACCAACATTTCCACACCCACACCTTTTCTGACAGAAGAAATTGGCCCTTGTAACTAATGTGAGGTGATGGGTGCAGAACAAACAAAAGCAGATGGTTCTTCAAACGTGTGGTAAGTTGTGGAAGTAGCTAGAGATGTTAAAAGCTTACATGTGTTTCTGGGAAGACTGAGTAAGTCTGTGAAAGGGAATTCCACTGCAGTTTACTGGCAACTAGAATTGCCTTCTGAACCACAAATTACTGAAGTGTAAATTGCTGTCGAAGGTAGAGTCTTCTTGAAAAGTTTTGGTGTGCATTTGATGTATTATGGTGTGTGTTCTGTAAGTGTAAGCTCTGTTTATTCTCTGAGAAGGGGTACTGGGATGGGTGGACCTTTGGACTGAACTCCTCCTGCAGTGTCTCTTTTCCTGTGTTTGAGGCGATTCTATTCCTTAAAGGTTTGGGGAGTCTTGATTTTGTTAGCTTATGTTAGATTTTGGAATAACTTCATGCCCTTCCTTAGATGCAGAATTGCTGCTTGCTAACTGCACTTCAGAGGGGCAAAAATGACTTGAAAATCGATGGCCCCTGGTAGTGATCAGCACACACGTTCAGTATGGCTTCTGCAATCAGTAAAAATCTCTTTTGTAACTCCAAACGTGGTATGGACTGCACTGAGGAGACCTGGTAGGCCTCTGTACTTAATACAACAAATGCTTAGATAAATTTGTTTCTCATCTGCTCTGGGCACATCTGTTGTTCTCTCAGCCCTTGGAGCCTCACATGGGGTGCCAAATAAGGCTGTTGTGGTTTAGGAATGGTGCTCCCCAATTTGGCGCTCCCACTGAGACTTTCCAAACCACGCTGCTGCTGCTCGCTTGTTCTCCTCTTCCCCTTCTCTCTGCAGCAGGGAGGGAGAAAAGAATTGGAGGCACAAAAGGTAAAGATCACGGGTTCTTGAGATAAGAACAATTTACTGGGGACAGTAACAGCAACAACAGTAATGACAGAGGGCACAAGAAAAGAAATTATTCACACAGAACACACCTCCACCCAGTAGACAATATTGAGGGCTCCTTCCACCACATTTAATCTACCAGAAGGAACCCCCTCTCCTGGGATGAGACTCCCTTCCCCTGGCAATGACAAGAGGGGGTACAGAAAAACCTCCAGGTCCTGGCTCCAGCAAAAATGAACCCTCTCCTGCTCAGAACTGAGGCACTGCCCCATACGTAAATAATGTAAATGTGGTTGGTTTCTTTATTGAGGAATCTCAGTGAATTTCCCCCTGGATCTTAGTTAGTGTCTCTTATGAGAGATTAACTTTGTAGTGACAGGCAATAGAAATGTATCTCAGGCTGCAGTGACACCATCAAAATCTATGATTGCTAAAATGTTGCTAAGATTTCGAGTGTTCCTGTTTGTTCACGCTGCCTTCTGTCCCGTGGCAGCCACGAATCCTGAGGAGAGTTATTGCACTTTCCATGCCCTTGCCATCCATTTTTTTGTAGCAGTGTAACAGAAGATGCTTTGGCCTTCTGTAAATGTCTTAAACTTACATTTGGGGAAAGGACACTGGCGCAGGTGCAAGAAAGAAAGGTATTTGTGACAAGTTCCAAAAGTGAAATTTGGAATTGGACGTGACATCAGAATAAATGCCTGGTCCCTGCTTTGCTTTATGTCTTTTTATATATTTGGCAAGGGGGGTGAAAGCAGGAGAACCACATTTTTACTTGCCTCTCCTGCCTTTAAGTAGTTTTTCATAGATGATTTTACATAGTTTTTGCTTTTTTCTTTTTTTTTTTTCCCCCTTGCTTATAGAATTTATCACAGTGCTGCGTTTCTTGCAAGCCGTGTTTCTGGTTTATTAGCATTTATTATTTGAGGGCTTTTTTTTTTTTAATTTATTTATTTCTTTTACCCACTGCTGAATGCTACGCTGCTCTGGAGCCCCCCCAGATGATAAGGCAGCATCAGCAGGGGTTAATGGAGGCCGGCAGGGGGTCCAGCAGGGAGCTTTTGTTGCTGTTTTATCTGGCAGCCTGCAGCAGGCCGGGGCTCCACAGCTCCCTCATTCATCTCGCTCGGGTTCCACTGCTGATAAACTCCCATTGAAATGGATGGCTGCTATTGTGCCTACCGGTAGGGAAGGTTTCTTATTGACTTGCCACAGGTTGAAAGCGTTTTTTCCTGCCGTGCTGTGAGGTTAAAAATGGATGATCTGCTCTGTGGAGGTCCTAGGTTTTCCTGCTCGAGTGAGTGCTTCTTGTCTTTGCACTTACACTACCTGTTTTATTTGGATCTTAAAGGTAAGCAAAGCTCATATTAATAAAGTAATTAAACGGCTGCAAGCATGTGTTGCTGTGTGCATTAAGAGGAAGTCATGATGATAGGGCTGATTTCTCACAGTTTTTCAGTCTCTGCTTTATTTTTCTTTATTTATCCTCGTTTCTATTCTTCATTTTCAGAGCCAGAAATGACACTCAGTAACACCTACTAGTGGCTACTGTAAAGAAAGGCCTCCTCTAGGTATTCAACCATTATCTACAGATTTTTGAGTGCAGCTCTACCTTGAAGGATTTGTGCATTCCCAAATCTGTTAGCTGTGCTTGGAATCACCATCTCTAATCCTCGTGATTAACACGGAAAGGATCACATCCTGCTGTTTCTCAGCTTAAGCACACAAAAGTCTTCAGAACCCAGCCTTGCTGGACAACAGAAAGCAGATGCTGCTAAGGCTTTTTAGAGCTCAAAAATCTTGAACAGAAGTTCCTCAAATTGAAACAACTGGAGCCATCAGATAACCTCCCTGAGCCTGACTCAGCTTTCTTAGTTTCTGGGGCAAGGTACTGAAAAAAAAGTACCTTGGGCAAGGAGAAGAGAACAGAGGCTTTCACCAATGTGCAAGAGCATTAGGAGTTGTTTTACCAAACTTGGTCTTGTAAAACTGTCCCCTAAACCCACTGTGAGGATTCAGGTTGGTCTTGGTTAGTCCTATTTGCTTTCTGCAAAGCGTTGTGTGTTTTTGCTCACAGGTCTTAGTTTGCTAAATAATAAATTGCAAAATGCAGTTATTAGTTTCCTTTGTTACCCCTTCAGGGCAAAGCATTTTTATTGACTTGTTTTACCACTGAATCTTCTCAGAGGAGCTTCTTTTTCCCCCCCTGAAAATATTTCTTCTTATCTTGTTCATTGATTTGGCTCATTTTTTTTCCCTTAACCTGTTCTTTACAAATGCAAGGGTTTTTTTGTAGAGCATGAGGTTGCCTAGATGTCATATGAGATTGTCACAATGGTTCTAAAATCCTTTTGGTGCCTACTTGTCCCTTTACCTGACTTCAGTAATTTCATTAAAGGCTGAACCAATTGTTTCTAAACTTATATTCCATCACTGAGAAAACATTTCTGTTGACACTGATTGATCAGTGAACTAGGAAAGTTGTCCTGCTGTTAAAGAAATGAGCATTTAACAGTATCTGTATATGATAGGGGATTTATGAAGTTAATCTCTATTCTGTTCTTACATATTTATCTTCACTGCAGTCCTATTAGGAATATTATCCATGCTCAGAAAAAAATATATTTTGAATTCTTCAGAAAAACTGTGAGAGCTCAAAAGGAAATTGAGGGTCCTGGTGAACTGTTAAATTAGAAATTGTTAATGGCTGTTATAAAACAATTAACAGTAGGAAATTGTAGAGTTGGCTGGAGGCATTTGGGTTTTGAAGGGTTCCAGGGATTTCTTCTGCAGATTCCTCAGGATTTTACTGCAATGAAGAGATGACTTCCTATTTAATATCTAAAACATTCCGTAACATCTCAGAGTTGTGGGGAAATGCTGTTAACAGTAAGTTAATGACCCTGACAGAATAATTCCCTCAAACTGAGTTGAAAGTTTCAGTTGCTCAGTCAAAGAGAGAATAGTTGATCAAGACTCTTGTTAGGGTGGAAGACTAATAAAACTGGAAATTTAGAGGTGTTAATCATATGAAACTACTGCATTCATAACAGTACAGTCATTCCAGTCTGGTTTGTTTACGTTGCTTAAAGAAGTGAGTTGAAAATTTATCATTCTCAAGCCCAGTTTGAAAAAATGCTAATGTGATGATTAGAAGGCATTCTAGCTGTCTTTCAGAGTTATTTTTAAGAGATGCTGCCCCACTTTTCTTTTTTTTTTCCTTAACCAAATAAATTTAATGAGTGATAAAGTAAGATTCGTGTATATTCAGATGGACAATGAACAGTCATATCCCTGATTAGCAGTGCCATGAACTGAGTCATTATTTGTTTCATCAAACAGCATGTGTAAGTATTTACCACTGGATAATCAGGGCTGAAGGAACTAAGCCTGCCCTGTGAGCATTCCTAAATTATTTCAGGTAAAATGCAAGCCTTGCTCAGTATCTTTTCTGATTGTATATTGAATTATCGGGCTATTTGTATTGAATTCAGCATTTCACAGCTGTTCCACAGTAATACTTCTCTGCAGTCATCTTAAGCAGAGCAGTGTTTAGGATCAAGCTTGTGAGAAATTCACCTTTTTTACCCCTGTTTTTAGGTGTATCTATTCCTCTGGTGCATTAGCATGATCCATGTAAAACTTGAATTTTCACAGAGCTGGTGCAGTGATGGCAGAGCTATTTATTTGAGTAGTTGAGGTCCTGTACATTTTTAGGTCTTCTGACCTCTCTGAGGATCACCAAGCTGGTGCCAGTAAAGATGCTGAAGTTCAGGAACCAACAGCAGCTGAGGTGTCTGTTATGTGTCCAAAACTTGGCTGTTGATTTTAAAAATCAGGGCTGAGGTTCAAGTTACTGTAATTTATTATAAGATATTTGTATCTGAAATTAGATGAGTTTATGGATTTTACTCAATGAAGTTCTGGGAACATCTTGTAGCGTAGCTGGGGACTTGCAGTGATCTTTCATTTTTTGAAGACAGCGTTCCCAGGTGGTGTTTATAAATTTTCATTGTGTATTGACTTCCTTTGCTCCCATCATTCTGAGAAAGAACTCAGTGCTTGTTGTTATTTTATTGTTCCTGCTGATCTTTAAGTGCAACATCTTAAAAACATGACTACATTTTCAGCAGTAATTAATTTAGTTTGAATAAGCTCTATTTTCTTTGCATTCATCATTATTGTAGGATAAACAAAGCCCTTATTCTACAAGCAGGATATCTGGGTTTTTTGTGGTTTTTTTTTTCTGAGGCCATTTAATTTTTGGGGCTTTGTTTTATCTTGACTTTCATGGAACTGTTTTGCTCTTTCAGTCAAGGTGGTGTTTATGGTTGCACCACATCTGTTTCCTCGAGCAGCCTGTATTCCCAGTGTGGTTTGTAGTGTTGGAATGGCCTCAGAATGTGAATCTCACACCACATTGTGGTTAAAAGCAGCATAAACATTGACTCTGCTTGATTCTGTAGCCTGTGGATGAACCATCATCCGTATTCAAATCACCTACAATGCAGCCAAAGTAAATACAATATGGTGCCATGGGAAAAAAAAATAAAAATATATGTACATATGAGGATTTTATATATATATATATTAAGTTAAGATTGCACAGATGTGCTCAGGTAAAGTTGCAGTGAGAGCAGCTGCAAGGTATGTGTAGGTACTTCCAGATAGGTGCATGTTTTGTGTCGTTGACATAAAGGTGTCTTTCAGAATAGCTTGTATGAGTCAATGCAAAAATTAATTAAAAGCAGAAACTTAATCCTTCAGTCCTCCCTTCTCTTTTCCTGACTTTCCTCAGTGTGGGGGGAAGCTTCCTTGAACAGCTCTTGTTTTAATGTTTGCCAAAGAAAGTTCATCTCACATCCCACACCTTCTCTTTGCCAGGAGTTAAGCACCCCCTTCAACAGAGGATTTTCTTTCTTTTATAAGTTCAAGGCACAAAAAAAATGTAATTTTTAAAGTTACTTCTTTGTGATGGTGACGTTTCATTGCTTATTACTTTGTGGTTTTAGTTGATTCGCTTCACAACATCCTTCCATTCTGTGTATCTTTTTAGCAAGCACTAATTGCCATGTATTAATTAGCTGCAAACAAATGGCTTGTCTCTGTAGTTTAAAGGGGAGGGGGAAACAAGTAATGACAGACAAGTCATCTGTTTGTGAGATACACATGCATTTGTGGAAGCACACCCTGTACACTGCTACACTGAAGATTTTTGGGAAGCCAATCCCATGAAGTAATTATGAGCAGAATAATTTTTAAGCTTCTTTTAAAGCACATGACTCTTCATTCATGCCACTGTGGTACTTTTTGTATAATATTTGGCATTTGTAAGGTGCTTGATCACTTGAAGATGCCTACACATGTTAATTAATCCTTCCAGTGCCTCTCTGAGGAAGTTAGGTATTACTCCTTTTTAGCAGTAGAGAAAAATGGCACAGTAAATTCAAGTGTCTTGATCAAAGGCAAGCAATTATTACAGATTATTACTGTTCCTTGTAGTAAAAAAATTCATGTACTTCATTTTGAAGAATGTAAGACTGGTTTCTTACCCAGACTTGGGAATATAAATATAACTCTGTAGATTGTCTTGACTGTTTGACTCCCAGTATTTATGTGGGGCCTCCTCTTATTGCCCTCTGTAACCTGGGCAAAGCTCACTTGGGAGGGACTGTGGAATACAAAAAGCTGAGCCAGAATTCCTTGTCCGTTGTAGGCTTCTCTTCATTCCTGTAAAACAGTGTCTCCCATTTGAAACTGACCCAAAACTCATGTCAGAAAGGAAAAAGAGGCGTTAACAGGTGTAAATACTGCTACATAATAATAGTTCCTAAAGCAAATGTAAGGAATATTGTGTCATAATTTCATTTTATGATCTGCTTATGAGACTAGCCTTATAAATAAGGGATCCTTCATGGCTTTTAGAGCAAGTGCCTGTTAATATAGAGTCTTTTATTTTATTAGGATGCTGTATAACATTGATAGCATTATAATGGGTAGGAAATTATTTCTTAATTTGAGATCTAAGTGCGGAGCAGCGAGTTTATTAACATGGCAAATAGTGGCGGATTTATTCTTTATGCCTCGTAACTTTGTGTTTGTTTATATTCATAGGTCATGAACACTGATGGAAGTGGTAGAAGAGTTCTGGTGGAGGACAAGCTGCCTCACATATTTGGGTTCACGTTGCTGGGGGATTACATTTACTGGACGGACTGGCAGAGGCGCAGCATCGAGCGCGTGCACAAGCGCACGGCCGAGAGGGAGATCATCATCGACCAGCTGCCTGACCTGATGGGCCTCAAAGCTACCAATGTGCGCCAGACAATCGGTGAGTTAGGCTCCTAATGAGGCCAGCGAAAATGAAATAGGAAATGAAATGGAAAATTTCTGCAGATTGTTTTTTTAGAAGTGGACAGAGTGCAGTTCCATCGCGTGGTAACTGCCGGCAGCGGGTTGATGGGACGGGTTAGGTCTTGTGTGAGGTGCTTCAGTTCTCTGACTTGGGAAGAATATCAGGCTGGAAAACAACCAGGCACACCCCAAAACTGGTAATTTTCTGCTTCTTCAGGGAATTGGAACAGCACTGGATCCAGTAAGGGGAAAAGAAGGATCATGGAAAATGGGACTTCTTTTTTTAACAGCTAGCTGTTTATGAACCTGCAACTGTAGCAGCTTCTCATCTGAGCATGTGCTCCCAGTATTTTTCACATTAATACTAGAAAATCGTCTTTAAAAATAATTAGAAGTACTTCTTGTCCTGTAGTGTCTGTGGTGTAAAAAAAAAAAGAGGATCTAGCTTTAAACTGGCTATCATAGGCTATTCAGGCACTGGTAGCAGTGTAACTGTAGCACCACACAACTCATCACCTTACCTGAATGTTGTGCTGTGTGGATAAGGCTTGCAGCTTCTTGCTGCACTGTGTGTGGATTGTACTGCAGGAAATGAGTCAAATGCAGTGGAGCTATATCTTTACATGACTGCTGCCACGTTATCAGGGTGCCCCCAGGTCTGTGTGCTTTAATTGCAGCCCTCTTTCCAACTGTGTGGTTAACTGAACTCCTTGAGTGCCAAGCGTCTCTCGGTAGGTCAGTCCCAGCACGTGCAGGTACACGAGTGAGTATTGCAAAGAGCTGCTTCACTTGCATCCTGAGGAGAAGAGACCACTGAATGGGTGTGAAAACAGAGCTGCAAATTTTTCACCTCCAGGAATGCACCTGGGCTGTAGGGATGTACCTGGAGCAGTGTGCTGTGAAAAGCAGCAGAACGTCCCCTTGCTCGCTTACTTGCCACGCTTCAGTGCTTGTGCTGTGACCTGGAATTCTCAGTGAGCTGTAGAAGTCCAGATCCTTTTCCCTGATGCTGGGTTTGTTTCCTGAATGAGGTCAGGTTGCAATGGTTGCTTTTGGTGCACGCTCAGGTACCAACCCCTGCGCGGAGGAGAACGGCGGCTGCAGCCACCTGTGCCTGTACAGACCGCAGGGCCCTCGCTGCGCCTGCCCCATCGGCCTGGAGCTCATCAGCGACATGAAGACCTGCATCGTGCCAGAGGCCTTCCTGCTGTTCTCCCGGAGAGCCGACATCAGGCGGATCTCCTTGGAAACCAACAACAACAACGTTGCCATTCCGCTCACCGGCGTCAAGGAGGCGTCCGCCCTGGATTTTGACGTGACGGACAATCGCATTTACTGGACTGACATTTCACTGAAGGTAGGGACTTATTCCATGTTGGCTGTTCAGCTATTACAGGCTTTTCTTGAGATACTTTAGAAGGGACTGACAAATGCAGTTCACAAAATCCAAGAGCATTTTCTAACTAAGAATGGCATGCATTCTCTCCTAGAATTCGGTTGTGTTGGGTTTGCATGGTAAGGTTTTGGTAGTGACAGGGCTACGGGGTTGGCTCCTGTGAAAAGCTGCCAGAAGTTTCTTTGCTAACTCCATGCTTTGTTGGGTGCTTTGTTTTGGTTGTATGCTGCCCTTTAAACTTTTGCCAAAAGCTCTTATTCTTTTCTAAAAAATTTTGTACCATCCTAACTTTAGTCCTTTACTTCCAGGTTTATCAGGAACTGCCTAGACTCTTAATATATTTTTAAAATATAATTCTGGCTGTATCTGCTATCACAGGCTCATCCTGATGGCAAAGAGTTAAAAAAAAAAAAAATCCTTTGAATAAAAAAAGTCCAAGAAGCAATTCTGCTCAGTGAAATTAAATTTAGCCATCAGTACTGAGGCTCTTACTCTACTGAGCTCATTGGGAGTCTGGTTCTTGTCTTGTGTTTGCTGTTCTGTCCTAAACTTTTTCTTTAGGTGCGTTAAATAGTGTTGATGCTGTAACACTGATGCTTTTATACAGTCCTGGGAGAGCCAAAACATTTCCCCCTCAAAGCTGGCACTGTGCTATTAAGGTCACTTTGGCATGTAGACTGCTTAATTCAACCAGGCTGGTTATGCCATTGATTTCCCCCGTGAGATGCCATTGTAATTGGCACGGAAAACATCCGTGGAGCGCAGCAAATCATCATTTCTGAACGGCAGCATTGTTTGCTTTGCAAATAAGCAGCGTGTTGTAAGATCCTCTTCCCTAGGAGATGTCTGAAATCTGAAAGTGCTTTAATTAAAAATTAAAAACAACCAGCCCAGTTTCAGACTGGTAACATTCCTAACTTGCCCGTGTGTCTTTGTATCCCCGCAGACCATCAGCAGAGCCTTCATGAACGGCAGTGCCCTGGAGCACGTGGTGGAGTTTGGCCTGGATTACCCGGAGGGCATGGCCGTGGATTGGCTGGGGAAGAACCTGTACTGGGCTGACACCGGGACAAACCGGATAGAAGTGTCCAAGCTGGATGGGCAGCATCGCCAGGTGCTGGTGTGGAAAGATCTAGACAGTCCCCGGGCTTTGGCATTGGACCCTGCTGAGGGGTAACTTGCTGATTTCATTTCATGTTTATGACCAGTGAAAACCAGAATTGTAGTGCTTACTCTGGGGCATGTTAGTGAGGCACTGTGTGGGGATAAGAATATTAAAAAAACCCAAAAAAACAAGAAAAAATCAGAGCAGCCCCCTCCCTGATAAAAAGGGATTTATATTTAGCTTTAAATTAACCACAGAATCAAAGTAGTTTTAGGTTTGTGGAATTTGTTCATTAGAAAAGGACTATAGTATTGGAGTGAATATATTTATCGTTTTAAAAATTAGGATTCTTTTTATCACAAGTTAAGAGTCCAAAAAGGTATTAATTGATTTAATTTGAGAGTGGGGAAGGGAAGGTTATAGTCTGAGAATAAGGAAGGTGTTTGTCTCTTCAGATAAGGGATCCTTTTTAGTTGGCATGGACAAGGGAAGCGGGGATAGAGGAGGAGAGGAAACAATTATATCCACCTATCCCCAAAATTAAAGGCTTCCTGAGCAGAAACTTCTCAGTTGGATTCAAGTGCATTACAAAAAGCAGAAGTAGGGCAATAAGCAGAGAGAGGAAGGAAGGAGTGGGGCAAGGCAAGGTAAACTATTCACCTTCTAAAATAGCTCATGAAGTGCTCATTTGACATTACCTGATTACTGCAAAAGCTTTTTGAGCTTATACAGTGTCTATTCTTTAGACTCCCCCTTGATCATCAGTTTTTGAAGCAACTTTTCTCACTGTGCAGTTGGTTGGAATTGAAAGACTTCCCAGGTGTTTGTTACTAGAGGCATTAAAGCAGAAGGGTGTAAACACTGCATGTGAGCTGCATTCCACTTGCTTTTACAAGGATATCAGCTTTACATTTGGAAGAAGTGACTAACTAGTCATCAAGTATACAGCTTACTCTACTGTACAGTGCCTAAAGAAAATGTGAATATGTGCAAGTCTGTCCTGCCAAACGAGGCGTAAACAGGCACGTGAGCGTGTAACAGTTTGTACTTTTGTTCTAAATGCCATACAATTTTGGGTTACTCTGCTCTTGGCTGATGTGTGACACACTTGTTACGTGGCTGATTGACTAAACTGTGTGGAGATGAGCAGTGGCATCTATGAACAAAAGTACCCTGGATACCCACCTTTTTGTATTCCTTCGACAGGCAGCTGACTAGAAACAGGAGATAAGTGCCATGGGAAAATATCCTGCTAAATAACCGGGTATAAATGAAGGTGAAAATCCAGGTCCAGGCAGTAAAAATACTGTTGGAAGCATTTTGAGGAAACTTGACTCACTTCCATGCTTGTATTTTGAAAAAGCCCGTTTTGCATAATGAGGCTTAATAAATGCTCAAATTTACGGCTGTTGTTTTTCTCTCGGTCTTTCCGAGGATTTTTGTTTTGTTTCTCCCCCTGAGCTCTCTCGGGTGGAACGTGATTCCTTTGTTCCTTCTGTTCTCTCCCCCAGGTTTATGTACTGGACCGAGTGGGGTGGCAAGCCGAAGATCGACCGGGCTGCGATGGACGGCACCGAGCGGACCACGCTGGTGCCGAACGTGGGCCGTGCCAACGGCCTGACCATCGATTACGCCAAGAGACGCCTCTACTGGACAGACCTCGATACCAACCTGATAGAATCCTCCAACATGCTGGGTGAGCCTCAGAGCCTTGCGAGGCACCACGAGGACGCAGCTGCTTCTTCCGTGTGCTCCTCGTGGCAAATTGTTGCTTCAGTAACGCAAAGACACGCAAAAAAGCTCCCGAACTCGCGAGGCTTCAGCATTTGCTTCTGTAATCCACGTTCACGTAACCCAACATTTAGCAATCTAGAGTTGCTCAGAAGGTTAAAATTATCCAAGCTGTACGTATGTGAGACAAAGCTGTCAGCTTTCAGTGTTTCAGAGGGTCTGGTTTTGCTGCTCTGAAGAGCGCTGACAAATACATGACAAAGGCAGGGAGAAAGCCAAGATGACAACAGCTTATTCAGTATTTTTCACAATGTAATTTAATGCAGTTTGGGTTTAAATCTTTATTGGTATCCCCAGGCATTTTTCCCCCCCATTATTCTGCATGCTAAGGACCTTTTCCTGGCTAGCACTTGTCAGCAGGGGAGTTGTCTTGTGCTGGGGTGTTCTGTGATGATTTTTACAAACTGGTCATTGCAGCTAAATGGGGGTGGAATATTTTACTCTTTCCCTGTCCCAGGGTACTGTATTGAGGACCCAGGCTCTCTCAGATTTGCACAGTATCTTTTTTTAATTTCTCCTTACCCATAGGAGTGCACTGCCTCGTCGTGTGCCAAACTATTCAGATCAGCATTAACACTAGCCAATATTTAAGGATAAAGGAGTTAGTCTGCTTTAAACAGCAGGCCTGCAACAGTGGAACGAAGCTAGGGAAAGATCAAACCAGGAAAATGCAATATGGGAACTATGTGTGATATGAAAGCTTCTCTTCTTCTTACTTACTTTGGTGTGCTGTGGAGGCTGGCTCTGTGTTCCCTTGTGTAACGTGGAACTGGATGTGGCATTTGGATTTCCTTTTCCCTGTGCCCGTGGCTAGTGATGGGGGGGGGGGGGGTTGTGCACTCTTGACTTCTCTGTGCAAAGAGGGAATGACTTCTGGCTTCATAATCTCCCATTCATTTTGTGTGACCAGACAGCAGGAGGTGCTGTGGTAATGAAGTGATTGTTATAAATGATTTCCCCCCCATGTCCTGCACCTTGAGGTCTTTTAACATTCCTACAGTGTACTACTACAATTAACTGTTTCCTGTCCTGGCTTTCTGATTGCTTGTCCCTGTTGTGACATTGCAGAGACAAGTTATTTTAACCTTGTGCATTTAATTTGTCTCTTAATGCAACGGAGATTTTCGTTAAGCTTATAACAGTTTTAATTTTGTAAGCAGTTTTAATTTTGTAAGCAGGTGGTCAGAGACCCAAATGTGGTGCCAAGAGATGCGGTGCCAGGATCCTGTATCAAATTGAGAGGGGCCCTCTCTGTTTTGGGGAGGAGGGAAAGGACAGAATCTTTCTTTTCAGTTTGTCCACATATAACTCTGCTTTTTCTCTCTGTTCCTTCTTGGAACCAGGCCTGGACCGTGAGATCATAGCTGATGACCTGCCTCACCCCTTCGGCTTGACCCAGTACCAGGACTACATTTACTGGACAGACTGGAGCCGGCGCAGCATCGAACGGGCCAACAAGACCAGTGGCCAGAACAGAACCATCATCCAGGGGCACTTGGACTACGTGATGGACATCCTGGTGTTCCACTCCTCCAGGCAGGCGGGCTGGAACGAGTGTGCCTCCAGCAACGGCCACTGCTCCCACCTGTGCTTGGCAGTGCCTGTGGGTGGCTTTGTCTGTGGCTGCCCAGCTCACTATTCCCTCAACTCTGACAACAGGACCTGCAGTGGTAAGCCATGATGAATGGAAAATGAAATGGGGAAGCACATGTGTTTAGTAACAGATGCAAGCATTATACTTATTATCTATTTAAACAGGAAGGCTGAAAATGCTTTTGGTTTTGTGTGTCTGTCCTACCCTCCTCGAGTGATTGCTTGCTTGTTTATTTATCTGCTAATTTATTTCAAGTCTTGTCTGGCATAAAGGATGTGTGTTAGTTTGGTGTGGATTATGGATTTTGTGCAGGCTTTAGGTGGTCAGGATTTCATTCTGTGGTTGCTGTGTGTTCTGGTTGATGAGATGCTGAGGTGGGCTGCTGTCACACCTCAGAAAGTGTTTCTTCCTCAGAGAAGTTGAGTTCAGCTCCACAGCCTCCCAGCACTCTGATTTCTGATCTCAGTGCAGCCAAGCCCCTTTTTTATTTATTGTTGTGCAGAATTTGAGCCACAAGGCCCCTCAGGCTGTGTGTAATTAGTTTCTAACCAAATAATTTATCCATCTCTCAGTAGCGGGCTGCCAGTGGAGCTGTCATCATTTTGGCAACCACGCCGGGTGGCTGATTTCCACTGGTGTCATTCAGATTAGTCAGTGGGTGAAGAGATTCACGGTACAGAGAGACAGATTGTATCTTGTCCACATGATGCATGAGTAGAGAGCTCCAGCTGACATTCTCACACGGTCATGCGAGTTAAAGGCATGGCTGGCACCTCTCTGCTGATGACTGGGATTTGGGAGGTGGAGGAGTTTGACTTCCAGCAGAGAATAAGTAGCAAAATGATCAAAGGTCGTGTTTGCTTGTGAAAATGCTCTTGGAAACAAAGGAAGGAGTAAAATACAGACAATACATTGGGAGCAAATAGAACCATTTCCCCACGGTGCAGTTCTAGGCTCTTTGGAGACAACACTTGGAGGGAAAGTACAGGTTTTCCAGAAAGCAGAAGTGCCTTGCAATTAGGCGTGATTGTTGTAGGATGTTCAGGATGTTAGCTCTGTGTGTTAGTTACCAAGGAAACTCCTCTCTGCCTGTTTTTTTTCCCAGCAGTCAGAATAGATGTTCAAAGCAGATTCTAAAATAACAAAGCAAGGTGATGATGTTCTCCAGGAGACTTTTGCTTCCTCCCCTTCCCCAGGTGCTGCCTTACCTGTTTTTACAGGCTTGTAAATAAGTGCAAAACTGCCAAACTCTGAACTCCTACTGCTAAACTCTCTCCAGGCTTGTGCTATAAGAGAATTGATTGTACAAACTTCAGGGAGGCTTCCAACTGCATTTCTGGCTGCTGGTTCTTGTGACATCTCGCACAGCAGTGGCTGCAGGTGAAGAAGAGCCCCTTCTTGAAAAGAACCCTCTGAAAAGGGAAAATGCTTTAACCATCTCCTCTGATTTCTGACCCAGTTATGTAATGGAGAGAGAATTTTTTTTTTCAACAATACATTAAGTGCTTTTTGCTCTCACTGTAATATACAGCTGGTAAACTACAGCAAAATGGCATTTCCAAGGAAAAAAAATCTGTCCAGGAAATTTTTGCTGGGCATGTGGAGCAGAGTATCAGATTTTTATATTTTTTTCTGGTTATTATTCCCAGATAAGCACCTAGAAATAAGAAAGATACATAGATTTGAGAAGAGCAAATACATTTTGCTCCAAAAACACAGCCTCACACACAGTTAAGAGATTTTCCTGTGAATTGGTTTTTGTTTCATTCCAGTTCAGGCAAAAAGAAGGTTTGTGGGAACAGGACTGAACCACTCTCAATCTCTTTTTTCCGTGAAACCTCTAAATAAAGGAACCAGTGCTGGCTTTTTCTCACCTTCCTCTGCAAATAGAAGTGTATCTGGCAGAGGGTTCAACTTCCTAAGACTCCTTTAGAAAGAAAATGGACAGTTCTTTGAGAGGCATGATTGACCATTCATTTTTGAGGTGGTTTTGACAGGAGTCTTCACATTCATTAGTCTGCCCACTTATAACATTTACCTTTGCCCGTCACATCCACGTACAGACATTTACAGTAAAAAGAGATCGTTTGGAAGCCTTTCCAAATTCATCGGAGGTCAGGATTTTTATGTGTTATTTTGGGGTTTTTTTTTGCTTGTTTTTGGCAAAGGAAGAGGGAGAAGGGGAATGAAATAATAGGCACTGTTAAACATCGAAGTGTCCAGGTTTATTGCTGTGTGTAACCCTTCCACCCCCCTCTCTGCCTTTAACCCCGTCAAGCTCCTACGACGTTTTTGTTGTTCAGTCAGAAGAACGCGATTAATCGCATGGTGATCGACGAGCAGCAGAGCCCGGACATCATCCTCCCCATCCACAGCCTCAGGAACGTCCGAGCCATCGACTACGACCCCCTGGACAAGCAGCTGTACTGGATCGACTCCCGGCAGAACATCATCCGCAAGGCGCAGGAAGACGGCAGCCAGGTAATCCTGATGGGGATGGCAACTGCTGAGCATCAGGCATGTCCTGTGCCAAATAATTCCCATACTGATTGTATGGGAATAATTCAGGTGCACAGATTTCCTGTAGGTTGATGCCAGCTTGGCAAAGCAAGTGGCATCTGGAGTTTTCTGGCGTCCTCAGTCAGTGAATCTGGGAGGCTGCAGCAAGAAGTAAATCATGGAAAGACAAGGCCAGCTCCAAGATGCTGTTGCTGACAGTGGATTATTTGCTCAATGCTTTTGTCTGGAAGCTGTTTGAAGGCCTTACTTGAGATATGAAACAGGGAAGGGGAAAGTTCTTGCTCACACCCCCCTTTTCTCCCAAGAAGGGTGCAGGGCAGTGACTCTCAGATGGAGAAGGGGGGAGTGATGAGCACACAGCTGTGTGTGGAGCCTCCCAGGCTCTGCTGCAGATAGTTCTGTAAAACACTGAGTGAGGAGCTTGAAACTAGTGACCTGTAAGAGATGGAGCAAGCTTGGGAAAATGGATTTGACAGGGGAATGCAAAAAAGAGTAGGGTAGAAGGCAAAAGGTAATACAGGTTGTGGTGGTTTGACCCTGGCTGGATGGCAGGTGCCCACTGAAGATGCTCTGTCACTCCCCTCCTCAGTGAGACAGGACAGAGAAAATGCAACAAAAGGCCTGTGGGTTGAGATAAGGGCAGAGAGAAGTCACTCACCAGTTACCATCACAGGCAAAACAGGCTCAACTGGGAGAAATTAATCGAATTTATTACCAATCAAAATCAGAGTAAGATAATGAGGCCTAAAATCTTAAAAACACCTTCCCCCACCCCTCCCTCCTTCCCAGGCTTAGCTCCTTCCTCACTGACCTTGGTGTCTGCAGGGCTGTTTCTCTTACATATTTCTCACTCCTGTCTTCTCTGGCCACATTTACTTCTGCCCAATAACTTTTTTTTCCCTTCTTAAATATCTAAATGCTTAAAATCTTAAATGCTATCACATTTATCCCTCCCACCATCCCTGCTGGGCTTGGCCTTGGCCAAAGCAGGTGCATCCTGGAGCCATGGGGGAAGCTTCCAGCAGCTTCTCACAGGAGTCACCCTTCTAGCCTTCTCCCCCCACCAGAACCTTGCCACACTTTATTCACATTTTAAAATAGATATTTTTACCTTCCTGATTTTTTCAATATGGGAGGAGTGGGAGATGAAGACGAATAACACAGATGCGCTATAGTCAGTTTAATTTTGAGAGTGTGGTTTCTGGTGGTGCATGTGGTTGATAGCTGGATTCTGCTGAACACCCCTCAGCCATAACCCTTCATTTAGCAATGCTTAAATTAGCAATGCTTTTAATAGGGTAGTATTTTGGTTGTCTCCTTTTTCTGAACAATAGTTTGACACAGTACGGCCACAGCAAATCAAATAATCCGTGTTCTATTAAGATTAAACGCCCTTCTGTGTGTGTTAACCTTTTTCTTTGCAGAGCCTCACTGTCGTGACAAGCCCAGTGCCCAACCAGAACTTGGACATGCAGCCCTACGACCTGAGCATCGACATCTACAGCCGCTACATCTACTGGACCTGCGAAGCCACGAACGTCATCAACGTGACACGCCTGGACGGCAGAGCCATGGGGGTGGTGCTCAAGGGGGAGCAGGACAGGCCCAGAGCCATCGTGGTGAATCCAGAGAAAGGGTAACGTAGCTGAAACCAACTGTGGCGTTCGTTAAGATGTCCTGGATTTGTAGCAAAAAACGTGTGAAGATGAAATAAACTTTTTTTTTTTTTCCCCTCTAATCCTTCCTGTTCCAGGTACATGTATTTCACCAACCTGCAGGAAAGGTCTCCTAAAATTGAGAGAGCAGCACTGGATGGAACGGAACGAGAAGTGCTTTTTTTCAGTGGATTGAGCAAGCCCGTAGCCTTAGCTATCGACAGCCAGCTGGGCAAGCTGTTCTGGGCTGATTCAGATCTGCGGAGAATCGAGAGCAGCGACCTGTCAGGTAGAGCAGCACTTGAATTCAGTGATTCATTTGGGTGCTGTGGGTGTGGGGGGAGGCAGAGAGAGGTGTCATCTTTTTCCTCCTACTATAAACAGTCTATACTGTGATTGTAATCGCTCCCTGAATTCCCAGCCAAGGAACGGGCATGATTCATGCAGCGTGCCTTTACAGTTTCGTGCCTCTTATCTGTGATTTGCATTATTAATTGCTACACGTACTATTTACTTCAGTTTCTCCCTGCAAGACATCCGTGTGGTTTCCCCAAAGTTAGCTCACAAATAAATTGCAGCAGTTTTGGAGAGGGTTGTTTTTAAAGGCATTGGTTTTGGTGCAGTAATTTGTCAGTCCCTGAAAGTTCCCTGTTAGTGGGAAAAATCTGTCCAGCAGAGCTAAAGCAACAGGTGTGCAGGTTACTTATGCACCTACTATTTAGGGTGAAAAGATGTGAGAAGAATTGAGCAGATCTAACATCTGTTCTCAAAAAAAAAACAAAACTCCCTCCTCCAGCTATGGAATTGTCTTTGCCTGCTCCCTGAGGCTGGTTGTGGTGCTTGTCTGAGACCTCCTCTGTGAGTGACTCAGCTCACTTAACCACACAAGCAAAATAATAACAATACACAGAAAAAGAGAAATACAGAGGGGTGTTCTGTTGGCTTGGAAAGCTGAATTGGTTCAGGAAGAGAGTCCAGCAAGCAACCAGAAGTGGAGTAAAAGAAGAGGGGAAAATCACATGGTCCGGATTGGGTGAGAAAGACTGAGATGTCTTTCATTTACTGTTCTGACCCAACAAATTGCTGGATCAGCTCAGCTGCCTCACGTAGCATCAGTTATAATCTGTGATATTAACATAGCAGTGATAACATTTCAGTTTTTCTAGATGGTTGGAACTGAGGCTCAGAAAAACAGTAATTTTTTTTCCAGTGGTGTGTCACTGGAAGGTGCAGGATCACTAGAATCGCAATATCCTGATTGTTTGCTGTTTTAAAACAGTAAGACATAACCTGAGTTTGTGAATTGCTTTTGAAAAGAAAAATTTGGAGTGGTGTAGCTCAGTGTGTTGTAAGCTGTCCCAGAGCCAGAGTTTGCATGAGCAGAGCGACAGGTGGCAGAATATCACACCATGTTTTATTTCTCTCCTTGTTTGTTATCTGCCCAAAATTAAAACACCAGAGGGGGATGGGTCTAAATTCCAGTTCAGTCTGGTTTTAAATGATTCTGCTTTTCTTTTTCTCTTAAAGATGTGTTTATTTTATCACCAGTGTTGCATTTCGAAGAAACACAAGCTAAAATCATTCCAAACCCTCTCTTGCTTTTTGGCATTTGTGCCACAAGTAGATTGCTGTAATCACCAGGATAAATTGCTAACTGCTGAGATGCATTCCTGTGCTTAGGAATGCTGATTAATAAGGCTCTTTTGACCGGCAGAGTAATTTTTCTGCACGTTAGCTTATTAAAAACATTCACGGTGTCTTGCTCTGTCGACTCTGTAGGTGCCAGCACTCCCAAAGACCAGGACAGTTAGAATGCCTTTCATGTGATGCAGTCTGTCTTCTCCTCCCTGTCCTTCAGGCATTCAGTTAGGACTTGGTATTCTGCCCAAATGGGAGATCCTACTGAAGTTAACCAGAGCCCTCACATGATTTATGAAAAGATGACTGGAATGAGCTCCCTGCCATGGAAACTATTTGGAAATGAGCTCTTCTCTTCCAGAAAATCTAGTGTGATTTGGAAATGTCCGATGGGTCTGGAATTAAGTAATTTTTCTTTGGAAATAGAAGGAGCTGGGAGTGTGTCCTGATCTTTGTATTTATTTGGTTGGGTTTTAAGTCTTTTGGTAGAAGGTATTGCTGGAGAGAGGATGGTGATGCCAGGAGACAAAAGCTCCTCTTAATCATGTTTCCCTTTCATCTGACATTCCCAGTAAAGGAAACCAGCTCTCTAATGAGTCAGATTTTATTGTTGGTTTAGGGAAGAAGGGATTTTAGGGTCTTGTTTTAGTCACAAACAGTCAGTTACACTTGGTCATGAATATTAAAAAGAAAGATTAAAACATTAAGGAAGGGAAAATTTTAAGTTTCTGAGCTTTAGGCCCATACTGCAAAATGATTGCCATGGTCATGGCAGGGCAGGGCATGTACAGACTCCATTTGGGTAGGTCAGGGTCCTAATTTTTTTAATTTCTTTCTGTCATCTTGGCATTTTGCCCTGTTCCCAGCTTATCTCTTCTTCTCATGATTCAGGTTTCTGTTTCTCACCTTTTCCCAATTAGTCATTTTAATAGATGTGTTAATAGATGGTTGCAGTTATTTAGATTGGCTTACATCACTCAGTCTGGTAATTTCCCCATCAGTCAGGGTACAACCTCCTTCAGAATCCATCAGCATCTTTTCTTAATCAGACCACTGCTGGTGTTGTTCCAGAGTGGTGGGTGAGACCCCAGTCTGGCTTATTTGAATTTCCTTGTTCTGCTCTAGATTCTAACTCTTAGGAAATGTTTGGAAGGTTGCTTAACTTCTCAGCTCTGTGTGCATTTAGCAAAAAGGAGGTAAATACATTTTCCACCATCAAATTTGTTTGGTAGTCATCATCACCGACATACTGTTCATAGAAAACTCTCAACAAGCAAAAAAACCTCTTCTTGCTACTAAACAAAGCAGGGGGATAGAATTTACTCAAAGTATAAAAGCATGAAATGCATGTGTCTTCTGTCCTGTTACATCATCTTGTGTGGGTATGGTAGATTTATGTGTTTTTTTTATGGTATTCAGTTTTTCTGGTGTATTTCTTACAGAACTAAACATAAAAACTTGCTGGAAATGGTTCTGTGGATGAACGTGTGTAAGGCTCTTGTCTGCTGCAGTAAAAGTGAAAAACAAGCCCAGATATCTGAAATACCAGGATCTAAATGTAAATTTTCAAGCTGTAGCCTAAGTGTAGACTGTGTGACAGTGTTTCAGCTGTGGTCAGAATCTGATAAAATAAACACACTGAATATTTGAGTGTCAATGACCATGTCATACCGTGTTAAATAAAGGAAGCATGGATTGAACCTCCCTCCTGAGCCCTCAGGTTTTGATTAACGTGCTTGTTTTCTGCGTGAGTTACAAAGTCTTCACTCTCTTTGGATGGTCTTTAATGATAATTTTAAAACAACTTTTGACTTTTCTGCTTATGTGGAGTGTTTAACCATGAATTAGGGTGATTGCTAAAGGAACTCAGCAAAGTAAATCTTTTCCAGGAGGAAAGGAGCATTCCCAATTCAGCATGAATAGCTTGGTGAAGGTAATGTAGTCAAAAGAAAAGAATGTGAGGAAGTCAGATATCATGTTAATCTCCTAATTCATGTAAGAAATACTAACTACCTTCCCTTCACTTGGATTTCATCTTGTACTAGTTAGCTCCAGCTAATTATCCATCTTCTCATTCCCTGTTGTATGGCAAGACAAAGAAATTGATCTCTCCCAAAAGGGAAAGAAGAATGAAAAGAGCTACCAATTTCCATCATATTGAGAAAAGATTGATGGAAAAAGATATTGGAAAGGCCAATGAGAGCTGAGCCCCCACTTCCAGGTGCTTCTTAAGTACAGTAGATGTTTTTGAAGCACAGAAACTGTTTTCTTGATGAAAGCAGAAAAAAAGTTTAATCATCTGTCTGCAAAATGCTTTAGTCGTGCATCAGAGGGCCATGGATTGCTTGGGTTTTTACAGCAGGCTTACCTGGTAGCATAGGAGGAGTGAAAACCAGTGGTGTGAGTAGAGTAGAAAATGTTTCTGGTAGTAATTCAGTTTATTCTGGTTCAACCACACTGCTCTTTCCCTTCTGCAGGTGCCAACCGGATTGTTTTGGAAGACTCCAATATCCTGCAGCCCGTGGGACTCACTGTGTTTGAAAACTGGCTCTACTGGATCGACAGACAACAGCAGATGATTGAAAAGATTGACATGACCGGCCGAGAAGGACGGACGAAGGTCCAAGCTCGGATTGCACAGCTCAGTGACATCCATGCTGTGAGAGAGCTCAACATGCAGGAGTACAGTAAGTGCAGTCCCTGTCTGCAGGGGCAAACAGTGCCTGGGAGACTCGACAGAAGCCTCTGTTGCCTTTTTGCTGACCCACATCTATGCCGATGGCAGGGACCAGGAGTTGGTATCAGTTTGTTGTCAGGGTGCTGTTAGGATTGTTTCCTTCAGGCAGTTGGCAGTGGATTGGAAATCTATCACAACCCCAGCATCATATCTTGTTGCTGATGACAGCTTTATTGTAGTGTCATACAGGCACCTGGCCTTTGAGTGTCTCCAGGCACAGTGGGAACATCCTGTTATCCCCAGGAGAGGATTTTCTGGATGGTGCTAGTGAACTGCTGTGAGGTGTTTGCTCTGTTTAGGCAAGCACAGCTCTCAGGGCTTTTACTGGCAGCAAATGTTTCAATGGACTGCGGGCCTTGAAGGCAAAGTGAGCGATTTTTGATGGTGGTAATTCATATTGACAGTGAAGGACAGAGAACAGTGTTGCACTGGAAAAAGGAAGTGTGTATTAAATAACAATTTGTGTTGAACATGGCTGCACTTTGAAAAGTTTTCTTTTCACCAGGCCTTTCCCTACACACATACTCTTGAAATCATGGGAGGTAGATGGTTAAAGCAGTGGAGTTGCTGGCATACTGGAGGAAATTATGCCTGGTTAGTAGGCTGTGGTGCATGCCTGGGAGAAATATGTAGAAAAATGTCTGGGGATCCTTAATTAAAACATCAGTGCAGACTACTACTAGTTTTGTGTGCTATTAATCTCAGTAAATCTGTCAGGAGTTCCAAGAGAAGTATGTTGTCCTTATTAAACATTAAAATGGAGAGACATATTTATCTGGAGCATGTTAATTTGAGTTTTGGAGACTGGAAGCTTCAGAATTCATAAATTAGGCAAAGTTTACTTTTTTAATGGTCTTTGATAGAGAAAATGAAGTATGGAATCCAAGGCATCTTTTTGTATTACTATTTGCTGCAGAGAACCAATTCTACCTCTCACAAGAAGCAAAATGCTTTGAGTACTGTTTTAGTGGATGCCACAGCACAATTTTTACAGTGGTTTCAGATCATGGACAGTTACCAATGTGTGTTATAATTACTTTATGTAAAGGGAAAAACACACATAACAAAATACAACTCTTTCAGAGATTTTTTTAGTAATGCTCTCCCTGGGGTAAGGAAGTAGCGGAGGGAGACCAATGGGCCCAAAGAAATCATTGAAAGGTTGTAAAAGAGGTGGAGATTTCTTGTCAGTCCCTGTCTTTCTTATTTTTAAACTCACAGGACAGCACCCCTGCTCTCAAGATAACGGTGGCTGCTCACACATTTGCATCGTGAAGGGCGATGGCACCACACGCTGTTCTTGCCCCGTCCACCTCGTTCTGCTGCAGGATGAGCTGTCCTGTGGAGGTAAGCCTTTCCCATGCTCTGTGCCACTTCAGTTTTTAATTGTGTGATTTCTATCACTTTTTTCTATCACTCCATACGTTCTCCTTTTTCAGATAGGGGTAGATGCTCACATTCTGGCACACTGCACTGTCTATGCCATTTTATTCTTCTCTGTCGTCCTCCTCAAGCTCACCCTGCGTGTGTCCTTCTGAACTTGGGTGCCAGAAGGGCAAGTTTCCTCCTCCATGGTGATGCAGTCACTGTAACCCACCCCCTGGTGTCTCCAGAGGAAGGGGTTGAAATGGGGGAGAGGAGAGGCCCTTTGGTGCCACTCTGCTGAATGAGTTTATTATGCAATCACCTCGCCATCGAGGCGGCTTGTGGGCTCACAATGCAATAAGAGCTACCATAATCCAGATATCTTCTCAGAGCAAGTTTAGTACCAGGCCAAAAAGCAGAGAGAGGAAATGAGGATTAAAAAAGAGAGGAAAAAAAAAATCCCCACTTCCTTACTGCATGAAATGAACAGTTAATGTAGTAAATGTTAAATAACAGCCAACAGATGTGTCGAGGCGGTGGAACTTGACTTGATGGAACAGTTTTTTTGTTTTAAAAGAATTTTGACTGAGCAGAACTGGCAAGGGCACATAACTAGACACTGAGTCACAGTGCATCCATGTACAGCACATCACATCCTTTTAACATTTTCTAGAGTAAGCCATCAGCTGTGGATACAGTAGTGTTGCAGGAAAGAGGGAGTAGAGAAGTGTGACGACTTTAAATGAAGAGGTGAAGACCTACTGAGAGAAGGGTGTAGGAGTCTTAAATGGGAAAGGAAGAAAATAACTGTGTTTTATGGGCCTGTTTCTCTGTTGCTCTTGTTCTTTGTCTGTCAAGCCCCCACTGATGTGAGCCTCCATCAGTCCCTTGGGGCTCAGGGTCTGCACAGATGGCTGTGGAGGCAGTGGGTGTGGAGGTTACCCTGTGACATGGAGTGTTTATCAGCTGCCTTGAGAAGTGAAAGCCGCTGAGCCCTTCACCTGGACGAGCTGTTTGTTCACCCGCATTTTTAATTGTTGTCTGTTTTGCTTGATTTTTTAAGAACCACCAACATGCTCCCCTCAGCAATTCACCTGTTTCACAGGTGAGATTGACTGCATCCCCGTGGCCTGGCGCTGCGATGGTTTCACGGAGTGCGAGGACCACAGTGACGAGAAGAACTGCCCCGTGTGCTCAGATACCCAGTTCCAGTGTGAGAGTGGGCAGTGCATCGACAGTGCCCTCCGGTGCAACGGAGAAGCAAATTGTCAGGACAACTCAGATGAGAAGAACTGTGAAGGTACGATGATAAATACCGGTGTTATTACTGAGGAGGGGTTGGAAGGATCCAAGGTTCTGCTCGTTTTTAAACTGGTCTGTTAAATGGAAATCATTTCATAACTCCAGGCTTTTGTTTCTCTGCCTGTGAAGTGGAAATTGAGACTGATCTCTGTCTCACGGTGGTTTGAACGCTGTGAAAAGAACTGTTAAAAACGGTATGATTTTAAGCTCTAAAAACCTGGTATCTGGGGGTGAACTACCAAGTGGAACAGTTCCGTGTCGCTGCTTTTTGTGTCCCTTGTACCAAGCAAAGGTTGTGGGGTTGTTTATTTCAGTAGCTGACAAAATGAGTTTATCTGAGTAACCAGTAGTGAGAGACAGATGGGATTTCTGGAGACCTCCTCTTCCTGTAGAGCACAGTAAAAGAGAGTATTGAAGCCATCATTACAGCAGGAAGCACTGTTGCCAGTACAATCAGCTTTTTTCCCAAAGTGATAGTATATTTTTTGAGTGTACTGGCAAAGCTTCAGTTTTATATTCTGCCTTTCATTTCAGTTTAAAAACATAATGACAAGTAAAATACATTGTCTCATGGTCAAGGAGCTTTCTGGTCTACAGGAAGAGCACAAGGACAATGAGAAACCACATTTATCCTTCTTAAACAATTTTATCATCGTGGTTAGGCAGATTTATTTTTAATAACTTAATTATTTTATATTACAGCAAATGCTTAGATTTGGCGGTTCTTGTAGTAAATAACCATGTCCTGGGATAAGTGCCTATCTCCTCAATGGCCTTCTGCTTGTGAGTTATTTTAGATGAGGTAACTTTCTCTTGTAGTGTTCTCAGGGTGAGTAGGCAGTGAGGGCCAGGTCCCCAGTGTGCACTGTCCTCAGCAGAACACTGAAACACTCGCTCGTGCACAGTTCACAGGAGGGACTTTTTGTGTCATGGGCTACTTGCAGAAATTAAGATTGCAGCATTCCAGGCTCTCCCAAGATACTCCTGATTGTACACTTTGGTGCCTTTGTTTCTTAATAATTTTGAAGAGGAGGAGCCTTTGGTATTGTCACTTATTCTGTGGGTGGTTCTCCTTGCAGTGCTCTGTTTGACCGATCAGTTCCGCTGTGCCAGCGGGCAGTGCATCGGCAAAAGCAAGAAATGTGATCACAACCTGGACTGCAGCGACAGCTCAGACGAGCAGGGATGCTGTAAGTGTGTTACCTGAGACGGGAGATTGGTTGCAGCATCCAGAATTTGTTTCTCTCCTTCCCTATAAGTTAGGTTTTGTTCTGTCAACCATGGTTTTCTCATCCAGAGAGTTAACAGCAGGTGCTTTTAGAATCATAGGAGCACTCTGTTTATAGAGTAAACCTTCTAAAATTTCTTTTTTATCTTGAAAAGATGTAGTTCTGAGCTTGGATATATGATTTGTGATACGTGATGTCCACTACCTTGAAGTCTCCAGGGCACTACAAGGATACCGCTGCCTTGAAAATTCCAACTTAAAAGTTCATTTTCACTGTTGGTGCTTTAAAAGAAATTTTAAACAGGGACATCTCTTCTTGTGTTAGAGGTCCATATATCATGGTTGACACACATGTAATATGAAAATGCAAAGCCAGAGCTGGACCCTTGACCTTGAGAAGGAGTAATAGGAGATGTTCTGTCATGCTGGCAGGTTACTGGTGACATCATCACAGACCTGTGTAGTTACCTTTACTATAGTTTGTGTTTTCCAGTTTTGTAACAGAGGATGGAAAATTGGCCCTCCCAGAATAAAACTGCAGTTGCCACCATCCCTCTTTCAGTATGATCAGAGAAGTCTGTTTACTCATCTCTGTGGACTGGGACAAGCTGGTTAAAGTGTGGGTTGGGTGTTCAGGAGGAAAAAAAATGTGTTGAGGAAAAAACTTCCATTAATGTGTAAGATGTAAAACACTGACTGAGAACAGGAAAATATTTTAGTCTGCTTTCCTTGTCAAATTCATGAAGCACAGGCAGGGAGTTGTCAGAAATGTCACTGCTTAGAACTGGTATTGTAGGGAAAGCCACTCATTTTGACTGCTGAGTAATTATTTTGGATACAGTTTCCTCATAAAATGGTACCTCTCGAGCTGATGCTCAGCTGTACCTGAGGGTGGGTCAGATGTGTTGTAGGTTAGGTAGTTTATTAATAAATAGTATCAAACCCAAAACTCATCACTGCTGAACGAGAGAGGTGATGCACCATAAGTGAATGTTACACTGGTGAGAAAAGGGAGATAGAAGGAAAACCGATGTCGATTTAAACTTTCACAGTCTGATTTTCCCTTTCCCCTTTCAGACACAACAGAGGAACCCGCCCCACAGCCCAACAACACCATAGGCTCCATCATCGGTGTGATCCTTACAGTCTTTGTGGTTGGAGCAATGTACTTCATCTGCCAGAGGGTGCTGTGCCCACGCATGAAGGGAGATGGGGAAACCATGACCAATGACTATGTGGTGCATGGCCCAGCCTCTGTCCCTCTGGGTTATGTGCCTCACCCAAGCTCTTTGTCAGGGTCTCTGCCCGGTAAGTAAATGGGACTTTAAACATTATGTAATTATTCTTGATGGGTTTGTAGCCTGAGTTTTTTAATGCTTGTGGAACTTCTTGCAAAGTCAGTGATGACCAGCAATAAGTGTAGTCTCAGCTTATTTTGTTTGGTGATGAAGTTTCCAACACCAGCCCAAGCACACTTCACTGCTGTTTAAGAAGTGAGATTTCATCACAACGTTGCACTTCATTGAAATGCATTGCTTCTCTATATGTCAATTAAATATGTCCTGTAACTTGTGGCTTTGGATCCATCAGGTTCCTGTCAGAACTGAAGCTCTGTGAGGCTCTTACAGGGTTAAAACAACGCATCAAATTACTTTGTGTAATAACCTACTTAAAGATTTCTGTGAGCAGAATTTTTTCCCCATTATTTCGAGCACCGTTTTCCGCTTGGACTCTGTGCCAGCGTGCTTCTGTCACCAGCAAATTATTTTGTTAAGCTTCCTTTTCTCAGTGGAATGTTGACATATACACCTTTGTTCCTCAGGTATGTCTCGAGGTAAATCTGTCATCAGCTCCCTCAGCATTATGGGAGGGAGCAGCGGGCCGCCCTATGACAGGGCCCATGTTACTGGAGCCTCCTCCAGTAGTTCTTCAAGTACCAAAGGCACTTACTTTCCTCCAGTAAGTTATTCTATTATCTGTAGACCTTTAATAACTTGCAGAGAAGTAACAGTGTCTTCTGAGTCTGACTTATTGGCAGATTAATGTTTTAGTTCAGATTTTTAGCTTAATAAACTTCTTTCAAGGTGGAGTATGTGATTTTGAAAGGAAAGGAAGATGAGATTGTCTTTTTCCAAAACAGTCTAGAAATTCAAATTTAAAAAAGTTTTGAGAGAGCTCAGTGCCAGAAAAAAAAAAAAAAAGTTAGATTGAATGTCAGGGGAGATGAAAAAAATCCCTGTAAATGTTAAGCAGCTCTGGCAAAGAGATCTCCTTTCATTACACTCTGCCATGTGCCTCTGAAGGCAAAGCTATGATTGATTCTGTATAGACTTTCAAGGAATTAACATGAAGTTTTGTGTCACTTGTCTTACAAGTGATAGATAAGTAAACAAATGTTTTGCAGCTCCATAACATCCCTCTGGTCACAAATAGCTTGTATGCTGCTCCCCATCCCTTCACTTCTAGCATCTGGGGTGGTTGTTTTAGATATTTTTATTAAGCCAGCATTTTTGGAGAAGAGCTTAGTAGTAGCTGGTAGGAATGGCAACAAATGGCATTTCGAGTGTCTGTTAAAGAACTGGGGAATAAACAAACGAAAAATCCCATTTGGTTGGCAGGGCTATGCATGCAGTTCTTTATTTAAGGTTCCTGTTATACAGTACTAAAAGAAAAATTATAAACTGGTGTTTTCTTGAGTTTACTTTTGTATCTTTTCTTTTTAACTGTGGCTTTTTTCCTTGTTTTGCTCCTTAGATTTTGAACCCACCACCATCACCAGCCACTGAACGTTCACACTATACCATGGAATTTGGTTACTCTTCAAACAGCCCATCCACTCACAGATCCTACAGGTAATCACTGTCACAACAGCTTCTGTCAGGATCACAGAGTTAGTGTGGGAAATGCAGAATAAAGGCAGCCTCTGCTCCATAAGAGTGGCAATCAGAGCCCAAATTCTGAAAGCACTAAAGCAGTGCTTGAACAGGTTCATGTGTACCAGGTCACTGATGGGTGTGCACAAGTGCAGCATTGTCCAAGGTAAAGCACACACCAGGTTGTTGTGGTGATCCATTTTTGGGTATATTGCTGTAGGGGGAATGACAGCACTCATCACAAAACTAGCTAAATGCCATAATAAATCTGAGCCAAAAATATTTACCCTGGAGTGAACCCAGCCCTTGTTTAGGCTTCTGTCAAAAACAATTTGTTACGTAATTATCAGAAATTATAAGCAAACAAACACCCTGTGGAGAGAAAAAGTTCTCAATATAAAGGAGCAACATTTAATATTGTGGTCTAGATAAACCACAGAATTTCTAGTTGGACATGTTAAGGGTTAATATCTGGAAAAGGTTGCCAACCTTTTGCTTATTTTTGCTGACTAGTATTTATGGGCACCTATGCTTTGTTTACTTGAATGTGTCTTTCTTACCTTTCCTTTAAGGATGCTGGAGTTGTTTATCATTTTATAGCAAGTTAGAGGAACAAAAATAGAGGAACAGACCTATATACTACCCAAGGGTGTAAATGTTCCCCTGGCATATCCCCAGTAGATCTGGTCAGTGAGAAGAGAGTGCTGTGTTTGTCTGTTGAAAGATGTGCCTCCCTAACACAGAGCCTTTGGGGTTTTTGGGATAATGAGGTCTCTGGGGCTAAACAGACATCCCTTCTCCATTAGCAGAAAATATGGCCTCTGTTGTGCAGAAGGTCGGACCACATGTTTATAATGATCCCTTGCAGCCATAGAAAACATCTTCTAAAATTATAAGTAATTTTCTAATGAAAGAAATACCTGAATTCTGGTAACCAGCATGAGTCTTGCTGATCAGTGGTTAGCTGATGTGCCTTTTAGTACAATAAAATGGTATTAGGGGTGTAACATAGGGTTCAGTGTTTTCCAAATGCTCCCCCGCCCTAAAAATAAACATTGATCTTGCTGCTTCTGATCTTACTTCTTTGCTAATATTCTGACTTGACTATAGAGGAGCTGCATCCCCAGCTGACTGTGATACTGGGAGTTGTAGCTACCGTGCACTTCCCTTTCTAATTTGTTTCCTTGGAACTATATTTGGCTCATTTAAAAAAAAAAAGATGTTTTGCTGTAGCATCCTTTGAGAATTTCATCCCAGTTACTGCTGTAAGGAATGATTCTCCTGACTGCTGTGAACATGCCAGGTAATTTTCAGTTTCCTTGTCTGGGCTTAGAAGTCAGCGCCCAGCAATTGCATAATAGCAGGATATCTTCTCCATGTAATAGTAATGCAGCCACCACACACAGACATGAACCCTCGTGCCCTTCCTGCCCCCCCCCGTCTTAACTGAGGTAGAAGAAACTGCTCCTAAGCCCTTAGGGGACGTGTTGTCTGTAGATAATTAATAATTAGCGTCACGGTTGCCGTACTTTGGCTGCCACTGTAGTGTGCGTGGTCGAAGAGAGAGGGGACAGCGCGATGCTGTGCATCGTTGCAGAGTGGCTGCCCTGCTTTCTGTTCCACCTGGGGAATTCATCACCCAAAATTCATTTTGGTCTCTCTGTATGCTGACCCCTTTTTTTCCCCCCCACCTCAGCTACAGGCCTTACAGCTACCGGCACTTCGCGCCGCCCACCACGCCCTGCAGCACCGATGTCTGCGACAGCGACTACGGCCCCAGCCGCAGGGTCCCTGCAGCCGCGGGCAAGGGCTACACCAGCGACCTCAACTACGACTCGGAGCCCGTCCCTCCGCCCCCCACCCCGCGCAGCCAGTACCTGTCAGCCGAGGAGAACTGCGAGAGTTGCCCGCCCTCCCCCTACACCGAGCGCAGCTACTCCCACCACCTGTACCCACCTCCGCCCTCCCCCTGCACCGACTCCTCCTGAGGGGAGCCCCCCTCCCCGACCCGCCGTGTGAAAGTGTAAATACAGAACTGTTCTCCCGGGGAAAGGGGAGGGGGGGGAAAGGGGAGCTCTCCAACAGTGTACAGCTAAACCCTACCGAGCGGGAGGAATAACTGAAGATAATTTGTACAGAAGAATTAAACAAACAACAACAAAAAAAAAAGGATATTTATATATTTTCTTAAATAGCGGCTGCTGCTTGTTGCTGGAAGAAGAAGAAGAAGAAGAAGAAAAAAAAAATTTTTTTTTGGTGTGTGTGTAAAGGAAACGCAGACGGTTTGTACAAAAAGTTTTTATTTTTGCAAGTGGAACACAAAAAAAAAAAAAAAACATGCCTTAAATCCAGTGGAGCGACTGAGCACGTGAGGAAATATAGAAGGACTGGGATATGTTACTTGTCCAGAGAGAGGTGATATGTGGGGTTTGTCAATACCAAAAATGTTTAAGATAATTAATAATAAAGAGGTCCATCTCAGAGCAGCATACCATAGATACTTGGAAGTAGCCAAATATCCTCTATGTTAACTACAGAGGGACAACAATTAAAGATAAACTTGAAAAAGCAGTCAGGACAGATATTAACCTTGCACAAAGGGCTTTGTTTTCTACAGGAATACAGCAATTGTAGCAGTGAATCCAGAAAAATAATCACGCTTTTTAAAATTAATACACCTCTGATTTTCCTTAATGCAATTAACAAACTAGATAATTTAGCATTTAGAGCTCTCTCCTTGCTTCTGGAATTTTTCGATTACTTTTTGGGGGTGTATTTTTAAATTAATTTTTTTTTAATCCCGGTTAGGTTTTCTTATTTCTGCTGCATCCTTTCTTCCTGCCTGTGTCACTTTAAGTCATGATATTCTTATTTAAAGTACTGCTAGAACCGGGCTGCTGTAAATTCTGTTTTTTTCTCCTATTTAGCCTTGTCATGCAGTGATTATCATGCTATGCATTACGTTCTTCATTTTGCCAGCATGGTTGGATTCTGTTTTGGAGCAGGTCAGTATGATTTTCACATAATTGACAAGGGTAATATGCATATACCTGAGTGATTTTTAGTCCCATAAAAAGGAAAACCTTATTTTGACCTAGTGCCCACGAAATGTCAGATATTTTTATACCGCATATAATACAGACAGCATATTTATAAACTATAAATTTAACCACGGATTGTTAGTTTTTCTGTAAATGAGTAATATATCCTTGCAGTACTTTCAGTGTATATTGATTATCACAGTATACAAATCATATATGATTAAATATATATATTATTTTTTTTCCTACTAAGGAAGCATTTAACTTTCAGTGGACCAACTGTCCATGAAAAAAAAAATTGATGTTTTGATCATTGGAATTTGATCATTGCTGTATGAACTGCTCACGTTTTCTCTGTGTTAGGTTAAGCCAGTTTCTCTCAGTATGATTTTGATGTACCTTTTGACATACCTCCTTCTGTGTGGTGTGAGTTAAATACTTTAGTATTAACCACTGTGAATGTCGAATTTCAAGATATTCTTAAAACAAAACCATTTTATATTCACATCTCTATTTTTGTATATTATCACATTTAGCCCCTTCTCCCATCAGCCTCACTGGGGCGATTTTGACGGGGAGATTTATTTAATCAAGTGAAAATATTATTTGTATCGGTCAAGGGGCAGCCTAGGATATTATGAACTTCTCCTGGACTCCAGCGCAGTGCTCTGCTGTGACTGTGTGGGAGCTCCCAGTACACCTGATCGTAGATGGCATTATGCATTCGCACCTTCTGTTGACACCAAATCCACCCAAGGTGCTCGATGCCTTTAAGGACTGGCCCTCTGAGTCCTCTCTCTCCAAAGAAGGTCCTGAGGAGCTTCTGCCTCCCCACCTTTGGGCATGCTATGGGGATTTCACCTTTCCAGAGGTGCCGTTTGGGTTTTATTGTTCTCTGTTGCTTGTTTTCCCAGCCAGTTTCAACTAAAGGAGAAATAATCTGAAAATATGGCTTGGGCTTTAATTCATGCTCTTGACAAAATCAGTGCCAAGTAATTCTTGCTAGCTGCCACTCCTCTGGAGTACTGGGTCCTCATTTGGCTTCAGCTCCAAGGAAAACTGTGTCATTGGGATTCCATCTGTAATAAAGGGTCTTTCCTAGTAGTCCAAGATACCTGAAGAAACTTTAAAAAGCCTTGATGATTGATCTCTAAGCTGTTGATCTCTGAATCTGGCATACTAAGGGGGTTTTTTTTGCCCAGCTTCATTCTAGGTGTCTAGGAATTGTGGTAGCTGTTCTTCTGGCTCTTCCTTGCTGGTGAAGAAGTTTAATTGTGTTCTCCAGCAGGATGGAGGTGGAGGAGGGTGTTGTGAACTATAAGGGAACTCAAAACCATATATATGAAGGGGGGGAGGGCGGCTGTGTCGGGGCAGGGGGGGTTGAGGCTGGCACGCCAATGAGAATTAGAATTTCTCTGTTGTTTACACTTTTTCATGTGCAGCATTCCGTGGGGTTCATGTGTGGGAACTTGCACTAATGAACTCAGAAGAATATTGTGTTGTTGTATCTCTCTCAGTCCGAGTGCTTGTACTGCAATGGCAATGATCTCTTCTTGCAAAATACTTTTTTCAGTGTGCCAATTTCTTGTTTGAAAAACCCCAGGATGGTTGAGCTTAAGGAGTGGTATTCTCTTCTCTGCTTCAGTTGGGCTACCTTGCTGAAGCTTCCTCTTGGAAGGAACTTACTGCAGGTAAATTTGTGAGTGTGTTGATTACAGCGAGGTTCTTCAGAAGGACGACATTCCCTGCACGTGGGCCGTGCTGCCTGCCTTCTGTGCTGGTTTGTGTCCACACACAGCCCAGCTGAAGGTGGGCATGCAGTTCAGTGCAGGATCTGATCGTCCTTCTGATCCGTATCATTCAGTTTGTGCATCACATATTTTGAGTGATCTGCCTCTGCAAGGTTCTTGTGAAGAGGGGGAGGATGGACAGGCTTTGTTTTTCCATTGAGAAACACTGACCAGTACACACACCTGCCCCAGTCCCAGTGGATAAACCCTAGACTGATTGAACACTGAGACTGAACATGTTCTCTCTGTTCCTTTTTACCACTGAGCCAGTCATGATTCATATTCTGTCCTTCCCTAGCGAGGATCATGTTTTCTCCTGCTTCCCAAATTGACTGAGATGCAGGGACTGTAGATAATACAGAGATGTCCATGAAAATTGCTCCTTGTCCTTCAAGCTAAGCACAAATGTCCTTATTTTACAGCATCAGGTACAGTAAAGCATTAACTCAGGTACTCGTTGAGCACATTTTCCTCTCTGTAGACACCTGGGGAGTGTTCAGACCTGGCTGTCTGGAGATGGAAATAACTGGTGTGCCCAGTCTGGAAAGGAACAGTCTGTAGTTAAAAAAAAAAAACAAAACAAACCCAGCATTATTTGTTGAAAAATAACCTCTGCGTGTTCAACAGGAGCTTAGCACATTTAAATGGCAACATTAATGAGACCTAACCTTGCCTTTTAAAGTAATACCTGGCATGTCATGCTGCAAACATTTCATAGCTTCCCAAGGAGCAGGTTCAGCCTCCCTGCCTTTCAGAGTGCTGGTGTTGAATGCTGGACTCCTCTTGGCCAGGCTGTGTGACAGACACACAATACCTGCTGCATTAAACCTGAACATGAAGTGCTCTGTCAGAGCAGGCAGGAGAGGAAGCACATTTTTTAGACTGTTCCCCCACTTTTGGAGTCCTTTTTGCAGATGAGAGAAGGTACATGAAAAACAATCTGTAATTATGAAGAAAACTGCACCCCAACTGCCTGACACAGCGGGTGCTACAGTCAATTGTAAGTGAAGCTATGTGTGGAAAATCCCTGTTATTCCTATTTATTACACTGATGGGCTTGGATGGTGTTCTGGTCTCCAGTTCTGCTTTGCTTCTCTAGTTATTATGGCCCATCCTCTAGAAATGGTTTGATTGGCAAGCCTTAAACAACAGATTAACTTCTTTTGCTTTAAGGTACTTAAACCTGCACCAAGATGAAGAAAAGGCCACTGTCTTGAATATTGAGTTATTTCCAATTGCTTATTGCTTGGCAGATCTCATATTAATTGATTACCACCATTCTGAGGGGAACTGCTTCAACTCCAGAATTCCCTGTAGTCACACATGTTGTTGAATCGGGTAACTTCTTCAAAATACCTCCTAAGAATTAATCAATCATTTTTTTTTTCTGGCCATTTTGCCTTGAGCATGTTTGTCACACAGTATTTACTGACAGAATCTGCTTTTGAACAGGTACTGTGCACGTAGCAGATTATTTATTAGGTCTACAACAGAAAAATAACTGGTTGAGTGCAAAAATAATGGGAGCATTGTTATTCAGAAATTGCTTTCTTAGCAATGAGATTTTTTTAATTGCATTTTGGTGGTGTTATTGCTTGGAAATTACCCTTTAACTTAATTGGCAGGTGACAGATACACCTTAAAAATATGTTAGGAGTGAACTAATAGCTTGAAAATGGCTGCAAAACAGTCAATTTCTTTCTAAAAGACGTCAAAATACACTAGTCACTCAAAATATTTTGATTTTTTATCTTTGAAAAGAGCAACGATGAAGTGTTTATAGCATTTCTAGGGACTGGGTGATTCTCTTCAAAACTGGGCAGGGTAAGTAAAGTGTCCACCCTTTATTCAGGACAGAGATTGTCTCAGGAGCAGGCAGGGTGATTGTTATGGTGAAACTCTTCCCCTCTTTTAAATGAACAAGGAGCAGCTTTGAAGTCCTGATTAAAATGGCTGTAGCCTTAAGCCATGCAGTTAAAAGTCAGCAAGGGAAAATGAAAATGTTTCTTTTTGTGTGTGTGTGTGTGTGAAGAGGATACCACTAGGCTTAAGCTGAACTAGCCTTGTTTGCAAGTGAAGGATCTGGTGCTGCTTTTAGAGTTTAAATCTTTGTTTTGTTTTTTTTTGGTTTGCTTTGTTTGTTCCCTGTTGTGTAAGCTTTAATCACTGTTTGTCATTGTCTTAAAGCCAGCTGGTGTCTCTTGTTCATCAGCTTTGGTACAGTGGTGCTTTGCAAGGATGTATTTATATTATAATGGCCAACATTTGGTCAGCCCTATTCACTCACTAACTTTTTTTTTTTCTTTTTGTAAAATAAAGTGCTTTACTTATACGGTGTATATAAACCTTGTACAAAAATCCTTTTCAATTATTACTATAAACTGAGTTGTAACAAATGAAATGTTGATTTTTATAATAAAACTGAGTGAAAAAGGAGGGGTACTCTTTGTTTTGTTTCAGCATCTGGAAGACAGGTAATTAAAGTCCACGTGTCTCTTTGTTTCCCATAAAAGTCAGGATGTGCTCAGTTTTCCTTCTGTAGGAGGGCTCTGCAGAGGTGCATTTGCAGTCACCAAGTCCTTGTGTTTGCTGCACACTGTCTGTGCTAGGAATGAAGGAACCATTACAGGGCCTGACTCCTGTGGGGCCAGGTAAGATCAATTAAGAAGGGACCGAGGAAATTATTTAAGAGAGGCTTCTCCTGCCATCCCACCTACACCCTCAGTGCTTTAGCAGGGAGAGGAGAACAGGATACATAAAACTCTTTGTTTTTTCCCCCTCCCTCCCTTGGGATGAGTGTGGGGAAGAAGGGGCATCTTGAAGCAGCTGAGAGCGTTCCCTTGCACTCACACAGGGAAAAAATTATGGGAATAAAGAAATGAAAGCCAGTGGCTGCAGAGCTGAGCAGGTCCAGCACTGGAAAAGGCCTTCAGAGGCTGTGCCCAGTGTGAGCCAATTGCTAATTTGGTGACTTTGGAGTTATGCTTGGCCTTCTCCTCCCTCTGTTTGAGGGGAAAAAAAGCATCCCTGGAACAAAAGAGGTCAGGATGGAGAAATCCCAGTGCTGTTGGTTCCCCCACCTTGCCTGGCAGAGGGACCACCAGACAGGGAAGGGGGCAAAGGCAGTGCCTTGAGTGCATTTTCAGCAGCGAGGGACTCTGTGCCAGCAGGAGTCACCAGGTGCCAGGATTCGGGGCCAGCCAGAGGGGAGCATGCAAGCTGGAAGGAGGAGATGGCATCAGGAATTATCTGGGGCACCCCAGCATGCCACCAGCCCTTCCTCCTGGTAAGCATCACAAAGTTCCCCTGTGAGCTGCACCTGTGCAGGGCCTCTCTCCTGCCTTGCACCTTCCCTGCCTCTCCTGATGCAGAGTGCCTGATGAGAACCAGACTTCGCCCTCCCTCTGAGGGCTTTTCCTGAGGTTTTGTGGCTCGTTCCTCAGTGCAGGCTGCCACTGCTCTCGCTGTGAAATCCCATCTGTGGGCGTGATGCTGACACGTTGATTTGACTTCTGGTGGGGAACGAGCAGCAGGTGAGTCCTACTGGTAAAGATCCAGGTTTTAGGCAAGCAAGCCAAGGTAGAAACAATCAGAAAATGATCCCTACGTGGACAGGAGGAGAGTTTGTAAATGGATTTGTGATTAAAATGGCTCATGAGGCAGTAGATGCTTTAAAAATACAAATCCATGGGTATATTTTTCCCTAACTTTGTGGGGTTTGGGGCACGTTCTGTTTGCTGTAGACAGTCATTCTTCCCTCAGTGCCATTCTCTTCTTCCCATCCTGCAAATGTTTTCAGAAACCCAGTGGCTGCAGCACTGCTGTGCAGATGGCTTCATGTAGATGGTTCTTCTCAAGCACAGCTGTTGGGGATTCATTATTTGACTGAAGAAAACCACTTTCAAATGCTTCCAATAAGAAGTTGTCCCACCAGCAGCACTAATAATGAAGTCTGAGATGCGTTCCTCTCTCCTGTCCTTCCAGTGTGATGGCCACACATCCACTCCATGGAACTGCAACTTGAGTAGTGGAGTAGGAAAGACAAATATTCCTTCAGAGTTTGGAAAAAGGAAGGGAAGCAATACTAACTGTCTCTTCTACTGGCATCCCTCTGTCTCCCAAAAAGAGCCCAAAAAATACTCAGGAGTCAAAAGTTAGACATAAGCATGGGTGTTTTTTTCTCTTTCCATTTAATGTTTGTATTGCTGTGCACCATTAACTGCTGTTTCTGTAAGCAGGTACTCGGTGGGTTTGGCCTCCTGGTTCCAGAACGCCACAGGACTGTAAGTCACAAAGAGAATGGTTTCAGGGAGAGGAATTTGTAGTGGGGTTTTTGTTTCCTTTTTGGCAGAATGGTCTTCTCTGTTGCATAGTTGTGTGAGACAGACCTCTTCATATTTGAAATGATCCCTGGCCAGTCCTATTCCTTGTCATTTTGTGACATGGAAGGGTTGGTGGGGAAAAAAAGCACTGCAAGCAAGGGTTGTATTAAATATGAAAATCCCTCCCCTATGTCCAAGGGTACTTAGCTAATTGTAAGTCCAAACATCCTTAGAAGGGATTGAATTTCACATGTGGCATCGAGAGTGAGAATCTGCTCCTCTCCCTCTGTTACTGCTGCATTGCAGCTGTGGGATTAGTTTTACAGTTAATGATTTCCTCATTGGTTCCTTCCAGATAGAATAGGTTCGATCATCTGATGTATCTTTTAGTGGTTTTGTGGGTTTTTAATGTATTTTATATATCATGTATTTTTTCATATACCTAGAAGAGCTCAATACCTTATTTGTAATTACAGGTGCCTCCACTGTTTTCATTGCAATTTTTTTCAGGAAAAAAACCCACAGATACTGGATTTTTGGGGTTTATGTAGGTATTTATTCCAGAATGTGTACAAAGACAGTGACACCCCATCCTTCTTGGCAACAGCTACAGCAGAATATTCAGCTCAGTGATAGCTGTGACAGCACCAATCTTCACCTGTCCTTGGGCTGCTAGAAAGAGGGACCCTGAGGCCAGAAGGTAATTAGTAACTTACTTTAGAGCTGAGACGCTTGATAATGTCCCTACTGAGTCCTCATGAATAAAATGCACAGTCATATGCATAATATTAACACCAAATTCGTTCCCATAGTTGTTTTCAGCTTGCTTTGCTTGAGCAGATAAAATAATATGATACCTTCCAACCCTTGGTTCTGAAAAACCCCAGTAGTGGCGGGATGAGCAAGCCATTTAATGCTGGGAATTGGAACATTTTGCAGGTTTTCTTGTTCCTGGTCCTTGTATGAGAGACCCTGGTGTATGTGGCCCACACATTTTGATACACCTTCCCTTGTGGGCTGTCCCAGCAGAAGATGTGGCAGTCTCGACCCAGAACAAGAGGGGAAAGGAAAGTTAAACCCAGGCCCCCACACTTAGGGCAAAACACACTCTGTGAATCCTAAAACCTTTCTCAAAAGCAGAAAGTAAAAAGAAAACTTCGCCTTCAAAGTGATTGTGAGTCACTCGCCTTCAAAGCATTTCCATGGATTCCTTGAAGTTTCTTTTCCAGTGTGTATTCCAGGCATTTTTGTGGGGAGGACGAATTCTCCCCGTCTCCCATTTGGTTTTGGTCCATCAAACTGGCGCTGGTTTTGGTTTCTCTTCTGGCACTCAAGGCCAATTTGCATCCTTAATTGAAGGCAGACACTGCATGGAACATGACAGGCCCTGCCCATTGCAGAGTGGGGAGACAAAATATTGTCTCTCCTGACCCCTACTTGCCTTAATGAAAAGCAGGGGGCTGACCTCAGCCCTGAACTCTGCCCTTGCTAATACTTTTACATATCCCTTCAGGGTCAGGCTTAACAGAGCACATGCAAGTTCCTGGCTTGCCAGTTTGGTTTTTTAAAGTTTTAAGGGCAAATTAATTGGTGGGAGGTTCCTCCTCGTGTGGGTAGGGCTGGCCTGGCCCTGTCTGCTCTTCACCTGAGAGGAGGGAGCAGGTGCTGGGTTGGTACCCCTGGGCAGATCTGAACCCAGGGAATGTTTCCAGGGGCTTATGCCATTCTGGGGTTCCACCACCTGGCATGATTTCCTCTGGCTTACGTGCTCTGCCTCCCAGAGGGACAGAAATCCCTTTTCCAGGAGGACCTAGGATCTAATAGGTACTGTGAGGGTCAATTAGATATCCAGCCTTGGTTTCAGGCTTGGAGTCAGGTGTTTAAACTTTTAATGTTTGGGGGGTTTTTTATACTTGTGTCCTGCCTCTAAATTTAGGATTTCACTGTGAGTGCTCAGCTCCCCATCACTTTAACCTGCACAGGACCTCTTGTGGTCAGCAACCCTCAGGTTACTTTGTGAACTGGGAGGGCACAGCAATAGCTTTGCCAGAGCTGGTGGGTCACAAGGTCACCTTCCCCTTCTCTCTGCTGCTTAGTGTGATGATAATGCCTGAAGCAATTCATGGTTTGTTTTTTTTAACATCAAGAATAAAAGCTGCTTTTCCCATTTAAGTCAAAACCAAACATCCTTGTGCATAAGGGTCTTTTCAAGGACAGAGATACTGGGCTTTCAATCTTCCTACTTCCCTGGCATTTGTTTAGTCCATTTTTCTATAAGACTTAGCACTTCTGTAGTGTTGTAAATGTCCAAAACTCCCTGCCACTGTGAGGGACTTCATTCTGTCAGTGAATTTAAGTGGGTGGATCACTGGGCTTGGCAGAGCCCTGTGGAAAACAGCAGAACTTCCTGGGAATGTAAGTGGGCCTGAGGTACAGTCCCTCCTGGTAACAGTGTTGTTCTCCACACGTTTTTCCAGCTGGAAATTCCAAAATGTAGGCAATGACAAAGGAGAGTCGATGTTGTTCCAAACAATAATGTTTGGAACCTCTGGCTGCTCAAGAGGGGAAAAGGAAGTCTTTTTGAGCATTATAACTTGCTTTACTGTCCTTTAAAACTAGATCTGAGGTTCTTTGTGAGGGTTATTTAATTACACTATTTACTTAGATAGGGACACAAAACACTTGCAGTACATTGTTCCCCATAAAATTGGCAAGGGGTTTCCCACTGATATGATTTCAGCTTTGCTGAATACATGAAAAAATCCTGGAAGTGGAATGCAAAACTGAAGGGAAACGTCTTTTTCCCCCCCAGACCAAATTGTTGCATTTTCTCTCTTTGGACTAAAGTATGTTCAGTCATATGTTTCCAATTACACTGGAATTGAATTAAATTGCAATGGCCTTGTCTGGTGGTGCTTTGCTTCACAGGAGTTGTAGTTTAGGTAAAATACTTATCTTTGCTTTGACCCAACATATTTTATTCATTGTCTTTGGCAATCCCTCCAAAACTGGGAGAAAGCAAGACACTGAAATAGTTCCCCACAACACAGAAACTCTGGTTTTCATTTGTCCCAATTCTTGTTCTATGCCCAAAAGTGATGTGCCTTGTTGCTGCTATTTTTTTTTTTTTTTTTTTTTGGTACAAAAATAGTTCCATGTCATCTTCAGGGTGAAGAGGGATGCATGCCTGGAGATCAAGGTTGTTTGGTTTTGGGGGTTATTTTGGTTTGTTTGGGGTTTTTTTTGAGAAATTATTCTGGGTGTTTACATTCATAAGTGTTCAGGGCACAAGTCTCACCTTCAGAAGTGGCTTCCAGTCGGCAGTGCCCAGTGAACTGAAAACAGAAATTAGGGGCCTAATTAGTTGTCAGGAGACTTTCTAATTGTCCTAATTAGTAGACTATCAGGTCTAAGTCAATTCTGTGCTGAAGTCTTAAATCTCTTGATAGATATGGTAAGAACTATCTGAATTTCAAAGTAACTTTCAACTTATTTTAAACAGAAATGTGTGTCTATATATAAGAAGAATATTATGTTTTAATTTTATTTGCCATATCTGACAGCTCTTAGGATTCCCAGGTGTCACTGTTTCTGGTTGGATTGTATCATTTTGGAGGGGTATTGTTTTGTTTTCTTAAGACATGGTCAAAAAAAAAAGAGATATATAATATGTTCTATTCACTGAATAGAGATGCTGCAAATGTTGAAGAGATTTTCTGAAAGCTGTTTGAGATTAGCTTTATAATGGATTCTTTAGATTTAAAAAAAAAAAAATAAATCCAGGTTTTAAGTAAGCATTGCTTTTATGCATCTAAAATGTGTCAGTAAGAACAACACTATTAACCAACTCAGGCTACTACCACTTTTCATACCAATTCATCTTATGGTTAAAAAAAAAAAAAAAAACACAAAATCTTACTCAGCAGCTGTTGCAGCAATTGATTTGAGCATTGCAAACAGTCCTTATTCCTCGATGAGAGTGAACCTGAATGCCCAGCAACTGCTTAAATGTGACATTAACCATTTGGCTGCTGACCAAAGATGTTTGAAAGCAGAGGAAATCTGCACATTTCCAAAGTAGAATCAACCTCTGCTGAATGAATTATCATTTTGGTGTCATGAAGCACTGATGCCTGAGGAAATTCAGTCACTTCTCTTTTCTTTCACATGTATCCTGGAAAGCCAGAAGAGAGCAGCACAGAGACAAATTAAGAAGTAATCACTCCTCCAGAAAATGGTAAGATATACTTGTCCTGCAAGTATATGTGTGTGTATATATATATATATGTATGTATGTTGTACTGTGAGTATCTTCAAAACTGATTTCATTCACAGATAGAGCCCAGGACAGCAACACAATATTCCTTTCTCTTCACCAATCTTGTTTTATAAGCTCTGTTTCCCTTGTTTTTCATAGCAGCTGGCATCATGGCATGGTAAAGGCCAGCCCTGTGCAGGTGGCAGGGTGATGGATCCATGTCTCCTGCAAAAGCACTGCCTTTGGGAGCTCAGCTGCACCCAAGGCCTGTGCAGTTGCTCTGTCAGACCTGCAGCAACTCCCTGAATTATTTACATGGGACTTGCAAGTGTCCTCGTCATCCCCAGACCTTAAGTGTTTATTTTCGTGCCACTATGGGCAGAAATTCGTGCTATCTTTCCTCTGCTGAAGTCTCATCTGCAGTCTAGACCTCAGCTTTGGAAAGCCCCTAACTGGGTACCAGCGGGTCCAAAGACATAGGTAGTAGCAGCCAAGACCAAGCTTTAGGCACCATGGCTTTAAAATCACAATTTAGAAAAACGAAATTCTTAGCTGAGTAGTAATGTGAACAGTATTTCATTGTTGCAAACACAGCGCGACAGGTAAGGCTCAGTGCCTGAGGAATAGTGGAGTCACCACTGTAAGCCACAATGCTTTAGGATGGGAGGTAAGGCTGTTGCTGCTGCTGAAAAGCAGGAAAAGCTGAAAGGTAGACGTGATATATCCTGGAATTTAGTGACATTAAAAAGCGCACATTTTAGGATTTAAATTCACCAGGATCTCCGTCTGCACCACTGGCACCAGAGTGACACCCTCATGCCCTTGGCTCCCCACAGGAGCTCGGCGGGGCAGGAGCCGGCACTGCCCTGTGGGGCTGTGGGGAAGAGCCTTTCTTTGGGGCTCTCCTCTGTGGAGCGTGGGCCTTATCCACCCGGGCAGCTCCGTCTGACAGCGGTATGTTTCCTAATATGTCGTGCTATTGGGAAAATTCTTACAGAAAGACCAGCGTCGCTTTAAAAGTGCTTTAATCCGTCATTTACTGAGGTGACGTAGCTGTTTTTGACGGCTGGCTGACTGCCGCCAGGGGAATTCTGTAAAAGCTGAGGCTCAGGCCAACGATTTGCTTATTTTTTTATATTTTTATTTAAGTTACATTTTAAAAATGTTGTTTGTTTGTTTGTTTGTTTTTAATTTCGGTTGACTTTGGGAGAGAGGCCCCGTGGCTCGTCCGGAGCCGCCAGGTGGCGCCATGGCGGCGTGAGGGAGCGGCAGCCCGGGGCGGTGCGGCCGTGCTGCGGCTTCGATCGGGCTGGTGGCTCCGAGAGGATGAAGGCCTTCCAAGGGACACTTTGAGGCCGCAGTGTTGTTCTGGGGAGTGGGCAGGATCTTGGAGGTGTCGGTCACTCGTGAGTTTGGGTGGTGCTTTTCATTTCCGCACACCCTGCCTCCAGCCTCACAGGTCCTGCACACCCCTCCCTGACATCTCTCCTCCCTCGCCCCTTGCCAACACACACTCCCACCTTCCATCGTAAGACCATGAAAACCGTGGCGTTTCCCTGTCAGACTGGGCTGCATCGGTTCAAAACCGGTGGAGAACCCGTGGAAGAAAACGTGTGGCGGGTCTGTTTTAGGAAGGCAGGCTTCGCTTTTGGGGAGACGGGAGAGAAAAATAAGAATAGGTGTTTTAGTTTATCTGCATCGGAAAGATCTCGTTCCGTGTGTGTGTCTGCCCACAGGCAGCTTTTCCAGCCCCCTGGGCTGCTGCCCTCCCACACCGTGGTTGTGGCTGCCATTTCCTGCTGTCTGCTCATCTGCTCAGGCCGTGGGCTTTGCTGTGTTCTTACCAATTGTAGTTACAAGCCTCACGCCACACATTTCCTAGGATCGAATTCCGCTTCCCTCACACCTCCCGGGGCGCAGTTTCCACTGAGCTGCAGCAGTCGATCAGTCACCAAACCATGAAGGACCTGCCTCGTAGGGGTGGTGCAGCAGAGAAGCCAGAACACAGAGAGCAGGCCCAGAGGGGTTTGCACAGTTCCTTCACCGGCCACAGCTGTGCGTGGGCCTCCCTCATCTTGGTCAGGGCCTCGTGGAGTGCTGCCACGGGGATGTGAGGCGTCCTGTGTCAGTCCACGTCAGAGCAGCGTGCTCTGGAGCATTCATGTGGTGCAGTTTCCTCTGCCACACGGAACCTGGTGGGTGTCTGTCTGCCTGGAGCTGGATATCCCGCGGCACGAGGTGAGCAGTGAGCGATGGGTTTTCTCACACTCTGAGAAAAAGACTCTGTTCGTGTCTGCCTGTGGTCTGGTGTCACTGTCGGTCCAGCTGCTGTTACTTCCACTAAGAGGAGCAACCCTCTACTTGTTGGCACTATCCTTTGTGTGATTGCATGGTGACCCGACCCATCCGAGAGCCAGGGAAAGAAAAAAGTGCAGGGGGGAAGTTAGTTTTCAGTGGGATCAGTTCCTTGCTCCAAACACTTGCATAAGCGAAACAGAGGACTTGGCCTGGGCACAAGAACAAACAGCGTGGGCACAGAGGGAACACAGTGTCCACACCAGCCAAAACTGGGACTGGGATCTTGTATGTCAGAAGATACCCTGAGGGCTCTTGATGTGACAGTTGTTGAGCCATAATCTTCCACACCTAGACACTTCTGAACTTACCCGGTAAGCCAGAGGTAGAGGTGCTGGTTGTGGTGGTATCATCACACCTTCCCAAAGATTTTTTTTTTTCCTTGAAATACAACACCTTTTAGAGGAAGGAAGGAAGGAGAAACATCACAAACCAAAATTCTCAGGGCCATTATGTTCCTGGGTTGTTTTTCTAGTGCTGCACCATTAAATGGAGAAGTCTTTTCCACTTCCCTTTCCCCTCTCCTCTTCCTGTGGCAAAATACAGATAGACCTTAAACGGGGCGGGGGTGGGAAGGTGCCCTGTTGGATCTTGTGAAGATGTTGCTTTTGTTTTTTTCTCTGTTTCTAGATGATAAGATTGAAAACAGATGTTTCTTTTCTTTACAACTTGTCAAAGTTGTCACTTGTATGACTTGTCTAAACATAAGGAAAAGGGCATTTCTCCAGGCAGGGCTAAGTTCCATCCAAGGTTGGAGCCATCTTTATCATGAGGCAGTTGCACTGCAGTGGATACTTGGATGAAATCTGCATCCACACTCCTGCAACATCACAGTGCAGAATTTAGATGGCTTCTGTTTCCATTAAGAGCTTATAATTTCCAAGATTCTCTAAAATTATTAAATGAATGAGTACAAACGGGGGGGTGGGGCATGTGTGTTCATCTGCCTGCCTGTCTCTCCTTCGTGCAAAATAAATGCATGCTCACTTGTTTCAGAAAAATTGTTTGCTGGAGATCCGTCTACCAGACAGTGGTTCACATGTAGGAGATTAAGTGCTTTTTCTATTGACTGAAAACTCTTTAGAGTTTTTAAAGAGTGAAAGCAGACAATAGACTTTGCTTTTTAATCTAGGTAGAGTTTGCTGTTGAGATTTTGTCACAATTATTTGTAAGGTGGGATCCTCTGTCTTCAGGGAAAGAGTTCTTGTTGGGCACGGGAGTACCAGAGTGGTTTTGTGAACAGGAATGCCGGGGACACGTGGCTGTTGGCAGATTGGAATCAGTGAGTCTTGCTTGGCCAGAGTCATCAGTGCCCTGGTAGAAAAAATTCAAGTCCAAATCAGTATGCTTTATGTAAACAGTTACGCAGAAGTTAAGCCCTGAAAGCATTCACACTAACAGTCAGCCTTGTTTCTCATTGAGCAGTTGTGTTTTCTCCACAGCATGTTCCTGGAAGTTTGCAGGGAAATAGCTTTGGCTTTGATTTAGAGCTGATTTCTGCTAACAGGAATAACCTCTGTGCTTTTCCTTGCTTATGTGTAAGTCTGGAAAATCACGATTCCTGAGCAAGCAGCATGGATTAACGCAGTAACATTTCTTGCCAGAACAGCTGACAGTGGCACTCTGACAGTGCTTGGTGGCAGTGACCCTTTTCCCCTCATCTGGGCATTTTTGGATGGCAGTCATATGGCCCCAGAGGTCACAGTGTAGATGCTAATCCACTGCCCAAGGCATCTGCATAGGTGGATCTACTTTCTGTCACACGGCCAGGGACCTGGGGGCGCAGCGAGGGACCTGCTTTGCTGTTGTGTTTTTTTTTTTTTTCCTTTTGGTTGTCTGGAGCTTTCTGAATAAACCCAGAAGCGTTTCCTTTATAAGGAATTGGCTGTACATCACATTTGCCCCTCTGCTGATCGTGCTGAGAGGAACTGCAGTGGAACAGGATCTTTGTTTCCGGGCACCCCTGTGGCTCTCCCTGTACGCAGGCCGAAGTCACAGCCCTCTCTGGGAGCGGTTCACATTGGTTGCTCCAGCAGCAATTGTGCTTTTGCATGCAGCTGTTTATAATTTCAGGTCTGTGAGGGGATGGGGGATGAACTTCTAGAGAAGCAAAGCTACTTGGGAGACTGTGCTGTTTGCTGGAAAGAAACGAGGAAAGTTTGGGAAAATAAAACAGCTGGAAGGCAGGGAGGTATTGCAAGAAGTGGGTGGTTGCAAAATGAACCTTATAAGGGAAGGGATGCTTGGTGTCACCAAGCTTAGAGGACTAGGCCTAGAAAGGCATACTAGATGACTGCATTTTACACTGGTTTGAGTCAGGGAGCAGGATGGAACAGTTTTGTAAGTCTTGTAATGAGCTATGAGGTGGTTAAAGGATTTGCTATTGTTATTTTTTATGCTTAAATAGGAGTGGAGGTGCCACGTGCTCCTTTGGTTGGAGTTTGGCCTGGCTGTGGGCTGCTCCCATCTGTTTCAAAGCCACAGGAGGTGGCTGTGACTGGCTCAGGGCACACTGGCTCAAGCCCACTCTGTGGGCTCTCTACCCACAGAGGCAACCCCCACAGCTCCTGACACTGAAACCTTTTCCCAAACTCTGCCAGTTTTCCCCAATTTATCCCCTTTTTGTCTCTGCCCATTACTGGCTTCTGTCTCTAGGTTATCTCAGGATTTACTTCCAAGCAACACTGCTTTTAAAGTAGTGGTGGTTGTCTTGTATGAGCTACATACTGGAAAAATGTAGATTTTGGGGTTTTTTTCCCATTAAACCTTTGTTCCTAGAATCACATGATTAAATTACCACTTTATTTTTAATGTGAACTCATAGCCCCCGTGCTTAAAGAAGAAATCTTCAAAATGTAGACTGTAGAAAGCAAATACGAAAAGAAATATTATGGGGATTATTTTTGTGTCTTAGTTTTTGGAGCCTGTTCATAATGTGTAAGCCCCAAGGGTTTGGAATACCAGGGAAGGAGCCGCTTCTCTGTTGTCTCCAGATCTGCAGAACTATAATAATTTCTGTAACTCTTTCATGTTACACAGAATTCACAGAATGGGTAAGGACTTGCTGCAAAGCATCGTCTGCAGCAATGAAGAAAAATCTGGATTTAAAAGAAAAAATGCCACTAATGTTGCTCTTTGTAGGGAGTATTGTGAAAAATTACATTTCTCAGAATCTCTGAAAGTGTAAACTCTTAATTTTGAGTCTTTTCTGCAAGACATTTTCCTAAGAAATAGCTATCTCTGTTTTCCCCCATAACACTATCTTCACCTTCCTGTGGCAAGTTCAAAAAATTCTTCATGTACTGTCGAGCATAACTCAGCTGCTTACTGAGTTTATTAACCTCAGTACAGCCAAACCTGCCATCTTCTAATGCTGAAGTCAGAAACTATTGACCAAGAAACAAATGTCCCTTCCAGGGATGGCCACAACTACACTTTGGACTTCCTCCATGGAAGTGGATCTGTTAAGTCCACGGTTTGCCCTTGAGATTTTTGTCCCACGTTGAAGCCTTGACCACCCAAACAGTGTAACCCTAAATTTTACATGCAGTGCACAAGGTAGGAGCCACACACCAGGCTGCTTTCAGCTACTGCTTTTTGCTGGATAGAAAACCACCACAGCTCAGCCTGGGGCCTCGAAGGGGAACATCAACACCAGGCTAAGTCTCCATGAATAAACATAGTGTTGTCAGATTGTCCCTGCTCCTCCTCAGGGGATTGTTATGATTGTAGCAGAGGTTGTAGAAACGACCTCTGGTCAAGGAGGGTTTGTGTTCCTCGTTTCACTACTTAGAGACACCTCAAAGGGTTATTTACTCCCGACAGCCACAGGGGTGTGGCAGCCTCACCGGCTGTTTCCCTCGGGTTCCTTGGCTTCAGCCTCTGTGTGCCTTGGGATGGGATGTTTGGAAAGACAGGTGGGAAGGCAGGGAGAAGTGTGGCTGGATCAGAACTCAGCAAAGCTCTGCTGGAAGGCCACTTGTCTCAGTGAGATAGATCTGTGTAGATCGTTTGGATGTGTGGAGAGGGAAGTCAGGCTTGAAACTTAAACCTGGAGCTGTGTGCTGCGTGCAAGAAAGCAAAGGGTGCTTTTCAGGGGTGAAGAAACCGATTTGAAAGGTTATGTTATGAAAATATAGGTGTCAAGTGGTGTATTTGCCACTCTCAGAAGCTATCGAGGCCCTGATTTCTACCTTACTTCTTCCTCAATACCCACCTTTCATGCAGCAGCAAGTCAGTCTGTGACTCAGCTGCAAACATCACCAAGCTCTTCCACATCCTTGCCGATGTCCAGGCTTTTCCCAAAACACCAGTCATCAAAGGAAGTCTTTATTTCCACAGCAGTTAAATGACTAACCCAAGATCAAACAGTGGGGCAGTAGCAGAGGCAGGAACCAAAATCGGGTCTTCTGACTCAAGTTTCTCTTGGCTGTATCTTCTGGGTTACACAGCAGAATTCATTTGTGCTGTGAGTTTCTGCAGCTGCTGAGACAAAACTTGGTTTTCTTTCCCTGAGATATGGTATCTGTGTCATCCTGTTCTCTGCCCACGAGGACGCAGCTTCTTAGCATTGGTCTTTGAAAAGGGAGGCAAGCAGGAGGTGTTTCTAAGTGGTTTCGCTCTTTTGATCGATGAGAGAGGTGAGCCAGAGTGTGTTCCAGTGACCTCCTGCTATATAAAAGCTTGGCCTGCCCGACAGGACTCCTGGCTGCTGAGTAGCTGTGAGTCACAGCCTTTACTGCTCTGGTTTGATGCAGATTGGTACACCAGACACTGCAGAAATGAGGTGGCCTCTCGAATATTTGCACTGCTTGGCAAGCTGGGGTAAACAGGAGTGTATTCAAGAAGTTCTGGCAAGGGCAAGCCCAGCTGGTGTTAAGGCCTTTGCAGGGCTCTTTTCTGTGTGTGTGTGTGTAGGAAAATAGCAAGGCCCCTGGAGTTTTTTTCCAGCCAGGGTTCCTGGGAAAGGATGAGTAATGTGGAGATTTCCTGTGACTTTTGGAGGGAGGAAAAAACCCACACCACCTTTTGAGGGAATCTTGGATCTTCCACCATCCCACTTCTTCCCTGAGTGGCACAGAAAGCCCCTTTGCTGGGCTCAGCACTGCTCTGTTTATCACAGCAACACAAGCTGTGCTGTGCAAATACCGTGCTCTGCCCTGAACAGTCCAGGATCTGATCAGTACAATTCCTGTGTGTAAAGTAAGGAGCGCTGCTGCAACTGAGAGCTGCACACAGGCAGTTTAGACATCAGGTGGATGTCCAGAGATCTGCTTCTATTATTTATGCTCATCCCCACAATTTGGCCATGACTTTCTCCTAACTAGTGTTTCTTGATGTGTGCTTAGCCATTTCATGTTCTGAGTGCTTTACAAATACCGTGTAATTAGGAAAATAACTCTCTATTTGCACAGGCAATTACACAACCTCATGTTCAAAATTCAGCTTTCAGAAATGGAGCCTCAACTGAAATTTCCTTATCTGCTCCCAACTCTCCCAGTTGCTCTTCCCAAAATGATTTTTTTATCCCCTCAACCCCGACTGTGATGATGGCAATGAGTACAATCTGGGCAAATAAACTGCTTGCCTCTGCAGTGTGAAATGTAAGACTGGTAAAAGGAAGGAAGGGCTGATAGGGAGTACCTGTTTTGGACTCCAGCATCAGTCCATTTGCTAAATATGCTGGCTTTTAGCAGAAGAAAATCAGTGTAAAAGAAAGGGCTGCATCTCCCAGTGCCTGATCTGCTTATGGTAGAACCACAGGCTCAGGAGCAACCCAGTTGCTTCACTTTCCCCATAAGCCTTGGTGTTGAGGCCAGGGAAAAAGCTCCAGAGACAAAGCTCAAGACTTATCTCCCTATCAAAATCCAGGGCATTTTTGTTTGCTTTTGCCTTTTTTTTTTTTTTTTCCTCCTCTCTCTCAAAGGTTAAATGGTTCCCACAGGGTGCAAGAAAGGGTTATTGAAAGCAGCAGGTCCACTTTTGAATATTGCACTTCTGGTAAATCTCTGATCCAGCATCTAGTGGTTAACCACTGATACAGGAAATGACATTTAACATTCAATCACTCAGCCAGAAATGGAAGAACAAGGCAAGTCTGTATGTGGTGAAGATGGATCATTGCCTGCTATCTACCCCTTAAAGGCATATCAGGCCATTTAAAAGGAAATGTTTTTCAAGCAGGGATTTTTTTTTCCCCTCTTTGTGTACATTTCTGCTTAAGGCGTACTAAAAAGCTGGAAGACAAATCCCCTTCTTCCCCCCCCCTCCACGATGTTTTCCCTGCTAAGATCGGGGCTATGGCCTTATAAACAACTTAAATCCTCTTTCCTGCTCTTGGGTATCTTTGGGAAGTGTATCCCAGGCCCCGGAGGAGGCTGGGGCGGGGTGTGGAGGTGGGGGGAGGGAGGCGCGATGGAAAATGCGGGTTTCGGTAGGTGGCACCCGCTGCCCTGGCTCAGCTCAGCTCTCCCGGGCACGGTGTGGTGCTGCCCTCGGTCCGAGCTTAAACACAACTCCAAAAGATGCAGCAAGGCACTTTCCTCCTGCTAACAGGATATGCGGGCAAACACGTTGGTGCTTCAGCTGCTCCAGAGGCCATTTTCACCTAATGCTGCACTGTGAGATGTTTTCCAAAGAAAGAGCTTCACAGATATTGCCAAAACTTTCCTGGAAGTGAGCACAGAGATACATTAGAAAGCAGCCTATTAAAGCTGCGCCAGTCCTCCTCATCTGCAGGGCTGCATAAGGCGATTTTCACGAGCCCAAGAGCAGCGAGAAGCAAATGCCTCGGAGAGCCAGTGGGTGGTGGTGGTGGCAGCAGAGACCTCCGTGAGAAGTTCAAAGGCTAGGGGTGATGGCAGCTCTCCAGAAGCCCTGCTGTTCTCTGGCTTGGCTGGAAGTGGAGCGGGATGAGGGGGTGAGCACTTGCATGCTGGAGAGCTGGCTTGCTCAGTCCTGCAGCAAGCCTCTGGGACCCTACTAGCCATAACCTACCAGCACAGCTCACAGGATTATCAGCCCTTAATGCTGCATATTTTTGAAACCTCTATGATGTGTTTTGTACATCTGAAAGCCCACCATGCTCAGGCAGCCTGGTCTGTGAAATAAAATCTCCTCTCTCCAGCCTTGCAAAGCCAGGAAGTCTGCAGAGACTTGAGCAGGTCTTTGACTCTTCTGAATGTTTTCCATCACACAGTGACTGTCAGGATCAGAGCCTTGAGCTACACCTTGGGAAGTGCTGGTGTTTATCTCCACACTTGATTGCACTCAATTACTTGCTAAGAACGTGTTCTTTGAAAAAGAGATCTGGAGCTGGATCCTTCTTCCATTGTGACTCTGCCAGCTGCCGTCCCCAAAGCTATTTTTAATCAGACGAGCTTCTCCATCCCTGCCAAAAAAACCTCGTAACAATTAATAACAATAAAACGGAGGCAGGCTGGATAAATGAATTGTTCTGGCTCTATAAATCAGTTGCAGAGGCAGCTAGGAGGATCAGCACCACGTTGTTAATGTGCTGTCTTCCATTTTGCTGCAGCCTCGGTGTCCTGGTTCACGCCTGGAACCCTCGGGTTGTGCTGCTGCTCTGCACACTGCCTGTCTCAGGTGGGCACAGGTCCCTCTGCACAGTGTGGTGCTTTGGTTTGTGGTAACAAAACATTTCCTGGCAATTTTCTTTAAAATAAGTAAATAAATAAAAGCACAGGGGCATGAGTCCAAAGGTACTGCCCTGGACAAGTCCCAGGCTGGGTGTCTGTATTTGGTTTGCCTTTTCCTGCTGGACAGCGTATTTTGTCTCAATCCCTGGCTCCAGGCTGTTGCTCTTCAGCTGTTATTTCCTACTCCACAGCTGGAAGCCTTCTCTGGTGAGGAGCTGCACAGTTTTAAGGGTTCTGGAAGGAAAGATAAACAGGAAATGGAAAAAGAGGAGGAAAAGAGAGGAAAAAAGTAAACGAGCAAACAGCCTCACCCCTGCCAGCACAAAACCTGTCCCCCAAAAGAGTGTGACTGCATCATAGACTGCAAGGATTACTTTCCCAGGCCTGTGGGCTGGCACACTCACCTCCTGGGGAGAAAAAACACTGAAGCTGCTCCATCAGCTCCTCAGCCAGCAAAGCCACTGTGGAGATCACTGAGAAGAAAAGAGTGTAAAAGCAGGGACAATAGGATAGCGGCCTGAGAAGGGCCCTGGTGACCTGTGGGGAAAAAGAAGGAGAAAGCTGGCTTCTGTTCCTCTTGCCTGTTAATCTCAGATCCTTAGGATCCATTTTTTAAGTGTGTCACAGTGATGTTCACAGGACCCTGGCAGGTGATCAAGGCAAGGCAAGTGGCAAGCTTAGAGGAACGTGCTCATCAAATAGGCCACTGCAAAGCAAAGCAAAGCAGCAAAACCACTGTGCCTGCCAGCTGGGAAAGCAGCTAGCTCTGAAACTCTACACTCTGAAAACTTAGTTTGCTCACCTACCCAGGGTTTCTTACTGTAATCTGTGACACAAGTACAGATCTGTTTCAGACAGGGGTTTTATCCCCCTGTGAAACAGAGCAAGCAGCACTTCAGTGAAATCCATGGGTGGTCTTCTGGTTGTGGTGCGTTCACTTCGAAACTTTCTGAGCCCTTAAGTGGTCTGAGTTTTAGAAAACAAGCAGAGCAGTAGAGGAGGAACAGAGCTAGATCTCAGAGCTAGGTCTTGTGTCTTCCATTGCAGGTATCTAGGTGTTCTGATGGTTTGTGTAAATTATACTTTTAACTTTTTTTTTTTTTTTAAAGACACATCAGTGCTGCACTGGGAAAAGCCGTGAACCCTTATAAAGAGGGAAGTGATAATGAAGCAATTCAAGGGAGATTAAAGAGTGGCTGGAAAACAACACCACGAGTTCCAGCTTGCGAACTGGAGAAAACAACCTGAAACTGAAATATGCAGCAGGAATAAATTATGTCGAGGAGATCTAGAAAAGATAGCAGCTCGCTGATTGGAAGTGATGTTTCTCAAACTGCAGGAACGTTTAACTGAGTATCAGGAATCTCCTCCAGGGAGAGATGTGACACGCCTTGCAAGGAAGAAGTGGTGGAAGCTTCGTCCCTTGGGGACATCTAACACTTGACCACACGAAACACTGGGGAGTTCATTGGAGGAGAGCATGGGGTAGGCGGGGGAGGTATGGTATAAAAGATCATCTTCAGTTTATCTGAATGTAGGATGTGACCAGGAAAATGTGCACCAGGATGTTTGTGATTTCCACATTCAACAGTCTTAAGCTGCCTTTCATTTATAGTGAGAAACCAATTTGTTCCCAGGTTCCTCTTTTTTCCATTCTATCAACCTTGCCTTTCCTAATTTGTGCTGTGAAGCAATAACCTTAGAGCACAGAGAAATGGGAGGGGTTTTCTCAGCATAAACAATAGTTTTGTTGAAAAAAATCTCGTTTTCTGGCTGGCTAATGCCAAAAGATAGGGCAGAAGGTCATGTTGAACTTTCTGGGTTGCCATCTCAGTGCTCCTTCCGCACTGGGAAGCAGCTCAGTGCTCTTCATGGAGGCACAAGGCTTTTAGAAGTTCTCGTGTGGATTATATAAGCCACTCGCACTTGCCATCAGAATTGTGAATTGCCCTGGTTATTTAACTGGAACGCTTAAAAGCCCTGCTGTCTGGATGTGCCTGGCTGCCAAGCATCTCCTTGAGAGATGTCCTGTCACTGCAGCACTCATCTGACCCTGTGCTCATCAGCCTTGACAGCCTCTCTTGCCAGCTTGCCCTCTCTAACATCCAAAGCTGTGCTTGCAAGATAAAGGCTTTGTGCACTGGGTATAAACAGCAAGGCTGGAGTGGAAATTCCTAGGGCTGGGAGTCAGAGAGCAGCTTTGCAGCTACGAGGGGAAAAACCTCAGAAAAGGTGAGGGCTCCTTCCCCCTGCACCTTCAAAGCACCGGCTCCCCCAGCCTCTCACAGGGTGTTTGTTCGTGCTTTGTGTTTTGCTCCCATCTCCACAAGTCCTCGTGTTGAAAAGGTTCCTCTTGTTTTATCCTGGAGCCCCTTTGGTTGCATTGTCCTCTCCCAGGCACTTTATTCTTTCGACAAAGTGAGGTGCGTGTTTACCATCGCTGAGGTGGAGGGGAAATAGCAGGATTGGAGGAAAAACACTTGCCCTGGGAAACCTTTAAGAATCTTGTTTTGTTTTTGTCTTCTCGGAGCAAAAAGGCTGTCCTTTGAAATGTCTGTGCATCCACATTTATCTTGCTCTTGATTGCTTTGGAAAATTCCTGTGTTTGTTTACTGTTAGAGTATTGAGAGCCCTCCCACCACCATTCTTGCAGTGAGTGTTATCAGATCTTGGGGAAAAGCTGCTTTTAGGGGGTTCTCCTTCATTAAAAGAGAAAGGAAAATCTAGTACTCCCACTTTTATATGGGTGGAATGAGTAGAGCTGCAAATGGTTCTCAGTGAAGGATAAGTATGGGTTTGGTCAGTTCCAACCACGTTATTTGGCTTTGGTAAGAGAGCCTTGGAAGTTATATAAAGAAATTGGAGTAAGAATAAAGACATCAGCTATGAAAGGGTGCAGAGCCTTTGAGCTTCCTACCCCCTGTCCTCCAGCCTTTGTGTTGTCCCAGACTAATATTCCTCCTCACTCGCCCACCTGCTTGGCAGTTTGCAGTGGGCTTGCCAGGACAAACAAGGTGAAAAACATGAGAAGCTGGAGAAGAGGTTCCCAAGCACCATCCAGGGGAGGGGGAAGGGGAAGGGAAGGGAGACAGCGGGTTCAGGAAACAAGTGCCAAAAGCCTTTTAAGGCATGACACTGTGCCAGAGGATGGTTTAGTTGAACCCAGCAGCAGAAATGTTCGGGAGGAGGACGGAGGGGGGAGATGTGTGTGCACCCCCACCCCTGCCAATCCCTGTTCTGTAAAACCCTCCATGATTACTGCATCCCCTGGGGACTTGACTGGATTTGTGCTCTCTGAGTGTGCAAACACTTGCTGTTTGGGTTGCACCTTGCCACTGCAAATAGGACCACTGACCTACAAAGTACAGCAGTTTCACTCTCCCTAAAATAGGTGCAGATCAAGGTGTCACAGAGCCAGGCCCAGGATTGCTCCCTGGGCAAGGTTCTGCCCACATGTCCTTTAGATGGAGCAGTTTCCAGCTGGGATAGTCCCCATACTTTCACGGTGAATTTTTGACCAGTGATTTTGGAAGGCTGTTCCCTGCCAGACTGTTTTCACCCTTTCTTTCCTCCATCCCCTTTCCTCCTTTCCTTTAAGAGGGGTTTTGTGGGATTTTTATGGAAGTAGAAATTGGGTTGATTTCTGTCTGGAGCTGCTGAGGCTGAAATCTGCATTTGGCTCAGAGGCCACCCCAGATGAGAGGTGCAAACCTAGATTTTGGAAAAAATGAGCGCGCCTCTGTTTTTGGATGCCAGCAACCTGTTTTTGCAGAGGCACTGAGTTGTTTTTTTGATCTCAGTAGGAGTTCTGGGTGCATTAATGCTCATGCAAATCAGGCTGCAGGTATCTGAAGTCAGGCAGCCAAAAGCACAGGCGCCCCAAATTTGCAGGCTGCTTATTATGTAATTGCAGCTCAAAAAACTCTCCACATTTCATTTTCCCATGCTGATAATGCTGTGGCTCTAAAACGTTCCTCAAATGGACCTTGGAAAGAGAGTTTAGCCTTTATTTAGCAGGAGAAAAAACATCCCCCTCAGTGACAGCCACTCTTACTGTATTTCTGGTATAGTCTCCATCTTATTCCCATTATTTGACATCTTCCTTTTAGAAATTCAGGTCAATCTTTAAAAGAAAATTTCCATCCCAAAGTGAAAAAGTTTCCACATTTGACATTTCTGGAACAAATAATTTTCAGGTGTGCCAGACTAAACTTTTTCAGTGCCATAAACTTTGTCCTGCTTTAGTTGCAGATGAAACTGTTTGCTTCACTTGACCTGAACTTGCAGTCCTTAACAGTGCATCTGAAATTTTCCAAGAAAATGCAGTATTCACAAAAATAGTTCACCCAGCTGAACCCAGGCAGAGGATTTTGGTCTCACCTGCTTGGTTACTGATTTTGTGAACTGGCCAGCAGCCTGTAGCCTGGTAGCCAGGCTGCCAAATTGCTTTTATTTCTGTTGAATGAACTTCTAGGAACTCCAGTGAGCGAGCAGGTGCCCCTTCTGCAGTTTCTTTTCTGTTGTGTTCCTGATGCAGGGAAAAAAAAAAAAAAATATTGGTGGTGGTGGTGGTGATGCAAAATTTCCAGGTGGATTTTTTTTGGACAGGTTTAAGGAATGAGGGTTGGAAAGTTTGGGCACTGGACAGCCAGGCTGTTCCCCTGGGGCAGCACAAGCAGCAGGGACCCGGACAGCTCACCTGGGCAGCCCAAAGGGCCCCCCTGAGACGCCACCAAAGCCAAGGCACTGCTGCAGTGCACTCATGCTGTGCCAAACTCCTTTTTTCCAGTGGAAACTCGGCTCCTGGGGCAGGGCCTGCCACTAGCAGCGCTTTCAGAGGTTGCAGCTGGAGCTCTGAGGAAGGCGAGATTCCCATGGCGTGCCCTCCCCTGCCCTGCCCTGCCCGTTTCCCTCCAGGCACTGTGGGAGAAAGCGAGCGTGGATTCCATTGCCTCGGTGGCACAACATGCAGATGTTTTGAATACTTGTGTAGATTCCTCCTTGTTTGTGATGTGGTTAGGGCTGCTGGCAGCGAGGTGGGGAGCTTTTAACATTGTGCCAGAGGAGAGAAAGTGATGACCCGCTGTGACAGATTGGTGTCTGCTGCTCGCTGGAGCTGCTGCTGCCACCAGTGCTGCTGCTAACAGGGTGAGGTGTTGGATCTGGAGAAGTGGGGGGCCCCAGAGGCTCTTTCTCCCAGTATCTTTGTCTCCTTGATGGAGTGGGCAGTCCCTGAGCATTCTGTCCTCCCTTCCTGAGGTCGGGAGATCAGCTCTGCCTCTGTGGCTGTGGCTGTCCCACTAGCAGAGCTCCTCACCTTCTTAGCTGAAAGTTTCCTGAAAGCGAGTCCATGCAGGAGGTGGGGTTTTTGTTTCTGCGTGGTTTTTAAGAAGAAAAAAAAATGTTTCTGCATTTTAGATGTAATCCAGGGGCCCACACAAAGAAAAAATTCTCTAATTGTTCTTGATGCAATGCGTTTGGCAGTGAGAAAAAATGTGGGTGGGGAATGTATCTCCTGCAATGTTCTTCTTGCCTCCTTGTAGGGGGAGGGAAGAGAGTGAAAGCAATTTGTCTTTGGCAGGCACTTACGGTCTTCTGCAGGGCTCAGAAGAGGAGGCTGAAATTGTTGACCATAAATGCAAGCAAAGGTCTGCACACCAATGTCATACTTGTGCAAAGACCAAAAAAAAAAAAAAAAAAAAAAAAAAAAAAAAAAAAAAAAGGCAGCCTGCAGAGTTAAATTAAATTAATGGATGTGATACCTTAAACTGATGGATGTGATCAAAATACTGGTGGGAGCTGGCAAGTGAATATCCTGGGGATTTTGAAGCCTGGGAATTCCAGCAATCTTGTGTGGAGGTGGTTACTTCTGTGGCCAACTCCTTATCCAACACTCAAGGGCTGGCTTTTGGAGCGTGCTGGAAGCGTGTATGGCAGTGCCAAGGGAGCAGCCAGGAGACTGTGCTGGGTTTGGGATAATCAGATGTAACTTGTACTGAAGTGAACTCTTCTCTCCAGTGGAATTTTATCTTGGAAAGGATGGGGCTTCTCTCCAAAGCTTACACATGGGGTGGTCTTGACATAGGAGGCCACCAGAGAGCTGGCCCAAGTGGGGATCCAGCTGGGCTCTGCAGAGGTGACATCTCTTGGTTTGAGCCCCAGGGGAGGACAGGAGAAGATGCCACCTTTGAGAGGTCCCTACTCTTGGCAAAGCTGGGCTTAGTGAGAGACTGGGTTATCAGCCCTCTGTCATTGTACAGAGCCTGTGAAATTTTCTGTGTGGCTTCCCAGGGATGCTGGCAACACTGCTGTGAAATGGGAGACTAAAGAGAAAACAAAAAAAACAAGACAGGACAGTTATTTTGTGGACTGGAAGTTGCTCACTCATTGCATACAGACCACATGTGTATGAGCCATAGAGAAAGAGCATGGCAAAAAAAGACTCAGTAGGTGGAGGAGCCAAAAGAAGCACTCTGATTTCTAAATGCAAAATCAGTGGGGTTTGTTGCCCTCAATGAAGGCTGTAGGTTAACTGAAATCCTTTTAGAAATTGGGCCCTATGTTCCTAGGTCTTGATTTTATAAAGTGGGTGGGTTTTTTTTGTACAACAGATTTTTGAGGTGAAATTCTATTGAAACTCTTCTAACTTCAAAATACACGACTTGACAACCCTGGATGCTTCAGTCCTTGATAGGCCTCAGCTCTGAGGCTGATTTTGTGCTGTCAGTTCATCTGTGCTGAGATCTGGTGGATGCCAGCACTGAATCCAGGTCTCTGCAAAGTACCATCAAAACAAACTGTGTTTTTACACCAGGGTGGGAGTTGATTTGGTTGAGGAGGTTGCTGTGAGGGTCAGCTTTTATTTTTGTAGTGAACCCTCAGTTTTTCCAGGGTCATATATTTTCAGTAGACACTGATCAGATCTCTGTGCTGCACAGGTTTTATTGCACCCTAATTTCCACTGGCTTTAGCAGAGGAAAGATGTTGCTTTGTGCATGAAATTATAAGCATGGGATGGCAGATCTCTGGCCTCTTCTCCTCCTGTTCTATGTAATGTTGAGGAGATTTCAGTAGTGGGTCAGACTAAGTGAATGAACTACTGGGTGAAGGCCTGGCCATGTGAAATTTGGTTGCCCATAAATTATTCTTGCTGTCTGATTCCACTGAATTTTTAAGGGTGATCTGGGATGTGAGTTGGGGAGACATATGAAGAGGAAGACACCTTTATCTGTGAGACAGCATGTTCCAAAGAGCAATCACCATTTTGAAAGGAAATAAGGGAACAGGCAGCCTCTCTTGCTGCTGTATTTGCTCCCCAAGGTAATTCCCAGGTGGGGACAAAACCTCCCACCCTAATTTGAGGGCTGGAATAACCATGGCAGTTGGGTTACCTGGGCTCTCATGGGACCAAAATGACACCCTTTGACCTGGCCTGTTTAACAGACTAAAAAAAGATGCAACAGTCATTGCAACAACTAATTTTTCGGGTTTTTTCTTCTGTATCCTCTCCAAGAGAAGGAGGAAGAATTAGGTACACCCATCCAGTCATTACTTGGCTCATCTTAGGGGCAGGCAGCAAAGTAAATTCTTCAAGGGACAGCCTTAACTTTTCCAAACACTTCCCAGGGAAGATCAAGGCACTGTTCATTCATGTTTTTGGCAGGGGAAGCCTGCAGGTTTAATTTTGTGACTGAAAACAGCTGCTATGCGCCATAGATTATTGGGTAAGGTAGTTTTTAAAAGGAAAGAACCTTGTAGCAATGATTGCACAAACAAATTTGGCATTCCTGCTTTTATATTAAATTTTTTTTTATTGAGATGATGTAATTACAAGCATTTTAAAAATTATTTGCAACTCACTGGCCCTGAGAATAGGCTTGTTTGTTTTTGTTTTGTTACATTCATTTGATTCAGTCCCTTAGCCCCACACCTTACCAAAAGAAAAAGAAGCCATCATCAATAAAAACACTAGAATTTTATTAAAAAAAAAACAAACAAAAAAAAACCAAAACAAAAACCTCAAACTCTGGATTTGCACACAGTTGCAGTCTGACAAAAGAGATCTGGAGAATGCATACATAGAGTTTGAAATCTGGGGAGGGTGGCAGTGACTCAGTGTTCACAGAGAGGGCCTCAGTAGTGTTCTCTGGATGGAGAGGCAGACAACAGGGTTTGAATTTAAACCAGCAAAATATTCTGCTGTGGGACTGCAGCATGTCCTACCCGACTGGTCAGACTGGTAGCAAGCTGATACAATGAACTCAATTGCACAGTGTGAAGAACCACTGCTGGGTACTGAACTTGGAGGTCATCTGGCCTGACCTCCTCTGCTCAGCCAGGGCTGGCTGCCCAGGGCTGTGTCCAGATGCCTTTTGCACATCTCTGAGGGTGAAACACTTTCTCCCTTTCCCCACCTGCTTTGGTGGCAAAGGCAGAAAGTTTGGCTGTTTTGCTGCTGGCAGATTCTACACTGGGAAATCAGAATTTGGGGGGGGAAGGCAGGTGTCAATGTTTGTGGAAAGACATTGTTACCTTTGTCAGGCCTGTCTTTGTATTCCCATGTATCTGCAACGTGGTGCTCTATCCTGCTACTTCTTTATTTTTAGTCATAGCTGATAAAGTTGCTTCAAGAGCCCCAGAGCAGTTCAAACCCTGCAGCTCCCACCATAGGTCCCAAGCCCCCACAGTTCTTGCACTGCAGTGACAGGCATGTTCAAAGGCTATTGTCATTCCAACGAGCATCAGCCTTGACAGAGCTTTTTCTCTGTGCTTGTGATGAAGTTTTCTTAGGATGCCCTTTATTTGTGAAATAGGAAGAGTTTCCAACAGGCACCAAACTTTTTTTTTCCCCCCTTTGACTTAGATTCTGTAAGTGAAAGTGATTGCATTTTTTTTGGTAAAGAGGAACACTTTCCCTACGGGACAGCACATGGGATTGTCCTGTCTTACTGAGGATGAACTTTGTTTGATAGCGTTAACAATGGGTTTTTACTGGTGGATTGTCTCTTGTTCTCTGTACTTTTTGCAGTGTGCCCCTTGGCTATAACGAAAACCTGTGACTCCTCAGGGCCCTTGCCCAGCTGGCCACGCTTTGCCTGATGCCCCCCCAGGACACAACTGACCCTCCTGGTGCCAGGGCACTGCTGATCCTGCTCAACCTGCCACCAACCAGGACCCCCCGGTCCCTTTCCGTGGCACTGCATCTCATTCCCGGTGTGTTCGAGCAGCCAGGGCTGCCCCATCCCAGGTGCACAGTGAAGCTCTTCCCCTTGTTGAACTTCCCATGGTTGGGGACTGCCCGGTCCCCTAAATGGTCAAGGTGTCTCTGCAGGCCCTCCCTGCTTCCGAGGGAGTCAGCAGCTCCTCCCAGCTTTGTGTGGCCGCAGACTTGCTGAGTGTCCCTTCCAGTCCTGCATCCCAGTCATTTATGAGGATGCCCAAGAGGGAGCCCTTCAGAACCCCACTAGTGACAGGTCTGATGTTACCCCATCCACTGTTACCCTCTGTGCTCAACCAGTGAACACACCCACGGTGTGATGTGTTTTATTGTGTATGATGTGCTGGACATTTTGTCCAGAAGATAGACAGCATTGAAAGCTTTACTGAAATCCAAAAAGATTACATCACCTGACTTCCCTTAACTGGTTACCTTGTCATAGAAGGAAATCAGGTGTGATAATCAGGACTTGCCTCTCATGAAGCTGCGCTGGCTGTGACCAATGACTACATTGTCTTTCAGGTGTTTTTCAATCCCTCCCAGAGTAATCTTCTCCATAACTTTACCAGGCACTGAAGTGAGACTGACAGGCCTGGAGTTTCCAGGCTCCTCCTTCTTGCCCCTCTTGAAAATCAGGACAACATTCGCCAGTTTCCAGTCAGCTGGGGCCTGTCCAGATTGCCAAAACCACCCAAAAATCATTGAGAGAGGTTTTGCAGTGACTTCAGCAGCTCTTGGAGGATTCTTGGATGAATCCCCTCAGGCCCCATAGATTTGCAGGGATCCAGCTGGAGCAGCAAATCCCACACAGTGTCAGGGTTGACTGGGAGCTGATCCCTTAGTCTGTCATCCGTGTGGAAGACAGAGGCAAAAAAAAAAAAGGCATTAAACCCCTGTGCCTTGTCCCTGTCCCTTTTGGGAGGTGACCATCCCCATCCTGTGATGGGCTGAGGATATTTCTATAGTGCCCATTGCCATTTATGTACTTGAAAAAACTCTTTTTTATTGTCCCCCACATTTCTGGCAGCTTCATCTCCAACTGAGCTTTAGCCATACAAATTTTCTCCCTGTTGCAGCAAGCATCATTTCTGTATTCTTCATGTCACTTGACCTTGCTTCCACTGGGTATTCACCTTCCTTTTTTTGCCATATTTCCAGGAGAAGATCCCTGCTCAGCCCAGCTGGCCTTCTGCCTCGCCTGCTCCACTTCTGCCATCTGGGAATTGCCTGCTCCCGTGCCCTTAGGAGGTGATGTTTAAAAAGTGACCAGCACTGATGGACCCCAGCACCTGCAAAACCCATATTTCCAGGGGACCTTACTTACTAATTCCTGAGCAGCCCAAAGTCTGCTCTCCTCCTGTCTAGATTGAGGTTTTGCTGGCACTTTTCCTCCTGCCAACACTATTCACTGCATGCCACTTTTTCCTGGCCAGATTAACTCTCCTGTTAAATATTTGGAAAGATGGGGTTGAAATGGATTAGATTAGATTAGCTTTTATATTTTTCCCATGTTTAGTTTCTTTTTTGGTCCCACTGAAGCAGCTTTCTGCTGAAAAGCAGAACTGGTGTGGAAGTGCTTTCTTTCACACAGCACATGATTCCTGCCCAGTTTCTCTGTGTACCTTCTCCCTTTGCAAGCATCATTTCTGCTGCTGGATCCTCCTTCCATTAAAATGACCACTGCTGATGGACTGCTGGACACCTGGACACCACAGAGATTCTCTTGTCTTGTGCATCAGGGACTGCTGAGCTTTTTCTGTGACCAGAGGAGGCAAAGTTCTTTGCCTCGTGCAGAGCACCCTCGGTGCAGCAAAGCAAACTGAAGCACCTTGCAACCAGAACAAAATGCCAAACCGAGAAAGCAACGTGGCTCCAGGGTTCTTTTTTTTTTTTTCCTTGTCTTTTAAATCATGTTAAAAACAGGCAAGCTGAGACAAGCTTCCTTCATGGCAGAGCCGGAGGGTGGGGGGGGGGTAGTAGGAGGCATAAAAAAACCCCAAATCCGAAAACAAAGCAAGCCAAAATCAATTACAAGATAGAAGTACAGCTATTTGGTCTCTAGTTCTCTAATATCACCTCTCAGACTGGTGAATCATCTACCTCTCCTGCAGCAGAAAATGATCTTGGAGAGGCTTCTGAGTAATACAAACCATGTGATGAGTCCCTTTGCTTTCTCCCTGTGATGTAAGGAACAGTCCTTCACCTTTCACCCCCAAATTGCTAGCAGGCATGAGAAACACCCTTTCCTTTTCTAATTACAGATGCTTCAGTCTTCCCTGAAAAGGGAAAAAGCTTTGAGCCGAAATTCTGCATTGTGGAGAATATTGGGGAGGTTTATATTTATATACACATATATATATATATGAAACTTTTATATATATACACATATATGTCTTTGTCCCTGCCCACCCTTCCCCCTGCTCCAGTCTATCACTCCTTTGCTAGAAAGAGGGAAAATACTAACTGATAGTCTGTTGCAGAGGTTTGTCACACTTACTCTTCTCCTCCCCAGAGCACTTAGGTGATTGGTTTTGGTCCATTTTCCAGCAGTCAAGAGCCACTCAGAGTATGCACTGTGAGCCCAAGCTATGCTGGGGTGATGGCCCAGCCTAGATGTGAAGGGTGTCTCCTCATCCCTTGACAGGTACGTGTGGTAAATTCTTTTGGTGGCTTCAGCACATTTCCCAGCAGCAGCAGCACGTGTAAATTGATCCGAGCAAACCGGAAGCCTTGAGCAAATCCCTTCTGTATTGCTATTGTTTATGCAGTGTTGTGTCACGAGGCTTGCACAGAAAATAAAAGCACTCTATTTCCATAGGAAAGCATTAAAAAAAAAAAAAAATGGCAGCATAATCTGACATCTTGTCCTATGTGAGAGAAGGAAAGTCAAACTGCATGTTTATTAGGGGAAAAAAAAAAACCAACACCCCCCCTCCAACTCAAACAAACAAACAAAAAAAAAAGTAAAGAACTCAAGGGAGACTTTGTAGGAACAGTGAAGTAGTGCACAAGTCCAGGCTTTCTCCCCTTTGCTTTTCTGCCAGCACCACTTCTGCCTGTTTGTTTTGTTAAGGTGCTTCAGGTCCTGTGTGGTTTTTCAAGCTAAGCGGCAACCTCAAGTACTGCTTCTGTGTCGCTTCTTCCCCTCCCAAACCATGCCAACCATGGGGGCAGATGTTCCTGCCAGGGACCCACAGAGGTGGTGGCACCTGTTTCCTTCAGCACTCATCTTCCTGGTATATTATTTGTTCATCCAGTTCCTGGGATTCAAGGTGCTCGAGCCGGTCCGTTCGGCCACTCATGATCTCGTCCGGGGTCTTCATGAACCTGCAAAGCAGAGGAACAGATGGATTTCTCACGGGCTCAGCTTTTACATTCATCAGGTTGTTGAGGTCCCTGAGCTATACAGCTCCCAAATCCTTGCAGTATTTAGTATTTCCCCCATTTTCCCCAGCTTACTGATGTCTTCCCTCCTGCATAACTTGAAAGGAAACAACAAAAAAAAAAATCACAGGCATTTATTTATCCTTGCTCCTTGAAAGCCCAAGTCTGAACCAAACCCCACATTTTTTTTTTCCAAAAAATGGTATGTATTTCTTCTCTTTTGTGGTGTTTGCTGTTGTCACGTAAGATGATAGTATGCCCCAAGGTACACTCATCTGTGGTGTCTGGTGACAGGAACATGAAATACTTTTATGACCAGCATATTTCAAAACAAAAGCACTTGTGAGGTGTGGAGAGGCAGAGGGCTGCTGGTTTGTGTGGGCCTGTGTGTGTAGGTGAATGAGAAGAACATGAAACACCAAAGAAACAACGGTGGAAAAAGCCAAAGGTCCAAGTCAGAACAAGTTCTGGGAAATGGAAAAAGCCCTGAAGGGAAAAGCTTTGGAGCTGGGGAACTGTAAGCAAAGACAATCTCTTCCTGTGTGATTGTGCCGAAGCAGCATCCTCTCTAAATGATTGCCATGGCTCCCAGCACTCATCTCTCAATGCAGCCAGGCTGCAGGGGCTGGAAACAGAAACGGCCTCTGTGGAGGCACGGCAAGAGGAGGAAATGGGAAGGACATCCAGCAGCCTGCAGATAAGTCTTGATTTTTGCCAGGATGCTCGTGTGCACTACTGCACAGGGGTAGCATGGAAAAGCTCTGCTCTTTCTTTTTGAATGCAGTGGCACAGGAAGAGAGTGTGGCACGGGAAGGATGAAATTCTACTTCCAACACAAATCAGTCTCCTAAGTATTTCTGGTGAAAGTAGGATGAAAGGTGTTTATTACAACATTTCCCAGTCTTTCCTTAACGATGTACTGGTTAACACTGAGCAGTACAAAATGTGTTAATGGCAAGAGCTGGTTTTATTTCAGGTTGATGATACACTCAGTATCCAACAGGAGCCTTGTTACTATCACTGACTCACAAAAATCACTGCTGAAGCCTCTCAGCAAACACACAGCATAGCCTGGAACTAACCTTTTGCTATCCCTTCTAATCTGGGAAATCATGTGCACATATGCATTTAGGGAAAAAAAACCCCCAGGCTATGACTCACTGCTGTGTCACTGCCATTCGTATGCTGGAAGAATGCTGCTGATACAAATGGTGTCACAGCAGTGAAAAACTCATGTGCAGGAGTGGGGAATCCATCCCTGGCCTCACAGTGAAGGTGCAGGAAAGCCTCAGGGCCTGTGCCTTGCTTTAAACCCTGGTTGATTTTGCATGAGAATGAACCCAGAGAGTGATCCCACTGCCCTCCCGACCTGGTGGGGAAAGGGATGGGGAAAGGGCTGATGTGAACTGCACCACAGCATTCAGGTGTTCTTTCTGCTCCGTGTTTTAGGTCATGTCGAGGAAATCAAAGCGTGGGTATTTGTAATAGTGTTTGATTCCATTAAAAAAACCCCAACTCAAACTTAACCCAACCCAACCCTGAACTACAAGCTATTTAAGAAACAGTATCTGTGACCTATTTTGTTGCAGAAGACACTCAGGCAATCTATTGGAAATCCCTCTCTGACTCCATTGTACTTAAAAGCTTCACACAGGTATCTGCAGATGACAACTGCCTGCACGTTACTTATGAAGCCACAGTTCCTATTATTTCTGTGCTTGTGAGAAATAGCCAAGAAAGGCACATTAATGGCTTGATCTTTTGCAGCTGTTCTTTTTCTCTTCAGATATAAATAGGTCTAAAAAAACAACATCAAAAAGTTTTATTACAGAATTGCTTTACTGGTTATTTTTTTTTTTTTTTTGGTCAATTTGGGCATGTCTGACGGAGGAACTGAGGCCTCCAAGGGCATTAAGATTTTGAGAAAACAGGCAGCCTGGTTGAGAAGAGATGACTCCTCTTTTGTTGATGCTCCCACTGAAGGGTGTTCAGAATCATGAACTGCCCCAGGGCAATGCAGTCTCCTCACAAAACCACAGAAATCCAGGTACCCTTGGTACTGCTGCTGCTGAAACAAGCTGGGTTTAATGTTCCACCAAGAACAAAGTTAGTGTCAAAGCAGCTGATTTTGCCCATGACTACTTCTTCCCTTCACTCTCGTTCCCCCATCTGTGTTTCCTTCTAAGACCTGACAAGTCATTCCAAAGAAAGAAACCTTTCCAGCTGCAGATAGTTTGAGTGCTATTGCACTTCTGTCAGCTATTTAAGAAAACAAACTCCAAGAATGCCTTCCTACTTCCCAAGCACACAACTGGATCCAGACCACGGACATCAAAGCAGTCTTTGGTCCGAGTTCAGTGCTCTGTGGGTCAGACACACACACTAAAATTTGCTGGTCTTGTCTGAAGAGAACTAGAGTGCTTTCACCCTCTGCCAGCTTCACTCCAGTTTGTACAAGTTAAATGCTGTTTCAGGCACTGTTTTGTAGATTTTTGGTTGTCTCACCCAATCCAGGGCATTAGGTTGAAGGCAGCACTGCTGAAAGTGTGGTCATCAGCGCTCCTCTTGTGTGATGCTGATGCATTTGAGGAAACGCCTGATCCCTGCTTCACTCTCACTGGCAAGCAACTTTTATCAATGTATGGCTATTGCCATCTGTTTTATAGCTGTGGCAATGAATTCCATTCTTCACCTTCAAAAAACTAACGTTCTGTAGAAAGGAATAGCAAAGAAAGAAGATGATTACCTGAACAAAAGCCTTTGTCCCGGCTCCTTCCGGATAATGTTTAGTTTGTAGTAGTGGCGTAGAGCTCTGGACATTTTCTCATAAGTCATATTTGTTCTGTTCTGTTGTTTTGTTTTGTGGGGTTTTTTTGAAAAGAAAAAAGCAAAAATGTGGTGAGATGATTCATTAAAACCTGCCTAAGCCCCAGAAGGAGTTTCAGAACTGTCACAGCTTGCTAAAGTAACCAGGTCAGGTCAAGAAATTACACGTTCCACTCTTCTGTTTTTGCAGGCCCATTTTGGGGCCCCCACAGCCCTCATCACCAAATTTTTGTGTGTCTCTTTTCAATCAGGGCAATTCAAGCAAGGAATCTTATCAAAAATTCCAAGTCAGGTTTTTCTACAGTTTCTTGAAACACAGGTAACAAAAGACTTAATAAGAGGAGACATGGAGGGAGATGCTCATGTCAAGTGGGATGTGACAGGGCTGTTCTTAGAGAAAACACATTTTATAAAAGCCTAAGAACAGTGGCAAATACACTGAATCTGTCAGCAATCCCTGCTAGGAGCATTGTTCCTCCGAGATTTCCCTGCATTGACTAATTAATGCTTACAGAACACCACAGAGATTGACACCCCGTTTCTCCTCTGGTTATCCAGGTGTAAATCAAGGAGCCCATTAGATTGTAAATCAAGAAGCTCCTCCCCTTCATTTTGGGGGCTGTTGACCCCAAGGTCCAGAGCAGTGTGGTGTACTGAAGTATTTTAGACACATGATGGCACAGCCCAATTACTGACACGCAGGTTGGGTGAGGGCAGAGCTCTCCATTCCTGGTGTTGCAGCTCTGAGATGTTCTTGGGAGCAATTATGTCACATGAGAAAATCCTGACTTTATAAAGATCAGAGGCTATGTGTGCTCACCTATAAAATCACAGAATAGCTGAGGTTGGAAGGCACCTCTGGAGATCACCCAGTCCAGTCCCTCTGCTCCAAGCTACATCAGCCAGGGGTGGTTGCTCAGGACTGTGTCTAGTTGGGTTTTCAATGTCTCCCAGAATGGAGCTACTTGTCCCACTTTTGTATTGCCTGAGAAGCTGCTAGAGGCACTGTCCCATCACCCAGGTCATGAGTGAACACATTAAACAGTTCTGCCCCCACAATCAATCCCTGGGGTAACATCACTGGGGACTGCATTTTGTGCCATTGATTACAGTCCTTTCATGCCAGCAGATCAGGCAGTTTTCAATCTACCTCACTCTGTTCTTGTCTGGGGCACACTTAATTAGTCTGTCTATGAGGCTCAAAAGCCTTTCTAAAATCGAGATAAGCTGTATCCACTGTTCTCCCTGAATCCACTAAGCTAATAATTTCATTGTAGGTGTTTATCACAGTGGCCATACGTTCCTATGAATATAGCCATAGACACATATCAGTGTGTAACTCCGTCCCAAGCTGCAAAAATCAGTAACAGCTTTCCAGAGAACAAAGCACAACTGCCCTGTTAAAAGAAATGCACAGCCCTGCAGCATTTCAGGTCTGTCCCAGGACACTGGGTGAGGTCTGAAGGGACACAGACAGGCAGCTCCTGCCAAATTATTGTACAGGGCTCCTTGCAGACCACATCTCATCAGAATATCCTTAGCATCAGACTTCAGGAAGAGCTAAGATGCCTCGAGAGAGAGAGAAGGACTGTTAATTCTTGCACTCCTTGTAGTTTTATAATCACATGCATCGATAACTAAATGCTTCTAAACCCAACCAAGAGGTTTTCTATAGGAAGACCAGGTTTTGGTGCTTGAGGATGGACGGTTTATATTTCTGATGTACGGAGAATGAAAGATTCCAGCTTCCAGCAGTAATTTATATGCACATCCTTTCTTTGTTTTCCCCATTTCCAAGTGAATCCCGTGATGTTACCAGAGGTGAAAGTGCTGGAAAAGGAGGAAAAACTGCACTGCCTTCCTTACCTTGTGGTTTCCCCACAGCCGGGCCAGCCCGTTGGGATCCACTATCCGAAATATTTTGGATTCCTTATCTTCCCATCGGATGAAATTTTCGTACCGGCTGTCAGAAAGCAGCTGATAAACATAATCCCAAAGCAACCTACAGTCTGTGAAGAGAGAAGCAAGAAAATACTTTCCTTTTTATACTATTTATAAAATTGACACCTTCTGCTGTTTTAAATTTGATTTTTGTTTTATTTTTTAAGGTTCCTGAAAAAAAAAAAACCCACAACAAAATGAGTATTAAAATTACTTAAATGCTACTGAGAGGTTAAAATATTCTGTTTGGATAATTGAATTTCCTCTTGAAAAACACTACTTAGGTTGCTAATTAAAGGTCTAACGGAGATTTAGGTTTGAGTTCAGTGCTTTTGAGTTTCATGGCAGCCTCTTGAGACCGAGGAAGCCGAGAGCTGAGCTGCTCCTCCTTCCTGTTTGCAAAGTGTGTGTGCACAACTGGAAACTGGGAAATATGCAAAGAGAATTGTACAGAGCTGGGCATTTACTGCTCTCAGGGATTTCAGAGCTCAGCAGTCCAGATTCCTAAGACAGCTGCAGGGTTGCATTTTACTCAGAAAGCAACCCCAGCCTCTGAGAGATGGCTCCTTAGAGTTGTTCCAGGGCTGGCAACCAAAGACATCCAGTTTACAAGTGCTGAGATGGATTCTTGTCAGCCCATATTTCTGTTCCTGTCTGTCTGGAGCTGGCATGTCTTACAGTGGGGATGATGACATGTTCAGCATGAAAATATACAATGCTTTTTGAAAAAAGGCATGAATAGCACATTTACCGAGCACACCTGCAATGGTTAGATATTTAATGTTATTTATGGTATTTTCCCACTTACAAACAATCAAGGCTCTCTCTGAAACCTGTCCTGTCTCTAAAACCAGTGCTGGTGCTATAGACTCTTCCTACCAGTCCTATGAGGAATAAAGCAGTCTGTGACATCTGGCAAAAACTGCAGGTTCCTGTTCTAGCTGAACATCTACCCTGATGGCCATCTCATCCACAGCATCTACCAGAGGAAAAACGGGAAAGGAAAGAGGTAAGACTTTTTAGTTGGGAAAACCTCATTTTCATTACCATTTTTCACAGAAAAATGTCCATTCCCCTTTGAAATTCTTTCTAGGTTTTAATTAAAAAAAAATAAAACCTGAGGGCAAGTTTCCCTGGACTCTCTCACACACACACGGTCCCCTTTCTTCACAGAACCAAGGAAGCTCAAGATGTCTAGGTGTCAAATTGTTAGATTAACAAGACAGCTTCAGATGCTAAGAAGAGATAGGATTCAAGTGCAGATTTGCTTTTTGTTGTCCACTTAATTTTTAGAATGGATTCAGGGTATGCTTGAATATAAATGTACCTCAGATGAGAAGAACTCAGATCTGCACCTTGAGATCTTCACAAGAAAGTCCCGTCCCATCTTCTAAACTGACTGAGCTGCTTACACTTGCACAGCTCTGTCTGCTCAGTACCTACATCACCTTGCCTGCTTTCAAGTTTCACGTGGGAGACCTTTAGGAATTGGAGCATGGGCACTGGGGGTTTTTTTTTTATTTGATTTTAACCACAGATGGTTTACACCCTAAGTATCTTTCTCCACAGACTGCATGGTAAAAAATAAAAATGAGGTCCTTGAAGGGTCTAATGACTGACAGAGGATCAGCAACTAAATAATCTACCAATAGGCCAGCAGAAAGCACCTTTAATAGAACATTACAGACCACAGGTCAAAGAGCACCTGATAACTCTTAGAGACTGTAATGCATTGGATTATAATAGAAACCATCTGAAGTCCAAAAGCCAAGAAAAGGCAATGGCAGAAGATGCTTTCAAAAGGAGCTCCTCCACTGGGAGAAGAGGCATCTCCACAAAAGGCTGGTGAAGATGATGGACAATGCTCTCAGGCACGTGGTGGGATTCTTGGGTTTTCCTGTGCAGAGCCAGCAGTTGGACTCTGATGGTCCTTGAGGGTGCCTTCCAACTCAGGATATTCTGTGATTCTGTGATTTAGAATGCTGCATCCTCCAGGAAGGTCAAAATTGTTCTGTGAATTTTCGGGAAGGATGGAGAAATGGAGAGGAGAACTTGTACGTGGATGGTTGTTTTGAAGGAGTAAATTACTTGTACGAGGAAAAGTCTGGATGGTGGGAATGACTCCATGAAAACTAAATCACTTCCTTGGCTGTCACAGAAGGCCTCCAAAAAAACCTGCATGAGGGGACTCTCCACAGGGTGTGTGTTGGACAGTGAGTAATGGCAACAAAGCACATGGATGTTGCTGAGGCCAAGCAAGTCTAAAATTGTGGGAGATTCAAGAGGAGGATTGAGTCAGGGCTGGTAGCTGAACTGCATGCTGCAATTTCCTGCCTTTTGGCTACAATAAACATACTTGGAAAAGAACAGTGCCTCCCTAGCACAGGGAAACATCATTTCCCCCTGACAGGCACACGTGTTTTTCCTAAAATGAACTCAGATGGCTGAACTTTGTACAGTGTGAAGGTAAAGGGCAGTGCTGGGTCTAAGAGGCTTTAAGGGGATGGCAGTATCAACCAATCTAGCCCAAGTGGGAAGATGGCAAATGGCCCAGCAACGTGGCAGGCTCCTAAACACTGGAATTTCCACGTCCTACCATCTTCTCTGCTGTACAGACTGAACAATGTAATTAGCTGGGCATTAGGGCAAACTGTGGGATATTTACAGAACATAAAGAAATCTCTCTCATAAACAGCAATTTTTATGGTTTAAATGCTGGCTTTAAACTCTACTCATAGCAGCACACTTGCCTACTTGCTGTAGTTTTAACCCCTCCTTTCACGTGGCAGAAGTGCCCAAACCTCAGCCAGTCTTCCTTGGCATGGTAAAATTTAAATGTCTCTTTTTTCTGGTGAAAAGCTCTGCTAACTTTTGTAACCTAACTTACAAAAGCACAGCTTTGGTAATGCTACATGAAAGGGGAGACTGTAAATATTGTCATTAAGAATCCCTGGTGACACTCAAATAGACACTGTGAGTCTGTATTAACAGATTTTTAATTTCAAATACTCTTTAGGACTTCTGAATATACACCTAAAGAACACTGGCATGTAAACACTTCCTAATGGCTATATGATAAGTATCCCTTAGAACTGAAATACCATCTAAAAATGATCTGTAAATTAAATATTATGGATCTTAGGTTCCTAGTAGTTTGACATTTGAATGATTTCTGCAGTACCATGTGGCCAAGGGCATCTTCACATCACAGCAGTGAGAGGTCTTACACCTTTCCTCCCTAGGACTAAATAATGCTGTTAACATTAAAAGCATATCCTAAAGACCTCTTTTGTTTGGAATATAACATTCCCATGCACTGCAGTATTTCCTAAAACACCCACTGTATGAGACCTCTGTTGTTTAAAAGAGGCCTGTGGTGCAAAGCTAGCCCTCTTCGTGTATCAACCACCAAAATCCCCTCAGAACCACAGAAGTGTTTTGCAAGACCCACCCACATCTTGCACTGAAGATTAGGATATAAAATGCATTTGATCTGGCTGGTGAAGGACTGGAGCCCAGCGTGGCTCCACAGAGGAGGAGATGCCAAAGTAACATTGTCATCCTTCCTGTGACATCAGCTCAGGCCTTACCGCTCGCTGAGTAGGTCAGCCCAAAATTTTTCCAGCATGATACCATTTGACTTGAATGGTTCTGTGATTTCTACCCCTAACCCTTTATTTTACAAGGTGATTTGTGCTTCATCTGCATTTCTTTAGAGGGATGCAAACAGTGGCTGTTCACAACTGAAGCTAATGAACAGAATTTCTCCAGAAGTTCTCTGGTTTCTGTAAGCACACCTGAAGCATGTGTTGTTAGATTTCTCTGTGAGCTGACTTAAACCACTTAAACAGAAGAAAACAAACCCTGCAAAAAAAAATCAGACATCTGCCTGTTATTTCTGCAGGCTGGAAGATCTGGTGAATGCTAATGCCAAGACAAAGAAGGTGGTGAGGCTTCACTGGCAGAGCAGAAAAGAGGCAGAGGCACAGGAGGTCCCACTGACCTTCAGCCTGTGACCATCCCCCTTGCTGGAGAAGGTCAGTAAGTTCTTGAGAAGACAACACTACTTTGGGGCATCTGCATTTGTTTAAACTGCAGCTAGAACCAAGAAAACACAAAGGTTATTGCCTGTTGTATGGAAAAATAAAAAAGACTGGGGGAGAAATCCCAAGTCCTGGAGCGGTTTAGTCTTGGCATGGAGATGAGCTGTAACTGCACTGCCACCACATCCTGAACTGTACAACAGGCAGAGCTCTCTGACAAGTCAGACCAATCTCTTGGCTGCCTCGCTGGTGCATGCAGCTCATCAGGCTGATGCTGCTCCAGGAGGACAGTGACAACCACTCAAGGTGCTCTCAGCACACAAACAGGGGGGAAAACAGAGCTGGCTCCGAGGACTGGGGGAGCAGAGACCCTGAGACAGAGCAGTCCTGCTCACCACTGTGTGTTAATCCACGGTCAGGGTACTGCAGGAAAACAGTTTTGTTCCCATGAATGCTGCTGCTGGAAGCAGGATGTTAAGCTGGTACAGTAAAGCCAATATTTTTTGTGGAGAAACCTCTTGACAGACCAGAGTTTCTTCAACTCAGTACGCTCAAGCTGGGACTGAGGATAGAGGTTGCCAGATCACAATACAACAGTTGTATGTTGCTCCTGTTTTCCAAGAGAAACACTGAGTGGGAGATCAGGCATAAGGAGAGCAGAAACCTGAGATCATCGATCATGCTGCTAAACAGTTGTGCTGTGAGGGTGTAAAAATAACACAGCAAGATGAGGCCAAACTCTTGTCTTTGGCAGTAAAAATGTATACAGGAAAGGAGGATCCAAAAGCTTCATATCCCTCATGTGGTCACAGAAAAGAGCACTCAAATCACAAAGAATATGTAAGAGATGGGGGACAGACTGTTTGGTGGATGAAGACTTTGAAAGCTATAGTTTGTTGTACTAAAAAAGTCTTTTTTCTTACACAAGGGTAGAAAAGACTCCTGCTAAAGAGACCTGCCTCTGACTCTCCTGGGGCTTTTCCTCACCTTTATTGCTCACGAGGGGCAATGACAAGAGAAAGGGAAATTCAACTCCTGCCTGCTCACACGCACATCTTACAAACATCTCACAACCTCTCTGACATCAGAAAACTGTCCCAACACTTTAGTGACAGGAATTTAAGAATTAAGAATGGGTTTGGTTTTGTTTTTTTTTTTTTTTTCTTCCAGTCTGTACCAGACTACTACACGTGAACCTCACTTCTGTGTTCCATCAGAAAGCCCAGAGTACTCTGAGAGCTTTCCTCTGACTTGGTCAGTCCTGGCATCTGAGTGTACCCAAACAAGCCCTGACTGCAAATGTTCTGTGTACCCAAACAAGCCCTGACTGCAAATGTCTGCTTCTGTAACTGCAGTAAAAACACAGGCAGCTGTGAAGCAAAACACTTCCCAGAACATCTACAACCACCTGTCCAAGCTATTGCCACTCAGCTATTGTTTGAGCTTGGGTACCATTAGTTAAATTGGCAGGGAAGGCACACTTCCATGCTGAAATTATTTGTTAATGCCATGTTATAATATACAGTGTTATAATGAAATCTTCTCAAATGAATATGAGCTTGATTCTCACTCGTCCTTCAGTCTCTGCAGTAGTCTGGCTTTCCACAAGGGGAAATATCCAAATGGGAGTGACAGGGCAGCACTACACCACGATTTTCCAGGTTCTTTAAAGGCTCTAATCTGTCTGTATGAGTTGCTGCCCTACAGAAAGGAGGCTCAGCTGCCTGAACCCTCACCACTTACAACTCAGTATGCTAAAGTGAACCACTGTTTTGGTTTTCTGTAGTTTGCCAGTCTGGAACTTGTAACTGTTCAGCTGCTGGGACTGCCTTGGAAAAGCTGTCCCCAAAGTCTGTGCTTCACAAAAGCCCACCAGTCACAACTGAGCTGTCAAATCCTGCTGGGATCATAAATCATGCCAGTGATGAAGACAGCATTGGCAGTCAGGTAGGCAGTGTTATGTGCTGTCCTGAAAAGCAGCTGTGTGTTTGACCCACCCCAGGGTGTTGTTTGCCCTCCTGGCTGCCAGGGCACACTGGTGACTCATGCTGAGCCTGATGTTGTCCAGCACACCCAGATCCCTCTGCAGGGCTGCTCTCCTGCCATTCCTCTCCCCATTTATATTTATGCTTGGCCATTACTCCAGCCCAGGTCCAGAATCCACCAGCTGGACTTGTTAAGTTTCATCCCATCAATCACAGCCCAATGCTCCAATCTAAACAGACTCCTCTGCAAGGCCTCTTGTCCCTCCAAAGAGTCAACAGCATCTCCCAGTTTGGTATCATCAGTAAACTTGTTAAAATTGCATTCATCTTCTGCATGCAGTTGGTTTTTACCCTCTTTACATAGGCATAACTGTTCTTTGCTTCCTTCTCACCCTCCCTCCCCACCACCCAGCACATGCTGTTGCACAGTTAACGGTGCCTGTACAGCTATTTTGTGCAGAAAGAAAAAGAAACTAATGTGGTGTAACACATTATAAACAATAAAAGGATTTTGCTGGTACTGAGAGTTAAAAAAACCCAAAAGATCACCCTACAACTTGACACAGTTGTAAATGTTACATTGACACGCCAGGAGCAAATGCAGGCTCTGGTCGTGGTAGCCAAGTTGAGGAGACACTGCTGAGATGCTGTGATATAAAGTTTGGTGTCTCTGGATGTTTAAGCTCTAAACATCTACTGTTACAACTCTAATAGCTCCATCAGCTGAGGGTTTGATCTTCCAGTAATTCTTTATGGAAAAGAAATCTCCATCAATGCAACCAGCAGAGTGTTTCCTCTGCCATAACATAATTTCTTAACTTGCTGAGAATAGGGTAGGTAATAAAAATCAAGAGGAGGGAAAGAAGTGTCAGCCAGACAAAAATGCCAAAAGATTAATTTCTTTAACTCATCTCTCTGTTATGTGAAAGGTCCTTGTTATGCTTGATGGTGACTAGATGGTAAGATCTGTATCTTTGGAATTTAAAGTGCTAAGTCTTAAGAAAATAGAAAATCTTCCTCATCAAAGCTGAGGCAGGACCACATCTGTAACAAATTGAAGGCATGTAAGGACAAAGAAGAACAAGGTGTTTTAAAATGTACCTCTGTGGACGTGTAATGCCCCACAGGAACTGGGTATCACCTTAGGTCACTGCTAACATAAATGCACGGAATGTTTTTGGGTGTGGTCTGTATTTACAAATTTTTCCCAAAAGAAATTGATTACTGGGGCACTCAGCACATTTCTGAAGTGGCTGGATTCTATCTGTTTACAGTTCCCTTATGAGTACAAGAAGCATTTTCTGTAACCTCGGCTTCCTGGTTCAGTTTATTGTGATGTCAGTTATTTACGATAACAAAGTTGAGACAGTGCCTGTGGTTTGCACGGGGCAGAGACAACCTTGTTTCTGTAAAAAGGGACAATCCCAGTGTGAGCAGCACAGGAAAGGCTATGAAGGAGGACTCCTAGGTGGTACTTCATTAATCCTGCCAGCTCCATAATGGGCTGGACATTGCACTGGCAGAGGTTTTTTTTTCCTTTCCGTAGGATTGGACACTAATGTGAATGCAACTTTTGGAAAACTACTTCCCTGCAGGACAAGGCTTTGCAGACGAAACAAATGGATTTTGCTAGTGGGCAGAGAGGCAGCGAGTGTCAGGGTGCCAATGATTCAACACCAACTGCACGTTCTGTGGTCACAGGCGAGTCATCCTGCACCGCTGCTTACCCCTCATGAAACTGCTTTACTGATATTTAACTGTCTAAGCCACAGATGCAGCGAAATTTGCAGAATGCCAGTAAACTCTGGAGGTCAGAGAGCAGCAGAAGAGAAGGAGAGTCAAGGTGAGTCATGACTGCAGAGCATCACCTGGGGGATGTCACTCACCTGCTATCCTCCCAATCGGCATCGTGTGGTCCCCCGGGGGGGACACCGACACCATGATGTGGTTCATGTAAGCGAACTCTTCTCGGTGGGACAGGTTGATTGGCTTGACTTCCCTGTGCAGCCCGTCCTCAGAAAACCGGGGCGGTTTGAAATCGGAGTGCCGGGGGTTCAGTATCAAAGGATGCATGATAGGGCTGGGCATCAGCTGGATGACCCTGGTGTTCTCCTGGCGGGGGCTGGGGGGCTTTTGGAGCGCTTCAGAAGGAGGTGGGTAGTGGTTGTTTTCTACTGGGGACACCGAGAGAGGGTAAGGCTCTTGCTGGCTGTTGTCGTGCTGATGCCTCGTTCCTGGCGCCCTGTCGGCCGGGGAGAGGCGACGGAGAGTGCTGTCCATGGGGGACTTGAGCGGCCGCTGATCGGGGTCTGGCGACGGACGGTGGTTGTTGGTGAGGGGCGATCTGGTACGGTGCAACAGTTCAATGGTGGGGGGGTTGTGGTGGGCTGATTCTGTGGATGGTCTTGAAGGTCTCTGGACAAAGCTATCTGTGGAGGAAAAAAAAAAAAATCCTGAAAATACAGATTGTCTGCATTGTGATCGAGGTGTGTAGGATCTAACTCTTCAACTCCTAGCCAGGCTTACTGGGTACTGCTGTCAGCTTGGAAGTGCTGACCTACAGATGCCCAGAAAAACACCCTGTCAGTGCAGAGTTACTACTCCACATAATGAAATCAGAGCTGTGAAACAATCTCCTTCCACCCCCGTGTATCAACAGCTCCCGGAGAAACATGTCAAGAGAAACCCCATTTCGAGAAGCTGACCGGTACAAATGTGAAGAGTAAAATCTGATTTAGCTGCACCAACTAACCCTGTTTCTGTGCAAATACTTTGACACTTATCTCCTGCCATTCACGTCTCTATGTGTGGTTCCTGTTACTGTTTCACTCTTTGTGAAACACTAGCTAAATTTTATCCCTGCCTTCATTTTAAGAGCATGTAACATCTCCATAAGGATGTTTTCATCTCCTTTTGTTTAGTCTGTGCTGGCTACTGATGGTTTGTCACCATAAGCACTCTCACGTCTTCACAGCAGGAGGACTTCTGGCATCACATTTGCATAAGCACACTCCCCCAGCTATGATGCTTAACAGCAGGGGGGAGATAAATCACAGCTCTAGGTCAGCGTCTTTATACACTAACAATCCTCTCACAACATTAAAAATGTTTGCCAGTGCAAACTTTCAGGTTTAAGGCCATCAATTTTGAGTTGGGAAATTACTGACAAAGAGGAAAACACCCCTGGAGCGCAGTGATTAACAGGTCTTTATCCGAAAAGCAAAGATCAGATTTCAGTGCCGTTTGCTGAAAGCCTCGGATGACAACAGAAGAACACGTGTCCAAAACTCAAACAAGCAGCTGCTCATTTGTGGCTGCTGTGGTTTGTTCACTCCGTTTTCTCTGATGCTTTAGTTCTCCTGTCAAGGCAGTGATACCCCCACAGTGAGGACCCCAGGGCTCCAACTGCCCCGGAACCCAGGCAGGGGTTGGGAAAGGGAAAGGTGTGAACAGGAAAAGCTCAGGTCCTGAGAAAATGTGGTGCCAGGCAGTGACACAGCACCAACCCTTCTCCCTACTCAGCAGTCTAAAGTGCTAAAATCTACAGGAGAACCTGAGATGTGAGGCTGAACCTACATTGCTGCAGAACACTTCCTGCACAGACTTGTGGTCCCAGACAAGAAAAATGCGTTTGTTGAGCTATTTAAGACATTCAGAATGAAACAGCTGGAGAACATGAAACTTCAGAACTATATATTGTTGTTTAAACACATTCTTAAATACAATCTGGCCAGCTAATGTGGAATAGCCAAAATGAAATGAAAGAAGATCAAAGAGGAATTAATTTACAACCGTACCTACTTCAGTGACTGTCTTTTCCTAAAGTCTCCTTTCTTTGCCACAACAGAAAGAAAACCAACCCCCAAAATTTTATTCAGCAGCCTATCTTCTACAGATAGCAGTAAGAGGAAAATCCACAAATGGATACACACTAGAGGTTCACTTTCCACAAGATCCTTCTCTTTAAACACTTAACAAAGGAATCACCTTATGGTCAAAATGCTGTTTGTCAAAACAATTCCAACGCAGCTCCGAGCAGTTCCACTGCCACGAATGACCCTGAGCAGAACAAAACCCCCATCCTTCATTTCTTGGCACATCTGATGACTGTAAGTTGAGCACATGGGGTATATAATTTCATGGAGAACTAGATTCACTCATCACTCAGAGTGAGCAACACTTCTCTTTGAAGAGAAAGCTGTGAAAGCAAATTCACCTCCCAGGAGATTTGCTGACCTATCTGATCCACACAGGAATGGGGTGGGGCTGCACTTGCTCTGGGAAGGAGCAATTGCTGGCATGACAATCCCAAGGACTGGCACTCTTTGCTCACCCACAGAAGTGCAGGGAATGACAGGGCATCCCATCAAATGGCTCAGAGCTCCATCAGAGGGACCCCTGGAGATGTAGGGAATTCACTTTCCACTGGTCATCCCTACAGAGACAGAGCCGATTCCAAGGCACTGCTAATGCATCCTGGAGATAATTCTGAACTGCAATTCATTTCAAACAGCCAAACCCCCTTTGTTTAAGCCTAGTAAAAAGCCACTGTGTGTAAATGAAAGCATTTAGAAGCAGGATCATAAGTGTAATCTATTAGAAAATAGGCAAAAAGAAAGTGGAAAAGATCACTGGAGTGAGGAGGGATTCTAAAAGAAATTTTGTGTCAAGGTAAGACCTGTCCCTTCTGTCACAGTTGGTGAGTTAGCCAGGGTTAAGTTCTGCTCCTCACAGTATTCTTTTTTTTAACTAAGTTGCAATTTGCTGAAGGAAAATTAAAACTTAATTGTGCAAGTTTTTCCCAAGTGACTCTGTGAAACAGGAAGAAGTAATGTCAAAACACATAAATAAATGAATTCAAATAGAGATTTTTTGATTGCTCAGCCTTGTGACAGCAGGCTGTAGTTTCTTTTTTGCTTGTTCTGAAGTTCCTCTCACAGCAAACCAAGAACTAATTTTTGTCATTATAAAGAGAAGTTTCAAGTAATAGCACAGAGTTCTCTAAGCAAAAGCAGTGGCACTATCAGCAGCCAGAGTGTTGTAAGAAAGAAATCAAAGTTGTTTCTTAATCACTACATTATAAAGGGCTTATGTTTTAAGTGATACACTTCAAAGGCCAACTCATCACCCCTGTGAAATCCTCTCTAGTGAAAGTTGCTTTAATTTACACAGCTACGTAGAAACACTTTGGAGTGTCCTTATTCCACCTGCTGCTGTCCTGTTCCTGGTTTAATTTTGGAGTTTTGCTGGTGCCATTTGATTCTGGCAAGGTCTGACAGCAGTAGCCCTGAATCCTTCCTTGCAATCCCCATGCTGAATCTTCAAATAGATGCACATCAAATAGAATCAGCACATCTTTTACCCAGTTAGCACAGACTAGGGCGACATCCTAACTCACTCATGTTCTCTTCTGTTTACTTACAAAAGGAGTTACACTCCTTTTTCCTTTATTTTTTTTTTAATTGAAGAAGTGAATTCTGCCTGATGCTTTGAAAAGGCCTCTGAAGAGGCCCAGGCTTTATATTTTTCTGTTATTTACCCAACAAACCCAAGAAGTGCTTTAGTGTGTGCATTTTTAAAGAAAATGAAACCTCCATTTTCCATTGAAAGCAGCAGAATTACAATTTGATCTGCACAAATAACAAGTGGAAGAAGCCCAAGTATGCAATTCCACAAACCTAACTATTCTTTCTTCATCACCTCTGGTGTGTGTGGATACTACCAGACCTAAGCAAGTAATTCTGATTGTAAAATTGAGAGAAAACCTGCAGGAACCCCATTCTCTCAGTATGAGTTGCTCACCCAGCCCAAAAGCTGAGCCACACGATGGGCTCAGTTCTAAGAACTCTGGCACGATGTTCAGATTGCCAGCCAGAGTGACTTTGAGGTAGGGATCCCTCCCTAAGACCGCCTTCCTTCTTGCTCTGCAAACAACTGCATTTACTGCATCTCCAGGATACCAGAAGTCCATGCAGCAACTCTGTCTGCCTCACTGGGTGAGAGGAAAAATGAATCAATAAAACTTTCTGCTTTTTCACCTGTATCTGGCATAGCTTTTTGAACAGGCTCTGGAAAGAGAACAAAATAATAGGAGATAATAAACACTGGAGAACGTGCAGTTCACTCAGTAGAACACTCGATTGTTCTAAAGCTATGCACACAAAGGGAGGAGAGCAGCTTTATTTAAGTAACACTGAAGCAAGAAAATTGCTGAATTCCTCACAGCCTTACCCTACTCCGGTAAGAATGAGACAGAGTTACCTTCCTCATGATTCTGGTGTAATGTGACCTCTGGCTGAGAATGGATGGAGTTCCCAGGGTGGAAGAAAGGCGTGAAGAGCATCCGAGCTTTCCTTTGCTTCAGGATCTGCTGCAGGAGTTCATACAAAACATCACCTGAAAGATGAACAGCCAGAAAAAGCAAACCAGAATGTCCATAAGTGATGAGAAGACTCCTTTAGCCATCTAAAGCACGGACTCGTGCCTCCTGGGTGCTGTTTGCAGCCCCAGAAACGCTTGCAGTAAAATCCTGATTTTTAGTTCTGCCTGCTCTCTTCTGTTTGTCACTGCTCATATTTCAGGAGAGCAGGTTGCAGCAATACCACATTAACTGAAAAGGAATTTGGGGTTTCACTTAAGAAAACAGATTTTCTGGGAAAGTTTTCTCAAGCATGTGGTTTGTTTTTTTTTTTTAGCAGTTGTTTCTCCGAGATTATAAGCTGTGCATCATATGCCTCTTGTCTCTATAAACTGCCAATATTCTATTTGTGGGCAAGTGTAGTTTCTCAGTGTGAAACAGTTAAAGCCACGTTGCTTTCCAGAGTTGGGCTTCCTTTATTTTTAACATCTTGGCTGCTTTTACTGCCTCAGCAGTGACTTTAGGGCGTTTTTAAAGGGTGATTGCAACACCTGAAAACTCAATTAGAAACAAAGCCTCAAGAGCCCAGTAACATGACAGTCTAAAACGTGATTTTATCACATACTTTTCATAACTGAATACAACAGTGGCATAATCATAACCAGTGCTGTAACACTCCAAGCAATGAGATAGCAAATTTTTACCTCTTTGATTTGGCCTGACAGGCTAATGAAAATGTCCATAAAGGTGTCTGTCTTTTTTCTTTTTTTTTTTACCTAACAAAACAGTTACACACTGCAGTGTGGGCAGTGGGTGAGGTTCTCTTGGTTTAACCCTGAGTGGAAACAACACAATTTTCATTTAGCTTCAGTCTTGTTAAACTTAATGCCTCTGTGGCAACCATTATTTCACAGTTCTTAAATTTCACAGACAGTTAATTTCTGGGAAATACTGTGGTAATGTCCTACCTACAGTCATCTAAATTTTTAAGGACTTACTTCAGATATCCTCTAAAAGGTTTTATTATCAAGGTTTATTATGGGGAACACACGGAGAGAAGGAAGACAGAAAATGCAAGGGAGAGGAGGCCTTTATTTTGGCTATTTCATCCCAAATTTGGGTAAATAACTGCTTAAGCTTCTGCATAAAGTCAAACTTTCCAAGTCACAGGCTCTTCTCTGGGAACACTTTATTTCCAGCCTACAAACATTTTTAATCCTGCTCACAAAGGGGAATTTACCTTCAGAACTTCCAGGCAGGAAGGGCAGTAAGGGGAATTGCAGACAACATACCTACAGGTATCCCTTGCAGTCCTGGCCCACATCCCTGCTTTCAACATTCCTTTTGCTTTAAAAGCAGGGCTAATTTTTTAAGAAAATGATTCCAAGTGATGCACCAGAATTAAGAAAAAAAAAAGAGACATTTCTTGGCATCAGTTCTCACTGACAACAGGTGCTCATGTCTGGCCTCTTCTTCCATACAGAATAAGCACGTGCTTTAAGAACTTCATATACACTGCACATAATCACCAATTTGTGAGGCAGATTCTGCAGGAGGATGGTTGGGGAGAGTAGCCAAGCAGGCTGGAGCAGAATTACTGCCACAGTTTGATTATCAGCTGGATCCAAGCAGCACCAGCTGCACTTCAGCACCCAGCGAGCCTTGCACTGGAACCTCCTCACAGCAGTTCTGTCATCTCTTGGTCAAAGCTCTTTAATCACCTGTGGTGATTGAATTGTACAAGCCTTTGTATTTCACAGGAGTACCTTGTATGGTCACAAAACAAAGCTCATAACTCATATTTAGTTAAACACCCCTGACAAAGGAGGGCAGACGCTCACTGTGACTGCAAAACTGGAGCAGACAGACCGCAGGGGACAGAAATACAGGCAGGCAACAGGCACATTTCTAAATCTTCTCAGTGAGTAAGTGAAGACATAATTTGAGCAGTAGGCAGACTGATTCACACACCTGTCTGTGCTGTGCCTTGGGCTGGATTCCAGCACATGAGAGAATGTGGCAGAGTAAAGCAAAACCCACAGGGGCTGTTAAATAGAGGCAAAGTCCCCGAGGGAGGAGTTTTGCAGTCGCTTTTAGCAGCACCTCAGCCAAGCCAACTGTGAGGCAAAATGCTAATACGGGCTGCTTAAAGATCAACTCGATTAACTTGGGTCTGTGAACGGATAAACCTCTACAGGGAAGAGCTGGAAGTCACAAAATGCTGCCAGAGGAGCTTGCTTTCTGAGAGCTCTGCAGGGAGTTTCACCTAATAAACAGGTTGGAGGTTTGGATTTGAACTCAAACATGCTGACAACTCAGGTGTATCAGGATTTAATTTCCTCTGACTCCCCTCCCTTTCCCAGTCTACTCCCATAAAGGTGACCGTTTCCTCCTGGGACCCTCTTCAGCTTCTGCTGCAGCTTCCTCTGTGTTTTCAGTCACAGCTCCCGTGAAGGATTCTCACCCGAATGATAAAGAATCCTCACCTGAATGAGGAGACCTGTACCGGAAGTCCTCTTTGGTCAGGAGCAGCAGGGCCTTGCCGTTCATCTCGAAGGTGCTGCTGTCGATGGGCCTCAAGGAGAACTCCTTCTCTGCCCACCGCAGCCACTGGGCCACATCGTCCCTGCTCCAGTAAATGGGCTGCAAACCTGAGGCAGGAGAGACAGTCACTGTTAGCAAACTGAGGCAGGGATGTGGGGGAGCATCAGTGAATCCCCCAAGGCTCAGAGGGAAGGGTAGGAGAGGAGTGTCATATCGATGCAGAATTACTGTAAAATGTGAAATGCTTCCTTAGCTTAGGCACCCTGGTTTATCTGTGACATACTGTGAAACAAGAACTGCCCCAGCATCCTGAAAAAAAGCTCCTAGGATATTATTCCATTTCAGATTTCCACCGTGCAGTGGGGTTTTCCTTCTGCCCCTTCTGATGTGCAGAGCAGGCAAAGTCCTGGGCCCCATCCATCCTTGGCATGTATCCCTTCATGGAAGGGAGGCGTGCTCTCTCTCCACACCCCTTGTGAATTCACGGATAAAAAATAACCAGAAGCTGTCAGGTGCAGAAGAGCTGTGGCTGGGGTCTGCAAGGAAGGGCTGCTCACCCAGCCTCTGTAACTGTGTGAGCCATCATCAGTGTGTGTGTGGTTGAGAGAGGTGTGTTCAGGCAGGCCCACTGCTCCTCTATTCCCACACTGCAGAGACTGTGGCACCTTTAGCACTGTGTCTCCTCTATAAATATAAAATGTAACCAATGTAACTTTGTCCACAGAAGGGGATATATTATTTCATGGTAAAACAGCAGGGATATCTATGGCTTTGGGCACAGATTTTCCAGGGTGCCAAGGAGAATCTGGCACTCCCTTTCTCCCAGCCAGCTCATACAGCAGATAGAGCCTGAGCTACTGTGTTTACTCACAGGGGCCCAACCAAGTTACAATCAAACTCACAGACATCTTGCCTGCCACCTTTATTGGGCCCAGGCAGAGAGGCTTTGCAGGTAAGACAATTCAATATCTGTTCCACAGACAAATTTAAATAGCTTCCTTCCCCTGAGAGAAGGAAACTACCCAAGTGGAGAGATTATCTCCAATCCACTGGGTGATAAAAGCTTTTTTGGTTTTTTTTTTTTTCTTTCTCCTGGCGAGATGACTCATTGTTTGACTTGCTACAAAGCTTACCCACTGTGCACAGGAACATAAAATTTGCTGTGTATCTGCTCAGATCTGGGGTACACAGGCTCTGGCAGGAGCCAGTACCTTATGCTTCAGAGGAAGATGAACCTCCCTTCCTTGTATTGCACCTGGCTGATTGTTTGCTGCACGTGGGAAGAGATTTCCTTCCTGGCACACCATTCTCTGAGATCTGATTACCCTCTTCCTAGCAGGCACTAAAAGAAACCTGGGAGAGCTGTACCATTCCTGTTTTGATTTGGTTTTCACTTCTTTAACAGATAAGGCAACTCTTTTTTTTCTGTTTTAGCAAGAGGTAACATGCAGTGAATTGCGTTCTGCTGCTATGCCAGATTCCCAAACAATGGCTTTGGAAAGTCCCAGGATCACAGCTGCATACAGAGCTGAACCTCTGTCAGAAAAGGAATTGAGATCGTGCCTGAGAAAGGATCAGAGCTGACCTAAGGAAGGGACCTCTGCATGGCAGTAGCAAGAATTTCCTCTGGCTTTCAGCTGCACTCTATTATGTGCCACACAGAAACAAGGAGTAGCAGTTATTTATTTTTGAAGTATTTAAATTCTATTCCCCCTATGAACTAGGGTCTGCTTATTTGGGGCAGAGTTTTCTGTAGGACCTTTCTTTTTGAAGAGCCTGGACCGAGATGAGGTGCAGATTTGCTCAGAGACATGGAAACCACCATCTGAAATCCCCAAATGAGGTTCATCTTTTGCTGAATACAGAGCTATTCCTGCAGAAAATGCACTCCAGACCTCAGATGGATGCCGGGCAGCATGCACACTGACTGCAGCTAAAAGAGAAAGAAGTAAGGCATGGTGCAGCCAGACTACAACATAAAAAAAAGGGGTTTAAAAGACCATCTGAGGAGTGCTTGAAATGCTCTTGTGTGGTTTCTTTTCCCCCCTTCTTTGCCATGCCATGCAAGTACTAAACTGCCCAAAGGAGAACTGTGGGGTGGAAATCTCACCAGGCTTCTGACGAAGGCATGAAACAGAAGAAAACATGACTGGGAAAATGAGGCTGACAAGGACAGAGTTGTACGGTAACTTCACATGAGGTGTGTGCTCCCTTGTATTTAACAAGGTAATAAATAAACCACTCCCTCTCCAAACACGGATCAACCTGACCTAGCACTACTGGCTGGAAATTACCAACAATCAGCAGGCAGCCAGTCTAATTCAGTGTGGCTATCGCTAAAATGAGTGGGTGGATGAGCCATATCTCCCTCTCTCTCTCTCCATCCGTGATGTGACACCATAATTAAATACTTACACTGTGTGGCAGGCATAAGGTGCTATAAAATGAGTTAACTGCTTTTTCCTGGATGGATTGCTTTTTTCTCCTGTTTCCCTCCCTTCCTGCACTGCTGCTTTCCTGGGAAGTTAGTTTCTCTCAAAAACACAACCCCCCAGCTGCATGCCCATTTGTTTGGTGAGGCTGAAGCAGTTCAGTCACAGGAGGCTTTTCTAGGGCTGCAACACCGGTGTTGCTAAAGGTGCTCCAGAAACTGCCATTCAAAAAAGGATTCTGTCCTGTGCAGTACAGCATCTGCTAAACTTGTACACCACCTTCTTGGGCCTCTCTTAGAAACAACTACTTGGTTTTGTGAAAACAAGGTCATGAGAGGGTTGGCTTTGCAGCTGAAGGGATTTTCCAGCACAGTGTACGTTGCTATCAGTAGGTCCTGAAAATGCAAATTTCCTGTGCTGTCCATAAAAGAAAACTTAATCCCGCTCACTCTGTTTTTCTCCTTTGGATGCTGCTTCTTATTTTCCCCTCTCCATCTTTTCTTTTAGTCTCGTGCACACAGCGGAGAAAAATGGGCTCAATTTTTATCTCTCTAGCTTTGTTGTCTGCAAAAGCTCACAGCAGTGCCTTTAACTAACAAAGAGATTCACCAAGCAGAATGAAGTGGGGAAAAGAGCTCTGCAAAACGAGGGCAGAGTTTTGCCTGATGAACTGACTGCTGAAATCAGTGAGAAGGTTCTGCTGCTTTCAGCAGGTGCAGATCAGACCCAGGGGAAGGTGCCTTTCTCCCAGCCCTGCCGTCTGTGTGGCCAGTGCTGCCAAGGGCTCCACAATGTGAATTCTGACCTGAGAGTCAGAGCTGTCCCTGCTCCCACCTCTGGCATTGCTCTGCTGGTTGATAACTGGCAAGCATTCCCAACTGTGGCCTCCTTATCTGGATAGTGTAAAAATAAACAACACAACACCTTCTTGAACTCAGCAGCTGAAAGCAGGTTAGACAAAGTGCATCTTCTATCACCTGTTACACGAGCTACCTTGAAAAGGGTGGGGAGGATCAATTCTCGTGCTGCAGGGCACATCTGGAGCGCAGAAAAAATTCACACCTCATTCCTTTCTATTCCCAAGCAGCAAACCCAAGCACAGTGGAGAGGGGCTGATGAGGTAATTTCCACTCTGAAGTAGCCAGTGAAGGTGTTTAGCACTTAACACCAAGAGACAGAGGCATGGACAAGGTGAGTGCTCTGCTCACCTGGTATAACCCTCTGCACACTGAACTGCACAGCCAGCAGTGTTTGCATCTGACCACAGACTTCTGGTGGGGTTACAGCTTTGGGTTTTGAAGAGATGTAGCCAACCTGGAACCTCACAAAGTGCTCACACTCAGCATCTCCTTCTCTGGTTGGGCAGACAAAGTGTGTATTTTACACTATGAGTTGCTGTGTACAGTGCACGTAACAGATACATCTAAAATGTGAACTGTAATGCACCACAGGCTGCTTTCACCTTGACTCACTTTGGAACAATCTGAAGGCACAAATCCAGTGCAAAATGTGATGTACAGTGCCACTGAGAGCTGCTGCTCCCTTTCAGTTTCGGTATGAGGACACAGCTGTGAGGGCATCAGCATGCATGAGGGAAGCATGCTGACTCACAGTAAATTTTGTCTGATTTTTTTGTTCCTCCTCAGCGAGGCTCTCCACCCCTAGGATGATGATACGAGAAGGGAGTAAAGACAGACCTCTCATTTATCCCTGCTTTCTGCAGGGCAGACAGAATTGTTTGCTCTCCCACGCCAAAAACTACTTAGCACGGTTGGGCAAACAGCAAAAGGGACGGTGTATGCAGATCAGCAGCTGGTCCCTGAATGCCCAGGCACAGATGCATCATCACTGGCAGCACCAAGGAGGCCACAGCTCTGTCCACAGCACAGCACTTTGAGCTGCTGGTGGGAAAATGACGAGGGAGAAGTTCAGACCTGAAAGTCTGCTGCCAACTGACTCTGTAGGAACTGATGATCTCTTCTCTGTTACTGATGAGCAAAGTTTTTCCATGGCCCCAGAAAGCATAATATGGGGCTCTGACTACCATGGTGTATGTCAAGCAGGAGAGGGGCAAGAGGTTGTGTTTTTCTCTTCATTTCTGTGTAAAGGTAACACAGTCTTAAAAAGAAAAACCCCATATGATTAGATTTAAATCCTTCTCCCAGAGCACCTTCCCTTCCTCTCTCCCACCTTTCTTTGAAAAACTGGACTCCCAAAATGCAAAGAGGTGCCATGGGGCTTTGCCAGTTAACATCTGAAATGCTTTTAAAGTGCAAAATGCTGCACAGCTCCTTCAGATGGCTGTGGTTCAATATTCCCGTGGTGCTGGGTCTGCCTTGACCACTTGCTCTTTCCAGCAGGTGCCACGGGGCCCAGGCACTGCAGAAGCAGCAGCTATTTATTCACTGCTGGCCTTGTGCTGTACACAGAGCTGGCTCTGCAGTGTCAAGGTCCAGAGATAAGCAAAGACAGAGAAAATGAAGAGAAGGTTAATCCTGGCTAATCCTCAGAGAGAATTATTTGGGAAGTGAGTACAAACTGGTGAAAGGGAAATGCATGGCAGTACCGGGAAATGCTCCTGTACAGGTCTTGTTGAGGAACAAATTACTGGATAGGGAACAGAGGAGTTGTGTGATGGACAGGAAGAGAGACCATAAGTAAGGCTTGCATGTCCTTTAAAAAGGTCTGAGACTGCCTGTAACCACCATGAAAAGGCTTTGGAAGCCTCCTGCACTGCTAGGAACAGCTTTTTCAGTAGTTATCTGAAATAAAAGACATAAGCTTATTTCTCCTGCTGAACAGGGTGTTAGAGGTGAAACAAAAATGCTCTGTGCTTGCTCCCATGTGTGCAGACAACTGCAGAAGCAAAGTGAAGCTCTGTGCTGGGTTCCTGCCATGCTGACTTTGCTGCTGTGGTGCCCTGTGACCCATCCCTTCCCCTTTCACTGTGCACAGGCCCTGCAAAGCTGACCCCTTAAGGCTTCAGGCTCATAAAATAAATAAAACTGCTTTCCTAATGCAGCCATTGGAAAGTCTGTAAGAAACATATTGATTGGAAAATGCTCGATTAGAATGATCAAGCTCTGAGCTCTCACACAGGGAAATAAATCTTTCCAATGGCCCACACCCCGTGCCAAGCTCAGCTTCCTGGAAGCAACTACGGCCCTTTCTGGAACTGAAAATCCCATCTTCCATCACCTGCTGACATTACACATGGTTTGCATTTGCTGATCAAATGCACAGGAGTGACTTTAAACGAGCTTGCTGGGCTGGGACAGCTCACCGATTAATGATGGCAGATGAAGTCACCTGCACAAAACCCTCAAAAATCTGAAGTCTGTGTAAATAGGAAAGGAGGGGAGGAAAGGCCACACACTACATAATTTAAAATGAAAAACATATTCTTTCTGACTCTCTAGCCAAACCCTTTTCATTGCAGAGACATTTCAGTAACTGAAGTACCTCTGTCAGACAAAATTACTCAGCTGTGTTTGAGATCCCCCTACCCCAGCAAGTCAGAAAAGTCCCTGAACACTGCTGATCAATTCCTGAAGTCCTTGGAGTTGTACCTGATGTCAGAATAAAGCCTCCAGTGCAACCCCAGTGAATTTCTTCTCACTGAGATTGGTATTTGACCTACAGCCTACAGTTCCCCTTCTGCTTCCCCTGGATCTGACAGAGCTGGCCTATGGAATGAGTGGATGTTAGGATGGAGCCCTCCATCCTCTCTGAGCTGCCCCGTTTTGGGATCAGTCAGAAACACAAAATGTTACAATGCTGGAGCAGCCTACCTGCTGCTGACAGGCAGCCTGTGGCCTGATAAAGGAATACACCCAGGACAGGTGTATTTATCCAGACAAACCAGTCTGGATAATGGTGCTGCTGTGTTTGTTGAAGTGGCCAGGGTTTGAGCAACTCATCATTGTTTCAAATCAATCTGTCTTAATCCAGGTCAAATAATCAGGTCTAAATAAACATTCTGTATGGTTTTTCTGTATTGGTTATGGCCACTGCTGATACTTACTGTCAGTAATGCTTGCACATTTACATTACACAGTACCTTTCAACTGCAAACGGATCAGATTGTTATACCTGTTTGACAGATGTGAAGAACAAAGTCATTGAATGCCTGCCCATGCACTAAATCTCTTATAAGAGGGATCAAATTCAGGAACTCTACTCTGCTCCTCTTCACAACTCGCCAAATGCAGAGCATCTTTACATTCTTAACACCTCCTTTTCCTTCCTGCTCTCTGTATCAATTATTTGGTGCATCCTGGCAACACTGATGTTAAGGTAAACAACCCAACTCCATATTAGAACACACTGTCAATGTGTGCTGGTTTTTGTTTTTTTTCCTTTTAACCCAATATGGCCTTGCTCCCTGGCTGGAGTGTTAAAGATTTGTAAGTAATTAGAAATAAACTGATCTCAGTAGCCTTGACCTACAAATGGTTTTATTTAAGTCTTTAGCCTGCTGCTTAATTGTTGTACAGATTATCACAGTACACAGCACTAATACTGGTGATGGAACTGAAAGCTCAGGTTTTAGGCACCTGATCAACACTCCTGAAAGATGTGGAAAAACTGAAGAAACAGCTGCTAGCTGCAGTGAATACACCTGCCTAAAATTGAGATGGCTACTTTCAGCAGTTTATCACTTTAACCTGCCATCAGCTACGTCCCCTCAGTCTTCCAGCGGCTGCAAACTTAGAGAGATCCTACCATTTTGGAAGAGAGAGATCAGTAAATCCTTTTTGTGCAGCTGAATCAAGTGGAAAGTTTCGAAATCTCAGTTTCACATATCCACAAAACACCCCCAACAACTGCAAGACACTGCAATCCTCCGTATTAAGAAGCTGCCTTTTTTCTTACAAGGAAATTTTGCTCTCAAGAGGCTCGCATCCTGAAGAAGCTGGGTCCCTTTCCAACAAGGAATTTTGGCTGGGACTCCGTTTCCTAACTCAGCTGTGACTGTGAGAGCTGGGGAGGGGGGAGAATGTACACAAGGAGCGTGTTTTCCAGGCTGTTTCCAGGGAATGTGAGGCCAGCCCTGCTGCAGAACAGTCTATGCCATAACAGCGAGATGCTGTCTGTTGGCTTCCTCTGCACTGGGGCTCCAGCTCGTGAGCTGCACCTGCACCTGCAGATTTTGGCAGCACAGCCACAATCACGGCTCACTTTGCCTGTAAGCAAATCACTGCAGACAAAAAATTTACCAAATGCAGATGGCAAAAGTGTGGCATCCTTCTACTGGAGCTGGTTTGGTTTTGGAGCTCCTGTTCATGCACGCTTTCTCCTTCAGAGCCCTAAGGCAGGAGGGCTACATCAGCCCGCTTCAACCCACCAGTACACCAGTTCTCCTGTGCTTGATGTGAAGATTTGCCTTCAGGTGACATTAAATATTAAATTACTGATGGAAATGGTGCAAATTGCGACTTTGCAGACTGTATAGGGTGCTTAGTTCTGATCCACATCTTCCGAGGTAAAAGCCCACTCTCAGAATGCTGCAGACATCTCTTGTTCCCAAGATGCTGCGAACCAGAGTCCTGACATGATTAAAAACTCCAGATTTAGCTCCATTTCTTGATGGTTCCTTAATGAACCAAATCCCTGCAGCTCTTACAAACTGTCAGCAATTCCTCCAAGCACACACACTGCTGTTCTAGAGGAAGGTCAAGTGCTTACAACAACAGCTTTAGATGCTGGGGGGTCTTTTTCCACATTTGGGGGACAAAGGACAGCGAGGTGGACTCCAAACTGCACTACAACACATCACCCATGCAGGAGCAGTAACTGCATCCCATTTGCAGGGAACCCTTCAGCTCTCCAGTGCAACCTGTGCACAGAGAGGCCTCTTGTACCGAGGTACTTGTGCTTGAAATACATTGATAATGAGAACAAATTAAGAGCGTGCTCTCTGATTATCGGATGATAAATTATCGTGATTATCTTTGCTGCAGCCTTGAGAGTTGCTTCCTCTCCAGCATTTAACTCCTGCTTGCTCTGAAGCAAGTCAGCACACACACTAACTTCTCATACTGGGTGCCCCCCCCCCCAAAAAAAAATGGCTTATTATTTCTATGCAAGTCACATGAAGTTGGGGCACTACTGCTCCTATTCAGAACCACTTGAAAATACCGTTCAAGTAATAATAAATTACATTGATTAATTGGTACAGCATGCAAAATGGTGTCTGATCCTTGTCAGGTTGTGGCTAGGATGTTGTGCTGCGTGTCTCAAAGACATGTGGCACTTCTGGCAGGGAGGTGGCAAATTGCAAAAAGAGTAAGAGGTGTGGATATGGTGACAGAGAAGGGAGAAAATGCTTCAGCTAGTATTGTTATAGAACATGCCATGCCACTGGAAAATAATGCATGCTGCCATATTACTTGAGTTTAATCCTGGTGATGTCACTGAGAAAAGCTTGCTTCCAGGGCTGGAAAAATTACTGCCATGTCAACAGAGGCAAATAATTTACCTACACAGTTCCAGTAAAGGGTCGAGCTTTGAATGAAAAGGAAAACAAATGGATGAGATAAATCACAAGGAGGTTCTTTCCCATCCTGCCTTTTGGGTTTCTTGCCATGCTAAAGGTAAAAACTCAGACAATGATGGTGAAATCAGGAAAGCTACAGAGTAATTTCTCTTCCATTCCTCCAAGGCTTTCAAGACCTGCTCGATTTACAAACTCCAAACCAGTTTTCCTTCATTCTTTTGTATCGTAACTTCCAAATCAGCTCCAATTTTTGCTCTCCTGGGAAGACTGACTCACAACCGACTTGCAAAAGCTGTAATGTTATTTTTTTAAATCCACCATTTGGACCTACTGCTCTTGTGCCCGGACTTGTCTGAAGTTGAGCCCCTCTGATGCAATCTATCCTACGAGGAAACACTTTCTGGATATCCTCTCTTTGGTGTCACAAACAGATACCCACCAAAGCTGTTTTTGCCAACCCTAGCAGCAACAGCAATTTTTGGAAATGACAGCAGGGAGCAGAGTGAGCAGAAAGACAGACTGGAGAAGTAAAGACTGTAGGAAGCAAACCTGAACATGAGGGAAGGACAGTGAGCCACGTTTTGTGCAGCAAAGATACCTTCTAACCTAACTTTTCAGGTTGCTTTAGCCTGTTTTTATAATTCTCACATGACAGAAATTACTGAGCTAACAGATGCACATCAGTTGCCATTCCCAGGTCTTTCCTTTCTTCTTAACAAGCTGCAAGTGCAAAACTACTTTTCTAAAATGCTTTCCTTGTTGATGTGATTTTGATTTGTTCTTTTCCCCCCACGTGACCGGGGTCAACTGGTTAGGACTGACAGCACGGTGCAGAAATGCAGACACGGGCACACTGTTAATTTGAGGAGTGGGAGAAGCCTTTCTTCAGCAATTTCACACAAAATGACATTAGGGAATGCAAAGCGCCAAGAATTTTTCCCGTGAAGCCCTTGGAAAAAAAAAATCTGCAAACTCTAGATGTCTCACACCACTCTGGCAGATAATAAACACACAGCATATGGGATCAGATGCTGTGTGTTCATGAAAACAGAGTGCTCCGTGTGTGACACCACCCAGAGCTTCTGAGGACGTGAATGCGATTCCAGAAAAGATTTTAAACCCTTGTTATTCAGGTGTTTGGATAACCAAACAATGGAAATGCAGAAAATGGCTTATTTGGGAGCTGCTTTATTCCTTAATAAAGTACAGTTCTGTCTCAAATCCAGGTCACTGATCAAGTTCATTTTTTTAATTTTTTTTTTTATTTTATTTTTTTTGCACAGCCTCCATCTCCCTGCAACACAAAGGATCTTCAGGGCCCAGAGCTCATGTTGGGTACTGGGGAATTCCTCTCCCTGCAGCTTCCCCAGTGGTCTGGTGGGTCCCACAGCCTGGGAGCACCAATCCTCATGAACACGTCATATTGACCATTAATTAACAAGTGACCAGTTAATGCCTGCTCAGGGTTTTTTTATCTGCAGTCCTAAGAGCTCTATGCAAGGCACTGAAAGGGAGAGAAAAATTGCTAAGAATGTCAGAAGGTTCATATTGCTAATTTCGACCCTAAAGCTTCCTTTTGTGCTAAATACCCAAACACATCATAAATCTTGAGACACTTTGGTGTTTGGCAAAGAGCTGTGTAAGATTAGGTGCTGCTTTCCCGAGTTTTCCTGTGGCTCAGCCAACTGTGAGAGTGCACTGAACCCCAAGAGAGAGAGCAGCACACCTTGACCAGGCAGGTCTTCTTTTCCTTTCTCTCTCCACTCCATCAGTTCTCAGGCATTTCTCCACGTGCCAGAGAAGCACTGTGAAAACCTTATCTGTAGTTAATCACAATATTCGTTCTATTATACGCTTACTGATTTATTTTTATTTCTTCTACAGAGCTGGTGTATGTTCTGGTAACTCTGTTCTTACTGTTCTAAACAGAAGTTTAAGCAATATTCATACCTGCATTGTCAAAATTGAGATAAATGGGAAACTGCAAAGCAAGCCTCATAAATAGTAGATTGAACACCAAAGTGCATCAATTTAAGTAAATACGACACTGAAGCAATAAACAAGACACTCAGAGCTGCATGGGTTAACCCACACTCCTGTGAGCAGTTCCATGATTTTGGTTGGATGTCTCACTGGAATAACTGCCCTGCAGGGAAGGAAAGGGCCAAAAAAGCTGATGATCTCTTTAATTTTTTGTTTTTTAAACACACATTCTTAACTTTGTGTGTGTGTGTCCTCAATTCCAGATTTTTTGCTCTGCAAAGGATTTTTGTCCAGAGAGTTTCCTTGGATTGTAATCTCTGTGCTGATCTCTTAAGAGGATGTGTTTGATTGGGGGTTTTTTCCCAAATCCCCAGCTAAACAAAACAGAAGCGATGCTGTAAGACCACGGATTTTGCCACAGGAGGCAGCATTTTGGTCTCCAAAGGCATTAATTGAGGGAAAAAGACAAAGCAAGAGTTCACAGCACTCAGGAGAACGGTGAGACCCGAACAAAGTTTGTTTGAATATGCAAAATCAGATCCACTGAAAAAACAAGGCTGAAGAAATTTGGAATATTTAAATGTTGGCATTGGATCAAGATACAACTTCCCTTTGGTGCTTTGGTTTCTTAACACCTCTTGTAAGATCGACTTTGAGTTCTGAGGTAAGACAGATTTTGGGGCAAGCAAAATTTTCAATAATTGTTAGGAGAATAGGTTTGATAAGCAGTTATAAAACTTCTTTTTTTTTCCAACAGAGAGTATTTTGGAATAACAGTTCAAATGCTACACTGCTGACCTCTTCTCAGAAGAATTTGTTTTAAAGACACTACTTTTACAGTATGAAAGTTTCCTGGCAGATAAGGTCTATTAATGACTTCACTTCTGAGCTTTACTATTTATATTTATATACAATATTTACAAATTAGGAGCATGATTAATCTGCCAGTTGGGTCATTTTTTGCAGCCTTCAGCTGCTTCACTTCACTAAAAATATTTAATAGCCACTCTGTAGTGAACTTGAGTTTTCCCAATACTTTATTACATTTACACAAAATATCACAAATTTCCTAGCATTATAAATTATTAACATGAAATTACAATTTTTTTTTAAAGGAAAAATACGAGTGATTTATCCTCAGCTAACCATGGCACACTGACTTAACAACTTTCTCCTGCAATTGCACTCTCTCCTGACAGAGGTTCACCCCCTGTCCTCTTTACCAGCATTTGGGGAAGTTATCCCTGAAGCCCCCACTGACTGTTCCCTTTTCCATCTTTTGGCCAAAAATTGCCATAGGTTCCTGGGATAAATCAATCAATGCAAGCAGCAAACCCCGTTGTGTAGGCAATATTTAGACAACAGATCACAAATGGAGGTGAATGCTACCAACAAGGAGGCTTAAGGAAAGTCACCAATAATGAGCAACTTTTGTGTGAGGAATTGTAAAAACTGCTGTGTGGCACAGATGAATTCAGCAGACAGCATGGAATGCTGACAGATTTTAGGGGCAGGGGGAAAAACCTGAAGATTTGAATGGGGCACTGCAGAAAGCAGAAGAGCAGAGGGTAGTTCAGTGAGAGGGAAGGTCAAAGGATGGTTTATGGGGCAGGCACACCCCTGGGCTGACAGAGGAGATGTCAGTAGGGTCACAAAGAAGCACTAGCAGCACAGCATTATCTCTGAGGGGAGTAGTTCCCCTGCCCTATCAACCCCAGGTCACTCAAGACAGTGGTTGCCTCTTCCTGCTGCCCTATCTCCCATGGCAGGAAGAGCCAGGTGACAGCGCTTTCCTCAACTGCTGCAGTTTGCAGGCTCCAATGTCTTCCTTATCTGCCCCTTGCAGCCTCTCCTCTGACAGGAAGCTTCCCCAGAATTTTCCATCACAGGAAATTTCCTGTGGGGAAGGAAGCACTTAGTGAGCAAACAAAGAGTTCCTTGGTACGAAAGAGAAGTGAACAGCTGTAAGAAAAAAGCCAAGTGCTGAAGCAGCCATTACCTAATAATGGGTTTGACACCCCCTGGCTCACAAATCCTCTCTTGTGTTGGATCTAATCGTGCTTTGGACGTACTGTTAGAAAGAAATACACGTCTCCAGACTGTCCAGTTTCCCTCTTTACAAAATCTGTGCTCTTGGTGTCTTTTTCCTTCTGTCCCCTACTCTTTCTGCCCTTTGAACTACACCAATTTCCTCCTATTATCCAGTTGTCTCTTCCCTTCCTTTTTACTGTAGCATTTCATGTTAGCATCCTGTGCCCTTCCTAATTTTTTTGTCTCCTCACTCCTCTCTTCAGAATCAGTCCCGCTGCCCCCCTGCAAGTGTCATTTCAGAGAGCAAAAAAATAAAGATGACTCAAAAAAGAAGGGCCTTCCATGCTGGAAATCTGGCAGCTAACACAAATTTCTGGCACCGTGCACGTGGGATATGTACCATTTTCTTCGTTTTTGAGAGTAATCCCACTCTGCTTTACCACAGTTTAAGCTGTGGAGTTTTTCAGGGTCTAGTTCAGGTCCTTCTCTTGGACTGTGTGGCTGCAAAAAGGCAGTGCTGATTATTTTCCACCCTCCCGGGGTTAACTGCAGCTGTGGTCGAGGGACTTGTGCCAAGAGACCCACAATGCCCTGCCCCACGGGAAGTTCTAAGATCTCTTCCTTCACAGGAAATTTCCTGTGGTCCAACAGACACTCCTCTTTGGCTTTTATCACTCACACACATTTGTTTTGGCAAATAGCTGTTCTTGGGAACAACCAGAAACGGAACGAAGCAAAAGCAAACACTGCCACAAAGAAAATTTAAAAAAAAAAAAAAGGCAGTTATGGTTAGAGTAACAAGCGTGGCCAAAGTAGATCCTGTCACAAGTGAAAATATGTGCTGCTGGAGCTGGCTTGTGAGGTTTTCTACCTTAAACATCATTCAGAAATAAAGCCTGATTGATATACAATGATGCAATGTTTTTTAAGGTTCCACACATAAGTTTTCTTTGCGTTTTAAAAGCAGTTTACTGAGGCATTTTCGTGGGAATGTGTTAGGTGGTAAGAAATGAATTCTGGATCTTTCCTCTCTCTGCAAACTTCATGTAATTGTGGCTCTAGTGCTGATCCTACCACATCATTATCAAGAAAGTTAAAGGAAGAAAATGCCTAAAAAGAAATGCTTTAGTTATATTTCACCAGACACACCCTCCTGTAAATCAGAGGCTCTCCAAATCCTAAATCATTGCTCAAAAACATAATAAAGTCAATATTTTGGAAAGGGAAGATATTTCAGTTTCAACCTTCCAAGTTCTTTAAGTTATTGAGCCCAGGAGACACCAGGTAAGATTTTCAGATGCCATTCCACACTTCAAAATAAAATAAGAGGTTGAAAAGACCCAACCTGATAAAGCACTGAGGCACTTTTGTCTCCCCTCACAGCTGACCCTGCTTTTGGCAGGAGGTTGGAGCAGAGACCTCCTAAGGTCCCTTCTAACAGGAATTATTCTGTGATCCTGAATCTCTCTGTAAATGCAACTCACCATCCTGTTAAGTCCTATTTTGCCACTTCTTGAAAGGAGAATTAGAGCTTACTGTTCCATCTGAAAAACCAGAAGTTTTGAATGAACTTCGGTGAAAAATAAAGGGAACAGATGATATCCTGTAAACAAGGTTTTCAAATCGTTTAGTGGATGCTTATGGTTCTAAACTGCTCTGAAAAAAAAAAAAAAAAAAAAAAGCTGTGTTTCTATGCCACCAACAGAAATGTTACATCCTAACAGCAAACATCAGGTTAGGTCAGTGAAGATTACCAGAGTGCAAACACGCAAGTTCAGAGCCCAAACTTTTCCTGATGTTTTGCAGGCGGTAAGGAGAAGTGTCGGAGTTAAAGCAGGAGGTATTTCCAAAAGATGTTTCCCATTTCCAAGAAGGCAGGGTGACAGCACAGATTAGACCACGACACCCATGACTGACAGTTCAGCACAGTTACAGTCAGTTTTACTGTTCACTTTTTGCCCTGAACGTCTAATTATGCCACAAAAGCTTTAGTGATCTATTTGTTACCAGTATACAATTGCACCATTTCCTGGAATATTTTGCTCTCTGGACCAGACAATTTGTTATACTGAAAGTGCCAATGTTACACCCTCTCCAGTAAAAGTCATTACTCTCACACATTCTGAAAAATCTGCCGTGGGCACTGTACAATCCAGAGAGAACCTGGAATTTGACACTCAGATGGTCTGTACATGTGCAAGTACCTGAGGTTAGTTTCCTCCTGGGGTTCCAAGACTTTCAGGGACATTTAGATGTGTATTAGGACTTCCCCCCCCCAATTACAGCTCTCTAAAAATGTGCCTGGCTTCTCACTATTTCCATTCTTCCAGCTTTCAGACACAATTTCCTCGCTGGCAGCTCCCTATCTTCCTCTCTCATTCTCAGACAGTGAGACATAAAAGCACTGAAATTTAAACACATGCTTTAAAACACACCCATCTGCAAGTAAAGCACAGAGAAAGGAAGAGAAATCCAGTGCAAAGCAGCAGAAGGTTGACTTTGGTTTCTGAAGCAGACACAGTGCACAGTGAAGGAGAAATACACCAGGTAGCTATGATGATGACTGGCTGTTTGTTCAACATCCACCTTTTACAATCCATGGTAGGCAGCAACAAATTTCTGCAGATCACCAGCAGCTGATGAAGGATATATATATATATATATATATACACACACACATTTAATGACCTAATTAATTCAATCAGCACAGCCAGGTGCAAACCAAGAACATGGATGTATTGGGTCCTGTTGTAAGAAGCTCTTCCAGAGTGGGGCACAGTAAAACCTGGGAGATTACAGCCTGCAACCACCAAAATGTGCCCTCCCAAGGAAAACACCAGGAAAATGGCCTGGTAGGAGGAAAATACTACAGCTTTTTCTCCTCTGCTTCTAACAGCATTTTGCTAAGGGCTTGGATGTGTTTCAGACTGAGGGAGCAGGAGAGGACAGACAGGTGAGTTTTGACAGCTGACCTGTACCCTAACCACAGCAAAACCTCAGCTCACTGCAGTGGCCTTCCCACAGTCCTAGGTGGGCTTAGGAGACACGCTTGTTTTAATTTTCCTTGGCATGATCTCAGCTTCCACAATTTTCGGATTAAAAGTAATATATTATAAAGCAGGGAGAGGAAATAATAAAGGCTCGGGGTTTTTTTTCAAGAGATGTGATACAGCCTCACTTGTCCTCTTTTTCTCCTTTAAAGTGGCACTGCCAGAATAAATAAATCCTACTTAAGTCCATCTCACATTCCAGTTTTCATCCTACCTGAAACTTGTTAGCCTTCAAGGAGCTGCACAAACAGTCGGATCAACAATAAACAAGGCAGAAGAACAAAAACCCAACTGTGTTCTTTTAACATCAGTTTTAAATCCAGCTGAATTTCTCAATCTGAATATCTGAACAGCTACTTTTGTCAATGGCATGGAATACTACCAAGGCTTTAATATTGCCTCTGTGCCAGGTATGGACAATTAGCATGTTGTCAAGCCCTTTGACTCCTTAAGCCTGTGAAAGTATGTCCAACAAACAATTTATTCATAAAAGAGACTTAACCTCTTAATGGTTGTTTGCTGAAGAGCATCTTGCTGTGTCGAAGAGAACTATGATGGTTGATGGCTGGAATCCTTGTACGTGTTTTGTCGTTATTGTTTTACTGATGATTAAAGTCCTAACCGTGAAGAAAATGCCGGGAGCTGAACTGACTGACAAAACGCTGAGCCTTTTAATTTTTAATTTGTTCAGCTGACAAGGGGATTTTTCTTGGCTTCCCTCCCCTTCTGATGCTGTACTCCCCAAGTTAAGCTTTCTCTATCACTTTCCATGACACTTCTGTGTCAGCAGCGAAGTGAGCGCTAAGGAGAGCACGAAGCACCAGTCAGCAACACAGTCACTGCCCTGCAGGCAGGATAGAGCCACTGTACATGACTTCAGCTCAGCCATGGCATAACAGCCCTGAGCTCCCTTCTCACTGGCCCCTTTCCCTCATTTTTGCCCTTAAGACTGATCCATGACTGAGTAAAAAGTGTTTAGTGGGTCTGTAGCTGCGTGGTTTTTATAGCTGTGGGTCCTGGAGAAGTGGTGTGGTGCTGTGCAAAGAAAGATGTACCAGTAACAAGGACAGAATAAGAAAAGTTTATATAAAAACCCAAAACACAACATGTAGGAGGTCTATGGCATACTGAACCCCATCTAATGAACCTGAATTCTGGTGTGTTTGAGAACATGGGAGGGGAGAGAAGAAAGTTGCTGAAGCAGCTTCATGAATTGCACCCAGACCTTACAGAGCTGAGGTTGTTCCCTGTCTGAGGCTGCAGAGGAAGGTATGGATCACCTCACTGGAGCAAATCCTCCAGTGCAGCCCAAGATTTCCCCATCTGTCTTCTATATTATCTCTGCAAAGAAGATTCCTGTTTCAGTCCTTGTTTCTCTCACCACCAGCATGGAATATGACAAAGCAGAACCTGATCCGGGACAACCAAAGGCACAGGAGTAACAGGGTCAGACTGAACTTCCTAATTTCCTTTAACCTTAAAAGTACCAGAGAGCCTCAAGTGAAAGAACTGACTGGAAATACTGGCTCTGAACCAACCCCAGCAACACTGGTTTTTTGTTTTCTAATGCTCTTGGAAGATACCTGGACTATGAGAAGCTTATGTTCTCCATTTACAAGGCCTTACTTAGGCTGGAAATTTTTTTCTGCATTACAGGACTTTTTCTGTTAAGCCTCACTTGAAGCAATCAGACAGCTCTCGACTAGCAACAACTTTTATGTCTTTTCTAACCCAGTCCTCTCTAGCTGCAGACACCTCTTTGGCACTGCCAAGGAACACGCTTTTCAAAGACTGCTACTGGTTTGAAGAGCCATCTCTTTATATTTACCTGTTTAGTAATCATCTTTTTATTTCCCTGAAAAGTAAATGGTTGGAAGTCTATGACTGAAAGAAACCACCCAGGCCAGTAAACCCCCAATAATGTGAAGTACTTCCCTTTTGTTACACAAGTGCAACACATGCCAAGGCCTTTAAAATAAGAGAAATATCAGCACTGGTCTCAAATACTTCATTTCCTTTAGCACAAGTTCTGTGCTGCTGCAGATCTGTTCAACTGTGCTGTCCTTCTGAAGTGACATCGAGAAGACCAAAACCCCTTTTTACATCAAACACAGTCAAAAATCAGTGCCCCTTAAAAATGAATTAAAAATATATTGCCTTTCATAGCAGAAACACCGTGGAATACACAAAATCTGCATTTGAAGAGAAATATGGAATAAAATCCCACAGAAGAAACAACTTCTGTCAATGCCTTTTGACCCACAGTCCCTATTCTTCCATCCTCTTCAGACAGAACTGTTGCTAACGCTCTGGAATAGTAGAGAGAAGCACCTTTCATCAGCAGATTTAAACATATTTCCTAAGAGTTAATGTGTTTATCCTTGCAAAGGACCTTCTTCTGGGTAGGGAAAGTAAGGAGCATTATGCAGTGAAGTGTCACAGCCAGTAAAGGATTGCAGAAGGCTTGATAACCTGTAGATCATTAAATATAGCAAATGGGACAGTTTTTACCACTAATACAAGCCTTGGGCAAACTCATGTAAGTGAAGAATGACACAAATACTCTCTGTTTGACAGTCAGATGAAGAAACCACATCTGTCATTCTGCTGATGAGCATCAGCAGTTGATTATCACCCAATAAAATGTATGACTGTATCGATTCGTTTATATTCATCGATTAGGACTTCAGAAAAATCAACTATTTCTGCTGGAATAAATATGTTCTGCACACATTTGCAAGTCACACGCTGCCAAATATGCCAGTTTTCTGTCTGATTATTTTTTTTTTTTTGCTTATATCAACTCTGAGCAGGTACAAGGACAGCCACACGTGTGCCAAGCAGCTTGCCCTGCTGCCCCAAGATTTAGAAGCTGCTGAGACCATGCTAGGTGGTGACTATCTACCTTTCTCTCTCCCTTTTCTTTCTTTTTCTTTCTCTCTCTTTCTTTTTCCTTCTTCTTCTCAGAATATACTGTAAGCTGGACCAAAAAAATTCAGTGAGTGCCTTGTTGTGTTTGAGTAAGTTAAAGTTTGCTGAGTTGAAGTTTGAGAAGTGCCTTGCTTCGTCTGAATGCTTTAAAATTTGAGTACCTCATTCTACCTGAACGCTCTGAAGTTTGCAATAAAAAAGTTGTTATCGAACCTTCTAAGAATTTGGTTGTTTCTCCTGCACAGGAGAAAATTTACCCAGGGTAAATCCAACTCCCTTACCCTAAACCCATCAAGCAAGTGGGGCGTTACAGGATCACCCTTCAGAAAGTATCCCCAAATTGAATCCTCTCTACAGCAATCCTGTTTAAAGGTTTTGGTTTTCACTCACCCAACGGCAGAGATTGGTGTTGAGTTGTTTTTTCTTACCTTAATCACTTGATGATCTCCATTTTTATAAGCCTCATCCCTACCACAGCCAAGCACCCTTGTAATAATAATGAAAGCCATAGCACTGAAAGACAAAAAAGGTATTCTGCCCTTACAAGCATAACAGGGCCTCATGTGAATTTATACAGTGGAAACAGCAGCAAAACAACACAGCCTGGTAGTTAATTTATGGGAGCAGCCTGGTGGGCAAGCTTCAGGTTTGTAGGTAAGAATATAAAGTTAGATTATTTAAATACAGCACATTGCTGAGAGCTGAAAGGTGTTATCACTGCCAGGTTGGTGCCTGCCTTGCATCTTTCACTGCAATACTTGCAGTGGAATTATTACATCCCAGACCTGGCTGGCTGTTGTCACAGGCCAGACAGAATCCCATGGAAGTACAAAGGAAAATCTGTAAGGCACCAGGAGACACTGCACAGCTCTAACACCTGGGGCAGCACTGCCCAAACCTTCTCTTGGTGCTGCTGCTTTGAGTGGATGGTGAATCTCAGGCACTGGCCCTCCAAACAAGCCCTGTGGTTTGGCACTGCTCACAGACACTCAGCCAGGTGCTGTTCACACCCTCCTGTGTGTGTGAAGTCAATGAACACGGAAGGAGAAAGGTGTATTTATTCTCTCTGTTCCAACAGCTACAGAGAGTGCACAGCCCTTCAATCCTAATGCATCAGCCTTCATGTTTATTTAATCACTCACATTGTTTCTTGAAATTGTGCAATTCAGCCCATGGAAATTTCCTGGTTTGCATAATGCTGTCATGTTAATATTGCTGGGGTTAAACTCAAAACAAGACGTTGCAGGATGATAATTTTAAAACTAAAAAAAAAAAAAAAATCTCTTATGGTAGAAGTAGGAGGGGGCAGATTTTTATGCTTTTGTGTTTTGTTTTGTGGTGGTTGGATTTTTTTTATTTTTTTTTTTAAGTTGACTTCCAGTAAGGCTTGGAGGTCATGTTGAGTTGAACAAATTGCAGTCACAAGTCATGCTCTTCTGAGCATCAGCAACACAATTCCCAGAGTCTGAGACGTAACAGCTAAAATGGTATTTGGAAGTTCTTGCTTATCCGCTCCAAGATTTCCTGGACAGTAGTTTAACACATGCTGGAAAAAAACCTGAATTAGCAGCAATGATGTACAGAGGTTCAATTCTACAGCTTTTCTCTTTCCTAACTTGAATTTCTCATCCATTCACAAAACTCCATCGTCCTGAATTCCGTGGGAAAATCTGTCTGTCATGCCTGTTGTACTTCTTCCTCCCTGCATTTTAAGTCGTGGCATTAAGCTGCACAACCTCATTCATGGCAAACAACAGCAAGCAGGCTCTGTTTCTACTTATTTTGCTAAATCAGAATAGTTTTTAGTGTTTTCCAACCAGGACCACGAATCTGTAGCTGCTAATGACGTAAAGATGGTCACTGATGGTGGATTAAAAAAGGACGAGCAAGGGTTATGTCGATGACCTGTACTTTTAAAAAATATTCTTTCCTTTTCAAAGAGTTAATAGAAAAGAGCTGCTTCTAACTGTCGATTTTCATTAGTCAATAGCACGTCACCAACGGCCTCTTCCAGGAAATGTGTAATCGGGGCACTCCCTCAGCCCATACTGGATTTAAAAATAATAATAGTTATTTCATATGACTAACTTCCTTAGAAAGGAAATTTCCCTAAGAAAAATATCCCTTTGTGTCTCTTACAGTGTTTTCCCAGATAGAAGCAATTTCAGTGTCAGTGGTTGGAGCGATTATCACATCCCTTCACCCGCTCCAGAAAAGCCAACTGTCCATCTGCAAAAGCATTTAAACCAGGCAGCCATGGTCACATCGGTCTAGCCAGGCAGAACTGGATCTCTGACATGTGGAAAAGGGACAAGGGGAATTCAAGTGATCGCAGGTCTAAAACTGCTGAACTGAGAAGGCGTTCTGTAAAACGGACAAATATTTTCAGGCAGCCAAGAAGGCTTTGAAAGATAACTGAGAAAGTGAACCTAATGTCAATAGGCCTTGTTTGGTTAGACACTGCTTGCACCCTACCCTGGAAAAAATTAAAAGAGGGTCAGTGGAAAAAAAATGCAAATTATTAAAGACTATGAAAAATTTGACTTTGCCTATGTTATCTGTGCCTTGTGCTGAATTTTAATTCAGGTCTTCCCCACCACGTTGTCCATGTGTTAGTAAAGTGAGTTATGTGGGGAGTCACGTTACCTTTTCCCTTCAAGCAACATTTGTTGAAATGCTGAGAGACAGATTTCCTGGAGCAAATCATTACATACTTCAGCAGTTAAGAAGTTAAAACATTTTCCATATACAATCTGGCACAGTGACTGAAAATGCCTAAATAGGGATTGTGCAAGAGAAGAAAGTCGTGTCCCTAGTTTTCTCTTCCTCTGTGTGTTCTCCATGCCAATCCACTTTCTCATGGGAAGCAAATGCAGCTGGTGTAGAACTGTCTGTGTTACCATGTTGAAATGCTGTCATAGTGACAGCTTGGGCAACATACCAACTAGCATTGCTGCACACAGAATTCTGCCTCCCTCCAGATTCCCAAGAGATGAACCTATCTCAGCTCCTAGGGTTGACTGGAAAGCTTGATTTCACTCTGAACTGAACCACTCTCTCAACACAAACATATAGATATTTAGAGGAAGTAAAGCACAGTTGGAGTGTTTACATTTCCTTCCTGTTAATATCTCTTGCTGCAATAGAGATGTGGTTCTAAATTACACCGAGGTGAAAAAGGAAGCATTTTCAACTGATCAGGACAAAATCCAGCTGGATGAAACTTCAGCTCCTGTCCTGACAACCTGCAAGTCAGAGTAGCAGAAGAAGAATACTAAGGACAGCTACCTTGAAATGATCTTTGGCTCACAGATTCCTTCCCTAGCTTTTGAAACACCAAACCTGCCGAGCTTCCAGAAACCTTGCACATGGCATGTCACAATGCACTGCAGGAGAAGCAGTTTAGTGGGAGAAACGCCTGCAAATATTTGGTACAAGCACCCCACAAGCAGAGATTTAGAGTGGTCTGACTCAGGGTAATTCAGAAGATGAAAACTCAGCTTGATGAAAGGAAAACAGAGGCTGAACGTCAGCCTCCTACGGGCAAGGCTTGAATTGTCTCACAAAGGACGTCACGGAAATTCCACCAAAGCGGACAAACACGTGACAAAATGAACTGTCCTGGAGTAGAGACAGGTACTACAGCCTGGCTTTCTCTTTTCAAGCAGAAATATATGCTGCATGGAAGGACAGAGCTCAAGGTAAGGGCCTAGAACTCTCCAGCCTGTCCTCAAAGACCCTGCATTGTAGGAGCTATTCCTGTGACAGGAATAATTGCCTGCAATTTATTGAAACTCCATCATTGCCAGTTTTGAGCTGACTAGAGAAATCCCCATTGACCCAGTATTTCCAGAAGTGAAATATAAAACTTCCACCTTCTGCCAACCCAGCAGGAATGTCTACTAGGAATCTGTGGGCTTTCCACGTGGAAGCAGGAACAATACTCTTACGGATCAGTCATGCAGTTGTGATTTTCATGTCTCTTTTCTACCTCATTTCCTTCCACCTCTCTTTTGATATCATGCCAAGAACAAACAGTGTGAGTGTTTAAAGCAATAAAAAAAAGTACAAATTAAATTTCCTCCCACCTGCATTTTACTGGAACTCCCTATCACGAAGCTGAACAATGAGATTGTTTTAACCTGATTAACAACACAAACCCCTCTTACAGACAAAACCCTGCTGAAACTGCTCTGTTCTACAAGCAGCCCATCAATTGTGCTCCCACTCAGAATTACTTTATAACTATATTGAGTGTTGCCATTTGAGTATTTCCACACAACTTTCACCTCTTTAAGACAGCAAGCGCCTCGAAATGCAAAACCGTGGTGAGGACTTTTCTGCTATGAACCAGAATACCTCCAGAACTAACAATCCCAGGAATTTTATGAGGCAGCATGCCTTCAAAAGAGAGAAGGTAAAAACCTACCAAACCTATAAAAAACACATAATATGATTACACACACCCCTATGTTTCTTCAGGATCCTTTGTGTCTGACTTTTGAGCCACGTGAGCCACATTTTCTAGTTTTTCTTTATGCAAGCCAGAAACTTGCTTTAAAAGATACAAATAAAACCTTGCATCCTTTCAATGCCATGAAAGCCCATCATAATGCATTTTTAAGGGAAACTTCCCGAAATTACAACAGTTGTTTTAAAATCGTGCACTGTTCTGCCAGCAATTTCAGTGTTTCAAAATTCCTAAGAAATTCACTTAGCAATGGAAAGGGGTAAGGCCTCCTTAGCAGAACAAGGCACATAAAACACAACAATTCTGGGGAGTTCTGCAGAGAATTAAAACAGCTTTAACTGCCAGACAAACAGTAGGTGGGGAATAAAAATTAAGGCTTTCTCTCAAGGGACAAAAAGATAACACCACACTTGTTTGAGTGCACGTCAGATCATTTGGTGAGCAGAATGACCCAACAAGCTTACAGACAACACAGTTGAGGCAGAGAAAGGCAGCATGAAACTCTTGCTTGTTTGTTCCTCCCTACTCCACGCCATCTGAAATTGTAACCTCCACCTGCGTGTACAATGTGTTGGGCAACCCAAGCAGTTTTGGTGTTGCAAAAGTTAGGGAAGGAATCTGTGAGCCAAAGATCATTTCAAGCTCTTCACCCAGTTCACCCGAGCTCACAGCTGTAGGTGTTCCTTAGGGCACAGATGCCAAGAAGCACTGACCTCCCCTTTCCAACAGATTGGGACAGAGCAGAGCAGAGAAATAATAGGAACTGCTTTGTGCCTGTTGAAAACAGGCTGAGCTCTCTGGGGATGCCCTCCCTCCCCTGAGTCTTGACTGGGATGGAGCAAAGGTCCTGTTTTCCTCTTATTTAACAGGAAGCAGTTATCTGCAGCCCTTCCTCCCAGATATTTTCATAACTGCACCAAGACATTCCTTATGGGCAATTTAATGACTTAAAACTCTGTCGATGCCCCCAGTTTCTCCTCGCTACAAGCACAGCAGCAGCAGCCACAGCACCCAGTTTTGAGGGCAGCCCCAGGCCACTTCCACCCAGGGCACCCCCACCACGCACAGCAGAGCTCAAACCAGAAGTGCCTGCTCCATGGAGGAAGAAGCACACTTGGAAAAACAACCTCCACCATCGAGCTGCTTTGCCTGTTGGTGAGAGGGGGACACAAAAGTTTGATGGCAGTGAAGCAAACAGCAGGGTAGGGGAAAAGGGAGATGGAAGGGAGAAAAGCGAGGCCCGCAGGGAGGAAGGCTGGGGGGAAGGATATGCTCCACTCTGGAGGATCCTGTCAGGATGCAATTTGTTTTCGTTCTGCGCAGGAGTATAATGGTTATAAGAGCTGTTTTGAAGCGAACCAGGCTGGTATGTCTTTAATTTATCATTTCATTATGAAACGGTTTCCCTTCCAAGAAGCCTTCAAGTCAGGAAGCTCTGTCTGCCCACACAGGAAATTCCTTTGCAGCAACTTCCCCAAAAAGGAAATTTCCCTCAGAAGTGAGCCCAGCTCATGCCTTTGAGCAGAGCTGTTTGAAGGCTCTGGCATGCAAGTCCCACAAACAAGCCTGCCTGCTCACTGCAGCCAGCAGCATACCTGGGATCTGCAGCACTGCCCTCGCACAGGCACGTGCAGACCCCCCTGCACTCAGCTTTTTTTTGTTTCTCCTGCTCCCTTCTCCCACAGAGAAAGACAGGAGCATTAAAAGGGGACAAGATGCTGAGTTTTGACTAGGGAAAAATAGTTTTATTCGTGAGAGAGGCACAGGACACACGGCTAAGAAAGAGCAGAGGAAGAGGAGGGGGAGCTGTAGAAAAGCTTCATGGACTATTCTAATCTCCTGCTTGGAAATTAAAGGGAAAATCCTGCACCCTATCCTAGATCTCTTAGATCAGTCTGTCCCTTACACATACTATGGGTTTTATTTAACAAACATCTGCAGTGAAGACTCGAAAACAAAGGAGAGGGGAGGGGAGAACACACAGAGGGAAGATTAATTGACAAAAATTAATCTCAAAGACATCTCGTGAATCATTAAGTGTGAGAGAGCCAAGAACATCCAGGCCAGAGTGAACAACAACATATGGTATTTTATGAAGCACCTTAGGAAAGGGGAGACAGATCAGAAGCACTACCAGACTTCCTAATTTACCATTTCAAATTGCAAATAACACCGAACAACTTCTTTTAATGACTACGCCTGTTGTCTGGGGGAGGAGAGGAAACAGAACTGAAATTTGTGTTACGTGTTTAATGGATGTGAGGCAGGGCCACAGAAGGGGCACAAGCTGAACTGGATCTTGGGCTGGAAAACAGCAGGAAAACGAAAGCAATCCTTTGAGGGTGTATGAGAGGGGAAAAAGGCCAGGGATAACAGAATCCTTGCAGTGACTACAATCCACTGGAGGTCTATATGCTAGGAGAGAGGCTCTCCACACTTTCCCCTCAGTTCCAACTTCAAAGTTTGTTTTTCAAACACTCGGTGGAGGAAATGTGGTCCTTAAAGCCAAAGCTCCAGGAGGTGGCTCTGCCTGCCCTCCTCTCCCATTCCCTCCTTTAGCAGATAGCTTTGCCCTGTTCTCTCGCCAGCTAATTTACATGACTTTTTTTTTTCTCCTTTTTTTTTCCTCCGTTGCTGCCCTTGGCATTACATTCAGTGATTCAGTCAGCTGTTGTGTAAAGAGACTTTTGTCAGAATTGCTTAAAGGCAAATCCCTCCACTTAATTTTCTTCTGTGGCCTCTAGCTGATGAGTTAGTTATCACCTAAAAGAGCCCTCTGGTGCAGCATATGCGTACTGAATATATATCTGCTTGGATGGCATCCACACAACTGTCAAATCACTGGAGATTTCACACCAGAAAAAATCCCCCACCCATCTAATCAAACATTTACACTAGTAGAGGCACACACAGAAAGCATAAGGAATAAGGAAACATGATGCAATCTCTACTATAATATATATAACTTATCTCAGCCTCTGGTAATCTGTGGTTTAAGGACATCCCTGAGCTGTTGTTGCAGTCAGCCACTGTTCCCACATTGATCAAACAGCCTATCCCTCTCTCCACAGGTTTATCTGATTCCTTTCAGAAATCCATTTACACTTTCAGCCCTGAAAACATCTTCACTGCATCTTGCTGCAATGATTTCTTTCATGCAGCGATGCATCCTCATTCCTGTTTCAGACATGTTGCCCAATGATTTACCTTTGATCCCTGGACTTGCTGTTCCATAAGGAATTTGATGTTCTGGTCACCTTCTCCTCCATGCCACGTATGATTCCATAGCCACACGATAACTTTCTCCCTGCCAACCCATTCCTTACAAAACTACCTTTTCCTCAAACTGTTTCCCCCTCTAGTTTTGTGGGAATGAGAGAACTGGGGAAATTAGTCCGCTCTGGCACATTAAAAATGACCACGTGGATGAGACCATCACATCCTGAACGGGAGTCTGAACAAAATGAGTTGGAACAAAAGGAAGATATTAAGACACCTCTCTAGAAATTCAAGACTGTGCCAGAACTTCAACCTCCTAGCAGTTTTGCTATAAAATTGTGAAATCAATGCAGAGTTGCTATACGAATTTCAGACTGGTGACTGATTTTTGACAAATATCTTTGCTGAACTCTACAATCAAGAGATTCATGGGTTTTACGTAAAACCACACGAAAAAGTTATGAGCTACTCACATCAATAATTGTTTTCTGCTTAACAACCACAACATCCTTCTGAGTGCGACATGCCTGTACTGTGGTCCCCTATAAAGGAGCTGCTGTCTCTCCAGAAAAATTGAAAAAATACTATTAAAATAAGAATAATTTACTTTAATCCCAATTGTGAGTGACACTGGGAGCAGTTAATTTAGTAGATGACCATAACTTCAGGTCATAATGACATGCCAGGCATTTTAATCATACAGAGAATCTCCCTGCTCTTCCAGTTGTCAAGATCTATTAAAGTGCGACCGTCCTGATGCTCAAATTTAGAGGGGGTCAGGAGACATGTTTTGTGCCACAAATTGTATTTTTATAGCCTTTGCATTTTTTATGTTATACTGACTTATAAAACCGTACTGTGAAAACGCTTCAGAGCTGGAGCAAAGTCATTTCAGGATAAAATGATCAGTGTGAGCTACCTTTATTCACAGTGGGTTATACTCCTCTGATTATTTCAGCTTCCAAACTGGTGCCAAGACTGTTTGTGGATTACACTTCACATTAGTACTCTCTGGGAAGTACCTTGTGGCGCACTCAGGAAAGCATTAAAGGCAGCTAATTGAGCCCCACCTACAGTTTTAAGCCAACTCAGAATTTTCAAACACACAGTGCTGCTGACTCTGTACACTTGATCCAGTGAATATGGATCAGAAGTCCAGTTCAAACCCGGGCCTGTTGTCTCAAACACAGCCTGACCCTCCTGTTTTATATCATAGACAGTAATTTTAAAACTTTGCCTAAAAGAAATGGTTGTAAGACATTCCAAGTGTTAATTAGCTACAAAAGAAAAGGGAAAAGTTACACTCACTGTTGCATAAAACCTAAGTGCTTGAGCAGGCCTCCTTTCTGAAGGATCTAAATATACACATGTACACAGAGATATACGTCAAATTAAAAAAAAAATAAATTCAAAACTTCTCGGCTTCGAAATGAATTTTGATTGTTAGCTCTTGTCTGAGCTCCAGTGGGTTTTGTGTGCACACATTTCCTCACTGCCAATGATGGAGGCACCAGAAAGGCCACGGGCAAGAAGCCGTGCTCTCAGGGTTTGTCTGGACTGGCGAGATTCTCCCCGAATTCTCACAAGAAAATCGTAATTAGGGAAAACTCACCGTAACGCTACAGATCCAACCAATTTAAAAGACATCTGGATTTACTTGCGGGTGTTCTGTAGAACTGAATCGGCGCCAAACTTTCTGAGATTCAGAAACTGCACACAATGATAATGGTGTGGCAGGAGGCCAGCAGCAAATTCTGTCTCCTTTTACAGCCCAGATGCTTCAGGTCTGCCCATCACAAACACAGCTCATCTCTCCATCCCTGTGAACCTCTGCTGGCACTCCCAGCACCCCCCTGCTCGTTTTTCATTCTGCATGGTTTTAAAACTGAGAGGGCGTAAAAACTGAAGATCTGTAAACGTCCCAGCTCTTACAGATATTAAGTGCTGTCTCCTGTTCCTATTTTGCTGAGATCCAAGGCTTCAAACCCTGCCCCAAACTTGAACAGATTCTACTGCACACCACTCATCACTAACAACTCACTGCATCCCTGAGAACTTAAAGTGGAAGTGGAGAATGACTCCTTGTGAGTTGGTTACGCTTAACTTTCAAGAAGTGAAAAACCACCACCGAACAAGCTGTAAAGGCAGCGATGAGACAAACCCTTTTAGTGTTTAAAGAGCAGAAAAAAAACCAAAACCAACCAAACAAACCTCTAATAAAAAGTTCAAGGTGCCTTGAACAATTGCACGCCCAGCAACGCAATAATGGCTACAGAGTAAGGAAGCTAAAAGCCCAGAGGTAGTAAGACTACTAAGGAAGTTTCCAAGGAAGTGAGATACAAAAATGTGTAACATAGAGGGGGGAAAAAAGGAACAAAGAAGTATTTGTGTACAGAGGGTTTTTTTTTCTGACAAAATGCGTTCACTGAATCATGAAGAGGAAGTGAAAGCCAGAAGAGAGGTTAAAAATTGAAGGAGACAGATTGCTTAGAATAAGTCAGAACAAAAGGGAGAATAGGAAGGAGGAACTTGAATACATAAAGGGAGATTTCCCCCACTAGGAAATACACAAGGACCCGCTCAGGCGGCAGAACTGAAATGAGTAACTGTTTTGTGGAGCAGCAGGAACCGGCGCTACTTCCTTCTGCACTCCCGAGAAGGAGGAAGTAGAAAGGGAGAAATTCTCAGTATTGCATCAACCAAAGCAGCACACTCGTTCTTTCATCTCCCTTCCCCCTAAACACTGGCCAAATAAGTAGGAGCACAGCGCAAACCTTCACCTTTACTCACACCATACACACATCCTCAAAAAACTGCGGGAGCTACTGGAGTCAGTGAGATGACAACTATTCACTTCAGCAGGTCCAGAAGGTCACTCTTCACACCCATGAAGCTGGCTCAACAAACCCTTTTTGTTTCAGTTCCAACCCAGGACTTGTGCAATTTTACTCACGAGGGTCAAGCCCTGGTTATGCTTTCTGAACCCTCCTCCTTAAGCACCCTGCTGATGCCCAGGGTGGCTGAAGCGCTGCAATGCTCTGGGAGTCTGTGCAGAGGGAGGGTATAAATATCACAGAATCTCTCTGCTGGCTTGAGTTGATGGAAATGTTCTTTAAAGCTCAGCATCAAAGCATTCACTTTATAAGCTGTAAGCCTTGGTTCTTGTGCCAGCAGTGACTTCTCCCCATAATTAATTAATGCTGTATTAATTGTGCACGTTCCACAGGCCTGCTGAGGAGGTGTGGCAAGACCTGCACGCGCAGATCAAACCTTTCTGGTGCAGCCAAGAGAGGAACAGAGGAGAGAGGGGGTAAAACCCCAACAGGTACCTACAAAGGAAAACTGGGTTTTCCAAGGGCTATGGAACCAATGCCTGAGGAGGGAAACAGGCTGAGCCCCGCCACGCCATGCCAGCAAACAATGGATGATAAGGGCAAGGAAGAATCTTCCACCAGCTGTACCCTTTTGCAATCTGTTTGGCCCTGGGCCAGCTGGGAGCACCATCAGCAGGCCAAAAGGAGGGGCCCATAGCAGCTGAGTGACCTCACGGGTAGGATTTGGCCACGAGACCCTGTGAAATAGCTGGAAGGAGAAAGGGGGAGGAGGAGGAGGAGGAAAAGGGAGATTATTCCACCTCCTCTCTCCTGTGCTGGGACTCAACCCTCTGCTGACTGAATTTGAGGAAGTTGCACCCTCACCTTCTCAGGGCTTTGGCCACGGTTCAACCAGTGCTGTTATGGACAGAGTCCACCATGGCCACCTCACCCACCTCCCCAGGAAAAGCAGGCAGCACAGTCACAAAAGGAACAAGTGACCTGAAGCTGTGTCAGGGAGGCTGAGGTTGGATATCAGAAAAAGGTTCTTCACCCAGATCGGTTGGGCACTGAACAGGCCCCCCAGGGAAGGGGTCACAGCACCAAGTGACAGAGTTCAGGAGCAGTGGGATGATGCTCTCAGGCACAGGGTGTGATCCTGGCCAGGGCTAAGGGTTGGCCTCAATGATCCTTGTAAGCCCCTTCCAACTCTGTGATCCTGACTGGTACAGCTGCCTTGAAATCTAACCTGCAAAGACACTCTCACACTAACTCTGGCACCAAAGTTATTCATCTCTATCAGTTTTTGTGTAGGCAAACAATTATTTATTTTTCTGAAGGTACCGTGTTTTTGGCAATTGCTTTTTAAAGAACAAAGAAAGCCAAGACTGGCGAGGGAAAATTTTAGCTCGAGTCCAAAATGAAAGGCACGAAATTAAAAATACATTAAACAGAATTGTAAGAAGGGGGGGGAGATAATGCAGAAAAGTCAGAAGGTTTATAAACTAACTGCACAAAATTGTCTCAGCTAGTTACTTTTAGAAAAAAGGAATTTATGTCTAACCAGGAACTTGAAACAGCACATCCACAGCAAATGTGGAAAAAAATGCAGGTAAAGATCACACTGCTTATTTTGAGATGACAAAACACCTTACCAAACTCTATCTAGAGAAGCACTAAAATACAGGCACATAGCAAAAGCATTAAGAGTTCTGCTTAAAGCAGGTAGTGCTTTCCCTCTGTGAGGAATGCAATTTACGTTTACCATACAAAAAAGTGTTTTTTTTTTCTTTTACAGTGCTGTCAGAAGCACGAGCAGAGATAAACAGACACCTAAACTTTATGTAATTAAATGTATTGATGCAGATTAAAATCTTCATTTATCTGGAAAGCCAAAGGGTGCCAAACCTAAGCCTTTCATCTGACATTGTCCCCTTCTTTCAGTAGTTCGAAAGAAAAGCGAAACATTTTCAAAAAAGAAAAATGCAGCTATTTATAGCTGCATTTATGGGAGCTGTTTCCTTATCAGGAAGTATGTAGCTGGGAATTACTATCTGCCTGCATCGGAAATTCTTTCAGGGATACAAAAACCCAAAAAGGAAATTTCCCTTCAAAGATATCCTGCGGGTTTTTTTGCTGCTGGTGGGTTTAAAATAAAATGTCAACGCTCTGACCAGCTCACAGCCCCTTTGGGACATTTGTTTTGCAAACAAGAAGCTTTAAGACACCTGAGGGAGATATTAAAAAAATACCTCTAGAGAACTGAGAGAGAATGCTGGGAGCATATTAATAAGAAAATAAACCTCTTTTTTGCAGGACACTGAGATTGTGCAAATTCATTTACCAGCATTTTAACATCTTCCTTTGAAATAAGCGTATTCCTAGAGCTTATCTTTACAGAAAGCCTTTGGAAAATTTATCACTGGCAAAGAGCTGATTCTTGCAGTGCTACCTAGAGCTGGTTTGTTCAGACCAGGCCTTTCCTCAGATCAGGTCTTCAGTGAGGTCAGTACAGCTGACATACCCACCTAACACCCCCACACTGTGCCTGGGGACTCTGAAGCCAGGAATAAGATGCTGGTTAATCATTAGAGACATTAATTTAATTTTTACTTGTCATGGTATGATTTGAGATGTTCATTCTGTGGTCTGTACAGTTGTTATAGAGCTACTTAACCACGCTGCCGGTGCAGAATGGACAATTTTTTTTTTTTCCAGTGGAACACAAAAGTATAGGGAGATCAAAACCAGACAAGCAGATGGTGTAAACAAAGCAGGGTGCTCAGGGCTATTCCTGGGGCATGACTTTTATGCACAAAAACTCATAAGGAGAGATTTGGAGCTAAGCAAGTTTTCTAATGCTTTGACTCTCGAAAGCCAATCAGTGGGGATTATTTATTAACTCACAACCAACCGTAAGCCTATCAAATATATATTAAATATATATATATCAACTTCTTGAACAAGGATCACTGCTGTATTAATAGCAGCGTGCTGGTCCTGCACAAAACAATTTACATGAGCGAGAACATTCAAATAAATCCATCCCATAAAAGACAGTGCACAAGCACTCCACAACAGTGGAATGGCTGATGCATAAATGCTTCTCCCTCCCAAGTATCTTTGGAGAATGATCTTAAAAAGAGGCTCCTGGACGAGGTGTTGGATTGGGTCTCCGAGTCTGGATGGAATCATTTTACCAAAAGTGTCTTCAACAAACTTACACATCATTTAGTCCTTCTGCTCCAGCACTAGAACGGGGAGTTGTAAAACTGGCATAAACCCCCATTTAATGGATATTTTGCTATGCTGTATTTGTGCCAGCACAGGAGAGGGAAGACACAGCAGCATAGCAGAAGGAAATCCAACTTTTCATAAAGGGCATCAAATAAAATGTGTTGTTTTTTTTTTTTTTTTTCCTGTGTGTGCATACACACACAACCCATCACGTGAATTCCTGGGACCTTGAAGCTACCAGCAGGTTTCTCCTCAGACAGCTCTGCTAAAAGAGCATGCATGTTATGCTGCTCCTGCAGGGCTTTTTGCTGCAAGGCCCTCACCACAGAGTGGTTTCTTGTTGTGGAGTTGTGAGTCACGGCTTACACGCAGCTTCTCCCTTCTGTGTTTTCTTTAATTGCAAGGCTGTTTATGAATGCTGCATTCTTTGCATTCGTTTTATTTCTTACAAAAAAAAAAAATAATGAAAGAACTTGGAAGCGTTTATAATACAAATGAAAAAATTAAACAAGCACACTTGGGGTGGAAATAGAAAAGCAAGCTAATTTTAGGTTGACTAAAATTGACAGCGTCCCTTTAAGACAAAGCTAGAAATGCTTCAAACCCAGCAATACCATAAATGTCCCGATGTTTCTGCTTCTTATTCCTCTCCACACTTTCCAGGGGAATTCCACCAGGGAACAAGCCTGAATCCCAGATTAAAGCGACACTGCCTCCTTTCCCCTCTTGATAAAGGTGAGTGTGTGTTTTGGAGATTTAAAACCCTGAAGTGAAGCTTTCCAGCAGGGGAACAGGCTGGCTTAGCACCACTGGGACTCCCACACTGCCAGCTCTCTTGACCTCCCACCTCAGCACTGTTTTCCAAGTTCCCACCGAGGCAGGAAGGATCCCATCCCTCCACATGCTTCCACTAGGACTGTCGGTGCAGGAAACTGCTGTTAAAACCCTGGGCAACAACCAGGCACATTAAAAAAGAAAAAAGCACTCAGCTCTAGAATAATCTCCCAAGAAACAGAAACCATCCAGTGAGGTCCCTTCACAAGTTTTTTTCACACTTAACCTGGATGCTTCTGCCACAGTGACCAGACAGCTAACAGATTTAGGGTTCAACTCACCAGCTGTTTACATCAAAGGTGACAAGTGAAGCGGCCCCTGTGTCATTCCAGTGCAACCCCAGGGACAAGGGGCTTGGTTTCCTACAGAGACCGTGCCAGAAATGTGCAAAGCAGGATCTTCATCATCCCAAGGCCACAGCTTTCACAGCTGGATCAGTAATGGGGTTTTACTCTGCCCAGTCCAATATATTCCAGATGAAAAAACTGCCTCTATATTGTGCCCAGCCATGGTACAAGAGTGACTCTGAGACTGGGCTTCCCACCCCTCCAAGTTCCCTGTTTGTATAATAATTTATTTTTTTTTTTTAGTAGTGGGTTGGGATTGATTAGCAGAGGACTAGCTACCCAGAAAGACAATGATGTCCAAGGTGAAAAGCAGATTAGGAGCAAAGGCAAGCACATTAAGAGGGAGGAACGAGGCTCGACTGTCACAATGTCAGAGAAGAGCAAAGAAGGGTCTGGAAGGAGCCAAACACTTCAGAAAGAGCCCAGTCCAGGTCCCACCAAACTCAGTGGGGATTTAAGCACTCATTTCAGTGGGACCAGGATTATTCTCAGAGTCACTCATTTGACATTCTGGCCACCTCTCAGAACCTTTGTCATACGAAGCTTTATTTTATTTTCCCAGTATGTGCGTCAGTCAGTTTTGTTCCAGAAAGATCCTTCCAAAGCAAACATTTTTATTGCTTTCTGCTCTAAATGTGGCTTAGGGTGAAGGGCTTTTTTTCCCATCTCACTACATACTTTCAGTTCAGTGCACTGAATATTCTAGCTACTAAATAACAATATGCCTAATGCTTCAAAGTAGCTTTCCATCTGCTAACCAAAACTGTAGAATAATCAACAGGTGACAAAGGATTAAGAAAGGGAGCAGCATAATTTATAGACATTTTACAGGAGAAAAATGGATCCCTGGCAAACCTGAAAGAGTTGTTGCTTCCCCTTCCTCTTGTTTCCTGCATTCTTTTAATAATAATAATAATAATAATAATAATAATAATAATAATAATAATAATAATAATAAAAAGAAAACAACTGGTGCCCTTAAAACACAAACCCCACTACTACTCATGTCCCCACTTGGGACAGACAACTTTTTTTCAGTGTGTAGTACAGACAGGGTCACAAAGATGCCAAAGCAACACAGTTCCCACCAAATCAGAGTATCAAATACTACTACAAATAGACATGTAGAAAAAGAGTCCTATGAAACACTCACTAAAACCTCAAAGCCTTTAATATAATTATGGCAGAAAACTAAACAAATTTCCCTTCTGATACAAATCAAACACACAAATCAGCAGAAATGTCATGGGGAAATGCTTTGCACAGAGTCAGAGCATGCAACCTGTCCTTTCTCAGCACTGACATTTCTTCTGTACCTCTTGCTGAAGCTTTTGGTTGAAGGTGACAAAAGGAAACCATGAAGCCTCCAGCACATATTTACAGTTGCTGTTATAGAAGGCAAACCACCTTATTTTAATCTTGTGTATTACAAAAAAGGAAAAAGCTATTTTCTCTCTGATTCTGAGAGTATTAATAGACACAGGGAAGGCTCCTCATATCCATCTCTTAAATGCTGTATCCTCTATGGAGTTCCAAGGACTTTTTACTACAAGGCATTGGCTGTGGCAGAAAATAAGCAACTCATGACATTTTACCAGATGAGACAAAGAGATTTGCTTTAATAAAAACAGAACAAAAAAAAAAATACAAACCCCATCAAAACACCCACTAACTCCCTCTGTGGCAGTATTAAGTGCATCCTCAGAGATAAGGGGTATGCAAATATTTTCAGAGGACTTCCACCTGTCTTCATTGTCACAATATCTGGGCAGTTTCTTGACTAGTTTTCTAAGCATTTAAGAGTCTTTGCACTCATGGCTTTTTTTAATTTTACAGCGAGGAAACTAAAACAAGACGTCCAAGATCCCAGAAGGCACCGAGGGCAGAGCCTTGTGAGAGAGCCAAACTTGCTTCTCTTCAACCAAGGAAAAGCTGCCTTCATATCACGCCCAGAAAAAGGGGTTTGTCTGCCTAATCTGGCTGTGTTGGCCAAGGAGGAGTCCTCCTGTGCAAGGCTGTAGTAAAGAGGGATCTGCATTCCACTCTTCTAAATTTTGCACTTCTGCATTTCCCAGCCTCTGGATAAAATCAGCTCAGCGTACCTGAGATCCATTTGCTCCCACCACAAACAATGAGAAGTAATTTACTGCACCAAAGGAAATTTTTCTACTCATCATTTCTACACATGGTATCAGGAAGACTACTCCTGGAATGTCATCCTTTAAGAAGGATGTCTGAAGTGGAAAATGGTTCCCAGGGATGATGCAACCAGAATTTCAAATCTGGAAGCTCAACAGGAAGACTGACAGCTTTAAAAACCTCTCTTCCTATCCAGTCTAGCCGAGAAAAGGTTAAGAAGTGACTATCTAAAAGCACCTATATCAGCAGTAGTCTTTTGATAATATTTAGCAGGAAAGGAGATAATGAGGTCTAATAGTTGGAAACTGAAGCTTGACTAATTCAAACTATAAATAGGGCACTTAAAAAAAGCAAATAAGGAGGATAATTAAGCGTTGAAAGAACATCTAGAGACCTTATATCCTCCCCATCACTTAAGTCTTTGACATAAAGAGCAGGAATCTTTCTGCACCTGTTGTAGCTCAGGGACTGGACCCAAACACAGCAGTCACTGCACGAAGTTCTGGAGTTGAAGTTCTACTGGAGATCATTTTTAGGAATTCAGAATGGTCACTGCTGGCCTAGCTATGAATCTGTGTACTTTAAAACCAGTGGTTTTAGTAGTGTTTGGCTCTGCTGGTTGATGACAACGTTCTGTGTCAATACTGACTGCATACTGAGCTGCAAAATCCTGCATTGCCACAGACTACGACTAGTGAGGCTATGTAAATGTGTTCCATGTTGTTTCTGGTCTCAGACACTAACAATATAGAAGGCTATTTCACAGATATTTCATGATTAATCATCTGTGCTTTTACCCTGCACCAAGTCAGACTGGTGTGGAAACACTAACGAGGAAGAAGCCTTGCAAGTTTTTAAAAATGTGCCAACCGAAAGAACGGGAAAACCAAAACAAAAATCACGGTGAAAAAAATGACACACCTAAAAATACTGGCTAAAAAGTCTTCACTGAGATGAAGCCTTTTATAAGCTCTACATTACCTAGCATGCTGGCTAGCTGATGTGAGGGAAGTAGGTAAAACAACCACCACTTTCAGTATCAGGGGTCTCTGCCTTCCTGCCTTACACATCTGCCAGACACAGCAGGGAGAGCAAAAAGCCAGCCCTGATCAGAGCTGTGGAGGGGACAGACAGGGGCTCCCACAGCAGAAGTAAACAGTAACAACTAATGCAATGAGGAAAAGATCTGGGAATTACCAGCACCTGTGGGGAAAAGAGCTGCTGGAGAACTGTTTCTGTGTTGGGGGTGTTGTGTGTTTAAGTTTTGGGCAAAGTGTAGAAATGCCCTGTCAGTGTGGCTTTAAGTCCTCCCTGGCCTAGAGAAACAGCTCAGCAGCCACATGGACGTGCCAGACAAGCCAGGCCTGGGAGCTCATGGATACTCAGGCAGTGACCAGACAGGGTCAGAAATGTCCCATTCCTGTCTGAAAGCAGAGACAAGGAATAACCTGGGCTGTGCAGGACCGTGCAGGATGCAGCACCGGCAACAAATCATCTCGGGGCAGAGGAACTCAGTGGCCAGCAAGGGAGAGAGCACAGACTCCAGAAATGCTTGGAACACAGTTTTCATCCAGAAAAAGAGTGTGTGTGTGTGTAAGACAGCAGAGGACAGCAAGGAGAATGTCTTGTGATAAACATGGACTTTACTCCCCCGCCCCCCTGAAATCCCAAACCCATTTCCCAGTTGGCAAAACACAAAGTTTGGCTTGCTCCTGGCCCTCCTGCTCACTATTGCTCGAGTAACTCAGGAACGTAACACCTGAAAAAAAGTTTACTTTAAACATTTCTATTTGCATTAGAACTGCCTCTCCTCCAAACAGGAAAATTCCACTCTTCTTGTCCACGTCCTATCTCCCTAATTCACCTCTCCCTTGCCAGCAGTCCTTGGCCTTTACTATTTCTCAAACATTAAATCATCTCAGCAAGGAAGTACGTGGCTCTCACCTTGCCCCCAGCTCCAGTTTTTGTTTCAGTGGGAGTGATATGTCCTTCCTCCTTTGCAGCATCCTTTTGTGCTCAGCTAAGCTCATTCTTCCTCCTTTCCCACTGCCTCTGTCAGCCCTCATGCTCTGTCCCAGAGGCTCTGGGACGAGTATTTGAGAACCCTGGCAACCTAAAAAATGCCCACAGCACAAACACGTTCCACTTGCCACAGCTTGTGAAGCTGCCCCTGTGTCGCAGCACATAACCAAGCAATTCCTCCAAAGTGGAAGAAACAAACACAGCACTGCCTGTCAAAATAAACCCCCCATACTCGTGTGCCTGGGGTGAGAAATGACAGGCCAAATGCTTGGCAAGGGGAGGAGAGGGGGAGATACAATGCACAGGATTTAAGAGTAATTTCCCTTAGCTAAAGACAGTAGCTAAGAAAACCAAACCAAACCAGCTTCCCTGCTCTCTTCCACAAACCCAGAAATAACTCCTCAGCCCGCCCTGCCCCCTCCAAGAACTGCAGAGCCTCAGAGCTGACACTCACGCAGGTGTGCTGGCAGTCTGATCCCGTCCTCCTCCATCCTGATGGCTTGAGGCACTGGCACATGGAGTGGGGTCGAGGGGTAACTCGGTACCGGGCTCGCTGGAGGGGTGTACGAAATTCTCTCCTGCTGTTAAAAAGAAAAGGGGGGGGGGGGGGGGGAGAGAGAGAAAGGACAATGTGAACTTTGGAATGGAGGTGTGAAAGCAAGGCAGGGGAGGGAGGAATGGGTGGAAGGAAGGAAGGGGATGGTGAGCAGCACCAGGGATGCACCGGGCTGCCCAGGGGACCACAGAGCACAGCACACAGGCTGTGCTGCCCAGGCCTTCAGCCAGGGCCCAAACAGCTTCCAGGGCCATGGCTCTCATTTTCAAAAGGTCCAGGAAGTTTCCAAGGGGCTTCTCGGAAATTTGCCAAGGCAGGAAAGGGAAGTGACCCATAAGAGGGGAGACTCCAAGGGTTTTATGTCAGTGAAAATCAGACTGAAAATCAGACAGCAACTCCACTGAAGTGCCAAACCCACCTGATCTTACACTAACAAATCAGTTATGAACCAAACAAGTTTGTTACACATTTAACAGCATTCCTTCCCAGCATTTTAAAGACATCAGTCGATTACTTCTGTCTTTGCTGCAGAAAAAGATTTCACTACAAAATACATCAGGTAACGTAACACTTCTGGTTTGGTCTAAACTAGTTACTATTATCTTCTTTGAAGTATTTTGACTGGCAACCAAATAAGTAAGTGGGCACACAGAGAGCAGCTCTGCAAGGACAGTCACAGGAGCAAATATCACAGAATATTCTCAGTTGGAAGGGACCCACAAGCATTGTGAAGTCCAACTCTTAAGTGAACGGCCCATCCAGGGGATTCCCACCATGACCTTGGCATTGTTACCATCAAGATTTAACCAGCTGAACTGATCTCAGGGTCAAACAGAGTTAAAGGGCAATTTGTGAATGTGGCATTAGTTTCATAATTATAACAGGTTTTTATTTACAAAAGCGCCTGCCAAGAAATCTAAGACTGAAACTTCATGAGATCTGACAGGAAAAGTCTTCCATATTCTAAGCCTGTGCTCCAATCACAGCACAAATTATACCCTTTGTAAATAAACACAGTCACAATTTTACAGGAACATTAACAAAAAATTATCATATGATCCCTGAAAGGCAATTCATGTTATTCTCCATAACCATGCTACTGAAATTTAACAACAGCAGTGCAAAGGGTTATGGATTTACATCCCCCCATGCACAGGAGCAGAAGGAGCCACCTTAATTTCTGAGCATTTACAGGACAGCCTCTGTGGCTTTCAGCTCAGGATTTTTTAACCAGAAATTGTTCAATCTGATGATCCTTCTGACCCGAGAGCACAGCACCAGCACCTTGCAGGATATAATCCTGTATTCAGTTCGTTTTATGCTCACAGAAATAATGAATCATCGCTTCAAAGACAGGCTAATTGGCTTCAAAGGGCCAACAGCAGGTGGAAAGTGAAAACAAAAAATGAAATGAAAGCTAGAATCTGTGCACTTCCCTCAGCATCCAGGAGGTGCTGGATCAAGTTGGAATATTATGCTTCCAGTACCTGCTGCCTTTCCTGATCAGCCTCCTAAAGACCCATACCTTGATTTATACCGTGGCAGTTTCACTGAGATTTACTGTTATAAACAAAGACATCAGATTAATTGTTTCCTACTGTTCTTAGGAACAGGACAGTCAAAAACCCAAGATATGGAAATGCTTACTTTTTCCACACACCTCGGATGTTCCCAGTAATGTGAATCAGTAGCATTTGCAGAACACATTTCACAAGGCACAAAGGGGAGTCAGCTCTCCAGCTTCTATCAGTGCCTTTGAAATGCCCTCTCTTACTAATCCTGTATATTCTTTTCCCAGCACCTTTTGCCTAAGCATCAAAGCACTTTACAGACATTGGGTAAAATTTACAGCACGGGGCAGTAACGGGGCTGGGAGCAGAACGGCAAAGATCAGTCTAATTCTGCAATCTACCTCTGTGCTTCAGCCACACAGACACAGTCACATGTGCTCCTCCAGGCTTTCTGAGGCTTTTGAGAGTTGTATTTCCAGGAGGGAACTGTTGTGTTCACACCAGTGAGAACAGATTTGCGTTTACCTTCCCGACTCCAGAACTGCCCAGAGCTCCTCTCTGTGGGATCCACCAAACAAAAACATGGCTGGCGTCTCCTGCTTCTAAGGTTTTGCAACCAGATACTCTGCTACCAAGAATTTCTCTGAAAGAGTTTCCTAACTAGCCAGTTTAATATGTCCCTTTGTATTAAGGCCAAGAATGGCAGAGTTGTTCAAGCCACAGCTTGGGAGGAAGGAGAGGCAGTGCTGGTAGAACCGGCACGAGCCTTGCGTGTACCTGGGCAAACACCCCTGCTGCAGCTTAATCTACTGGGGAAAGAAACTAAATCAACACACATTTTGTGTGATCCTTTGAGATTTTTGGTGATGGGTGCTAGCAAAGCACTTGGTATTACCACATTCCCTATTTGCCATCTGCCAGGGGACTCTATAAACATTTAAACCTACAAGTGACCAAATGCTCAGCCCCGAACAACCAGCAATTTCAAAACAGCAGCTCCCTAGTATTTTGTCAATAGCCACAGAGAAGCGGATAAAACAGCTTGCATATTGATTGTCATCGTCATTTTTATTGATTTGGACTCAATATTTTTATTTATTTGGTTTCTTCGGCTCGCAGTGTCAGGAAAGTTTCACCACGAAATTTCACCTCGACTACAACACCTGAACAGATGCATTCAGTCAACTTTTAGGGAGGCCCTCCTTGGGGCCAACCTACTCCTACCCTGCATGTAATGACACTACACAGGCACAAATTAACCAGCAGTGAAAGCTGACACATTTGCCCCCCAGGATGCTGGGTGGGAGCTGGGTGGGGTCTGGTTTTCCTGCCGTGGATCCTTTCTGGAGTGTCTTGAGTAGGGTAGAGGAGAAGAAATAGAGAAAGGGGATGCTGGGAGGAAAGGAGGGCTTTGCAGGAGAGATTCAGAAGGCCCTGAACATCCAGGCACTCAGCAGGGCAGTGCCAGCAAGCCAGCCCCAGAGCAGCACAGGAGACAACAGCAGAGTCAAGTCAGTTAATCATTAGGGAAGCATGTGAGGGGAAGCAGAAAGGGAAGGAAGACACACGCAGTGTTCACCAGGATGCAGCACTAGAGCAGGATATGGAAGTCCAAAAGGCCATTTTGAGATGACTTAGAGGGCCTAACAAGGAGCAGGAGGGAGATCAGAGCCCCTAATACACTCTATGGCACATTTGGGGACTTTGGTCAATGTTAGAGCTTGCACACTCCACCTTCTGCCATGGACAAAGGCTCAGGCTCCAGAAAAAGCAAACTACAGCCCTGCAGTACCACATCATGCATTAAGCTCTCCACTTCTTTCCCCCAGTTGCTGTCATCTTCTTAATTCCCACGGCAGACATCTCATTTTTTATCCCATTAATAGAGCAATTCATGTCAGATCTACAGCAGCATAATCAGCACACTATCAGTAATTAGAGAAACTGAAACAAGCACAGCTCTCTGCAATGGACCTTTTGCAAAGCAGCACTGGGCAAAGATGAACATCTCATTTCCTGCACACAGAGAGCAGAGATTGTCTCTGTAACCCCAGCAATTCTGGGAGGTTCAGTTCCTCCCTGACTCCTCCCTTCAGCCTGTCCTCCTGGGTCAGGGGATGGTTACCCTCTCACGCCTCAATCCTTCTTTAAGGAAATAAAAACCAAGCATGGAGGTGCAAGGGTGCATCCCAAAGGGAAGGGAAAAGGAGACAGTGGGAAAGTTGGTGCTTCTCCCATAATGAGTACAGCCACTGTTCTAATTAAACTAAAATCATACAGACAACCATATTGATGCACTTAAGTGTTTTGGAAAGGCAGCTTGAGGAAATCAATGTTGTCACTGAAAATGCCACGACAGAGTTGCATTATTATATAAGCACTCCAAAACATTTCAAATTAGCAACTACCAATGAAGCAAATAACTACCTGAACCACATGCTCAAAAAGTGTTTCTTCACTGAATAATATGGGGGAAGAGAGAATAGGACAGGTTGTGAGAAGATACTATCAGGTAAAATCAGAGGATAATACTAAGACATAAATGACTAATCATTTAATAAATTGTACTAAGATTTTTATGTATAATAAAGAATTTTACCCATAGATATCTCAGCTGGGCATTGCACAATACACAGGAGGCAGATTCCGGTGTAGAATTTAGAAGGGGAATCATTATACCTCAAATGGGGTGTAATAACCTCCCCTCTGCCAGGGGAGGTTTAGGTTGGGTATCAGAAAGAAGTTCTTTCCAGAGAGAGTTATCAGGCATTGGAATGGCCTGCCCAGAGAGGGGGTGGATTCATCCCTGGAGGTTTTTAAGATGGGGCTGGATGTGGCACTGAGAGCCATGATCTGGTAATCACAGTGGGGTTGGATCAAGGGTTGGACTTGATGATCTCGGGGGTCTATTCCAACCCAGTTAATTCAAGGATTCTATGGGACTAAAGCCTTATCTTTCCACCCACCCTTCTGCAGCAAGGCTCTAAGAAGAGGCAGGAAAGATGGGATTCAGCCCACCTGACCTACTACTCCAAGGCAGAAACCAGCCATGGATCCAGCTGCCTGATGTTCAGGAACTATCTATGGCCAGCTCTTTTCCACCTGCAACTCCAACAACTGTGTTGTGTGGCTGTCACTGCAACACTCCTCTGAACACCTTGCTGCTGCCCTTTGTTTAAGCAGGGCATTGGGAAAGCTTGGCCACTGCTGGGATCCACAGGGTTCCTTGGGCATTTATCAGGATTTTGTTGGTGCACTGGCTTCACAAAAACACCACAGAAGGTTCGAGACAGACAGTTCATGGCACAGCTGGGAAAAGCACTGTGGCCAGTGAGTCAGCAGTGGGGAAGCAAGGAGGGCAACACAGAAGGACTTTCCAAGCTTAGAAAGGGATATTGCACTGCACTTTTTGGGTTCTTTTTTCTAGAACAAGGGAGGGCTGGGGAGCCTCATCTCTGGACCATATGGTGGTTGTACAAGCCTGCCTGGGAATGAACACCCTGCACACCCATCACTGGAGTCATGTGCTCATTTCAGTGCAAGATTTCTGGAGATGGGAAAACCAAGGGAAACACGGTGGGGTGCGTTGCTTTCCGAACATTTTGACTGAAGCTACAACTCCTGGGAACAGGATCCTTCACAACAGAAGGTTTCAAACCACAGGTGAGAACTGTCACATGGACAAGGTCAACTCATTCCCTGCCCTGGGATATCTCTGTGCCCATCAATTAAGGAGTGGAAAAATCATAGGAGAGTAATTCACATAAAACTCACGGGTTCTTTTAATCCTCAGTCACTGATGGAAACCGAATTCCTGCGGAGTTACAACACCCTGAAATACACATTTTAAAAAGACCATTTACAAATCTAAGAAGTGACACTTCTTGGTCCCACTGCACACCTGGACTCTGTTCCCATCTGAACCTGCAAAACTCTTATGTTTGTGTGATTTTTTTTAAACAACGTTTCTGATCCTGATTTACATTAGTGGGGAAGTAAAATCTATGTTTGGGCCTCAATATTGATCTTCTTCAGTTCAGTAACTTAAGTCTATTATCTCTGTCCTTATCTACACGAGATCACTTTGAACCTGAGAGTCGACAGTGTGTGCATGGAATGCTTGAGTGCTCAGGAAATGCTGAACAGCATCCCCAGTGGGAGAAAGATGGCCAAATAAAATACCCATTCTCACAGACTTGTCTCGATAAGCCAGTCCAGAAACAAGAAATGATGTTTGCCACTATAAAATATCAGAAAGATTCAGATTATTTGACTCCCAGCATTATCACATGCAGAGGGAGTTCCTAGAAAGGGCCATACTTGCACTGACCTTGACTACTGAACATAAAGTGGAAATGGAAGAAACAACAAATGACAATTTTCCTCTCCTACTGTTCTTTCACCTACTCCAGCTACTCACTTTAACATGAATGAAGTAAGATCAGCATGACTAAAAAAGAAAAGTCGAGCTGGCAAAGGAGAGGGTATAAAAACACCTGGGAGGATTTCACTTGGAAAACTGCATCCTGCACATCTGCAGGCTCTTCATTCTGCATCATATACACACATCCCCCCCATATATGCAAGACAGACAGGTTTTACAAGAGTCAAACAGTCCAGCTCATAAGGGAGGAATAAAGGAACTAGAAGAAATTGAGCTTTCTGTCGATCAATGCATCAGACATGAAAACATTACCCAGAAAAAGTAACCAAACCACCTCGGGGATGGCTTCAGGCACAGCAAGATCTTTTACTTTCTCTCACACACAGTCCTTCCAGCACAGGGCCATCGGGATTGGCAGAACTTTTAGGGAGAGTTTTTAAATATCTTCCTGCAGAAACAGCTGGTCGTGGCACTGCATGAAGTGATCCAAAAGAAGCAGAGATGTGCCCTCAGATGTGTTTGAAAAGAAGCTGAAGCTCACGAGCCGGGCATATTCTTAAGAAGGGGCACTGACAGGAGGAGAGCAGAGCCTGAATCGGACAATATGTTCTGTATTCCGGGGACAATGACAGTGTCGAGGGATGGCTCACATGAAATGCTTTCTCTCCATTAATGCTGCACACTGTAATAACTTGACCATTGCTCTTCCCAAAGCTGCAATGTCCCTGCCTGGAGCTAGTAAGTAATGAACTAAGCAGGTGAATGTTCTGTTGCGTAAGGAGAGCTATTAGCAATCCTTTCCCAACCACCCTGAAAACAAGAGATGCCTTCCAGGTATGACCTATCCATGTGACAGGGTACATCCCACACAGTCCCTGTTCCTTCAGTCTGGAAATTCCAGCGGCACCTCCAGCACTCAGAAGAGGAATAGAAAGTGGATCCCCTCCTCTATGGTGGTTCTGTACAAGGCTGGGCAGCAGATGCCAGACTGCAAAGCACAGGACAAAACAACTTCTGCAGAAGAGGTTTGAAGAGAAATAGCAAGAAGGGCACAAGTCTGTTCCCAGTCCTGCTACTGATGCTCCAAAACAAATTGTGACATTGCCACAGGGCTCACTGCCTTGGTTGTGACAACAGGTGTGTCAAGCCCCTGTGACAAATCTCAGTTTAGCTGCTTTCCTTCTGCCACAGCTTTTCCTGTTTGTTAAGTTCCCCAACTGTTTTAATTGTTCCTTTCAACCTCTGCATCACTTTTTGTTCTTCCTCAAATTATTATTTTGTTTGAGCTCAGGATCCCAAAGCATTGGTTATGATGTTGTTCCTGGCAGAACACAAGTGCTCAGGTTTCACTCTGGCTCTCTTTGGCTCGTTTTCACAACTCAGCATTGCTGGTTGACAACCCAGAGACTGCTTCTCTGACCTGCAAATATTGCCTAACTACACATGGGGGAAGTTTGGGAACCAAGGCAGCTGAAAATGAGCAAAATGCAGACATCTTCAAGAGGAAGAGTCCAGTGCTAGTCCTGAGCCCATTTTAATTCAGTCTGAAGGCTTGTTCATGGCACTCATTACTACACTATTTAAATATGTCCTGTAATACCTTAAGCCCTTTTTCACAAAAGAGAGAAGTGTTATTACACTCACCTGGACAAGTGCAGGGACCAAAACATATGCAGATAAGGTGGCTAGCCCATTCAGGTGACAGAAGCTGAGCAAAAACCTACTTGGACACCTTAGAAAATAATACTTTCTCCCAAGAACTCTACTGGGCCCCACTGTTAGGACTTGACATTTGGTAGCACTCAGAAGCAAAGTGAAACACAGAGCCATTGTCCAAGGCATTCCAGAAATAGCGAGCAGAAGGCGGCCCTGAAGAGCTCCAAGCTGAAAGAGTTAAGACACTGAAGCACTAGAGGAAGGATCTGTCTGAATTCTGGTTTACAGTGAGGAACAGAGGTGCAGGAAGAAGCAGCAAGTTGCCTAAATCCCATTTCAGCCCTCTACCCACATGGCCACGTTTCTGGTGTTACGCTGCTGCTGCTGCTCTAGAAACAGAAGGATGAGCTACAAAAGACAAGTAAAATGACGTGGACAGCTCTCAGAATGCATCATTTCACTTTGCATTTGAGCATTGGTTTTAAACGTGCCCCCCATGGGAACCTCTGATTTCTGATGCTCCTCTTTCTTTGTCAAAGCATCGACCGAGATCTCTGCGCTCTCAGGTGGCAGCGAAGATGGATGGCTTGCATCATTCTTCAGAATCATTCCAGAAACACATCCCTCCTCTGCCACAAGAACCAGGACAGAGGCACTCCGACCCTTCCCATGGTTAGACAGGGTCACAAATCCATCTAGGAAGGCAGAATTCCTCACCCAACCCAACAGTCTTGGAAACCAGCAAAGCTCTCTGCTGGCACAAGCGAAACAGGAGGGCATCAACCACCCCAGCGAACCAAGCAGGGTGTTTTTAACACCAGAGCTGAGCTGGGAGACTGTCAGAGGAGATGGGGGAAGGAAAAAAAAACCAAACAAACAAACCTGCTTACAAGAAGCACGAAAACTGCTTCTTCTGTTCCTACGGCCAAGAGGGTGACCGAGACAATATTCCCAGCATTTCAGGACACACATGTTCCTTCCAGCAAGCCCCTTCCACCACATGCCCTCCCCCACAGTCCTCCTCATGAACAGCAAAGGCTGAGGTTTTCATTAGGAGAAAATTAACCTGAATTTTTTTTAAGCTGGCAACAAAGACATATGACTTTTCCTGGCATTTCGCCTGTTTATACAGGACCTGCCAAACTGGTTGTGTGATTTTTTTTTAGGCTGCTTGCTTTTCCACAAAGTCCTTTGAAAGGCAGAATAACAGAGAGCAACTACAGAAAAAGTTTAGTTATACAGGTCCAAAGATCAAACCTTGGTAATACAGCTGGAAAATCAAAAATCAAACACAACCTTCCTAAATTTATTTTGACTATCCCAAGACCATAATTGTTTGCATTTATTACGTGGTGAAGTTGAACAGCTGTTTTGAGCAGTGAAAGGCAGTCCCATTCAAATTCGATACGAATGCCTTAACTCTAACACCAAATAGTTCAGAATCCTACAAAATTATGTTGCTTTATCGTCCTACAATATACTAGGAAGAAAATAATTCATCAGTCACAACAGCCTGGCTATAACTGCCAGAGGTCTGAAGACCAGAAGTGGTAACAAGCGTTGTAGGAAACATTTCCCTCAATACATGCAATCTTGCTAGTATCAAAATATCATACCAAAACCAGCCCTTTCAATGGCTACATTGGTTTAAATGTTGAGGGTTGTTGTTGAGGGTTGTTTTGGAGTTTTTTTCAGAATAACATCAAGAGCACAACAGCACACTGTGCTGCTACACTTTCCAAGGGGAACACTTGGTCTTCGATTCTGAAGAAAATTCTGGTTTAATATTAATTTTCCTGTCCACGTGCAAAATAAAATGCAAGTTGAGCTTTCTGTTAAGAGCGCTCTTGTCTTGATCCAATATAAAAAAATCTCGAACGAAAATGCTACGGGCATGAGAAAGAAAAAAATTAAAAAATAAAAAGTGAAAATCAATTGAGTTTCCCAAGCCAGTCACCCACACAGCCTGGGGTGCCCCACTGTTTGCTCAGGTGTCTCTGTCTTCTGCAGTGGCACAGAAAGCACAGCCTTCCCCTCCAACACTCGTGTACTGCTCACCCTCGAGGCCACCAGGCACACACGGTGTCTGCCACTCAGCTGGCCCTGCTTTAACTGACAGGGCAAATACTCATTTTCACCGGGCTGCACAATAAAGGATGAGATAAAAGCCTGAGTAAATACACGGGCAAAGTTGGAGCGTCCAGCTGCTCCTCGCGGGCTGCTCTGAGCTGACACACCTGCTCCTCTGGCAGCTGGGTCAGCTCCCCAAGGTTTGGGCTCTGCAGGGCTGGGATCATCCTGTCAGCCAGAAAAGATCCCAGAGCGATTTACAGACAGTTTACCAGGGATTGACAATCTCGCTGCAAAACAAGTACATGGGCACCACTGCTTACACACCTGCGAGCAAAAAGAAAGAAATCATTCCCCAGATTCCAGCTGCACCAGGAAGAAGCTGTTTGAGAGCCCTTCAAGTCAACTGAAATGAGAACGAGCCCTCCTGACCCTGCAAGCCCCACACAAACACCACCCCTGGCGGTTGAGAGCTCCCCGAGCTTGTCCAGGTCCCTTGGCAGCCACCACGGAGGGATCCATGGAGGCACCAGGAATATCAACATTCATCACCACACAGCGTGGAGGAAGGGATCCCTCAGAACAGCCTGGATGCTGACAGCTTACGTGGATGGGACTCCATGGACATGTGAAGCCATCCTACAGACTCCTCCTCCAGGCAGGATCCTTGGACTGCTTTTAGGCTAAGGCGTGTAAGACACTGATGGCACGTGTGATTCTTCACACCAGGAAAATTCCCTCTTCCTATCTCCATCCACACTGGAATCGGAATAAATGATCCAAGGCCCCAGAGTGGAAATACTAAAGCTACTAATACATTTAAAAGCTGAGTAAGCCTGGTTTGTTTGGAAACATGAAACTTTTTGTTGGCCTAGTTGATGTAGATGAAAGAGTGGACAGGTTCTCCAGAAAAGCTCTGATATCTTCCAACACATTCACCCATGGATGCACATACACTTATGCTACACATGCATATTATTACATTTCTCCATTGCAAATTCAACCTTAACATCAAGATTTCTAGCATTAACCAGGAACCTGGGCTGGAACTTCTCTCAATCTGCAAGTGTGCAAAAATAAATGCAAAACCTCAACACTTGATGTTGCATGAACGAATCTTAAACTGTGAGCAAGCGTGTGCATTCCTACTGAAAAAGGAAATACAGGTTTTGCTGAACACTGAAAAATTGAAAATGTTGTATCTTTAGTGAGCAGAACAAATTAAAAAAAAAAAAAAAAAGCATCAACCCTGTTGGGAGGTGCATATAGCATCCTTGGCACATCAGAATTCAGTATCAGATGGACACAGAGCTCCTAGTTTGGGAGAGAGAGTGAGGAATCCTGTTACCAAGAAACAGGGGAGAATTCAGGGACACAAATTCTCGGATGCGTGGAAGAAAAATGGGAAACGGGGAGAGCCACAAATCCAAGAGAGAACGTGAAAAAGAAGCAGATCTTGCTGATGAGGATGGAAAGGAAACACAAGACACCCATGAAAGCAAGAGAGAGGAAACACCACAAACCTCTGGTTTTTAGGAGCAGCACTGTTCTTACCTTCAAGCTTTAATTAAAGAGTTGTGGAAGTCAGAAGAAACATAAACATCTCTTTTGTTAAATGTCCTGGGTTCCCTTCCCACCCTCTATGGAAACACAAATTCTAAGGGCACTAGATATGCAGATTTCAGACAAAACTGCAAATCCAAATACCTCAACAAGTCCTAGAGAACAGTCCTAGAGATCAGAAAGCTAGAGGGATTTTTCACTAGTCAGAATACCTACAGGTGCCTATTAATACAACAAAGAAGGCAGTTTTGGTTTGTTTGTTTTTTCTAAAAGAAAATAATTTTATTCCACCCTCACACCCTAGTAAAATTAGCCTTTCTGATTAAACCAAGATTGGAAGATTGGTCAGCAACACCAGCTGCATCTGAAACATTACTTAGGTAAAGCCACTCCCATTCTTTACAGAGACACAACACTAATCCTGTAATCCAACTCATTGTTATGCAATGGCTCATCTAGAAGTTCTTTTGCCCTGTATGAATTCAGACTAATTTATCTCAGTATGGATGGGAACAGACACTGCACCCAACACACAGCATTGCCAGGGGTCTCAAAAGTGTATCAGCCCAGGAAAACCACCCCAAGTGATCACCCTGAAGCCAGTGTTGGCCAGTAAAGTTTACACCAGGGTTATGGGTGTCAGTTGTAATATCTTCCTTTCAATTTACACTGGACCATAAATTCCCATCTAGTCAAAGGTCAAGGTTTAATCAACAATTGCAGGGATTTACCTCCTGTTCCTCCATCAGGAGTTACAATTCCAGAGCAGACCAGGCAAAAGGCAATGCATGAGTGATCTTTATCTGCTCCAGAGCAAAGTCCAGGGCCTTACCTGAAGCCACTGGGGGCTCAACCCCTAGAAGAACTGATTCTCGAGTTAAACAGAGGCATCTGACGAGCTACACACAGGGATGCATCAGCAGCTGCAGATTTAACGGAACTAGAATGGCTTGCACTCCGATATTTTCATCACAAGGAGTTTCAACCACTAGAACTCAAGAAGAAAGCAACACTCCACTAGAGATAAGGACGTGCATACAAACAGAAGAGGGGGGAGAGGGGAGACTGCAATTATCAGGTTTACTGCTAGAGCAGCAAGGACAAACCTTCAGTGGTCAATCTATCAAGATGGGTTTTTTCTCTACTAAAGGATGCTATTTAAGGCAAGCAATCTACAGCACCATCCAGAACAACAAAAACAAGGGAAAACCCACACCACACTCCTCAACTCCAACGAATCCAGCACAAGTGATACAATCTGTGTTTTCACATGTTATTAAATTACACTTATTACATTTAACATATCTGTGTTCCCCATATGCAAAAATTACTCCCAAACTTCTGCCAGCCAATTTGGACAGTGATGAGGGGAATCTCAGGCACAAGTGCTTTGTTCCCTGACAAACATTTATAATATAAATAATGTAATATAATATAACTCCTTATTCAAAGACCTTTGAAGCTGGAGGGAAGGGAGGAAATCTTCCAGGAAAAAATAAACAAACAAACCAGAAGTCATTTCTTCAGTTAAAGTTTACTTGCACTGACACACTATCTCCTTCACCATCATAAAATCCTCAAGTCCACCTGAACCTTGACCTCATTTTCTTCAAGTTTCATGCAGAAAACAGGCTTTCAGAGAGCTGGGACTCTTCTCAGTATCCTTCCCACAGGGATGGCTGTTCACACCTCACAGCTTGCAGCTGCTGAAGCAGGTGTCTACTGTCACCCATGGGAAGTTAAGATTCCAGGTGGGAAATCAGCAGCAGGGGCAGACCCATTCTCAGGAAGCAGAAGATGCTGTTCTCATGATGACATCATTTGTAATGAAAAGCCACAGGAGAAATTTCCTCTCCCAACTGTGCGGAAGCAGAATTTTATCAAGTGAAAATCCTGACCAAAGTTTCTCCTGGGAGGTTCTAGGGAGGAAATATTACAACGTATTTCCTTTGAAACCAGCGTCAGCTGCTCCTGTCACACCGCAAACATCTGAGCAGGGACTCCTTCATGAACGTTCAGCAGCAGGCAGTTTGGGATGCAACTAAACCATGGGACAAGGAAATGGCTCCTGCACTGAAGGAAAAGCCTGTTGTGCCATGATAGGTCACAGCTACCCCCTTTGGACAGAGAGAACCAGCCTGACTCTCACTGCAGCCACTCCACCAACGCCCATCTTCGCTGCCTAATCCCGGTTCACCTCCTGCACCCTGTCCTTCCCAGCAAAACAGAACATCAGCAGGAAACAGAGACAGTTCAGGGACTCCAGGCTGCTGCCGAGTACAACCCTGCTCATTCCCCACCACAATTAAATTTAGGACAGCAGAGAGGGCCTGACAGGAGGGATGCTTTGCACCACCAGGCTCACGAGCCCATTGGCTTCTGCTCTTTTTTGTGCTCCCCTCCACTGCCCTTTTGAACCTGAAACCCAGTGGGACCTAAGTTTGTAGCACAATTTAGGCCATGAGGGGAAGGAGTCTCTTTGTCCCCATCTACACACAGGACAAGAGGACTCTGCTGCAAGCCAAAGCCTGTACTAGAAACACTGAACGAGCCCTTCTCTACCAACCATAAAGTCCCACTGTCAAAAATTCCCACCATCTGCTTTTCATTTTTTCCTATAATGGAAAAATGCTATTTTTAAAACAGAATTTGTCTGCAGTCTTAACTTCTTTTCTTTCTAATAAACATTTTTAGCTCAATATGTAGATGTCACTCGGAAAACAGGCTTTAGATACAGGGAAAAGCTGGCTCAGGAGAGCACAACCAAGAACACTGAGAGGTAAATCTCCCTGACACTGGTACCTCAACTTCCCAATTTCACTATTCAAAAAAAAAAAAAAAAAAAAATGACACATTCTTACTAAAAATAAATAAACCTGATATCCAGAATCCATTAAGGGGAAAAAAAAAACCCCAAACTGATCATTTTGATTGAACTGGATTAGGAAGCAACTACAGAGGCAAAGCTGAGAAAATAAGAGCCTTTCATAAGCAGTGGGGTGGAGGTGCAAGGGACAAATAACGTCACGATAATGTGCACCTTGAGGCAGCACCTCTTCAGTTTGGATTAATTTACTGGCAGAACATCATGTCTGACCAGGTTTTCAACCAGATTTCTCCAAGCCCAGCCCAGGGGTACACTGGTAAGCTTCTGTACCTACTTTAATTGATGGAAGTATTCACGACAGACATTAACAGCAGAGATCTTAAGAGAGGAAGTAATACAGAGAAGTGGCTGATTTTCTGTTTGTAGGTAACAAAAGAAGTCCCTACATTTTTGGAAAAAAAGTGTTTCTTCTGAAATTGGATAGAAAAGAACTTTTTTTTTTTTTCCATTACGAAGGAAAAATCTATTTAAAAATCTTTTCTTTGAGGTTTTTCATGGGAAATGACACTTACAACCAGTTCTATGTAACAAGCACACTACAGAGATGTAACAGCACATGCAACGTATCTGGTTATTTAAAACAAAAAAGGCAGGGAAACACTAACAACTCATTGTGCAAATTCTGTGTTTGTACATGAATTTATGTATTTTAAAAAAAGGGACTGAATTAGTCTCACTTTAAGCACGTTGAAGGAGGTTTTGTTAGCTGAACTTCTGCTTTATTTATGAACTACAAGCTTTAAAGTCAGCACATCATCGTGTGGGTGAATGTCTAAAAACTGTCTCATGAAATGTCTGGAATTAATATTGTGTATGTGTGGTGGCTTAGCCAGTGCTCAGGTTAATTGAAAAGTTAGGGTGTTAAAGGAATAGCTGAAGAGACAAGAGTAATGTGGTAGCTTTGAAATGAGCTTAAAATGCTTCGGCCTACAGGTCTTGTCAGATCCATGCTCAGAATAGAAACTGTCAAATCCATTCCCAGGATCTGGACACACACATTACAAAAAGAGTTCATTTCCTGAGTGTTTGGATTCACCTGCAGTGGTGCAAAAAGGCAGTGACACTCACAGCTTCTCCTCCCCATGACTGATCAGCACCTCCGTATCACACAGGGCTCCCCCTGAGCTGTGAGAGTGGGCAGGTTTGCTCAGGGATCCCAAAGATAACCCACTTCCAGGGCTTTGAACTCCCTGGGCCATGGCCCACATTTCCCATGCACTCATTCCTAAAGAAAGGGCACCCCTTGAGCTCTCTCCCTTGCGTGGGATCCCCATCCTGTCACCAGATCTGCACACACAGTGTCCCCCTGCAGCCACAGGCACACAGGGGCATCTGCACACATCTGAATTTAGGCTCAGGAGTTGAGCTGCTGCAGATGAAGCCACTGCCCAATTTTTATTCCGGAGTAGCTCCCTACACAGAGACAATTCTGGAATCACAGTATTTTTGTTCCAGCATAATTATGTTGCCAGTAACGCGGGCAATTTATTCCACGCTTCATATGATGTTTTGTATTTCCTGAGGGATTTATTTTGTTAAGTAGAAGCATCATTTAGTTTTTTCTTTTTCTTTTTTTTTTTTTAAGGATAAAAATCTTTCCATCTAAAAATTCTAACCAGATGTGAATTTCAGACTTCCAAATTTGGGAATGTTCAGATCAAGAGCTGTTGTTCGAGTCTTTTAGCCATAATAATCACTGCAAACATAAAAGTTTTCAATTATTTCACCCTCAAACCATCAAGATGCTCAACCTTTATTTGGTCAAAACCAAGTCCAGGTCTGGAAAATCCCAACAGACAATGACAGGACCCAGGCTTAAACCACAGAGTTTTAAATTACACGAGTTTTGCACAATTCTGGTAATTTGGTTATTAAAGTTTAGCAAAATTTTTGATGTAAATCTCGTGTATGGCCATTACTTGAGTGAGCTAAGGCTAAGTTTCAAAATTATCACCCCTTCTGAACCACCAGTTCTGTCTGCCCTGTGCATCTCCCAAAACAAAAGAGAAAAATGAGGAAATATTCCTTGTACTGCAGCTCTGGCTTTCTACTACTTAATAAATTTAATTCAACCTTTTATTAAATCGTTTAACCATTTAATAAATCGTAATGTAGACATTATTTAAATCAATCTTAACCCTTCTGGCTATGGAATTAAGATGTTAACCCAATGCTTATCAATTTAGCAGTACCTTCATGGCAGTGACCAATTTCTGTTCTTCCATGTACCAGTCTTCCCTTTCACCAATCTTCAGACATCAATTCACCCCCTTCAATGTATTGCACATAACATTATGATATATATAATCTACACTGCACTTAGTGCAGCATATAACAATAACATAATACATTTGGACTAAAATTTATGAGCTGGAAGTTATGTCAGTCACAAATAGTAATGGAAACTCCCATTAAGTTCTAATCAGAGTGGATTAAGTCCTGGTGCTAAGATTGCAACACTCACAAAAATCCTGGATCTATAGACGGAAAGGAACAAAATTATACAAAATCCTGAGATATTATCCTGAAATTTGCTCTCTCAAACAATCTCACTGAGAAAATCCAACCCAGGTGAAAGTTCTGAATCATATCCTTCCCAAATCAGTGGCCAAGACCCTAAGATGATCAACAGGCCCGGAGGGATTCAGTGAACTGAGGTTGGTCTTCATCCTGCTGTATGAAAGGGTTTGCTTGGTGCCCCTGTGCTGTCTCTTTTTGACTGTTCTGAGCTCATCTGAAAGTTCAGGAGTCTCTTTTCAAGGCAATGGCATCTAATTCCTCACAGTTAAGATGTCTCTTTGCTCCACCTTCTGTATCCCCAAAGATAAGGCAGGTTCTACAGGTCAGATGTTGGCATCCTTTGGGCCAGCTGTGTCCTGGCTGACAGCTTGGGTGATTCCAGGGGGCTGGCATGAGTGGGAACAGCCCTGCAGTTTGTGTTCAGTAAAAAACACTGTTTATGATGCCCTGAAAGTAGGAAATGATAAGGAAGCCGTTGCCATGCTTATCATTAAGCATATGCTTAAATGTCTTATTGAACAAATGCCCAAAGCACCAGGCTAAAACCAAACAGGTTGCCATTCCCATCTTAGGACTGTAGGTGCTAAAGAAGCACCCCTTTTCACCCCTGCTCCTCTCCTCTGCCTCAGGTTTCCCATTACAAAAACCCAAGGAAATCACTCCGATTTGCTTTTTAAGGCCTTTGGAAACAGCAGCTGAAAGGTGAACCAAAATGCTTCCTCACTCCACCAAGGACCCAAGGATGTGTCTTTGAAGTAAGGAGTTTAATCAGTCTCAGGAAGGACGTTCTGAAAGCTGGAGGAAGGACCCAAGCATCACCAGACCAGTAACAACCACCCACATTACAGATCTGCACCAGGAGAATGCAGACCCCATCACACCCCTAAAACTGCACTCATGCTGGAAGAATTTGTTGAGCCAGTGGACAGCAGTGATTTTTACAAGAGTGACACTTTGCTGCACAGCAACACTTGGACTGCACTGTCAACACGCTGCCTGCTATTCTCGTCCATGCAAAGCACTGATACAGCTTCAAAAAGATTCCCCTTCCTTTCTCTGGCCTGTACTCCCACACTTTCAGGAAGCTGTTTGAGCCTCCCAGCCTCTCATTTTCTAATCTGCTATTCCTATATGGACACACAGAGACCTCAGCAACTCAGCTTCAAACCACAGGGGGCAAAACATCCACCATGGGAGTGGGCAGGAGTGCCCATGAACAGCCAGCAGCACTACTGGAGGTGTAAGTGGGGAGTGAGACCCAGTGTCAAGAAATGCAGAGCAAGGTGCATTTTTTTCTCATTGCAAAGTGACTACAAGAAGAGTTGGAGATAATGATGATTATTATTATTTACAGGCTTGAAAACATCCTCCCACACACACAAACACACCTTTCTTTGTCTGCTGCGTTGCTCGAGCTGATCTAATTCAAGAATGGATCTAACAAAAACAACTCTCAGAAACTAAAGCAAAGCCCAGCAGGGGAAACTCCAAAATCCTCTGGGCATCTGCACAAATAACTACGAGGGATATACAAACAGCTGCTGCAGCTTGGAAAGGGCCTGTTCTCAAATAAGGCAGCAAACACAGATTGTTTCAGCCTACAAAAGGAAAATGAAGGCAGTGATGCCTGGGAGATGACTGTCAGGTCAGAGCTGCTGCCCCTTAAGGGAGCTGACAGCCCACACCACCAGTGACACAGGACCAACAGCAGGAGAAGCAGGGAGGGCAATGCACAGACATTCAGCAGGGCTGCTGTAGAAGCTACATTTCTAAACCAAGGATTTCCAGTCTTACCTAATTTGTTGTCACCCCCCCCAAAAAAAAATTTAAAATTTAAAAATTAATATTGCGCTTTCGTATCTGATAATTACAACGTCCCCAGAATTAATGGCTATCTGTTCACCAAGAAGTGACTAGAAGTTCCTTCCTTTTTAAAATTAAACTCAACAAAACCATTCAGCAAAGAAAGGAGGTCACAAGTACCTTTCCCATCAAATAGCATATATACCAAGTTCCCAGGAAAGCTAGGCTCCAAGAACCAAGGAGTCATTTATGGACTGAACAGAACACTTCCATGTTTGCATGTGTTGAGGACACAATTTTAATAGAAATTCTAAAATCATCTCCAGATTAGGCCACGTGGGACAGACCTCCTCCCCTGCCCCAGAGAGGGTTCATGCCTTGCTGCATGGTTAAACAGGTCCAGACTGTCAGTCAGCACCAGGGGTACAGAACAGCAGAGATCTGCAATGAAGGCAGGGGGGTTTGGCTTTCAGTGTTTGCAGTTTTATTTCAGGAGCTAAGTAGTTGAGTGCAAAGGACACACAAGCATTTGCAGGGTGAGTTTTTGGGTTTTTTTTTTTAGCCAGCTCACTTTCTAGTGCTAACTGCCCACTAACTGCACTAGCACAGGATATTGGAGGAATAGCTCAACTTGCACTCAAGGTAAACATTTAGTGCACACACTGTCCCACAACAAGGTCCTGTCTGCCAGCTTACTCATTTCTTAATGGCTGCGTGGAGAAAACCAAAGTCCAGGCACTCAATAAACAACCCCTTCCTCATCAATTTTCTCAGCTATTAGGAATCTGAAAAGAAGAGTCAGGGACTAAAAGGCAAAAAGGTTGAACTATCCAATCAAAAGGGTCACTCCAACACAGGCTTCAGGCATGTCAATGGAATAAATTCATGGAATTGCCTCTGGATTGTATAACACCTGTTCATCAGCCACCCAGTGGCTCATGTGGGTACACATTTGTTCCATCTAAGGAAACCCATCCTTGTCTTGCAAGGAACTGTGCTCACTTGTCTCTTATCAGACATCAGGAGAGGTGTGGCTGACACAGCAAGAAGCATTTGAATGATCTAAACATCTCACTGTTTTTTCCATCCTCCCTCAGCCAAATCTTGGGAGAAAACCTCGAGAAATGAAACAAGTCAGGGAACTTTATGCCAATAAATAGCATCACAGCCCAGGAGGAGAGTCAAGGATTTACCCAAACAAAATTCACTGAGAAGTCCTCCATAACCTGAAGAACATTCTTATGAATTTCAGATGGTCAGGCTACCTCTGCTGAGGAAATATCACAGCAAGATCAAGAGCAGAGCAAAAGGTCTGATTCACAGGAGAGGTTTTCTCAACTGTTATTTTTCCACTTGTCAGAGGCATCTGGACAAAGTCAAGCACCAAAGTATTTAAGTCCTAAACGAAAGTGCAAAAGCACAGCAGTTCTGATCAGCTCAAAGGTCTGTCTAAGCTGGTACCACATTTCCAGCAACACCCAACAGGATCAGAGGAATAAACTCTCCCTTGCCCACAAACCCCAGAAATCCACAGGTTAGGGGCTTTCTGAGCTTTTTTTGACCAGAGCAGTTTTGTTAACCTCACTGTATGTTGTATGAAAACAAATGTTGTTATGTTCAAAACTGCTGGATGCTTCTACCTGATCCTCCCTGTTCCATACAACGAGAAATAACCCTTTGCAATTCAGCTTCTCTCTGCTTCTGCCTCTCCAAAAGCCACGTTTTAGACCTTCTAAAGCAAATTTTTATGATTTTCACGGCAGTCTGCAAAGGCCCCAGCTGCTTGACGTCCCTGCCACAGCAAACTCCTTGCCATCACTTCCTAATTCCTTCCCTTTCAACCCCACCCTATTTTCCTGGCTCCTGTTTTCCTTCCTACGATCCCTCCCGTCCACAGATGGGCTGAGGGCAGCACAGCTCAGGAACCTCGGAGGAAATCAAGGCAGAAGCTTCAACCCTGAAGTGCAGGGCTGTTCACCTGGTATTGTCACCAGCAGCACGTGTCTACAGAAACCTGCAGGTGACCAGTGTGTTGAAACTTTCAAGACTATGATAAGTTTTCTCAGAAAATCCACGGGGAAAAACTCTGAATAAAAAAAATTTTTCAAGTATATGTAGTAATTTTCTTTTCAGAAGTACAGATACCAACCAAGTCATTAATTTTTTTGGAGCAAGTAATTTGAACCAAAATATTCTGCAGACCAGTCAGAAGTGGCTCTTTTTCTCAGACATACAGAAAGCAGTCCAAAAACGGAACTTCAGCCATCCCCAAAAGCTATGATTCTAACCAATTCTACTAATTAATTCCCTTAATTTTTGGAGGGGTTCTTTTAAAAACTGAAATTTTAAAGTTCTTTTTTTCCTCATTCAGAACAAATGTGAAACTCAAGTGTACTGAGATCCAGCTATACCTACATCAGCAGGAAATAATTTTGCAGGTAAATCCCAAGCACAACACTTGGTGCCAAAGCATTAAAGAAAGTTCTACCACTCAAACAAGTGAGGCCCACTACTGCACACCCAGACTCCAAGCCCCCTTCTAGTAACAGCTACAGATAGAATATTTTCTTCTTTCAGTTTAGTCAATTAGTTCATTACAATGACTGGTTTACCCAAAGTTGGGAAATGCTTCAGTCACAAAAACAGAAAGTTTGTTTCCTTCCTGCAGTCAACCAAAATGAGGGGGGAGGGAGCAAATAACAGTAGATGAACATGACAGAAAACAATCAGTGTGATAAAAAAGGGTAGTATTTCATGTGCTTAATAAAAAGCTTGTTATTTATTCCATAATATTACCCCAAAATGTACCAGATACTTCCATTTCATGTACAAAAATAAAACCTTTTTTATTAGAACTACTTTGAATGCTCAGGGTTTTGATGCAGGAGACTGCACTTGTAATTACATTTCACTGCAAAGTGTAGTCTATCATAAACAACACGTAAAATTAAAAAAAAAATATCAATCATCCAGCAAAGAAATTAATTTCTTATTTTCCAAAATAAAAACCTAACCAACCTCTTGCTAGCAATCTCTAGTTCTAGCAATCCTGACTTCACAAGTCTCTGAGTCACAGACAAACTCTTCCTCAGGTCTCTTCCCATTAACAATTAACCAGTCTGCTTGAAATCCAGACTGCTGGCACTGAGACTTAGGAAACAATTCAGAGGAGAAGAGAACTTCAGACCATCCTTCTGGGGTGCAAAATTTTACACTGAAGCCTCTGAATGCCTGTACATCATCAGAGCAAGGCTATCTTGCCTGCAACCTGATTCCCAAAAGAAAAGAAGTCTCTGTTTCAGGAAAGGCTTCCCAAACAGAAAAAAACCCCAATCTTTCCCCAGGGAAAGGTTTTCCCCCCATACAGCCTGTTAATCTCAACATCTTCCTCATATTCCTCTACCCTCTTTTTTAAATCCGTTTGTACTTTCAGCCTTCACACCATCCTGCAGCACTGAGTTCCAGAACTTAACACAGATGGAATAAGTACTCGTTTTAATCTTCCCGGCCGGTGATTTCATTGCCTGCTCTGGTTTTGGACTCTCAGAAATTGCTCTCCACACTCTACTGTTGTGCAGTTTTACAGATTTCTGTTATAACTCCCTCAGCAGTCTCCAAGCCAAAAAGGTACTTTGCAATGTAGCTTTCTTTCCTGTGGAAGTTTCCCCAGGCAACTTCACTGCTCACTCCTGTGTCTTTTCCAGTGCCACTGCAAACCTGCCCAATGGTCAGGAGAGCAGAGCGTGATCAGGACTGATACACAGCACAGATCCAAACTTCAATACACAGATCATTTCTATTTTATACCTGCTGCTTTCCCACCAGGGTTTTATTTGCCTATTTCACTCCAGACTGAAAACTGAGTTCAGTGGGCTCTTGTATTCAGTAATCAAACCATTTCCTAAAATATGAACCCAGATGCCAGACCAGTTCTGCGAGGTCAATCAGCAAACAAAAATCTATGAACAGCTCAAAGACACCTCACTGCATCTGTTAAGCAGAAAAGCCTTAAAGAGCACTCCACTCAAAACTACCAAGAGAAAAGAACCCAAACCCTGCAATTTCTACCTCCTTCTCCAAGCCTGCAGCTACTGCCTGTCAGCATGGTTCAGTTGGCTGGACTAATTGGCACTGCAGACACTATCAATCCACTCTTCTTATTCTGAGGATGTAATTTGTCCCTGTTGGGAGGTAATAAAAGGCAGCACATGGTCAGTCCTGGATGGCTCTGATGACTCAGCTGGTGTGAGGTCATTTGCTAGGACACTATCACCAGTGTATCTGAGCTCAGTGTGGACTGTGCAATGGGTGAGACATCGCTCAATCTCCTCCTGGAAGCTGCTCCCACAGCCTCCCCATTTACTCAAGCCATAAGACAATGACACAACCACTCAGTGTGCCAACTGAGAAGCACCTTTTATACCCATCAGCACTCCTGTTCCTGCAGCTTGGTGCCCTTCCTGGCACTCTCAGCACCATCCTCATCCCTCTGTAAAAAAAACACAACAGTTCAGCCCTTCATTTCCTCATCCCCGAGGAGATGGCAGGGCTGTCACTGAATTGGGCATCCAGCATGTCTCCAGTCCTAATCCACTACAACTAAAAAGGATCAGTTGTCATGGTGGGAACCACAACAGAGACCTCAAAGGAGCTCCTAGAAAGCGGGAAGGAGCTCCCCAGTATGGCTGTAATGCTGGCTTGGCTTCATTTCACCTCCAAGAACATCAGCAGAGCTTCACAGTGCTCCACCAAAGACGGGAAGTACTTTTATGTGAAATTCTTTATAAGAAAAAAAAGGAGGGAGATAAAAGGAAAATTCAGTTCGCAGATACAGAGTGCCTTGTTGTAGCCCCACTAATTGGATAAATCTGTCTCCAAATTCTATCTATTGTACTACTATCTCTGGCACTTTTATTAGACACTTCATTTACCTGGTAGAACTCCTAGATTTTCACAGAACCTTATACCCATGTAAAAAACATTCCTGGTTTCTGTTAATAGATGTTTTGGAGGTTCCGACTCAGGGCAAAATGAAAAAAATCACTTCAGCCACATTCAGCTGAAATTCAAACCTTCCAAAGAATTGCAGCTTCTCCTGCATTTCATCAGTTTTAAGGATACTTCTGACTGGATGCCAATTGGTTTTCTCCGGAATAAACTCTCCAAACAAATATTTTACAAGTTCTTGATCAGGCCCTACTTGAGCTAGCCAGAAAAAGCCCGAAAACAAGCAAAACCCCTCCAAGAAATCACTCATTGTTCCTACTTACAATCACATTTAATTTTATCTTAAAATTAAACATCTAAACTCAGGGTTTAATATTAGCCAATTGTCAATAGTTCAACAAGCCAAGTCCAGCTGTCAGATTCAACATGTGGAGCTGTACCAACATCTGGCCCTTGCAGTTCCACCCAATGCTGCTCCTGTTCCACGGGCAAACATTCCACAGAACACTGACACACACACTGCAGTCAGAATCTCTGTCAGACCAATTTTTTTTCTCCAGACTGTCTTAACTAAGAAAGTGTTTGCAAACTACAGAAGAACAACGTGGGAGCAAAGACACTGCATGTGGCTTAACAAGGAATAACCTTTGGAAAATCCTTCAGATGAAGAATTATTTATAGCTTTCCTTAGTTGCTATACCCAGTTCACTTTGGAGCTCAGTAGCATTTACAGAAGATGAGCAATACCATCATCAGTAAAAAGCTTAACTCTGGTCTTGAGACTTGCCAGAAGACAACTCCACAACATTAGAACCAATATGGTCTAAATTTGGCTTGGGTTGTAGATCTGAAAAATACCCCCCACTTGCAGGAATCAATTGCCACAACTCCACTGCTAAAGGCACACAAGTTTTGGTGGCCTGTCCGGTCTCTTTGCTCAGGCTGAACCTGAGCACATCCCTGGAACTTGGCTTGGCTTTTCCGTGAATGCCTGGAGGAACATCCCACCCATGGGCTGTCCTGGGTGGCATCCTTCCCTCAGGAGGCACAGGGACACCTTGCAACCTAAAAATCTGTTCTTGGGACAATGCTAGCAGCTGATCATCATCCACGGTCCTTACCAGGGGGTCTTCCCTTGTCAGATGCTGAAGTCGTGTTTGATCTAATAGGAAGTGATGCCCTCCTACCACCAGGAAAGAATAACACCTGGAACAACTGAGTGTGCAGCCACAGTTTGTTTCCATGCTGCAATTCAAGTACTAAGCCTTGCTACTGCCCTGCCTGGGAAAGTTCATTATTATTATTTTGTGTTTGTTTCACAGAGACAGACAAAGTGATCATTTTCAGAAGCCCTGGATTTTGAGTTGCTGGTTCTCCAGGGATGCCCTGCTCAAGGCAGTGAACTACAAATATTCCACAACAAGCACATGCAAAAAAAAACCCCAAAAACAAATTATCCAATTTTTGGATTGTAGGTCAGAACTACACGACTGGCTAAAAACACAGGTTGGCTTAGGGAGAGCCCCTTGCCACAGTAAGCACTTTATTAGGAAAGCTTTAATCAGAAGACACATACTCAAGAACCCAGATAACTTTTCTAAAAGGCAGAAACGTCACTTCTATGTAGCTAGACAAGATTTCATCTCCTGCTTATCATAATTTTTATCAGCAGAGCACCACTTAACCACCTCCCTCCAAAAGACACTTCGGGATGCATATAACTTATCATTAAAGTATACTCTGTTTCATTGGGGCATTTCAGATTCAAGGTTCTGGTTTAATGGGTTGCTTCTCAGGAAACTGCCCTCACCTGTAGTGACACAACGAATACTAATGACTGGTGGTTAATTGGAGTTCTGCCATTGGCAGTACCAGAAGGATCCTCCTCCTAGTAAACAAGTTAATAGTAAACAATCCTCGGCACTAACAGACACTCAGCCCTGGCTAAGGGTAACAGGATTCTGGCTCTGTGATGCTTAACAGTCCCTCAGCATGAGAAGTCTTCAGTGGAGAGGGCTCTTTGCAAAACCAGCATCAATGAAGTATTAGGAGACACGACCCCTTAGCTAAAAATTAAGTCAATCTGGGGAAGCCAGCTAAGATTGAAAGCTCAGACACTTTGCTGACTCTTTGCCCTTCGGCTTTTTTTTTTTTTTTTCCCCTCTCCCTTTTTTTAAAACGATTACAAAGTACATCCTCCAATCCAAAATGAGCATCCGTAAGAAGTCCTCGAGCTACAGGTTTCTGTGCTGACACTCCTGCAGCCACCACGTACAGGTCAACACAAAAAAAGTGCCTGTATCCACCAGTGTGCATCTAGAAAAAATCTCCCCTGACACCAGCTGTGAAATCTGAAGCGCAGTCAGGCTCTGTGCCTTCACTGCTGCCCACAGAAAGCACTCTCAGCTCAAGCATCAGCCAGGTGGCACACAAGGGAGCCTGGGCTCAGAGAAGCCCTGCTCTGGGAGGCCTGAAGCAGCTGATCTCCCCTCGTATTCCCAGGTTTTAGTTTCGCCACAACTCCACCTTTGCAAAATGTTTACACTCTCCTGGTGGCTCAGTTCTCCCATCTGTGGGAGGAGAGGTGAGGCCAAAAGGATCACTTGCCAATTCTGTAACGAGTGCCAACACTGGGGTAGTGTTTACAATAATATAATCAGCTAACTACTATGGCTCGGGATCAGAGGAGCAGGTTTGCTACCAACATAGATATTCCAACAACTGGGAAAAAAAAAAATGTCTGGATATGACAACCACACCAAATGCCCCCCCTCAACCCACCCCACAGTCAAAGCTTCAGACCCTCTCGGACTGGAGTCCACCACAGCCCCAAAGCCTATCAATTCATGCCGAGAGTACACTGATGCCCTCAGCTGCAGCAAACATTGAGGGTCCAACTTCATTCTCATCTCTGACCCCCAAGGTTTTATTTTCTGAACCCCAGTGATAACTTCTCTCTGCAGCTTTAGACTGCACACACACATTTAACTTCCATGCCAGAACAGCACAGTGGGACTGCCTGCCATCCCCCAGGCAAGCACACACATCCAAGTGTTGGCAAAGTCTGGATATCAGCGTTGTATTTTTAATTTCTCAGAGAGAGGAGTTGGTAAGAACCTGGGGTATAAGCAAAGCACTGGCCTCAACTCCTCCCTGAAGCTTTCCATGGTTCATCATCCCAGGTGCTATGGCATCTACTGCATGCACCCCTGTCCCACAGCGGAGGAGGAAGAGGAGAAAAAAATCCAAGCAAAAGAACAGCAAAACAATGCATTCACCAGCACCACTGCTGCCAGTTCACAGGCTCCTGATGAAACCTCCTGACACCCTTGTAGCACAGTAGTTTGAAAAGCTGAAGTGAAAGTCACCCAAGAGTGGTTTTGACTAGTGAAGAAATGCTTTTATTTGAAGTTCACGTTTCTGTCTGAAAAGTTGTACTTTCTATATTTGAAATTACCAAAATAGCCACCAGAGAAGCCAGGAACAATAGTTTCTGTCCTCTGACAAGATAATTGGAAGGGTCTGCATGTAAACTGCACATCAACAAACTAGACATTAACGAATTACAGTAAGTTCAGATCATGATGTTTAGCATTGGTTACTTTAAAAAAAAAAAATCAGTTTTCCAATATCTGTCTAAATGTAATAAGAAAATTTGGCATTTATTCATTACAAGACTGAAGCAGAAGTTTGCTTCTATCTCTCCTGCTAGGCAGCTGATTCCTTACAGTATGATTCTATAATGTACCTTACTGCAGCTAGGGAAGAACCAGTTTTACAGTTCCTGAAATCAACCCTAGAATTTCTCCTGACTTCAGTGAGAGCAGAAGTAAGCCTTGTGTTTTCAAAATGACACGCTGAAAACAAGGAAATACAACTAACATGACACCATGTTTTCATGACATTTGTGTTCTTCCAGAGAACACATTCTACCTTTCCACAGGGTTTACTAAAAGGAAATAAAAAAAAACCAAAAACAAACAGTAGTTATATCTCATTTTATATATCCAGGAATTCAATGAGTCAATTGCCCACGTTCTGCCTGCATTAGCATTTCACCGTCCTGTAACGCGCATACAATACCCCATTATCCAATTTGTCCGTCTGTGCCATGAAAAGTCAAACGAGACTCTGAGCCACGAGACTTCACGGGATACAGGCCTGACTGCATTGAACTCAGCGAGAGAAAATACACCCAGAAGCTTTCAAATTGTGTTCGTACCATATAGAATGCAAGACTCCCCCACACCCGCCAAGCGAACAAAAGAGCATCACGCCGAATAAGTGTTGATTCCAGGCTCTTCCCCTCAGAGAGAGTCTGGAAATCATCTCTTCCTTCCAGAGTGGGAGAGACAACCATGAAAGATCTCTCAGGCAGAATTAGTCAGGAGCAGAAGGCAGACTCTCGGCTCGCAATAAGGCAAAGTGTCTCCTAAATAAAACACAAAACTGAGGAGTGAGCAAGAGAGGAAAGCACTCTTTCCAGTGGGCTACTAGATAGGAAGGGTCTGGACAAAAATGGAAACTCAGTTTTGCTTCCATTGTCTCAGCTTCGTGCTACCTCCACTTTAAACAAGAAACTTCACGGGGTAACCCCTTCTTCAACAGGCCAAGGCACGGAGAAACACATTCTGCAGCCCCTGGTAGAGAGGGCCGGGCTGCGCACTCCCAGCTCCCCTACCTGCCGGCCAGCAAGTGATGCCAGGAATTGCGGCGCCTAAAAATAAATAATACTTATATAGGTATCCAGAAAAAAAAATTAAAATTAAAAAAAAAAAAAAGAGAAAGAGAGCCTTACAAGCCACTGGTGTTGGGAGCAGCAGCAGCAGCGGCTGCATCTCCCCGGACGGCAGAAAACTTTCTCCGAAGTTGGTGGCGGAAAAGGCGGGTAGGCAGCCCCGGGAGAGGCCGGCTCTGGCTCCGGGGCTCCCTTGAAAGCTCCCCCGCCGTGAAGAACCACGCCGCCGAGCCCGGTCCGTGTCCCCCGGGGCCGCGCCGGGCTCTGACAGCCGCCGGGAGCCGCGGCGGGACCGGCGTGGGGAGCGCCCCGCTCCGCGCCCGCGAACGCGGGGGGGGCACCGACCCGCCGGCCCCGCACTGAAACCGCGCGGGGGGAAACGGGGGAGAGGAGAACAGTTATTGTCATCAAAACAACCCCCGGGCAAAAACACGGCGAAAAATCCACCGCCCCGAGGCGCCGGCGGGAGCGAGCGGCGCTGACAGGGGCCGGGCAGAGGGACGGGGCTCTTACCTTGATGCAACACTGAGCAGGAGTCTCGGACATCTCTCAGGAGGGACTCCGCGGAGCCCGGCGGGGCAGGCGCACACGGGAAGTTCTCGGGCTTTCCCCCACTTTGCGCGCTCCCCTCCCCTCCCGGCCCGGCGGCGCGGCCCGGCCCGGCCCGGCCCCTCAAGGGGGAGTTCCCGCCGGCAGCGCGGCCGGGGCTGGGGGGGCCGCCCCGCCGCCCCTCAGGGCCGGCTCCGCTCCTCGCTCCGCCGCCCCCCGCGCGCGCCTCTGCCCCGCGCGCTCTCCGCCCGCGCGGCTCCGCTTGAGGCGATGCGCGCGCGCGGGAAGGGCGGGGGTGCGGGGAGGGGAGGGGGGGGGCGCGCGCAGAAGGTGGGGGAGGGCGCGGCCCCGATCCCCGCCGGTGTTTTCCTTCCTGGAAAAGGGGGAAACCGAAAGGCGGCAGCGGGGGCCGGGCCGGGCCGGGCCGGGCGTCACGCCCCGCCCCGCGCCACCGCTCATTGATCCGGAGTTTCGGGGCCGAGCCTGACGTGGGTTCCCGGCACCCGCACCGCCCCTTAAAGGGGCCGCGCCGGCGGGAACGGCCGCGGCCGGCGGGGACGGGCCGGGCCGGCCGGGGCGCGGCGGGGCCGGTGCTGCTCGGGCGGGGCGGGAGCGCGGCTCGCTTTGGCCGGCGCTCTGGGGTGCCGATGCGGGCCGCTCAGAGCGGGGGCGAGGCCAGAAGGGCGCAGTGGGGGCCGTGCCGCTCTAGAGAAGCGTTTGACCCCACGCGGTGCCGCCGCCCCCGCCAGAGCTCGCGTGGGGCCGTTCAGCATCTCCCGCTGGTCCCGGGGCGGGCAGCGGGTGGATGTGGGTGGATGTGGCCGCGGGCGGACCCGAGGCAGCGCTGCGAGCCTTGTTTCGCCGCCAGGGCCGCCGCTTTAAGAGCCCCGGCCAGGAAATGCGGCGCGGGTCACGGCGGGGCACGGGAAGGCCTCGGAAGCGCCGCCACCCCGTTCCCCCGGCCCGGCCCCCGCCGCCCCGGGGGCGCTGCCTGCGCTCAGAGCCCGGAGGAGCTGGTGTGTCACCCGCCGCCTGTGGGACACGCAGGAGTGTGTGTGATTTCCAGCCCTGTCGGTGTTAACGCTGTTTTCCATCACCCTCTGGCTTCCGGACACTGCAGCCCCAGCCCTCGTCACGAGAGTGAAAAAAATGGGGGGAAAGGTGAAAAAGGCCATATCTGCGTCTATCTTTGTGATTTTACAGGCAGTTTTTGATGTCCTGTTTTAATTTTTTTTTTTTTTTTTGGATGTACCCACTCGTTGCAAGTCCTGAACGTGCCTGGGAGCAGATGACTGCTTTGTACCCACCGCAAGGCAGAACTGCCCCGCCCCGCTCACACGGTCGGGTCCCGCCCCGGCCCCGCCGCTCAGAACCGGCAGAGCCGCGCCCGCCCCGCTGGGGTGGAGGATGCTCGTCCCGGGGCGCGGACGGACCGAGCGGGGCTCGGGGCCGGAGCCACGGCCCGGGGGCAGCTCCCGGCGCTGCGCCGAGCCCGGGCCGCTGAGCGGGGACGGCACGGGAGGAGCGAGGCTGCGGATGGGGCTCGGCATCAGGACGGGGATCGGGATCGGGGCCTCTGCCCCGCCGCGGGTGGGGGGAGCTGCTCCGGGGTGGTCCCTGGGACCGAGCCCGGCGGGGCCGCTCGGGCTGGGGCTCTCCCTGGGCCCGGGTACGGGAGAACGGCGACGCTTTCCTCGGGCAGAAGCTGAGCCGGGGTTGGGACTGGCCGGCCCCAGGACCCTTTGACCCCACAGCGCTGCCCGCGCCCTCCATGGGGTCGGAGCCCCCCCGCTCGGATACCCCCGACACCACCGCATCTCCCCCCGAAGAGAATATCTTCCCCCGGAGAGAGCATCGCCTGCCTGACCCTTCCCTGCGACCCCAGCCCCGGGGGGTTCCTGCCCGCAGTGCCCCCGGGAACAGGGGATCTGGGGCCCGCTGGGGCTCCGGGCATGGTCCCGCTCCAGCCGTGGGGAGCTGGGGCTGTGCCGGGGCAGGGAAAAACGGTGGCGGCCCTTTTCTCCTTCCTCCTGTGCTCCAGAACCCTGAGCAGAGCTGCCTGTCTGCCCCAGGAGCTGGCGCTGACAGTGCCGTGGGTCGGGCACAGGCTGGTCCCAGCTCTGCCTTTGGAACGTCTGGAATTTCCAACAGCAATCCTTTCCCTGCGATCCAGAAGGTGCCGCTCATCTGACAGCTGCCAGGTGAGACCCGAGGCTCTCCTTCCTCTCCCCCACTTTCTCTGTAACTCACACCCTCTCGTGGCAAACCCCTCTGGTTTTTAAAAATCCAGTTGAAACATTTAATCTTTATTTGCAGATGGGGAAGGTCCTACCTGGGAGGTAAATGACTACAGGAGAGGAAACCAAAAAATGCTCCAACCGGCCACTGCGGTGCGAGTCAAAGGAGGGAAGGACCGCAGGGAAATCCTGTCGGGAAATCCACGTTTATTAAATCTCTGCAGCTCCCTCTGTGCAGGGAGCGTGGCCGGCTGGGCTGTGCCCGGCTGGGGACAGGCACGAACTCATTTCTGCTGCACTCGGGGAGGTTTTCCTGCCCCGTCCAGGATTTCCCCAATGGCTGTCAAGGTGCTCATGCGACAGCCCTTTCCAGGGACAAAGGAGCCAAATGAATCCGGAGGGTTCCCTCAGTCCCAGGCACAGGTGTTTGGTCGAGGGTCGCCATCCGGTCCCACCTGCAGGGGGGCGTCTCCTCCAGGTGAGTGTCTGGAACCCAAAATGCCAGGGAGTCTCAGGTCAGGGCCACTTTTCGGGCTCGGAGCTGGACGGAGCCCTCAGCGGCTCCTGCTTCCTGCCAGGAATGTTCCCGGGGCTCCCTGTGCGGCAGCAGGGATGGAGCGGCTCCAGGCCAGCACTTCCAGAGGGCACAAGATGGATTTGTCTCCCAGGCCTCAGCCCGTGCCGGGAGCGCGTCCGGCCACCGCCTTCTCCTGGGGGAACACACCCCTTGGAGCCCGACCCGGGGGGGAGAATCGGCTCCATTCCAGGGAACTCGCTCCAGTGCCCCCCAGGGACACCAGCGGGGCTGGGGGAGGAGGGTTATAAACAGCAAATTCTGTACCTGTCCTTGTCCTGATCCCACGGAGCACACCTGGATCCTCGGCTGCTTCCTGGCAAACCTGGCGTTGAAGCGGCAGCTCTGCAGGGGAAGATCCGGGCTCTGTGAGGCACTGGGAGGCTATTCCAGCAGGAATTCCACATGGAACTGCGGGCTGTGGGTAGAATTCATATTTCTGCAATCTAATTCATAACTGTTTCCAATTTCCCAGTGAAAAGAACATGAACTCACCAAGGCCTGACAGTCCCCTGCAGCCAGAGCTCAGCACACATCCAGAGAGGCAACTCCATCAGCTACAAGAAAATAAAAGAAAAAAAAAAAAGTGATTTATTCTGTTTTGAAGTCATTTGAAGTTCTTCCAAGCAAAGCAAGGCTTGCTCTGGTTTCAGGTGGGTGCACAGTGAGCAGAGGGCACAGGGCAGGTCATCAATGCCCACAGGGATGGTGCTTTCTGGGGTAAGAGCAGCTGATGGATGGCCCAAGTCCGATTGCTGCCCCAGGACTGATTTGCACAGGACAAACCCTCTGGCAGGAAAGGGTTTTGTTCCCTCTAATCATATTTGCCCTGCAGATTTCCTCAAGTTTGACCCATCTCTCCCCTAGAGATTACCTCCTCTTAAACCCCCAAAGGCTTCCCTACCAGCCCACTAATGGCTGCCTCACTTTATCCCAAAATGTTCATCCTCGCTGCCAGGCAGGGCCACACATTTTACCCCCTCAATCTCCCCTGGGCCTGCTGGAGTGTCCACTCCTGATTGCCTCATCTGCACCTCTCAGTGTTCACTCTGGACCCCGGACATGACCTCAAATATTTCCACCCTAAATGTCCCCACCTGCCCACCACTGATTACCTCAGCTGACCTCCTGATGTCCTTTCTCTCCCCTGGAGATAAAACCTCATTCTAAACCCCAAGGTTTTAACTCAAAATGTTCATTCTCTGACCTGGACATTATCTCCAGTTTTACCCCTAAAACTTTCCCCATATACCACACCTGATCACCCCAGTTTACCCCATGGTGTCCATTCTCTCTCCTCCACATCACCTCTGATGTTACAAACAGAAAGTTTCCCTTTCTGCCCACCACTGACTGCCTCACTGCACCTCAAAATGCTCATTTTCTCCCCTTGCTTACGTCCAGATTTACCCTCACAGTTTTCCCTGCCTGCAAACTGCTTATTTTTACCTCCACATTTTTACCTCCTCTGCCACAGAGATTACCTCAAATTGTTGCCCCAAAACCTCCTTACCTGTCCACTGCTGATGACCCCACCATGTGCATTCTCTCTGCTGCAGGTTACCTCAGGTCTGACAAACAACAATTTCCCTCCCTGCCTGCTCCCCATTATCTCTTTTTGTACCCAAAATAGTCACTCTCTCCCCTAGAGATTACCTCCTGTTTAACCCCCAAAGGCTTCCCTACCTGCACACTCCTCATTACCTCTTTTTGACCTCCAAAGATTCATTGTCTGCCCTGCAGATTTGATCAAGTTTTACTCTCCAAAATTTCTCTGCCTCTCCCCTCTTTACTGCCTCAGTTCATTTCAAAATGTTCCTTCTCTCTGCTGCACATTCCAACAGATTTTAACCCCAGAGTTTTCCCTAGAGGTCAACCACTCAGTTCTTCATTTTCACCTCTCACGATTGATTCTCTGCCGTGGGGATCACCTCAGATACTTCCCCCTCAACAATTTTCCCTGCGTGTCCACTACTGATTATCCCAGTTTACCTCATGATGGACATTCTCTCTGCCCCACATGACCTCAAATTTTACAAACAGAAAATGGTTCTGCAACCTAATTCATAAGTAGTTCCAATTTCCCAGTGAGAAGAACATGAACTCACCAAGGCCTGACAGTCCCCTGCAGCCAGAGCTCAGCACACATCCAGAGAGGCAACTCCATCAGCTACAAGAAAATAAAAGAAAAAAAAAAGTGATTTATTCTGTTTTGAAGTCATTTGAAGCTCTTCCAAGCAAAGCAAGGCTTGCTCTGGTTTCAGGTGGGTGCACAGTGAGCAGTGGGCACAGGGCAGGTCATCAATGCCCACAGGGATGGTGCTTTCTGGGGGAAGAGCAGCTGATGGATGGCCCAAGTCTATTTGCTGCCCCAGGTCTGATTTGCACAGGACAAACCCTCTGGCAGGAAGGGGTTTTGTTCCCTGTAATGGTCTTTGCCCAGTGTGTCCCTGTGCACAGGGCCAGGCTGGGACAGGCACAGGGAGCTCTCAGCACTCTCTGCTCCAAAAACAATTCCGGGCTCCTGGGCAAACTGGTTTTCTCCAGGAGAAATTCAGGAATTGCTCGTGGCAGTCTGGAGATTAAGGTATCCCAAAGAGAAGTATTAAGGTATTCCAAAGGAAATTCTCCACAGATCATAAGGCAGTACCAATGGTTTGTCCTCTGCTGAAAATTAACGACTTGGGTTTCTGCTGCGGGGCTGGACGTGTCCATGGAGGGTTCAGGGCTCTGCTGGGTTGTTTGTGGCTGAGCCTGAGCAGCCCAGGCACACCCCAACCACCCCCCCTCGCTGCTCCATCCCACACCCGGGGGGAATGTTGATATCGTGTGGAAATATTCCCCTTCCTTGCTACTCCGTCCTTCCTTACGCATCCACAGAGCAGTTTTGCTCCACCCTTGGTTCCCAAGCACAGCTCTCCAGCCCGAATCCCAGCTCCCACAGGCACAAACTAAACACACCCAAGGGAATGGTTCCATCAGCATTCCGAGCTCCCCGTTCCCTGGAACGCTCATCCCGACACTCCCAGCAATCTCACCTCAGCCCGCAGGCTCTCTGTCCTTGAGGGAAACACAGCCCGGTGGGACACAGCTCTGGCACCGCCTTTCCTCTCATCCCTGGTGTCCTGCAAACCCCCAGGGAAATCCAATCCCTCAGACCCTGCACCCCTGGGCACGAGGGCAGCTGGAGTTTGAGCGGATCCCAGCGCCCTGGACGAGCGTCTGCCCACGAGCACGAGCCCGTGGCTCCATCCAGCCCATCCAGCCCCCCTTTCCCTGCAGGGAGCCCCAAAGCCTCCCCTGGCTCCCCCGCGTCTGTCCCACGGCCCGGCCCAGCTCCAGCCCTGGCAGAGCCGCAAACACCCCCCGGGCTGCCGAAGCCCCAACCCAATGCTCAGGCTCAGCCACGGGGACCCCCCCGCCTCTCTCAGCACAGCCCGACCCCACAGCTCGGGGACCGACCCCAAACGTGTCCCTCTGACTCACCGCAACCCATGGGCGCCCCGCCGGGCCCCGCTCACCCCGGGCACGACCTGCTGGAGAGCCTGAAGCTGTACCTGCCGCGGCTCCGGGGGGGATCCCGACAACATCTGCAGGGCCCGGGGGAGGGAACCGGGCACATCTGCGGCTGCCGGGGGAGATCCCGGCGCCATCTGCAGCTCCCGGGGGGGATCCCGACACATCTGCGGCTCCCGGGGAAGATCCCGGCACCGTCTGCGGCTCCCGGGGAAGATCCCGGCACCGTCTGCGGGCCCGGCGGGCCCGAGCTGGGGGGGACGGGGACGGGGGGGGGGCGGAGCAGAGCAGCGCCGGGGGCCTGGCGCCACCGCCGGGGCTGCCCGCGCCGCTGCCTGCCGCCACCCACCAGCCTGCCGCCCGCGCCCGGCGCCGCCGAGCGCCCCGCCTTGTCCCCCGAGAGCCTCGCCCGGTCCCCACAACGGGAAGCACCGCGGCGAGACGGGCTGCGAGCGCGGGGGGTGCTCGGGGACGGGGCGGAGGGCAGGCAATGGGAGTGACGCCTCGCTGAGGCGGAGGAGGGCGGGGGGGCCTCGCGCCTCCATCTTTGCTGCGGCTCTCGAGACGTCCCGGTGGCGGCAGAGTCGTCTTTGCTCTGAGGCTGCGGGGCAGGGCGGCGCCTTAGCGGCACCAGGCCGGGATTGCCCCCATTCCGTACTCCGGGAGAAATCCAGTCCGGGTTTTCCCCCATTCCGTACTCCGGGAGAAATCCAGTCCGGGTTTTCCCCCATTCCGTACTCCCGGAGAAATCCAGTCCGGGTTTTCCCCCATTCCGTACTCCGGGAGAAATCCAGTCCGGGTTTTCCCCCATTCCGTACTCCGGGAGAAATCCAGTCCGGGTTTTCCCCCATTCCGTACTCCGGGAGAAATCCAGTCCGGGTTTTCCCCCATTCCGTACTCCGGCAGAAATCCAGTCCGGGTTTTCCCCGCCCCCCCCCCCCCCCCCTTTTTCCTCCGTTTTTCCTCCCTTTTTCCTCCGTTTTTCCTCCCTTTTCCCTCCTTCCCCCCGCTCGCTCCCGGTGTTCCCGGAGGACGCCGCGGGACCGGCAGTCCCCGGAGCTGTGCGGGGTCCGGCGGGAGGGGCTGGGGGGCTGCGGTGGCAGTCGGGGCTCGGCTCGGCTCGGCTCCCAGGGCTGGCGGGGCTCGCTGGGGAGCGCTCGGGGCCCGTTCCGTGCGGGGGCTCGTGGGGAGCTCCCCCTTCCTCGGGGAATGCCCCGTCCTGCCGAGCTCGGCACAGCGCGGGGCGGCTGCGATGGCCAAAGGCAGCTCCTGCTGCTGCTGGAGCGCTTGGCAACCCAAAGAGGGAGGCACATTTTGGCCCCTGCTTACGGAGCACGACTTCGGGGCTGAATCGTTCCCAGGGACGTGTCCGCTTGAACGAGGTGTTTCCCAGCCACCTTCCAAGCGCCCCGAATGCTGGGATTTGGGTCTGCCGCTGATTGCTCGGTGGAAGCTCTTTGGAGAGAGGGGACTCAGGCAAGAAAAGCTGCTGATTTCTCACAGCTGGGTTTTAAAATCCATTTTATCCAGGCTGGGATTTTCCCTACCTGCCCACCAGCGATCGCCCTCGTTTTTACCTCAGAAGTTCCTGCTCCACTCCTTAGGACTAGTGAGGAATTTATCGTTTTCTGCTTCTCCTTTCTCCCTGTTTCCCTCCCCCCTCCCTAGTTCGGTTGGTTTGGATTTTTATTTTCACCTCGTGTGGAGCACAGCGCTTTTTGAGGATTTGGGAGTTAAGAACTGCCTGGGTTCAGATCAAGTTGCAACCTGAACTCAGTTTATGGACTGCTCCGGGACCCCCCTCTTTCCCATCTAGTTATAAGTGGTCCATGCATTAAGTCTATTCTTAAATTTACTGTTTTGGGTTTTTTTTATCCTTTCTCTTCCCCTCTTACAGAGGTGCTGAAGGTTTACCCCTCCGTCTGGTTTCTGACACTCTGTGGAATTTTTTCCCAAAGGGAAAAGCAGGAAGTTGGTTTCCCAGAATGTATTCTGCAGACAGTTTGTTGCAAACCATTTGCTGCAGCGGTTTAGCTTTTTATTTTATTTGCCAACTGTTTTACAACAGACTGAATTTTACAGTCTTGTTCTCCTGAGTTATTGAGCAAATGCTTAATGAGGAAAATCTTCATCTTGTGGATTGCTTACTAATTGTGCTTTCCATATGTTTATATGTTCAGCTTTTTTGTTGAGGGATGTTATCACTTTCATCATATGCTTTTGAGGACAGTTGTGGCTCTGGAGCTGACTTAGAGTCTTCAGATCAGAAATATATTTCTATGTTGTACTATTCCATATGAATAGAAATCAGCTTTTGTGGAAATGGATGTTATGGGGAGGGGGAGGTCTGTTGAAAAGGATCTCTTTAAAATTTTAAACATGCACTCTTTTAAGTCTGGAGTGTCCTTCTACACAGCATTGGCTGGTTCTCTCTCTAGCAGAAAGAATATTCAAATGTATAAACACAGTTTCAATTAATATTATAACAGGAACAACGATAGGAACTTATTATTATTTTCTAGAATGGAAAAGTATGTTTATCTGACTCCATGTTCTTTCCCTTTTGGTTTCTGGTGGCACTTTTGGACCTCGATGCTCCTTCCTGACCGACGCTGGTAAATGAGTTGTCTGATGCTGGAACTTCTCCACCACATTCCTTCCCTGCCAGCCTTGCTTTAATCATGGAAACATCTGTGTTTTCAGTCAGCTTTATTGATAAAATAGGTTTCCTGTACAGTACACAATTCTAGCCATAAATCCTTTCCAAGCCATCTGAGTTACAAAAATAACAGGTATGCCATGAAAAATAGTCACTCCACACACTGGGAAGGCTCTCCATCCAGAATCCTGAAGTGATCAGGGCAGGGGGGGGAGAGGGGAGACATCTCAAATGGGAGGGCTGGGAGTAGATAAATTAAGTCCCATTTCTCTTCAATTTACAAAAATAAACACTAATCAAGCATTATTTCCTAATAGAGCAACCTCCAAGTACTGCCACAGACCAAGAACCCTCCTCTGGAGCGGGAAGCCAAGCCAGAATTCAGCCATGGAGCTGCATCAGCATCCAAGGGGTGGAAATGTCTCTGACATCAGTCAATGGCTGAAAAGATGCTTCCAGAAACAGGAACTTCAGCAGCTGAACCCAAAATGTCTCATAAAGTTTGCAACAAGAGAACACTCCAGTGAAAAAAAAAAAAGATGTTGCTTCTGGCAAGCCACGGCAGAAATGCAAAATCTCAATCAGAGCAGCACTGGCAATGTTTACAGAAAATAACAGCAGGCAGGAATACTCTGTGCTGGAGCTAAAACATTCCCCAAAAACCCCCCCTTGGATGTTGAGCAAGTTTGGAAATGGTTCTAACTTTGTTTCCATGCAGGTGAGTGTCCTCGGTGTGTTGTCAAGCCTAGAAGGTGCCCTGGGAGGAGAAGCAGCAGTTTCTCCATTTATAAAAAGTGCCTAAGTGTTGGTTTCAGAATAGTTCAGCTCTGCTTATCTCACCTTAAAACCTTTCTGGTGGCTGGTTAGTACTGGAGAAAGGGAAATTCAGACTATTAATTGCAGGCTGCCAACCTTGCCCTGGGCTGCTCCTCCTCCCCCCCACCTTTCTGCTGCCACTCCTTGGGTGCTTCCCACTTGCTATTTCCCAGTTGGAAAGTTTGGAGAAGGAACAGATGGGACTAAGGTGGCTTCTTGTGCCTCTGTGCCCTTTCCATCAAACAGGTTGGGTGCAAAATGAGGATTCATTAAAAAAGAAACCAAAGGTAAAAATGTGGATCGTGCACAAAGCATATTCAGAAGTTACTGCTTTTCTTAGCCAGAGATTGGACTTGAAATCTTACCTTTTCTTAGAGAACAGTTGCACTGAGACTTTGCACGAGCAATAACTTATATAAATTACTGGAAATCTCACCTTTTCTCTGCAAAATGATTCCATGTAAAAGGAATTCCCGTGAATCCATTTCCTGCTGGAGTCAGACCTATGGCAAGGAGTCTGTCACACCAATGTCATTTATTTCACACAGTATCAAAGCCACTGAGCTGGAGTTTGACACATCCTCTTGCTGGTGCCCTATTCAGGAACAAGTGCTTGACCAGTGAGCCCTGCTGCTCCCTTGGGAAAGTGTGCAATTGAGGCTTCCTGGCTCCCACAGGCCTTAGCTCTTCCTCAGGCTCAGATCACTGCTTGTCACTAATCCTGACAGGGAGGTGCTCTCTGATGCATCCTCCTTCTTGAGGTTCAGGAACGATTCTCTAGTGATTTGGAGGATTTCTCTCAAGCCTTTGTTTTCTTGCTGAAAAAAGAGAAAAAACAAGGCATTTAACAGGACTCCAGGAAGAAATCATGGGAATTCCATTAGCAACCTCCCCTCTACTCCAAACTAACGCAGAAAGACAAAAATCCTTTCTCTTCTACCACTGAGAGCATCAGGTTTCTGACCCTCCTGCTCCCTCTGGGAGGGCTCCCCTCTGCACCCCACCTTGAGAGGAAGCTGGAGCAGGGAAATGGCACTTGCACCCCTCCCACCAGGGCAGTGGAACACAGCAGGAACTCCACGGAACCGGCTGTGCTGCCATTCCCTGCCTTGCTCCAGAGGTGTCCCACCCTCACCTCGAGCTGGGTGATGCGTTCCTGCTCTTTGCAGCCGTGCCTCTCATCGATCTCGATGGCCTTCCTCATCACTGCTGCCATTTCGGTGATCTGCTCCACGTGCACCTGCAGCTCCTGGCACAGGCAGGGTCAGGAACACGGGAATGTAGCAATACTTTTAACAACAGGAAGCGTTCAAGTGCATTTTAACAGACCTCAATGGTGACACTGAAGTTGGCCACCACGCTCCTATTTATTTTGTCCCACACTGGCCCCTTTGATGAGAATTTTCTGAACTGTGTCTCCCCCAGCCTCCAAAGGGAGTCAGCCCCGTGCTCGCCCTGCCCAGGCCTTCCAGTGCAGCAGGAATTGCTGTGCATCCTGTGGGATATGCAAACCAACTCAGCTGAGAGCAGCAGGGGCTGCAACATTCTTTCCAGTTGGAAACCTGATCTCCAGGAGCAGCCCACGGACAGGGATCTCTTCAGGACACCAGGGGCCCTGGTCATCCTTTCTGTGGCTGTGGGAGGAAACTCCCATCTGCCCTTCACTCTTTTTTTAGGTCCTTCTGCTGGAATCCACCTCCAATTCCAGCCTGTGTAGGATCTGGGTTTCAGAGGTTCAGGAAACACGGAAGGGTCACTGCTGCCTTTCCCTGCAGAGCCTGTGCCCCTCTGGAATTCACTGCTGCTCAGTTAAGCCAGAGGGTGGAACGGTGTTTCCAGAAGCTTTTGTCTGGCATTGTCTTTTGCTCCACTTGTCTTTTATTCCAACTGTACTACGATGCCAAGTCTTTGCCATTCCACCTGCCCAAGCCCTGAGTCAGCTGTTTCCTCCTCCAATGCTCACTCCCAATGGGAGGGGCCAGGGAAGAACCTGCTGTGAATCTTTATTTGCTGCTCAGTTTCCAGTGCAGGGGATGACACAAAACATTTCTTTCAAAGAAACCCCAAATTTAGCTTGGCAGGAAGCTGTGGTCAGGCAGGGATGGGCCTTGAGAAGGGTGTGGGCTTTTCACATATCCTGCTCTCCTCCCTCCTTTCTATTTTCCAGCTTCTGTGCCTCTGCATCAGAGGGATTCAGGCCTGTTCCAAGGTCACTGATGCCAGATATGAACAGGAATCCATGATCTCCTGTAAACAGGCACTAAAGGGAAGAGCTGGCACTGGAGGAAACAGCCCCTTCTGGTACAGCTGAATTCCTTGGCTAGAATGGATTTTTTACTGAATGAGAAAGAAGTATTTAAAAAGTGCTTCGAGATTGTTCAGCCTCACTGAATGTGAAGGCTGAGCAGGAGAAAAAGTAATGAAATTCCAGAAATCATAAGTGTCAGGTTAAGGGTGATAAATCCCTTTCATCAGGCATTCTTGTGGGATCAGGTTTAACAAAAATGTAGAAGCCTAAATCTCCTGTCTCTCCATAATACTGTGTGATATTATTTTTATTTTACACCATGGGCAGAGCTGACTTCTGCTGTAAAGGATCTACACCTGTCCTTTTGTAACATTTTATCCTAAAGATACAGTTCGGACCCAGTAATGTTTTTCAACATTCCAAAGGGCTTTTAAAATATTTTTTTTTTTAAATTTATGATATTTAAGGTAAAAATATTTGAATATTGGATTTCAAAATCTTGTTCTTCCTACTCAGCACAGGTTCACTAATTACTTGTTGGAGTCAAGAGCATTAAGTTAAAACCAGTCTAAAAATGTGAATATCACTGAGATCTGGCAGTGCAATAGGACAGTGGCCCTAAAGATCAAAGTAAAACACAAGTAAATTAAGCAGATACAGTAATTAAATGCTATTTGTTTAAAGTTTACGTAAGTGAGAAGCTGATAAGGTTGAGTTACTCAATTGCTCAGGTTTCCTGTTCGTGCTGCATGGACTGGATTACAGAAATTAGGACTTGTTGGTAGTACAGGGATACAAAAACTGAGACCAAGTAAGCTTTGAACTGATCCACTCTGAAGTGTTAATTTAAAAAAGCAGTGGCAAAACCCCCCCAATGAAGTTCTTACCTTGGAATGTTGCTCTTTTAGCTTCGTTATTATACTCGGGTCATCCTTTTTGCTGGCCATAAGCAGCCTGAACATCTGTTCTCTGTACTTGCTCATGATGAGCTCCAGAGCAGACTGATGCTCCTCCAGAGACGTGCGTAGTTCTGCCAACAGGATTGCAGTTCAGTTAGAGCTTAACAGAGAACCAGGACAGGAGGAGAAGGACATTCCCAGTGGACAGAATTCCAGAAGGAATTACACAGCTGTGCTCACCCCCCAACTTGTTCTGACTGCTCCTAAGTTAGATGTTTTTACCAGCGGGAAAACACATCTCCAAACAGATCCCTCTACTGCAGAATTAAGTTCTGTTTATCTCCTCACTAATTTCCAGTGGTGCAACTGGAACTTGGAAAGGATAGAATATCCACGTTTCACCTTTATTTTCCTGCTGCAATTCCCTAATCTGTCTGTTTTCCTGCTGGATCCCCATCACCAGCGTGGACCGAGGGCGATGTCTCGCTACTTCATTGAGCTCTTGGATTTCTTCTTGGTACTGAGAATTGAAAAAAAAAAAACAAGGCACAACATCAGTGAGTGAACACAGGCTGGCATTACACAGCAGGTCACAAAGCACCACCTCCCCTGTCAGTCAAGGTCTGCAACCAGCAAGACAATGTTTGTTTTTAAATAATAATATCAAACACATGCAGTTCTAAAGGTGTTGTTAAGGTGCTGTCCTTTGGAGACATAAAAGCATCACCTTTGCTGTTTTTCAACAAGTTTCATTCCATAGATTTGAGCAATGGGTGTTATTTAACCTGCAGTTAACGCAGGTCAAGTTCACCATCAGGTAATTCAGAACTGAGAGAGATGTGGTAGAGACAAACCATGAGGTATTAACCTCTCCATACCCACTGTGGCTTCCCAGTCCCTTAAACCACAAGACTGTGTGGGAACAAGTCACACAGATCCCAGTGAGTGGATCCTGACTCCCAACAGAAGGGTAAATTCAATACTCTTATCTGAAGCCTTGAAACCTCAGCGTGACGAGTTTTACGGGGCTGAATCACATGCAGGGTTTTATTATTTTATAGCCCCGTTAAGATATCCTGTGTCTCATTAAAGTGACAGGAGGAACTCCCACGTGGAAAGTCAGGAGACACCTTTACCTTCTCCAGGAGCTCTCTACTGAAATCTACTCAGTCCAACACCACGCCTTGCCCAGCTTAACTTCAGAATAGAAACGACCACGAGTGAGAAAACCTTTTTGCAGGGTCCAACTCCACACCCAACCTATTTTCAGGTGGCATTAAAGGATTACCCGATCCTACAGCGATGGTGATTGCATTTTCGGGGAAAACAAACCTGCTTCATGGCCTCGACCCTCTTGTTGAGCGCCGTGGTCTGCTCGATGAGCGCCTCGGCCGCGCTGTCGTGTTCCCGCAGCCGCTCCACCAGCGCCTTCGCGTCCGCCAGCGCCTTCTCGATGGTGCAGCTCATTCCTGGGCGACAGCGAAGGAAAAGGGACCAACTGCGTGATTAAAATACCAGCTTCCCACTGCAGCAGTTGTTAAGAAATATTCCTTACAGGCACAACTGCCAGCTTGCAAAAGGCTCGGACATCCAGCATTTCCAAAACACCGGCCTTTACACTGAGTTTTTTTGGGTATTCACGTTTAGTCGGTTAAGTTTCCAGACCAAGATTTTCAGCCTTTTTTCATTTTCTTTTCAGAAACTTTGCACTTGTTCTGCTGAGAAGGAAATCCACCTCAATTCTTTCAGCATCAGACAGCAGGGATATAGAGGCTTTTGAGAGTTATGGGCCTTACTGATATCAGGCTTAATATTTGCTTTAGGAAACGTTCTAAGGTACAGAAGGAATCAGCTAAACTCATTTCTCAGCCAGGCTGTTTGGGAAAGTAAAGATTTCTGTAAAAATTAAAGATTATTGAGTCTTTCCTGAGCTGTATGGGGAAAAAATTGCTTCAGGTTGATTTTTTTTTACTTTTTCAAGCACCTTTACAAATCATGGCACAGGATCTTTAAGCCAAGCTTAAAGAAATCCTCAAATTTACCTCAGTTGACCTTTTCCCACTGTTAGCAGTTGAGCTAAAACTGGGAGTTAACCTGGACATTCAGGGGGAGAAAAAAAATCCCAGTCAGTTAAATATAATTGATTTAAACAAATTCATATGGTATATTGTTTTTATGAGCATGACTACAGGAATTAAATCTAATTATTCCTGACCTCTGCCCTACAAGAGATGCCCAGGTAGGAGCAACCTTGTCAACAGGCAGCAGGGCAACAACCCAGCCCAGCAACACTCCTCCTACACATCCATTCCCTGGCATTTCCTGCTATTTACCAATGGCTTCCATTAGCAAATTAAAGCAAAAGCAACGTTAAATAATAAAGATTTTTGTGCAGTTATCTAGTTTTCTGTCTCTTCTTTCCTTCCTATCCTCACTGGAAACCACTTTTTCCCACAGCTCCAGGTTTTCCCACAGGGATCAGTTTGGCAGCGCTGAGCCAGGATGCAGTTTCCAAGGAATTCAGGCGGGTGCAGAAGTCCACCAGCATTCCCGGTGGGACAGGGGCATCAGGGGGGTGTCATCTCCACATTCCCGGTGGGACAGGACCATCCCGGGGGTGTCACGGCCACACTCCCCGTGTGACAGGACCATCCCAGGGATGTCCCCACTACATTCCCGGTGAGACAGAACCATCCCAGGGGTGTCACGGCCACACTACCGGTATGACAGGACTGTCCCGGGGGTGTTATCTCCACATTCCCGGTGTGACAGGACCATCCCGGGGGTGTCACGGCCACATTCCCGGTGGGACAGGACTATCCCGGGGGTGTCAGGGCCACATTCCCGGTGGGACAGGACCATCCCAGGGGTGTCAGGGCCACATTCCCGGTGGGACAGGACCATCCCAGGGGTGTCAGGGCCACACTCCCGGTGTGACGGGACCATCCCGGGGGTGTTACTGCCGGGAGCGGAGCCTCCCCCCGACTCAAAACCCGCTGCAATCGCGACACCCAGGCACGATAGCTGCGGCTGTCGCGACACTGGCGCCTGCCAAGAGGGGCATCGGAGGAGTCCCTCGCCCGTCCCCGCCCGCGGGTCTGATGCAGAGAGGGGGGCTCCTCCTCCCTCAAGGCACCCCAGCCCTGGGGCGGCCCGCCACGACCCCATGGCGCTCCCGATCGCCCGGCGGCGGCTCCTGCGGCGCTCCCCGTTCCCCCGAGCCCCTCAGATACTCACTCATGCCGGGGCTCCGGCGCCGCCGGGCTGAGCCCTCAGCCGCCCCGGCCGCTCACAAATGGCGGCCTCAGGGGCCGCGTCCCGTACCCGCCAGGGGGCGCTGCGGCGCGGGCCGCGCGCGGCTCTCGCGAGAGGACGCCCCGCCCCGGATCTCGCGAGGGGTCTCGGCGCGCGACCCGGGGGCGTCCCGAGGAGGGGGTTGAGCCAAACTTGGGAAATTTGTTTTAAAATTGTTAATGAGCAGCTGCGGCGGAACATAGGGGTTAAAGTACTGCGTTGGGAGCTGGGTTGGACTGGCTGGTGGGGACTCTTTCTTCTTTGTGAGGGTGGGCAGGCCCTGGCACAGGTTGCCCAGAGAAGTTGTGGCTGCCCCATCCCTGGAAGTGTCCAAGGCCAGGTTGGACGGGGCTCTGAACGACCTGGGCTAGTGGGAGGTGGCCCTGTCCATGGCAGGGAATTGGAACGAAGTGATCTTTAAGGTCCCTCACAACCAGCAAGCGGGATTGAGTACTAATTAACAGACAAGTTACGTGACGTGCGGCCAAAGAGCACTGGTGCCCTTGTTTGTTAAAATGTAAAAAGAGCGTGAAGTTTCGAAGATCGCGGAGCTTTTTTATTTGTTTGTTTTCCGGGAGCAACCTGGAACAAAGCACAGAAATCCCTCATAAAGCAGGGAATTCCCTCACAGCCTGGAATAAAACACAGAATTCCCTCACAAACTGAAAAAAAAAAAAAAAAAAAAAAAAAAAAGGCAAGAAATTCCCTCACAGACCGGAACAAAGCAGGGAATTCCCTCACAGACCGGAACAAATCACCCGACTCCCTCCCCTCGGCGCGCGCACCGCGGTCGCAGATCTCGCGAGATCTCACCCCCTCTCCTCCGCCAGCCCCGCCCTGAGCTCTCGCGAGACCCTGCGGCGCGCGCGCTGCGGGCGGGGCGAGGGCCCGGAGGGCGCCGGGAATCGGGACCGGGACTCGGGACAAGGATCGGGATCGGCACGAGGAGCGGGAGCGGCGCGGGGAGCGGGGCCGGGCGCGGCCTCGGCATGTCGGGAGAGTGACCCCCGGCCCAGCCCGGCCCGGCACAGCCCAGCGCGGGCGCTGCCGCCGGCGGAGCCGCGGTGCCGGCGGCGCCGGTGGCCGCGCGGGGCCCCCGCGGGCTGCGGGGTGGGCGGAGCGGGGGGGGCTCCGGCCGCCTCTGCCTCCCCCGCGGGCGCCGGGCGCGCCGAGCCGAGCCGGGCCCCGCGGGCCCCGCCGAGCCGCCCGCGCAGGGCGAGCAGGGCTCCGCCGCATGGAGGGCGCCCGGCCGGAGGCGCCCGCGCCCGGCCCCGTCTAGGGCGGCCCGCGGGGCTCGTCCCTCCTCCGCCTCCTCCTCCGCCGAGCGGGGCCGCGGCCGCGCCCGGGCGCGCCGGGGAGCGGGAGCGGGGCTGCTGCACCACAGGAGGAGCCGGCCCAGGTGAGCAGCGGGCACGAACCTGCCCCTCGGGCAGCCCACCGAGGGCCCCGGTCTTGACTTGTGTGGTCCTCGTTGCATTGGTATTTCAGGGTAGGGTGTTTGTGGGGTTTTTTTGGTGTTTGTTTGTGAGGTTTTTTTTTTTTTGTGAGGGTTTTTTTTTTTTTTGAGAGGGGGTTGTGTGCTGTGTAACTCAGCAGAATTACGTGGGGAAATGGGTTATTGTGGCGGAGACCGATAGACGTCTCGGTGGCGCCCCGCGGCAGGACGAGGGGCTGTGGGAACACGAGAAGTTCCCCCTCAGCACCAGGAGGAGCTGCTTTACCCTGAGCCCTGGAACAGCTGCCCGGGGAGTCTCCGTCTGTGGAAACATTCCAGCCCCACCTGGACGCGTCCCTGTGACCCTGGCCCGGTGGACTGGGTGGTCTCCAGAGGGCCCTCCCAACCTCAGCAGTTCTGGGCTTCCCTGAAACCTTATGGAAACATCTGGAAGCTGCTTACACGTGATGGGAAGCGTGTGGTTGGAGTTCGGTGCTCTCGACTAGTCTAAGCTTAGTTTTCATAAGCAATTTGGGTCCCTGGGCAAAGGTGTCCAAACCTAGCACAAGGCTCTGATGTTCTTCCAGAGGTATTTCAGCTGCGCTGTGGGAGAGGAAAACCCCGGGCTGTGGATGTGGAACAGGAAAGTTAGGAAAAATGCAAGGAGAGCTCCTTTGAGCCTTGCTGGATAAGAAACATTTGCACTCTGATTTCACACTTGGTGTGTATTTGTCAGTGAGAGACTGAAGTACAGATGCAAATACAAGTGTAAAAAAAATCAAGATGTGTTTAGCACAGTAGAGGCTGAAATAAATCACTTTAAAATCTGATTGTGCTACTTCAAGTTCTGTAAAGCTTAACCCTAAGTTGTTTTTTTCCCATGTAACTTTTATTTTAGGAAATAAGCTTTCAGCAGGAAGCAGTTGCTGCTTGCTTTTTTATTTTTTTAATTTAAACTAGGGAAATGGGGAGGGCAATGCTGTGAATTCTTGTTGCCTTCTCAGCGGTATAATCCCTTTTTTCCTCCTGAGAAAAAGTAGTTTCTTCTGATTAAAAACCTAGTCTGCTGAATGTGGATTAGAGTTCTAGAGGAATGTTTGTCTCCCTGTAAATAGATTCATAAAGTGGGGATTTTTGTGGTTTTTTGTTTGTTTTTTTTTTTTTTTTAAATTCTGAACAGTTCTGTCAAAGTTATAATGGAGTTACGGAATCACAGCGTGGTTTGGGTTGGAAGGCACCGTGGGCAGGGACACCTCCCACTCGCACAGTCTCTCCCTGATTTTGGTGCCACCTTTTCTTTCAGGAAGAAAATGAAAATATTTTCTGAGTCTCATAAAACTGTTTTCGTGGTGGATCACTGCCCCTACATGGCAGAATCATGCAGGCAACACGTTGAATTCGACATGCTAGTGAAGAACAGGACCCAGGGAATTATCCCTCTGGCACCCATCTCCAAGTCCCTATGGACCTGCTCCGTGGAATCATCCATGGAGTACTGTAGAATAATGTATGATATCTTCCCTTTCAAGAAACTGGTGAGTTCTTGCAGCCTTCTTGATAGCGTGAGGAATATTTTTTTTCTTATTTTTAGGTGGTTTTTAAATCTTTTAAGAGTTGGTTAGATTGAAAACAGCTCCCTGTTTTTCTAAATATGTTTTCCTGGGTGATGTTTTTTAAATCTTGCTGGGTATTTACCTCGTGAGGCACCATGAGAGTCCTTGGAGAACGATGTCCAGTATTGCAGTGTTAGATTTTTATTTTCTGCTGAAAATATTGCTTGATTATTGAAATCCTTAATAATCTGCAGTTCTGGTTTGGTGCAGAGACTGGCTTTGTGGATTAAAAATATCAGCAAAAAGGAGTGTAATTCGTGTTTGTTTGGATTTGGGGAAGTAACACTATAATGGCTGTTACCTCACAGGTGATTTTATTGTTTTTTTTGTGATCTTTGCAGGTCAACTTCATTGTGAGTGATTCTGGGGCTCATGTCTTGAATTCTTGGACTCAGGAAGATCAGAACTTGCAGGAGGTATGGTTTGCAGCTGGTCTTTTGTAGGTGGAGCTGAATTGTGGAATAAATAGCAACATTTTGTTATGTTCAGTATGAAATAACTCTGCTTAATTAAAATATTGGGGGGTCTGGCCTGAAGTTGTTGCATAACAATTTCAAGTCTGGATTACCCTAAAAAATTTAAAGAGTCTTTCACTGTAGATTTACATATTGAATAATATGAAATTACCTATGTATTTCTGCTGTAATTTCATGCTACTTATTAAATTTCATCTTTTTGTTTTAAATTTGCACGACAGGCAAATAAACCTGTAAGTTCATCATAATACACACACAGAAAATAAACAAAGCATGAGATGCAGCTGATTTTTATTTTTTTTTTCCCCAGCCAAGAAGAATATTGGTTTGAGGCTTAAAAAAAAACCCAACACAAATAGAGAACCACCCCACTAATAGAGAACAAAATCAAAACCCCAAATCAAACCAAAACAGCAACAAAAATCAAACTAAAACAAAGTAAAATGAAAACAAACAAAAAAAATCAAAACATTGGAAACGTTAATTGTAACTGTCCTCTTTGTTATCATATTGTTTCATACTGAAAAGGGCTCATCCTCTGGAAAACTTACATGGGGGGGAACTGAAATTCCAAATTTTCAGGAATTAAAGGCAAAATGGCAACTTTAATAATGCTGAGGTGTCTTTCAGGTATTGGGTAGAACTTGTGATTATAAGCAGGTATAAAAAGTGTAATAAATGTAATAAATGAGGATATTATATTCTTAGGGCTTAGTAACAATGAGTAAATTGAATTGCAGAGGGTGATTTAGGATGTTTCCCAGAAGGGCCGCCAACATAAACTGCTGGTTACTTGTCCTATCTGTTCGTCTCCCGAGAATATTAATTGGCACGTCCAAGCGCTGACATTCCAGCGGGGTGCCCAGGACATTCCAGCGCTCATCCCTTTCCCTGTTTCCCACCAGCTGATGGCAGCCCTGGCAGCTGTGGGGCCCCCAAACCCGCGGGCAGACCCCGAGTGCTGCAGCATCCTGCACGGGCTGGTGGCGGCGGTGGAGGCCCTGTGCAAGATCACCGAGTACCAGCACGAGGCCCGCACCAGCCTCCTGGAGAACGCCGAGCGCGTGGGCAACCGCGGCAGGATCATCTGCATCACCAACGCCAAGAGGTCTGCGGGGTCCTGGGGGGTCTGGGGGAGAGTCAGCTCAGTGTTTGGGTGCCTTTGCCCTGCTGGAAGTGCTGTTTGTGGAGGGCTGGAGGGATGGGATGCTCGGTGGGATGGTCCGGCATCGAAAGCAATTCCCGGTGTTTTCCCAGTGACAGCCACGTTCGGATGCTGGAGGATTGTGTTCAGGAGACCATCCATGAGCATAACAAGCTGGCAGCCAACTCTGACCAGTGAGTACTGCTTATTATTGTTATTGACCACTGAGTTTTGCTTTTTAAGCATGTTATTATTATCATCGTTACTATTATTATTACTAATATTATTGTTGCCCACTGAGCATTGCTTTTTACACACATTATTATTATTATTATAATTACTATTATTATTACTAATATTACTGTTGACCAGTGAGTATTGCTTTTTACACACTGTCATTATTATTATTATTGTGATTATTTTGCTATTTACACACTTATTATCATGATTGCCATTATTATTATTATTATAACTATTATTATCATCATTATTGTAATAACCCATATCATCATCCCTATTGTCTATTGGCATTATCAGTAATTGTTAATAATTGTTTTTCTTATGTAAAAATATATATTTAATATACATTGATATGTTAGAAATAGGTATTGACTTACATCTATTATAAAATATATTTTGGGGCTTAAATATATTTATATAAATATATTAAAAATACTTTTGTGTTTATATGATAATATAATAAATCTACAACAATGTTAATATATTTAAATATGTTTTAATATAATTTATATAAATATAAAGTATATTTATATAAATACATCAACATATAATCTATATAATTTTATTGAAATATCTTTATGTAAGTAATATATAAAATATAATTATATATTAGTGTGTTAGTATTAAAAATACATTCATATACTAAATTTATTATTATTATTACTTGCTTACTTACTATTAGTTATATTTATTTTATTAAGAGAAACTTTACTAAGTTTCTCTCCCCCTGCACATGCCTACCATATCCTCCATGAAATGTGCATGTATTTTTTTTAATAAAGGATTTATCCAGGGAATCAGGTTCTGAATCTGCTGAAAAGACAGAAAAATGGTCTCATTCCTGTGGGTAGAGATGTGGAACAATATCCTGAACTTCCCAAACTCTCAGCAACATTAAGATATAATCATATAATAATAATAATAATACATATTTCTGGATTATTTGGGTAGCTGTTTCCATGTTCATGGGATCCCCTTATTAATACCCACCCTTAAAAGCACAAATCCCCTCTAGTGGCACTTTTCAGCTGGGAAAAGCTGCCCCAGTGATCTGTCCAAAAAACAAACACACACTGCTGGAGCATCTGAAGAGCCACCAATGTTATGTTTTTATTTTTACTCTGAGAAAAATCATTAGTGTAACCTCGTTGTTCATACATGTTTATAAATCAGAATGGATTTCCTTTCCAGGCTGAACAAAATGTGTTTTATTTTCCAGTCTAATGCAGATTCAGAAGTGTGAGCTGGTGTTGATCCACACCTACCCGGTTGGAGAAGACAGCCTGGTTTCAGATCGTCCAAAAAAAGAGGTGAGGAGCAGAAACAGAGGAAATTTCACCAGAGATTAACCACCTCAGACTTTGTGCCAGTTATTATCACTTGTTGAGCAGCAAAACCACGTGTGGTGGTTGTTGGGAACCAAGTACATACAGAATATTTAGTAATAATTCCTCAATTTGCCCTGCATTTTACTGTGCTGTTTGTAAGAACGAGAAAAGACACGAGAAAACAAATTTTCTCAATGGGAAAGGCATCTAGTCCTGCATGTTTTTTATTAAATAAAAAGGAATGTAGCAGCTGCCTTCCTGAGACTCTTTTCTACAAACTTCTGCTGTAGTTGTTCTAAAAAAATAGAAAATTAACAGGAGAGAATCAATTGAATTCTAATTCCCTCTGTAAGGCAGTCACTGGGTTTGGGTTTGGGGATTTTTTTTGGTTGATTGCGATTTTTTTATTGTTTGGGGGTTTTAAATTATTATTATTTCAATTATTATATTTTAAAAATGTAATTATTGCATAATTATAAAAATATAATTATTATAAATATCTTAAATATAATTAATAATTGTATTAAATTTTTAAATTATTATTGTTTTGGGGAAGTTGATTGTTGGGGAGGGTTTGTTGATTTTTTTTGTTGGTTTTATTTTTTTTGTTGTTTTGGTTTGGGGGGATTTGGTTGTTTTGGTTTGATTTTTTTTGTTGTGTTTTTTTTTTTGTTCTAGTTTTGGAGGTGTTTGGTTTTCTTGTTTTGGTATTGTTTGATTGTTTTGGTCTTGTTTGGTTGGTTGTGGGGTTTTCTTGTTCGGGGTGGTTTTTTTTGTGCATTTTTTTTTTGTGTTTAGTTGGGGGTTTTTTTGTAGGTGTTTTTTTTTTTTTAAGCCCCAAACCAATGTTCTTTTTGTCTGAGGAAAAATCTGATACATCTCATGGCTTGTGATTATTTTCTGTACATATAGAGATATATAGATATATATATATATATGATACACTTACAGGTCCATATATAAAAACTACTTTACTCCTGTTACTCAGTAGCTAAAACAAAGAAAAATTCTTAATAACAATTAACAACCCAGATATTTTTAGCACTCCTAAATTTTTCCTACCCATTTGCATTAACTGCAATTGGAGCAAGTGGCATAACCTCAAAATTCTGAATTAGGAATAATTTCTGCTTCTTCCTTGTTGTTTCCCTTGCTGTGGGTTTTTTGGGTGGGAGTTTCCCCCCCCCCCCCCCAAACTCAGCAGTGTAAATACTTATTTTCTGAGTTTGGAATGAAGTGTTCCATGATATCAGAGCCTAATCCAGGAATTCCACGTGTCCCTTTTTTGTTTCAGCTCTCACCTGTCCTGACCAGTGAGGTGCACAGTGTCCGTGCAGGGAGGCATTTGGCCACAAAACTGAACCTTTTAGTGCAACAACACTTTGATTTGGCTTCAACCACCATCACAAACATCCCCATGAAGGTAATATTGTGTCTACAGCTTTGTGTGAACTTTGCTGCATCGCTTCTAAATTTCTTTGAAAACTTTTTGATGTTCATTTGAATTGAATTTTTACATTGTTTTTCTCTCCATATCATATTTTCTGTTTTGTTTTCTTTTGTTTGTTTGTTTGTTTTTTTATTTTATTAGCCCACATTCAATGTCTGTGACCAGGTTAGTAAAAGCCAAGAAGGGGGAAATAAATAAAAAAAAAAAAAAATTTAAAGAAGGATCACAGAACAAAAAAGTTGTATTGCTGAACCTCAATTTTTGATGTGGCAATACAAGTTGTTATTTCAGTTCTGTTTGTGTTACTTTATGTAAATATATAATCTTATTTACCTCAGATTAATTTGTCTGTGATTCTTTTGTCTTTTTCTAGTTGTGTTTAGATATTCTTGACCTTTGTGCATTCTAGTGGCATAGTGAGTCTCTTTTTTTCCTCTGTTTCATTACCATGCCCACCCAACATAAAGGTGTTTGTAACTGAGAGCTGGGTTGTGATTAAGGCTTTTCCAGCAGGATTTCCAGTTTGAAGATCCACAAACAAGAAACTTGGGACAGGATAGAGCTGGTTAAGAAATATATTAAATGAAACATCTTAAGTTTACAGCCATTTTCTGAGCAGGCAGCAAGAGAAATTTGAAATAAAAGTGTCAATATTCAAACAAACAAAAAGGGCAGGGGCTGGTACCTTCCATGATTTAAAAAAACCCATTACCTTCTCATACACTCAATCAGCAATTGCACCTTTGAAAACTAGCAGCATTGTATGGATTTTACAAGTTAAACCACGATTTTAAAATTATTCTCACAGCTTTAATGAAGCTTTGAGCATGGGGCACGGCACCAACGTGACTTAAGTTTGCAAATACCTTGTCTGGAACTTTCTGACCTGTGTGCTGCTGTTATGCCTCTCCCTTCTGCCTTTGTCCTTATAGTGATAGACTATGTTGGGTTCTCTGTGGGTTTTTTTCTTCTTTTTTTTTTTTAATTTTATTTATGTTTTTAAACTCGGAATAAATTACCAAACTCACTGTTCTGTCCTTGCGAGTCCTCTGTGGCTGTTTAAAGATGCAGTGTCCTCTGTGCAGAACCACATTTTGAAGTTGTGAAAGTGTAAAGGGCTGTGCACTCTTAGATCTTTTTTAAGTGGAAGGAAATAAGAAGTTTCTTGAGATGTTTATTTATGAGCAGTAATTGTCACTCTGCCCTGCAGTGACCGTTCATTACGCAGAAAGTCGTAACTGCTGGTGGTATCCACAATTATCGTCATTTTCCTTCCCTAATTTAAATAAAGCCTCATTTTTACCTCTTTTTGCACTATGCACACCTGTAAAAAGAGGAATAAAAAAAAAAAAAGGAGGAAAGGCAGGTGGCTGCACCTTCAAACAGCTCAGAGAGCAAAGAGTTTCCTCAGCCCTGCAATCCCGTTGTTGTCTGAGGCGCTTTGGAGACCTTGTTTTGTTTCCTTCTGCAGTGAAAGGGAAATGTAGAATGATTCTTTTATGGAAGGATGATTTCTAGCTGCAAGAACTACATTCCTTCTTTCTGCCTTTCTGTTTTAAAGGAAGAACAACATGCTAACACATCAGCCAACTATGATGTGGAGCTGCTTCATCACAAAGAGGCGCACGTTGACTTTTTAAAGAGTGGTGAGTGGAAATTGCCCTCCAAAGGTGGCTTTGGAGCAGCCACCCGGAATTATTCCCAAACAAAGGTTGGGAGCTTCAAATCCCTGGAAATCTCAGGCTCGAGGAGCAGATTCTTCCAGTCCTTGCAACCCAAAAAGCTTCCTGTGTAATGTTGGCATTGGAGTTTTACTCATTTTTGGCATATTTTAATGCAGTAATAAGGACATGGCAGTGAAAAAGCAGGTCACATTCACTCATGTTCAGGATGTTTCTGTGAGATTTGAAATACCTCCTATTTTCTTTCTGAAATTTGCAATTCTTACCCATATTCCTCTGCAGTGAATTTTAAATAACTCAACCTGAGGTTAGAAAAACATGACACTAAGCGTTATGCGAAATTATTTTATAGAGGAAACAGTGCTTGATGTAAGATTTTGTTAATAAATCAGATTAAAACTTCTGTATTAGTGGAATTAAACGTCCTGTGGTCCATAAATGGCCATTTTGGGGAGCTGGTGCCTTTTTTCCTATTAAGGGGATTACCATTACTTTGAGGAAAAGAAAAAACTTCTCTGTCATCTGTCCCCCATAGTTTAGTGGAGTGTAGATTAAGGATTGATGGAAAAGAATAGAGTGTCACAGTAATGATTTGGGACTCCCCTGAATTTGTGTTAAGATGTTGGAAAGCCTAAAGTTTTATTGGAAGGGCTCAGGAGTGGTTTTGTAATAACTTTTGCAGGTTAATAAGCACATCAAACTAATCTTTCATGTGTAAATGTCTGATATGAAATAAAACTTGTAAGATTAGACTCGACCCTACCCCCTTTGTTGCCAGCCCAGCCCAGCAGTTTTGCCTGGTGATGTCTGTGTTTTTCCTTCCAAATATTGAGGATTTGGGGCTCTTCAGGGACTGTGTAATTCTGAAACTCGATGCAGAACTCGGTTAATTCTTTCCTGAGGCGACATGAGCCAAAGATCATAAAGACTCTCAAAGCTCACTGGAAGAAATGTAGTTTATTGTGAAAGAGTATTGATAATGTCTAATTTAAGGCCTTCAGGTGGCTTTTGCAAGAGCAGTGAGACCTTGCACGAAGGGATTTTAGTAATAAAACATGTCTGCTCAGTACATGCTCATGTTTATGTGTATTTTGCACCTTCAAAGTTCAGAGTTGTTCTGCTGCAATAAAGAAAACGTGGTCAATCAGCCCCTTTGTCTGCTTCTCTCTCTCTGCAGGTGATAATCACGTGGGTGGCAATAGCAGGGAAGGCACTTTTAAAGAAACTGTGACATTGAAGTGGTGCACCCCTCGGACAAACAGCGTGGGTAGGTAACCTGGAACCTTCCAGAGCTGGGGTTGAGCTGGTGCTCAGCCCTGTCCCCCTCTGGGCCCTTTTGAGCTTTATAAGGAAATTAAATGTATGAAATAATAGTATCAACTTTCTGATCTGACAGAGGGAGAGATCTCTGCCCATATCTGAGTACAGGAGGGAAAGGGAATTCCTGAGGTAACACAGGAATCCCCTGGAGACTGTCAGCAATAAATGCTGACTCACTGAGCCAGCAAGTCAAAAATACAGATAAGAGAAATAAGAGCAGGCAAACTGTACAGGGAAATAAATATGGGAGATAAAGAGCTGAAGGGGATTGGGAATCCTCCCCGTGAACCATTCCAAGGAGGTGCTGAAGGGAGCAGGTTTTGAGATTGAGAGTCGTCCAAATTTTTTAGTTCTGCTGCTGGTTGTGAACTGACTTCCTCCTCCTTCCTTCCTTTTATTTTGTGGGTTGTTTTTCCTGTCTGTGGAATGACACTCAACCTCTCTGCTCACTTCTGTGTTTGTTTTTCAGAGCTGCACTACTGCACTGGAGCATACAGAATTTCACCAGTAGATGTAAATAGCAGACCTTCTTCATGCCTTACAAACTTCCTCCTCAATGGTAAATTTGTGTCCTTGGCTAATTATTTCCTGTTTTAATTGTCAATGCTGCAGTTGGAGCATCAGTAAATGTCTCCATACTGTAAAAATACCAAGTTTATTGTAACATGTCCTGTAAGTAGGAGAACAAAGTTGTTAAATGTCCTGAAAAGCAGATGGAATCGTTTTGCAACTTCAGGATGGGAGAAAAGATGTAAAGTAGGAGCAAGTATTAAAATCTGTGTTGCTATATTTGCAAGCAAAATTGCATTACAAACTTCCTTTCATTGTAATGTTTTCTTCAGTCAAGCCACTTGAGTGTCTAAATGTGCAGTGGTTTCATTAAAAACGATATTTCATATATTTTTCTCTTAAAATTCCATAACAAAAAAGTGTTTTGATTAATAAAAATGGTTAGAAGCAAAATTAACAGCATATTTCAGATATTTTTGCTGTTTTTACTCCCTCACAATGAGCAGCTTATTTGGAAAAATGCACCCTTTTATGCATAGTTTATTTTCCTGGAAACAAGGCAAGTTTTATTCCTCTGTCCCCATAAAACTACATCCATCTCCAAGCACTGACAGCAGGTATCAACTGATACCTTTCCACCCAAGTGGTTACTTCTCGGAAGTTGCTTTTAATGAGGGGGTTTCACCCCTATTTCTGTAGCTTTAATTCAAAAATCGAAGCAGCAACTGATAAAACCCCTCCCGGTTCCCAACAGGTCGCTCGGTTTTGTTGGAACAGCCACGCAAGTCTGGCTCCAAAGTCATCAGCCACATGCTCAGCAGCCACGGGGGGGAAATCTTTTTGCATGTTTTAAGCAGCTCCAGGTCAATTCTGGAAGATCCCCCATCAATTAGTGAAGGGTGTGGTGGAAGAGTCACTGACTACAGGATTACAGTAAGTGGGTTTTCTTTTTTTAATCTTCCAAACTGTTGCTCCTCTTGCCCATCGCAGTAGACGGGTGAAGGAAGCCTTGGAGCACCTTCTGGAGAGCTGGAGCCAGACTTTGTACTGCTGATAGATAACTGATACAAAACAGTACATCTGCTGGTTGCTCTGCCTCATGAAATGATTTTGATGCTGTGCCAAAGAAGGACTCGCCTCCCTGTGCAGTCTGAGTGTTTGAATTTGTCCTGGGTCTGGAGTTAAACATTTGTCTTGGCAAATTCTTCCTGGGGGTGGGATACACGTAGGATTATCTGCCAGTTGTTGTCAGAAGGATAGATTGCACAGGAATGGCTTGTACAGTAAATAGAAAAGATGAAGTTGTCAGCTTTGAGCCCTGATATGGAGCAGACAATCAGCAATTATTATTTTCCACGTGTCCTTTATATATCTCTTGTAAACAAGCAGAAGTGGCCTCTGGAAAAATACAGTATAACTCTCACCATCCATGAAATACCTTGCAGATCCAGAAGGCCTCCTCCTGGATGTTTAACCCCTGTTTCTGTGCCACTGTTTTTGTGTTCACCCTGATAATTGTCCCACGTGAAAGCTGGAAAAGGGCTCAGGTTGGCAGGGCCAGGGAGAGCAGAGGGGGTGGTGCAGGTTAGTGATAAACCCATTCAGTGAAAGTTCCTGTGTTAGAGAAATGCCTAATTGTATCTTGTTTGGTTATCATTAGGATTTTGGTGAATTTATGAGGGAAAACCGATTAACTCCTTTTCTAGAGCCCAGATATAAGATGGATGGAAGTCTTGAAATTCCATTGGAACGTGCAAAAGATCAGTTAGAGAAACACACTCGTTACTGGCCCATGATTATTTCTCAGACCACCATCTTCAACATGCAGGCTGTAAGTAACCTTTTGGTCTCTTCTAGATTAAGTTTCACCTTGCCACTTGGTGAATTATTAGCTCTGTTTTTATGATAAATCCCCACAAAAATCAGTTTATTTTCGCTGGCGTGCTCTGTATTTAATGCAGTAGATCATTGGGATGCCATCTAAGTGGGGGGGGGAATGTTTGAGCTGGGTCAAGAAAACACACATCTGTTTAGACCTGCTCAGAGTTACTGCTAAATTTAGAATAAGAAGGTGGGATTTTGTTGTGTGTTCCATGGTTGCACTGCCTTTCATTTACACACAGATTGTCTCACTGGCTTCTCGTTTGCCTTGCAGGTGGTGCCATTGGCCAGCGTGATTGTAAAGGAGGCAATGACTGATGAGGATGTTCTGAACTGTCAAAAAACAATTTACAATTTGGTTGACATGGAGAGGAAAAATGACCCACTGCCCATTTCAACAGTTGGTACCAGAGGAAAGGGGCCAAAAAGGTGACGTGCATCTCTCTCTTTGTTCATGCTGGACTTCTGTCAGAAATACTTCATTGTTTTCATACCAGATTTTCAAAATATAGCCAGAAATAAGATACAATAAATGTTGTGTCTGCTGTGAATCCTTTGCCTGTATCATTGAGGGGCTGCCACAGCACTGTATGTTGGGGAAAAGAGCTCCCATCAATTCATTACCCAAGAACTTTTAAGTGTGCTGAAAAATGTGAAAGCAGAGACAGTCATTGTGATGGGTACAAGTTGGACAAAGTGGAATCATTTCCCATTAATAAAAAGGAAAACTTAAGCATGTTATAAACAAACAATGCTTTCAAATTGGGATATGTTAAAATACCCCAAGCCTTTTGAAACAGTTACTTTAAATATGGGCTGAAAAGACATTAAGAGATGGATTTTTCCCACAGGACTGGAAGTTATTTACAGTCCTTATTTCTTAATCCACAGAATTTAATAATAATTCATTTGCTTTTCAGTACATGACACTGCATAGTTAGCAGACACCTGAGAGGTTTCAGAAGTGCCTTTTGGCAGTGAGAGCTGGTGAAAATTGTGATGTCAGTGGACAGAAGTCATTTCAATTTAAACTTGGCTCTGGGGTGTTAATTGAGAAACACGAAATGCAACATGCAGGCAGACAGACCTCCAGTACAGGAGGGCAGAGAACCTATTTGGAGTTAGTTTTGATTTTGGGGGAGGTTCTTCCTTTGTTTCTCGAGGATCTGCCTTTTCATTCAGCGTGTTCAGTGAGGAAATGCTGAGTGTTCCTCTGTCCTGGCCTTTCCCAGGGATGAGCAGTACCGGATCATGTGGAACGAGCTGGAGACCCTGGTCCGAGCGCACATCAACAACTCTGACAAGCACCAGCGGGTCCTGGAGTGCCTGCTGGCCTGCAGGAGCAAACCCCCCGAGGAGGAGGAGCGCAAGAAAAGGGGCAGGAAGAGGGAAGACAAGGAAGATAAGTCGGAAAAGCTCGGCAAAGACTACGAGTCGGACAAGCCGTGGCAGGAATCAGAGAGGTGAGTTTTCCCAAGTGAAATGAAATCAGAGCATAATGATTCTCCTTGGTTTGGATCAGTAAATATTAGCAGGGAATATTAGGCTTGGGAAGTGGGCATCTTATTACAGTGGTCTTCTGAAATTGCCATATTTTACAGGCAGTGTGGTTCTTGGGCCGGTTGTTGCCCACTTAGCAGGGCCTTTCAGCTTGAGGAGTCACTGCTTTTGGGTTTTACTGCAACCATACCACCTACTAGACATTAAACTGCTTTATAGAAATACAGAGCATGGCTCAAAACTCAGGCAGTCCTTTTAAGCTCTAGATTGTTAGTTTAGTGTTCAGGTAGATGAACAGTGTGGATTGATTTGGCTCTGCAGTTGAACATCAGGATTAATGTCCACAGTCCTACTGTCTCTAATTCATGTTATTGCTTGAGCTTGTCCTGAGTGTTAAGGATCAATCAGTCTGTTCTGGTTTCCTTCTTTCAAACTATTTTAAAGAGATCAAAAAGCCTAATTTGCATGTGTTTAGTGCATGCTGTGATAATTTCACACAGGAGGACCTTTTCACCTTTATTGCCATGACCCTGCATGCCTTTCTGTGCATGATCAAATCCATTCCTACAACTGAAACTTTTAGTTTCAAATGTGGAACAAAAAACAGGGACTAGGATAGAAGGGGTTTGCCATGGAGTGGGTCTGAATTCACCTAGAAAAGGTAACAGGAAATTGTGTGGCATCAAAAATTATGGTTCTGCTCAAGCAAATTTTCCTTCCCTCTCTGAAAGGTTAAAAGGTCTTCTGGATCGGGAGAAAGAAGAACTGGCAGAAGCTGAGGTTATCAAAGATTCCCCTGATTCTCCTGAGCCCCCCAACAAAAAGCCTCTGATTACAATGGATGAAATGCCCACAGTTGAAAAGGCAAAAGGTAAGCCAGAAGAATTGCAACATTTATTATGATTTCTTTTAAAGGACAGATAATCTGTAATTCTTTTAAGCCGTGATAATGGTTTAAGAATTCAGAAATTAAATCACCTAAAGACTCTTTTCACTTGCAATTTTAGGGCCAATGTCCTTGCTGTCCTTATGGAGCAACAGAATCAACACTGCCAACTCCAGGAAACACCAGGAATTTATTGGTCGTTTGAACTCTGTCAACAACAAAGCTGAGCTGTACCAACACCTGAAAGAGGAAAACGGGTTTGTATCTATAAATAAATCACTGCAGAGATCTTAGCAGGGGTCAGTGTGGAAGAACACTTCAGTTTACAGCATTAGACACTGTTTTTCTGAGGATTAAAATAGAGAAATACATTTCTTTGCCCTTAGTGCTGATGGAGAGCTACAAACCAGCCTCTCCAGTCACCAAGGTGCTGGCAGTCAGGGGGCAGTGTGAGAGGGGTGAAGTTCTTGAAACAAACTGCCAAGGCTCAGGTTTTCCAGGTGGATTCCCTGGTCACATGAATATTCTCCAGCCTTGGGAATATTTTGTCTTTTGGTGAGGTTGATCATGGGTGGCTTTTCGGGGTTGTTGCTGGAATGTTCCCGCACAGGAACCTCTCGGATGGCTGCTCAGAGAAGGAGATAAGATCATTGGGGCAGGGGAAGACAGGATGGTCAGTGATGTAAAAAGCAGTTATGGAAGTCTTTAAGGCTGATAGGTTTCTCCTGAAGCTGCTGATGGCATTTCCAATAACAAGCCCTCACCTCTTGTTTTGCCTTTCAGAATGGAAACGACGGAAAACGGGAAAACGGGCCGGCAGTGATGGCTTCATTCCGTCCCTCTGGACAAAAACCTGGCCAAACCCCAGAAATATTTAATGCTGGAATTGCTCTTGGTACTGTTTCAATACAATTGTATAGCTCTGGTTTGGATTGGTTTTTACATTTTTTCTATTCCTATTTTTGCTATGAGAGAACGAAATCCGCGTATCACGTGTGCAAACAGGAGCTTGTCCCTCAGTGTTTCCCACTTGTGCTTTGGGATGAAGAAAACCCCTGCTCCCATGGACTAAATCAAGGAATCCAAAACGTTAGTCAGCTTAAAAGTCCTTTCCCAGAAGTACTGGGTAATATTTCCAAATCAGTGATTGTTTTAAAACAAAAAGGAAAAGAAAAAAAAAAATTGGAGTGATTTGCAATAAGCCTGATAACGTTGGTAATTTTTGGTTTGTGAAAACTTTTATTTATATGAAACTTCCTCAGGAGTCCAGAATTATGGAAAAGACCTCACACTGAGTCATTGAGCTGAGAAAATGCCAGTCTTGGTTTGCAATTAAGGGGACGGGAGGGTGAGGGGTTTTACAGATAAAAACTGTTGGTTTTAAAAAAACTGTTGACTTTTAAAAAATGGAACGAAAATGGTCTTTAGAGAGCAAGGCCTTTCAGGTTGTTGTGTTGGAGGTAAGGCTTTGTAAGCAAAAGTAAAATAAATTTTTTGCTAATAATTATTTTTCTGATGGAGTGTGCTCTCTAAGACATAATGATAATTTAGCCTCTGTGATGCAGGTGTGTTTTCCTTCTGAGTGATTTCAGGGCCGTTTTTACAGATTGATGACATGGTACTTGGCATGGTAACACTTTTGATCACGTTCTAAAGCTGATGTAGCTTTTACAGAAGCGGTGTGTCACTTTTGGAGCTCCTGGCCTGAAGAGTTTGAATTCCTTTGAATAAAATATTCCTTGAAAATAGGATGTGCTGGACCAGCACATGTCTTATCCCATGTCAGATGTTCTGATGGAGAAAACTGCCACGGAATTCTTGTTTCTCACGAGTTTGTGATGTTGTTAAAATATGTCTTTGTTTAGCTTGTTTCCTAACTCCATTTTCCACATTTGAAGCATCTGCCAGGTCAGGCTGTTCAGTGATTAAATGAGCAGGGGGTGACTGTGGGGTTTGTATTTTACAGACTTGGAGAGTCTTACAGGGAGAGGAGGTGCTACAAGGGCTGATGTTTCCTGCAGTCATCCTTTGGCTTTATATTTTACCACTCTTAGTTCGATGGACTGCAGGTGCAGGGAAGATTTTACTGAGTTCTTAAAGAGTTTACAGGTTAAGATGGGGAGCTGTGGATTAAGCAGTTTAATCCTAGTTAAGTAATTGCAAAAGGTAGTCCATAATTAAATTATGGATTGCATTTTGCACATGTCAGTCTGTTAAACTGGAAGGATTAAAAAACACATGAAAAGCTTTTAGAAATTCTTTTACAGAACTTTAGAGATTCTGTAAGGCCTTGTGGCCCTTGAAAGGGTGGAAGTGGACGAGAGAGTGAGTTTTACACCTGTAGCTTTTAAAATGTAGCTTAAAAAGTACTTTACACCCGATTCCCTAACAGGACGAGTTGTGCTGCTTATGTGAGTAATAAGGACAGCACCTTCTAGTACAAGTTTTTCCTTTCATTGGTAGATTTTGTTCTAAATATCATTTACAGGTCCCTCACTTGAGCCTCTGGCTGTTGCCGTGGTGTGTGGTCACACCCTCCCCATAGAGGGGAGGGAGTTGGTATTTTGGTGGCTGGAAGGGTGGTGTGATGTGGGGCAGTGGGATTGCCCTGGGGCACTGGTTTGGGGAGGTGAGTGGTGCCCCAGGTGGGCTCCCCAGTGGAGGTGGAGCTGAAGGCCTGCACTCGTGGACAGGGGCTTTGTGGGGTTTCAGCACGTCCAGTTCTGATTCAGCACGGCCCAACCGGGAGCTCCTCTGGAACAGCACACTCTGGGATCTGGGAATTCTCCTGGGACGCTTGCAAAGCCAGCAAACCAGGATTACCAGGAGCACCCCAGCAGTGGCACAAAGGCTGCTGAGTAAGGCAGGTGGGGTGTCCCTCACCGTGGAGTCATTCCTGGATTGAAGGGTAGACCCATGGAACGGCCTCGTGGTGGCAGAGCAGATGTCGCTGTAGGAAATGCTGAAAATCACATCAATCTCGAATTCTGGCAGCATTGCCTGGACAAAGTGGGGGCTGATGGACCCGCCTGGCATCCCTAATTTCTCCAGGGCTCCCTGGATTTCGTCCCTGGCGCAGCAGGATCCGTCGGCACGCGCGCACAGCGAGCTGTTGTACCAGGAGATGAACGTGGAGCCGGGCTGGAGAGCTGTCACCACCACTTCCCTGGGGCTGCTGGAGTTCAGGTACAGGGAGAGCTTCTCCAGGAACAAACTGACCCTGCTCCTGTCCCTCAGGAAAGAGCAGTAGCTGTTCTTTGCACGGACCGTGTAAACGTGGCACGGGGCCTCGGTGGGCTCGAGCAGCTCGACGGTGAAGGACTCGCAGGCCATCAGCCCTCCCGAATCCACGGCAGACAGCAGGAACTCCTGAGGGGAATACTGCAGGTCAACATCCAGGGGATAGCCATGCATGGTCTGCTGGGAGGTGTTGAACTGCAGCCAGCTCTCTGATCCCGCCGGAGAGCCGTCGGCCGGAGCCACTCGGAGAGACAGCCCGGTGGAGTTCCCGTCTTCCTCGTCGTGGAACGTGTTGGCGGGGACAGGGAAAAAGAAGAGGCGTCCAATGGTTGCTGTTAGGGATGTAACGGAATGAACAACCTTTGGGGAAGTGTTTGCTTGCCCTTTGGAGAGGAGGGAGAAAAGGAAAGGATTATGAGGGGGGGAAAGTGGCTTTGTGGTGCTGAAGGATGGTGAGGAAATCTCATCAGCCTCAGGACTGTGGAGAGTGCTGGCTGGAAGGGATCTCTGGAGGTCACCTTGCTCCTGTTCAGAGCAGGGCTGTTAGACAAGGCAGATGAGATCAAGCATGGCTTTGCATTGCTGGATCCTAAAAACATCAGGGGATGATGGGTCACGAGCCTCTGTGGGTGACAGGGGAGGTTTAGGTTGGGTATCAGGACAAAATTCTTCCCCCAGAGGGTGGTTGGGCACTGAACAGGCTCCCCATGGCAGTGGGCACAGCACCAAGGCTGCCAGAGCTCCAGGAGCCTTTGGCACGTGGTGGGATTGTTGGGGTGTCCTGTGCAGGGCCAGGAGTTGAACTGGATGATCCCTGTGGGTTCCTTCCAGCTCAGCAGATTCTGTGACTCTGCAACCACTTTGGAAAATGATTCAAGTGGTTTTTAGCTACTTTTTCTGACTGTTAAGGTGGAAATGTGTTGGTTTTCTGGAGTTTCTGTAGCATCCCCTAATGAGGATCCCATGCTAAGCCTTGAGTGACTTAGACTGGAAATACATGGGAGATAACGATGGAAAATCCAATCAAACATTCTGGTTTGTTCACTCTCCTTTTTTTTTTTTTTTTCCCAAACCCAACATTGATTCCAAGATTACAAAGATTCAAAGATTACAAAGACTGATTCAACATGGAATCAGATAATCTCTAAGGCAAGTAAAAAGGTGGACAGCAGGAAACAGGCACAAATGTCTGAAGGAACAACTCTTAACTCTCCAAATTGCTCCCAGCCCTGATGTCCGAGCGCTCCGTCGTCGGAAAGGGAGCTCGTGGACGAGGTAATTATTAAAACATGTTATTGTTTCATCTCTCATTTCCAACACTAACCCTGGATTTTTTTTGTTTGAGGGTTTCATGAGGCTGTGGGTGTCCCAGCATCACCCCAGAGCTCCCTGCCTGGGCCAGGATTCCTGGGAGTGCTGCACATCTGCCTGGCTGGAAGAGCTCCAGGGAATGTGGGAGTGGACACCAGGTGAGCTGCAGGATGGTCGATTGTGGGGATGAATTTGAGAGGGAATCTCCTCTCTGTGACTGCCAGGCCTCAAGGAGCAAGAAAGATCAGGATGCAGGGAGTCCTTGCAACCTGGGACAAAAATGGGCCTCTCTTCCTGCTGTTTCTGGACCTCCTCTATTTGTTTTTTACCATTTACACTTTAGGATAATTTGCAAGGTTGAGTAAAATCATGCCCTGTTATCTTCTCCCTACTAAGGTAAATAACAGGGATTAATTCAGGACATGAATCTTTAGGCCATAATCATTTGGGGACTGCAGGGCTTCCAGCACTGGAAACCAGGGAAGCTGGATAAAAAGGTTGATGACAACCATGTTCAGAAGCAAGAACAGAAGAGGAAACTTGTTTTTTTACCTTGGGTTATAGTCTGAAGCCTTTGTGAAACAGAAACTGGAGGAAGAATCCATGCACTTGCCATCAACTTGAGGCTTTCAGATGTGGGAAGCAGCCAGGTGCTTGGATCCTGGTGGGATGGCAGTAGTGTCTGAACCACCCCTGGGAAAATGAGAACATCACAGTTTAAAGTGACAGATCATTTAGATATAATGTAAAAGGAATCTTATGTCAATAATTGGGAAGGACCAATAATGGGAAGGACCCACACAGGAAAGAATTCCTTCCTAATATCCCATCTAAGCCTCCTCCTTGTCAGTTTGGAGCCATTCCCCCTCGTGCTGCCACACACCACATGCTGGTGTGAACAGTCTCTCTCTCTCAGTGGTGTTTGCTTGGACATCTGACTGCAGCTCTAAATTTCTCAGACTACAGTCTTAGGTCTAATAAAGTTTTACAAAGAAGATGGTTCTGAGGGACATCAGCAAGGCATTACAAATAGGGGCACTCAGGTCATGATGGAATGAAAGAATAGTTTGGCTCTGCTTAGTAACTGTTTAAGATCTTTCATGTGTGGCTTTTTACAGATTTAATGTAAGCTGATTCAGGCAGAATCCTGCAAATTTACCCAACTGGCACTACAAACAAACCATCTCTGTAGTTAAACCCAAATCACAGATACATGCAGATGGAAGAGAAGGCAGACTATAAAGTGTCTGCTCTTAATTTTTTTACTCCAGAGGATGCTCATCTACTTCTGCATCAATTTCGATAAATATTTAATGTTCTGTTCTTAAAAACCCTCCCCAGTGTCCCCCAAGCATCTCTTCTAATGTTTTATTGTCCTTATTGTGAGAAAGTTTATCTAATGTCTGACTTAAAATCATCTTAACTGCAGTCAAAAGTCATTAGTGCTCCACCAGTTCCCAGGGGACACTGTCAATGCTTCTTTCATCTTCCAAGCAAAACATTATATAAACCTGCCTGTTTACTCAGTCTTCTGGACTCATTATTTCACTCTGACATGTTTTCTAGACCTTTGACCAATCCTTGTGTTCCTTTGGACCTTTTTTAAGGATCTTGCCTTAGAATGGCTCGATCGCTCGGCTGAGCTGGTATCTGCTCCAAGCTAAGCAAAAAATCTGCATTCCCTTCCTAGGAATACTGCTGCTGATACATCCCTTGGGCCTGGAAGTTGTGCTTTTGCAGAAAAAAAAACTGTGGTGAGCTGTTCTGTTGGGCACTCAGGGCAGGAAAGAAGACAAATAGAGAGTCAAATCTCAAACATACCTGGTGTGCTGCTGGGCAGGTGAGGAGTGGCAATAAATAAAGTCACCAGAGGGGCTTCTACAGCAGCTGGCTGGATGTCTGAGGTTTGGTGTGGCTCCAGGGGAGGCTTGGTGGCATTTGGCAAAACCCCTCTTGTTCCCACATCTTTGTCTGAGTGCAATTCCTTCGTGCCAGTGGATGAAACACTTGCAGCTTTGCTAAGGACAGTGCTGGTTAACACACCAGGAAAGCTGCCTGGAGCTTCAGGACTGAGTGTTTCTGGAGAGAGGGATGCACTGGAAAGCATTTGAAGTTCTGGGAAGTGGCTTTTTGCCCTGGCACTGCAGTCTGGCACTGCTGATGCTGACAGTGCTTCTGGCAAAAACACGTGGAAATGGGTCTTAGGAGGAAAAGCCTCTGCTGAGCTGTGGGGCCATTCGTGGGCAGTCTTTGTCACCCAAGTGTCCCTGGGCCTGGAAAGCTGCTCTGTGCCTGAAGTGATGTCCTGTAGGGGATGGTGTGGGGATACTTCTGATTTATTAGAAAGCAAGTAGGAGTCTGCCCCAGGCAGGTGAGGCTCCGACAGCAAGGACATCCCAGAAGCTCCAGTGGGCAGCACTTCCAGCTCAGTGAGGACAAACCTTGTTCCAGTAACCAGTGAGGGTGAAAGATGTGGAAAATCAGAGTCTGCAAACATCACAGCTCCTGGTGGGTTAGTGGGTGTGTCCCAGGCTGAGCCCATCCCTGAGGTGACCGAGCTTTCTTGACTTCCAAGCTGGATATTATCCTGCATCTTGCAACTTGCTATTGTTACACTTCCTCCCCAGAAAGGTGATGATCTCTGGGTAGGTGATGCCACGAGCTGTGTGAGTGAAGGGCTTGGCACAGTGAAGGCCAAAGGCCTGGGATCCTCTCCTGCAGCTGGTCTCTGGGTAACTCTGATTGGCTTTAACGTAGGTGTTGGTGTGATCATTAATCCCCTCCGCTGTCGTCTTGCAGACCTTCTTCCATAATCACCTCTCCTGAGGATTCTCCAGCCTGCAATTCCATAGCCCAGCAGCCGGGAGAGGTGCTGGGAGTCCACGTTGCGCTGCAGGACTCGGATGAGCTCGTGGAGCGCGGCAAAGCCTCCACACCTGACGGGCCAGGAGAGCCCCACGTGGGGCTTCCCTGTGAAATCCACGTGTTCAGCCAGCACAGCCAGGCTCTGGGAGCCCCTGGGAGCTGGGCCTGGGAATTGCAGCAGGGTCAGCAGGGAGGGCTCCAGGTGGAGATACTCGGCCATGGCGCAAACCAGGGACAGGCGTGCCTGGATTTCCAGGGCTTCTGCTGCAGCAGAGAGAATGATTTCAGCAGAAGTGATGGCAGCTTCCTTCCCACACCTGGATGGTGAAAGTCCACTGGTTAAGAGTCACTTTCCCCCCCCCTTCGTTTTTGTGAAGATCCCTGGTTGGATTTAATCTATCATCTTATGCACATTGTAATTCTAAGTATTACCTCTTAATCCAAAACTTCCTCCTCCTGGCTGTGTAAATGTTTCCCATTCCACTAACTTCAGTGATCGCTAAGTTTGATCCCATTGCTTGTGTAGAACACAGCAGCAAGGTCTGAGTACACCAAACATGGAATTATGGAAATAATTCACTTCAAAGATATTCCCAGTCCCTTAGACATCAAGTGGAGGTACTTGAGGAATTACCATCAGTCATAACAGTGTCTTGTGGAGGAGAGCCTCACTGGCAGCCTGCCTCTCTCCCTGCTGACAGAAGAGCTTCAGTTAGGAGCTTCCAGGTTCCAGGGAGGCTGGATGTGGCCACCTGGAGAATCAGTGTCCCAGCACTTGCAGTCCTCATGCCCAGATTTGTACTGCTGCTCTGGGGCAACAAAACCTCCTGCTTTTAGATTTAACAATATTTTATGGGGTTTTGTTTTCTTTTTTTTTTCCCCCTGTTGTCATAAAAATCTCCCAATCTGTGTCAGTTTGAAGGACCCATCTCTTTCTTGGGATTGCTTTTCCTCCCCCCCCACAGATTAGGGTGGCAGTACTCACTGCTGGCTGTTTGGCATGTGTTCCATGTCCAGGGATAAACTGCTGTCCTGAACGTGGATGGTGAGGTTTGCAGCAGCTCCTGGTGTCTCCTGGGCACGGATCCTTCCAGAGGCAGCGATGCTGAGCAGGTACCTTCCACCCTCCCCTGCCATCGGCAGCCCTCGCAGCGTGTTTGTGGTGGAGTTGAATTCCAACCATTTTGGCAAAGCTGCACCACTGGCTAAAGTGACCTGCTCCATCAGAGAAGCAGAATTAGAGATAGGGAATTGTGTTACTACTCCAGTTTTATAAGTTACAAGCTCTGACTGGACAGAAGTCCAGCAACAGCTGCTAAAAATGATCCATTTCAGAATCTTAGAAACCACAGTGCCTTGATTTTCACACAGTGCTTGCTTTGGGTGTTTTTTGTGTTTTTTAGCAACACTTGCTGGCCATTTCCAAGACCCTGCATTATTCAGATTTCAAGGTTGGATATCAGAAAGAAGTTCTTTCCAGAGAGAGTGATCAGGCAGTGGAATTGCCTGCCCAGAGAGGTGGTGGATTCATCCCTGGAGGTTTTTAAGATGGGGCTGGATGTGGCACTGTGTGCCATGATCTGGTAATCACAATGGGGTTGGATCAAGGGTTGGAGGTCTCTTCCAACCCAGTTAATTCTATGATTCTAGATAAAACACATGCTGTGTGGAGGGGTTGTGTATTTGCTGCCTCGGCGCTGAATGATGGGGGAGATTTTTGCCATCACTTCTAAGTGTTTCTAATAGATCTGAGGCACATTTCCAGAAGGACATTTTTAATGAGTTCATATCAAACACAAAGTGAATGTTTGCTGCAGGACTGTACCAAGAAATGTATTTAAATATCATTACCTTGTACTGAGTTACCGTTCCCTGCGAGGCGAGCGCTGGCACTGGGTAATGGAATATTTTTCCCACAGGGACAGTCACACCTGGGATTCCTTGAGGGCTCTTTGTTTCTTCACTTCTGTTGTTTGATCCCTTGGCAACCACGGCAGGTGAGCTCCCACAGACAGACAGCAGCACGAGGAGAGGAGGGAGCAGGGGCAGGACTCTCCCCGGGGCAGGAGAGCTGCAGGGCTCGTCCATCCTCATCCAGCACCGCTGCTACTTCAGCACGCCCGGGGTCTGCAGGGGAAGGGAAAACCCAACCCCATGTGCACATGCACCTCATTTAGGCAGCTGCACCTCATGGTGCTCTGAGATCTGTGAGAATTCACGTTGCATTTGGCCCCTTTGGGGCCACGGTGACATTTGTGGGGAGGGCTGTGGGCTCTTGAAAAGCCTCGGTACTTACAGTCGCTGTTTCCATGAGGGGACACCCCGTAGCACAAAGCCAGCTGATGGTGCTCTTTAACCCAGTTTCCTCCAGTCTTGCTGTTGCTCCCATCTCTGCTTGTGTTGTGACAAAAGCCCCACTCAGGGATGAAATGCTACACAGACGGTTTAGGGTGAGCGGAGCAGTAACCTGACCCACCGGGATCGGTGCTGGTGTGGCAGCAAAGGGAAAGGTGAGTGTGGCAGGTGGCAAACCAACCCTGAGGGCACAGGCAGGCTGAGACTCACTGTCCTTTGCTTTGTAGCATCGAGGACTTTTTATTTGCTACATTTGGCGCTGCTTTTTTGAGATAAAAGCGGTAATGAGGACTCTGAGAAGCCTGGGAGTGGCTTCCAGCTTTTAGGTGAGCAGTGTACACAATCTGCCTGGTCTGGCCTGCTTAGGGAACAGCCTTATCTAAAAGCACACAAGAAGAAAGTAGCATTTGATTGGATAAACCAACTGATACAGCTGGAAAAGCAGGGACAATGTTTTGGAGCCAGACAGCAGCACAGGGAGTGACCCTTTCTTGGTACAGCAGGATGCCTTGGAAACCACAGCCTGCTTTGCCTTGGCTCCACAAGCTCAGTGGGCTTGGATCAAGGAATGAGGTCTTGCTCTGCTGGCTTTTCTTCCTTCTATTTGTAGATGTGTTTGCAGTAGTTTCTCTGGAGCAGTTGCCAGGCTTTCCGCTGTGCTCTGTTGTTCACGAGTGGAGCTTTGGATGGAGGGTGAGATGGTGATGTAGGTCTCATGGAAAGGCAAAGTTGTGTGATAACTACTGAAAGACAGCAAAATCTGTTTCAGTTGCAACCATGACTGGCTCTGAATGAATCAGAAGTTTGTGTTTCTTTGAGGATGCTCAGTTATGCTGAGAAACAAGTTGCTGCACTCTCCCCTCCATTTTTCACTGTCAGCATCTCCACGTTCCTTTCTCCTGCAATCCCTGCAAACATAATGGCATGTCCTCCTTCACTGACTGTGAAAAGAGTGAGTAGGTGGTGGGGCAGAAGTTCAAGTTGGAGATGAGGACTTTTATTTAGAGAATATAATTCTTATGCGAGGGAATGGGTGCTTGACAGCTGACTAATCTCTCCTAATGAATTTGCCTCCTGAGAGCTGAGTAAATATTGCCGTGTAACCATGTATGAATCATCAGCCTGCTCTGAAATGATGGGAACACTCAGAATTCCATGGTTGCTGGGAGCTGACAGTAGTCCAAGAGGAGATCTCTACCTCTTGAGCCCAGGTATGGAAGAAATCCTTCCCTGTGAGGGTGGGGAGGCCCTGGCACAGGTTTCCCAGAGAAGCTGTGGCTGCCCCATCCCTGGAAGTGTCCCAGGCCAGGTTGGATGGGGCTCTGAGCAACCTGGGCTAGTGGGAGGTGTCCCTGTCCATGGCAGGGGGGTGGAATTGGATGGTCTTTCAGGTCCCTTCCAACTCAAACCATTCTGGGATTCTGTGAAACCCCAAATGCCATTCTAGGTCTGAGTGCAGGAAAACACTGGGAACAAATGGGGCTCATTCAGAAACAACGACTTCTGGCTTAAGGCATTTATTTCCCACACAGAGCCAGGAATATCAAAAGTATTAGGGAACAACTTAATTCTCATGTGAATTCCTGACCTGGGTAGACATAGATAAAGGTGGGCAAGTGTAATCCAGAGCTCACCTGATTCAAACAGCATCTTTTGGGCCACCCATAAGTGGTTGCTTCACTTCTAGCTGCAGACACCCTCTTTTCCCTACAAGCCTGTGTTACATTTACACAGATACCGTTCTGAAACGGGGAGGGGGGTGAAACCCACCCCTAAATCTTTATCTGCAGCACCAAAGAACACAACTGGAGGATGCACTATGAAACCCACCCCTAAATCTTTATCTGCAGCACCAAAGAACACAACTGGAGGATGCACTATGAAACCCACCCCTAAATCTTTATCTGCAGCACCAAAGAACACAACTGGAGGATGCACTATCTTCTGTTTTCTTTTTGGGTGATTTTGTAACATGGAAACTGTGACTGTCTTGTTTCCCTTTGATGCCCCTGCCTAAGGCACTCTTTTGTCAACTCCTTAGAGGAAATGGGAGCAAATATCCAATACTTGTCTGTCAGTGCCCAGCAATCCTGCTGGGTGGGGTTTGGGGTCTCCCAAATAGCCCGGGATGGTTTTGGCATCTACCACACAGCTGATGTGTTCTTGGTGAGGTTGTTTTTTTGTATCTATTAAACCCCCCCAGCACCTGCAATCAAATAATTGCTTGGCAATTTCAGCTTCCTTTCAAGTCTCTTTGACATTCCAGCCTCCTCCTCCTCCTCTGCAGAGGAAATCCAGAGCTTTTCCCAGCGTCCCCAGAAAACTCAGTGAGTGGAAGGTGATTTAATAACAGCATTGAGGTGGCCTGATGTGTTTTTTGGTCTTTTTTTTGCATGTCTGAGGCCTGGCAGCACTGACAGCCCTGGGGTCCACACCTTGAGGACGTACCAGGCAGTTTCAGGGCAGTTTGTGTTGACCCAACAGGAGATGTGGTGGTGGTGGTGGCACATTTTCTGCTGAATTGTTCAGCATAACGAGTTTTCCACCTTTGACTTCCAGTACATTCCAGGAAAAGCCTCCTGTGCTGGAGTTGCCTGGAAACCTGTGCAGATACGCCTGTAAATTGGCTGTTGGTGCAGCTGAGTCTTGTGCAAAGTGTGGGAGATGTTTTTGTTTGGAGTGTTGCAATAAACACCTTGCCTGTTTCTGGAAGGCAGAAACTTGGAAAAACTGGGTGTTGGGAAAGGCATAAATGAATGTGGTGGAAGAAGGGAGCCTGTATGTCCCTGTGGGTCACAACCACGTCACTCCTGTGCTGACAAATGCAAATTAGTGAGAAAGTCAAAGTTTTGGTGTCTGGGATAAGTTCAGAAAAAGAGTTGGGTTTCTTTTCTTGCCTTCTCAAAATAATAATACACTCTCACCCACCCCCAATTTAATCATTTTAATCCTGCTGATGTTTTATCTTTGAGTTGCTGCCTCAAGTTTTTAGGGTTTTTTTTTCCTCTTATTTTAAAACAAATGGGGGAAAGAGTAGAATGGACAAAGAAACAAGATCTGAGGGAAAGCTGCTTCTTAAACCTTGTCTTTTCTTGCTTCCAGTTCTCATTCTGCTCTGCACTGGGAAAGTATTTTCACTTCCCACCTCACTTCCCTCCCAACCCCTTATGTTTCCTCTGAGAGAGACGTTACCAACGTGGGAAAGTTTAAACATGAAAGCCCAGAGATGAATTTATACCAGGGGTAAATTTGGGTTTAACTACCCATGTGAACACTCTTGTTTTGCTACAAGCATTTTTTTTTTTCCCAAATTATGGTTTTCCTTTTTAAAGCTTAGCTTAGGACATTTTAGACTGATTAAACTGAGCTGGAAGAGGTTGGAGTGAAAGGACTCAGGCACTTAGAGAGTTACAGCTCCATATCTTGCAGATAAAACTTTCCTGCTCAGACAAGCCCTCACTATTCCATCTTAGTTGTTGGTTGGGTTTGGTTTTGTTTTGTTTTGTTTTTCTCCTGGGAAGAGATAAAACCTGAGAAGAAAGAATTCACTTCCATGATTTCATTTTCTCAGGTGCCATATTTTTTTTTTCCATTTCAACTTCTTTGAAAATGAAGAAAAGGGATTAAATTCAGTGTCCTTTTTCTTTTAAATGAAAGATCATCATTTGATAAAATTCAAAACAGTATTAAATGTTGGGCTTTTCAAAGTTATTAGTTATTTAATAAGGAAAAGGTCACTGGGTTGGTTGGAATAAAGGTGCTCTGCTGTAGGAAGGTTTGGGTTTTAATTCTGTGCTCTGCAGGAGGAGAGACAGGAGGAGGTGCTAGAGCTGCCCGGAAAGCAGGACTTTGGGCTTTACACCTCCTGTTAAATTCACGGGGAGACCTGCAAACCTTTAAAACCTCTTTAAAACTGCCTCTCTCTCCAGCTGTGATTACAAACACACTTCCACAGGTATTTTAGAAACCCTACCAGCTGATCCCACTCCCAGCTGCCCTTCATGGCAAAAGCACTGAAATCTTTTTGCCAAGTCCTCGTTGCTGGCGAGTTTTCTCCCCTCTGCCCTTCCTGTGGTCAAAATGGTTTTTGTTTCACTCAGTGCACTCTGTTTAGCCTCGCTCTGAGCTGATGTGACACTTTGGGACAGTTGCCTTCCCCTGGCACCAGCCCCGAATTTGGCTCAAAGCTCTCTGCTCAGTCCTCCACACGCACAGATGCTGGTGCTGGCGCTCTGTCCTTTCATTAGGTGGTTCCTGTCTGCTCTGCTGGAAAGAAGGAAAAAAAATCCCATTTCCCCGTGACCAGAAGTGGACCCTTCTCCTAAGCAGAGTTAATTCAGCCCCGTTAATTCAGCCCCTCCTGCCTGGAGGTGATGAAGGAGGCTCAGAGAAGGTGCCCGGAGGCTGGATGGGGTCAGGGTGTGCAGGGCAACTCCTTCACCCTCGGGCAGTTTCCGAGGTGCTAAAAACAGTCTGTTCACCCCTGTTTGTTGTTTAAAGCCAGGCCTAAAGCTCTCTTCAGAAAGCAAAGGAACAGCTGAACCCCTGTGGGCCTTTCTTGTATGGCAGGAGCCTGTTGACTGATGGGGATAGGAAGCAAATTTCCAGCCAGATCCCTCTTACCAATCCCCCCCCCCCCCGATGTTTTTCTTTCAGTGTTTGTTTTACTTTGGCAATTAGCTAAACAAATTGCTGTCTGAGCAGCGGAGCTGATGGAGTCTGGTTTCCTTCACGGTTTTTCTGCAGCTCCCTTAATGATCTCAGCTTCGTCCTCTGCCATATTTTCCATGGATAAGGACAGCCAGGAGCAGAGCAGGGCTGGTTTTGGCTTTCCCCTGCCAACTTACAGTTTTCAAAAGAAACCCCCTTGAAACAGCATCATTATCAGGGCATCCATGAGATCCCTCCCCTTTCCAAATGCTCCAAACTGGCTCACAACGGGATCAGGCATTTCTGGCTGGGGAGAGGATCGGGTTCTCAGAGGGGACATTGCCCAAGTTCCCTTTCCTCACCATGCCAAGGTGGAAGTGAGTTCCTGGAAGCCTGCTGTGTAAAAAAAAAAAAGGCCACTTGTTTTGTGAGTCCCTCAGGGCCCTCTGGGCGAGCTGCTCCTGCTCCTGCTGTTGCCCAGAGCTCTCCAGCAGAATAAAAATCCTTCTCCTCAGCTAAACCCTCGGGGCTGCCTCTGCTGCAAAGAGAGGCAACAAAAAGGAGCGGGAGAAAGTGTGATATCACTTAAAAAGTCCTTTTCTCTTTAAAATAAAGGCGATTCTCCCATAGTTACGGTAAAAGCAAAGCAGCATTTCTGCTCATTCTTGACTTGATGACAACGTTAAAGCTTCCTTTCAAAAAAAGTTACCTGTGGGATTCACTTTCTGCCTCGATTTTTTTTTTTTTTTATTCACTTTATGCCAGTTGTCCTTTTGTAGGTGAAATCAGGTGTTGCCCAGAAAAGCAGAGCTGAGGACAAGCATTGTGTGTGTGTGTGACTGTGGAGCTGTCTGAGGCAGTCACTCAGACAGCAATCTGCCTTCCTGCCTTTGAGGAGTTACATGATTTAGCATCCCATCTTTGGTAGGGGATCGAATGTAACCCCTGAGTATTTCCCGTGCCAGAAATGAAAGAAAAACGATTTGTCGGATTTTAGAGTGGGTTGAGACTTGCTCCGAGGGCCTGGTGAGTGAGTGCATGACTCACATCGAGGTGTTCAAGGGGTTTTTACTGAGGCTTGTCAGTGTAATAAGGAGGGGGGGAAAAAGGGGTGGAAATGCTGCTCTTGAGGGTTTGAGTGGATTTAACAGCAGGGAAAGTGTCAAACACACCGAGGGTGGGGGGAAAGGGCTGGGCATGTGCATTCCTTACAGGTCCCTCACAAATTTGTGCCTGGTAGTTGGAGGAGGTTTGGTTTTTTTTTTAAATGTTCATTGAATGTAAGTTGAGGCCAAGAAGCACATTGTGGGCTCTTGTGCAAAGGAATGCATGGTAAGGTTGAATTTAGGGGATGGGGGTTAAAAAAACCCCACACCAGTGTGGTTTGTGTAAAGACCTCTGGCTTGAAAGGAAATTATGCACGAAATAATGCAAGAAGCTTTTAGCTGAGCTTAGCAGCTGCTCTTTCAAACAAGCAGCAGTGTCTTTGTGGTGCTGCATTTTCCAAGCCACATCTCAAAGGAGAGTTTTGATGCTTTGGTGAGGCACTGGCTAAGGTTTTAGGAAAAGTTCGAGTTCTTTTCTTGCAGTCCTTCAGAGCTTCTGGGAAAAAAAAAAAAAAAAAAGCTATTTATTTTAAGAGCTAGCTCTGGATCTAGGAGCCTTACTTCAGGCTCTTATTTCTGCAAATATCAGTCTGGCTTTTTCTTTTTTTTTTTTTTTCTTTCCAGGCTGTTGTGCCTGGGTGCTTTTATCCTCACACATAATGTTTGTTCTCGCAGCAGTCCCTGCTCCCAAAGTTGCCAGGGTAACAGATTTCCCCCTTGTTTCCTTTTGAAAGCAGGGGGAAAGTACCACCAGGACCTCCTGGCTGGGGGCTGGACCAGGAGCCAGGAGAGCAGGATTTTATTTGCCTTTGCCCGAGTTGCCCCTGGCAGGAACCAGCAAAGCATATTAGTCTTTTTATTATTATTATTATTTATTATTTATTTGTGTGCCTGTTGTTGGGCAGCCACCCAGTCCCTGCCTAACAATCTCCAGCATCCAAAACATTTCCCTAAAGGACTCTTTCCCCATCCAAGGGCTTTTCCTCACACCTTGCTGTCCACACCTCCCTTTTCCCACACGCGGGCTGGACTCCAGACCTTCCTGCTTCCCCAGATCCCTTTGTAGCTCCTGCCATTTGCCTCTTGGTGTCTCCACTTCCCTTCTGACCCCTGTGGACTTCGGGACTGGTTGACTTTCGGGGCTGTACCTCTGTTTATCTGTCATCTGTAATTGCCACCAGGCTACTGGGCAAATGGAAGCCTTTTTTTTTTTTCAGGACCAACCATATGGAGAAAGGAATCTGGGTATGCCTCACAGATGTTTGCTTTGTTTTTGTTGCTTCTACCCTACTTTCCTATTTCTGGAATATGCCTGGACATTCCAACCCAGCGATGATCGGCTTGCATTAAATAAATTAACTTCATCCTGCTTGACATCATCACCTCCAGCTCATCCCCCGAAAAGGAAAAGGGCACTTTTGGATTTGCCTTTTGGGGATTTTTTTGGTTGGTTGGCTGGGTTTGGTTTGGTTGAGGTTTTTTTTTTAAGGAGAAGTTTTTTAAGCTCACCCTGCAGAGCAGAACCAGGGGCAGGGAAGGGAAATTTAGGTTGCACATATGGAAGAAAATGCTGTGAGGGTGGGCAGGCCCTGGCACAGGTTGCCCAGAGAAGCTGTGGCTGCCCCATCCCTGGGAGTGTCCAAGGCCAGGTTGGATGGGGCTCTGAGCAGCCTGGGCTAGTGGAAGGTGTCCCTGGGTTGGAACTGGATGATCTTTAAGGTCCCTTCCATCCCAGACCATTCTGTGGTTCCAAGTTGAATTTGTGAGGCCGGGCCACTGAAAAAAAATCCTTTATCTCCCAGCTCTGCCTCTGTGTGTCTGCCAAGTGATAATTGGGGGGAAGAAAAGCCCAACCCTCCTGATACCCATTTGGTCCCTGACTGACAGATTTATGACAGGCTGCAGTTTCCTCCATTTGTGTGGCAGTGGGTGATTGTGTGTCCGCCCTCCTGCTTCCAGCTGGATTCAGGGCACAGGAAATGATCCAGCGAAAGGCTTTTGGTGACAATTAACAGAATTCCTGCTGATAACTCTTTTTTTTTTTTTTTTTTTTTGTCCTCTCTCTCAGAATATTTTTACAACCACCCCTAATTAATTGGTTGCAAGAGTGGCACTGGAGGTGGGTGGTTACAAATATTTGAGCAGTGTGTCATGGATCAGCTTTTATTTCTCTTAAAAGCACGATTTATTTTTTTTTTTTTTAAATCTCCCTCTCGAGTATTCAGAGACCAGAACAACACCAACATTTATTTATCTTACCAGGTGGTGATACCCTAAGAATCATCCCAGTTTGGCCTCAAGCAAAGGTTGTAAACTGCTCATTTTGCCAGGAACAGCAAGGGCTCCAGTCCTGGGATCACAAGGTAGTGTCAACTTGGGAGCATATATTTAATTCCCCCCCACACCCCACCAATTTCTGTCATGCACTCCTGTGTGAGGCATCTCTCTTGCAAAGAGAGAAAAATGAATATTTATTTGTGGTCACCTGTGTCAAAAGAAGGAAAATGCTGGTGTTGGATGTGCCGTCTCAGTAAGATCTTAACAGCTGCCTTAAATGCAATGTTGGAAACCAAATATCTTTAGAGCTTTGTGGTCTTCAGACCTGAGGTTTTGTTTCTCACTGTGGGTGAAAAAAAACCAGAGTCTGAAATCCTCAGTATTGGTTGTTCTCTTAGAAAAAGAGAAGGAAAACAATTTTTTTTTTTTTTTTTTTTGCAGAGTTGATACACGTGGGGATTAACCAGCTCTGCTTTCAGTAGGTAAATTACAGCTCAGGAAATGAAATTTAAAGTGAGGTGGATATTTGTCCTTGGGAATTTGACACCTGGAAACAACAACAAAAAAACCCACCCACTTTGTTTTGAGAGCTTAAGGAGCTGCTCTAGCCTTTTGTGCTGGTTTTATGCTTGAAGGCTTCTTTTCTCCAGTGATGTTTATTGCTTTATGTTTATTTATCTTTATTGGGTTCTCCAAACTGGGGTTCACTGGAGAAGGGCAAAAGACAGCCAGAGGGATCAGGTTTTTCTTCTGGATTGTTCACATTGTCAGTGACTCCTGGTGGGAAAGCAGCCTCTCCCTGCCTGAGCAGTGAGCAGAGCACAAGCACAGTGCTTTTATCTGCTCTGGAGCTGCTTTGAACACTGACAGCTCGGGCCTTTTGATCTGCTGGAGCCTGGCTGCTGCTTTGGCCTCTGCAGGAGCAAGTCCCAGGGTGGAGAATGGAGAGGGAAAGTGGTCACAGAGGGTGGAAAACAGTCAGTGATGAGACCATGGAAACTGCAGTAAGAAAGTGTAGGAAAAATGGACAGAAGCACAGGAGAGGCCACGTCCCAGCCTGGGACTTTTATCCAGGGACAGCTTGGGCTTCAGCCAGAAAAGAGTGTTTTCTTTCTAAGTATACAATGATTTCAGTCCTACCAGCTACTGGTACCTGGGGAACAAAAAGCCTTGTAATATTAAGTGAGGTTTTGGACCTCAGAAAACCTCTTGTGAAAATTCCCTTTGTTTTTTTACAGAGGTCCCTTCCCTTTCCCCCACCTGCACAGAGGCAGGTGAAGAAGGGCTGGAGTCCTGCTGTTGTGCTGACTGCATTTTTGGGGTTGGATGACAGATTGAAGTCTGTCTGGAACACATCAGTGCCATCACAGGCACTCACCAGCACACAAGGGGCATTTGAAGGACCAAGATCTCCACCTCCTGAGTCCAGCCATGGAAGAAATCCTTCCCTGTGAGGGTAGGGAGGCCCTGGCACAGGTTGCCCAGGGAAGCTGTGGCTGCCCCATCCCTGGAAGTGTCCCAGGCCAGGTTGGATGGGGCTCTGAGCAACCTGGGCTAGTGGAAGGTGTCCCTGCCCGTGGCAGGTGTTTGGAACTGGATGGGCTTCAAGGTCCCTTCTAACTTAAATTATTCTATGGTTTTATGTGAATCCTGAGCAGTTCCACTGGACCAAACTGCTGCTGGGGACTGTAAACCCGTGCTCTGTGGTGGGATAACCCCCCTGTGCTTCATTTCATCACCCCTTCTCCAAAGGAGGCTGACAATGTCTTGTCCTCCCCCTTGGCTTGGTGGAAGATGATGAGCTGGCAAAGCCAGCGGCTGCTTGGAGCGCTCCAGACCTGTCTGTGCACATCCTTGCTCCCAGATTCCTAGGGTTTCCAGAGCAGCTAGCCAGAATGCTGAAAAAGCTTTCTTTTTAATCTCTTGATCTCCCCCTCTGTGTGTTTTTGCCAGCACAGGTAAATCAGAGGTGCACGCTCCGAGCTCTGCATGTCCCGCTGCTTCCAGCAAGGTAAACAGGAGATGGTCACAGTAATTACCAGGAACGAGCTGAGCCAAACATCCCGTCCCTGCAGCTGGTTCCTGGGACACAGGAGCAGGCAGGGCAGGGAAACTTGACCTGCCAGGATATCACCAGTGTCTCTCTCTCTCTGTTCAAACAAGAAACGAGGTTCATCAGTCCTTGCTCCAGGTAAATTCCAACTTGAGCGTGAAGGGAAGTTTTGTGTGGCTGAGGTTTGCTGGGGTTGCTGTGCTTTCAGAGATCCAGCTTGTACACACATCCTAAATTCCTGAGGTGGTTCTTCCCAGGCTGCTGGGAGACCACAGCCTTAGGCATCACTTGGAATGGGACACCACCTTTAACAAGCCCAGAGAAATCTCTACCGTGGGATGCGGTTCTTGCGCAGTTGAAAATCCTTGTGTTGGTTTTTATTTTATTTTCTTTAATTTCCTTTTTAAGCAGAGAGACAATCCAGCTGGAAACCAAGAGGATTATGTGATATCACAGAGAGCAGAAGGAACCTCCTCTGGCTCATCCCCCCAGGGCAAACACCCTTTGTTTCTGGATAATTCAGCCTGTAATTTTGGGCTGCTCAGAGACAGAACAGCTCGTGGGAGCTGGGAAGGAGGAGGGGGCTTCCTTTGGATGCAGTCCCTGGAGCTGTTTTCCAAGAAGTCTCTTATAGATGTCTGTGCATGGAGGGCTCTCATCTGTTGAGCAGGTAGTAAATTAATCCAGGGTGAGGAGTGCAATTATTCGGCCCTCTCCTGCTGGGAGTTAAGAGATTTCCTTCTCTCCCTCTTCTCCCATGTTTAAGGCCAGGTGTTTTTGGGTGGCTGAGGCAGCAAATCTGAGGCAGAGGCTGGAAGGTGACTCCTCAAATGCAGTGCTGAAGGTGGCTGGTGGAGCAGGGCAGACTTATTTACCACAGAGCTCATTAACCATCTTAACTTACCACATATGCAGCTGCTGGATTTTTGAACAATCATCAATAGGAACTCTAAAATAAGTGCCACAGGCCAAATTATTTTCCACTCCAAGACGCATTTGCTGCACTTTTTTCCTGTCTCTAATCCAAGCCATGAGTAGCAATGCTTCCCTCTCCCAAACAGCTCTCCCATAAATGTCATTTTTAAGCCTGCTGAACACCAGACACAGCTTACCTCTCCTGCCTGCCATCATTTTTGGGCAGGTTTGGGGTTGTTGTCTTACCCCCAGCACTCCTATGAGGAAGCACAGAGGTGAGTCCTCTGTGGATGTGGGATTTGGATTGTTCTGCAGAGTTGAATTTACTCCTGTTTTGGAGATTGGGGACCTTCAGGCATCACAACACCCCCTAGGTGTGTGCATGTGTGTGTGGGGGGGGTGATACTAAAAAATAAATTAGTAACCTCATTTTGAGGCAATTATAGCTGTGTCTTTGGGGAGATTTAGCTCAAGCCCTTTGCAGTGGTGTTACAAAGCTTTAATTACATGACTTGAGGTGCTGTTAGTTGGATGCAAATCTTCTGGGCAGGATATCTCTCCATTTAATCAGTGATTTGTTTGCCATTTGGGTATAGAAAATGCTCTGTTTAAAAAACTGGATGAATGCACTTGAGGTAAGAGTGGGAAATAATGAAAAGCAGCTGATGAAGAGCATCCAAGAGCTCCCTGGTGTAGCTCATTTACTCTGTGCCATGCACAGTTCATTCCACACCCCAACTGCACGTGGCTCCTCGTGCTCCCTGTTCGGGGTCTCGCCCATTCATCTTTAGCTTTGTTAGAAACACATATGGGCTCCTTTATTTCCCTTCAGTTTGAATCCTACTTTTTTTTTGGGGGGGGGATATATCTTTGCTCTTCATTAGCATCGTTGTGTGTTACTGATAAACTGGAACTTTTCTGGGAGGGAGTGTAAGAATCCTGGAGCGAGTGCCTGGATTTTGGTCAGGGAACACAAATCATAATTTTCACCAGGGTTTGCCACCTTGTAATGTCAACATAAAAATAAATAAATCTCCCTACATGCCTGCTTCTCAGGCTAAATTTACAAATATCTTTCCAGGTATCCTTCCATTCCTCACCTGTGCTGTGCCCTGTGTGGGTCAGACTTTGCTTTCCCACATGGAAGTTGTCCAGACCTGTTAATTAATGCAGAGCTTACAGACAAGTGGGGATGGGGGATAAACCAGTTTTTCAGACGAGATGGCCAAGAGGAAACTTTTATCCATCAAAACACACTGAAAGATTCCTGCTGCTGGAGGAGGGCTGTTTTCCTCCACCCATTCCCAAATCCTCCGGTGCTCCCAGATCGTGGCTGATGTAAATGACAGGGAGAAACGAGGGACACGGGGAAGCAGCAGCAAGGAGACATCACCTGTCCCTGCCGTGGAAAGATGGCTGTGGCAGAGATGGGAAACAGGAGAGAGAGAAGGTAGGAAGAGCCAGGATTAAAGCAGAGCTGGGGGTGCAATCCTGCTGCAGCTCGGAGTGGGTTTGGCAGCAGGCACTGGGAGGAGGAGGAGGAGGAGTGAGCTCATCCCAGCATCCCTGTGCTGTGGGAATGGGGGGCTGCTGCTGCTCTTCCCTGCAGCACAAATGACACCAAGGGTCAGCCAAATCATTTCCCCCCCTTCCTTCCCAGTCTTAGGGAAGCAGTTCCCTGTTCCCCTTTCGCAGCCCAGCTGCCAGGGGTGCGGCTCGGGGGATTTCTGGAGGCTCCGGTTGCCACGGGAATTATGTTTTTCTCCAAGATGTCAGGTAACAAATTGTACCACGAGGGGAAAACTGATAGAAATCAGCATTATTTTTTTTTTAATTTTTTTTTCCCTTTTGGGCCTTCTGTTTTCCCCTCATTTCCTCATTAAAATGTTATCTCTCCAGTAAACCTGGGGTTGAGTCCCCATGCAGTCTGTGCCCTGAGATGATCCCACTCCATTTATATCCTTGTGAACACGTTTTTACCCTCGCAGCTATGGAATAACAAATGTGCAGCAGGCACCGTTTATGTCCCTGCCACCACGGAAGAGGTGGCAGTTCCCACGGAGGGGGGGGGAGAGAGCCAGGGTTGTGAAACAGAGGTGCTAATTGTGCCGATGTCAGATAGCAGGGCTTCACTTTTATGTTTCCCATCTGTTTCCAACCAGCGATTTCGCGTTGCTGCGGCTCACCCGGGAGATAACGTCAAGTGCAGCGCTAAAGTTTTTCGTTTTATTAGCTAATTCCTGCACTTTCTCTGCCTGTGACGTGGTAACAGTGTGCATTTCTTCTGTGCTTCTCAAACAAAATCCTGCTTGGCCTGTACATTAATTTATCTGCTGCTCTAACTTTGCCTTTTTCAGACTGACCAAATGGAAACGGTGGGTAATGGTTCTGCTTTTTTTTTTTTTAATGCCCTGGTTTGTGGCTGCCTGCAGATCAGTTAAAATCTAATTTCCTGAACTACTAAAGTAGCAACTAAAGTTGCTACTGAGATGCAAAACATCTTGCAAGAGCTACTGAGAAACAGAAGGTCATTTCACTGGTTTAGTGTTTTATATAGCATTGAAACAGGGATTTTATCAAGCACCCACATCACTTATCTATTTAAATCTCACGATGCTGGAGGATCTGAAATTGCCTGTCTCAGCTTTTCAGGATTCAGCTGTGTTATGTTAATGTTTAAAGTGTTTAAGGAAGACAACCAAATGAGGAACATCTAAAAAAACTTAAAAAAAAAAAAAATCCCACAAAATAAGCCCAAACAAAACAAAAAACCCAATCCAACCCTTAGGGACAAGGCATGAGGCATTCCTAAATGTTAAAAGCAATTCCAGCTATTTCCATGTGATTGTTATGCAGCCTTCTCTTATGTTTTCGAAATTCCAGGTAAATTTAGCAGTTCGGGATTCAACATAGCTTTTAGGCAAGATTTTTATTTCAATCCATTGCATTCTGGACTATCAGGAAGAGAGAAAGTCCAGTCTAGGGATCTGAGACTGCCCAAGAGGGTTTCTTGTACTTCCCTGTCCAGTAATTCTCTGGACACAGTAATCCATAGGAAAAAAAAAAAAATCCTTCCTGATTTCTAATTTTTCCTCCCCAACACATTTCTGAGAAACTTCAGTACTTGGTGTTGTGCTTTTAGGGAGGGCTGAGGGAGAGGAGTTATTTCTTCAAATTCATTTTAATGACTCCAAACCTCCATAACTTATTGGAATGCAGTGAAAGGAGACAATTCTGGAAGAAAACAAACAAACCAACCAACCAAAAGTATTTGATTTTGCAAAAGCTTTTCAGTAAGAAAATAAAATTCTTGAAAAAAAACCAAACCAAACAAACCAAACAAAAGCATTTTTAAGCAGCCCTGAAGTGCAAAGCTTCCACAGGTTTCTGATAAAATTAGGAAAGGCAGGGAGGTGTTCCTCAAATACACTTTTCAAGCTCCATGATTGCAGTTAAATTGCAGCCATACTGCAATTACAGATATTTTCCACCTTTTTATTTTTTTTTTAAATATATTAGCTCCTACCTATTTCCACTTTCTCCAGCTTGGAAATACGATTGCAATTTTTAGGCTTCTTACCAAAACTGTTGTTTTTCTCGGGTTTTATGGTGGAAATTTGTGCAAAGCTTTCTTAATTTTGGAGTTAAAAAGAAATACAGCGTTGAGTTTCTGTGAAATGTTGCTCGCACGATTTAATATCGAATTATTTTAAAGAGCTGCTGGATGTTACCTGTGCTGAATCCACACTGTAACCACCGCCAGGGGGTCAGCTGGTAACAAAGTGTTAATGAGAGGACTCAAAACACAATTGCTGTTTAATTACAGCCGCTGTCCAGGTCTGTTGATTGTTCTGTTGCACAGGCTGTGGTTGGGACTGAAAAGGAGGCTTTTTTTGGGGGGTTTGTTTAATGAAGATGATTCACTTCTTCCCCTGCATTTTCAGGTTCAAACCTCCTGAAGTCTCCTGACTGCCAGCAAAGGAGAAAATTCCAGCAAGGTACATCCATCCCCCTGTCTTTATTTTGTAGGGGAAAAGCTTCATTTTTAGGCAGCCGAGCAGCAAAGGAAAGCCCAGGAGACACTGCCTGACTAACAAGTGTGTGGGGGCTGGCAGGGACTTGTGCAAGGTTGAAAGCCAACTTGGTGTAACTGCTGGCACTTGTTCCCTGCAGGAATAGTAAGTCCATTTTTGTGCCCTTCCTGATGCTCTCTCTGTGGTTGTTGGAGCCGATAGAAGGCAACGCTTCAGCTTCCTGAGCCCTCCCAATAAAGCCCCCTTTCTCTGGGGGTGTTTTGCAGAGAGAGAGGCCCATTGTTCTCCCTGCTTTGCTTGGGTGTTCGTATTTTGGCTCCTTGAATGAACAGCTTCGGTCGCTGAACGGTTGGAAACTTATTTCGGAAAGGCTCGAGTGTATTGCAAGGGGAAAAAAAAATATCTTCACTTGAATGGCTTGGAGCTGCTCTCAGGAGTTTATTTACATAGCTGCTGCATTGTGCCACAGCTAGAGGGGCAGCCAGGCTCCCTCTTTAATCCAAACTCCCTTTGCTTAAGTAATTAAGTCACAAGCAACTTCAGTTTTCTTTATTTCTAAGTTGACACGTGTATCACTTTTGTAAATTTGGATATAGCAAAGAGCGGGTCAGGCAGTCCCTGTCTGTGCATTCACACACAGTGTGACCCAGTGAGGATGCAAAGCTCACACCCGTGTCCTAGTGAGAGTTGGCCACCTCTGATGTTGAGAACAATGTGTTTCCCTCCAAGAGAAAGTCCTCCATAAAACAAGGTGTTGGGAATTCAGCCAGAATTTCCTCTTCCCAACACGCCAGGTAGAATGAAGAGGGCAAGCCAGCACTGAATGCTCCATATTCTGGTCTTCTCATTCTCAATCAAATAATGGCTCTTATTTTGCATGATTCACTGCTTTATTAAGCTGCTAAATCCCATCTATCTCTGTCAGGCCTCCTCTTCCCCGAGGCGTTCTGTTGGTGTGGTATTTTTTGGTAACTGTGTTTTGCACGGCACCAGGACCTGCAGATTGTTTTAAACACCACCAGTAAAGAGTTAACTCCCAGCAGGAGGAAAAAAAAAGGCCAACTGAGTCCCCACAGCTGGATATCTATCAAGAAATCACCAGTTCTCTGACGTTGTTTGCTGTGGGCAAAGGAAAACAAAGCCCTGCCAGCCATAAATCAACCCCTGTGTGCGGGTACTGGCAAAATGAGCTGCTCTGGCACTCTCTGATCCAACCTGGGGGCCAAGGAGTGCTGTCTTCTCTACATCCCAGTGTTTGGAAGTGCCCTTGTGCTCGAGGAAGAGCTGGGGTGCCTCAGAGAGGAACAGCCAGAAGGTGAGATGGGAATCTCCAGCTTGTTTGGGGAACTTCCTCAGGTCCCTTTAAAAGCCAGGCCTTCCTCACATCAGCTGTGAGTTGTGCCTTGCTTGAGATAAGGACATTAAAAATATTCCAGCTACAGATGGGCTTTGAAATCAGAGCTGGATTTTAAATATCAGAATGTCTGGAATGGTCTGATATTTCTTCTTTTTTTTTTTTTTTATCCCCTCCTCTATTAGAAAGATGAGAAACAAACCCAAGGCTTTTTGAGTCCAAACTTTCATATAGTTTTATGGGGTGCCTGCCTGATTTTTGGCCTGCTCCCATTCTCCATCTATTGTATTAAAACAGTTAAAGGCATTCTTCTCTTCCCCCCTTTTCCCCTGCAGCTGGAAAGTCTCAGCAAACAAACATCAGTGCTGCCCGTTGTACAAGCCCCTGGTTGGTTCAGTTTGCCTTCGCTGGAGTGGCCTGTATATCTGTAAATTCATACAAGATGTGTAGGTGTGGGATTAAAACCTTTCCAATCAGACCATTTTCAAACACATAAAAAAAAAAAGCTCAGCTTGTGTCAGGAGCCTCCCCTGTTTGGACAAGATGAGCAGGAAATTCCGACATGTTCCTGAGACGTGAGGGGTGGAAAAGGAATAAGGGTGTGATGACATCAGCCTGTTTATTTGGTGAGGTTTTGGGGTCTGAGGACTTACTAATATTGTGTATTTTCACATCTAAAGTGGGTGCTCAACGCTAGGGTGTTTCTGGTGGTCTGTCTGTGAATAAATTGCTTCTCTCCTGCGCCTCAGCACCACAATGGACATCAAAGTCAGGCACGGAGATCGTGGTAAAATTTTCCCCGCATTCAAATATTGCCAAATACTTCTGTAGAGAGAGCTGATCTCAGAACACCACTGCAAAAAACTCACTTGATTCTCTGAAAATAAGTACCAGCCTACAAATGAAAGCTGAGGAGGAAAAGGCTTCTTCACTTTTACCGTGCACACAGCGGTGTGTGCACCAGGGCTGTCTGTCAGCACTGACTGATGATTGCCCAGCCTGGGTCCTGTTTCATGGCAAAGCCTGTGCTCCCAGCTTTGGAACAAAAGATCACCAGAGATAACTGGTGGAAAACACATCCCAGCTATTGACTAAGCAGCCTCACCTTCACCCTGCAGCTAACTGCAAGGTTAAGAACTGTAGGAAAAATGTCCCCCTCATCAACCAATTTGGTTTCTTTCTGCTCCAGATAAATGAAGCAATATTCCATTACCATCTCTGACCATGCTTTATTTTTCTCTATGTGGACTTGTTATGACAAAATCTCTTTCATTTTAATTAAATTTTTCCCAGATGCTATCCTCAGAAAACTAGCACTCAGAGAGGCACAATCACTATTTTTAATAGAAGAGGGTTAATGCTTGTTAAAAATGCTGGAGTAGCATTTGACACTACTTTTGTTTGCCTGTCTGCAGGGAGAGGATGAGCAAGGACTCCTCAGATCTGCTTTTCCTGGGTGATCTTCGCACCAGTTTAAGTCCTGCTCTGCCAAAGTGGGTAAGTGCTTGGTTGTTTTCAGCACACAAATAATCTGGTGACTTCAGTGAGGTTATTGGAGTGTTTCAGTGACATGGGTTTAATTGCTTAAATACTTGACTGCCTTCTGGGTTTGACCTCTGCTTTTTTTTTTTTTTTTTTGTTTGATTGTTTTGGTTTGGTTTTGGTTTTTTTTGTTTTTTTCTTTCTGCAAAACTGATTTCACACAGCTCATTTCTAGTTAACAGCCACCACTGCTTGGAACTGGACTGAGATTTTGTTTCATTTCTATCACCAGAGAGCTGTGAGGTGGTAGCAGCTTTCAGCTGCTGGCACCATCCAGCTTGAGCCAAGATGAACAAGCCTGGAAATGAAGGAGAATTCAGCCTGTGCCTTGATTGCTTTGGGCAGGGGGAAGGGACAAAGATGACTGCAAGTATAGGGCTCCTATCAGCCATGGCAAGCAAACAGTAAATATTTTCTAAAGTGACCCGAATTAACCTTCTTGTAGTGGCAAAACACACACGGGCAGAGCTGTCAAGGACACAGCAGCCCTGCTTCCCTGCTGGCAGCCTCCAGTGATGTCCCAGCTACCAAAGGACACTTCAAATGGCCCCAATAACCTGTGTTTAGGCAACAACCTTCCTGACTGAGAAGGGTCCCAAATGGGGATTTGCACCAAGGACAGGCAATCTTGCTGCTTGGCCAAGTTCTGAAGTTCATTCTCAGGAAAACTCCCACTAATCTAAGGCACGCCAGGATTTCATTTACTGCTGGGAAATGTGAAACCTCCCTGGCTAAAGTATCTTAATTAGGCCATTAGAGCCTGGTATAAAATGGCTGAGATAAACAGGGGCAGGAGGGCACAGGATATTGTCAATGCATTGTAAAGCCTTTGCTGCTCAGCCCCGGGTTCAAACTGTCCACAGCCACATTTTCATGGCATAAAACACCAGAGCCCTCTGTGAGGGGGCTCCTGGGAGGGCCCCTGGGTCACTGCTTTTCACTTGGCCTGTGGGCAGGGAGCCACAGCTTCTCTCCCCTCTGCTGCCCTGTGCTGCTTGGACTTTCAGTTTCTGATTCTGGTGTGTTTTAATTTAATGCAATTTTTGGATTCACTTTGGGGCAGTTTGAAGAGCCTCATCTTAGGTTTTCCTGTGCAGGGGCTGGTTGCAGAATGGGGGATGTGTTACCTGTTCTCTTCATATTGCTTTTCCAGAAATGTTGTAACAGCTGTGGTCAGTCACCCCAGGAGACTGAAATCATAGAATTTGGTGAATCTGAGGCCTGTGTTGTATGTGTGTGTACAGGAGGAGATGCAGATCATAGGATCATAAAATAGAATAACAGAATGGTTGGGGTTGGCCATCCAACCTGGCCTTGGACACTCCCAGGGATGGGGCAGCCAAAGCTTCTCTGGGGAATTCTTCCAGGGAAGAATTTCTTCCTGATATCTAATCTATAACTATTCCCAATTTGAAGCCATTCCCCATTGTCCTGTGACTCCATACCCTTGTATAAAGTCCCTCTCCATCTCTCTTGGAGGCTATGAAGGTAGTGGAAGGTGCTATCAGGTCTCCTCAAAGCCTTCTCTTCCACAGGCTGAACAACTCGAGCTCTCTCAGCCTTTCCTCACAGTTCTTGGGTGGTGTTTTTGAATACAAAAGTGACAAATCCAAAATATTCACCATAAAAAAGCAAAAGAGGGACTTACAGAATAACATAACAGGTGTTTTTTTTTTTTCTCTACATCTAGATGGTAAAAATTTCTTGGTTTTCCTTTGAGACTCATCATTTCTGATAAGAATTTATGCCCAGAAGTGAGATGAGGCTGGAAGCTGTAGATGTGGGAAATCAAATGCAAGTGTGAAACTCTCAGCTCATTACTCACTACCAGCAGTCTCCACACTCCTGCAACTGGATTTGTATTCTTATCATTTGAGAGTTAGTACTTGATCAATTAGATCAAGTGAGTTATTGTTTCTTTTCATTTGTTGTTGGCGTTGTTGGATTTTTTTAAATCCAAACAATCTGCTGGAAAGAACACACTGGGTAGCAAACACTATTTGCTGGGCCTTTTTCCTCCGGTGAGCGTGGGGGGGCCGCAGTGTCCCTGCTTTCCTGGGCAGAAAAGGCTTTCAGGGTTCTCCCTGCATAGAAGGTGGATGTGTTTTTGTTTGTTTGTTTGTTGGGGTTTTTGTTGAATTGGTGGTAATTACCTTATGCAAATATGTGCTGTTGGGGCTGTTCAGCCTCGAGAGGAGACACTGAGAGGGAACCCTATCCATGTGTGTCAGTTCTGCAGGGAGGGGGCAGAGGATGGCCCAGGCTCTGCTCGGGGGGGCCCAGCAATGGCACAAGAGGAACGGGCAGGAACTGATGCCCAGCAAGTTCCAGCTGGACATGGGGGAGAACTTCTTTGCTGTGCAGTGACCCAGCCCTGAACAGATTGCCCAGAGAGGGTGTGGATTCTCCCTGACTGGGCAAACCCTCTGGACACAGCCCCGTGCCGTGACCTGACCCACCCTGTGAATCCGTGAAGTCCTGCACAGGGAGTGCAGCCCGGTTTGCTCCGGGGGGCTCCGCCGCCTCTCTGCCGGCTGGGGGGGTGCAGGGGCTGCGATGCCGAGGGTGTCCGGCCCCTGCCGGAGCCCGGAGGTGGCTGCGGGGCGGGCCGGGGGCGGGCGGAGGAGGCGCCGGGGGGCGGGCGGGGCCGGCCCGGGGAGCTCCGCACACACCGCGCTCATGTCAGCCCGCACCGCGCTGAGCCTCCCTGGAGCCCTCCGATTTGTCTGCGTTTTAATTCTTTAATTTATTTCATTTTTTTAAATTTTATTTTCCTGATTTCTGGTTTTTTTTTTTTTTTTGGTTGCTCTTTTTTTTTTTTAAAAAAAAAAGGAGGGGGAGGAGCGCGGAAAAAAAACACCCCCGGCTTCACGGAAAAAAAAAAAAAAAGGAAAAAGAAAACCAAACCACCGAACCCAAGAAAGAAAAAAAAAAAAAAATGAGCCAGAATGTCTGAGAAAATGTCCAGCTTTCTGTACATCGGGGACATCGTGTCCCTGTACGCCGAGGGCTCCGTGAACGGGTTCATCAGCACGCTGGGGTGAGTGAGAGGAGCGCGGGGCTCGCAGCACAGGAAGGAGCGGCAGCGCGCCCTGCTCGGCGGAGCGGGCAAAGTAGGAAGTGCTGGGGAACGGGAAGGGATGAGAGAGGAGTTCTCGGGGCCGGGGAGCGGGGCCCGGGCCCCGCAGGACCTTCTCCCGCAGCTCCCGGTGCTCCCCGCCCGGCTCCGGAGCCCCCGGCAATACCCGGGGTTCTCCAGACCCCGCGCTGCTCTGAGCCCTTAGCACGGCCAGCACGCAGAGCTGCCCTTCACCTATTTATTTATTTATTGATGTATTTGCTTGGATGTTTATTTATTCTATTGTAGTCGCACCTCTGAGAATTTCTGACAGTTTCCTCGCTCGTCTTGCCCGTGAATCAGCTCGCTAAAAAGCCCTGCACGCCTTCGCTTCTGGTTTGTGCCTGCCTGAGGTCTGGTCTTGTGGTTGTCGATGATCAGATATTTACGATCAGATAGTTTAATTTAATGGAGATGCTTTTCTTCCTCCCCCCCCCGCCCTTGAGCTCTTCTCTGCGGGGTGAAAGGACGTAGTTTAGCTGTGGCTGCTTTGCTGACTCAGTTTTTTATTAACCTCGGCCGCTTTAAATCACCTTCTTGGAATCCGGGAGGGAAAACCTCAGCGGCTGATGATGGCGATACATTGATACGTGCCTTTGAAGTTTGGCTGCAGTGAGGTGTCCCGAGGGAGCCGTGGTTCCCTCTGATGTTCCCAGGAGAGCTGCAGTAGTTTCAGTAACTCTGTGGCACGTCCGAAGTAAGCATGTCCTGGAACCTTTGTCACTGGCATCGTCTCCCGCTCTGCGTGGATTGTGGCGATCCCGTGGACAAGGCAGCTCAAACTCTGGTTAAATATCACTTGGTGTGGTGCTGCTGTTGGAGAAGAGCTGGTGTTCAAGGTCTTTTATATATATTTTTAATCTTGTTTTTGCATCCAATCCTCGCCGTTCGCTCTTTTAATCTGTTGGCAAGTGTTTTTCAGTGGTTTGTTCCTCTATTTGTGAATTTGGCGCCTCCTCTCACTGACTCTGTGTTGTCTCACATCTCCTTTTGTTTTGCTGACCCTTGCAATTTTAAATCCCGCCTGAAAATGTTTTCTTTCTGCAACTGTTAATTGCTGGACATTGTTTCTTGCTCGTGTAGCCCCAGCACTTTTTTTTTTTTTTTTTTTTTTTTTTTTTGGCGTATTTCGCCGTTTGTTTCTTGTGCTGTTCTGCCTCATCTCTGCCTTCTGTTATGTGGAGGAAGCTAAAATTGCTGTGCTTTGCTTTTCATTGTGCTCTTCCTTTCTGAGAACACCTGCATGCCCACAGTCACGGATGTTTCTGCTGCGACTGATGCTTGTACATCTGTCACTCCAACACGTGTTTTGGCCTTGCTGTGTCACAGTTTTAAAGCTGCTGATCCCCTCCCTTATCCCCTGGAGTTAAGGCAGGACATTCACTCCCAGTTTTAAAGGCGAGAAGCGAAGATCAAAGCTTGTCCGAGGCACTTGGGAGCTCTTTACTAGAAGAAATAATCGAGCTCAAGCCAACACGCTGCCCAGCTCAAGAAAACTGCTTGGGATGAGGCAGGACTCGTGTGTGCATCTCTCCTTCAGCCACAGGCCAGCAGTTCAACAGTGCTGATGCCCTTCTGTTGGCCTTTCAGTCCAGCTTTTTTGTGCCCTGCTCCCTGGCACGGTAAAAGCAGCCCCAGAGCCAGGGAGGCTGGAGGGGAGGAGCTGCAGGAAACTTGATGTCGCCAGTGGAAAAAGCTCCCATGTCTGCTGGATGGGAATGCTGACCCCTCTGCTGGTGGTACAAGAGCTTGGACTGGCATTTCGAGTTGGGATGCCAGGTTACCATATCTGTGCCAGCTGTCGCTGCCTTTGGACTGATTGCAGCAACACAAGAGGCAGAAAAAAACCCTCGTGTATTCAGGGAAAACTCGCCCAGCTGCGCTCGGCAAACACCTGAAAAGGGGAACCCTCATTTTCCACAGGTGTCTCTGGTTAGTGAGGACAGGGTGGGGTGGGATTGGGAATGAGTTCTCCTGTTTTATTGGCTGCTGTGGGTCCTTGCTTAATTACTCTGGCCTGGCTTACACCTGAGGGGTTGCCGGGCGGACCAGCCCCTCACCTGCGCTGCAGAGCCCGTGAGGGACCCTCCTGCTCCTTCAAGAACGTGAAATCCAGCTCAGGTCTGTGGCTCTGGGGCAGGGGAGAGAGTCCTGTTTATTTTAAGCTGTCAAAGGCTGATTGTTTGCTAAACAAAGTGTGAGCGAGGACGTTCTATAAACAGGATAAAAAGGCGCCCGGCACCTCTGAAATCAGGGGACCTCGCTCCGTGAGGGGACCTCGCTCCGTGAGGGGTTGAACCAGCTCAACAGGTGGGTTTTGAGGGAGATTTCTAAGCATAGGCTGTTTCTTGCATTTTGGAGTATTTTTTTTCCTCAGTTGCTGGTGCAGAAATTTTTACGTGCTCAGCTTTCCCTGAAAACTTAAAGCCGAGAGGAGGATGTAGCTGAGCTGTTCAGGTCATGTGTTGGGTCAGGTGAATAGCTCCTATAACCTGAGTGTGGAAATATTCCTCTTGGGCAGTTTAGGAGGTCCCAGCTGCCTTTTTTTAGGAGATGGGATCTGCACCCTTGGCCCTGTGTCCAGGTGAGCCTGGTGAGGGCAGGAGGGCCTTTCCACAGCTCCCTCTGCAATGAGGGTTTGGGAATGGCTGGAACAAGGTTCTGTCAGTGGTACCCAAAGGATTGGGGCACTTCTTTGAGCTGGAGGAAATCTGTGTTCTCGTCCTCCTTGTCTCTGGGCTGTTCCATGACCATGAACAGCTGTTGGATGTGGGGATGAGGGCTCTGCTTTCACATTTGATCCCTCTTAATCCAAAGAGGAAACTGAACCTCTTCCAGATCTGGGTTAGTGCTGTAGGCTGGGATATGGGCAGGGGAAGTCAGGCAGTGCCTGCTCCAAATTCTTCCTCTTGTATCCATATTGTGAAAGTCAGAGGTTGTGCTCAGGTTTTTATGGTTTAAAAGTTGTAACCAGCAGCCTCCAGGAGGATATTCCAGGCTGTGGATCCCACACAGAGAGGGGGATCTCTGGCTGTTGGTACAGGAAAGGGTTTTAGGGCTCAGCATTCTCAGCAGACCCTTGGATACTTGAGGCACTGACAATCCAGACAATTCCCTGATATTTTTTCTGCTTGGCTTCGTTTGATGTGTGTACCTTGAGACCACCTTTCCCAGTATTTTGGCTGTGAATGCTGGGAATGAAAAGTTGTGTTAATTACCTATCGCTACAAGGAGGGGAAAAAAAGTATTCCTGATGGGAAAGGCAAGAGGAAAAAAAGAAAGTAAAGACAATGGCCAGGATCAGCTTGTAGGAAAGTTTGAGGATGAGCCTTTCAGTCACCACAGGGAGCTGTATTCCTGCCTCACCTCCATAAATGTGCCTCTGTGCCATAGCTGGGAGAGATCTCCTGGAACATAATCACTGGAGGGTGATTATGAATATCTCCTCTTAATTTTTCAAAGAGCTTCCTGGAATGTTCTTGTCTGAAATATCACTGGTTTGGTCAAGCTCCTTCCCTGGGTTTTTGTGGAGGAGTTATCTTTTTGAAGTTGGACTTCACACACAGATTGAGTCAATTAGACTTGGTGAGGAGGCAAGGTGAAGTAGAAAGTGCTTTAGAAACAGCATAAATCAGAATATCCCAAATATAACAAAGGCTAAAACTTGTCATCAGGCTTATTTTTCTAACCCTTCTCTCCTGCTGTCTGAAGATGTAAGCCATGGTTAAGGAACAGAGTATCCATCCTTTAATTAATAGCAAATTTTTCTTTTATGTCCCAGCTGAAAAAAGGTAATTAGTCAGGAAAGCAGAAAAAAGCCTGAAGAAAGTGAGAGTGGCATAACTAGAGTTACTCATAATTTAATTCTGGTATAGAATAAAATAATACTGAAAGAGAGAAGGGAAGATGCATTTCAGCTTTTCTGTGGGCACAACTACCTGTATGTTTTATTCCCTAGGCACTTTATCCTCTGGACTAACAGTACCAATGAGATTTGATGGGTTTGAGTGTGTGTAATTTTTTCTAAAATACTGTGTAGGTTTGGCATTATCAGAAATAATTCTTTTGGCTGTCTTTTTAATGCAGCAGCCCTGCTCTGAACCCCACAGCTGCTCTGAATATATGCTAATGTACACTTTTCAGCTGCTTCTCTGTGATAACTTCCTAAAGCATGAGCTATATTGGATGCATTATTAAACACTTTCATTGATCTTACAGTAAATGCCGTGTAAGTGGAGATGTAGACACATAAATACAGCCCTGTATTTCTCATACCTTGCCATGCAGTGCATCTATCAAAGCTTATATCCTCTGTAATTACCCACTCTCACTAGCAATTAGGCACGGCTCCAGCTTTGCCATTTATAGCAGCCTTTATTTTGATGCTGGGTTTCAGATGTTGTAACAACAGTGCCATCCTTAAATAAACAATGAGACAAAGCTTTCCACAAAGCAGCCTTACGGGAATGCGGGCGAGGAGCGAGCCCCGCGGGGCTCAGACTTGTTTCAGAAGTTTTGCCTTGTGCGCAGAGCTCAGCCTGGGTGTGAGGAGGGGGGGGGGAATAAAAGGCATTAAACTTAATTACAGTGTTGTGATTTACGAGACTGGGTGTTGAAGTGGAATAGCCTCGGTGCAGAGAGCTCCTTATGGAGCAGAACTGGGGAGAAAGTTGGGGGGTGGGGAAAAGAATTGATCGATTAAGGCAGGAGGGAGTTTACCTGTAAGCTGTGTGGTAGTAATGGAAATAAGAGAGGAATTTTGAATTGAGACAAGACATTACTACAAGTTCTTGTGGGGAGTAGTCAGGAAAGAGAAGGAGGGGAGATTGTTTGACCTGCAGGACTTAAAGTCTTTTTTTAACTTCCTTTTCACATAATGAGAGGACTAAGTAAAAGAAAGCCAGTCTTGACGTTGGTTCTTGGTGTCTCTAGAAATCACAGCCACCCTGTACTTAAAAAGTACCACAGGAGAAGGAGTCAGGTCAATCTTTGACTTCCCCAGCCTGGAGTGTGATTTCCCAACTGGTGTTTGGAGCCCTGGGCTGTTGGAGGTGCAGGTGGCGGCGGCTGCTGCGAGGCTGAACCCTGAGCCTTGTTTGTTGAGCAGAAACGCAGAGCTGCGTCCTCTGCACGTGGATTTACTGCACTTAGAAGTCGGGTTTGTGCTTGCTTTGAAAGGTCTGTTACTGCTTGTACGATGTCCTTGATAAGGGGATATTTGTGGCCAAACTGGGGAGAGGAAGATGAACAGTCCTTCAGGATTGTGCCTTTCTTTTTTTTTTTTTTACCTCATGTGTGTTGTGTTTTGCCACTTAGTCAGAGATGCACGTTTTAATTATGTTAAGGACATAAATTCCCTTGTGATTGATTCTTTTAAACTTCCATTGATTATTTGTAAGCCTAATTCCATCTACTTACTTGAGCCAGTCATTCCACCACTGTGTAGATGTGTAAACGCTTCTCGACATAAATCCTGGTTTCAGCTCTTTATGATGCCAAACGTTGATGCTTTGGGCCTGCAGCTGTGTGGGAGGTGAATCCCAGTTCCCAGGATTTCCAGCTTCCTTTCCTTGGGGGGAGTCACAGGGAAGCCTCAGCTGTCCAGCTGCTTTGTGCTTCCTCTCTCTGGAGGAGTAAAAGCAACTTCTGTTTCCACTACCTCAGTTCTCCTCAAATATGAAATAAACTTAAACCAAGGAATTCCAGTCTAGCAAGGTAAGGTTTTGCTGCAAAATTGGGAAAAGAGTTAAACAAGAAAGCAGGGTTAAAATGGACCTGTTAATCATGTGCTCTGTTAGGTACTGCTGGAGGTTTTGAGGGGCTGTTTTGGCTGTGGAAGCCAAAATGTTGTGTCAGGACTGGTCTTGCTGCTCAGCTAGTGCTGATTTTGTGACTCTCTGTGTACTTTGCTATTTCAAATTTATTGAGAAATACTTGATGGAAGGAGGCTGGAAGGGCATATCCAACTGTGGGTGGTACCATTTGACATTAACTGGTACTAAAACCAGCAGTCAAGTTTTTATTCTTTGACCCTCTGGCAGATAAAAATCAATGTCATTTAAAAGAAGATCAACAAACAAACCCCGAAACGAGGCTTTTTATATGAATCTCAAAATACAGAAACTTGTTGTGATCCAACGCTTGGACTTCTTATCTTGATTCCCTTTTAGGAGCTTGTTTGAATTTCAAACAAGCTTTTTTATTCCTGCACACAAGTTAATCAGTGTTGCAGGGGCAGCTGAAAACTCCCTGGTGGAGAAAAGCTTGGAAACCAGAGTGGTCAAACAAATGGAATGTCAGAAAGTGCCCTGAGTTTAGTAGTAATTTTCTTCTATCAACTTAAAATCAGAGCTTGTGCTTTGCAAGCAGGGGGGGCTGACTAATGGTAGGTGAGTACTTGAGACCCCAAGCTTTTTGCCTGGCCTGGCTGATTTTATTTTAAATTTAGCTGGGCTTGGATTTCTGACAGGCCCCCCCAGATGTTCCAGGTAACAGGAACAGTGGCCTGCCTTGCTGATGTGTTCTCAAACACCTTTTCAGGCTGCCTCGTGTCTTTTAGTTGTTTAGAAACAATAAAGAAAGAGAGGAAACAAAATGAATGTGTTGGGAAAGACTGGATGTGGCTTTTGAAAACAGAGAGCAGATCTTTGTGAAGTTTTGAATGCTGAAAAACGTTCAAATGCATCACTAAGCAAGGTCCATTCTTCCCATGAAAGAATAGAAGTTTAAGGCTACTTGAAAAGGTTTTTTTTAAAAAAAAATCCTTTTTTTAAAAAAACCCAACCTAACAAACTGCATGGAGTGAAAAGGATTAAATGCCTGTTAGTAGTATTTTCTCTGTTATTTTGGGCAATTTATTGAGGTTATCACCTTTTGCTAAGGTAGACTCAATACCAGCCTGAGGGTGCTAATCCACAGGCTTAACTAACTCCTCACCCAAATTTGTCAAGGCCCAGGGAGTTTGGCTCTTTACAGAGAGATGAAAAGTCAGGCTTGGGTGGAGAGTGGAATTTTGGTGTTCTGAAATGAGGTTTTACATCAGGCTCGCTGATGCAAAAATCAGGTAGGGCCATCTCTGTAACGCAGTTATCTTTGTAGATATCCTAAAGTATCATCGTAGCGTGTTATTTATAAAGAATATCAGAATACAGGAAAAAAAAATCCTTGTCTTTAAAGGATAAAAATACAAAATAGCATACAGAAAAATAAGAGGAATTTAATTTTTGGTGGTAAGGAGGTAACAATTTATTTGTGTCAGGCTGGCCAAGTTCAGTGAAGGGGATGGAGCAGCTCAGCTGGGAGGAAAGGCTGAGAGAGCTGGGATTGTCCAGCCTGGAGAAGGGAAGCTTTGGGATGACCTAAATGTGGCCTTCCAGGACTTGAAGGGAGCCCACAAGGAAGGTGGAGAGAGTATTTCCAAGGGCCTGGAGTGACAGGACATGGGGGAATGGCTTCAAACTGACAAGGGAGCAGGTTTAGATTGGATATTAGGGAGAAATTGTTCTCTGTGAGGGTGGGGAGGCCCTGGCACAGGTTGCCCAGAGAAGCTGTGGCTGCCCCATCCCTGGAAGTGTCCAAGGCCAGGTTGGATGGGGCTCTGAGCAACCTGGGATAGTGGAAGGTGTCCCTGCCCATGGCAGGGGGATTGGAACTGGATGATTTTTAGGGTCTCTTCCAATCCAAGCCATTCCGTGATATTATATATTATTTTACTCAGTAAAAGTAACCAACAAAATAATGTCTCATGACATTATTTCCTGTATAAGTGATTTGAGATGTAGGTCCCACACCTGGGAATTTGTAGACTTAAATTGCAGATGGGTCAGGACACAGTTTTAATAACCTGTTGAATAGAAGCCAAGTTAAGATTTCTACTTCCTATCCTGAGGCTGGATCCTCAGGGATACTAAAAGATGGATTAGGATTTGGTCACTTTTTAGAGGCTCCTCAGACAGGGCACTGCTGTGGCCCCTGGGCAGCTGCAGGGTTTGTGTCAGGGATGGCTTCTCCTGCCGAAACAAAGCAAGGTCAGGACCCGGCAGGCAATAATTCCTGTCTGTATTAACTTTTGCAGTGGAACAGGTTTTTCTGCCACTGAATGTAAGGCCCAATTAATGTTGCAACCCCCCTGCAATATCTAGGATAGAGTAAAGCCATTTGCATGGGAAGTTTGGCTGTACCAGCTCAGTTGAGGCCACACCGTGGGGTCCAACTTGGTTTCATCTGATCCGTTTCCTTTCTGTGTCAGATTAAAATCCCTCCTGTGCTTGGGCTGCTCTTAATGGAATTTTTTTACTTGAGCTGGAGGCAGGACCGTGCTGGTTTGAGTTTTCAACCATGGATCTAAAGCATGTTTAAGAGGAAATACTGGCTGAAAGGGTGGGACACAGGAGACTTGCACGAGGTTGTTGACAAATTGTGGAATATCACCAAAGACTCCCAAGTTCTGGGTCAGTGCTCTTTTTGTAAGCGTTGATCTGCTGAGCTGTTCAGTGCATAAATTGTTTTATATTGGTTTATTTCATGGGAGCAAGGCAGTTGTGACAAAGCTGGTTAGTTTATTAAAGTTTCCTTGTTTCCAAAGTTGTTTTATTTTAAGGATGCATCTAAAGATGCAGAGTGAGGTTTCTCATGACAGGAAGAAGGTGTGCTGAAGGGAGTTTCACACTTGCTCGTGCTCAAATGTTGGGTGGAACCTCTTTGACAGTGGTAAATACAATTATTAATGTTCTTCATTGGTAATGGAGGGGAGGGAGAAAATCCTTCCTCCTTTCTGCAAGCAGATAACTGAAAGATTGGAAGTCATCACCCAAAGCACATACACGGGGTAAAGCCTGAGGAAAAGCTGAGTCCTGCTACCCAAGGAGCTTCTTAGAAAGAAATTCAGCACCATCAGGGCAAGCCAAAGGGGCCTGAGTGAGTACAGAGAGGGGAAGACAAAAACCTCAGTCAGAGCCAGAGAAAAATCTGATGTGGTAACCCAGGGGCAAATAAAAATGACTGTGCTGCTGAGCACTCTTCTCCCTGAAAACTGTTATCAGAGAAACTCCTGCTGTCTGGTTTGTCCTCTGTCCAGGAAAATAAGAATTCACAAACCCTTGGACTTGCTTGGTGATCTTAGAGGTATTTTCCCACCTAAATGATTCTATAAAATTATCTCAGAATAAATGATTGAGAAAATACCTGGAGCCATCTCAAACTTTTCTTTAGAGCAGGAACAGCCTTTAAGTCTCCAGAACTGGCATAATTGCCTGTGACTGATGATAATAGGGTATCATGGGATGGATCCAACCTCCAGAATGGAAATTTGGGACTGGTACTACAAGTGGAGCCGTGGTGCAAGAAATAATATGCACCCTCAAAGGAGAGCAGAGAGAATTGATATGGTTTCTAATACAAGAGCTGGAAGCCTTGCAGATGGAATTAAAGCAAGAATGAAAATGCCTATCTGGAAAAAGAGACTGGGTGCATCAGTTGGAGTCAAAGCAAAAAAAAGTTTCCTGGTGACACTTTGAATGATGATTTGCAGGTGAAAGTGAAACCTCTTATGGGCAGCAATTAAGAACTGCCTGGGAAAAGAGCAGGCAATTTACCCACTCTCAAACAGCAGGGTGGGGGTCACTGAGCTGGTCAAAAATATATTTGCTGTGGTCCTGATCTGTTTTTCCACAAAATACAGGTGAGGAAAGCTTTGGGTCGCTTTGTGTTTGAGCCTCAGCACAGACCTGACTTTAGAAATGAACTTCCAGATCGGTTATCTGGGTGTGAAAACGTGAGAAAAGACAAAGGGGACTTGAGGAGGTGACAAAATATGATTTTAAAACTACCTGGGGAGAGCTCCTGTTGGAGCTTAAAATTTCAGACGTTTTGATTTTGATTTGTCTGAGGAAGAAGTCTGAGATCAACACTATGCTGAGGCACCTCGAGAGCAGCTTAATGTTTAGTTGTAGGAATTAACAGGGCTGTTCTTGCAGCTCCCAGGTGCTCAGAGATCTGGGAGCAGCAGGATGATGACCCTGATGCCTCACCCAAATGAACTCTTCGGAGACCACTCGCAGATATTGCCTTAGCCAGAAGATCAGAGAGTTATTTCAGGGAATGACTCTGCTGAAAAAGGCATCGCTTCTTTTCTTGCCTTCCCATAACTTGCAAAACCTCCTGAATAAGATGCAACCACCCCCATCCTGAATCATTCACTTGATTGTTCCTGGAATGGCCTTCAGAGCAGCCAAAAAGAAAGTGCAGTGTCCCCTCAGAGTGGCAACATCAGGGTTTTCTGGTCGTGTCAGGCAAGCTTGGAATTTAGAAATGAGATGGTGCACAGGTGGTTCTGTTCATTCAGAAATTATTGCAGTGTGGCTTTGAAACTGCTGAAGTTTGAGGGGGGTTGTGAGAGTCGTTTAAAAACCGTCTGATTTTAGTGATGTTGGTGAGCAGGATGTGGAAAATGGTGCAGGAAGTGTGATGTTTGCAAGGCAGATAAAAGCAGGCACAGCCCCAGTGCAACAGCATTTTGTGGGGGCAGCCCTGGAGTGAATTGCAAGTTCTGTGACATAGTTGATGATTTATGTCCCAAAACCACCCAGTGTTTGTGGAATTGGGCACCAAAGGGTGCTGCCAATAGGAGAGACTCGGCTGAGGGATTCTTGTGAATTTGGAAAAAAGAGTTAAGATCCATCTGTGAATCAAAGGGAAATTTGAATTCCAAGTGTTTCACCAAGTCTTTGAGTCTGTAGGTTTCCTCTCTCAGTGTGCCCACAGGCTGATGGGTGTGGGGAAGGGTATGAATCCATAATTATTCCCTTCAACTGTCTTATTTTATAGATTCAAGGAAATTAGGGCACTGTGTCTCGTTGCTTTTGAGGAATTTAAAGCAGGAGTGGATGAGAGTATGAATTATGCTCCAGAAGTTATTTTGTCTCAATATAAAGCAAATCTCTATATTATTAAGGAATTCTGGTGGGATGTGGACTGTGCAGAGGATCAAACACGAGACTGGAAAAGCTTGTTTGAGCCTGTTTGGGAACACGAACAACTTGGATGCAATTTTGCAGGAAAAGCCTGTGAAGTCCAGGGATTGACTGGATGTGAGACGTTTAGGAGAGAATTTAGCCCCAATTGCACTTTGTGCTTCCTTTTTTTTACTTACACAGAGATGTACATCTCTAAAAATAGTCTGCCCTTGTAGTGACAAGTGCATGGACAAAAGAGACCAAGTTCGTGTCCAGATCAAAGAATGAAGATTTCCAGCAAGCTGAGGTCAAAGAGCACCTTTTCAGCAGCTGCTTTTCATCTATTATCTTGCTTTAGGAGAGGTCATGGAAGAACTAAAGGAATTTTATCCCTTTAGCCTGAAAGGACTGAAAGTATCTTGTCAGCTCTTCTTTCCAATCACTTCAGTCGGCTGAGGATAATGAAGATGTTGTATCCCCAGACTTTGCTTGAGTGCTGAGATGTCTTCAAGTGTCTTCAAATGCTGTCAGAGTAGAATCTGCACCTTGGCTGTGGCTATCTAGGTTGGTGGGTGATGTTTCCTGTTGGAGGAGTCTTGGAATTTCCATGTTCTGGCTCGTTTTGATTGGTTTGATGTGATGATGGTTTGAGGAATCAGACCTGATTCCCTGTTTTCTAAGGATTGCTGAAGACACTCATTATTTCTGTGGAAAAACAGAGGCAGTTTTGTTTGGTTGGTTTTGGTTTTTTTTCTCCCTGAGTTTTACAGCCAGAAGAAATAGGGATGTATTTGGTTAGCTGGGCCTTAAATATCTTCCATAAGTTCTCAGTCTGCTCCGTATAAAATGGAGAATAATTTTATGGGGAATAATTCTGAATGAAATGAAGCAGGTTATTTAGTTGAAGAGAAGAGTGAGGGGGATTTTCCTGTGCATTCAGTCAAGTGTGTTTGGGTCTCTTCCAGGCTGAGGGGGTTTCCAGCATTTAATCTCCCTGTGGAGGAACTGGAAACCCATTTTGTCTCTGTTACCGAGCTCTGGCTTCCTGAAGGAGTGGTTTGTGCTGGCAGTGATGCCCTGCAGGGGACATTTTGTGCCACTGCCACTTCTGCCACAGCACCTGCAGTTTGGGTGGTTGGTGGCAGGATGTGGAAGGGGAAACTTGAGCTGAGAAGGGTCCACAAAACTTGAACAGATCACAAGGGATTATCTGTTATCACTAAACAGCTTTTTGCACACTTTCTGCTTCTAGGGGAGGTTGAAAATTAAGTGATTCTGAGTCTGGGGATGCCAGTGAGTTTTGGTTTGCTGTGAGTTTGCAGGAAGGAGGAGAGTCTGTGCTCTTTGCCTGGATTGGGGATTTAAGTCAGGAATTTGATGACTCCACCACTACCCACTCCCTAGACTGATCTTTCTGGGATAGACCGTGAATGTGAAGGGACTGAAGATTGCCTGAAAGGGACTGATATTTTCATTATAATTGTATAGATCCAGTGACATGAGATCCTTTCTGTAAAGGCCAAGCACTCCAAGGAGAGGCAGTGGGCAGGTTGGACACTTCCCCAGCTGGCTGGTGGCTCTCTGTGCTCTGGAGATGATGGATTTTCCATTTGGAGGCTGGTGTTCCCACCTTAAACTGGCACCTGGGTGTCCAGCTGAATTTCTGTGTGTTTGGATTTCTGATTTATCAGCACTAAATCAGCAGGAGCAGCTGCTTTCAAGTGGGTCTTGGCCAGAGTGGGGGGGGTTGCTGGGGGTGGTGCAAAGTTTCATTTTGCATCTTTTACTGCTGAAAGGAGGGGAAGTGGGATATCTGTGCCATCCCTTGCAGATGGAGAACTGAGCTCTTGCTGGTCAGCTGTTTTCTGGCCACTGTGTTGCCAGGGTAAGCCTGCAGAGAACCTGATGCAAATGCCAGTTGCAAATCTGCTCCACAGCTCTGACAAAATCTCTAGAAAAGTTAGTTGGCAGGAGCTGAGGCGTAACTTTGGTGAGTTAAGTGCTGTGATACCTATTTTGTTCCAATTTCGGGATGACAAGTTAGATACAGGCTTTTCTGTTGTGTAAACACAGAGTTTTATACACAAACAAATTGTTATTTTGGGTGCTCATTTCCTATGAAAAAACAGTTAAACTTGAAAGGTAAAAATAAACAAAAACATGTTCTGGAACTCCTTCAGATTAAAGGTTAGAGAAAAGGAAACAACAAAGGCTCCAGCTCACTTCCAATTCACATAATTGCTGACACGAAGCTGCAGACCAGCCAGATGAACTGCTCGTTGTGAGGGGCAGGAGCAATTTGTAATCCTTTTAAGTTACCAGAGTGTCAAGCAGCACAGCCATGCAGTGCAATAAACCCTCGTCTCTGCTTCAGTTTTGCTAAGAAATATTATCTATTTAGGCTTAACCAATGTCTGCTTCTATCTTAATGGATCACGAGAGAGCAGTTAACTTCTGAGGTCTTATTTAGGGTACCGTGCTGATGGAAGGATTTATATGTGAGTTAACTGTGGTGTAAGATTATGGTGCCTTTTGCCTTGGTGAATTGTTGTTCAAGCCACTGGCTATGCATTTACTCTGAAGGCAGTTTTTTGTCAGTGGCCTCACGTCACTGTTCAGCATCCAAGCAGTTTCTCTGAGTGCTTGTTAGCCCTCTGGAGGCAATGGGAGTTGATATACTTCAACAATTGAGCAGATGATTTGTGCTAAGGGAGTTGAGTGTTGCTCAGAGATCCTCGGGCTGGGAAAGGTTGTAACGTGAAATGAAGGAGCCAGAGCAATGTTTACTTTTACCCTTGCCTGCATTTGGGTCAGCTTGATCCTTTTATTGAATGCTGTGATCTACTGAGTCTTGTAACTCCGAAGGGTGCCAGGGAGGCTGTTTTATTTCCATGTGTTCAAACCGGGAAACAGTGGGGAATTCTGCTTCCAAGAGGGATGTGGGGCAAGGCTTTGCAGCTGCAGTTCCCAGTCAGAGAGAAAGCTTGGGCAGAGTCTGTCGGTCTTAGCAGGAGGCCAGACCTTCTGCCAGTCGGGCTGGAGCGTCTCAGTGTCCTCTGAAACGGAAGTGTTAATCAAAATATGTCAGAGCAGTTGTTTATGTGAGTGGCTGAGATTGCCCCAGACAGTGTGGGGCTGTTTGACTTGGAGAAAGAGCTGTGTAAAGAAAGCCCTCAAAGCTGCACCACGGAGATAGCCAATTGGCTTTGGGATTATGTCATAAAAGCTGGGAAGGTGATAAAAACCCGAGCTGATTTTTGGGTGGGGTGCTGGGCTATCTTTTCAGATCAGCCTAGAGCTGTGGAGCATTATTTACTGTGCGCAGATGAATGGGGAACAGGAGCTGAGGCAGTGGGTATGTTTTTAATCTTAATGTGCCAGGCAGCAGGTTAACTTCTTGTGATAATGTGTCCAAGAGGGGGTTGTGGAGTGATAAGGAAAAGCTCAGAATAGTTTGACTGGGCTGAATATTATTGCACAATATTAGATTAGAACTTTTTGAAGGGGGGGCCTGTGCACACCAATTAGTTTGTTTGACTTGAAATTAGATGTGAACTTCGGTATGCTTTTTTTTTTTTTTTTTTTTGTGTGTGTGTGTGTTGTCCAGGTTCCCCTTGCAGAGAAAGTGTGAAGTAGACAATCACTATGGGAACCAGAGTGGCAGGGATAGAAACCTCAGGATCTCGGGCTTGCCTGGAACTGCATTTAAAACTGGCACAAAGAACTGGAATACAGTACCCTGAAAGGTGGAATGTGCTCTTCCTGGGAAGAGCTGCTAAAATGTATCCCATTTACTTACAGTTTTCACAGTAAGAAAATAAGAAAGAGAGCTGAAATCTCTGAAAAGGGAAAGAGGGGTTTCTGTTGCATCTCTTGCCCCCATGGGTCCCTATGCAGGAGTGAGTAACCATGGCTACTTCCTCCATCACCCAGCACACTCTCACTTTGCTCTGGGTTTCTGTGGGAGCTGCAGTTCTCTGTAGTCTCTGGTGGTAGCTTCTTCCAACCAGATTCTTTCTTTTCCTGCTCATGTTGTTTTTCTCCCCCTCACTCGTTCCTCACCCCCCTTCCAAGGCCCTGGAGCCCTGTGGCTGTGCCATCCCCCTGCCAGCCTGTCTCACCAGGTCAGATCTTGCCCCTTCCCCACCCACACAGCCACCTGGACACCCGTAGGCATCAAAAACTCCTGGCTGTGGCAGGACCAGCTAAAAAACGAGCTGACAAAACCCCGCGGACGAGCCGATCCCAAGGCTCCCCCTGTGCCTCCTGCACCAGGCAGCTGCTTGCCCAGCGCTGGGACAGGCCCTGCTGGCCGATGGAAAAGGGGAAATGTTATTTTTTTTCCCATGGATACAATGAAAGGAAGCACCACAATAAACAGAGCGAGGTAAAAAGGCTTTCCCGGTACGTTATTACCTTCCAACACTTCTTCATCCTGTTTCTCCCCTCCAGATCCCACTTGGCAGGACTCTCCAAGTGGGGAAGGTACTGGGCAAGGATCTTGTCCAGCACCTGAACTTCCCACAGCTAGTTCTGCCTCTGCCACCCCCAGGGTCCTTCCTCAGGCAGGGAAAGCCCTGTCTTGTCCTGTGAGGAGATGAAGGGCACCTCTCTCTTTGATTTGGGCAAGAGCAGGTCTCCTGCACCTTGGCACGCTGTGGAGCTGGTTTGGAGAAGTGCTGTTTCACTGCTGATTAGCCAAAGGAGCGGTAAAAGTGTCCAAAAATCAAGTTAAAGACAAGAGGGGTGGGTGGGAGGGTGGAGAGAGGAAATACTTGGAGATGTCTGCAGTGCTTCCTGTTTGCTTCTGAAAATTATGAGTCAGATCCCCCAGAAACAAAAGAGAGGGGTTTGAAAAATGGTGAGATGTTAAAAGAGTGACCGTGCATGCGTTTGTTCTCGTGGTCTCCTGGCTTCTGAGCTTTGAGAGCTGGAGGCCTCAAATTTCCTCACATTTCCCTGGGCAGTGGTGACAGCAAGGAACGCTTTTTTTCCTCCTCAGTGAAAGCAGAGGGGCTTTTAATAGATATTAATACAGCACCAGGAAGCACAACAATGGGAAAGGTACCAAAGATCCCGAGATAAGGGATAAAACGTGTGGTACCATCGCAGTTCTTCTGCAGTTGATTGCTCTGACTCGAAAAGCTTTTGCAGCGTGAATTAGGTGTAACCCTGGAGCTGGTTTGCCTTTGCTCTATGGGATATATACTTTGGCACAGGAGGGAGAAAGGTGCGTTGTGTGTGCCTGGGTTGTGTTTGTCTGATCCAGAAAGGGGAACCACGCTCCTTTTTCCCGGGTAAAACCCAGCCTGCGTGTTTGAACCCACGGATGATTTTATGGGCTCTGTAAGGTGAGCGTTAATAAGTGTGTGTACGGTACTTTAAAGGCAAAATGAAGTGGATATCATTGTTCCACTTATCATATCACCGAGTGCAGGCTTCTCCAGAAAACGGGATTTCTTTGTTTCCCTGCCAGTTAACTGCCAGTAAATGTATGTAAGTGATAAAAGACTCCAGTGCTCCCAGCAGAAAGTGATTATTTGCAGGCGTTTCTTCCCCCTCCCCGTTACTGTGTCGGGATAAACTGTGCGAGGAGACCTGGAAGCACTTCCTTCACCTGAAAAGAATGCTGCCAGACTGGAGGGCCTGAAAGTAAAAGGCCAAACTCATTTCTTTGGAGCAGAGCTCGTTGTTAAGACACACCTTGTTGGGTGATAGAACTGACAGCTGACGGCGCTCTCTGGGGCTCAGCGGAGTCGCTGCTGAGGGCACAGGTGGGCCAAAAAATGTTCTGCTGCATCAGTCTCAGTGAATTCACATGTGCTCTGGGGTGCTGGGATGCAACAGCCTGTGCCCTGAGAAAGATCTGAAGCAAGTTTTGGGGTGTGAACCTGCTTGTTGTGTCAAAAATGCTGCTTCCAAAAGTTCACACGAGGAGCTCAGCAGCGCGTGGGCTCTTTCTCCGCCGTTACCTTCATGAGGTGTACATGGAGCTGCACAGAAATCATTCTTTTGCCACTTCTGGCTTTTTTCTTGACTCTCCTGCTTCCCAACTCCTTCCATGCTCCAGGAAGGAGCATTTCCTCTCCAGGTTGCTGCTCTGTGCGAGTGTGTGCAGGTCGGAGCCTTTTGCTGCACCTACACCCGAGAGCTGCTCCCACCCCAACTGGGAAAGCAGCTCTGAGAGGACCAGGAACAGCTCCCAAAATGATCTCTCCCAGTAGGAAACTGGCTCTGCTCGGTTTAAAAACAACTCTATAAGAGTCACTGTAATTTCTCAGCTGGTTTTTGTTTGGAAGATGTTGTTTGGGTTTGTTTTTTTTTTTTTTTTTAACTTGCTTCAGAAGAAAGAGAAAAGCAAAGAGAAGTTGCAGCTGGGCCAGGTGTTTTTGCGCGAATTTGTCAACATTTATTGTTGCGAAATGAAAATAAAAATAATAAAACCCTTTGTGGAGAGAACTGGAGCAGGTGTTGGTGTGAAGGTATCTCTTGTTATCCTTTAATAGCTGGTGCACAATTCCCATTTCCATCGGTGAGAGCTGGACATGCATCAGAGGGTGAGCAGACCTCGTTCAGGGAAATCCTGCAAACCAAAGTCATCGTCCCTGGAGGCAGAAGTAAACCAGCAGCAGGATTTTTGGGAGCTTGGTGGTGGTCGTGCCCTTAAACTGAGAGCTGCCTCCTCTCATCTGGAAGCAAATCCAGGCAGTGCCGTAATCCTGGAGGCGAGAGGGTGGTCAGGAAAGGTTTGTGTTCCTGGTGGGAAGCCGGGGTTTGTCCCTGGTTTCAGGATATAAAACACCCTGTGGAAGGGAGCCATGGCTGGCTGGGGGCTCAATGAGTTGCATGGGTGTGGTTGGCCTTGAGGACGGCCTCTCTAAAGGAAGGTGCTCAAAGGATATGAAAAGTACCGGGTCAGACGCTTTGTTGCTGTAGAAAAGGGCTGTTTGACTAATTTCAGTGGAATTCCACATGTTCACACTGGCTTGGGACTTGTTGCCCCTGGAAAGCCTTCCTTCATCTGGTATCCCGACGTACAGCAAAGTTTGTAATACGGGGTGATTTGGTATCTGCGTCATCTAAAAAAAGGGAGTTTTTTTTTTTAAACCTAAGCAAAAAAATTAGACGCTTAAACTTTGTTCCTTTATGGAATAAACACTGAAAAATAGGGAAAACATCAGCATTTTGACTGAGCTGTGTTTTCCATGCACATTTTTACGTAGGGTGACACGGGTTGATCTGCTGGGTTGTCACTATTTGTGTTACAAAACAGAGAAAGAACTCATCTTGTTGTCCAGGATTTATGTTCCAGCTCGTGTTTGCAGGCTTGGTAATGTGTGTACACATTTGTGTACGTCCGTGCTTGTGTTTGTGTGTGTGTGTTTGACTCTGTTGTTGTCCCAGAAATTGTTGATGTTGGTTACAGACCTTACAGGAGCGCTCGGGGCTGCTTTGTCTGCTTAAACAACAATATTTTTACACTATGCTGTTTCAGCAGAGTTTCCTAATTCTCTCCTTTTGCTTGTGCTGCCTTTCCACGGTGAGTGCTGCTGTTTTGATGAGTAGGTGTGAGTGCCTTCATTACCATTTTCAGGGATGAAGTCACTTTTTGATCACTGGGCAGATACTGGCGTTTCTCAGCAGCGTTTTTCTGGGCAAACCTTTCTCTCTGGTTTCATTAAATGCTGTTAACAGTGAAAAAAACTCAGCCTTTCTGACTCCCTTTATTAGCACATCATTCTTCAAGCCACCCTTTCGAGTGGCCATTCACAAATATATGTGATGGAGGTGTAGGCAAAGCTGAGAGGAAACAAAAAAGCACTAATTCTAGTGTAAACTGCACATAGAATTTCTTTTGATTGTGATTATTTTTTCTCTACTGCTGGCTCAGCTTTGCTGTCTCTGGCTGAATAGGTAACTCTGCAATGAGTTCTGCTTGTCTACTTGATTTTGGGAGCAGTGACCTCTTCTTCCCTGAAGTCACCGTGTGCCATGGAAATTTGAGCTATTCAGTCTGATAAGGACTAATTAGTGAACTACTTGCCTAAAAGGCTTGCACAGTCCTAAAAATCCCATTTTTAGTTAACAGTGGTCCCAGTGTCAGTGTTTCTGATGTACATTTACACTGAGAGAGCTGAGTTGCAGAGCTTTTGCAGGTAAGTTGGAGTTCAAATTGTAAGCAGAGTGAAAGTCACATGTTTAATCTTGATTTTTCTGATTTGCTTCTGACTGAGCGTTGTGTTTGTGCTGGGCCAAATTCTGGACTTGCTGCACAGTGTTTGTGTTCATTGTGTGGCTGCCTGGAGTGAGGATTAAGTAGAAGAGCTGCAGAAGTGAGTTGTATTTAAAGAAGTTCCCTGAAGGACAATTCAGTGTGAGGTGCTGATGCTGCCCCTTCTTTAAACTTCACCCTCCTCCCCAGTGCACCCAGGGGAAGGTGGGATCGTTGGGGTGAAAACTTGATCTCAGAGGGACATCAGTAAGTTCAAAGAGAGCCAAGGTTTCACCCAAAAAAGAAAATGTTAGCAATGGAAAAATTGTCTGCTGTTCCAGGGTGATGTGTGTTAGTGGGTCTGTGTTCTGCAAGCCACTGTTGCCTTCAGAAAGCTCTCTTAATATTCATTTTATCCTTTCCATTTTTTTTTTTTTTTTTTTTTAAGCTTTAAAAGAATTTTTCAATACAAACTTCATCCCAGAGAGTGTTTTCCTGGGCAAGTGTTTTCCCATTAAATGCCTTCAGGCTCTCACAACATCCTTCTGTGACAGACTCTTACTTTTCACGTTAAAAAAAAAAAAAAATCAGAAAAGAAAGAAACAAAGGAAGAAATGGGCCATTTCCTTGGGTTTGTGGGAATGTAATTTGTTTATCAGAGGCAGGGAGATGATAGACTGAAGCCAAAATAGGCCTGGGAGCAGAGCACCAGGATTTTTGAGAAGTGTAGCAGGACTTTGTGTGATGGGGGAGAGAGCTGGGTGGTGGGATGGGCTGGCACACCTCCTCCCATTGCCAATTCCCCGTGGAATCATAGAATATCCTGAGTCAGAAGGGAACCACAAGGTTAAAATCCAACTCCTGGCCCTGCACAGGACACCCCAAGAATCCCACCGTGTGCCTGAGGGCTTTGTCCAAACGCTTGGACGCTGGAGCTGTGACCACTTCCCAGTCCCCTTTTGCCAGCAGAAAATAGATGTGCTTGGCACCTCTGAAAAGTGACTTGATGTGAGGATCTTGAAATACTGGGCAAATGTTTATTTCCTTGGCAAAAATGAGGATGTCCAAGCCAAGCTCAGCAGCATTTTCCCCGTGCTAGGGAACGGCTTACCCGTGATGCAATCCAAGAAAATTGCAAAACTGAGACTAAAATCTGAGAACAGTGTTCCCCCCCTCCCCTTTTAATCTCCAAACAACATTTTATTTTCTTGTAATCGTTTATTTTAGCTCAGTTCTTATAATTTAATTGAAATTGCACAACGTTTTAAATGTAAATATAAGTATGGAAAGGGATAAACAAGTTCTACCGAACAGAAGCTTTTGCAAGCTGAAAGCCTGACTGAATATAACACAATACAAAAGAAAAACAAAGTGACATTCAGGATTTATAGCTGCATTGCTTAATTGAACAGGAAAAATCTCTGCTTTTATTTTCCCCCCCCTCTGACATGCAAGCCTGCAGGTACAGTTACAAGAATATGTGAATGCATTATCAGATAAGGAAAAAAAACAAACTTCAAGGGCTAATTATTTGTGCAGTTATTAATGTAGTTTTGTTTTCCCAGAGTAAGGGTATTCATTTAACAGCTTCTTTCAACCTGTGTTAAGCTTTGTGTTTGGGGCAATTAAAATTTGTTCAGAAAGGAAAGGATAAGGTTGCTAAAATCTGGGGCAGGCAGGAATTAGACTTTCTGGTCCCTCTCTGTGCTGCTGCACTTCACTGGCATGCAGAGCAGTTCTTCAGATGTTGTTCACTGTGGCCCTCCTGTTTATCCAAAGGGATTTTTAGCATGGAATCTTCCTGAATGGTGCAGAGATTTAATAGGCCTGCTATAAGTGCAAGGAAGATCATTTTAATTTTCTGAATGTAGGAGGCCCTGAAAGATCAGAGATGAGAAAAGATGACGGTGAAAAATTTTAGCTTTGCAAAGAGCCAGGAAAAAGGACAAATTCCATATAGTGGGGCTAAACCATAGAGCTGTAAATCTCTTGTAAAAGGGCTGGTAGTCAAAAAGGAGCATGAACTCACATTTTGGGAAGGGTGAGGTAGATTTTTGGCAGGAGACTGCTTGGAGCACACAAGAAGTGGGCTGACCCAGATGCCTGATAAGAGGCTCAATGAAATGAAATGAAAAGTGGGTGGACTTGGAGAAGAACTGGGTGGACCTGATTGTTTTGGCACTTAGGTATTTGATGCTCGATTTCCAGGGCGGCACAATTTTAATCACCTATTGTTCGTTCTTGGTTGGCTTCTCAGTGGAATGACCAGCACCTCTCTTCCCGGTGCTTCCTGGGATGTTTGGAGCACAGGAGGGGACTTTGTGGGAAGGGAAGAAGTGTCTTGGGTGGCAGGAGCTCTGGCAGGAGTTTCTGATGAGGAGGTTGTGCGGGGGAAGCCTTGGGGGCTGCTCCATGAGGGAATGTCAAGGTTATGTGGTTTTTGGGGTGCAACCTCAGCACGATTCGTAAACTGATGTTGAACAAAGACGTTTCCTGGCTCTGCTTGGCAATTAAAATGCCCAGCTCCTCTTGCTGATGCCTGTCATCCACTTTTGCCCCTCTTCCTTGCTGCTGTCAGGCCCTGCTCTCAGTTCAAAGAGAGGAAAAGGTGAACAGCTGTGTGCCTTAGATTGAAGCCGTTGCCTCTAGCTTAGTTTATTCAGCTTTTTGAGGAGTAAAATACTCCACAGATCTGTGAAGAGTCCCGACTCTGCTCATCCCCGTGTGTAACAGTGAGACATCAGTAGCTGGTCTTGTATTTTTTAATATGTTAACATGTGTAGTTACGTGTGTAAGAGAGTCTGTGTGCTTGTGTGTTTGCTTAGATATTGTTTTACTTAGGAATATCGGCTGGAAATTCTGCTGGTAGGAACAGACAAAACACGTTTCAGGATGGTATTTTTTAAACTGAAGGCACAAAGCTTGGACAAATGATATTGTGTGGCTGATTTTCTATGACAACCTGAAAAGCATCTTATGAGAGAGACCCACTGTAATTCCCCTCCTGGTTTTTTTTTGTTTGTTTGTTTGGTTTTTTTGTTGGTTTTGGTTTCTTTTTTTTTTTTTTTTTTACACTGCTTTTTGTTCTTTCAGAATGCCACTGTATCTCAGCAGTAAATCTGAAACAACGTTGTGAACAATCTTTCTAGGATTGCAGTTATACAACTGTTCCTTGACTCTTGCACTACATCTGCGGGTTCCTAGAAACCTGGGGTGGATTTACCTTTAACCTGTGTTAGGTAATCAGGGGAGACTTCCCCAGCACATGTGATTCATACCCATAAACCCAGGTACCATTACAGACTCCTCTGCCAACACCCCTTATCAGTTATACCCATACCACTTAGTCCTGCTCCTCCCATCCCTTTGTCGTTACTCCTGCTTTCCCAAATACACAGCCAGGCCCCACTGGCTCTTTCACAGACTCTTTCTGGTTTTTAATTTCAGTGCAAGTCCTTATAAATTTGCTCTACCTGGCAGAAAGATTTAGTGGGAATTGCTGCAAGTTATCCTTTCCGGTGCCCAGGGAGCAGAGCGGTGTTAGAAGCTGTCTGGGAAGTTTGAAGCTGTTTGTATTAGACAAGTTCTGAATGCAAGTGATGAACAGTTTTGGGAGAAGTTGATCCCTCCCTGGGGATATTCCAGAACCCTCTGGATGCAATCCTGTGTGCCACGTGCTGTGGGATGACCCTGCTGGAGCAGGGAGGTGGCACCAGATGCCCCACTGTTGGTCCCTCCCAGCCTGACCCATCCTGGGACTCTGGGGAGTTGAAAGCTGCCTTGGCTTTTTCCCTGCTGCCCCTGTGGAGCTGCACAGCTCAACTCCTGGGCATTGCATCGTGATGAGGAGCTGCCCTTGCTTCCCCTGCAGGGAGTGGAAAAACTTCCCTGGCTTCCCTGGGACAATGGCTGGGCATCTACGACAAGCAATTTCGGACCCTAATTCTGCAATTAGTGAATACAAAGGGCCCTGCGTAAAGTCCACGACTGTAATTACAGTTTTGACTTTCCTGATGATTTATCTGAAGCACCAGGGAACTGCTGTACAACTTAATTACAATAGTTACTTGGAGGCATTGTGCATAAACCAGGTATTTATTGTGCTCAGGGAAGAACCTGCACAGCTAAAAATCATATCATAAATGTGCAGGGAAATCCTCTGTGATTTGAATGCTGCCAGTGCATGAGAAACTAAAACACAGTCATGTTTGTGCCAGGTGCTGAATGACAGGGGAGAGCCCAAAGCAGAATTGTCTGCAGTGCAGACGAAGAATTAAACAAAAATGAAGCTTGTCAAAGCTTCTCTGGTGGTATCATGGTCAAGTGGCTTGAATATCGGCATCATAATTTGGATCAGTATTTAAGTAGCTTGCAGATGTGATGGTATCAAACAGTAATTCCTGCCTTTATCAGAAAAGTCTATCTGGTGCACTTTGGCCTCCTGTGCAAGGCAGCAAGGGAGTGATCTGAAAACATGCTGTGCTGGGGCCTGACAGACACCACAGATGTCCAGGACCTTTGTAGCCAGGCCTGTTCCTCGGTTTCACACATCCCAGACGGGTCTGCTTGCAGGTTACAAAGGTCTGGAGTCGCTGGTTGTTTAATGCAGCCACCTACCAGGCCTCAGGAGCAAACCAACAAGCTGCTTTTGGCTCAGGATAAAAGTGGGATCTGAATATTTTGAATTGGTATCAGAGGAAGTGGCCTGTGTTTGAAGAGCCTCTTCTGTTCCAATCTACAGTCTGGCATCGCGTGCAACTCAGCTCTCGCTCCAGCATCCTAACAGGCACCTCCGTGGTAAACAAGCAGCTGTTGAGCTCTTTGAAGGTCATACAGCTGGAATACTGACTAAATGACATTATGTGGAAATTCTGGGGATTAAATTGTTGGAAGGCTGCTAACTGGACAAAGCAATGCTCTTATTTTTCTGTCATGTGTTGCAAGAAACAGAAGGTGGGAGAAGCTGAGGCGCTGAGCGAGTGCTCAGGAGATGATGTTCCTGCTCTGTCCTGCAACACGTCAGTTAAATTTTCTGTGCTCTCTTTGCATGTCTAGAGGATGATAGAAGCAGCAGTTCCTTTCTCCTTTGTGTTGTCTGATGTCTTTGGTTCCTGATGGCTGCAGAACTGATTTATGGTCCTTATCTTTGTGCCTTTAGAGAAGGCTTGAAGGCGAGTGATCGGTATTAATTGTTTCGTGTCTGTTTTTCTGAAAGGCCGACGTGTTTGAGCAGTGCAGCTGACTGGCTCAGGCTGTGAAGCATCTCAATTGGTGTTCTCAGCATCAGCACCTTGTTTTGTGTATGGTTTTTGGTACAGTGACGTGCCACGATGAGAGTCTCGCATTTCATCCACAGTTGTAGTTGTCACGAGGGTGCACAAGACGTTCCTTGTGAATTATGGTTGCCTTTCAACATGTTGCCCTCCATCCTGACAGTGCTTGAGGTCAAACCTGATGGGTTCATCCTGAAAGCCTTTGAGGGATTTTGTTGAGAGTGGGAAGTGCTTCCTGGCACTAAAAAAAAATTCTGTTAAGGTAACGCTTTAATATCACCTGTCTGTGACTCCAGGTTTTGGGTGCTGTTTGTAGAAAGCTTTGGCCCTTTAGATCATGGACAGGGAGCATCTTGCAGGACTGACTCTTGATTTGCCATCAATCAGCTTGGTAGAGGTGGAAAATTCACGGGCATGCTGGGGGATCAGCTTTGCTGCACTCGTGCTTGGTTGCAAAGCCTTCCCCAGCTTGAGTGAAAACATCTATTGTGTCATTTGGCTGAAGCCAAATTGTGCTTTTTCTGGCAATTTCCAACAAAAATGTTGCTGAGGCTCTGGCTGTGAAGTGGCAGGGCAGTAGTATGTCCTTAAACATGATTTTCCTGAATAATTGTTTGAAACGGGCAAATTATTCACTGGGTGCTTCCTGAAAGGAAGCTGAATTTATGCTTAGGAAGTTCTGAGATAAGTTTAACAATTCATACTTCTTAATTTTATTATTTAACTTCTAAAATATTGCAAGAAATGTATTAGATTTGTTATTTAGATTTTCTGCTGTGGATTAAAGTAAAGCTTTACTCATTTTAGCAAAGGAAAATGTGGGCCTGGGAGTTTTGATCGGAGCTGAACCTTAATTCCACATTCCTCCTCAGAGGAAAGATTGGGAATGGTGAAAAAGAAAACCTGGCAGCTGCAGAAAAACAAACAGTTTCTGATTGAGGGTTAATGGGCTCTAATGAAGGAAAACAAGAATTTTACAGGTAGCATCAATGTGTGTGGTGTAACAAAAGGGACTTGCACTGGTTATAAATGAAGTGGGACCTGAAACACAGGCCATGCTTGAGTGCAGCACAAGAAATCCTCCCTCTTGAAGGAAAATGTAGAGTTTTCTGTTCTTAGTTATGCTTAGTAACTGAATTTTTTGCATTAAATCAGAGAAATGTGTAAGCTTTTGTGTCTGTGTTTATCTACACTGGTGTCAAACACATTTTAATGAGTGTAATTACTTTTTGTTTCCCTAGGTTAGTGGATGACCGCTGTGTGGTTCAGCCAGAGGCTGGTGACCTCGCTAATCCTCCAAAGAAGTTCAGAGGTCAGTAATTGGGGATAATTTCTCTTTAATGACCCGTTGATCCACGTTCCAAGTCCTTGAGCACTTTGCCTTTCCAGACGTGTGACTTCCCAGGTGGTTTGTGAGCACCCTGGGGAAGTTTCAAACTGCAATGGGAATGACAGATTTCGAGAGATAAATACAAAACTTGCCGAGGCACGAGGGGCAGGTGGAAAATGTAGGGAAAGGCACGAATTTTCTTGTAGTCCAAGAGCTGTTTGCTGCTCTCTGCACTGAAGGCTGGATGACAAACCCTTTGCTCCAGCCCTGCTCTTACTGTAAATGGGAAACAAGCTTGTGAGGTCCAAAACTACTCGAGCTGCTGGATTGTTTATTTCTTTTAAAGATAAGACAGCATTTTGAAGGACTACCCCCACGTTTTTTGTCAGCTTCTTGTTTTGCTTTTGCTTAAAACCATATCTGATTTTTTTTTTTTTTTCAACTTGACCTCGTAGATTTTGGATAATTCTGCTGTTCTGCTTATTGGAAAAAATAACAGTGCACTGACAACATGTGGTTTGTACTTCTTGAGTGCTGAAGAATACTCTTAAACTGTGCCAAAGCAGAGCCTCCTTTGGCTTAAAAGGGCTTGGATTCACACCAGCTATAGAGGGCAATGAGTTTCGTGGCTGCTTGTATTTATTTTAAAAGATTTTTAAGGTCCCTTACATCCCAAACCTTTCTATGATCTCGAGGGGTTGCACTGACATTCTTAACCTTATTATTTTATTCCCAGTGTTTCTGTATATGCTATTATTGAAAAAAAAAAAAAAAAAAAAAAAAGGGTGAGCATTTAAACCACTGAGAGACTGAAATTCTGCTTTCCCAGAACATTCAAGATTTTTTTCCATTATGAATTCAGGAAACATCAGCAGTTGGTTCCAGTTCCAGCTGTGAGCATTCAGTCCATTGGCAGATCTTGGAAAACTGAGAAAGTGAGGATGTGTATTTAGGAACTAGGACTAATAAATTGCAGTCACTTGCCAGAGTAAATTAGTTCATAGCAGCAATGGGGGTGGCATCCAGTGTGGCTTTCAGGCTACCTGAGCGTGATTTCACCCTCCTGCTGCCTGGAAGTACTTTTGTAAATCACGGTTTCCAGGTTGCACAAAATTTCAGATGGGGATCCTTTGGATGATTTTCTGTCACTGGCCTATCCTGATGTGTTCCTAAAATTGATTAAGTTCTGTGTTGACTTTTTAGGTTTGTTTTTTGGTTTTTTTTGTAAGTGATTTCAGCAGCCTCAGGTGTGTCTGGGCCTTTTGCTGCGGGGTGAGAACTTCTTGAACTGTCAGCACTGATGCCTGGCCAGCAGTGGTGGCAGCACATGTGGAGGTAGAAGAGATGTGAGGAGGGGATGAGGCACTGCCAAGATGCACAGCTGTTTGCTGCTGCTGGGGCTGCTCTCCTGGGTTACATCCCAGCTTCTGCAGGGGGATGTTTTGTATCAGCTGTAGACGATTTTGGCTCTGTTCCCTGTTGTAATCTCTGTCTCTTGCCTGCAGAACACATCCCTTTATCTCAGGCTGTCTCTGCTCCCTCTTCTCCACAGCACCTAACCTTTCCTCCAACTCAGATCCAGCTCTTCTTGGGGATCCCTTCTTGTCCCTCTCCCTTTCTGCCCCAAAACCTGTTAGTGGCTGCTTTCCTCCTCCCTTTGCAGCCTCTCTTCCAGTCACTCCTTACCTCTTTCCAGTCTGCTGCACCCAGATGTCATTTAATTTTGGTATTGCCAGCGTTAGGGTAGGATGAAAATTTGGATTAGCTGCAGCATAAAGTTGCAGAATGGTTTGGGTTGGAAGGGACCTTAAGGATCACCCAGTTCCAACCCCCTGCCATGAGCAGGGACACCTTTCACCAGCCCAGGTTGCTCCAAGCCCCATCCAACCTGGTCTTGGACACTTCCAGGGATCCAGGGGCAGCCCCAGCTTCTCTGGGCAACCTGTGCCAGGGCCTGCCCACCCTCACAGGGAAGAATTTCTCCCTAATATCCAATCTAAACCTCCTCTCTGCCAGTTTGAAGCCATTCCCCCTTGTCCTGCCACTCCATGCCCTTTTTAAAAGCCCCTTGCCAGCTTTCTTTAGGTCTCCTTTAGGTACTGGGAGGTGCTATAAGGTCTCTTAACACCTGTAGGAGAAAAGAAATAGGTAAAAAAGTGAGTTTTGTGACCTTAATTGATGCAACCCACCACTCTATAACATACTGGGACTGAATCCAGTACCATTTTCCTGCTGCTTCAGGTAGTCAAGGTGTACTCAGGGGGGTGGCTGCAGCAAAAATAAAGCCATTGTTTGCATGTTTTCTCTTTCACCTTACAAGTCAAATTGCAAGTGTGGGAATAGCAGGATTTTTGCTGGGAGCTCAGCAAGAGACTTTGCTGTCTTAACTGGGATTCAGTGCCTGGTGCCACAGAGGTTGGCTCTACTACAAAAGCCCCCAAGAGCACATCTCTGCCATGCTTCGGTAAATTTTGTAGCTCTGCTTAGAGTACTGAGGCAAAAGAGTTGCTAAATGCTGTTCTTATAACCAGGAAATGTAAGCAAAATGCGTATTTTTTTTTCCCTCCCCAAGCTTCTTCTGGGAAATAGCCTTCAATTAAAACAGCAGAGTTAATAAACGAAACAAAAGCTGCTTTAAGTAGGTTCTTGACATAAAAGGAAGACTTAGACAGGAATGATTAATTGAATGATTAGACATAAGCAACTGGAAATAACATCTAACAGCAGGAGGAGTGGGGCCTCTTCAGTAATAGGAACTGCTGTCTGCATGGTTTACAATGTTTGTATCACTGAGAGCTGAACTGGCGTTGATTTGAGGTCAGAGCACGACCTGGGAGTCAAAGAAGTATGAGAAAAAACCATATTTCTAACAAGATGTTTAGATTCCGAGGACTGGCTCTGAAAATTAACATCAGAGGACCGTGCTTGGTCTATTTTTTTTTTTTTTTTTTTTTTTGGTAATACTTTATCGACCCGTTCCCCAACAGAAGAAAAAAAAAACAAACAAAAAACAAACAAGAAAACAACAAACCCAAAGATTGTGGGTTTGAACTGTTTGTATGTCTCCTTCAGAGTTCACTCAGAGATCAAATTAAGGTACTGAAAGCCCGTGAAAAGAGCTGTCTCAAAATAGCAGTTTCATTTTTGTTACGTGTTTACTTTCTTTTCCCTTTTTGAGTGGGTGGTTGCTATTTCTGATCATTTCGGAGCACATCCCTCCCCCCGGCCCGGGGTGTTGCTCAGCCCAGGCAAGGTGTGGTTGCTTTTCTTTTCTGTGTCCCCACGAAGCAGCCGCGATCCCAATTTCCCCTGGTCACTGGGATAACCCCTCCGCGGCTCTGCGGTCGCATCCAGGAGGGCAGAATTTGGCGTTTCCTTGAAGGCTGATGGAAAAAAAGAACCCGCACCGAACTTTCTCCTTGTTTCGCTGTTGAGTTTAAGGGACTGATCAAGCCGGGTGCTGCTTGTCCTGAATTCACAGTGGAGCTGGTGGGAGCCAAGGCATTTAGTGCCGCGGTGGAAAACGCCGCAGGTTCGCAGAGATTAGGAAGAACAGCGTGTGCCAAAAAATCGTGTGCCTTTGAAGAAAAGCCACACCGTGAGCCCCAGAACGGCGAGTTTCCTCAGCCTGTGACCTTAAACGGGCTTCGGCTTGGTGCTTGTTATCTCCAGTGGGAAGCACTTTGAGCTTCCAAGGTGTAAAATAGCACAGATAAGAGCTGCTGCTTGGGCAGATTTAGCGGCTCTGACAAAAAAGGAGCACAGGTCTGCCTTTTATTTGTAAAACAGACACAAGTTTTTACACTGGTTTAAAATTCTGTATGTTTTTTTACCCCTTTTTCTCGAGGCATCTGCAATGAGAGTGATGTTGGAGTTGCTAAATATCCTCCCTTGTTCAATTATTAGTCTGACCTAAGCGTTTTCTGACATGGTTCTTTCCTCTTCTCTCCCTTCCATTACGTTGCTCTGTGCCCTCTCCTTTCTTCCTCCCACCTGCCATTTCCTCTTTTGCTTGCCTTCTACATACACTTTTGGTTTATTTTTGTGTTTTCTACCTCTTTCTCAGTTCCACAATTGCTTTCATTTACCTCTCAGACTCCTGACAGCTTTTTTTCTTGCCCTTTTTAGGACTCTTCGTTGCCCCACTCCTTGCTCCCTCACATTTTCCACTTTCCATTCTCACTTTAATTCTTTATCACCTTCCTGTATTTTATTTTTTTTTCCCCCAAAACCATGTAGATTTGTACACACTGTGATTTAATAGCCACATCACTTCCACTTACGCTTTTCTCAGCCTGCTGCTTTTGGTAAAGCCACGTGATCATTTCTCTAGTTCTGCAAATCACAGAAATCTTCCATCGTGGGCAAGAGTTGAATTTCTAACACTTAAAAGAAAAAAAACCCAAGAGGGGGAAGGGAGAGAAAGCATCTGACAAATATTGTTCCCAACTATCTTTATCCAATATCAAGGAGCATTTAAAGGGCATGCAGGAGTTATTTTCCTTTTCAGACCTCCTGAGTGTAGTTGCTATTTGTTTACCTTTGATAATGTCTATTTAATTAGAGTCCTCAGGAAGAGAAACATTTATGTAAAACCCCATAAAGTAATGAAAACCAGGAACTAGGATTGTCTGGGAATGTCTGGAGGAGTTAGAAGGGATGGTCTGTCTCACCAGTGGGTTGCTGGACTGACCTCCAGGAGGGCTGAGCTCTTCATCTACTGTGTGTGCTGCAAAGTTGTTTTACAATCTTATGCTCCAGTTTCTCTTAATTTCCCTGTTAATTAAAATTATAACATCTCTAGGGCAGGCAGTGTTCCACACCCCCATGATGTTTAGGATCATGAAGCTTGAATTTACATACTATCCTATTGTTACTGTATTATAAAAAGGAGGGGGGGGGGAACCAAACCAGAAAAAATTAATGAGGTGACCCACTTTTAATGTAGCTGGAATCCTAAAAACCAAAAATCCAATAGGAAAAAGCTCATCTGGAAGTAAATAATTTAGTCTATAAGTTGAGAAAAATTGAAATAATAATGGTTTTAAAGAAGCTGGAAAGAGAACTGGACTGGAAGTCAGGAGAGCTGCTGAGGTTATCCAGCCCCTGCCCCATGTTTCCTTTTCCTTGAGAGCCATCATCAGAAAAAAGTCACCCACCTTTGGGGAGGAGGAACCCCAGGGCAGTGACTGCACATCCCTGCACACCTTGGGAGGATGGGAAGAGCTGTGTTTACTCCAGGAGCAGGATGTGTGGGGAGTGACTGAGAAGTGAAGGCTGGCCCTATGAAAAGAAGGTATTGTGACTTCAGAGGAGTAAATGTTTCGTGGAGCCTTCTGAGAAAAGGCATGTTAATGATAGATCGGGGCACAAAATAACAGCAGGGCTTTTGTCTGAAGGGCTGAGATCCCAATAGTTTGAGTAAAATCAAGCAGTCAGCTTTGGATGAGTCATGAGCCTCTGTTTCCAGTTTATAGGACTGTCACTGGACAAAATAAACCCCAAAGTCAGGGAATTTCACAAAATTGAGTTTGTTAATTAACACGAACTGTCAGTTACTGACTGCAGTCTCCTCAGGGTGTACCCCCTCCTCTCCTGTTTGCACAGCCACCGTGCTCAGGTGGTTCTTCCCTCCTTCCCTGCTTTTCCCCTGCTCTGTTGGATGGTGGTGACGTTCAGATCGTGTCGCTTTGATTTAAAAACCACCCAAACTTCACAGTAAATAAAAACAGCTTAGTGAAGGTGCACAGAGACCTGAACTCTGTGTTAACCTCCTTGGTGGCCTGTAGGTGAACGTGGATGAGTGCAATCCTCGTTGGCAGCAGTGGCAGAAGGAGCTGGGCAGCCAGGGGGACATCAGGATTGTCATGCCGCCCTGCTCGGGGTGTCACTGCCATCAAGCTGTGTTTAAGCACCGGTACCCAGACATTTCTGGGCAAAGAAACCCGAGGAAAGCACGCTCACAAATGGAGGAAATGCCTTTCAACAGGACTGAGCAGTGTTCTTTTGAATCTCTCCCCAGACTGCCTTTTCAAGGTGTGTCCCATGAACAGATACTCGGCCCAGAAGCAGTACTGGAAAGCCAAGCAAGCCAAACAAGGAAACCACACTGAAGCTGCACTGCTGAAGAAACTTCAAGTAAGAGACATCTGTGTTTGAAATCTTATCTCAATCTGCAGGCTGTGGAGTTACAATGGCACGAGAAAAAAAAATAAGAAGTGCCTTGGGAACCACTGTGATGGGTATTATTATGCCACCATGGCAACTCTGTATTCTCCTTAACTCTCCTACTCATGACTGGCATTTTTTGCCCCTGGCTTGATTTTTTTTTATCTTGCTTTGGGCTGGGGGGTTGTGCCTGTCCTGTAGGCAAGGTATTGCTTCCAGAAGTTTTAAGAAGTAAAAATGTCACGTGGGGTGTGTGTGTGGCCAGAGTGACACAGCCATTGGTGGCAGGAGCTCAGAGTTTGTTCTGTGGCTGTGTTTGACCCAGAACTATTGTGCTTAGCCTGGATGTTGCCAGCTGTGACCTCCTAGTTTTGTTTTGTCACAAAGTCCATGTATTTGTATGCAATTAAAACCCTGATGAATAAAAGGAATAGTGACAGTGAGAGCCTAATTATAGGCTTTTTTTTTTCCCCTCTTCAGGATGAAATCAGGCACCTGGAATTACTTTTTATGCTTGAAAGTTTTAAAGAATATGGTGTATTTAAGGTGTGATCCATTAATTGTAACTGAGCTTCTGTTCTGGATAATAAAAAAACCCCAGAATCAGCATCAGAATTTCGGTGCTTAATTTTTCAGCGCTTGCATTTTAAATGTGATGCCCTTTCCTTTTCCTCTGTTTCAGCAGCCAAATGCAGGTACTGATTTTGTAAGGTTTAAAGCAATGTAATTCTCTTGCAGCACGCAGCAGAACTGGAACAAAAGCAGAATGAAAGCGAGAACAGAAAGCTGCTGGGCGAGATTGTAAAATACAGCAATGTCATACAGGTAAACCCACCGAAATCCCTCTGCCTTCCCCTCGCTGGTGGAAAGGGAAACAGTTGTTTTATTTCAAGGTTACAGTGAAAATGAAAGTAACCGCTGCAACCTGGATTGCCAAGGGTCAGGTAAACACAGCTCGGTGAAGTTTACAATATTGTGCTTTTCTGCCTTGTTTTAAAGCCTACCAGGAGTGCTGCACATTTGGGGTTTGAATGAGATGTCACAATAAAAATTCCGTGTGTGATATTTGGCGCTGCAGTTCGGAATCTGAACGTAAATACGAGCCTTTTGTTTGCAAGGTTTATTTCCAAATCATCTTGTAGAGGTGCTGCACAGCTCCTTTTGTGTCACTGAAGTGATTTGTATTTCCTGACACGTAAATGAGACAGAAGCTGTGTTCTTAAGTGCAGTACAACTTCCCTGTAATGGATGAAATTCCTGAAGGTAACACCATAATGGACCTGTTTGGTGTGTGCTGTAAGATTGATCACTGACACATTTTTCTCAACCTGAGATATATCATCAGTTTAGTTTTCCTGAACTGTGCTACACTCTGATAACTCTCTTCCAGCTTTATTTTGTCTTTACATATGTGATGAAAAATCTCTGCAGTGGGAAAACCTGCAACTCCTCCTCTGACTGGAGGGAGCGAAAGCATCAGCTGCCCTAATTATTTTAATTATTTGTTTTAATTACTCTGTGTTCGCAGCTGCTGCACATAAAAAGTAACAAGTACCTCACAGTCAATAAGAGGCTGCCAGCCCTGCTGGAGAAGAATGCCATGAGGGTGTCTCTGGATGCTGCAGGGAACGAGGGATCCTGGTTTTACATCCAGCCCTTCTGGAAGCTGAGGAGTGAAGGTGACAATGTAAGTGGAGGTGCTGAATGTGTGAGAGGGAGAAGGCAGAAAGTTCCCAGAAGACCCTTGATTTCTTTGCTGCTGGCCTGTTTTGTAAATTTAATTTTTTAAAGGCTATTTTTTTTTTTTAATGTTCTGGGTAACGTTTTTATTGGAGAGGTCAGTAGAGAATGTCTCTAGGAAATACATCAGTCTGTATTCCACCCTCAACATGAAAGAGGCATCTGTGACTGGAACTGGGTTGGGGAGTGTGGGAAGTCTTTTCTGGGTAGGTCTCAGTAGGAGTTTTACATCTTGGTAAGAGGAGGGGGTACCTAGCAGAGCTCTTTGCTGCAGATCTGAGAAAGAACAGCTCTTCATTCATTCACTAAACCATGGCTTGGTTTAGTGCCCACCGGGGAGAATTCCGATCTGGGAAGGCCACGTGATGAACCTGTGTGGATCTGGCTGGGAATGTTTGCCCCCTCTTGCCTGTGCAGTGATCAGTGAAAGCCCTCTCAGGATCACAGATGGGAATGCCTCTTTTCTCCTGGATTTTCTCTTGTTAACCTTGTGGTTACCCAGCTCTTGGGATGCCATCCAGGATGACTGTGGTTGCTTGCAGCTCCTTCAGGCAGTCTGTTATGGAGAGGAGAAGGGCTGCATTCCCAGCTCCTGGTCCAATGTCCCTAAAGTCAAAGTCTTTTCCCACTTCACGTTATGATCAGAAGGGTATGTGAAAATCCCTCTTTTCCCCAAACCTGTTGAAGAGAACTAGAGCAAATGTAGCCCCCTGGGGGGAAACTCCACATGGCTTTTCAGGTGGGGAAAACAAATGTTGTGGATCAAACATTAACCTGGTATTCTTTTCCCTCTTAGAGAAGAAAAAAAAGGTGACCATTGCTTTAAGGTTTTGCCTTAATTTCTTAGAGTAACACTGGTTCAGCATCTTCTTAATTTCTCATGCCTGAAAAATAAGTACTTGTGTTGCTCTCCAGAGGGAGCACCTGGGATTCCCAGACCGTGATCTGCAAAGCCAGTGTGAGCCCTTACATCTGGAAGCAGGAGGATGATCCCATGCCTTATAAGTCACCCTCAGCACTACAGAGTTGTTTTTGATTCGATTTTACGCTGTTGTGCACCCTGAAGAGTTTGGAAGCAGATTTGCTGATCTGAAAAGGTTGCAGGTGATCAGTGATCGCTGTCACATCCCATTCCAGACACCTCTCTCCTGGTTTGTTCCCTGTGGGAAACTCAAGCTCACTCCTAACTCAGTGTCCTCCTTTGGAACCTGCCTGGTGCTCACTTTCTGTCACCAGGTGTTGCCATTGTAATTTATAGAGGAAATTCTCGAGACCCAAGTTGTTGTTCCTCATTTCCACCAGGCCCAAGCAGATCTGATCATTTTCTTTGCAAACTTCCAGTGATAAACATGAGTCCTTTGGTAGCTGTCCCATAACTGCTCTGGCACATTTCCAGCCCTTCAGCAGACCCAGAAACCAGGCAGCTGCTGGATGAGGGACAGGGTTAGCAAGTGATGGGGGAAATCAGCATTTGCTTCTCACAGATGGAGAGAAGCTCCAGACATTTAACCACTGTTATTTAACCCAGTTATTCCCAGGCATGGAATAACTTAGACCTCTCAGTGCATGGTTTCTGTTTGGAAACTTTGTGGGGTTTTAAATTTGTTCTCAGTTTCCTACATTATGGAAATTCCCTAAGAAAATGTTTTAGGAAATCTTTGAAACAATAGAAGTGAGTACTGAATTACTGCTTGGAGGGCTGCTGCTGTGCCAGGTTACCTGGGCAAGGTAGATCCAGATATCCTAAAAGAAGTTTGGAGGGAAGCTGTGGTACAAGAAGTCATGTGTGTGACTCTTCTGGGAAATCATCACAGTTGTTTAGCTCGGTGAAATATTTTAGAGCTTAGTTTTCTGAAGGAGGGTTAGCTTAGCTTCATTAGCAACTGATTAGTTATGCAAATCAGTGAAAGTAATGAAAGAATATGGCTGAAAATTTACAGTAATTGGCATAACTGCAATATTTGCTGCAGACTTTATTAAGTCTTCATTATTTATGAAGCTCTGCTTCAGTGAAAGATGTGGCTGATGAAGGATAGAGCCGGTTCCAGACTGATTGAATAGCAAAATAATTGCTGAAATTTGAAGCGTGTCAGCTGTGCCACTGGCAGGTGTGGTTACCACATAAAAACCAGGGACATGGAGTAGCAGGGCTTTCTAACCCCACTGCACTCCAGACTGAAGGTTTAACTTGAATTCAAAACCTGAATTCTTACTGGCTTCACTGTGAATTTAATAATTTGTTGGAAATCTCTTATCTAGACCAGCAAAGATAAGAGTTTTTTTTCAAAGGGGTCGTGAATAAAATCCTCCAAAGCTGTGGGTCTGAGCCAACTTTTCGTGGCTGTGTGTAAGGAAGAAGTCCCAGAGAGCTGTCAAACTATCACCCACTGCTGGCCCACAGCACACTGTGTCCAGCTGGGCTGAAGGGTGGCTGAGAAAAATGAGCAAGAGCCGGTGTCAAGTTTTAATTTTGTAGAGCAAAACCTTGGCAATGTATTGCTCTGTCTTCTATAATCTCCATGTGGAGATTCTACAGGCAGAAATAGGGGCACCTGGGCTTCTGGGTGCTCTGCCTCTGGTGTTTTTGGGCATGCTGGGGGATTATTTGGAGCCAGGAATAACTGGGGAGGGGATGGGAGGAAGGCAGGAGGGCAGATTTGGATGAGAGAACAGCATTCCTGGCGTTTTCTGCATCACTGGTGGAGGGTGTCTGGGAAACAAGTGCTGTGAAATTGCCTTTTTAGCCCTTCCTTCCTAACCTCTTGTGGGGGTTTGAAGCCTAAAGGAGTCTGAGACAGCAACCATGACCCCCCATAACAGCACCCCCTCAGGTGTGTGCCTACAGCAGAGTAGAAAGAGATACTTCATGACGCTCTTACTAATGAAAGTTATGACAGCCCTGATGTACATGCAGTGATTTTGAAGTCCTGATTCCCCTTTGCAGGGTGCAAGCCTGGTGGCATTTTGCTTAATGAATTGCCTGGTCATAACTTCTTAAAACAGGCTGTAAGTAATGTGTGTGTGGAGCATGGCATGCAGGAATGCACTGCACATGTAAATCATGTCTTGAAGGCATCTTGTCGTTATTTTGGTTCTGCTGTTGAATTTGTTCCCATTATTTGGATAAAATGGGATTTCTGTGTGTGGTCAGAGCATGATGACACTGTCCTGTGTTGCTGTTTATTTTAGCTGTGTTGATAAAGAACAGGCAGCCTTCCTTTTTTTTTTTTTTTTACCTCTGCAATAAATGGGCCAAAGTCACCTGTGCTGGAGTGACAGGGGGCTGAGTTGGGCTGTGCTTTTCCATAGGAAATGTGCTGATCAGTGCAGAAAGCCTTTTTGTTTCTTTGCCTTCCAAAAGAAAGCATGGCTTGTGCAGCATTTCTTGTGGTAGAAAAAAAAAAAGAAATCACATGTAGCCACTTGTCTTCATGTCTGTGTGTGCTTAAAATTGCTGTGAACAACTTAAACAAATCAGGACCCACCGCCGACCAGTCTGTGTGGATTGATCTTTTCTTTGTTATTTATTTCTTCCCCCCCTTCCAGGCATGAATTGAATCCTCCATATGCATGTCTCAAGCAGTTTTTGGGTCAAAGGGTTTCTCCCTGTCTGTGTAGATAAAGAATTGCAAGGGCATGGGAATTCGCTTGCAGGGAGCCAGCCAGGAATTCCTCTTGTGGAAAGGAGGTCTCTCAGCTGATGCACCTGCTGCCTGTGCTGAGCTCCAAACATTATTTATTTAGAAAGTAACAGCAGAGGGGATGGAGTGTGTTCTTCCTCTCTCCAACTCTGCAGTGATTTATGTTCCTCTCTGGCTTGCAGTCATTGCAGTCTAAATCCCAGAGCTCCTGAGCCTGTCCCGACTTTTGCCAGAAGATGGGCCACAGAGCTGGGGATCCTTGATTATTTTCCAAGCTTTCTCTGCCTTTTGGCTGGGGCAAAGAGTAGTTAATGTAATTTTTACATGAACTGAAGTTCATCTAAATTGGAATTCATAGATTCACATCCATTTCACGGTCTTGAGTTTCTGCTGGAACACAGGTGACGTGTTTATTGGGAACGTGAGGAGGATTCATTAGTGGGAAATCTTGAACCCTGTGATTGCAGAGCACGTGTGGACAGAGCTGCTGTGTGAATTGCCTGCAGATAAATTCACCCAGTGCCGTTCCTAGAGCATGCACTTGAGTCACTGTCTAAAAATGTAACGTCGCTCTGTTTTATTGGATAACCACGAAGGTCTAAAAATGCTCTTTATTTCTGACTTGCAGGTTGTTGTGGGAGATAAAGTTGTTCTCATGCCAGTCAATGCAGGGCAGCCTCTGCATGCCAGCAATATTGAGCTCCTGGATAACCCTGGCTGCAAAGAGGTGAGCTCAGGGTAGGGAGGAGGGGTAACTGCTGGTCTGAGATAGAAAGGTTGAGAGAATTGGGATTGTTCAGCCTGGAGAAGAGAAGCTTTAGATGTCCCTTTCAACCCAAACCCTTCTATCATTCCATTCTACTCTTTACTGGTAACCAGAGCCCCCCATGGCCCCACCGTGGGCTCTAAACCAGAATTAAACATTGGTTCCAGTCTGGCCTCAAAAAAAAAAAAAACAAAAACCAAGAGGAAATATTCTTGGTGTACTTGTGCCTGGCACTGAAAGCTTTGTGAGGTTTGCTTGAGCATCTCAGGCTCTCCCTGAGGTGAATCCTTGTCCAACATCTCTTCACCAGGCAGAGCAGCATTTTGCCTGCTCAACCTTTTCCAGTATCAACCTCATTAACACTTGAGGTCTTCAGGCCCCACGTTAGGAACTGTACAAATACCTAGCTAAGCCACACCTAGTGGTGTGGTCTTTTAGAAAGACAGAATTTCTCAAAAAGAAAAAGACCCCCCTAAGAATATAATTGTTTGTTGTTGTTGTTTTCTTATTTGTTTTTCTTTAAAGGTAAACGCTGTCAACTGCAACACAAGCTGGAAAATAACTTTGTTCATGAAATTCAGCAGTTACCGAGATGATGTCCTGAAAGGAGTAAGTATGATTGTTTTTAAGTTGGTTTTTTTTTTTTTAATCTGAAAAATTATACTGTATAAGACTCTAGAGAAATATTACCTGGTGAATAAAAGAAGAAAGGAGGACCTGATGGAGCTGTTGAGGATCCCTCACTGCTGCCCTTCAATGGGCAGAATATTTTTCCTTTGTGTTTCTGTCTTACTGCTTGACATTTGGATTGTTCTGGCTTCCAGCAGTTTCTGAGGAGGAGTTTGAAAGGGGAAATGGTGTATTTGTGTAGACCCATTTGGGGATAGTGTTTCAAGCCTTAGGAAGAGGCAGAAGGAAACAAAGATCATGCCAGCAGAAGAAAAAGAGAGAGGGGAGCTGGTGTTGGTTGCAGAGTAGAAGAACTGAGATATGTTAAAAAAATCTCTTCACTCTCCCTAAATAATAATAAGAGGCATTAGAAATAATTAAAAAATAATAATAAAAAAAACCACACAACAATCCAGTAAGGTTAACTGGAATTAAAAACCACCTTTAGGTTAATTGTTGCCCACTCTTCATTGCTAGTACAGATGTAGACAATGAGTCCAGCAGCTTTGCCTGCCACTTCATGGTGTTTTGTTTTCATGTGATTTCAGGGGGATGTTGTCAGGCTGTTTCATGCAGAGCAAGAGAAGTTTCTGACCTGTGATGAGTATGAGAAGAAGCAGCATATCTTCCTCCGTACCACATTACGTCAGTCAGCCACTTCTGCAACGAGTTCTAAAGCACTGTGGGAAATAGAGGTATTTTTTTTTTCCCCTTCTTTTTATAAATATTTCAGGGCCTGAAGGCCAGGGTTCAGTGAAAAGACTTTGCCACGACATGAGTCATTTCATAGGCTCTTGATATCATCATACACCTCCCTGTGACTATTATTATTTCATGAAGCAGTTTGTGTGGGATGAACCCTGAAGAGATGCTTTATTGCTGTGCTTGGGTGGGGAGAGGCAGGAGGCTTCCTTACTCAATTTACCTGCACTAAAACGAGGAAGAGACGAATTCCAAATTCAGGCTTGACGTAAATGGTGTGATTTTTATCGAAGCCAATCAAATGACGCTCGTCAGGCTCTGAGTGTTTGCGTTTAACCTCGTGTGCAACGTAGAAAATGGAAATTTCCGGCCAGCAGGAAGTCTCAGAATTGTCACTGAGTCCATTCTTCTGCAACAGGACACCTCTTGGAGTTAGCCTGAGCGAAGGGGATGTTGTGAATGGGGGTGGTTTTGAGAAAATGACCAACAAATATTTATTTGTTCAACTGGGAAAGACTGGAAAGTGCCTCAAATCCTTGTCATTACAGTAATGTAGCTTCTGTAGCCAGAAGTTCTTGTGTGATGGACAAACTTTCTGCTTGTAAAACCAGAGTCCTTAGGCAAATGGTTGATTTTTGCCTGGGCTGTCTGGAACAGAGTGAATTGCACTTGCAGTTATTGGAGATGACTCCTTAAAAGAGTCAGGCACTGCTGGGTTTGAAGAAGGCAAATAACCTGTGATATCTCAAATGATATGGGGACACTTTATCTCCTGAATGAAAATTTTTCAGAAGCCCCTGCTATTGTCAAAAGTGAAGCTGATATAATTGGGAGAGTAATTTAAGATGGTTTGAATTTTGCTCTTTTAAGAAGAGCAGCTACACTCTGCTTTCTCAAGCTCCAGATTCACACCATCTCATTTTAAAGGAAGATCTGGCACAAGATGCTTGCAGGGAGTGGATTAATAAAAGCATGGAATGTAACAGGAGGAATATTTCCTGGCACCTGGCAAAAAAAATTCGTGTAATTAGTTGTTACCTGTGGTGAGCTTCATCTAAGCACAGAGTTCCTCTCTGTGGCGGGCTGTTTGTAATGGTGCAGCTGACATAATTTCATTTGGAATGAGCTGTAAGAAAAAGCCAGGGATCTAAGCATGATCTGGAGGAGCATGATTAAAATCTGTACTTCTTGTTTTAGGTTGTCCATCACGACCCTTGCCAGGGAGGGGCAGGACAGTGGAACAGCCTGTTTAGGTTTAAGCATTTGGCAACTGGGAACTACTTGGCTGCAGAGGTAAGGGTGTCAATTAAACAAATGTGTTTGCAACTTGGCTGGTTTATTATCTGGTTAGGGTAAAATAATGTTGTGACTCCCCAGCAGAGCAGCTTCAAGTCTTTTAAGACCTGTGATTATCCTTAAAAATCAAATACAGCCTTTGACAAGCTGGAATAGAGCAGATAATACCAAGTTTATGAAATGGTACAGCCTTGGATTTTTTTCATGGTTGCAGGAAGCTGTGAACTTTTAAAGTCACATCTAATCCATATTAGCACCGGTCTGTGTCCAAGTTGTATCTGTGGAATGAAAAGCAGGTTGTTTTTTTTCCCCCCACTGATTTAGTTAGATCTGTGCAGGATTGCTTCTTTTCACTTGTGAAGTATGAGTGTGAGAATTTACTACAAGAGCCAGTTATAAATCACTGTATGTTAGGGAATCCCCGAAAAAAGACTAACTGGGTTGAGTTAGTGCAACTTCTGTGTGCACACAACTCCTCAGTATTCCCAGGGTGCTGCTTTCATTTTCCAGCTCCTCTCACAGCCTGCACTGATTTTTGAGAGTAAGAGCAAAGAGGAGCTATCAGACCTTTATTTATGTCAAAATCAGTGTCAAATCATGAACAGTGGACTGCTAATAGCAGATAATTTTCAATAGGCAACCAGCACTCCCACCTAAGAGTGGGAGTGTTTTCCTTTCTGCTTACAGTGAGAGATGCTCCTAGTAGGAAGATTTTACTCAGACTAGCTGAGCTGATAGAGAGTCAGGAAAGGCATCAAACACTCTGATGGGCTTCGTTCTCCCACCACACCAGAATGATCTGGCTCGGGGATTTTCAGGAGAAAAAGTCTTCAGGTGAAGAGGTGTCGAACCCGACCTTTCTGGGAAGAAAATCCCAATGGGGAGGACCTGTAATGTGGAGAATACAAATGGTAGAGTGAGAGCTGGAGGAGCTTTTGGGCTGAACAGAGGGGATTTGCTGTGACTGGAGAGCAGCATTAGTGACTGTGCCCATGAAGTGTGAAATACCTGCTGGTGGAGATATTAAAAGGCACCGCCGCAATAAAAAGCTGTGAACTGTGTTTTGCACAGTTCATATGTCAGGCACAACACACCAGCCAGCCAGACAACGTCAGAGATTTATGAGCAGGCAGGCAGACACCTCATGTGCGTGATCCAACTTTAAATCAATTGGGCAAAGCTTCCTGAACACTTATCTGTGCTCCTGCAGCGCAGGGAGATTACTGATGGTATGGATTATCAGCAGCGTCACACGTTGCCATGACCTGATTTTGTTTAAGCTTCCACGATGAAGATATCCAGAGTGGAAGAATAAGTACAAACACAGGGGACAAAATTCCCCAAATCTTTTAAGCAGCCTGTTGTTGGCTAATGGTTCTGTCACAGTTTTGAGCTGTTGTCCATCAGGGTTGATCACTGTTTATAACAGTCTTTTTCTTGTTCTGTCCCCCCCTTAAATCAACTCGATGTGCACCGTGGAGGCTTCTCCAGTGGAACCTACACGGGTCAAGCCTCAGACAGTGAGCAGGAGTGTCCTTCACCTGGGTGTCTCTGCTCTTCCACAGCTGGGCTCATGCCCTGTGGGAGCAGAGCTGTGCCAGGTGTAAAGTGGTCCTTGTGGTCGGTGACTTGGTGTGTCGCTGCTGAGCAGCGCTGTGGAGGGATGCCACTGCAACTTGTCAGGGCCAGGGAATGGATGATCTGGGGGGCTAAGAAAAATTGAAGATATTTGCCTCGGAGGATGTAGGGATTTAAAACTGATAAAGTTGTTTCTATAGTGCAGTAAGATAGGAAATTAAAAAAAAAAAAAGAAAGCGAGGCAGCAGAGTTCTTCAGTAAACAAAACATATGGGTGAGTACTTGTAAACCTAATTCTTACAAACTTGAGAGAATGAAGCCAGAATGGGTAAGTCCTAAATTCCATGGTCCTTGGTATTACAATCTTCCACCCAACTTTTGTTACCTTTGACCTCTGATACCTCTGACTTCCAACCCAGTCTCAAGCAGTAGCATTTCCTTTAATCCTCTTGGCATTATTTAGCCTAATTTTAATTACTGTGCTCTGAAGTTCTTAAAGACCTACTAATACCTTAAAGCAACCTTGATCCTTCTACCAGACTCTGGGCTGAAGGTGAGCCACCCTGAAAGCCCCACTGCTAAAGGGGTGGGAGACATTTGGGAACTGTACATACCTGCATTGGAATTGGAAACATTAAGCCACAGGCTCAGACAGACGTTCCCAAAAGATTTAAATCATGAAAAAGTGGAACCAAATTTTTATGATTTAAATCATAAAAAAGTGGAACCAACCACAAAAAAGCTGAAAAATTGGAAAAAGAAATTTTGTCATCTTTTGTGGGAGTTCCTCTGTCAGGGTCAGAAGGGCTTGATTTCACCCCAAAGAGCTGAGCCAGATCTTCAGCAGGAGATTTAGACACTAAGCCACCAGCGAAGATCCAGGCTGCTGACTTTTCTTCTCATCTTCACAGAGTCAGCAATCTCTCAGAAGAATAAGTTCTGAGAAGATTCTTTTTTTTTTTAGCCCTGGTTACAGCAGAATGACCCAAGTTATTGCCAGTCTTGGTATTTACGAAGAGAGGCTGTAAGGGTATGTGAAAATGAAATGTTTCACAGTAACAAAGGTTGTCCCAAAAGTCTTTTTGGTGCCTGTTCCACATGCAGAATGCACCCAAATCTCTCTGTGTGTGGGAGTGAGGTGCAGTTTACTCCAACAGCCTTTGGGATGTTGCAGGTTGGGCCCCACACGGCTGTGCCTTTCTGATGAACACACGTAACCTTTTCGATATTCACGATAAAAATCACTCTGAAACTGAGTATCAGCTTATCCATCGTGCTGAAACCAAAACATGCACCTTTAATACTGTCTGTCCTCCATGTGCACAGCATCTCCAGTTCTGTGATTTCCAAGCTAGATGATTTGTCCTGAAACTGTTAACATTTGCTGTCTGAGGCTGTTAGAGATATGAGTACCCATGCACACACAAGAAATGCAGGATAAATCTGCCATTTCAAGTTCAGCTCCCCAGGTGAGGTGAATGTGGCTAAAATAATTACAAAATATGTGTGCATGGATCAAATATTGCAGTAGACAATGGATAGCCACAGTGGGTTGCTTGTGAAACCTTGTGAACGTGGAAATAATGGCAGTGCAGGATTTGTGAGGAAAAAGCTGTGATAATTGTGTTTTACTCAGTTGAATAGATCAGAGTTACCAGATACCCTGGCCAAGATATGGCAGTAAAGCTGGTGAGGTAATTGTCTTTAGCACTAAATTAGCTGTACTCTACTAAATGAATTAAGGTAATGCAGGCAAGACAGCCCTCAGTGTTTGCATTCCGTGTGCTTCTGTAGAACTGTGGCCATAAACAAAGGTTCAAGTTATTCCGTGGAAAGTTCTGGCTTTCTTAGGGAGTTTGCTTTCCCCTTTCTGTGAGGGTGAAAAGGTAGAGTTTAAGCTGTGAAATGGATCAGTTCTGATCAGAGTTTTGTTCAAAACTCCTCTTGAAGTCCCACATGAAGCATCCTTCCAGCTTTGGGATTTTTTTTAGCACTAAATGCTCAGTGGGGTTGCTTTTGAAGGTAGGAATGGCTGAAGCCAGTTGGCCTGGGCAGCACAGGGTTACAAACACGAGGTGAAATGACAATTATATGAAGATTGGGAATTGAGCAGGAAGTCCAGGTCAACAGCTGTCCCTGAGGTGGTGTTGGCAGGGACCTCCAGGGTGTGGGGAAAAGGGAATAAGTCTGTGCTGGAATAGGGTCAGTGAGCTGAGGCACCAGGGGCACGAGTTGTTTGGGTGGGATAACAAGAACTGCTGAAGTTGTGGGACTGTCAGCTGGTTTTCACCTTGTTCTGGTCTAAACCCCTTGCTGAGAACTCTTGGATCAAAGGCCAGTAAAAGTTACTCATATTTCTCTTGTCTTTCTTGAATAATTTCTTCCCATATTATCTCACTCTACTTTTTGTCAAAATTGTCCCAAGCCACCCTTTTCTTCTCAGAGAAGCTTATACACGTTTTTCACCTTAGACTGAGAATTGCTGTTAAACTTTGCTTTTAAATGTTTTTATGTTAAGTCTCAGGATTAATTCCATGGCAGGAGAGTTGGAACTAAAGATCTTTAAGGTCCCTTCCAACGCAGACTATCCTGTGATTAAAAACATTAGCCAGCCATATATTGTTATAATAATTTCTTTATCCAGGTGGACAAAGCCATACTTTTTCCTACTAAATGTAATCCTGTTGTAAAAATCCCTTGATTTGGATCATGGTGAAGATAGCTAAGAGCATGTTTAAGTTCATATTGGTAATTAATAATAATCCTCTCCTGCCTTCTGAATAGGACACAGCAAAGAATGTCACAAGAATAGAAAACACAGCATTTAATAAGATTTTCAAAAGATTACATGTCTGGATGGGTAAGAGTATCCTCGGCATTAGCTAAGATAAAAGAAATGTAAAATGGAAATCAGTTCTTGAACTCGAGGCTATAAATCAGGATTAACCTCTTGGAGCCCTGGAGAAACTTCCTCTGTGGTTTTATGGCCTTTTCCTCCACCCCCTTAAACTGCTGTGGAAAATGGGAGTCCTGCATGGGATGTTTTATTAAGGCACTCGAGACTGAATATCTGAAGTCTGTGTTTTAGGCATTTTGTTGTCCAGTTTTTGAAAACTGGGTATTGACAGAGATGATTTGTATTTAGGAAGCAAAAAAAAGAGGGAACCACTGTTATTTTTTGGGGTGGCATGGAAGCAAACCTTGGCAGAAGGATTTCTCCACCCCACTGGTCGTGCAGCTCAGGCAGAGGAGGAGAACACAGTGGCAGATGCTCTGTGGTTCCTATTGCCTTTAGAACCCTGTGGCAAATAATTGCATCAAAATGGCCTTGTTTAAGAGATGTGCAGGTACCTTTTTGCTCAGGGAGAAGAGTTTGCAAACCGGAGAAGGTACCAGGAGGTGGCAGCATCCACCAAGGCCTTCACACATCTAATCTGTTGGTACTGCGGGACCTCCTTACCTGGAGGCCGCTTCAAAATCCCCCCCCTCAAAAGCCAATTTTTCCCAGTCTCTTCATTAAATGTTAATTTAGCACTGACATTAACTTCTGTCTGTTGGGCTCAGTGACTGGAGAGGGTTTGCCAAGGTGAGGGGGTGAACCCAGCACTGTGAGCCTCATTTCTATTTTTCACCATCTCACAGGAGTGGGGTTTGGTTTAAAGCTCTGCAAGGAGCGAGGGATAATTTACAGCTATGCATGAAGAGATGGAAGAGATCCAGAGACTAGAGGAGGAGGATGGATTACTGATTTACAGAGCCAGTCTGACCTGTTCCACAAACTTGGATGTGGCTTTTTAAAGTGGCAGAGTTAGAAGCTGTCCCGAGCTAGATTTTTTTTTTCCAAGGTTTTTAAGAATCTTGGGAATGCAGCAAAATTTCTTGACCTGACTTGCCTTGACTTTGGTGAAAGTTGAGAACAACGTTTGCATCTGTCGGTGTGCAAACACCTCTATAAATCTGGATCTTGGAGAAAGGAGCTTTTTTTTTTCCTTCCCTCAGCCAACCGGACCCGAGGCTGTTCAGCAATGCTTTTTCAGTCCTGCCTAACTTGGCTGCGTTTAGGCTGTGTTTGTTTACGTACAGGCTTTAGGAGGAAGGAAGTGCAAAGCCATTAACACAGCATTTATTGTCATCTAGTCACCGCACAGGACTACTTCTGTTAATACAAATGCAACATCTTCTGGTGCTGCATTTTGATGTGTCCCAAACCAGCAAATGCATTTTTTTTTTGGGTCGTTTATTACTTCAAGACCTCTTGAGAAGCTTTTGTTCCATTATATTTGGGCCTCTTTATTTGTGATGCTCGATGGAGGTTTACAAATCTCCCCTCATTTGCTTTTTATTGCTGGTGGGGTTTTTTATGCATGTGTTTTTTGCTTGTTTGTTTGGGTTTTTTTTTACCAGTAGTAATACCAGCCATGTCTAATTCAATCATCCTTAGTTATTTTTGTGAGGAGCACTGAAAGACATTTGGGATATTAACATTTAGGACATAACTTTTAGAGAGATGAGGATGCTTTCTCATCTAGCACAGGTTGGTGTGGAGCTGCTGGAGCTCAGACTGAAGTTGTGGCTGGCCCAGCATTCAGGTTGGACTAAAGGATTTTTAAACTCAGATGATGATTATCAGGAATGCTTTGCCAGTTGCTGTGGCAGGTTTGAATGGAGTTTATCAAGGTCAAGTCATAGCCAGTCTTTCTCTGGCAAGTTAATAAGGTGGCAAAAGTCCTTTGAATGCCACTGAAGTCTTTGAAATTGTGCAAAAGTCCTTTGCATTTATCGAAAGCTAATCAGTATGACATTAACAAAGAACAAAGCAAGCCTAATGAAGATGAAAGATTTGAAAAGTGGATTAGTTTTCTTTTGTGCTGGCTTTTTTTCCCCTGAAACACTTGGCCTTGTTGACTGGGTAACAGGCTGGTTATCAAATGAAATGGGAACTGTTTACGTGTATTGAATTAGATCCTTTCATTCTTTGTCAGGGTTTCCTTCATAAATGCAGGTTTTAACCAAGTCATTAAAATGCTCATTTAGCTGAAATTTGGCAATCTAATTCCTTTCCCTGATAAGATGCTTTAAATATCCTTTACCTAGTCAACAAAATTTGATTAAAACCAGCATGGGTGTTTCTTTCCTCAAACTCCTTTCTCTCCCTCTTAATTGAGTGTCCCAAAATACCCTGTTTGGGTACTTCCCATGCATTTCTTCAAGAAAGCAGCATTCAGTATAAATGTGACATTTCAAGGTGTTTGTCCACAGTTGCTGGACTGTAAAGCTTATCTTATTACCTGAAAATGCAAAAGGAGAGATTAAAGCCAGGAATAACCTGTTAACAAGAAGTTGTTTTGCACAATAGTTAGAACCTCAGGAAATTATGCACTGTTGGGCCTTGTGGATTGAAAACTGTAAAGACATAACTTTGACTGACTTGAGTTTGTAAAATTTTACACTGTGTAAAAACTGTGATGTCTTCCGTGGTGCTGTGATGGGAAAGAAAAGTTGATAGGGTAGACCCATTTTCTGGAGTTTGGGAGGTTCTGTGTCGGCTGGGGGATGTGTGGAGGGGAGTCTGAGTTCATAGGTACAAGCAACTGGAAAAGATGAAGCGTCTGTGGTGACATCATAAGTCACTGTCACTGGAGCTGTGAGAGCTGATAACCTCAGTTTTGCTGTTGGAGTGAGTCCAGGGGAGGCACCACGATGATCAGGGGGATGGAGCAGCTCTGCTGGGAGAGTTGGGATTGTCCAGCCTGGAGAAGAGAAGCTTTGGGGTGACCTCATTGTGGCCTTCCAGTTCCTGAAGGGAGCCCACAAGGAAGGTGGAGAGAGACTATTTCCAAGGGTCTGGAGTGACAGGACAAGGGAGAATGGCTTCAAACTGACAGAGAGCAGGTTTAGATTGGATATTGGGAAGAAATTGTTCCCTGTGAGGGTGGGGAGGCCCTGGCACAGGTTGCCCAGAGAAGCTGTGGCTGCCCCATCCCTGGAAATGTCCAAGGCCAGGTTGGATGGGGCTCTGAGCAACCTGGGACAGTGGAAGGTGTCCCTGCCCATGGCAGGGGGGTTGGAACTGGATAGTCTCTGTTGTGCAACCTAAACCATTCCATAATAACATGACATGAGTTTCAGGGTCTTTAATATTGTTTGGTTTTTCGGCCATGAGGAGGCTGAGCTCTCACTTTGTGGCACCTTTTTCTCTCCCATCCGTGGAAAGGTAAAAACTGGCTGTGCCTAAGTTTGTCAAAAAACAAGCAGTGGAGGATTAGGATTTCTGGATTATTCTGTGTTGGAAAAGAAGCTGTTGAAGATATCCCCTTAAAAAAGATCTATACTCTAAAAGAAATAACATATAATCAAGCTGTTTGTTAGAATAATGATTTGTACAATCACACTTGCTTAAGCTCTGCAGTTTGCAATGCATCATGTTCTTACTGAGTATTGACTGCAGGCACCTTCCAGTGGCATTTTGCAGAAATGCTCAGCACTGTATTTCATGTATTTCATCTACACTTCTGCCAAGTGCAACTTCAACACCCCCAACGACACGAAAAAAGCTCGAAGACTGGTGAGCTTTAATGAGGCCTCTTTTAGCACAGTGCTCTTACTTTCTGAACACCTGCAAAAAATTTTTACTTGATCTCATTAGCAGCGAGGGAAAAGAAAAATATTAATGTTGTCGTTTTCAGGGATTCTTTTGTTTTGGAAGCTTATTGAAGAACACGGAAGCCATCTTACATAAATCGGAAAAAGCAATAGATTTTGGAGTGTTAAGACTGTCAGGGTGTTCTTAGGTCGTTGTGTACTTGGATATTGAAAAGGACTCAGAACAGGTGTAATATGACATACACCACCACATGATTTATGCTCCCTCTACCTGGAGAATATAGGATGGGATAACAGCTAAAAGTCTGATTTTTTTTTTTTTTTCCCCCCGAGAAATCCTCAGCACCAAAAACCTCAGCTAAAAAGGAAAATAAAAGTGGCAACTGCCGAGCACAGCTGAAAATGGGGCCATGACTGTCAGCCCTAAAACTGCGTCCTGTCGGGTTTATGGTTGAATGTCAGGATCTCAAAACTTCCTCCACGTTTTCAGTTTTATTATTTCCATAACAGTGGGGCACGAAAAACCATCATAAAAGGATGTACTTGATTTTTTTTTTCACTAGAGCCTTCTGTCTCCCTCACCCTCAGTCCACAGGTGAACTATTTTGGGGCTTTGAGGGCAATCTGTTCAGTGATTTTTAGCGTAGGCAAGAAGTGTGGTGGGAGGGAGATTTTCCTAGTTTCTCTTGTTGTGGCTGTATTTTGTTTAAAAAAAAATCCTCATTATGTTGAAAGCAAGCAGCTGAAAGATATCAGGATTCAGGACCTGATTCATTCTGGGTAGACAACTCGAGCCCTTTAGTGAAACCCTGTAGGTTTTTTCTGTTTCAAAATCAAGCTTTTCTTCAGGCTCGTGATACGGAGGGGAGCTGGCTTTTTTTTGTGGGGGGGAGTGGGTAAAGGGGTGTAAATGGTAATTATTAACAAAAACCTTATAAACTTAGCAAAAGCTCTTCACAAAAGTTGCCTGCATAGTGCTAGATGTATGATAATATGATATTGAGAAGTTTTACTGGGATTCATTAATTGTTGCCCTGTGCAATTCACTTCTGGCTCTGCCAGACTGGCGATGCCAAATTCAAGCCAAGAAAATGACTGCACTTATCTGTAAGATGTATACACACTGTGATTGCTTAAGAACTAAATTGCCTTATATAACTTATAACTTGAGCATTTTCAGTGCTTTTGATGGCATATCCTATGTCAGGGAATATTGGTAAATATTGAGGCAAAATAGTGTTTTTATGTAAGTCAAATCTTGAAAGGTTTCGTGTGCAGCCAGTGAGTGGGTGTGTATGTTTTTATTTATTTGAGAGTGTATCTGCCTACATAATCACTCATCTTATAGTCTACATATTTCCCTTGTCAAAAGTAGTATCATATTAAAGGCTGTTAAATACTTTATAGTGTCTTCCATCCAAGCCTCTGCTGCTTCTAAACACTCCACTGTCCCTTTGCAGCGTGGATACATCTCACAGAACTGAACCAAAGCCTCTCCCCTACTTGTGAAATGCCCAAAAGCTGCCAAGATATGGTAGATGGGTACCACAGAATGAGAGTTCAGCTTCCTCGTGGCTGAAAATTGACTTCTTTTTTTTTCCAGCTCAACCCCCGCTATCCAGAAGTTAATAATGAAGGAAAACCTTTGGTAAGTGGAATTTGTACGTTCATATAACCTGGGAAATGCTGTGCCCTCAACCCACTTTCTTTTTATTTACATTTTATGGCTGCTGGGACATCTTTGTAAGGTTCCAAACTGCCTTTGCTGCAGCATGGATGGCTTTGGAGGAGGCAGCAGCCTATTTCTGTACAACATCAAGAGCTCGTTAGGCTAATTCTGCCTAACAAGGCAAGGCCAGACATGTGGTTTATAACCTGTGAAGGAAGGGGAGTTAAGACCTTGGGGGAATCTTACTGTTACTAAGACAACAAAGATTCCAAAAAAGAGTCGTTCCTCCATCAGATTCCCGAGACTGCCTTGAAAAGACTGAGATCTTCTTCGAAAAATTTCGATTTAATTTCTTTCTGCCTTCCTCCTGGCTCTTGTTCTTTAAGAGGATGCATTTAAAAGGTTTTTTTTCTGCACAGGGGAAGAATTTTTTTTTAGTTTTCGTGAAATGAAACCCAATGTTCTTACATAATCCCGTGCCTCGAGGACTGCAATTTTAATAAAAACTGAGACTTTTTTAGGAGTTGACAACATTAGTTTTCTATCTTCAGTGGCATTTGGTAATAGAGGTAATATAGCAATAAAAGCTAAGCTGTCTAGAGAGATGAGACTTCTCCCTTCCAAAAGTACAGAAGTTCTACCAGTTGTTTCTCTTTTGTGTTGGAATGACACTTGAGGCCCTGGGAGCTTTGTAGCCATTTTAATTCCTGTAAATAGTTACATATTCCCTGGACTGGGTAATAAGGAAGGGCCGAGAGTAACCTGAGCATGAATGTTTAAGGTGACTTCTCTGTCACTTTGTCTTATCCTTCCTGGCTATTGGTTTCAGCTAGAACCACAGGCCAGATAAATCATGTCAGAGAAATACTTCCAATAAAAAAATTACTCAAAGCTGATTGATGATCAAAACTGATGTCTCCGTGGAAATCTTAACTTGCACGCTCAGCACTTCCTTGTGAACGATGTTTAGTGAAAGAACTTCTAACAGTTTTTGGTTACACCTCCATGTAAATCCAAGCCTACAGGCACTTGTAGCATGGTAGGAATCCCTTTGTAATCTTGTTGGAAATGCTGAGTCAGCAGTGGCTATTTTAAGCCTTCATTCTGGCCTTGAGCAACTGAGGGATCTGTACAGAAGCATCAGATCCCTGGGCAGGAATTCCTTTTGGTATCATGACAGTGTTCTGAATTATCCCTCAGAAGTACAAGGATCTTATAATGTTTGGGGTTCTTTAAGGGGTCAGCTGTGTCAGGCTTGCATCCAGTAGCACATCACCTGGAGCACACACAGACTTTCCTTGCTCTGTGGTTGTCATCTGGCGTTTCCTCTGCCTGGTGACCGACTGACTGGTTCTCACTGCCAAGTCATCTTCTTCTTCAGGTTCTGAAGCAATGTTTTGAAATATTGCCTGTGAAGTAAATCTGCTCTAGAGGGGGAGGTGGAAGTGGCCCTACCCCAGCAAAATTTGAAGTCTGGGTAGCAGGGAAATGGGAAGTGAATACTTGAATCCTTAGGACCGAAGTGCTGAACTTGTGGCCTATGCCCTGGGGGCCAAGAAGGCCAAGGGGATCCTGGGGAACATTGGGAAGAGCACTGCCAGCAGGTCAAGGGGGGTGATCCTGCCCCTCTGCTCAGCCCTGTGAGGCACATCTGGAGTGCTGTGTCCAGTCCTGGGCTCCTCAGGACAGGAGGGACATGGAGCTCCTGGAGCAGATTCAACAGAGGCTGCAAAGATGATTCAGGGACTGGAGCATCTCCCTGAGGGGGAAAGGCTGAGGGAGCTGGGGCTGTTCAGCCTCCAGAGCAGACACTGAGAGGGGACCCCATCCATGTGTGTCAGGGGCTGCAGGGAGGGGGCAGAGGATGGCCCAGGCTCTGCTCGGGGGGGCCCAGCAATGGCACAAGAGGAACGGGCAGGAACTGATGCCCAGCAAGTTCCAGCTGGACATGAGGAAGAACTTCTTAGCTGTGCAGTGACCCAGCCCTGAACAGATTGCCCAGAGAGGCTGTGGAGTCTCCTTCCCTGGGGATACTCCAGAACCATCTGGATGCAATCCTGTGCCATGTGCTGTGGGATGACCCTGCTGGAGCAGGGAGGTGGGACCAAATACCCCACTGTTGGTCCCTTCCAGCAGTGACTGACTCTGTGTTCTTCTTTTCTCTGCCAGTCTGGTACCACCTCCGTATCTGTTGTCTGGGTTTTGAAGGCAGCACAGCCATCTGTGCCAGCTCTGAACTCCTAAAGGTGTGACAGGGCTTCTTGTGCATGTTCCTGCCTGGTTTACAAGTCCTGATCACAGTTGCTCAGGCAACTGAATTTTCGGAAGCAGCAACAGAGAAGGAATTTCCGTGGTACAGTCGTGGGCACGGACACCTAGGTTCTGTCCAAGGGCATCTTTTCTGCCTTGCCTTATGTGACCCAAAAGTCTGAAAGGGTTTTGGCTCCAGAGATCATAAATATTACTGGAAGCCATTAGGACTTTTGTTCCCGAGCGTTAAAGGTGTGTTGGGACTGCGGTTCATTGCTCATTTATGAGCTGCTGCTTGACAATCCAGCCAAATTGTCTTGTGAAGCACTGCTTTTATGTCTGGTAAAATTTGGCCTTACAATGAGTTGATTAATATTCTCACTTTTTTTTTTTTTTTTTTTTTTTTTTTTTTTTTTTTTTGGGAAGACCTTCCTGTGATTCACGGGTCTTACAAAAATAACAAACTTCTTCACCTCCTGAAGTCCAGGAGATTGTAGTACAGCGTGCATCAAAATAGGGTGTTCTGTGTTACAGCCCCCTTTAAATCCAAAATTGGTGTGTTTTGTGCTGCAAAGTAGGCTGTTATTTTTAAGGACAGAAATGTACAGCATCCAGGAGAATGCTCCAAACATGGGAGAAATGTCAAGAACAGCTGGAAACCTGTTTTTTGTTAGTGCCTTTGCATTAAGGGCTGTCTTTGGATAGGTACCTTAACTCCATTTGTCCTCATTTTCAGGAGAGTGCTAATTCTAACCACTTCCAAACTGCCTTTTATTGGTGAGATTTTTTTCTTAGAATTGATACTGGTATGTGTCCTTTTCTTGTAAAGAAGTTAGGCAGCTCTACCATGGACTTCCAGGTGCAGTTTAATGTGTCTCCTTTGACTTCTGTTTATCTGTCTTTATGAATGCCAAACATTCTGCAATTCTTTTTTTTTCTTGCTGCCAACCTAAGAGATTTTTTTTCTGATGAGCAATGCAAATATTTTTTTTTTTTAAATTTTATTTTACCTTCCAGGATCTAAGTTTATTAAATTATAATTTTATAGTATGGGACACAGATGATGCAGTTTAAATAACAATAGAATTGGGGATTCATTGGGGTTTTTTAAAGGACTCACCTGGCAATAAACAACCTAAAAAAAAAAAACATTGAAAAGAAGAGAATAATCATCAGCTTTAAAATGTCAGCATCTCTGCTTATATAAAGCCAGCAGTCAGACCACTGGAGAAGCTGGGGGAGAAGGGGAGACACGGATGCTGGCACATTATTATTATTCTGCTGTTGCACACAGGTCTGAATCAGCTCTGGAAATGCATACATTGTTTCTTACAGAATGTCTCTGGCTCCCAACAACAGGATTGCAACGTGATGTCTCCGCTAAAAACGCGATGACTCACAAATGAGTCAACAGTGAAGGTGTTCCAGGAGGCAACTGCTGTGCTGTGCTGTCTGCCAGGGCCCTGGAACGTGCAGGAGCGGGGCTGGCCATTCATTTACCCCATTATCTTTCCATATAGGATATTTAAAATAACCTAACCTGGGCAGTTCTGCTCATGTTAGTGCTCTGGGAAAAGGCCTGTTTTCTGAGAGCCTCCTAAACTGGGTTAACATCTTGAGATACCACATTGCACTGCCTTGAACAGGCATTTTCAGCACTCTGCCTGCTATTAAATTTAATTTCTGCTGAAATCTGTAGTGCAGCTTAATGTATTCGTTCAGGAGCAGGGCATTATCCTTGTCTGTCTCCATGCCACCAGAGGTGTCTTCACCCCATTGGAATTGCAGATTGGGCTTCTAAAAGAAAAGGTATTCCAGGTCTGTCTAAAAGAAAAGATATTTCAGCTCTGTCATGGGTTTGTATTGCTCTTTGCAGTTGAAACCACGGCCCCTCTGTAAGGAAAACTCCATGTAAATCTAAGTTTTTAGGTATGATGCCCCACTGAGATGAATAATGAAGGTTTGGGGAAGGTCACAATTAGCAGTTCTGTTAAGAGCTGTGAAAAGGGTTTGTCTGCTGGGCTGCAAGTCCCAAGAAAGGCAAATCTCCTCATGTATTTCTCCTTGGTCCTTGGGAGTGATTTAACCAGTGCTCGACAAGAGTGAGGTGATTCCACCTTCTTCACCTTGGATATGGGTCTGATTTGACTTGGGACAGCCCCTCACTGGTTTGTGATTAGTTTGGGACAATCAAAGCCGTACTTGTTTTCCCTCAGTGAATTTACTATTTGTTAATATTTCTGCCCGCCCATTTTTTAACCGTTTTACCCACAGTTCTTGCACCTCCTCTCCACTCTCCCAGCATGTAATTCACCTGGCTTTTTGTCTTTTATAAACTCCTGGGAGTGCTTTCCTTGGCTGTCACTGACCACATCTCCATCATCTCTGAAACTGTTCCATTGGCTTCCTCTTCGTACTGCTTTAAGTTAAATTTTCTTCTCTCTACATTTGATTTCCTTTGCAATTCTTTTCTTGCTTTCTTTCAATTGAATCCAGTTTTTCTGGCTGCATATGCTCATATGCCATTTTTTTTTTACCTGAGCAAATGTCACGTTGTTTTCATCTGGCAAGGAACTCAGTGCTTTCTCCTGAGCTGATCATATTGTCTAATTAATTTAAAATAGCCTAATACTTTCCCTTCTTCTCACATCCTCACACAGACTCATCTGCTGATTCAATGATGGCCGGGTTTAAGTGCAGGTTCTGATGACTGCTTACTAAATTTAATTTATCACGAGAAGCCTTCTGTGTGCAAGTGCCTGAGCATTCTCCCTCTCCCACACACAGACAGGTGTGTGCACATGGACTGAGACTTAAATTGAGACATAAATACAAATCCCTGCATGTTGATATGTGATGAGAAAATTCCTGTCTCCCACGTGCTCCATGTATGCAACTTGTTTTCAGAGCTGCCGAGTTGAAGGACACACTGGTTTGTTTTTTTTTTCCATGATTAATGCTTAATGCCCGTAGTCCAGGCTGAGCTGTGAGGTTCAGATCCTAAAATAACGTAATAAGGCGAGTTCTGAGGTTTGTGGTGGAGTTCAGTCTGGAGCACAGCTCTTGTGCAGGGCTGGTTTTGCTCAGCAAAGCTTGGCCTTGCACTCAGCAGTTTGCAGACGCTGTCTCACCCCCTGTTGAAGTAGAATTTCATTTTAGACTAAAAAGCAGATCTTGCTCCTGTGCCAGGTTTGATTTGACAGCTGTTAAGCCTGGTTGGTGGGGTTTAGGCCTGATGAGCCAATTCCATTGCTCAGCTGGATTTATACGGTTGTTGGGAAGACTAGTGGTTAGTCAGCCCCAAACTGCAGGGTGAACTCCACTGCTGTCAGAGCGTTGTGATTTAACCCCATCTGCCAACTGAAAAAACCCCCAAACCCTAAAAAAACCCCAAAACAAACAAACAAAAAAACCCCCATACAATGATGAAGTGTCCTGCCTTTTTGTATACCAGTCATTTCAGTTTGGAAATTATAGTGGAGTGGGTAGTTTCTGGGAAACCAGAATGTAAGTTATGGGAAATATCAGAAAGTCTGGATGCTGTTCTGAACTATGCTGTGCTGCTCACCCCTTTACAGACCTCTTGAATTTTAAACTGGTTTTCCAGTTTCCTGTTTTGTTTGGAAATGTAGGAAGTAGTTTTCATTTAACATCAGACTTTCACACGTATTAAGCTCTTAGAAGGGTTCTTTTACATTTTGTATGCCTTTTCTCTGTCTCTGTCCTTGATAGAAATAATGGGATGGAAAGCTGGCATTTTTTAGGCCTGATAATGAAACAAATGGGTGTTTTGGAAGGATTCACCAAGTGCCTTGAAATGAGATAACTGGCCCTTTCTTACATAGTTTCACTCATCCTTGATTTTTTGTTGCTTAATCTCAATTGTCAACAGGATAATCAAAGCTTTGCCCTTGGTTATCCCTTACAGTTTGGTTTTAATCAAGGTGCTAATGCAAACTGAGTGCAGCCTGGCCTTTTACACTGCTCTGTACAGCTCTTCCCTAGTGCTGCATTGTAAATCATTATAATAGTATTTCAGGTTTCCAGGGTTTGGTTCCCCCTCCCCCCCCCCCCCATTTTGGCTTTCTTCATTCCTTTTTTCTTCTACCTCCACGATACATATTTTGTGTACAAGAAGGGCCCTGGGCTGCCAGTCTCTTAATTGGTTATTAGTTTTTTGTAATGTGTGTAACTCAACACCCCAGAGGAGCAGCTTTTACTTCCACCAGGAATTCTCTCGGTTGCTGGGTGGGTACAGACACAGACTCTGAACTGCTCCTTCAAGCCATGATGTGTGCCTAGGGAAGGTGGAATTTGGAGTCTGTGAAGACAAAGGCGTGTAGGGAGCTAAAGATGAGGATCACAAAATCCCCACAGACCTGGAGCAGACGGTGGGAGGAGGATGGCACCTCATTCACCCGCCTCGTCTGAGCGACTCTGTCACCTGAAAGCTCCTCAGAGGGAACAAACTTCTCCCCTTGCAGTGGGTAAAATCAGACCTGTGTTGGTGCTCTGTGTCCCTCCCTTCCCAGGACAGGTAGATCTTAGTGGAGCAGATATTCTGGCTCATTTTGTTTGGAAAGTGTGGGGCAGGATGAGAGGAAACGGCCTCAAGCTGTGCCAGGGGAAGTTCAGGTTGGGCATCAGGAGGAATTTCTTCATGGAAAGTGTTGTCAGGCATTGGAAGGGGCTGCCCAGGGAGGTGGTGGAGTCATCATCCCTGGAGATGTTGAGAAAATGACTACATGTGGCACTCAGTGCTATGATTTAGTTGACAAAGTGGTGATCTATCAAAGGTTGGATTTGGTGACCTTGGAGGTTTTTTCACCCTAAGTGATTCTGTGATTCTGTGAAAGTGTGCTGCTTTGATTCTGACCACACGAGAGGAAAACAATGAGCAAACTTAACTAAAACAACAATGAATTTAGGCAACTTGCTTAATTTTTAAATCCCCTCCCCCCTTAAGGAAAAAAAAAAAAAAATCTGATTTTCATTAGTTCTCTTCTTTGAACTTTCCAAACCAGCGCTGTGTAGTTCCATCCTACGGGAGCGAGGGGACTGCAGCTGCTGCAGGTTTTTTGAAGTTGCAGGTGCCAAGTAATAGCACATCCAGTGCTGCAGCCTCTCTGTAGCTCGTGGCCTGCTGTTGTTCTAATGACTGCCCGAGACCTCACGTGCCTGGGGCAAAGGGCACCCCTTTGTGTCGGCCGCAAAGCCAGTCGTGGTAAATTCTTGCTAGAAGGTAAAAAGAGGAGAAAAAAAAAAAATCACAATTCAGATTGTCTGCAAGGTAAATGGAGGATTTATAATGCAAGCAAATAACCCTTGTGCCTAATCAGCAGAGAGAAGGCGACCTTCCTGCTTCAAAGAAGAAGCGCCAGGCAGGGGAGAAGATTATGTATACTTTGGTCTCTGTGCCACATGGAAATGACATCGCATCTCTCTTTGAACTGGATGCCACCACTCTTCAGAGAGCTGATTGCCTGGTTCCAAGGTAAAATAAAAAAAAAAAAAAAGGAATGAAAAAAGGGCAGAAAATAGTGCTGCATTGACAGGGTTTCTCCCTGGCATTATGCTGGTGAGTAAAGCAGGGGGGGAAAAAAAAAATCAAACATGAGCAAGTATTATCCTCCTGCTGAAATTTGAGGGGTGTTCATGGGTAAACAAGGGATGTATAAAACATGATGCTGCTGCTGTGACTGGGTAAAATAATTATAAGGATAAAACAAGTGACACTTAAAGGGAGCCTGTGAAGAGAAAAATAATGGGCTAAATATCGCACAGATACGTGCGAGGACAGAACTGAGCTCTGCGCGCTGCCAGAAAAACACTGTGCTCCTGATAGATTCAACTGGATTGTTTCCAAAAAAATAACCTGTGTGATGAACTGGGCTCCTGCTTCCCTGACAGATCACGATGCCACCGAAGGCATTTGTTATTCAGATGAATTCAGCAAGTGTGGCTTCTGGGTTTTAATTGTCGATATTGGAACTTTTCGGCTGTGCTGCGTAGCTGAGATGGGCCTGAGAAGTCACAGGGTGGTTGGCTGTGACTGAATGGGCTTGCAGACACTCGGGGCTACTTGTCACGAGGGTGGATTTTAAAGCTGGGTACCCACAAATGCTGCTGTGTGTGGCTTTGGAGTGTGTTTGCTTTGCTGAGTTTTGCCAGATAATTTGGTTGCTTGAATCCTCGGAGCCCACCGGCGCGAAAGGGAGAGCGTGAACGAAGACTGCAGTGAATGTATTTGAAAAGTGAAATTCGGGGTGAAAATTGCAATTGGTTTCTCAGCTCTGCTTTTTGATAATACCCCCAGATTATCATATGGAAAGAATTTTGCAGGATCTCGTGTCTGCTCTTTGTTCGCTTGATTTTCAGCTGAGAGCCGGTACTGTAAATTCCTGCTCCCTGGAACCGGGGTTTGCAGACCATTATGGTGAAGCTGTGAAACCACGGTCAGCTTTACTTTCTGGCTTTTGTTCTGTGACAGTTTAAAGGGGGTGGTTACTCTGCAGGAAAGAAAAACAACGAAAGAATTGGGTTTATTCGTGAAATGTGTTTCCATTCAGATGGGATTTTTGTAACATCTCCCTTTTAATTTTTTTTTTTTTTAAATTTTACACCTACTTAAAAAACAGCACTCTGCATAATCCCAAGATGCTGTTCTTGTTGCAGCTCTGCCTGTTGTTTGCTTTGTCCTCCTTTAGGAACTCCTATGTCCGACTGAGGCACTTATGCACCAACACTTGGGTCACCAGCACCAGCATTCCAATAGACACTGATGAGGAGAGGCCTGTGATGTTAAAGGTAAACACCTGTAATTTGGGATTAAAACCCCCAAACTCACTCCTGAACCTGTCTACCAGTGATCTGCCTTCTAACATGTGGAAGAATATGCACAATAATCAGGATAAAGGTAAGAGCACTGCTTACCCACCATTAAACCAAAAACTGTTGCAGATCGGGACGTGCCAAACCAAAGAGGACAAGGAAGCTTTTGCCATTGTGTCGGTTCCCCTGTCTGAGGTCAGAGACTTGGACTTTGCCAATGATGCAAACAAGGTTTTAGCATCAACAGTTAAAAAGCTGGAGAATGGAACAATAACCCAGAATGAAAGGAGGTTAGTGAGTTGTTTGGTTTTTTTTTTTTTCCTTCCCTTCAAAATTAATGTTTGCTTACTCATGACATCATGACCTCACAATAGAATGTAGTGATATCTTCATGGACACAGAGGCAGAGGGAGAGGGCACTTCAGTGCTGAGAGTGTGAGCCTGGGGTTAGATCCCACCTCTGCCACAGCATCCAGGCTGATCTGTGCATATCTTCTCCAAAATGGGGCTAAACAGCACTTCCCCAACTCACTGGCCACATAAATAAATGGGTAAATGTGCTTGTCCTAATTTCCTATGATAAACCACTTCTGAGCTGCAATATGAGGGGTCACTGCATCTGATCCTCATGCACAAGAAGGCCCTCTATACAACAGGCAGCACAGCAGGGCTCTTGTTCTGTGTGAAGTTCACGTTCACCTCGTATTCGTGCTGCAAAAGCCTCAGCAGGAGGTTTTAGTGTGACTGAGAAGCTGCCCCAATAAGTCCCTTTCCTTTCTTACTTCTGTTTCCCCCCATTTTCTTTTCCTCTTCCACATAATTTTGGTGTTTCCCCCTTATATTCATTCCCACTATTGGAATGTCTGTTCTTCCCACCTGCCCCCAAATTAAAGGATTTTGCTGTAGCCAAATATATCCCACTGCCAGTGATGAATTTCACTATTTGTCTTCACCTGCCTGTGGTTAAACTGCACATAAGACAGCTTCTCTGGCAGTGTTAATTTGTAACCTGTAATGCATCACGTACAGGTCCTTTTTTTTTTTTTTTTTTTTTCCCCTGAAGATGTTAATTTTTGGTGATAAAACTGGATTCTTGCAGTGAGTTTCCAGTAGCAATTAGACCAGATGGTTTAATATCATAACAGGCAGATCTGTAATGGCCTTGGGTGTTGGTACTCAGCCTCAAAAAGCTGAGTGAAAAAAAAACCCAAAACCCAAACATCTTTTTGCTGTCTTATCACTGCCCTGCTTAGATAAAGAGGAGTCCCAACAGTTTATTTCTGCTCTGCTTCATCCTACATCTGCCTTTTCTGTTCTTTTTTTTTTTCTTGGGGGATACACATACCTTGCTGCTCTCCATCAGTGGGCTGATACTTTCTTGTCACATTATATATATGAAAACAGTTATATAGGAATATATGTAATTGAAAAAGTGTATATATATGAAACAGTTTCTTGGGTCAGTAGGGAAATTATCTAGTGGCAAAATGTTTTTCTTCCTCTAGTGAGTCCATCATCTTGTTTCATGGACCCCTGATAAAGCATAAAAATCCTTGCTAGGCTGTTTAAGTTTCTTTTTTACTGCTCCTGGGCCTTGAGGCCAGCTGGTGTAGATTTTGCATCTCTGAATACTGTGTATCAATCCAACATCCTGCATTTTTCTCCTGCTTTCCCTCTGGTTGTTGTTTAATGCCTTGGTAAACAGCCCTGTGATTGATTAAAGCTTCTGCTGAACCAAGGCTTGGAATCCTTAAGTACATGCCAAGCTTAACTTTGTAGTGATGGGAGTCCCATTTTGCCAGGGAAAGTTTTTTTTAAACGTGATTTTTGCTCTTAGTGAATCCTGGCAAGTGATGAATGACCGTATATAATCATGATTTGTCCATCCATCCATCCATCCCAGGTTTGTAACCAAGTTACTGGAAGATCTCATTTTCTTTGTGGCTGATGTGCCAAACAACGGGCAGGAGGTTTTGGATGTGATCGTTACCAAGCCCAACCGGGAACGACAGAAACTAATGAGGGAGCAGAACATATTGGCTCAGGTACGTCCTGCTGTGTTAATTACTTAATTGTGTTTGCAAACGGATTGTAGGAGACAGAGGGGTGAGAAACTGTTGGTTTTGGGTGACCTGGCTTGTGCCATTTGTGTGTTGGTTGGATTGGGTAGATGAGACACTGCTGGGTCAAGGCTCATCTCTTGGTCCCTGAATCAGAGTGAAGCACCAGGGGCTGTGGCTGATGGCTCTTAGTTTCACGTGATGACTTTTAAGGCTGCATTTGAGAGCAAATTGTTCACAAAATTTGAAACAAGCATGCAGCACTGTCCCAATCCTGCAAGTGTTCCCCATACAGGAAAAATTCCAACACCCTCCTAAACCTCTGGCTTTGTTTGTATGAGGGCAAACTTACAAGTAGATCAAAATTAATGTTCTCTTTAAGTAGACTATTGAAATAATTAAAAAAAAAAAAAGGTGTGTGGGGGGAAAGGATGAAATTGGACAGCAGTCAGTATTGTCTTCCTTTGCCTTTAATGTATCTGAAGTTAAGGCACTTAACAAACAGTGGTTAAAATTGGGGATAGCAGAAATAGAGAAAGCAATGTCAGTCAGGTTGGTGGGAAAGCTAAAGCTGAACACAAATGCACAAAGCTGTGATGTCTCAGATTTGTGCCCCCACTTGCATTTGGTCAGGGCTGTTTAGTTCAAGTTTAGCAAAAGCCTGGGTTTGGTTTTCATTGTCATCCATTCTGATTTTGAGCAGATATTCGGCATCCTCAAAGCCCCTTTTAAGGATAAGGGTGAAGGATCGATGCTGAGACTTGAAGACCTGGGTGACCAGAGATATGCTCCCTACAAATACGTGCTGAGATTGTGTTACAGAGTTCTCAGACACTCCCAGCAGGACTACAGGAAGAACCAGGTCAGTGGTGCTGAGGATAATTTTCCTCCTGATTCCTGTAATTACATATCCTGGATTTGACATCGCTCTCTGCACTTACAAGTGGGATTTTGTGGGGAAAAGCCTGGTTTTTTGTAGGTTAGTAATGTATGAATTTAAAGTTCAGCAATGAATATCATGAGTTCACCTTGTAGTTTTGTAGGCTCAGACTGAGACTGGGGTCCACTGCTTTCTTCATGAGCTTCCTCCTATTAAAGAAATATTCTCTTGGAGTCTGGACTATAAAGTGGGAAATCTGCAAAACTATCTGTTTCTGTGTTTGTAGAGGGAATGGCAGTGAATCAGAGCAGAATTTGTTCTGTCAGGTAACCTGATTTCCCACTGCTGGAGACTCCCTGTGAGCAAAAAGGATTTCAGAACAATGTGGACCAAAGGCACTAGAGATAAAAGCTCAAGCTGCTGTGTGTGGCTTCTTTGTTTTCCTTCTAATGCTTTACAGAAATATTTTTGTCTTGGAGAGAGAGAAAGGAAGGAGGGAAAACTCAGAAAAAAAGCTTCTTAGTATAAAAACCTTTTGTTTTTTTTTTTTTTTTTTTTCCTTTTAAAAGAATTAGCTGCCATTTCTTGAATTTTGTATATATTTTCATGCATTCATTCCTCTGGTACAGGAAAGAATAAGAAGAGTTGGTCATCTCTAATATGACATCTGTTTCTTGGGATACATATTTGAGGTGTTCAGATGTTCTTTTGTTCAGAGAGGAAAGTTTTGAGGGTTATTTTGATGAACTGAGCTGAATGCCTCTGGTTCTAAAAGAAAAAACATCACTACTTGGCTGTTCACCGCGGGGAATTTTCCTTGTTTTTTCAGGAATATATTGCTAAGAACTTCTGTGTCATGCAGTCCCAGATTGGTTATGATATTCTGGCAGAAGACACCATCACAGCTTTGTTGCACAACAACAGAAAACTGCTAGAGAAACACATCACAGCGAAAGAAATAGAGACATTTGTGAATTTACTCAGGAGAAATCGAGAGCCAAGGTTTGAAGTGGTCCACATCGCTTTCTTTTTCTCTGCTGATAGGTTTTTGTGTTTGCAGTAGCTGTGAATCTCCCTGCTATTCATTGCTCTGATGTCTCTTCCTCCCAGTTTTGATGTGGCAAACAGAAAAACCCACATAGAAAATATCAGGACTACCTGTCAGTCTTGGGGTTTGACCATATCTGCATTTCAGAACTAGGGCTTGCTTGAAAAGAGGGTTTATACTTCACAGGACTGTTCTGAAAATTTTGGTCTTCCTTCAGACTGGGACAAAGAGAGACAAACAGAAAGTTTAATTTCTCCTCTGTGGATCTGCCACTTGGGTTGTTTCCCCTGCCAATAATCTTGGTATAAATGACACAGATGGCAATTTTTCTAAGCTTTTATTAATACCAGTTTTCCTGCAGGTTGTGATTCCAGGTCAGACCTAGAGCAGTGAAGATCTCAGTAAACGTGTCCTAGAGTGTATTTTGTCCCAAATGAAAAATTCTGGCCTTGAACTCCTTTGAATTTATTTTTTTTTAAATTTATTTTTTAGCTTTAGCTCAGAATATAAAAGAAAAGGATTTTTTTTTTTAATTGGAAAATCTATTTTTATGGCTGATAGTAGATGGCCAGACCAGAGTTTGTACCTGGATTTCTAAGGCAGTGGAACATTTGATATGTATGTGTGTGTGTGTGCCTGCTCATATCTGCTCCCCCACCAGCTCTTGAGCCTCTTGCCCAGTTTTTGGCTACGTTTGCTAGAGGAGTGGTGGGCTCAGGGATACTTAATTCCTAGGAATGTCATGGAAAGAAGAACCTACAGAGAGGGAAGAGGCCCTTTTGATATCCCAGTGAGGCAAAGGCTGCAACACTGTTAATGCAGACAGAGGAGTCCATGGAAAAGAGACAAAACCTCATGAATGCCCCAACTGCAAGGAAAACCTCAGCCTTTACCTTGTTAAACAGCAGAAAACCTAAGTTAGAGAGGAAAAATTCACAGGAGTTCCCTGCAAAGCTTCATTGCTTCTGCTTTGCATGGAATGACCTCTTTGAATACAGAGCTCCTGTCCTCAGGTCCTGCCAGATCTTCACTCTTCTCTGGTTGCCTGGAGTTCCCTGGAAGTGTTCAAGGCCAAGTTGGATGGAGCTCTGAGCAACCTGGGTGGCATCCCTGCCCATGGAGGGGGTGGGTTGGAATTAGATGATCTTTAAGGTCCCTTCCAACCCAAACCCATCTGCGATTCATTCTTCACTAACAGCTGGCTGTGTCACCTCAGAGGTTTTAAAAGGCAGCTTTGGAAGGTGGAGCTGTGGTCTCCTCCAGTGCAGTGGAGCTCCCCAGAGGGCACATGGCTGACCCCAGCACAAGGAACATCTTCCTGCTGCTTGTGTTGGGTGATGGATGAGGGTGTGTGCTCTTGCTTTCAGTTCCTGACAAGGATGGTGGCCTTCAGTGGAGTTCCCCTGCCAGCCAGACTTAAGACAGCCTCAGGCTGCTCTTATGTTCTGGCACAACCCTTTGACCTCTGATTTGCTGAGAAATGTCTCACTTGGGATATTGTTCTTCTCTCTCCCTGACTGATTGTTCAGCACCACTCAGGGTGGCTCTCAAAGCTGTTACTCATCTTTTTGTGTTGTGAGCTGCAGGAGTATGAGTTGGCAAAAGTTGTATGTCAATAAATATTGTGATTTGTGCTCCCTTGAGCATCCGTACTCCAGTACTGACTGCTAGGGATTTCTACTGCAGTGTTTCTGAGTAGTATTTTAAATCTCATTTTCTGTTGCATCTGTGGTTTTTTTGTGCCTGCAGATTCTTGGATTATCTGTCAGACCTGTGTGTATCCAACACCACAGCAATACCAGTCACTCAGGAACTCATCTGCAAGTTTATGCTGAGCCCAGGGAATGCTGACATTCTCATTCAGACCAAGTGAGCATCTGCAATTGGAGCACAGCACCTCTCTGTTGCCTGCTCTGTTGTTATATCCGCAGCAGTTTGCTGGTGGCTCCATTGTGAATGCTTTGTGTTTGCAGGCTGGTTTCAACACAAATGGACAATCCCTTGGAATGCCCAGTCATCTCAGATGACATGGATGAAGAGGAAGTGTGGCTTTACTGGATTGACAGTAACAAGGAGCCTCATGGCAAAGCCATCAGGCATCTGGCTCAGGAGGCGAAGGAGGGCACGAAAGCTGATTTAGAAGTTCTTACCTACTACAGGTAAAATTGTTTATTCAGAGAAAATGCAACTCTCTGAAACCCCCAGTGCTGTTCTTAGCCAATCCATTCACCAGTATCGAAAAAGAAAGCCGGGTCATGCCAGAAACTGGGATTAGAAGTTTGTTTCAAGTTTTTCTTGCAGGAGGCGTCACAGTCTCTGCTGTCTCTGCCAAGCAAATCTAGAGTTTCCTCTGCTCATCGCAGCTCTCTGTGTCTCTGTCATTTTGCCTCTCACCTTTTATTTACTGGGCTTTAATTTTAGGTTGTGCTGCCCTGCAAGCAAGGCACGCTCTGAGGGAGGAATGTCCTGAGGGTCTTGAGGATTAGAGGGGAAAGGGGATAATGGAACAGTGTCTTATACTGATTGAAAACAAATAGTCCAAGTGCTTCAGCCTTCCACTGAACTGTTTCCTTTGACTTCCAGAGGGAGCCCAGTCTTCATGGGGGCTGGATCCTGACATTAACATTTTTAATGGCAAGTCAATCCCCTTAGCGAAGTCACTCTTGTCATTTTTGAGGCTTTATACCAGCAAGGCCGATATTATGCCTGTAAACCAAGAGTTTGAGGGACAGTGTTTCGTTTCCAACTGCTCTTCTTGAATACCACCTTACTACCTTTTTTGTTTGGTTGGTTGGTTTTTTCCCCTCAAGGTACCAACTGAACCTCTTTGCAAGGATGTGCCTGGACCGCCAGTATCTGGCCATCAACCAGATTTCTGCCCAGCTCTCCGTGGACCTGATCCTGCGGTGCATGTCTGACGAGAGCCTCCCCTACGACCTCCGCGCGTCCTTCTGCCGGCTGATGCTGCACATGCACGTGGACAGGGATCCTCAGGAGTCCGTGGTGCCTGTCAAATATGCCAGACTGTGGACTGAAATTCCTACTAAGATCACAATCCACGAGTGAGTTGAAAGGCTAAAGCACAGAAGCACTTTGTAGGGTTGGTCTCGGGACAAAGCGGTTGTGAGATGTCTAATGTCGACAAAAGGTGCTTCTGTTGCAGAGCACAGAACTCTTAATTACTGTTGCTCTTGGAGACTTCCAAGTTTTATTTTTCACTCTGTTTTTATGGGTGTTCAGTGTTCCTTTTTTCTATGCCTTGCACTGTAGGTATGATTCCTTCACTGACTCTTCGAGGAACGAAATGAAGACCAAGTTTGCACTAACTATGGAATTTGTAGAAGAGTACTTGAAAGAAGTTGTGAACCAGCCCTTTCCTTTTGGAGACAAAGAGAAAAATAAACTTACATTTGAGGTACTTCTCAGCTATCTACATCCTACTTACAGCACTCCTCATTTCAGATGAGTTGAGATATTTCAAAATAAAGGCAGTTGCAGAATAAATGTTGGTGCAAAATGGCCCGAAGAAGCACCCGTTCCTAATTTCAGTGTTCTTGGTGATGACTGTTACTGCAGAAAATTGTATTCTTGTCTGCATTTTTCCAGCCCTTCCCTCCTTCTCTTGAGGTGGTTGCATTTCAGTGGAGGGAGAAGGGATATGTGGGGGGATGAATGGCCATATTCTCTTTCTTCCTACGTTAGGGAAATAACATGTAAGGATTCTTGAGTATAAGTAAGAAGTATTGTCTCTGCAAGATACGACACTGAAGAAAATAACCTAATGCTGTGGTTTAAGTATTGTGTGAAATTCCTGACAGAAACTTTAGATAGGCCTAAATTTTCTAGATTCAAATAACATTGAATAAAGGGGAAATTTTAAATCAGTGGGGAGACCTGGGCTAATTTGAGTGCACTGGAGATCTGAACCTCCGTGGAAGCTGCTGCGTGAAACGTGGATTGCACAGCTGAACACCACAAAGGTTGCCAACACTTCCTTCATTTTTGATTTCTTTTTTCTCACAGGTGGTACATCTGGCTCGAAACCTCATATACTTTGGCTTTTATAGTTTTAGTGAGCTCCTCAGACTGACCCGGACGCTGCTGGCAATCCTGGATATCGTTCAGGTTCCTATATCGTCCTACTTCGAAAGGCTGAGCAAGTTTCAGGATGGAGGTAAGAAAAGCAGAAAAAAAAAAAATCTCTTCTTCCAGTGTGCAATTAGCTTTTTTTTTCAGTTTGGAAATAATTTAGGTTGGAAATAATAACATCTTATTACTCTTTCAAGGTTCTTTATTCACACATAGCCCACCTGCAGGAACGCATTTGGGGTACATCGAGAAGGTTGGGTAAAAAGGAACCTTCGTGACTTGTGGTCACGGCCTTGGTGATGCTGCTCCTTTGCTTATTTGCCACTGAACTTTCAGATTTGGTTCTGAGCCCCTCAGTGTTCCTTGCAGTGAACATCCCAAGCGAGCTCAAACAGCGTCTGCCTGGGCACAGCGGCACAAATGTTAATCAGTCATCTTAGCAGCTCGCTGAAAGGGAGAATAAGATGTCACTGGTGCCCCAATTGAAGAAGCACCAGAAGGAAGCCCAGAGGAGGATCCTCTGCATGTGTTGGTCAGTTTAGAATATCCTTTCTTTAACCCCAGGACTATCCTGTATGACCCACTGCCTTTTCTTCCATGGCTTTCAGCTGGGTTGAAGAACGAGCGTGCCAGGAAGGTGCTAGAACTCAGCAGTTTAGTCTGTGTGTGGAAGAGAGGTGTGGGCTGAGGATCCAGGAGGCTGACTCATGGCAACTTTTGTGTTAATATGTAGCTGGTGTTGCCAGCCAGCTGGCTCACAGCACCAAAATGGATGAGCTGTCTTGTTTGAAACAATTATTTTGTGTTTTCTCTGGGAGGCGTTTTCCCAGCTTTGAGTTTTTCCAATCATCTTTCTGCTCAGTCACTCCCACGGATGCCCTGCAGGAATGGGCCATCCTTCATAATGTTTTCCTCCTTTGAGGTTCATGTATTTTGGAGAAGTTTAGACTGTCAGTGTCATCTCTGAACCCAAGAAGTTTTATGCTTGGTTCTCTTCTCTTCCCTCCATCACTGCCAGCAGAGTTTCCTGCAAACCTCTGGAAGTCTTTCCTGCAATGCAGTGCACACCAAGTCCTGCTGGAGCTGGCTGCAGTCCCTCCACAGCTCTAGAGGAAAGGACTGTATGTTCAGGCACTTGGAATTATGTTGTGCTTTTTGGTCCCTGAAAGGCTGCATTGCAGACTCTCTTAAATGTTTTTGGACACAGTTTGACTCCAGACCCACTTTTGGCAACGTGGCCCATGCAGATGTGGTTCTTCTGTTGAGTTCTCCCTCTGCCCAAGTCTTTAATCCTGATTATACATCTCATTCAATGTTTTTACTCACGTTCATTACCCTTAAAATTGTGTTTCATCTTTAATTCTCCTCTATTTCTGTTGAAGGGTTTCCTTCCTCTTTCACACAGATATTCTCTCTGTTAGAAAACTGAGTTGTTGGAACTTGTTTTATGGGTTACCTGTCTTGGTATTTTATTGTGTCTTTGAACTTACAATAGTGGTCTCTTAGGCCATTAAAAAGGACTAAAGTAGAAATTAATTAAGTCTGGGGTTTTTCGAGGTTTTGGAAAACCTGTTGGCATCTTCTAAAATCAGAATGGTCTGTTGGGTTTTTTTTTCTTTAAAGTGTTTTCTTATTCATAACTTCCATAAAATACAGACAGATGGATTGTTCCCTGCCCTCCTTCAGGATGGTGAGAACCCTCCTTCCACTCAGGAAGGGGTGAGAGCGACTTCTTGCCTTTAAAGAAGGTCAGAACTCACTCTTCCATACCTCTCCAAACTGCAGCAGATCCAATACTTACAACATTGGAGGTGTCCCTCCAACACATTAATGCTCTCAGGATGTGCAGGTTTACACAGCTTCTATTTTTAAGGAAAATAACCTTCCTGGAGTTGCAGAACTCATTACACTGGTCTCCTTTAAACAAACAAACAGAAAGGTAAGATTGTATCTGTTGTGATTTTGTGTGTATACAGCAGATGGATGGAAGCAAATGTGAAGTTTGAGAGTTTATAAAAGTTGTGGGGTTTTGTTTGGGTTTTTTTTCCTCCTTTTTGCACCCAATCAACGATCACAAATGTCTGGGCATTAGCTTAAATCAGTGGGAACACATATTTTATTCTTAGAGCTTTGAAGTGTAGCTCCAAACTCCAGTTTTGACAAACACTGACAGCCAATCACGATGCCTGAGACTGGTTACTGGTCTAAAGAAATATGTTTAAATTTTATCAAGCATTAGGGGTGTGATCCTGTAACTCTGATGTGGGAAAGTGCTACTGAATACCAGATTACATATTCTGTATATTTTAATTTTCATCGCTATCTTATTATAATTTTCATAGAATAATATTAAATGTATATTTAACAGCAGTATTTTGTTGATAAATATGCCAATTCAGAAATGCAGTTATTTTCAGATTCTAGGAAAAGAGACCTGAAAGGGGGCTTGACCAAATGGAAAAGCCATGTAATTCCTATTCTTCAACTGCTGTAGATAGAAGGTGGCATCCCCATAGAATAGTTTTGATTAGGATTTATGTATTTCACGTGGCAGGTCTTGCCTTTTAGTTCTGTTAAAATGCAGTGATTTCCATGGGAAAATCAGTGCTGAAGAAATTCGGGAACAGATAGGTTATACTGCCTTTCCATTATGGCCATTGACTTGTTCCGGGTCAGGAACAACAAAAACTTCCAACATCTGGTTGCTGGAATTTGAATTTATAGAGAACTGCTGAGCTTCATTCTTGACTGGTTTGACCAGTTCAAAGAACTGTAGTCAGGATTTTTGGGAAACACATCAATGATGGGTGGAAGAACGCGGTGAGTCTTGGCTGTGGGAAGCCTGCCTGGAGTTTTGCACCTTGAAGTTGAAACAACCAGATGTTCAACCAGCTTACCTGGAGCCTTCATCCATGTTTAATATTTATTTCTTAAATAAACCCACTTATTTCAGTAACACCACTTGCTAAGTAAGGAATTATATGTGACAAGTGTTGAACTGTTGAAGCAAATTTGCAAAATGGGATGTATTTTTAGGCGTAGTTGCACGAAGACTTAATTAACCTTTTACCTTAAGATGTCATTTTCTGCACTTTGCTAAAGTTTTGAGCCACCTCGGTGGCTGAGGGTAGTCCTTGATATTTTGTGTGAGTTTTTCTCTATTTTGGTTCTGAAAAGATTCTGGAAAGATCATGGACTCATGGTGTGATTTGAGTTGGAAGGGACTTAAAAGACTATCTCATTCCAACCTCTTGCCATGACCAGGGACACCTTCCACAAGCCCAGGTTACTCCAAGCTCCATCCAACCTGACCTGGAACATTTCCAGGGATGGGGCAGCCCCAGCCAACCTGTGCCAGGGCCTCCCCACCCTCACAGGGAAGAATTTCTTCCTAATACCCAATCTATACCTACTCTCTGTCAGTTTGAAGCCATACCCCCTTGTCCTGTTGATCCTCATATTAATGTAAATGTTATGCCTTGCTTGCTTTAAAAAGCTTGATTTTAATGCCACTGTCAGTTCCTTCACCCAAAATTAAATCAGCATGCATGTAGTTTTCAGGTGTGACCTTATTTGACGGAGACAGATTGGGGAAAGTTGGCTGGAAACATTTGTGAGAAAAAGATGCTGGAAAAAGTAATGATGTATATTTTTGGAAATGCTTCTTACCTAGATTGCATCCTAAAAATGAATTGACTTGAAAATGTTGCAAGCAGGTTCTTTTTTGTTTCAGTCAGTGTGTTTTAACTTTGAATAATTTTCATGGTTATTTGAAGCTTTTTTCTGTTCCTTCCCCCCCTCCCTTTTTTTTTTTTTTAGATTCTAAGAAGAAATAAATACGGGGTTTACAAAATATACTACTTGTATCCTAAAGAGGCATTTTTTTTCCTTAAGGACAAAGGGAGGACTTCATTTAGTAGTTCTGTCATTCTGGCACCTTTAAAGAACATTATAATCTCTTGCAGTTTTAATTAAAAGGTAAAATCATTGCTCTCCTAGTAAGTGCACCCTGCTGTATCATTCCAGAGTAAGGAACCAATCTGCCTTGTCCAATACTGCTGATTTAGCCTCTGTGAATTGAAATGCACATCTTTCTCTAGGTGCTATTTGATCTTTCAAATAAATAGCTGGTTTTAGTCAAACCATGCATGTGTCAGGTCTGAAAGATGAAGCAACAGGGTAGGAGGGGTAGGTGAGCTACAGGTTTGTCACATGGCTTAGTGCTATTTGGTTGTTTGGGAATGAGAATAAGGACATGCAAGGAAATACATCCTTGAATTTAAGCTGCATATGTCTTGGGATGCAGGTCACAGTGCTGGGCATGAGTTGAAAAAGCCTTTTGGTTCCCTTTGCTCAGTCTTCTTGGAGAAAAAAAAAAAAGATTTTAAAAACTACCTATAATAAGGTCAAACTGCTCCTCATTCTCACATGAAATGTGTTATGTGTTGCTCATGAAATGAAAGGCACGGAATGCATCATGAAAAGTGTGTGTTGTGCTGCAAGCTTTCATAGAGTAGATTCACTGAATGGCCTGGGTTGGAAGAGATGTGAAAGATCATCTTGTTCCAACTCCCCTGCCGTGGCAGGGACACCTTTTGCTAGGCCAGACAAATGCCAGGAGCTCAGTCCCTCAGCTGCAAATGAGCAAGAAGTTGGGTAGCATTTTCTTCCAGCCCTCTTGGCTGCAAGCAGAGGTGCATAGTGCTTAGAAGCACCAGTAAGACCACTAGGACAGGGCTGAGAACAAGGCTGGACCTGCCTTTTCTCTGGTTCCAAGAAGGACCAGGTTCCATCCATGACTATTAGAAATGACTGTGCTGTTTCTCAGCCTCGTCTCCCAGCTGCTCTTTTGTCTAGTTAACAACTGGAAATATCTTCTTGAGGCATACTTTGATTAGCAGAGCTAATGAGGCAGTGGCTGTCTGGCAGACTGGAGCAGTAACTTAAACCAGTGGTTTATAAGAAAAGGAGGGTTACAAGAGGGGAAAAAAAGATTTAACCCTTAGGAAAGTTACCTGTGTGAGTCACAGATGTCTGCAGAGCACTGTCAAACCAAAAGGGAGGTCATTCTGAGAGCTTAATTCTGTGGCATGAACCATTTCTCTTTCCCCCTTATTCTCTCTCCCTCATCATGAGCCCTGTGCATTAATGTGATTCCAGAGGCCATCGCTCTTCTAGGAATCAATATCCCTCTTGCAGATGTAGCTCAGCTAGAAGGTTTGATTCCCATGATGCTTTTTACCTTCAAGGCTGGCACACTGATGGATGTTGGTTTGTTTTCTTTGTCCTTTGCCTCTTGTCCATGCTTGACACTGCTTTGTGGTTTTGGGGACGGGCAAAAATCAACAGAACCTGCAGAACGTCAGGAGGAGGTAAAGTTTGGTGGAGTTTCACCATGGCCTGGCAGCAGTGAGTTTGTGTACCAGAAGGGAAGGCAGCTCAGTGGAGGCTGGAGAGGCCAGATTCACTCAAGGGGTGGGTAGCAAATGGATGTGCATTACATATTTCAGGGGTTTTTTTCCTTTGTTTTGCCTCATTATTTCTGAGGACTATAAAGTGTAGAATTGACACCTCGCCACGTGTCCTTAATGCCATGCATTAGGTTTTCTGGAAGGCTTACCTGAGGGGTCAGCTAGTTATTAAGCGATGAAAAATGGCTTAGTGAAGACATAAAGTGTGATTCTTGGCCTGTTTATGGTAGGTTCTGAAATCTTTATGAACAAATTCTGTAGAAAAACCTGTAAAAATTAATACCTCTTTCACAAACAGAGCTGTAGGGCTTAATGCTTCTGGCAAATAATATACAGCTCTAAAGGGCTTGAAATAAAATGTGTTCCTTTAGGTGCTGAAGTATGGTTATTATGTGTCTTAAAAATGGCTGTAACTTTTCATGCAGAAAAATTAAACTGCACGAAGCAATGCGGCCAAATCAGCAGAGGCAAAGAAATGTAGAGCTAAAGCTGCCACGGGGTTTTTAATTTTGCCCTTGGTAACCAGACATGGCTGCACACGCTGCTCCCCGCTGGAGGATCCCCAAGGACTGGTGGTGGTGTGTGTTTAGGATGACACTGAAGCTTTAGGAAGCTTGTGGTGCAGCTTTAGGTCTGACTGAAAGCCACAAAGCCAAGGCTGCTTGGGGTTTTGTTGTTCCAAGTGCTGCCTTAAAACCTGGTCAAGTTTTTGTGTCCAAGGCCAGGTTGGATGGGGGGCTCTGAGGAAGGTGGAAGGTGCCCCTGCCCATGGCAAGGGGTTGGAACTGGATGATCTTTAAGGTCCCTTCCAACTCAAACCCTACAGACTCTGATTCTCCATGGCAGCTCCAATTTAGGTACTTACTTGCCAGAAGCACTGAGCATCCAGCTTTTCCCATCCCTAATGAAGCTTCTGAGTATTAAAATCCTTTCGAAAATATAGGGACTCTTCAAAATTCTGAGGAGGGAGATGAGCACTGAGTGGAAAACTGTTTGAGCTAAAAACAGCTGAGCAGTTTTGAAAACTGATTCCTGGCAATCCATCTTTGACCCCTCTGTGTTGAGGAAGACTGAACACCAATGTGAATAAGAACCTATCACACAGTTCTCTGCACTTTGTGTGAAGTACCCCAAATTCTGTGGGTCCTGGAGCCCAAACTGAAGATTCTGCACAGCAATTGGCTGGGAACAATTTGAAGAAAAGGCATGGATTGCCAGCTGCCTTTGACAGTTGTTTTTCCTACTGAAGATGGTATTTTGTCACTTACCATCCATACTGCATTGCACAGCAGATTGTTGTTTACTTTTCCATTCTGCTTTTAGAATTTTTTTTTTGCAACCAGTAAATGACTTATCAAGAAAATATGTTTATGTAGAAAATGAAGTGTCAAATTATCCACTGTTTCGATTACTTGGGTGGTTGTTATTTTTTCCCCATAATTGACTCCTCTGAAAAGCCTTTCTTCTCAGAGAGGTCGTTGTGTTGTCAATCGTGCCAAATTGTATGAGATTATGTGCTACAGTTTTGTGACAGAAACTGATACTCATTAGGAAGTTGTGATCACCGTAATAAAAAGTAATGAAAAGGAGAGGCACGGTTGTCTTTTTGAAACATGACAAGCATTCTCTTCTTTCCCGTTCTTTCAGTGCCTGCCAATCTGCAGCTCCTTTAAATTACCACTTAGGCAGAGTGATTTCTTTATGACTAACCTTGTGAGACTGTTCACGTTCAACGGGAGACCTTCCTTAATGGGTCCACTGCTTAGGGAAGGCTCTTGGCATCTGGCTTGTCTTGGCAGAGGGGAAGGGAAAAACTGGGAAAAAAAGATTCATGGAGGTTGCCTTGTGCTGTTTTCCTCTGTTTTCCACTTCTGTGGTTTGCCAGCTAGTGTTGGTTGCACACACCAACACTGTGACATTGCAGTGACCATTGTCATGTTAAGGGTGGCAGTGCCACATGAAGGCACAGCTCAGGCTTCTCTGGCAAAGTGCACACAAAAGCAATCAGGGTTCTCATCTGCTTGCTCCCTCTCCTGATTTAGCTCAGTTAACCAGCTGAGGCGGTAAGTTAATTTTTCTTTGGTCATTGGTATTCAGGAAGCACTTTGGAGCTTTGACTAAGATCAGGGCTCCCTTATTTTAGTCATTGTGTGCATATGTACTAAGAACTTAAATCCCTTTTATCGAGCCAGTGTATTTTGTCTTGCATTGTTGCAGGCTTAGCTGACATAGTCAGTCACTCTTTAAGCCTCAGTAACCTTCCTGTGTGCCTTACCTCAGAGACACACACCCTTCCCTGCTGAGAGGACTGTGTTAAAGCCAAGAGGACACAAAAGCATAGCAAGGAGAAGCAGCTCACTAGCAAGACTGCTGTGAGCCCTCGTGTCTGTGAGTGACAGATTTAAATCCCTGCTTAACTCAGTCTAGACTTGCAAGGCTGGACTGATAACACTGAGAACAGTGAGTGCTGATTACTGGGGGGGGTCTTTGGGAAGAGAAGCTACTGCCCCCTCTTTATGTCCACGAATGATCCCCATGGCTTCTTTCACAGAGTAGAGCAGTTCCTCCCACTGTTGAGACACATCAGCTGCCTCACTGCTGTCTGCTCCTTAGAGATGGCATTTCATCAGCACCCTGCAAAACACGGTTGTTAAAATACCTTTCCTAAAAAAAAAATGCTGAATTGCTCCAGTTGCTGTAGCATTTCAGCTCTGGGAGGGTTCTCCCCAAGCCTGCTCTGATTTAATTGAAAGTTATAATCAGAACCAGGCAGTTAGTTAGAAAGTTTTTGAAGATGGGTGTACCCCTGACACCTTGGCTCACCGCTGTTATCGACAGAAATCATGCAGTACTGAGTCACGACCCATTTCAGCTGTAAATACTGAACTGGATTAAGGAGACTTTTCTCTCGCTGGAATCCTTTCCTGTGCATTGATGAACTACAGTTTGAAATGGCAGGGATAATAAGCACCACCTTAATCCTCCCTTGCCTTCCTGCTTCTGTTTGTTGAGAAGCAGTTGCATATGAAGGTCAGCAGTAAAGGAATGTTGTGCACAGAGGGTTCATCCTTATCAGTGAGGCTGTTGAGATTTGTGCTGGTTTGTGCCATCTTTGACCACCGGTGTTCTGTGGGTAAGAGGAAAGGACAGCACTAATTTCTTTCCGTTTCCCAGATGCTTTTCTAGGCTCCAATACTGCACTTAGTGCCTCACAGTCTTTGTTATTTCAGGCCTCTCGCTGTCCTTTTTAGAGGCGGAGAAAGCGGGCGCCTCATTTATGGGGGTCACCTGAAATGTGGAGAGAGTTCAACCCCTTCCCCTGCCATGCCTGTGCAGCACCCCAGTGACAGCTGAGAAAATGAGCCAGGTGTGTGCTCTAGGCAACATCCCAGCTCGCTTTCTCCGGGAATTTGAGGTCTACCCAAGGTGTTGTCTGACTCGTTATTCAAAACCCACTAACTTACACTGAGTACACTTCGGTCTCAAAGGGTGAGCAGGAGCTTTTCAGGATAAAGTGGAATTCTTCTGCCTCCCTTAGGACAAACTGCAGTTTCATCTAGTTTTTGAAAGAATACCCTCTGGACTTGTTTTAGGCTTGAGGGGTTTAATTATCATTAAACTATCACTGAGTGAAGATGTTCAATAAAGAATTCCTGAGCGTTGCAAATACCCTCCTTTTATAGAGAGGGAAAGGGCTTCTTCTGAAACCACGTTGTGATGACTTCTGAGCTGAGATGTAGAGCAGAGGTTATTACAGGCCAGGAAGCAGCTGTGCAACCTTCAGGTCTTGTGATGGACATCAGCATCAAGGACGGGATGAAACTAATAATGTCCTTTATTTCACTGTTTGAAGACGAAGAAGATGCAAAAAGTCGGTTTAACTGAAGGCACTTGAAGGGTTGAAGGTCCTCCACTTGGGCCTGTAGCTTTACACAGGTGGACTGAGTGGTGGTCAATGCAAATAAATGTTTAGCACACTGGGAGAAAGGGGTTGGGGGGTGGCAGAGAAAGATATATCTGTTATTCTCAAGCTGTTTTATTTGATTTGAAAGGAAAATGCGCTGTTTTCGTTTTGCCACAAGAAGGGTATTTGGAATGATTTGACTTTATGCTGGTGTAAGCAGTTAGAACTTTCTGTGCCTGCATAAAGTGAGGACCCAGCCCTTAGTTTGACTTCTAGCTTCTTTTTCCTGATATCATGCAAAGTCAGAAACGCATTTTCTCCTCTCCTCTCCTTTGTAGGGACTTGAAGTGTTATTTTCAAAAGACCAATTCAGAGTGATTGCACACCAGACCAGATGCCGAATGGGACCTCAAACCTGACACTAATCTGCCTCATTCACTTTGAAAAAGCAAATTCTTTGTGCCTTATCCTTTTAAAGTCAGGGCTGAACTCATCGTCTTTCCCTGCATGCAGTACTTGAGCTCTGTGGATTGAAGAAAGGAGGGCATAAGAGGGAGGCTATTGCCAACAAAAACAAAATAGAGCTTTGGCTTTTTACAGCAGATTGTCTGGGAAGAGGGTCTCTTCAGTGGGAGTAAAGCTTGCCCATGGTGTGGTGATTAAAGTGTACTAAAAGACATACAAGAACCATTCAGGCTTCTCTCAGCAAAGATCCACCTCCTTCAGTCTTTTCTTTGGTGTAATCCAGGTCTTGGCACTCTCTCTGTGAAGAGATTCTGTCCTTCCCTTCCTTCCCTCCATTCATTCCTCTCTCTGCTTTGCAAGAAAGGAATGTAATTCAGGTAGGTAGGTAGCACGACATCCTCATTCTTTCTTCTCCCCACCTTTGTGAGAAGTCACTGATTCAGTGGGATGCTTTTCACATCAAAATTCACTGTAAAGACCGGAGTAATCTGTGGGAACAAAGGTATTTCTTGGTACATTTTGCTGAAGCAGCATCAGTGATAGGTACCATTGCAACTGGACTGGATAAAGTTTCTGCCACATGAGTATAAAATAATTTTTATGTAACTTTTTACAATAAGGAGTTCTTATTCAGTATGCCTGTTGAGACTGGAAGGGGGTTTGATGAGATGGGGGGGTGGGGTATGTGATATACAGCTTTGTCAGCAAGCTTTACTCGTGGCAAATATATATATATTTTTGTGTAATGTTTAGGAAACAACGTTATGAGGACCATCCACGGGGTGGGAGAGATGATGACCCAGATGGTGCTGAGCAGGGGGTCTGTGTTTCCCATCAGCACCGCTGATATACAGCCAAGCATTCACCCAAGCAAGCAAGCCAGCCCTGCAGACAGCGAAGACGTGATCGTCATGGACACCAAGCTGAAGATCATCGAGATTTTGCAGGTAATGACGGCTGGGGAAATGTTGTGTAGCAAACATCGCAAAGGTCTTCACTTATTCACAGAATGGCAAACTCTTGCTGTTTGCTGGGCTGCTCACTGTAAAAAATAACTCTTTGGTGTGAGGAAGAAATACTCCTCTGTGTGAACAGCACATGTTTGCTTTGTGCAGCAAATCCCAGGTTCTGCCTTGGGCAGTTCCTTAACTTACGCCCTGACGGAATGTTTCAGTGTTTTCTGTAGATTCTGTGGATCTCTTGGTACCATTTTCACTTTTGAAGGAGCCCATTGGTTCTGGCTTCTCATAGGTGATTTAGATTACTCTAATTGCTTGTCATCTCAATTGTTAGAGTATTCTCAGCACTGCCTTCTTTGGTTTAAAACTCATGGTGAAGGACAGTGCTATGAAGTAATCCCCCACATAATACCGGTCTTGTCTATTGCTTTCTCATTTTCATTTGTTTCTGTGACTGAATTTCTCTCCTTACTGTCTTGCTTTACTGATTGTTGCCCGGGAGGACGATTCCAGGACCTTGTCCTGTGCATTCCCTGAGAGAATCACATTTTGTCTCACCCTTTCCTTTTTTAACAGCACGTTCAGTGCAGGAGCACCCAGGATTGGAGAGCGTTAAATCCGAATTTGTTACTTAACCTGTGGTTTGTTGGTTATGGATTTTAGTCACATGGTCAAATTACTACACATTAGCAAATTTCCATATGCTGGGTGAATCACAGTAAATGGGCATATATGTGATCCTAGCTCACAAGAAATACAAAATAATTCGGTTTCATTTAATATGCAGTGAAGGGAGATTAATTTAAATCACATTACCATTCATTACTATTCTTCTTAAAGAATATTTTAGATTTATTGTATTATCATGCATAGCTAGTACAATGGTGATTAAAGCTATTCTATTCTAAGAAATATTTCAGTTTATAATAATTTAATTCCCAGTCTATCCTCCTTTAAGTAAAGGCTTTTTTACTTACGAGTTTCCATCCTGCCCTCAGCCAGAGTTAAACAGATGGCCTGAGAGACTTAGTTGACTATGAGTGGACTTAAAAAATTCTTATTTTTAAAAATCCTACTGGTACAATTACAGGGTAACTTGATCATGGGAAAATAAACAAATCCTGTTGCAGTGGGAACTGTGTTTGACTTTAGTTATAAACCAAAGAAACAGGTTGCCACCATTTGTCACCTTTGAGATGACCTGTTGCCTCAACCTTGGTGAAGAAACATGTGCTTTCATCCCTACTGGTTGTCAAAAATGTTAAATGATCTTGGAGCTGTTTGATTGTGTGCTTGCATTTCCTCTGGGCAGGGAACATCCCTGTGGGATACACTGGAAGTCAGTTGAGGGGCAGTCAGTTCTCCAGGTGACTTAAATTGCTACTAATGTTTCCAGCCTGGCCATTTTCATCGATTTTCCAGTATAAAAGTAACATTTCCAGCTCTGAATCAGGATTTTTCCTGTATGGCTTTCCAGTTTCACAGCTGAGGAACTGTTTTTGCTCTCTGCCCCACTTCTTGTCTTCATGGGGCATTGGAAGTGCAGCTGAAATGTGAAATAATTGGTGTCAACATGGGTTGACAGAAGAAAAATCTTATTTAAAATATTTTTTTTGTTTTCTTTTTTTTTGTTTTCTTTTTTTTTTTTTTTGTAGTTTATTCTCAGTGTCAGACTGGACTATAGAATATCCTACATGCTGTCTATCTATAAGAGAGAGTTTGGGGAAAACAATGAAAACGTTGATTGCTCCACGACATCCCCACCTGACACTCCAGGGACTGCCTCAGGTAAATGTTGCTGTTGTGTTGGAGTGTAAAATAATTCCATGTAGAATTAGACTGCAAACAATGAGTTTAATTAGACCAGAAAGCCACACGCTGCTTGAAGTGGAAAAGCTTGTGGGAAAAAAAAATGTTAAGGAATTCCACGAAAATAAGATTTTTTTTTTGCTGGCCTCTCCTCCTTTAACAAAAATGTGACTCCTTTTCCCTATTGGGACAGTTGGTTCTCTTATTTGTGCTCTTCCCAAAATGCTGCACCACGAGAAATGGAGTGGAGGGTAGATCAGGAAGAGTGGTTGGGGCTGGATGAGGACAGATTTAAGTGGGGTGAATGAGGTACAGGAATGAAGAGGCTTTCCAGGGAGCCTTCCCGTGCTCATGGAAGCTCTCAAAGGTCTGTGTGAACACCTGGAAGTAGGGGAGAATTGCTCTAATTGGAGGTGGGCACATCTGTAACACAGGGCAGTAAGTTACATTAAAGGTGTTCTAAAGGAAACTGTCAGTGTGGTAAATGATTTGGTTTACGATAAATATTCTATAATTCACGTGTGTGCTCTGGAGGGGTTGGCTTATTTAACAAAAAATGTGGAAGTTTTAATAATCTCTGCCATTTGTGGTTTACTGCTGGTGGTTAGTACAGCTCTTAGCACCACGTGGCTTTGGATCATCTCTACAATTTGGCCCTTCCTCAGTAACAGAAAAGCCTGTCCGGTTTCCTTCCCTGCTACTCTTGCAGAGAGCAAATTTTGCCTAGTTGAGGAATGACTAGTTAGACCTGTCCTTGGTACCATCTGCTTTAAAGAGGAACAGAGTTCCATTTGGCTGTGCAGATTAAACAGTGATCACTGGCTTTTTAAAATTTGTTTGTTTGTTTTAATTTTATTTTGATTTTTGTTTCCCCCCCCCCCAGCAATTGTTCCTGACATAGATGAAATTGCAGCTCAGGCTGAAACCATGTTTGCTGGCAGGTACATTCTCTGATGCTCTACCTCTGTGTGTGTATATCTGTTTGTTCATGGTGATATTTCTCATTGACAACCTCTTTATTCTGTGCTTGTTTTCACACCCTTTTCTCTCCCTTTGGCTGCTTGTTACTGTGTAACCTGTACATTGACAGAAAAACACCTGGATTTCGAACAAGGAAACAGCTTAGTTGGTCTGGATGGCTGTGGGACTGGAAATGACCACCCTCTTAGTTGGAAGAGAGTTGGTAGAAAGTTTTTTGCCGTGTTCCCAAAGGCAGCTGGTGAATGGTGTAGAGGAGTATTGGGCTAAAACACAGTAATTATTTATTTATCTTATAATGCCTCACGCAGGTGCTCCCAAAGAAAGCTTTTTTTTCCTAGTGCACCTTCTGGCTGGAGCTCCAAATTCCTTGGATCAGCAGGTTACTGCTGGCCCTTTGTATTTCTCTTAGACCTGTTGCAATTGCACTTTTTGTTTGAACCTATTTAGAAAATTGTGTCAACACTAATCTCTTTCCACTGGCTCCTCAAATCAGAAGTGAACCACTTGCCGTGATCTTTGGGACCACCAGAGGCCTGTACATCACAAGTTATGCTTGCAGAGTTTGAGAACAGGGGAAAAAAAGAAAAAAAAAAAAGCATGGAAAACACTCACACTGGAGAGTTATTACCATTATCACTATATTGGTTTAATTTTATGGGTATAATTACACCAGTAAAAATTAATTCCATTTAGACAAGACCATAGACTTTAAAGGGTTTCTGGGGAGCTGCAATGTGGGCACTGTGATCTTTCCTCTCCCAGTCTCTTATGCCTTCTCAATCTTTACCAGCAGAAGCAATGCCTCCAAGTCCTCTCCCTGAACTCCCATGATGTAAAACAACACACAGCCTTTGGCATCTGCATCTTTAAAATGAACAGAGAGACCCAGTGGTTTCTTGGAAACATTACTTCTGCTTTGATATGTTAAGTGTAAATCTGTTTTCTGCCGTTCCACTTTATGAATATGATTCCAGAAATGTGATGCTTTTGGCAATTCTTGCTATTTTTGATCTTCTTTTTTCTTAAATGAAATTTTAATAGCAGCTGAAGAAGGAAGGAGTGAAAAGAAAAGGGTCAAATTAATCTCTTGTGAAATGCAGTTTACTTCATTTTATTTGGATTGGGGATGAGCTTGGCACAACTTACCCAAAACATAAATTAATGGTTTTGCAATGTGGCTTTTAATATTTTTAATATTTGACACATTTCACATAGACTTCCTTGCATTCCATGGTGTCCATTCTGCTATAAGATTGCTGCAGCAGCAGCACGTAACTAACTGCAGGATTCAAGTCCTTTTAAAGTATGTTAAAGTGATATTTATAATTTCCTTCCTGCAGTGGATTTGATTTGATTTGAAGAGCTCTGTCAAATGAAGGTTGTGTGTACAGGGATACTTATATATATATAAAGCTTTAATTTTTTTCTGATTTATTTTACTTTATTGGGTTCTTTTCCCCCCCCCCCCCTCATTTTTCTTGCAGGAAAGAGAAGAATGCAGTCCAGCTGGACGATGAAGGGGGCAGAACTTTCTTGCGGGTCCTCATTCACCTCATCATGCACGACTACCCTCCGCTGCTCTCGGGTGCTCTGCACCTCCTGTTCAAGCACTTCAGCCAGAGAGCAGAAGTTCTGCAGGCATTTAAACAGGTATGGATGGGCACAGAGTTATTCCAGGGTGCTGGAATGCAGGGAGTCTTCCCAAAGGCAGCTTTGCCATCTAAACTGCTGGTTGGTGCACGACGGTGTTGTTTCCTTAAGAGGTCCAGTATCAGCAGACTTTTTGACCATGCATGTGCTGGTGTGTATTAGACTTGTGCACCCAGAAACAGTTTCTGTTCGCCCAGAAAGAGTTACTTCTGGCATTGCATCCACCAGGGAAAATGCAGGCCCGTGGTGAGCATCTCACAGTGTAGTGATCCCTCGGGGACAGAGTCAGCGCCTCGTGTTTGGCAGGCAGGGCACAGGTGCTGGCAGTACGACTTTCCCATCCTCTGGGCTGTTTAGGCTGGGGATAAAGCTCTTTTGTTACCCCTGTGGGTTGTTTGCAGCTCTAATTCAGGTGTCTTTTCCACCGTGCTCCTCTGCCTGACGGAGATGTGCCCGAACAACAGGAAGGCAGGGATAGAGCCGAGCCTGTTCCCAGCTTTGATTCCTCCCCTTGGATAACGGTGCATGTGCAGGCTCCATGTGTCGGTGGATTAGGATGGGGAGATCTGATGTCATGGGGCTGGGTGACAGAGACATCTCTGTTACGTAACCCTTCAGAGCATATGTTGATAAGACCATCTGATGCTTATTTCAGGAGCTTGATAGCCTGTTGTCTCATCCTTATGTAAGACCGGGGAGGTTCCTCTTATTTAAGAGCAGATGAATGATAAAGACCTGAAAAGCTTTTGTTTAATGTTTTTGTTGTGCAGCATAATGGCCTCCCACCAGATATTAAACGTTAGGCCGTGCTGGTTAGTGGCATAAATAGCTGTTATTCCCAGGGAAGCAAGGACTGAGTTGCTGAAGGTGTTTTCGTAAAGGAAAAGGCTAATTGAGAAATAAAAAAAAACAAAAAACACAAACCCTGCAGAGAACATGGGATATGAATGTCAGCAGATGAGCAGCATTCATAAATTCTGTATCATAACAAGGTTCTGCCAAGCCAAGAGAGATGATGATGAAAACTTTGTTACACAATAGTGAATATTTACCTGCATGTAACGTGTTTTTTTTTTTTTTAAGAATATCCCTATCAGTGTTCTTGTCTACCATGTGACCCTAATCTTTTACATAAGTATGATTTCTTAGCAGTGTTTATTGATTTACTGTAAAGATTGTTGTTAGGTTTTTTGAATGTTATCTTCATTAATAATCTCGGTGGAACAGTGAGCATTACAAAGAAAGAAAATGGGTAGGTCATGCTAAATCAAGAGCTACAAATAACTGACAAAACCCAGACAACTTGAGCAGTGCAAAAAAAAAAAGGTAAAAATGACGTTAATCTAAGTAAGAGGCAACCACTCAGATGGTGAGAAATTGCATAAACCTGAAAGTCAGTTTGTCAGCTATATTCAAGTAAGTTTTTCTAAAGTCTGGCCTACAAGTTACTTTTCAATATTTGATGATGGTGATGTGGGTGATCATTAAAGTTGCTGGCCATTCCGACTTTTCTCTGCATGCCCTGATTCCTTGTCCAATCATCCTTCTTTTGTCTTTTTCTTCTGAACTGCTGTGCTGCAGGATTAGCTGTTTCTAACGGTAGGTGCTTTAATAGCATGTAAGTGTTGTTTTTAATGCCACGGGGACGATAATGAGCGTATCAGAGCTCACTCTCTGAGCTCGTAAACTCCTTGTGCTGAAAATGTTTTGCAGTGTGTTAAAGAAGGTGAGGGAATGTTGGGAATGTTACAACTATTCTGTGATACTCCAGTCTCTGGCTCTGCTGAAGGTTTTGGATGAACAGGGGACAAAAGCCTGTGTGTGCCATGTTTCTATTTCATAGAGCAGGTTGCATGAAGCACCTGAAAAGAGAGGCTTAGAGAGGGAACTGTCAAGCAAATGACCCAGGCCTAAGTGCTGCTGCTGCTGTAATAGCTTTCCAATGTTCTCTGTTTGCAGGTTCAGCTGCTGGTGTCCAATCAAGATGTGGATAACTACAAGCAGATCAAGGCTGATCTTGATCAGCTCCGTCTGACTGTGGAAAAATCAGAGCTGTGGGTTGAGAAGAGCAGCAATTATGAGAGTGGAGAGGTGGGAGACAGTCAGACCAAAGGGGGAGAGGAGCCACTGGAGGTGGGTTCAAAGCCTTTGTTGTCAGAGTTGTTTCAATGTTGATGGGTGTTTTTAAGGAACAACTGCAAAACTGTGGTCTGGTTAACCAAAGGAGCTAAGTGAGAAGGTGCAGGATTCTGGCTGAGCGTTAGGAAGAGGCAGAAAGGGAAATAAAACCTCTTTTATCAGGGTGTTCAATATTCTTTCCTGCTGCTTTCAGTAACTGTGCTCTTAGGTCCCAGGGCTGCCTTCCTTTCTGGATAAGGGAGCAAACCACAATGTGTGGCAACACTCCATGGCCAGGGAAGCAATTTAGGAATCACATGTTGGCAGATGGGTTGGTTTGCTGACAGAAAGAAGGAGGAGAGAGTGTCCTGCACCTAAGGGAGATGAGAACAATCAACCCCATGTTTTCAAACATCACAAGTAATTTCAGTCTTCACCAAACATAAGACTTGACCTAAGAATGTTGAGATTTTGTGGTTGAAGTAATGTTTTGGTTTCCTTGGCCCTTGTCATAGAACACTCTCATGATATATGGTGATATGAGAAACTGCAGAACTTGATGTGGGACCACGAAAACCTGATTTTTTTTTTTTCCTTAAAAATTTCCTTGGTGTTTTTTTTTTTTTTAATTTTGTTTTTCAGCGAAAACTGAGGTCATCATGTAATCACTTACTCATGCAAGAGTAATACTTAACTCCAGTGTGAGTCTTTAAGAAAACACAGAGTGTTGCAGGACTTGCTGTGATTGAGGTTTGTGGCATGAGAGTAAATAGAGCAGGCTTTCCCACCAATATTTATTCCCACTTTCCCATTTTCATCAGAGGAAGTGGGGAGAGATGAACAGCTGCGATTTCTGACAGGGCACTTTCCTTGTTCTCTTCCACGGTGGAGTCTTCCCTGGTGTCAAGAAAAATGGGCAAGGAAGACACCAGGGGAAGCTTAGTAGGAAGCCAAGTGGAGGAGTTTATACAGCATTGTGGAGGCCACACACTGAGAAAAAGGTGGAGCCACCAAGGAGAGACATTTGTAGATATCTGTGACTACACTTGGCCTTTAAAAAAAAAAAGAAAAAAAAAAAGGCAGATTCTTGGAGGCTTCATGTGGGGGGAAATCTAACACTTCATGAAAGAATAACAGTTTCTTGTGGCAGTGTATGTCTTGCTCTTTCTCTGATCTAACTCAGCTGAGTTTAGTGGTGTTGGAACCAGGGGGGAATCTGGGCTTTATGAGCTCAATATGTTGGATTTCCTGCTTTCTTTCCTTGAGCACAGCTCTACCAGGAAAAGAAATCTTCCTCATGTATTTCATGAATGGGAAAGGTAATGGGGAAACAGAATGCAGAACTGCAGCAGGGCTACAAGGTTATTTAGTCATAATACATTCTAAAAGTGTAATAAGATCCTCTTTATTCCTATGGATAGTCCTGACAGCAGAGAAACTCCAGGAAGAGGGACCTCTCAATGGGATATTTTCAGTGGTTTTTTTTTTTTTTTTTTTTTTCCCAGGAGGCATCCCTGGGTCTGTGTGGATTAGCAGTGCTCCAGTAGATGCACAATAATATCTCTGGCAGATCAGAGAGATTATTGTATCAGAACAGTGATACGTAATCTGCTGCTTAAATCATCTGGTGGTAATTCCCTGAGAGCTGTGCCAGATTACAATAGCTCAGAATCTTGTCCCCCTTTTTTTTTTCTTTTTCCCTGTTAAACTATTCTTTAACAGTCAGCAAATGTTTTTACCTTGCAAAAAAAAAAAAAATCTTTTAGATAGTCATTATTCTCTTTGAGATCTTAAGCCAGATTTTAGAGGTGAGGTGCTGCTCATAATCTGCAACGTGTGAAGCAGGTGGCTGGGCTTCAAGCAGATAAAAATCCCATGGGATCCTTGCTTTCTTGGAATGGATGCTGGGTATTCAGCACTGAGCTTGATGAACCCCATGGTCTTTAGGTAATGGGCTTCGTTTGCCTGTGCTTAATTTTTCCCAAGCAACGTTAAATTGCACACAAGGGTTTAAATGACATTCCATTAATGTTAAGCATAAGTTTCTGTCCTCACCAAAGCACGTTGATAGATGTGCATGAGAGTTTTTTAAAATATAATTTTTTTTTTTTTTTGCCTTTAGGCTTCTGAGTCTTTCTGGGTAATTGTTTCCACCTCTCTATCATAACCTGTAGTACTATAATTTTATTTTTTTCTTTTTGGTAGTCATATGACTCCAGAAATAGGATTTGTGGCAAAAAGGCCTTGTTCTTCTAAAAGTCTCCAGACTTCTCCCCAGGAAAAATGGCAAATCTTACATCCCTGCAGGACTGTCTTGACAGAAACTGGAGATCAGAGTTGTAGGAAAGAGTGCTTGGAGTTAGGTCAGACATAAACTGGATATTGTATTGGATGAGGAAGAAATGCTGAAATCGGTCTTGTGTAACTGAGAAGGGCAAAGCAGATAAAGCCTCTTCACTTGGTTCTCTCTGAGGGTGGGATAAGGGTGTTCCCAGTCTGTGTGGACACCACGGACCATGGAAAGTGTGATCTGTATTGTCCTGTCCCTGGAGGATGCACTGGTGGTGTGGCACCAGAAACACAGCTCTGGGGGGGAGAGACAGGCTCAGTGAAAGTGCTTTTGGGTAAAGCTGGAATGCAGTGCAGGGGCATTTGTGGGGCTTCTCATCTTCACCCTTCACTGAGGAACTTCAAGTCAATGCAGTAAATGAGTCAATACAGTAAATAATTCAACACAGCCTGTGGAGGGCAAAGCTCTGCCCTGGGGACTCTGAGAAGTGCCTTGCACTGCTGTCCTGCTGGGATGAGGGAGACTTTCAGTGGCAGGGAAAAAAAAGCTGGAATTTGGGAGCTAGAAAGAAAAGGATCCTAAGGCTGACACAGAGTGATAACCCAGGAATTTTATCAATGTAGGAAGTAGTCTTTTTCAAAAAATACCGTTTCCTAAAGGTGGGTTAGTCAGGTGAGAACCTTTCTCAGTGAGATCCCTACGCCTCCCTGTTCCCCATGGAAAAATGGGACAGAGGTTGTCTATCATGGGGCATGACAAGGTAAGATATGGAACTGAGTGCCTTTGGTATCCCAGTGGTGTGATTATCCTGATAACTACATTCCTGGCAGGTTCAATAAACAGATTTTTATTTTGTTAAGAGAAAGGATGGATTCAGCAGTTTGATGCTGATCACCACTTCCAGATAAGACATACAGTTCACGTGGATTATAAAACTGCTTTGATTGAGGAAGAATGCTGATAAAACTACCAGGTAAATTAATCCTGGTTAACCCACGGTCCCAGAACGGAGGAGGGTGGTTAATTATAGCAAAAAGCCTGAAATATCTTACATAGTATAGATTCAAACAGCTAGAGAGATGGCAGCCTGCATCCTAAGAAACCTTAAACAAATAAAAACCCACTCTTGGAGCATAGATCAGTGTGACCACTCTGAACAGCGGTGCCTACACCGTTATAAACAGCCCCCCTGGCCAAGAGGTGCAGCTGCTCTTACCTCACTGCAAATTCGGGCCAGGTGGGATTTACAGAACTCCCCAGCTTCACCATCAGCTAAGAAAGTTTTCAGAGAGAGGTTTCAAGACATACAGACATTCAGCTTGGTGTGCACGTGTGTGCTTTAGGAGATTTCTCTAAAACAGTAGGAAGTTTGAGGACACAATGAAACTCAGAAGTGCACCTGTTCCTTCTTTTTTTTTTTTTATGCCATTCCACTGGTTTACATCCTCGGGGTTATAATTTCAGGCAGTCTCATGATTTGCTGCAGTTTTTCTTCATGCTTGATAATGTCAGCACCCAAAGGCCAGACTTTCAATTCTTTGTGTTTGCAGTTAAGAAAGGCTTACCATAGCTGACAGCAGGGAAACAAAAAACCCAAAACACAGCACTGCCAGTGTTCTTATTTATGTAGATGTTCTTCCATGTTTTGATTGAGACATGCATGGAAAGGTGTGTGGGTGTTGGCAGATACTTGCTGACTTGATTTCTCTTAATTTACCATACCCAGCTGGGGCTTTCTAAGAGCCAGGGCCCAGAGCATACGGCATCATGACTTGATGTTGCAGCTCAACATATGGTTCCTATTTGTTTTTAAATCCTTCCCTGCATCATCCAGAGACTAAGGACACAAGCATCCTCCCTGTGGGAGGAACATCTCTAATTTCCACATGCTACTTGTTCCTGTACTGTTGAGAACTCCACCCTACTTATCCCAACTGCAGAGGTCGTCTGAAGCTCTTTCTCCAGACTTTTTAGTGCTCACATGCACAGGTTTTGTAATCTTTCCAGGTGCATTACAGATTTGTGGAACGTGTGATCAGTGCGAAAATACACCAGTGGTCCATATTCTCACAGTGTTTAAATTCCTTGGGATGTCTGGTCTGGTTTAGGGACATATTCTGGTTTAGGATGATCAGAAGCATGAAAATATAAGAGTAATGCCTCAAATTGCATTGGAGATTTGAAACAAAGGGAGTACTTGAATGTGAATCTCTTCATTCATTCACTGGAACAGTGGATGAAGAATAACCAAACATTTTTCTTTGTTATCTGTGTTATATCAGTTCCTTTTGAGCTGCTGTAATAGTTCTTCACTGGCTGTTATCAAATACAATTAGTTCACATTGAGGAAATGGCAATAAATCTCCTCTTGTCTTGTGCTCTTTTTTTACAGGAGTCCAACATTTTGAGCCCAATCCAGGATGGGTCCAAAAAACCCCAGATAGACAGCATTAAAAGCAATAACTACAATATTGTTAAAGAGGTTGGTACACCCGCCAAGAAACTTGCTTGATGTACCCATTCAATAAGTGATTCAGTAATTGTTGTGAAAGGAAGTGTTTGTGTTTGGGTTTGTGTGACAGGACTGGTCCTTTGCTTGCTCTCTGTGCTTATTTATTTGTCTGTTTGCTTGTTTGTAGATTTTGATTCGACTCAGCAAACTGTGTGTTCAGAATAAAAAATGCCGGAACCAACAGCAGCGATTGCTGAAAAATATGGGCGCCCACTTGGTCGTCTTGGACCTTCTGCAGATCCCCTATGAAAAGGTTATTCTCATAATTTCAGTGGTAAAGAACATGAGCTCAATGAAAGGAAGACCTCAGGAGGCTCGAGAATCAACATGAATAACTTTTAAAATTGAATTCGGTCAAACGTGGCAGAAACACGAAATGATGGTTTCCTACCTTAAGAATAACTGGATCTGTAATCACTGCCCAGTGAGAAGTATTTGGTTTAACAGAGCTCCTGCCAGGGAATCTAAATCCCACTCTTGGGCACTGATGTGAGTGTAGATACATTAGATGGACCAAAACCTTTCAAGGATCAAATATGAAATAACTTCTTTGTTTCTGTGGTGGACATCTCTAACCTAGTTCCACTTACAATTATTTTTTTTTTTTTTTTTAAAACCAAGATAACGTGATTTTGTGCTGATTTAGTGGCATGGAGCATACAAATGAATGATTTTCATAGCCTTTTAAAGAGCAGATCTTTGCCAGGTCTTACAGGAAGCACTGAGAGGAGATAAAGCCTACATTTTCCTCGGTGTAACCCACTGATGTTATGGGTTCAGGTGTCATCAGCAAAACAGTGCTTGTCCAGAGAGGTGATTCATCAGATCATAATTAGAATACCACAAGAGAGGGATATAAAATGGGGATATAAAATAGACATATATTTATGTGGGAGTTCGTGTATGAGCATATGCATCTGTGTAGGTGTGCACACACATGCACACCACATATATCTGCTTCTATTTTCTTTTTTTTTTTTTTAATTAAGCCACTTTGCACTTTTTTTTTTTTTTAAACTAGGAAATTATAACCAGGCATTAGGAAATCTTACTTGGAGTTTGTGCTCCTCCACCTGTGATTTCCTGTGGTCAGTTGGTTTTTGCCAGAGGGAGAATTCCTGCCCCATAAAGGCTCAGGAGAATTGGCTTGTTCCTGGCTGAATTGACCTTGTGTTGTTTTAAGAAGTATCTTTAGGTGTGCCCAGCTGGTTTTGTCTTGTCTTCCTGCAGAGTGATGAAAAGATGAATGAAGTTATGAATCTAGCCCACACTTTTCTTCAGAATTTCTGTCGAGGAAATCCTCAGAATCAAGTTCTCCTCCACAAAAATCTCAACTTGTTCTTAACTCCAGGGGTAAGTATTTAATTTTAAGCAGGAGATTATAACTGGAAGTAAATTTGGGCTTGGTGAAAAATTCCACTGCTAAATAAATCATTTCATTAGGTTACACTCTCTCTCCTCTCCCTTTTCTCCCTCTTCTCTCCCTTATTGTTGCTCTTCATGTCATTGTTTTTAATGTTCACATTTTACAAGTGGGAACCAATATCACCTGTGAGCTTTGCTGGAAGTAAAGCTGGACATGTGTCACATCATCACATGGTGTTTAGCTTGAGTCTGATGCTGTCACTGTGCTGTCACAAAGCTCGTGTGACAGCAGGATCAGACCCATTCATTTTTGCTGGTGGTGCTCCCATTTGAATCAATTAATCCAAAACTCAATCTTTTATTAAATCACTGCCTTTACAATACACCTTTTTGTCACAGTTCCTTTGTGTATGTATGTATGTGTGTTTGTAGATATATTCGTATAGGATGACACGTGTTCCGTGGCAGATCTACTGAGCAAAGTATGCTTTTATTTAGAAAGAATTGTGAATATAAAGATTATAAACCCGGGACTGAATGCATTATGAAGCATTTGTTCTGCTGTTTTTTATTTCTGCTTTTTTTGTGAAGTGTGTGAATGGCATTGAGTTCACCACAGTGGGGACCAGTGCCCAGATTCCATCCTGTCCAACACTGACACTTCACTCAGGTGCCAAGTAGGGAGCTTGCTTGCACTTGCATTTCTGGGTTTTTCTGAAGTTGATTTCCTGATCATCCTGGTCATCATCACAGTTCTGGTGCTTTTATTCACATTGTGGAGCAGACTTGGCGTGGATTCCTTTCAGATGCCACTAAACAGACAGGGATTCTCTAGGAGCACCCCTGACCCTCACAAACCTTCAGTCCAAGGGACCAAACTAGAGCAAGTTTGAAGCAAAAGCCTCAAGAATGCACAAAATCTCCCCCTGCTACTGTTCTGTTCCTCTAGTTCTGTGCTGCTCACTGACACACAGCCTTAGGCTCCCTCTATTATTTCACATGGAGAGAGATGTTCTCTCAGGCAGTGATCATTGCACATGCACACAGAGGTCACAGAGGGACCCACAGCCACTCATCCTCTCATGTGGTTGCCTCAGTGCCAGGTTTGATGGTGAGTGAGATGAGTGTGGTCTCAGGTTTTATTTACCAAACTCACAGAATCACAGAATATGCTGAGCTGGAAGGGACCTACAAGGATCATCCAGTCCAACTCCTGGCCCTGCACAGGAGCATCCCCAGGAGTCACAGCATGTCCCTGAGAGTACCATCTGAACACTTCATGAGCTCTGTCAGCCTTGGTGCTGTGCCCACTGCCCTGGGGAGCCTGTTCAGTGCCCAACCATCCCCTGGGGGAAGAACCTTTTCCCAACATCCAACTTAACCCTGCCCTGACACAACCTCAGGCCATTCCCTTGGATCCCATCACTGGTCCCCACAGAGAATCGAGTGCTCTAGCAGTGTATTTACATGTGTGTCTTCACCTTCCACATGGACACAGGTTTTGTTTATGCCTCACAGGGAGGTGTGGAGAAATGTAGACCCCAAGATCATGGCTTAGTGACTGGGCTGGTGCACGCTGGATCTTCCCAGCTTCCCTTGACCGACGGTGCCTCCCTCTTCCAACCCCAAAGCGAATCCGCTCTTCTCACAAGGCTGTCTTTGATTTTAACCTCTGTTCCAGCTGCTGGAAGCTGAAACCATGAGGCACATCTTCATGAACAACTACCTCCTGTGCAACGAGATCAGCGAGAGGGTGGTGCAGCACTTTGTGCACTGCATCGAGACCCACGGGCGGCACGTGGAGTACCTGCGGTTCCTGCAGACCATCGTGAAGGCAGATGGCAAATACGTGAAGAAGTGCCAGGACATGGTAATGACAGAGGTAAGAGAAGGGTTCTTGTGTATTTTGAGGTTGTTTTTTTTTTTTCTCGGTGCCTCGCTTTAAGAATTTTAGACGGCGTCACAAATAATGAATATTTTAGCAGACGTTTTTGGGAGTTTGATCTAATTTTGTAAGGCCATCTGTAGAACTACTAGGAAGAAAACACGGGTGTTAGCATGGTGATACAGAGATGTCTATTTGTAGATGATGTAGCATGGAAATTTCAAAGTTACATAAACCTTCATTTTCCTGTACTGTAATTTAGGGTCTCTTTTACCCACCTTGTGGCACGGTTTTGCCATATAAGAGGCTCTTACCTCTGTGGATTTGTCTAAATAGTGTTGTAGACTAATTTTTTTTTCAGCATGTAACAATTTTAGGTACTGGTTTCTGCCTTTATTTTATTTTGTTTTGTTCCAGAGCATTTATGTGAGAGTCAGTAGAGCTACTCTGGCTTTAACTAGCTGGATTCTATCTGACCTGGTAGATTCTGCTGAGTGGTTTGTGGACAAATCTTTATGCCAATAAAGTTCCTAGGAAAATACCTAATTGACTTCTCTGCAATTAGGATTTGACATATAGTGAGCATGAAAAATGAAGTCTTCAACTTGCAGACACTTGTGCATTTAACTGTAATTATGCTAGCAGTTCAATGAGATTAATCAGTGGTTAAAGTTGAACATGGTGAAAAGTCCTGATAGGATCAAGGTCCAAAGAACATTTTTCTTTACTTTACAAAGTGCTTTTCGTTTTTTGTTTTGTGTTTGTTGGTTTTTGGTTTGTGTGTTTGGGGTTTTTTTGTTTGTTTTTTTTTTTTTTCCTTGCAAAGAAATCACAGATAAGCTCTAGTTGTGGCATGAACAAAACTAAACCCTGCTGAAACTTTATTCCACAGCAACAAGAGGGAAAACTTCTAATTAAGAAAATAAAGCTTCAGCCTACATGGATAACCTTTAATGGAATCCACTTCAACCTTTTCAATTTGACTGAAGTGTTTTAATGTGCAATATCAATTACAAGCCTTTGATTTACATAATTCAAACAGTCCTTGTGCCTTTGTGATTTTAGATTCCCCCCCATCCACCAAAGCTTCTTGTAGGTTTTTACTTCCTCATCCAACAGAATTTTTAGATTTTTCTCAATTTAAATATATTCTGTTGTTGCCCTACAACAGCACAAAGATAAATTGTCATATTACATTTTCAAGCTGGCTGCATGATTGAAAGTAGAAACGAACTTGTCATTCACATCATGAGCCCTGCAGGAATTTGCTGGGGAGGGAGGGAGGGAATTTTGGTGAAGGAGGGTAAGATGATGATCTGCTTTTAAAAAAAAGTAGGATATTACAGGTAAGCAGTTATGAGAAGGATGCTGATAGTGAAATTTGGGCAGTGCATGACTGACAGTCCAATACAAAGGGAACAGTGCAGCCAAATGGTTGGAGCTTGTCACAGAGCCAGGACAGTTCCTCAGCAGAGAACTGAGATTTTGTGACCTTAGACAAGGGGTGTAGCTTTTTTTGTGCCTCCAGATGGGGCACATACACAATTTACCACAGGACAAGACAGAGCACGACTGTCTCAGCCACTGCTGTGTTTTCTTTCACCCACAGGAAGTATATTGTGGCTCATTCCTGTTTCCTGGGAGGGAGGGATGAACCGCCCATATTTACATGTTTTAGGAAGTGCACTGTCATAAATTACATTGAACATTCCCAACCTGGCTTATTCACTTGTTCTCCTCTCCTTGCTCTCCGTGTCTGTGGAGTGCTAGTAATGATGTTTACCGACCTGAAAGGTTCCTTGGGGCACTTTTTCTCATTACAAGCCTGCTTTGAGGTTCCTGCAAGAACCATGCCTGTCAGTGGAAACATTATTACAGGAGGGAAAGCAGAGTTTACTGCTGAACCAGATCAATGTGGCAGCAGGGTTTTCTATTACCTGTAGTATTTTGGAGTAATATATCACAAAGCATCAACAGCTGCTCCAATGACCAGCCTTTATTATACTTCCATGGAGTTCTTAATTTGTTGAAAATATACTTTAGTGGAAGAAAATGCTGCTGATTTTTTGTTTGTTTGTTTTTTTCCCCTATCACTGCTAAATATTTATTTATCACTGATAAATGTCAAGCAATACTGGTACAGAGTAGGTCTGGATTGGACATAGGAGTGTAACTCTAGAGGGTTGTCATCATCTTCTATGTGCAAAAGGTACCCAAGTGGAAAAAAAGCTATGGGAATGTGGTGAACAACTTAATAGAAAGTGACAGAGATTGTACCTTCCCAGAGGGTTCGATGTGTATTTTTTTATTATTATTTTGTCCTAAGAGCACAATGTCAAACATAAGTATTAAAAAGCTAGTTCAATTTTCCAACACTTTGAATGCTTATATTTTCCCTTTTTTATTTTGCCATTGAGTGCAATGAAATTAATGGGTCCCTCTGCTGTCTCCTTCCTCTTTCCCAAGCTCTTGAGCCTTTAAAAACTTTTCCTGTACTGTGGATTGTCCAGAAAATGTCTGAGAAGTCATGTTTTAGAAACCCAAAGACAAATGAGAAATAGGAATTGCGGGAAAGACTGAATTCACAATTCATTCCAGCAAAATGCCAAAGTAAAAATAAGCAAGAAAGGGGGAAAACACAAACAGAAAAGTTGAGAATTCAAAATTTGAAATGTTGAAACCCTGGAAAATGTAATGGAATGTTTCTTGACTAATTTTCATTCCTGCTCTTGCTGCTTTCCCACCCTTGAACTCGGTAAGATGGCTTTTCATGCCACGCATGGATTAGATGTGTCAAGTGCCTAATTCACAGAATATGTGGTGCTGCCAGGCTGTATTCTGTGTGCTGGGAAAGGCTTGTGGGAGTTTTATTTTCAACCACACCATGCCTAAAGGGAAAGGGATGGAGAGAGGGCAGGACTCCTGCCCTGTTCCAGCTCTGCTGGAGCTCGTGGAGCAGCGCTGGCAGTGGGATCTGGATCCCCTGGAGATGAGCAGTGCACCTGTAGCAGGATCAAATATTTATCCCAGACACCACTTTTCTGTTAAATGGAAGTGCTGACATGACACTGACAATGTCATGACCCACCTGTCACATTTGCATGGGCTGGGGAGAATCATCCTTTATTTCTGATGCTGAGCAAGGTGGGAGAAAAGGTGGGTTCCACTCTGTGAGAGGCAGCATGCCTGTCTATAAAACAGGGATAATTATGCATCCTGGCCTCACAGCAGGAGGTGAGAGTAATTAATTAACTTCAACAAACACTGAGAATGGAGGAATAGTAAGGATGGCAGACTATCTCAGGTAAACCAGAGCTACACAGAAATTAAACCTCAAATTCACCTTGCATTAGCTCGCTCCTTGGTGAGTTATTCCAGATGAGCACATGTGAGGATAAGAGCAGAAGTTTGGATATTCTTTTGAAATGTGCATTTGGTAAGCCACCCCAAAGTAAGTTTTGTTTGGTTGTTGGGGTGGTGGTTCTTTTTGCTAGGCAGTCTTTGCATACTTAAAGATAGAACGAAATAAGAAAATCATAGAATCGCTTAGGTTGGAAAAGACCTTTAAAGATCACTGAACCCCAAATTACTGCAGTGCAGGGTGCTTAAAACTTTGATATGCCTTTCAGCTGATAAATGGCGGTGAAGATGTGTTGATATTCTACAACGACCGAGCGTCGTTCCCAGTCCTGCTCCAGATGATGTGCTCGGAGCGAGACCGAGCCGACGAGAGCGGCCCTTTGGCGTATCACGTCACGCTGGTGGAGCTGCTGGCAGCTTGTACAGAGGGAAAGAACGTGTACACAGAGATCAAGTGCAATTCCCTGCTGCCACTGGATGATATAGTGAGGGTGGTGACCCACGATGACTGCATTCCTGAGGTAGGATTCACGGCACAATGAAGCAGACGTGGCGTTTTTTTAGAGACTCAAGGTTTTGTTGTTTATAATGTACTGGCAAGTTGAATATTTGCACAGAAAACGGGCTGGAAACAGGTGAATGGGTGAGAAAGGATAAGACTGTTTTCTTCAGAAGAAAATTCCTTGTCTCTTATGCTTTGGTTGTCAGCCCTTCAGGCCACACACCTTGTCTTGTTTTCCTGGCTGTGTCAGAGTTTAATGCTCTCCTAACTTCTGGCTGTAGCTGGGAAGACCCAGCTGAGTGGCTGGTGAAGTCAACGTTTTGTTGTTACCTGAATTTGTTGGAAATGAAGTCAGTGAAGAGTTTGAGGTGAAATGTCATTTTATTAAATTTAATTGCAGTCCAGTAAATGTTTTTACTCACTGCATGTCGAGGCACAATTCTGGAGCTGCTACCTGTCACGCTTCAGTAGGGCTGGGATATTATTTGATGGAAAAATGGAGCTCATGGCAGCTGAACTGGGACCTGCAGGCGTTGAGACTCCCTCTGTGCTGTGGAAAAGTCCCCTTGTGATCAACTGATTCTTATATTAAAAAGAAAAATGTTTGATTTTGCTCAGAAGTTCCTCCTAACATTAATTTCAACAGATGCTAATTAAAAAAAACCAACAAAACCTAAACAAATGAAACCTGAAGGTCTGATCAGAGTTCTCTCCTGACTGCATTAAACATATGCAACTATCTCGTCCCCTTTGGCCATGACAGGAAAATTCCAGTGCATCTGCATATGTTTGTATTTAATCTATACATTTCAGGCTCTGGCTATCCATTTTTATGCTGTGTGCAAAGCAGACTTACAATGCTGGAGAGCAGTGCAACTGCAGTCCTCCTCTGAAGCCTTGTGCTGCTCTTGCTGCAGTCCCAGTGCTCCACAACCTTTTCTCTTTCATTTAGATCCCAGAGTGCTGCATTAGCACTGTGGGAATGCAGGGACTGCAGTCCCAGCTCTGCCAGGGACTTCTGATTTTATATTTGGCAAGCCCTGTCACAAGGCATCAACCCACCACAGTCAACCCAGCAAGTGCAGGGGTGTCCTGCATTTTGACAGCTCCTGGATTTGGAGCCAGACCCTTCTAGCCTTAATATCATATTAAATATCAGAATTATTATTGGGTTGTTTCGTGGGGGTTTTGTCATCAGAGTGAAAAATGTTTGCAAAACCTCTTCATTTTTCTTCATGTGATCTTTCAGTGAGTCCATTAAGGCACGTGCTGCTGTGCTTCTCCTTAAATCTTCAGTACCAAACATACACATTATGGTGGTTATTAATGTTTGTTGGCACTGGAAGGATCATCTTTATTGTTCAGTATTTTCACAGATAGAATTGTTTTTACTGTTCCATTTTATACTGATTGTGTTTCTGTTGTTCCTGCAGGTGAAAATTGCCTATGTTAATTTTGTTAACCACTGTTACGTGGACACTGAAGTGGAAATGAAAGAAATCTATGCCAGTAACCATATCTGGAAGCTATTTGAGAACTTCCTCGTTGACATGGCAAGGGTGAGCTTCACAACATGTTAAATATTATATTGTATCTGGTGAAATTATTTTATTTTGCTGACTATTTTTATTCACGGTTGACAATTGGCTAAGAGTGGTTTGTTGTTTTTATCATCACTTAACCTGTTAATTACTAGCAGTCTTCTCTTTCTAAAAGGGCAGATTTCTCTTTCCTTCCAGAAAAATAAACTGAGTGCAGGTACAGGGCTGAGAGCCATCACATCCTTTGAGAGCATGTGTTACATGTCATTATGGTGGTGACTAAAACAAACCCCCACATCTGTAATCTCTTCCTTCATTTTGTTGTTCCAATGAGGATCAGGGATCAAGGTGTTCTTTGGCTTATGTTCCTTCTTTAATCTCACTTCTGCCACAGGTTTTTGGTGGCTGCTGGGCTGCATTTGATCCTTGATGCTGAACAGTGTTTTGGAGATGTTACAGAGCATGTTGTGATAGTACATGCCTGTCTTTTCCCAGTCTGTGGTCCATTACATTTTATAATACTGAAATTCTCACTTCTTGCATTCTTCATTTTGTTGAAATAAATTAAAAAAAAAAAGGTTAAAGAATCTCAGTTCACTCCTGCAGCTGACATGCACCCCAAAATAATAGGGTGCCACAAAATAATTTCTATGAGACCTATTGGGAGAAAATACTACGAATTCTTGTTAAAAGAAGAATGATGCAAACAGTTGTGCTCTATGATAGGCACTGGGACCTGTTCACTGCTCTGTGAAACTTATAAATGGTTGGGTTTTTCCTTTCCTTTTTTTTTTTTTTTTTTCCCTGGGAGCAGGTTAAGGCAGGGATGTTTGTGCTCTCTCTTTTTGCTGGTAGCCATTTCCAGCAGTAATTAGTCCTCGACAAACCCTGTTTTCTTGCTGTTTGTCTTGCCTCTGTGGACGTGTTATAAAAGTGAAAGCCCTTCTGGACAAACCAACCTCTGCTGAAAATTAAGATCAGAAACATCCTTGGAGGGGCATTCTGACTTTTAACCTTGCTGCTTTTACCCCGAGAAGTATTTTCTCCTGTTTAATTCCCTTTCTGGGTCGCCTTTTCCTGACGTGTCCTGACCCTGACCCTCCAAACAGACCATCCCCTCCTCCCCAGCCCTTGAACGTGACCAATTTTCTGTGCCCTTGAGCTACAAACAGACGTGGAAAAAGAGGGCTCTGTCCACGTTTCCTCTCCTGAGCCTGGAGACAAACTGCACCGTGCTAAATGATGCACAGGGTTGTCCTGATGGCAGCAAACACCGGGCTGGCTTTCACATCCCTTTCTCACGAGAGAAATTAGACTCCAGGTCTTCAGAGGTGAACACTGAGTGTGTGATTAGCACTGTATTTTGTGTGCAGGTGCTGTTGGTACCGAGTGGCCAAAAAGCAGTTTTATTTTGCTCTCCTGCAAAGCCCTCGGGGCAGATGCCTAATTAGTCCTCTTTATTTCCTGGTTAATGGCTAAAAGAGCATGCCAGAAGTGCTCTGGCTTGTCCTGCTCTCCAGCCAGCTCCCCGTGTACAGCCGTATTTTCCAGGTTATTGAGTGTATTTGTTCAGGTATGGTGTTCTGGAGCCCAGACAGAGCCCATGTGTTATAAATACATCAGCGTTCTGTAGCTATCAGGACAGTTAGAAGGCTGTCAGCCTCATGAAAGATGTTACAATAGCTTTCAAAGCATTTAGAAAAAGAGCCCTTTGATCCTCTGTGTTCCAGTGAGCTAAAAGGGATGCTTTTGCGTGGGGGAAGGGGAAATGCTTTTCTTTTAGCTGCTACAAATGCCTGTCAGTGGGTGAGTTTGTGAGCTTTGAGCCTGAGTCTGTTATTAGAGAGCACTAAGGTGAAAGACAGAGAGTGTTATCCTCAGGTTGGATTCCTTCTGGGGTTTTATATATATATAGTTATGTATTAAAAAAAACAAACAAAAAAAAACAACAACAACAAAAAAACCACCATGAATTTTTTTAGTCTGTTTCTGGATTGAGGAAGGAAATATTTAGCCCCCAACTGTCATTTTTTCTTTCAACAATGTGATGCGTTGCAAAGCAGGCACGAGGCGGATTCGTGTGTAAATTGGGTTTGCCAAAAGCAGTCGTGCCTTCAAACACACCCTGTTCCTGCAGCTTCTGCCAACCTACTTTCTCCTGTGTGTGACTTTGCAGCGCTGCACTGAGCAAAGTGGGTGCTGCTGCTGAAGGAAAGGCTTCCCTTTCCTGCGTGTGGCCCAGCCTGTAAGTCAGCAGCTGTGTAGTCTGAGCAGGATTAAAGAAAGAAGCAGGATCTGACAGCTGTAAAGACACCCTGGCTTCCACTGCAGAATTTTTTTGAAGTATTATTCAGAGTTTTGGTCCCAAAGCCTCTTAAGGGGCTTTTTAAACACTGTTTTCTCAATCCTCATCTCCATTTCATGCATTTCAGGGGTGGTTTTCTTCCACGGAGAAAGATCTTACAGGTCCCCAAAGGGCAGAGGGATGAGAACAAATGAGAGGATTTCCAAATTGCTTCTGCACTGGGAATTTTTCAGACCACTGTTGGAGCAGAGTGGCATCCCCACACACATGGCTCTGCTTTTCAGGCAGCTGAAAGGGGAAAGCTTAAAAAGTGTTTTGGAATTTAGTTCTGGTGATTTCTGAATTCGCCGTGCCAGCAGTGCACAGCTCCCTCTCTTCCCGTTGGGATTGCAAGTGCTGAGCCTCAGAGCTGCTGGTTCCAGTCAAAACTGGCATGCAGATGAATTAAAAGCAGAAGAACTTTGAGAGGTTTTTAGTTCTATCATCTCTCTTTTTGTTGTTGTTGAGACAAGTTTTGATTATTAACTGAATTGTTTACCTTCGTGAGGACTGGGGGTGATAGTGGTGTCACACTTTCCCCAAAACCCAAGGGCTGTAGAGTTTGCTCTTTCAGTTTAGCCACTGTTGCTTCTCTGACCAAAATCTTTCCTTTCCTGGGGTGATAAAAGATGACTTGTGGGACACATTTTAGATGAGCAGACAAGCAAAGCTCCTCGAGATGCCTCATTTCTCTAGGTCTCAAGGTATCTCTGGTTATTCCTCTGCCTGCCACATGACAGTGCTTGTGTGTTAGAGCCAAGGTGCTCCTGTGTTCCCTGAACACGGGTGCTTTGGGATGTCACATCAGTAACCTTCCCTAAAACATTTCCTGGTGAAATTTGCTGTCTTGTAGCCTCCAAGTGTGACAGTGGCAGTGTGTAATTAGAGAGAATCTTTGCCCCGTGTGAGATTCAGGTGCTGTGGGTTATCTTCCTGCTTCTGTCCCCAACTTTTTCTCTGTGGCCTTAAGCCATTCACTCAGCTTCTCTGGACTTCAGTGCCCCAGCCCTGGAGCGATGCAGTGGTAAGTGTGTGCCACTCAGGGTCGTGACTGTGTGTTAAAGGCACAGGCAGTAATGCAGTGCTCCCCCAGGAGTCTGTACACAAAATAAATTCTGCTTTTTCATAGGTCCCCCAGAACACTGCAGTCATCTTTGGCTTGCATAGGCAAAAGAGAAAACAACTTTGCCTTCGTTTCTTGTTAAACATGACTAGAACTGCTTATTTAAGGGCTGTTGAAGACATAGTGTGACTACAGCCTGTATTCCTTATTTGTCCAGTTTGCCTTTCTCACTGTGTTTGACTCTCTGTAGACTCCTTTCAGTGCTCTGTACACTGACATATGCAAAGTCAACATGACTCTGTGTGGATGTTCACAAGTGTTGAAGAGAAATAAAGGAAATACTGAAGGATGTAATCCACCCCAGTAATTTTTTTCCTTTCTTTAAGCGTGACATCTTTATGTAGCAACAGACTTTTAGTGTTGCACCAAAGGGAGTCTTCAGGAATCTTTTGTACAAACCTTCCCACGTCCTCCCACCATTTAATCATCGTTCTGTTGCTCCAGAGTTGTCCTGGTACCATCCATTCCCTTCTTTCATTGTTTTAGCTTGGCTTTTGTATTGTCCCCGTGTGGCTTCCCTAAGTAATGCTGCCTGTCTTACAGTTCAGTGCTAAAGGCTGCTGAATTGACTGTGCTCTTTCCTTTCTTTTACCTCTTCTTAAACATTTTTCCTGAAAAAATGTTTAAATTTTTCCTGCTTCGCCTTTGCCACCCAATCGTGGTGAGTTAAACATTACATGAAATCTTTCTAACCTCAGTTGTTTATGTCTCATCTGTCTCTAAAGCTGCTTCCAACCAGCCCCACAGTGGGAGGAAAGGTCCATTTTCTTCTTGAATCTGTCTAAATTTGTAAGTGGCTTGCAGTGTGCTGATTTAGGGGGGGTCTTTTCTTCATGGTGTGGGAAAGAATAGACAGCCAGCCAGAAAGAGCTAGTCCAGAAGAGAAAAGAGTATTCTAAAGACAATGTGGACCTCCATGAAGAAACATAAGCTCTCCCAAATAGAGCTTGAGCACTAAGATAGTCATCCCTGAAAGAACTTGTATAAAAATAATTCGGTTTTATATTAAGAAGAAGTATCAGATGTGTTGTAATAAATACAAGACAGTAAAGCTTGCTCATTGAAAAGAACTAAATCCCGTTGTTTCCTCCTTCTTCCCTTCAGGTTTGCAACACGACCACGGATCGTAAACATGCAGACACATCTCTGGAGAAATATGTCACTGAGCCTGTAATGAACATTGTGAGTGGCTTCTTCAATTCTCCATTTTCAGACAACAGCACCAGCCTCCAGGTAAGGAAAAGAGACACAGGCAAATATGTTATTCGGTCCTTTAATGAGATACCTTCTGTTCCCTGCATAGGAATGCTGTATCTTTTCATCCTCCTTTAATGTCCCCTCTCATGCCACTGACTAGCAGCTTAATTCCTCTTTAAAACACATAATTTAATCACTTACATCTCTGAACCAGCAGACAGCTCAGCGTGGTCAGATTTACATCTGGCTCTTGTTGAATTCATTAGAGGGGGATCCTTGCAGAATAATGGCCTGTCTCTGTATTTGTGTGAGAAAAGTGCTGTGTCCCATGACAGAAGGGACACATACCTGAGAACTGGGAAGATTCCCCTGTCCTTCTTGCTCTCTCTTGTGTTTGCCTGTCATTCTGAGGAAAAACTGCATGATTTGGACTTTTTTAGAGGTGCAGCATTAATTTCTGTTTCCACCAGTCCTAAACTTCAAAGAGGATTTAATGGAGCTGTGACATCAGTCTGTAAGCTAAAAACAGTTGTGTCAGACCCTAGGGCAGCTGTGGGGAGATCCTGAAGGGTAAAAATTCTGTGTTTATCTTTTTGTTTTCAGACACACCAGCCTGTTTTTATTCAGCTGCTGCAGTCTGCTTTTAGAATTTACAACTGTACCTGGCCAAACCCAACGCAGAAAGCCTCAGTGGAGTCATGTATCAAGACTTTGGCTGAAGTGGGTAGGTGCCAGGTTTTATTTTTGATCATTGTTCTTCATGTTTTAGAGTTCAGGCTTGAGGTTTGCCAGGGTTCAATTTGACTCTACCCTCCTGAAGTTGTGATTTCAGAAATCCCACTTTCTGAGGCCGAATTCTTCCTTCTTTTGTAACCCCCTCAAATCTGTCTCATCAAATAGGGTTGTTAAGGTGAAACAACCTTAAGGTCAGAGAGATGGACTTGCTAAGTGAGTGATGATTGCACTTTCACTCGTCAGTTTTAACTTGATGGTTGAAGCTTTCGATGATTTTGACTTTTCAATATCAAGCAAGTTAAGATATTAAAACACAACATAAGCAAAGGTGTTCCTGTCCACGGCAGGGGGGTTGGAACGAGATGATCCTTAAGGTCCCTTCCAATCCAGACCATTCCATGAGAAACTGGGGCATTTTCAGTCGTGCTGGGCTGCATTTGTATAAGCTGTTGTAAGGAGCAATTGTGCACTGGAGAACACCCATCATTTTTCTCTTCAGTTCCTGGGAGATGCATTACTATTGTCAGGCAGTCCTGGGCTTGTTCAGATTTTGTCCCATCAAGGAGATGGGGACTGAAAACTTCTTATCCTACAGTAAAAAATATTCTTCACCAGTACATGCCTAAGAGTGGCAAAAGTTCATTCAGTTAAATTCCTGTAAATACAATTTTAAGTCCTCTGCCATAACAGAAGAAAAGGGTTATTCAGAATAGTTTCTAAAAGTCAGTGATGCTGATTACTTGTAGAATGAGGTTCAACTCAGTGTGAATGAAAATCTGAGTAAGAGGCAGAGATACAGAGGAAGTGGCTAAATTCTATTGTTGATACCTTTTTAAAAAAATATTATTAATTAATGATAAAACAACAGGAGAGAGTCCCTTAGCCATCTGCAGCATGTAACAATAAACTCTAAGTTTAGGTTTTTGGAATAGCTTTACAGAAGTATCATTTAATATTTCAGCCACAACATCTCATTAACTTTTTTGTGTGAGTGAGAATAAGCAGTTACCTAAAAACTTTAGCAACCTTCAGTTGTTTTATTTGTTGTGCAAATGATTTAATTATGGATCCATCTGGCAAGAGAACTTTGGAAGTTAAAGACATTTTATTTCCTTTACGCTACAGCTCCTGCAGTCTCCCATACAGCTCCATCCCTACAAATCCTTGCTTGTGTTCAGCACTTATGTCCTTGCTCTTCTCTGGCAGTTCTGGAAGCAGTCATCAATAAATCACTTCCTTTGGGAGTTTGGAGAAAGGGGAAAGAAGTAGGGCAGGTGAGAGTATTTCTGAGACCCAAGCACACCCCCTTGTGCTCCTGAACAGCTCAGTGTCTTCATTTCTCTAGAGCTGCACCTAAAATCAAATTCTAGCTCAGACAGGTCACTGTGTCTCACCAAGATAAGGGCATTTGGAGACTCCTGAGCATGGGGTTTTTTTTCCATTTGGCTCCGTGCCTGCAGCACACAGCTGATTTTAGCATGAAAAATTCACAGCAAATTACAGCTATCCAGAGCTCTGGTGATTTACAGATGAGTCAGGCCCAGGGTCTCGCTGCGCTTTCTCTTCTCCCATGTGCTAGGGCATGAGGAAATAGCCTCAAGCTGCACCAGGGGACGTTTAGATTGGATATTAGGAAACATTTCTTCACGGAAAGGGTTGTCAAGCGTTGGAACAGGCTGCCCAGGAAAGTGGTTGAGTCACCAACCCTGGAGGTATTTGAAAGGTGTGTAGATGTGGCACTCAGGGACTGATTTACTGGTGGACTTGGCACTGTTAGGTTACTGGTTGGACTCTATCTTAAAGGTCTTTTCCAACCTAAGTGATTCTGTACTGGTGATAGAGCCAACCTGAAATCATCCCCACATCAGCCTGACAGGGAGACCATGGGGGGGTCCCCTTAAGGGAAGGCAGGTCCAGCTTTGTGGCCAGGTTTGCCAGCGTGTGAAAGGGCTGCTGGTGGTGGGAAGTCTTCTGTGTGCCTCTTGCTCCTGGGGGAGCCAAGGGGGAAAGCCCTCCAGCATGTCATGGCTGATACACCTGGAGTCTTCTTCACATGTGTGACTTGGTTCCCTCTTTGGTTTGGTTTAGAATTTAATTTCTACCTCCGTTACAGTCCTTTCTGTCATTCCATTTTCTCTTTCATGGAGGTGGGTTAGAGTTGGTGTTTTATAAATAAAACAGGGGGACTGGGCAACCTCTGGGACTGCATTGGGCTGGCAGCCTCAGAACTGCTCCCTGAAAGCACATGCCAGCAGCCACATTGCTGATTTCCTTGCCCATGTTATCATAATCATCAAGGATTCGTTGCTGATGGCAAAGTCGAGCACGGTAAAAGTGTGCCGTGTTAGAAAATCGCCACGTGTTTTTATTTAGTGTTTTATTTTGACAGTGCAGAAAGGGAGTGGAAAGGAAGAGGTGAGGGGGGATTTCCCAAGGAGCAAGATAGCAGAAGAAGACGTAGAAGGTGATTTGAGAAACACCCTTGTGGAAAGGTTTGGCTGTCACGTGGAGATTTTAATTGCTGGTGATGCTCAGTATTTTTAGGCACAGTGTCAAATGTGTCTTGCCTGGGCTAATTGAGCAGTCCTGCCCTTTTTTGTGGCAATATTTGGAAAAACTGCCCCAGCTGAGGGTACCAGAGGCTTTGACAGTTGAAGACCTTCTGTGATTGGGTGTTCCACCACCAAAATGGTGCTTGGCTTTGAGAAGCCAGAGGTATCTTCCGTAACAAAAGCAGCCTTCTTGTGCCTCTCTTGCTGGCTGTGTATGTGGACCAGGTTTGGATTTTGGCTAGGCATCTATAAGCACCCTCCTGCCCTTTTTATTTTCCTCTTCTGACTTGAGAGTCTGACAGCTTTAATGTTCAGGCCTTCGTGTTTCACAGCAGGATTTAAAAAAAAAAAAAAATGCTACAGAGATTTTTCCTAAATCAGAGAGATATGGAGTATTGGACAGATTTATAGCAGGCACCAAAGACTTCTGATGGAAAATTAGTGTAGTATAGAGTTGAAAGAACAAACATGATTTTTTTTGTGTGTTGCTGTCGTTGTCCTGGATTTAGGAATGAATCTCAGGAGGAAGAAAGTGCATACACAGATTTCCCAAGATATCAAAGATCCATATAATGTTGCACTTTTTTAAAAGACCCATTTCAGGGCAAGTTTAAGCATATATTTTGCTTAGTGCTTACTAGTTTGTTGCTGGCAGGTGGATGCAACTATTGCCTCCAGAGCTTAAGATCATTCCATTTGCCCTCTGATGAGCACTGTAAGAACGTGCATTATCTTCCAGGACAGCAAAATGACACGTGGCAGAAGATTTTTTTTTTTTTTTTTTCTGATATCCCTGGTACTTCAACTCCACTTGACCACCAGGGAAAAACTGCATAAGCTTTTCAAGCTTCACTTGCTGCTTTGTCTCCAGGCAGTTTCCTGCCTCCAGTTCAGCAGGAAATGCAGTTCCTCTTCCTCAGCAGACTCCTCTGTGGCTCCAAGCTGGCTATCCAAGATTGGTATCCGACATGGACACCAATGTGCACCAGGTTTTTTATTGCCCAGTAAACATTTTGGGTTTTTTCTCTGTTATTACATAGGACTGGGCTTTTGCTTGAAAATGCAGTCCAAAAAAAAAAAAAAGAATGATCAAAACAGCTCTGATAAAACAGTGACAAATGAAAAACGTTTAAAAGGTTCCCAGACCTTTGTGAAAACCGAGAAACTAAGACATCTAACCATTTAACTTATTTGAAATGAATTCTTTATCAAAGGCCTTTCAGTTCCTACATTTTACAGTCTTTGCAAGGTTGAGAAGGCTTGGAGGCGTCTCAATGTTTGCATTTTAAACCATCTACTTTCCATAAAGATTGGGGAATATCACCTGCCCTCACACCTAAAGTTTGTATATCCTAAATTGCATGTCCTAAACTGTATTGGAGCAGGGTCTTTCTCCCAGGGCTGACTGATCTTTCAGGGCATGAAAAGAGAACTGTCTTTGCTTCTTAATTAAGTGGTGATTCCTTTATCTTCACCTTGGAACACTGGTTTTCTGTTACAAGGGCAAATGCAGTTGTGTTATACTCTTCCTTGTCTCTGTAGTACCCATTAGCTTTTCCCACTTAGGTTTTTAAACCTTGCATCTTCCCTCTGCTATTGTGTGTATCCCAAGGATGCAGCCTGTGTGTGCCTGTGCTGTGACCACCACTAATGAAATAATTGGAATTTCCCAGATGACTAAACAGTAGCAGATAGGAAACCTGCATTTTGTTAGACTGTGTCTCTTGGCAAACCCTTTATAAAAAAAAAAGCCTGTTAGCAAGCCAAATCACATGAGTCATTATCAGATTATATTCTAGGATGATGTGCAGGAGAAGCAAACAGAGAATCCTTGTTTCCATCCTACGAAATTAGAGGCAAGGCATGTAAGATTGCCGTTTTCCTGAGTTCAAAGCTGGAACAGGTACAGAGGGAGCACTACTGTGATGGTCAGGGGAAAGGAGAAAGTGTTTCAAGAAGGGACTGAGAAAACCCCATGTGTTTTTCCTACCAAAACAGAGGCCTGTGTTTTTGCTCTTTAAAAGTACTTAAGAAGATAAATAGCCACAGAAACATTTAAGCTGAAGGACAGTGTTGACCCAAAACCAACTGGACATAAATTACAGGAGGTTGTAAATAACAGAAATAAATTTAGATTGTAAATCAGAGGATTGGAACCAACTTTGGAAGGATGTCCTTGGTCAGCGGGCTGAAAGAAAATGGAGAGGGGAGGGATGGCAAGATAAGCTCCCTTCATTTTTAGTGGGGCTCCATAAATTTTCCCAAAGATATTAAAGAACATGGGTTGTCTGTAACAGAGAACAGATGGTCTGAAGGAGTAGTGAAGTCCTTTCTACTCGAGTATTTATTCCCCAATTTCAGGTCACCAAATACCCCTTTTGTACAGAATCCAAGAAAACTCTCCCGTGGTTCTTCCTGACTGTGCTTTTATGCCCTCTAAAGCCCTTTACTTTTCCCTGACAAATTACAAACAGGGAAACATTAAACATAAGATCTAGGTCACATTTTATTGCTTCTTTGGAATTATCATGCATATTTAAATGTTCATATAGATGAATTTTCCTATAACAATTTTTTTCAGTCCTGAAAATCCGTTTCTTTCGCTTCCCATTTGAGTTTTAAAACCTGATTTCCATTTTCTAAAAAGCTAGACCTTCATTTTCAATTTTTAGTTCAAATAAAATAATTATCCTGTTGTTACTTTTTTGACAGTGAGAATAACATTTCAGATGAAGCATATATTTTATTCTATTTTAACTGTTTGTGTTTCCCTAATTGCAAGAAAAATTCAATGATGATCTTTTTACAGGCTGATAAATATTTTAGTGTAGATTTTCCGTTGGAAACAAAAACATCCAAGTGAAGGGTACAAGACTGGCAGGTTTGTGTCTTGTCTACACAAAGCTTTCATTTCCCTTAAAAAAGTCTTGCTGTCTCTAGCATTAGTGTCTCTCCATCCAAATGCATTTGTTAAGCAGTCAGCAAATGATTAAGGAGCTGGAGGGACTGATTTATGGAACAAAATTAATTGAGCTAAATATGCATCGCTCCGTTACGTGACAACTGGGAAGTGTGGGAGAACATGATATAAGCTGTCTGCAGCTACCAGAGGGGTGTAAGCAGCAAGGAGAGGAAAGGCTTCACAGCCAGGCACAGCTGTGGCTTTTTCATGCCCCACACCTGGTGCTGCAAGGGGTGAAACACCTGTGGGTGCCCCCAAAAACCCACCCCAGGGATGGTTTAGGAAGTGCACTGAGAGAGCTGTGAAGCCCCGAAATGCTGTTGTGTTTTGTGTACATTACAAAAGGGTAATGGAGTGAAATTTAAAATTAGGGAACACTGGGTGGAAATAGCAAGAACAGCAAGGCTCCTCAAGGCAAGGTAGATTATTCTGAAGAATGGGCTTCCAAGGAAAATTACAGGCAAGGGCCACTTCCTGGAAATCCTTAGAGCTAAACTGATCCTCAGGCTCAGGCAGGGAGCACAGTGAAAGGACAGTGCTTCAGCAAGCATTCCTGAAATAGGTCCAATTGCTGTGCTTCTGTGCAGAGAGGTAATTTAACCAGATAACTCCTCTGCCCATTCCAGCTTTTCTGGGAGCAGCTGGATGTGCTCCTGGGGCTGTGGGGGAGTCTCGCTCACTCGTGCAGAGCGGCTGGATTTTTAGCTACTTGATTCCCAGCATTAATGTTGAGTCCCTTTCCTTTTGAGTCCCTGCCCCAGAGTACTTTTTCGTTGTTTAAACAGCAAGGGGAAGCAAAGCTGCTGATGCACTGGGTGCCCACAGCCCCATCCAGCACGGAGCAGAACATGTTACTGGCTGGATTTGCAGCACCATGTTTCTTACCGTTTCCATGGGTCCTTTGTGGCTCTTGCTGATGGCATAATTGGGGGATTTCCCAGCAAATTCCATTTCCTCTGGCACTGGTGAAACGGTGTTGTGTGTTCAGGGTGTAATCAGCCCTGGGTGTAGGAATTGGGCAGTATAAAAGCTTGGGACGTGCCCTTCGCTGCAGGACAGAATTTACCTTTGCTGAAGATGTCACAGAGTCACAGAATATTCTGGGTTGGACCCACAGGGATAATGGAATCCATGTTCTAGTCCATCCTGGTAGGGTATCCTGCTGGATACTCATGGTAGCACTGTACACACACAGCCATTTGCTTTTTCCCAAGTTCACTAGTCAGATGAAAGACAGAATTTTATCCCCTCTCAGCTCCTTTGTCTCCCAGCTCTACCCCTACTTTGCAAGTTCGAGTGCTGTCCAAAAGTATTTCTAAGTGGAACAAAAATAAACATGCTCTTAAATATTTGATGTTGATACTTTAAGGGAGATTGACACATTTTGAAGAGGAAAGCAGCCTACAACACCTAAATTAAAAATAAATATTTATGTTCACATTTGTTCATCAGCTTTCCAAAATGTAAAAATATGTTTCATGTTGTTTTAAATAATGAAATGTGAAACAAATGAAAGATAAACTTTCTACAAGCTGCAAAGGAATAAGAAGACAAAGGCTTTGTTTATAGCTTAGACTTCAACGGTGCCCTTTGACAACCAATACAAATCTTAATTACAAATGGAATTATACATGTAAGAACTGTTCAAAACAAAGGAGTATTTTTTTTTCTCTCTCTGGTTTTCTTTGTGATAGTTTTAATTAGCTGCAACTCTTTGAACAATCACAGTCCTTGACTGCTCCTTAGACACTGATGGAAGTTGTTAACTTCAAATGGCATCTACAGGACTGCAAAAGTCTGGGTTTTCCTCTGAACAGAGTTGCCTCCCCATTGCTAAATTTATTCCTCAGTATATCAGGATTCTACATGCATTCCACTTAACTGAGAAGTGAGCATTGTCCAGTAACATTCCAGTGATTGACATTAGGACACAATAAATTGGATTAATAAGCTGCAGCACCTACCCAGACTGGCAGAACTTTAATGGACTTCTCTAGTAAAGTAAGCACCAACAGGGCAAATGTGTTTTGAAAAATAGCCCAGTTGGAGAATATGGAAAAAAACAATCATTAGAAATAATGGCCAGCCATCCGTGGTGTTTTCTGCATGTTAATCAGGAACCTGCCTTCAAAACAAAAGGAGAGTGGAAAGGAAAAGTCAATTTGTCTCTTCCCATCTTGACCTAAAAAAAAAAAAAGTTTATTTTTTTTTCCATTCCCTTTGGCAAACTATTTAAATGAAGGTGCCTACCAGAAGCAGGAGATGAGATCTCTCTCTTCCATCCCAGTGGAACAGCCTAATCCCGAGGAGGGTGCCCTGCACCTATGGGAGCCATCAAAGGGATGAGGGTACCCCTGACAGAGCTCCCTTGCCACAGTCTGAGGTGGAGGGAGGGAAAGGGTGAGGTGTCACAGCCAAATTTAGGCTTATAATAAATTCTACTGATACAGGGTGGTGTTCAGGGGGGACAGAAAGTCTGTGCCTTTTGGGATCTGTGAGTCACCGCGCTTGGCAGCGCTCGAGCCTCCGTTCATCCGAGCCGTGTGCCTGGCTCCGCTTCCACCTGCTCCCCTGGGGCTGGTCGGGAAGGAAGGGCACCTGTTGACTTCACAAGTTCAGGGCCTCCAGTTTGAAGAGCTGGGGAGGAGGAGTGGAATGTTTTTGGTGCCTCTCCCTGCTGCGGAAAGCGTGAGTGTTGGTGGGGAGATGCCTCAGAGAAACCTTGAGCAGAACTGCAGTATAGGCTGGTGCTTTTTATAAAATTCACCTCGTTTCAAAAAGGAAGACTGAAAAATCAATTATTGTTGGTCATTATTCCAAATGAACTAGAACTGCTTCTCCATTTTGCTTCTAAGTTTTTATTAAGCTTGAACTGTGCCGTGGAAATTAAGTGAAATGACATAAAATACAGAGCCTAAGCACTGGAGTGTGACCTAATCTCTCAGAGATATTACTGCATGGATCATGGAATCACAGAATGGTTTGGGTTGGAAGGGACCTTAAAGATCATCTTATTCCAAACCCCCTGCCATGAGCAGGGACGCCTTCCACTTGACCAGGTTGCTCCAAGACCCATTGGTTAAATTTGTTAACTATCAGTTAAACTCTCAGATGTTTATGAACTGTTGGATATATTGCAGTGGCATGCAGGAACCCAGGGTTTATCAATCCTGACAGTATAGGAAACCCAGAGAGAAGAGGAGACAGTCTTTTTCAAATTTAATTTGTATGCACTTGGTTTCTCAAGGTCTTCACAGGAGAAATACACAGAAAAGAAGCAAAGAGCACTTGGGATAAATTGGATAAATGTGCATATGTCCACTAGAAAGAAGGATTTTAGAATTTGCTTCTGAATAAAGTAACACTAGCTGTTGAAATAATAATGCAACTCTCCTTTTTGCTACTCTTATTAATATCTCTGGATCAGATTTTTTTTTAAGTTATTAAAAAAGAAATTTCTGTTTTAAAAAATAAATGTATCTATAAAAATACTTACTGGAAATTATCCCCATCTCATTAAAATTGGTGCAGTTTTCTTTCTTTAACAAGAGTATATCTGATTCTACCCCTTAGGTAGAAGTAGGTAGGTAGTATCTTAGGTATCCTTATTTTTAGATATAAGGCTTCTTATTTTTAGGATCCTTGTTTTTAAAACCCGTTGAAGTGATATCCCCCTGCCCCTTAACTTCAGGAACACTCAGATTTTGCACGCCATGACCTTCATAAGATTTTGAAGTTTTTGCCACTATAAATGTGTCTTATTTTAACTTTTTTTTTTTTTTTTCTTTTTTTTTTTCCCCCTGGTAAAGCAAAGAACCGTGGGATTGCAATTCCAGTGGATTTGGACAGCCAGGTCAACACCTTGTTCATGAAGAGCCACTCCAACATGGTGCAGAGGGCAGCCATGGGGTGGAGGATGTCAGCCCGCAGCGGACCTCGCTTCAAAGAAGCTCTTGGTGGGCCTGCCTGGGATTACAGGAACATCATAGAAAAACTGCAGGTACAGAACCAGCAAATGGCTTGGGCAGTGATGCCAGTGCATTTATCTCACATGTGCCAGGTGTGGAAAGCCCCAGGAGTCACCCCCTGTGCCCCAGAGGATCATCCAAACCCTCCTGGAGCTCTGGCAGCCTTGGGGCTGTGCCCACTGCCCTGGGGAGCCTGTTCAGTGCCAACCACCCTCTGGGGGAAGAACCTTTTGCTGAGATCCAACCTAACCCTGCCCTGACACAACCCCAGACCATTCCCTGGGGTCCTGTCCTTGGTCCCCCTCAGCAGAGCTCAGTCCTTGCCCAGGAAGCTGGAACTGCAGGGAGGTCTCCCCTCAGTCTCCTCTTCTCCAGCTGAACACACCAAGTGCCCTCAGTGTCCTCACAGTGGCTTCAAATCAAGGCCCTTCCCCATCTTCGTTGCCCTCCTTTGGACACTCTCCAAGGGCCTCCTGCCTTTCTTACATTGTGGTGCCCAAAACTGCACCCGATATTCAAGATGTGTTCTCCTCAAAGTGTTCCACGGAGCAGGACCTCCCTTCTGCCTTCTCATGGCCACGTGCCCCTGTTTGGCTGCAGAGGAGGCAGCGGGGCTTTCAGGAGCTGCTCCATCAGGTTTGTGTCACTGGAGGTCACCTTGTGCACGTCGAGGTTAAACATCATCAGGAGTTCTCTTGCAGCTCTGAAGGTTGTTCTCCTCTCTTCCCCAGGACGTGGTGTCCTCCTTGGAGCAGCAGTTCACTCCCATGATGCAGGCTGAGTTCTCGGTGCTGGTTGATGTGCTGCACAGTCCAGAGCTCCTTTTTCCTGAGGGGAGCGATGCCAGGATAAGATGTGGTGCTTTCATGTCCAAGTAAGTGGTGTGCAGAGGGGGCCTGTTTGCTTTGCTGGGGAGGATGGCAGGGAGTTAACATTTTCAGCAGCTCTTAAACCTGATTTTCAGCAGAGACTTCAGCATGCAGGTGCCTGAGTTCACTACTGAAAGCTTAAACTGAGGGGTTTTGCTGCATGTTTTATATTTCTCAGCAGTTTAGGGGTCTGGAGAAGAGCAGAGAGAGAGGTTGCTTGCCTTGCTTACCTAGAAATGGGATGTTAATAGCTTGTTAAAATTGTGGCAGGCTCAACTTCTGTTTTCTCAATGGGCTATATTTGCTATTAAGTTTTCCAAATCTACAGCATTAACTGAGACTTTCCACAGTAGAATTTTCTTCATAATGAAGCAGGGCTAGTGGTTTTTAGTTGGAGGTGATTTTTTTGGTATAGCAAATAGATATTTTTTTTTTATGTTAAACTGCCAACAGTTCTTTTAAAATACAGTTCACTTGCACCCCTACCTGGTCTTGGATTATTAGATGTTTTATTTGCAGTCTGTGCACTGGAATAGAGTCTTGCAAATTTTTTATTAGTCCTCAAGTGAGATGCCCCCCCCTGCCCTTGAGAAACTATAATTTAAACAGAGATAAAACTTGGGGGAAAATGAATGCATTTGACAGCTCTCCTGATTCCTTGGCTGTTTGCTTATTCTGCAGTGGTAGTGTTATAACAATACACTTTGTATATTTGAAAAAATTAAGCTAAATTTTGGGGTTGTCCCATCTCATGCCCTCTGTTCAAACTCACCGTCCCAAGTCAGCATCAGATCATGCCTAGGGCTGATGGATGTGGCCCGTGCATTGCACAAACATTCCTCCAGCAATGTGTGAACAAGTGCAGGGACCTGTGCCTTCCAATACCAACTTAATCTGACTAAAATCCAAACTCCTGTCACAGCCATAGCTGCAGATGGAAATGTACCCTGTTTTCTGGCTTGTCAAGTTGTTGTGTGAGTGTAAACAAAGGTTACTTTTCATCCAAGTGCCTGTATTTCTGAACACTTCCCTGAGAGGTTTTTGATGATCCTTTTGGCTGGATACCATTTGCTAATTGTATCATAAATATGTTATAACCGTCGTGGAAGTGGGAAGGTGTAAAGGTTGTAGCTTTTAGAGGTTTTGAGATGCATGGTGAGTGCTGGTTACCTTTAAATAAAGGTTAAAGTAAGTTAGCTTTAAATAAAGAAAGGGTGAAATAACAAGTTTGGATCTTAATCTGGAAGCCCTCAGAAAAAGTGGATGTAGAATTCTGCCTTCTGTATGGGCAGTGAGATAGGCAAAGTGACACAAAAACCACCTTGAAAGTCCCATTTCCTTTTTAATTATGATTTCTCTTGACTACTTCTATTTCCTTTCCTCGAGGAAAAATATAGTGCCAGGCAAGTTTTGCATAAAGAAATTGTAGTATGGCTTAGCAACAACGTGCAACGCTCCTCAAGGTTTAATATTTTACTTTAAGGTTGATTAACCACACAAAGAAGCTCATGGAGAAAGAAGAAAAGCTCTGCATTAAAATTCTTCAGACATTACGAGAAATGCTTGACAAGAAAACTAACTTTGCAGAAGAGGTACCGCTACCACTTTAATGTTAAATATAGAACTAACAGCACAGTATTAAAATGTTGGGTGTGGGACAGTAACAGAACCTGACAAGATTTCAGTTTTGTGCATGTTTTAGAGATAACTTGGTGTCTTAGGAATGTGTGATGAGGTAGGAAGTTAGATTGGAACAAAAGAAACTGTCTGTCTTACACAGTTTTGTGGGAGGGACTGGACAAGAGTTAAGGCAAGGAAGATTAAATGAATCAGCAGTAGCAAGTATTACTAAGTATAATTACTATATATTGGATATCCTGTATTCCTGGAGACTAGTCTGCTTGTGTCACATCTGACTTTACCATAGAACCAGTGGAAATATAAGGGATTTTTAATTGCAAGTGTAGTTTTTCCCTGCTGCCTGTGGTGCCAGACTTTTGTGCTCCATACACTTCTTAATGCTCGTAAATGTGTGAAGGGAATGTGCAATGTTTAAGCAGAGCTGCCAGTTTTTGGGAAGAAGTGGCATAGTCTGTACTCTGTAAGTGTCTAATTATTTCTTGCACTTCTCTCTCTCCCCTTATTGGCCGTTTTTCTCTTCCAAACCCAAGTTTTTCAAATACCTCTTTCATTCTGCCTATGCCTTTGGGTATCAGTAGCTGTGGATTGAGATTTACATGTCAGCTGCCCCTTCTCTTTGAGCCCTGCCTTCTGTGTGGTTTCCTCTTATCCGTATTTCTGGGTATTCCCCAAATCCTTTCAGTCTTATTCACCCTTAAATATGAATCACAGAGCTATTATCTAACCTCTCAGTGCTGACATCAGCCCTGCTCTACACAAAAACAACCAGTATGAGCAGACAAAACCAACCCCATCTTCACCTCCTCGAAGAAAACTGTGGCTAGGCCTGGCCAGACAAATTCTTTATTTAATGTCATAAAAATTTCTCAGGTGAAGCAGATATGATTATTCTTAATTATTTTCACACTTACTCTAAGAGCTTTGTGGGCCCTTAACACCGCTGCATCACATGGGAAAATCGATTTGCTTTTGTAACTGCATGCTTTTCGCCAAAACTCCCCAAAACGATTGCACAGACCCCCCCCCCAAAAGTTAACCTCATCTCAGGACTGACTACTGGAGGGGAAAAAAAGCAACAATTTCAATGTATGACTTAAGCAAAAAAATTGCCTGTTTTAATTGCTCTTTTTACGCTTTTGTGATGCTGATAAGGCGAGACAGAGCGAAGCCATCAGAAGGAACGTGCCCCACTGGTGTGCAGGGGCTTTTCACCTCTCCAGCCCAGCTTCTCTGGAGTGGACACAGGAGGTGCATTCCCATATTCCCTCCTCCATCTCCGTGGGGCAGGGTGGGTGGAAGAGCTCTTGGGTAAACAGAACAGTGTCCCTCGTGCTTCCTCTCGAGCCCCACTGGTTTTACCCTGCAGGACGTAATGAGTCAGTGCAAACAAATAAATGAGTAAACAAGGCTTGTATGGTTTGCAAGTGCTTCCCTGGCTTGCTGCTCTTATGAGTCATTGTTCGTGCCACGGACTTTGGAGCAGTAAAAATAGCACAATGAATAGGCTCGTGTGCGTGTTTCCCATCTTGCCTTTTTTTTTTTTTTTTTTTTTTGAACTGTGATCTCACTGCCCACAAAGTTATTCAGCTGTGCTATGCAGATGCTAAAAAAAAAAAATAAAAAAAAATTACAGTAGTAAATACCTAATGGTGATACCAGAACAAAGCTACAGAGGGATGTGTGACATTTTGGCAGGAGGACTGAGTTTTGTAAATCACGCTTCGTAATGGTTTTTTTTTTTCTGTGATAAATCCGACAGAAATGGTAAACCTCCATTCTCTGCAGACTTTCCCACGGAGTGAATCAAGGAAGAAATAATGAAATAAAATTTCCTCCTCTTTCTTTCTCTTCTCACAACCGAGAGCCTTCTACTGCCTTTCTCTTTCGTTTCACCAGTGGAAGGTATCCTGTTTTACTGAAGGAGCAGGAGGAAAATAACAGCTGTAGGGACTCATTTCACCTGCTTTATGGCTGTTCCTGACCCCACTCTGTTGTTGCACCTCCCCTTAGCTGGTGTTCCAGGTCTCTGGTGTTCTCCTGGCTCCATCCTGGGATGGATTCCTTTGCAGCCCTTGCTCGTGCACGTTTTGCTTAGTGCTGTAACATCTTACCGTGTTGGGAATCAAAGTTTAATGTCAGAGGTTTGATTTGAGGTCCATAAACGACACAGACAACCTCTTGGTCATTGATTGGCTTTCATAAGTAATAGTGGGTGATTACTGCAGTCTCCTGGGAGTTCTAAGTTAAGCCCCAGTCCTGTTTGTATTGATTAGGTGACTAACTGGAGTGAAACTTGATCTGCAGCCCCTCTCTTGCAGAAGGCTCTTCCAGAACAGTGGGAGAAGTGTGGAGGAAGTTGACATTGCCTCTGTTCAGACAGTTCCTGTGGTGCCTAAATGTATTTATCTAAAAGCCTTCTTCAGACTCACTGTTTAAGTAGAGAAACAGGAGGGACAGAAAGGACTGTGTTTGGACTAGATCTGCCCCATCTAGATTTTATTTTTTTTTTTTTTTGTTGCTGGCCATTTTTATACCTATTTTACAAAACCAGAAGGACTGGAAGTTTTGATTTTTTTTTTCCCCCAGCAAAATCTTTTTTGTCCTTCACTCCAACACTTGATTTCAGTTCTATTTCTGAACGGATGGTGCCTCTAGACCTACTTACACACCTCAGTTTGAATCTGAGTCACCTTTCCAAAAGCATCTGAGGCACGTAGACCACTGATGTGTGTTCACTTTGCAGATGACAGGAGCAGTTCAAAATCTTAGCCCTGCCTTGCTGCCCTGCTGGAAGTGGCTGTCCCTGCACAGAGCTGGTGGGCCAGGAGGGGCAGCCCAGCTGCTTCAAAGGGGGTTCAGAAGCTGAAATTAAACCCTCCTCAGTGAATTGGATGAAGTTGTTGAACCCTTGTCCTTCTGGTGCTCATATGGCAACTTCTTAACCCACTCCAGCTGCTGGCACATCAGGCCATGGACAAACCTCTGATTTCCCAACTGTTCCTAAACGAGGTCAGCATCTCTGGGGGTAAAAAAAAAAAAATATCCTCTCTGATAATGTGTGTATATGACAAGTTTAGGGTAACATTACTGGCTAATGGGGGATAGTGCATTACAGAATATGGCAGAATCCAATCCAATCCTCCCTGCCAACTGGCACTTCCTGAGGGAGAACACCATTATAAATGAATTGAACCCTTCAGTAAGGGTTGCCTGTGCTGCAGAACACAGACTTCATACTTTTTTTTCCCTTCTTTAGGTGTTGAAATGCAGTATAAATAATTGAAAACTGCGTTTTTAAGTGTCAGTAGAACAAAGGCTGTGTAAGCTGCTTAATTGTCAGAAATAAGTAGTTGTGCTTTTTGCCTTTTTTGGAAAAAAACCATGAAAAATGTTGGTTTGCTCTTATACTAGTTATAGTATAATTTAGAATCATGGAAGTAGCTTTGTGGCCTTTGTTTTTGCAGTGTTAAATGTTTCTGCATTCCACTCCAGGTATGAAATGTGAGCTCTCCTCTCCTCCTTGTTTGCTGCAACAGCACCAAATGTACAGGTGAAATAAACAGTACAGCCCTGGTGTATTTTATTCCTGTAAGGTGTGGTCCCCAGTGTGGCCATGCAGGCTCTTGGTCACTTTGTGCCAGAAGGAACTGAGTCTTTTCACGTGGAGCTGTTGACAAAACTCCAGTGAGTTTGTCCAAAGCAACAGTCCCAGTTCATCATTGTATCGATCTCCCAGTCAGGCTGAAACCAGTGGGAGCTGCAGGTCTTTTTCTGCTGGGATGAATGGTCTCAGTGTGTCTTAGAAGCCAGGAGATTTTGCTGGGAGTCACTACGGTGTCCCAGCGTTGCAGCTCTTGGAATCACAGACGTTTCCAGCTTAAACTGCATTCCCTTCTATAGCCTCGTCTTTTCAAGATGATTTTACTTATTTGCATGTGCAAATTAGGCAGCATTCAGATAAATAGCACTTGTAGGTAAAGAAATAAGGGAGAAAAAAGAGAATAATTCTGAATATGTGGGGCTTGTTGAATGTATTCTACCTCAAAAGGATGTTTATTTTAAATGGGAGAACAGGTTCCAAATTCCTTTATTTGTGTTACCACTCACATTTTGGATCAGTGGCACTGCAGAGGCATTCTGAAGAATTGCATTTAATTTTTCCCTATTTCTGCTGTCAGTTTTATTTGTGCTGATGTATAAAAATACCTATGCACCAGCCTGTTTTTCCCCATTGTGAACAGCTCTTCTCCTCAAACTAAGCTCAGTGTGGCTGTGAGGTAACAGAGGGCTGGAAATACTACAGGAGAACAGCTCAGGGCTGTTTATATTTTTTTTAATTATTATTTTTTTAAATCACTTCTGTGGTTTAGCTGGCAAAGGACATTTTTTGCTGGATCCTACATTAAAAACTCTCTCCTTGGGAAACCAGCCACAAGTTTGGGGAGGGAGGGACCTGGAGGTGCAGGGAGGAAGAATGGTTGGTTACCCCGAGCGGGGCCAGCCTGGTTGTGACCAGCATGATTTCCTTCTGGTCCAGTCAAGAAACTGCTGTTGTGGCTTTGTCATGGCAGTCAGGTGCTAAAAGTTGAAGCACAATTGAGACAAACCCGTCCCTGTGAGTGATGCTTTACGGGAAGGTGCTGATGTGTTGCAGAACCCAAGCCGGCGCTAATTTATTGCAGCGGAGGATTCGTGCCTGGCTGTTGCTGCGAATCCTCTGAGCCAGTAATTGCAGTGGCAGGAGCATCAGAGCTTTCAGACATGCAAGACTAAACACTAAATGTGGCCAGGCCCTCGGAGTGTGGTAATTTCTCGTTATACCCCTACACTGACATTTTATAAAGAGAGAAAACCTACGGAAAACCAAACTAATGAAGTTTCCCTTTCCCCCCCTCCTCTTCCAGGCTTCAAACTGGGATAATTAAGCAAAGAGATAGCACAGGGCATGGTGATGGTGTTTGTTTGTGCTAGCCAGGTGTTTTTAGCCACAGTGCTTAGTGCCTCAGGCCACTGGCCACTGCAGCACGTGGTTATTGCTGCACATTCCTGCTGCTTTGACATGTGGCATCAACTGGAATCTTCTGAATGAGCATCTCTCATCTCTGGGTATCCCTTATCCCTTCCAAAATGGGCATCCTTCTAGGCTGAAGGAGGATGCTGCTGTTCTCTGGGAGGGACAACCCCCAGATATTCTGCTGGATTTCTAATCCCACACTTCATTATAGAGAGATGTGTTTTGTTGCTGATGCAAAAACATGTAAGTACGTGGCATATGAGAAGCATGACTCCTTTTTAAGGGGAGATTTTTTTTTCTTTCTCTAAGTAACAGGCTCCAGGGATTTGATCCAGCTTTGGACTGTCACCTGCTTGTGTTCAGAAACCTCTTCCAAGCCACTTTAGCTGGGCCAGTTGTGAGGTGCTTACAGGGGTCTGTGTCAGGCATTGCTCTTGTTGACCTGGACAAGAACTTTAAACTCAAATTCATATATCAAGGGCAGGTGGGAGACAGCCCTCCTGACCTCTTATGAAGTGCAACATCCTGATCTAGTGAAAGGCAAGAGCACTTTAATCTGCTGCAGGGGGGAGTGAACACATGCCAGACTACTTTGCAGGGCTGGGTGCATTCATGATTTTGCCCTCTCTTTTATATGTATTTTATATGTACAATTGTCTCTATTATCCATGTATATTAACTCCAGGTACTTTTAGCTCAGGTGATAGTTGAGTGAGCAGTGGTGTTCACTGCTCACTGGTGCTTTGTTTGTTCTTTGTTTCAAAACCTTGGTCATTTTGTCACAAATCTAATGGCAGGATGCCAAGGCTGAAAAACACGCATGGTGGTGAACACATTTCATCCAAAAGACAGTAGTTTCTCAGCAGCTCATATTTATCAAGTTTTAAGAATACAGTATGTTGTTTTATTTCAGACCTATTGAGCCCCAAATCCCAATTGATAAATTCGTTTGGAACTTGTATCATCTGCTTTTCTCCCATGCATCATCCTTTCTCTAAAGGAGCATCTGATACTGTAAAATATTTTTGGTAGGTACTGATTTAGACAGCATCATCCAAACCAGTAACAAACTGGAGTAGCTTGTTCCTTGCTCAGAACTTCAAATGAGCAGCTTCTGCTGTGCAATTTCCCTTTTACACGGTGTATGTGGCTCCTTGTTTCTCCATTCCTGTTTCACATCAATTCCTTTCTATGTACCTGGGGTCAAGGACAGCAGAGCAGCAAGAAGATCTTAACTAACCACAGACCATTTGGCATTCTTCTCTACTGCTATTACTTTTAGTTAAAATAAAAAGGAGAAGAGTACAAGGGAAGAGAATTGTTTAACAAATGAAACTGTCAGAGCTCTGATGGTTCCTCCCATTCATCTCACCTTACTCAGGTACCAAATCCATGGAACTGATCAGGATCCTTTATGTGAACAGCAGCAGCTGGATTTTATTTTTGTTGCTGTTTTGGATACAGTTGGGATGGGTTTCACTAAAGACTTCAGCTAGAAGTTAAATTCCATGCTCACTGCAGCTATTTCAGTCAAATTCTACATCATGTAGGCATCAGGATCAAGGTTTTCTTTCTGTCTGGTTTTATTTATATATTTTAAATTATGAACAGAGCAGCCAAGATTTTTAGGAAGGTAGAAGGTTCCAGCAGATACTAGATTGGCAAGGGTGAATGGCCAAAGGTCTGTTGTAGGTTAATATGTAAAATGAGTCAGCAGTTTTATCATGTGGTTCATGTCTCTAGGTGTGTGGAGTTTTGTGTCAGAATAGATTCATATGCATAAATGCAAATGTGAATATTTGTTTTAGATTATTTATTCCTATTCCATCTCTCTTTCTAATGAGCAGCATTTTACTTCCATGGTGGAGTCATATTAGAAGATAAATATTTGAATGTTCATTCAGTGTCCTCCCATATTGCTCTGTTTTTAATGGGGTAGATGTTTTTGCTTAGAATATAAAGTATCTGTGTTAATGCTCTGAGTTACTTCACATGAGGGTAAACAAATTCCCGTGGCCAACCTGACTTTAGTGATTGATACTTGTTTAAAGTGTCCAGTTGACATTCCAGGGGGTCTTTGTGCTTATTCACAGGTGCAAGAGGGGCTTTTGCACCCTGCTTGTCTGATGCTGGGAGGAGCTACACTGAGTAGGAAGGGAGTCCAAAAGAGCATATGGGAGATGAGATGAGAAACAAACTGCAGCCATCCTGAAATCTGGGATAGCTGTAAGGTTTTTTTCTGGGAGTTAGGAGAATAAAACTGCACAAACCTTTTTCCTGACTGTGATTCTGGAGGGTGTTGCTCCCCACACACTTTTCCACTCCCCTTTTAAGAATTAATTGCTCTACAGACAGTCCCCATTCCTGAGCAGTTTCAGCATCGCTGCCAGGTGATGATGATGATAATTCTTCCTGGGGAGCACAGAGGAGAGTGCTGCAGTATCGCAGAGACCACTGTGTGGCAACTGTGGACCTTTCAGAAATGTCTCCTGTCTGTGGCAGCAGGTCAGCTGCTGCTGCTGCTGCTGCTGCTGCACAGCTCAATTCCCACAGCAGCCAAATGTCTGCAGTAGTCGCAGAGGGGGCGAGAGAAAAATGTCTCCTTTTGGTTTTGTATTTCCCTGGAAGGGGCAAAAGGGTTCTTTTGTTTTCTGGGTGGGGTTTTTTTTTGTTGTTGTTGTTGTTGACTGTCACAAATTTGCTGCTGCTTTATTTAATATGTTTGAGCAACAGCCCTGTTTGTACTTTGCAGTCGCAGCAGAGATAGCAGTGAGCAGAATTCAATGCCTTGTATTAGGGATGGCCAATGAATATTTATGATAGACCCAGGGAGCCAGTAATAAAAATGAAATCGGCATGATGCCACTGGATCCAAATCTTTGATCTCTGTTTTAAGAGAAAATACAATAAAGCAGGGGATAATGGACTCATTATAATGGAATGGTTAGTTATGGTTACTTAGGGCAGTGTGAATAGGTGGCATTACATAAACTGCTCTGCTCCAGGATTTACGATTCAGAAACGTGTTGCAGGCACTGAGTTTCTACAGAAAACATCGGTTTATGGTATTGTTTTGGTTTAGTCAGTCCCAGGCACAAGGAACTAAAGATACATCTCTTTCAGATATTAGGATGGGCTGTGCTCTTGCCTTACTAGGGGGAGCAAAAGCCCTAAGAACCAGCAAGGCCCTTCTGCTCGACCTTTTCCTCTGCTTCTGCTCCTCATTCATCATCCTGTGAGCAGGTAGAGGGAGGGTTGGGCATTGCAGGGAGGTGGAAATCAGGCTCCAGTCCTTGACCAGGCTGTCTTGCTGGACACCAGATGCGAGGGGACACTTGGGGTCATCGGGGGAGAGGGGACAGCTGCCGGTTTGGCATCACCAGGAGGATGCAGAGGTTGTGGCTGGAGATGGATGCTGCAGCAGGACCCACCTACGTCCACCAGGAGCAGGGAGAAACTACTGCAGTGTGCTGAACCAGCTCGTGGGAAGCCTAATGAAGGAGCTGGTATTTGACAGGGACAGGCAGCAGGAGCGAGTGAGCTATTTTTCTTTTTAATGGTTGCAATTACTTGCTTAACACCCCTGCCACACTAAGCAAGACGCAGAGGAGGGTTGATTCCAGGCCAGAGATGAAAGCTGATCCTGAAGTCTCTGTCTAGCCAGGCAGGAGGAAGAAATGGAAACGCAGTGTTTTCTGATTTGTTTCAAACTGATGTAATTTCGAAGGGACTTCATCGCTAATGACATCTGGCAAGGATTTAGTCCCTAATGTGGCCCATCTTCCCCTTTTCAAGAAAAAGAAAGTATATGCTATAGTGAACTTTGGAAAACAGCTATTAAGCAAGCACAGTAACTGCTTCTGATAGGATCTTTTTTTTTTTTTATGTCTGATGAGGATTTTACCGAGCATGTTTGGCCTTGGAGGAGAGCCTGGATGGTATTGCCAGCTGGAATTGTCAGAGCTGCTTTGTCTTCTGTCCCAGGAAAACAGAAGCCTGGCAGGCAGTCACTCTCGCTCTTATTTCACATCCCTGCTTAGTCAGAGTTGCCAGCCCCAAGCACTGAAAACCCTGAGTCAGGCCACAAACAAATCACGAGATTTGGCTTGAAAATCATGAGATGTTTTAATTGCAAGTAGTTTATTTGGGATTTCTTTGAGTCTTTAGAGTATCTGTTCTGCCAGTTTTAGTGTACAGATCTCAGAGCTTGAAAATATGCTTTGCTGAATTATGCATGTGTTTATTTACTGAAATGAGAGCCAGGTTCGTTTATGGTTACCTGACCTCTGGAGCTCATGGGGGAAAGACCAGAATGTCTAAATGGTGTGGGATGACCAGGTTGCTCAGTGAGGGGCCTGTTCTGGATTGGTGATTGCCCTGAGGATGATGAGCTTTGTTGTCTCGGTGTCACTTTGACCCCTGGGCTTTTTTTCGCAGGGAGCTTTTTTTTTCCTTTCTGTTGGGCAGTGCCTGGAAGCGTCCTCTCGGTTCAGGGGCACTTTGTGCAGGTTGTGCCCTGTTTACCTTGCAACAGCTTTACATGGGCAGCTTTTCCCGTGGCTCCTTGCCAGCGAGGGCCCAGCTAATCCATCCTCTTCCCACCGCAGCTCCCCCATTGCTCGGGTCTCGCCCGGAGCGCACACGTGCGGGTGCCGTGCAGGGTCACGGGTGTCCTGTGCTGGCACGGCCTGGATGGCAGTGCTGCAAGGCAGGGAAACGTGGTCAGAAGGTCTGGACCGGTGCTGATAACTCTCAGGTACAGAGCTGCCACTTGGGCTTGGGGAGAGCACCTTTAATCCCACTGAAAATTCCTTCTGGCAGAGTTGTCCGAAACATTTTGTCCCCAAGTACTGAGCAGTTATGCTGGCAATGTCTCCTTATATTTCTTTTTTTCTGCAAGACTTTTACCACCCCCCCCCCCCTTTTTTTTTCTTGCCACTTTCCTCCTCTTTCTTGGAAAACCCTTTATTTTTGACTCCTTATATGTATATATATGCATTTGTGCCCCATTATTCCCCATCCAGTCTGCCCGTCCCCGCTGGCAAAAGAAATTTAGATAACCCTGACTCACAAGTTTTGAAGTGTTAAGACTTCTTCCTGGCTCCCTGGGAACAACAAACTTCCCTTCAGCCAGGTGTTTTCTCAGCTCTAGGCTTCCTCCCCTACTGGGTGCAGTTTAGCACTTTGGGGAACCAAACTCTTCTTAATATACAAATATTTGACTGTGGCTCTCTAAAAATGAACATTTTTGCATTTAAACAAAATGCTGGGAGTCCTGCACATGGTTGGGAAGTTCTTGTTTGATTAATTAGGGCAGTGTTTTCAAAGGTAGAAATGCTCCTGGAGAACAGACTGTGCAGCCTGAGCTCCCTGGATTTTGCAAGGAGACCCATGTTAACTAGGTTGCTTTTGTGAGGCAGAGGATGTAACAGTGGTAAGCCACTGCTTCAGTAAAGTGTGTGATGCTCAGTAAATTCACCCTGGATGGCACAGAGGATTGTTCTGGTTGTGTGTCACAGTCTTTATTAAATTTGTCCTGGTTGTTGCGAGCATTTTGTTCGTGTAGTCATGTTAATTGTGACAATAAAACTGACCATAAGGGACCTTTTCAAAAATGGAAGTTGAAGCATTTTAAGCTGTCCTTTTCTTCTGTTTTGTCTTCACATTTCAGTATTCTTACAGTGAATAACATCATGCATGGGAAAAGCTCGGATTTTACTGATTTTGGATTTTTGTTGAGCTAGGATCGGGAAGTGACAGATGAATTGGCTCCTTCTGGAGTCCTACCTGATGCTCAGGAAAGTTGGTCGGAAGGGTTTTGCTCCTCCTGAGTGTGGTCTGCAAGGAGTCACTTGACTTAAATGGTGCTGTTTATATAAAGAGATTATTTTCATACCTGTGATACTGAAAGAGCTTGTTTTAACTCAGTAGCCAATTCTAGCACTCTGAGTAATCTAAATACAGGTCTTTTACTTCCTTTCTAAAAAAAAAGAAAAAAAGTAAAAAACCCAGGAAGTCAACTTGGTGACATATACTTTAATTCAACATGCATTTAATGTAAGGACTGAACAATTCCCTTGACTTTTTAAACCATCTTTTCTGGTTTTGCACATACTTCTTCCTTTTCTCCGTTTTGTGCTGATTTTTAGCTGAAAGAAAGAGTTTATTTGGGAGCAGGAGAGGAAGCGTTGCTGGAATAATGTTTTCTTTTGATCTGTCCAGCAGTTTATGGCTTCTGTGTCTTAAGTTCAGTGCTTTGATCACTATCTGTTTTGCTACCAAGCCCTGTGCAGTGTGAGTTCACTACTGAGGCAGCTGGGGCTCTGCCCCCCCAAAAGCCCTAGCGAGAACCGTGAGGTAATAAAATCAGAGTAAATTAAAAGTGTTTTCTCCAGCCCCTCTGCATGATTCCCAGCTATTAATTTCCCACTGCAGCTCTGCCAGCTGAAAAGTAGCTGCTTTCTTGCCCGGGCTGGTGCTGTGCACATCCAGCTCCATCTTCCAGCAGGGGCCTCCAGAGCCACGGGAGGTGGCGGAGCAGCCGCCGGGCAGCTGCAGCAGCGCACAAAGGGGCCCTTTCACACACGTTCCTGCTAGAAAAGCACATGTGCAGCTCAAACAAGTTCCAGTGCCCATCTGACTCGAGCAACAGCCACCCCGGGGAAGCTGTCAGGGTTTGGGATTTTTTTTTTTTTTTTTTCCCCTGAAACCGGTCAATAGATACGTGGCGCTAATGCTGACTTGATGAACGGTGTGTTTGGGCCCAGGATTTCATTCAGTCTAGATTTTTTTTTTGTTTTTTGTGGTCAGGAGGGTTGCTGAAGGACAAGGGAAAGGAACTGATCTGCCCTCTGATGGGCTACTGGAATGCAGCACTGCTTCTTGCCCCGAGCCTGCTGTGCTGTCACCGTGGACACGTGTCAGTGCAGCAGAGGGTACTTTTAAGCATCACAGGCTAACTCCCATTTTGGGCTCCTCTCCAGAGGACCGAATGACTCACCTTCAGAGAAGGTCTCTCTGAAAGTGGAAGCAGGACTTTTGCGTATGACAGTGCAGAACCTCCCTGGTTGGCAGGACGCCCATTTTCTCCTCCCTAAATCAAGGAGTGTGCTCCTGGCCTTTGTGAATGAAAGATTTGTTGGAATAAAAAAAAAACAACCGGTATGAAGTCTCGACAAACACTGATTTAGTAGGCTTGGCTTTCTGTATAAATTCTTGTTCTGAAGTTGGCTTCTACTGGGAAAAAAACATGCTTTTTAAAATTTGCTGAAATGTTGGCATACAAAAAAAAGAGTCGCTTCTTGAGTTGTTCAGACTCCAGAGACTCTTCCTGCTGTGTTGGCCGACTTGACTTGCAATGCCCGTTCTCCTGAAGGAGGAATTCAGGGTCAGGGTGGCTCCAAAAATCTGCAACCCAAGGAGGGGGGGTAGTCCAACAAAAGGCAAAGCAGAGGGGCTTGTATGTAGCACTGTCCCCTGCATGCAGGTGCTGATGCCAGGCGTGGGTGGAGGGGCTTGCAGCTTCCACGTCAGAGAGCTGGGTGTTGGTAGGAGACCAGCACCAGCCAGGGTTTGTGTTAACCCCACACTCCTCCCAGCACTCGGCTGGGATCCGTGGCTCTTACACCTGTGGGAATGCAGACCTGGAGATGGTGACACTGGGTGGGGACTCCCTTGCCTGGAGGGCATCTGGCCCTTGTCTCTGTCACACGGGGAGGAGCGTGTTTTATCCCCGACGTCCATTATTAAACAGCGCCTGCCTTGTTTGTGGAAAACCCCTCTGGGTGACACCGGGGACGTTCCAAACCCCTCTGGACGCGCTCCTGTGCCACCCCCCCGAGGTGACCCTGCCTTGGCAGAGGGCTTGGACTGGGTGATCTCCAGAGGCCCCTTCCAAGCCTAACAATTCTATGAGTGGTACCTGGTGTGGCAGGTACACACCAGACAGGAGAGGGCTGCTACCCGGACCCCACCACGCGTGCTGGGCTGGGCTGCTCAACAGGGCACGGTTGGGATCAGGACGTGGAATAGCAGGACCCGATTCCCGGGATGCCGCGGCAGGTGTGCGCGGGGGGGGGATGCTCCGGGCCATCCCTGCCGCGGGGGAAGGGATGCGGGCGAGTGCGAGGCGCCGCGTTCCACCTTTAATACCCGCCACCCCGCCGTAATCGCCTTTTTTCCCCCCGGCCAGCGATTTTAATGAGCTGTTTGTGCATGTGACCGCGGCGCATGTGAGCGCTGCGCGGGGTTATGTAATGGGCGCAGTGTCTGGCTGCGGGAGGCGGCCCCATAGCCCCGCACCCGGCTCGGCCCCGCCGCCCAGGGGAGCCGATAAATCGCGGCTCCGGCGGGGATGCTGTTGGCATGGCACACGCATCGCCTGCGCCGCCGGCGGCAGCCGGGAATGGCGCGTTATGTAAGGCGGCTGGGAGCGGAGGGAAGCAAAACAACAGCCTCCCCCTCCTCCTTCCCCGCTGCCCCCGCCTCGCCAAAACATCCTGCGGCAGCCGCTGCCTCTGGAAATGGTTTGGCAGGCAGCGGAGGTGCCTGCGCGGCTCTGGGGGTGATGGATTTGGCAGAGGATGCTGGAGCGCGAGCACCGAAGTTTGGGCAGTGCAGGTGGCCTGTGAGGAGTTTCCATCCGTTGTTTTGTGTTGGAGACTCCCCGGTGGCATTGCACAGGGGTGCCTGTGTGGAGCTGCCAGTGTTCTTACCATAACCCTCTCGCCTTTTATCCAGTTCTCTGCAAAAAAAAAAAAAAAAAAAAAGGAAGGTCCTGTGACTGCAGGGAGAGGGGGACACCACCAAATGTAGAGCAGCTGGGGCAGTTTATAGTTTAAGCAACAATTTTTATTAATAACCAGCTGAGGGACAAATTGACATAACAGAGCTGAAAGACAGAGAGGTGATTCCCCCCCCCCCCCCCATCCCCACCCTGCCACATTCACCCCATCATTCCTCCAAAGTACGATTTGAAATCCCATCGCTCCTCCTCTGATGGAAGCTAATGTTCATTTCCTTGCCCTTGAAAAGAATAATAGTGCTGCCCAGGAGCTGTGAAGAAACCAAACCCTCCAAAATTTTGAGCTGTATTAAATCTCCCCTGCTTTCTAAGGGCCAGAATATACTGCTTGCAGGCAGTCTGATTGCATGGCAGTCAAAACATTTTCTTCTTAAACATTTCCCCTGCCACCACTCCAGTAAGAAAATAGCTGTTTATAAAGCTGTGCTTGCAACAAAAATCCAATGCTGTTTGATCAGATCTGGTATCCCGGCTGTGCATTTGGGGAATATTCAGCAAATAATAATACCACTTTATGTGATACACATTCTATTATCCTGTATTTATTGTATTTCCAAGAGGAAGTTATTGTTGGACTTGGTTTTTGTATTAGTAGGCATCATGAAATGGTATTTCTTTTTTTCCTGGTTCTTAGAGGTTTTTCCCTTCGTTTCTGTTGCTTTTCCTCTATTCTTTCACTTCACCTCTCCATACAGAGCGAACATACCCGTGTTTAAATATACATTGTGCTGTATAGTTACATAACCCTGTCTTGCAAAGCACTGAAAAAATGATCCCTGGCTTTATCTTCTGACTCTTTTTTAAAAGTAACAGGTTTTGTGTATAATCTAGCACCATCAAAAGACAGAGGGAGGCATGCTGCAGCTTCATAAGGATGGTTTTCCACAAATCAGAACAAAAATAATAGAAATTATGCACCAACAAATATCATATGCTATGCTTTTGCTAGCCAGCAAGTCTTAAATCCATGTGTTTGCTAACGAGTGGATACTGAGTGTATTTAATGAGTTGGTGATGCAGTTGGTGACTGCTCATTATCATCAGAGAATTTAACTTGCTGCAGCAGCTCAGGAAATAAATTAGTGTAGCTCAGACTCTGGACTGTGCTGTGGGTGAAATGAGAACTTTTCCTCTCTGCAGCTTTAGCAGTCTTTGGGTTTTTCTGCTTCGTATTAGCCATTCTGAGCTGCATTTCAGATCCTTTAACCATCCACTGCTGAGCCATCCAAGGAAGTGGTCCCACGCCCCACCTCTCCCGAGCAGAGGCAGTGCCCAAGCAGGTGAACAGATTCAAGAGGTCTTGACAGCTGGAGATGCACAAGATGCTTCCTCTCAGAATAAAGGACCGTTCTCCCAGGCTGTGGTGAGAGAATATTAGGACTCCAATTATCACCTAGCAGGCATTGCAGGAGATAAAGGAACTCTAGAGGTATGGAAAGCTCCAACTGGAGCAGGTCAGGTTGCTTTATGAACGAGAGCATGGCAGGAGTCCTGGTACAGTGTTAGGCTGGCCAAATGAAAACACCTTATTCAGGTACCACTCGTGGAAAGAAAATACAGAAAATCTTCACGTTCTGCAGCCTGCATTTTGTTGGGCTTCATTCCTTAGATACCAATGTGCCCTCAGATCTGCGGGTGAGTAGGTAATCAGAAGCGCAGCAGATAAATGGTAACAATGAAATTTGTTTTATTTTGGAATGGTTAGAAATCCAGTGTCGCTCCAGGGTACAAATACAGCAGGAGAGGTTTTGTTTGGTTGTGCTTCAAGACAAAAGTTCTTTATCCTTGGGATATAAAATTAAAGAGAAAACTGATTCATTTGCTCCCTCCCTGGTGCAGTTTTAGAATCTGGTTTTGATTGCTGGTGCTTGGCTGCTATCTCAGTGCTGGGGCTCAGAGATGTATGTAGTGAAACTTTAAAGCTGTGGCGAGTTTTGGAAATGTTCACCTGTTTAAAAAAAAAAAAAAAAGAAAAAAAAAGAGAGCCAACCTACAGAGAATTTTAAAAATAGCCCAAATCCTCCTGGAATTCAATTACAGATGCCTGCCAGCTGCTTCCCCTGCCTGGGACACGCATTTCGAGCTCCTCTGTTCCTCTGGATGCTCCTTGCAGGGGAACAGCCCGTGTGACATGACTGATGAACAGAGAGATTGGAGAGAGAGAGAGAGGTGCTGGGGTGTGGACCCCTGCCATGCCTCCATCCCACCTGCTGCTCGGGCTGTCCTTTCATAGTCACGATTCGAGCTGTGCGATTGTTGTACAATGTGGATACCGGCTGTGCGGCCACTGCTGGGACTGGCACTTTATTCTCATGCTATGTGCAATGACTTTTTCAAAAGCTTTTTATTTAGCCCCTGTAGCAATGTGTCTTACAAAAAAAAAAAAAAAAAAAGGCCCCAAAAAAACCCATTATAAGAATCCCATCTCCTTGGATCTGTATTCTGGCTGAGTTCACAGGCACACATCGTGTCCCCCATTTGCTAAAACACCGAAGTGCAGACCCTGAGCTAAACTGCAGGGTTCATTTCCCCTGGAAATATATGCAGACTGTGATAGATTTGCCCATAAGTGCCTGTGCTGGATTCTCCCATAATATGGACGCTGCCCTCAAGGAATTGTTGCCAAAGTTGTCGTGCAAGGCCAGAAGAAGAGAAAAGAAAAAAAAAAAAAGGGGGGCAAAAAACCCAAACTGTGCTTACTTATTAAATTACATGTACTGCCTTTTGTTGTGTATCATCCTTTTTGGTCTGGTTGCAGATGATTCAGCTGTCCAGTTCCAGGAGAACATTTTCCAGCAATGTAGTTTGGATGTAATCCTCTTTCTGGTATTGTCCTGTTTTACCCCCATAGGCTTTCTGAGCGTGTGTGCCCATCTGTGTGTGGCAGTGACAGGAGCTTTCCACCCAGTCTAGCTGTCTGCAGGATCTCACTGGTTCTGTGCTGCCTTGCTCTCTTGGGTATCGTTTTACTCTTTGATTGGGAAGAATATGGTTTGAGGGTTTGTGGCAGAAAATTCATTTACTAATTCATAGGGGAGGGAAGTGGGGGAGGGGAGGAGAGGGAAGGGAAATAAATAATTCTTTGGTAGAGAACAACAATCCTCCGAGGACATGGTTACAGCATTTCTTGTTAAAGTACAACGTGTCTGTTTGCAAATCGTGTAGAAAACGCAGGGATTCTGTGGCTTAGGCTGTTGCCTCCTTAACACACAACTGAGATGCAGATACAGCTGTTCTGAGCTGAGCACTTCCCTGCTTGATGTCTGGGTCCCACTGATTTTCAGGAGCCAAATCTTATTCACGGGTCTTCCCGTGCTGTGACATGGCTGCCCTAGAGCTGGAGACGTGGATGCCGCGTTTGGGTTGAGATTTCACGGTGATTTTTAATTTTGGTGCAGAGATCCCAGCAGAGCTGATTTTAATTAAGAACCTGATCCGGAGCTCCTGCGCTTAACGGTGGGATGTGCCTGCTTACAGTGTGCAGTGCTGCCCTGCCTTGGTGATCCCTAGGCTAGCTCCAAATTAGCTCATTAACTAATTTCACTGGCAGAACTGTGCAGCTTCCCTTTCTGGTGCTGCCTTTTTTGTGTTTTCTGAGGTTCCTCTCCGTAGCCTTGCACGGATGCACCCACAGCCTCTCGTGAGCTGAGGTCACGTTTGATTTGATGTTAAAATCAAGCAGTTTTCCTGCTGTTTGATATGTAGATATTTATTTTTCTTCAAGAGATATTAAGTTAGGTCAAAGGTCCACGCTTACAAATTTTATTTTTAGAGGAGCCTGATACCTGTGTGATAAACAAGGTGAAGCTGATGTGTGAGAAGCAGAAGTGCACACAGCAAGTCCCTGGAGCTGACAGATTTCAAAGGGCTGTAGCTGGTTGTGTAAGCCACTAGCTTGCATGGTTTGATGTAATGCTGTTTCCAGACAGTGTGGGGATTGCATGTGCCAGTGCTGTGTGTTGCCAGACAGAAACCACAGCAATTCACCCTCAACATAATTGCCACCTACAGCAAGGCTAGCAGCTCTTAAATGAGGAGGAGTGGGATTCTTTATCTAGGAGAACACCAAGGAGTTTATGTCTTGCTGTAAATCCACCTAATCTCTTTATTAGAGGGGCAAGGAATAGTGACAAACCTGAGCCAACATCACACATAATGAAGTATTTTTTTAAATAATCTCTTTTGATGTTAAACTGTAGCACAGGCAGAATCCAGAAAAATCAGGTGGCACTTCTTAACAGTGATGGTTTTGGACATGCAGCAGAGCTTCTGTTACATGGGAGGCTTTAATGTGCATTTTGAGTACCTCGTTTCCCTCTATCTGGATGCAAAGATTAATATTATTCTAAGTATAGCTCTAGCCCCTTGCAGGCTTCTTTAGGATGGTTGTTTGCTTAAAATACTGGGGAACGTTTTAGAGGGGAAAATACCAAGTAAAAAATTTGTAATTAATTTTTTATTTCCTTTTCTTACCTACGTTACTAATTCCTCTGATTAATATATTAAGAATCAAGTTGTCTATGACTATAGAGGTTGCTTATATGTGGATGTGGGGGGGGGGGGTTGTATCCATCATGCAAAAAGAGATACTTGGGATTTGATCTTTTTGCTGTGCTGGTAGGAGTAACAAATCAGGGGAATGTAAGGTGGCTTCCTTTGCACCTGATCCAAATCCCATTAAAGCCAGTAAAAAGATGTCTAATGTTATTAGACCCATGATGGGATCGCTCCGGCCACGCTTCCCTTGTTCCCTTTCTGCTGGCGTTGCCTGCTCAGTGTTCCCTGTGGGCTGGTGTCTGTATTCCCCTCCTTTGAAAGGAAGGGAATTATTAAAAAAGGGCCAGCCCTAACAAGTAGGAAGTTTTCTACCCCTGCCCACCAAGTGACTGGTTTAAAGGTTTCCCAGTCACTGCACCTGCTCCTCACAGTTACCAAACTCAGGTGGCTGTAGTAGAAATGTTGGTGGGGAGAGCACCCAAACAAGCCAAGGGGGGGGTCCTTGGCACTGTGTTGCTTTCAAATCTGCCTACTTAGTTTGCAGCTAGAATCAATTACTTTGCCATTTACGTGACCTATATGGTTCCTTCTTGTAATTAGGGCCACAAAGAAAGCCTGGTATTGAAAAAGTGGTCTCTTGTGGCACAGATCAAGGGTATCAGTCATCTGGATGAAGGGAGTTTAGTTTTTGCTTGTGCCCCTTCTGCATTTGTGCAATGTGTTCCCTGAAGACTGAAAGATGGTTCTGTGCTGGGAAAAACTTAGGGTGCCTTCGGTGCAAAATTTATTACAGCGTGCAGGAACACACCCAGTGCCAGAAATACTTGACAGAGCACGAAAGGAGTCCACTCTCCTCTGTTAATCTGCAGAAAGCTGGAAGAGTACATGCTTATGAAACATTGTGGGTACAGCACATCAGTGTTCAAGTGAATCTTAGGAGCTGAGTGCACCTGACAGACACACCTGTCTGCCCCCCTGCTCAGCTCCAACTTCCCTGCTTCCTTCTTAGCCTGGAATTCGCAGCTCTCCCAGCACGTTGTTTGTGCCTTATGGAAGGCTTTGACCATTACAGCTTTGCTCTAAATACATCTGTAATTATGTTGGAGAAGCATCTTTAATTAGGGTGGTAAGAGCACCACGCTCGATCCACTCGAGCTCCTGGTTGTGCAGTGGTTGATACGATCGTCAGTCTCCTTGAGGGGGATTTTTTAATCCTCTAAAATGTAACCCTGGCCTCACCTGCACCTGAACTTCTTCTGTGTGTCGTTTAATACCAAAAGCAGGAGAAAGCATCTCAAGTGATTTCCTGTGAACCTCTGCTCGAGGTGAAGGAGGAGACGAATGCATTCACTGCCTGAAAAGTGCTTGACTGTGGGACCAACAGATCCCATAGTTTGGTGTCCACGAGTGAATACCTTTTGCCACTGTTGGACACAGTGGTATGAAGCAGAATTTCTTTTCTTGAGGCTGTCTGTCTGCCAGGTGGAGTGGTAGTTAGGCCAGGAGATGGGCCTGCAGTTGTGAAATCTGTGGCCTCTCTAGACTGCTGAAGATGTTCAGTGGGCACACAGCTCGCTGCCCAGCACGCACGTTTAGCATCTCCCCACAAAGACCCGGTAGTTTTTGAAGGATGTGGGAATACATGGTAATATTTCACGTCAGAGAGCTTTATTGCAGTCAGCATGGGTGATGCCATAAACCCTGTGGTAGATGTTTACAGAGTAACAACTTGTGCTGTTAAAGAGAAACTTGAAAATAATTTGAGTTTTGCTGATTGACTGCATCATCTTCTGCCTGTGCTGTGTTGGCTCAAGTTTGGAGTCCTAATTTAGCTGAAACTTTAGGCAGGAGGACAATATTCTGAGGCAAGCTGCCTACCTGCAGGTCCCATTATCATCAGGAGTGTAGCATCTTTCAGGAGCAGACTGTAAATTAAGGCCTGCCCTCCCAGTCCGGCTTTTATCTTTTGCTTTATGATACGAAATTCATATTTGTGTGTCACGAAACAGACCACAATGGTTATCTCAGAACTCCTTGTTATTTTGCAGTGTTTTTAGGAGGCCAGGAGCCTAATGCTGCAAAGTTGTTTGTAATGTTAAGCTTTTACACCTAAAGCAGTGAGGTATCCATGGTAACTGTGTTGCCTGTACACAGTCCCCCGGCTGCCTTTTCACTCAGGTCAGAGAACGAACATTCCCAGATACTGGCTCAATTTAGTCTGCCTTAAACATCAGGTATTTTTAAGAAGACACTGGCTCTGACTTTTTTTTTTTTTTTTAATAATAGAATTTCATCTTAAATTAGCCAATTGAGCCTCTGCGTTCTGCTCGTGAAAGGCAATCTAAAAAGCCTCTGCCACTGTAAATGTGTCTGTAGCTCAGCCCTACTCAAATTAAACCGAAGTCTTGTGCTGAAAATGCTAAAGGCTTTGCAGCAAGGAAATTCCAAATCAGAGCTTCTGCTTCACACAGAAGAAACATCTTAATGGGAAGTTTATAGTACACAGTTTTTCTGTCCTCTATGAGTACTTGGTATGCTCAGTTTCCTTTCACTACTCTTGTAGTTGAATCAAAGATTATTCCCCTTCCTTCCCAATCTTCTTGTTGATATGCAGAATATATGTTCATTGAAGATTAGCTTCTGTTCTAATCTGTAATGACTTTTTGCTGTTGTATGAGGTACTTATCTGCATATGCCAAAGCCTCAGGAAAATTCTCGGCAAAACTGGATGCCCTGCTTGGAACTTTTTTCATCTGCCAGCCTATTTCCATTTTCAGCTTTTCCTGTCTGGTTTGGGTTGGTTTTTTTTTTTTTTTTTTGACATCATTTTGCTTCATCGTGGTTTGTCCTCTCAGTTCCAATGCTTTTGCTACAGTGAATCATCAGGTGTGTTTCTTCTGAGAGTTTGGATTAGAGATTCGAGTGTGGAGGAGGAGGAAAAGGCTCAACTTTTAACCAGATGCTTCTTTCCCAAATGCTTGCTTTGCCCTTTTCCAGTCTCCTCCAGAGCTGCTTTGCTAAACAAGGAGGGATGATTACCAGAGTTACCGAGGGGGAAAAGCTACAAATCAAGTGTCACATGGATTATAATGTGTCACTGGCACAGCCAGGGGACAGGGAGGAAAAAGGCAAATTCAGAGGGGACAAGAAGGAAGAAAAAAAAGATGGAAGACAGCAAAGCAGGGGAGACAAAATCCAGACCCTCTGCCGGTCTTCCACATCGTCCCTTCTGCACTATATAAATCTGTCAAGGTTTTGGCTGAGTCTCAGCAGCTCAGGGTGCCACAGCTAGAATGCTAATACTTGCTTCTACATACAGTGAATTTTAGGCCAGAGAAGGACATTAAGGATGTGGATGGAGGCATCTGTGTCCTTAGCAGTCAGAAGGCCATTTCATCATCAAGCGAACTCACAGGGAGACAGAAAGGCACTAATATGTATAGGAAACCAATTTATGTAACAAAGTCTTTGCAAAGTTGTAATTAATTAAAGGAATTAAATAATGGTGACATTCTGGTCAGTGTTATTTAGGGCTAAATGAGGGATCTGATGCTCATAGGCTGTCATCAGAGCGGGGAAATCTGATGCTGTGGCTGTCTCAGCCATGCAAAGACATTCTTAGGTGTCTTGGAGGATGAAGCATTTTGGACATACAAGAACATCTTGTGGGAGGGAGAAGGAGAGTTTGGAGAGTTACCTGGCTGAGCAAGGGAGCTCAACACCAGCAGAATGTCTCTCTGAAGAAGGGAGCCTCGAGCTTCTCTCTAAGAAGCTGCCCTTTGTTCAAGAGCTAAAGTGTTCCTATTTGCCATCATTTTTATACAAACCATAGTATTTTGCTAAGCAAAGGTGAAGACAAGATAAAATGCAGACCTTTTTCACGTTGGGATTTTAGTAATGTACTCTCTTGCTACGGCAATTCTGCATTTTTGAAGTTGGGGTTCAAGCTGATATTTTGGGTCATTGCAGTGCTCTGCTCTGCACATCTCCTCATGTCATAAAACCTGATTTTCTCTTGAATCTACATCGGACTGCACTGGTTTCTGGATCCAGTACAAATAGACTTGGGTACACTTTGTGTTCCCTTTTAAAACCCATGAGGATTGCTAAAGAGGGTCAGACCAGAGGATTAAGAGTGTTTCTCACTGTGTGGCCATCACCAGATGCCTCACAAGGTCTAAGAATCCCCACTGTAGGCAGAGTTGAAGTTTTCTATTCTTCCTGAAGCCTTGGGATAATCCTTAACAGTAAGACCATAAATCTGTGGCCCCTAAAGCAAGAGATTTTGTCTTCTTTCCCATAGTTGTTTTTTTAACATTTGCTATTGTAACTGGTTTTGCTTGTTGTCTATAGAAATGCTCAAATCCTCTTCTGAGTCTTGCTGAATTCTTGCCCTCGGTGACTTCCCATGGTAATGAGTTTTCTGCCCTCTAATTAGAAGTGGGATAATAATTATTTCTTTATCACTTTTTCACTGACCATCTTTACATTCTATCAGAGGCCACTTTTTGGGTGGGAAAGAGGAATTCCCAACCTCGCCATCTCCTCACCATTCATGCTTTGCTGTACTTTTGTCACATCTTTCCACCTCTTTTCTGAGCTGAGCAATCTCAATCTATAACACCACAGTTTTTCCACAGCTTTGTGTGCTCCCAGCACTTCTCTGAGCCTTCCAGGAAATGGCAAATTAGATGAAACTGTGTCATTGATCTAACTTAGAGCTCCAACTTTGTCTGTACACTTTCCCACCCTGCTCAACGTTTTAACAAGGGTTGTGTTTTTTTCTAGCTAAATGCAGCAGCAATGCTGCATTCAGAGCAGAGGATTTTAATAATAATCAGAATAGCCTGAGCAGGCAGTTAGGTAGCCCCTAAAACTGTTGGTGGCTTTTGTTTTGCATTCCCTCAGAGCACTGCCTGGCTGCCATGTGTGTACAGTTTCATTCCCACTTGCTGGAGCTTTAAAGTTCATCTTGGTTTTCATGATGAACATGGTGAACCCTGATGGTGGAATGTCTATAATCATGGCATTCATCAGAGAGATGTCATTAGTGGGGATATCAGTCCTCTTGAAACACAGGAGAAAAAAACCCTACCGTTCCAGGACTTCCCAAGCTGGTTTTCTGCAGCCTCACTGTTAATCTATGCTGTATTTAACAGCTCTAAAGAAGCAGATGACATTGTATTTCCATAGCTACATGCTGTGCATGTAGGAATGTTTCAGTGATAATATATTTCTCCTTGGAAGCAAGAGACTTTTAGGCATTATAATGGCAACAGCTTCATAATGAATGTGTACTAAAATCTGTTGTGATGAAACAACCAAGGCCCATGTGCAGCAGTCTTATCTGGGACGTAAATAACTCAGCAATTTTAGCAAATATTAAATATAAAGGGGCAATTTAGTGTTATGGGTGAGCAGCTTGCATATTAAATTTTATACAAACATGAATCTTTTAGTAGTAGAAATTTGAAAAGCTAAGACAGGCTCACAAAAATGTGTCTTTGTCTCCCCCTTGTCTCTATCTTTGAACCAACTGATTTAATTTCAAGCAAATTTCTGGTAATTTTTTTCAACCAGTTCTAGAGTGGCTTCAATTTTGTGTGGGCTTTTTTTTTTTTTTTTCTGTTCAAGCTAGAAGATAACTTTCCTGATCTTGGGAAAGTTAGCATTTAGAAATTGCTTTTGCTCCTAAAATAAGACAACAGCTAAGAATCTATTGAGCTATTGCCATGACAGCCAATATGCCTCTGAAAGTTATTAAAAACAAAATGTTACTCTCTTAACAACATTTCAGTTTCATTCAGCAGCTTTGGCTAATAGAAATAGTGTATGAAACTTCTGCTGCAGCGTTGCACAAAGTCAGAATTATTTCCATGGCAGTCTTCAAAGGATGTTATTAGGTTTATTTGTTTAAACTGATGAAATCTTAGACTCCAAGAGTGGAAAGCTAATATTGGCCTCTAATTTAAAAAGGGAGGATTGAGAACTGCTTTGGAAACAGAGAGGTTTTTCCTGCTGAAAGATGCCCTCAAAAATCAGAACGCCTGTCTGTGACTTGCAAGAGAAGCTCTGTTATAAAAAGTTCAGGTATGCCAGGAAAGACCAGCCCCAGCACCCAAGTCACTGCAGGTCTGTGAGTCAGGAGGTAAAAGCCAGGATAAACCCTGAATGACCTCAGAGAGGTGCTTATCCTGCTCACTTCTTAATGGCATTATTGGGACTTGAGATAACTTGGCCTAACACGGGGTCTGAACCACGGACCCGATTCCTCATTCCTGGGGAAGGAACCTGCCAGGTGCCTTTTTTCCAGCCTCCTGAGGAATTCAGCGCTGGGGTTATTGTAGAGCCCAGCTCTGTGTGCCAACACAGCCTTTGCCAGGGCAGAAACGGAGCTCAGATCTTCAGTGATGCTTTAGCAAGGGGTCCTTTCCCTTCAGTGTGGCCTTACCTCGTAATCCTGTATCGCCATGAATTCTGAGACACTTGGGGGTGGATTTGCTGCTTGGGGAAGAGGGGATGGTGGCTCCTCGTGGTGACAGCCAAGTGTCAGCAACTCTGTCCTTGCTGAGAGTCAGCAGCAAGGATCTGGGCTCCTCTTGGCATGCACTATCAACAAATCTGCTGGAGGAGGTTGCTTAATATGTAGTTGATGTTTGGCACCCCTGGCAGTCAAAGTCAAATCGGGCTCCTCGAAATGATGAAACTGCTTGGGTTTGGTTTCCTAATGATCCAAACCTCACCCACATATTTTAGTGGGGTTTTATTCTTTTTGGTTGTTTTTTGTTTTTTGTTGGTTTTTTTTTTTTTTTTTTTTTTTTTTTTTTCTGGCTCTGGCCACGCAGATTTCGCCTTTCCAACTACTATTCCCAGGACCAGGAGCACTAGAAATTAGCAGGGGTCAGGGTGGTTTTTGTTTTGGACTCTTTTTTTTTTTTTTTCCAATGTAAACTGGAATTCTCCTACGAGCACGTAACTGTAGGTGCTGAACTTAGAGTGCCAGCTGTCATGAAGAGGATTATACAGTTGGGAGAGCTGACATGAACAGAAAATTCCCAATCAAGTTTACTGGAAATTTATTCCAACCACTGTGTTTTTTTTTTTTAAAGAAGGGAACATGAATTATAAATATTTTCAAATTATAGCTGTCAAAATGGATAGCTGATAAAGCACCAGACCCGTGGTGTTGTCTAACTTTGCTCTACTTTTCTGTTAGTCTGAAATGCCACCTGATTTCATAGATACAGGGAAATCAGTGCAGCAGCTGGGTGTGCTCCAGGTGGGAATTGTTCTCCTCTGCTGAGAAATGGAGAAGGATGCTGCGTTTTCTTTGCAGCACAGAGCAAAGGGACAATCTGCCTATCACTGCAGTTACCACTTAGGACATTTTGTGCTGTATCCTGAATGCCTGAAGTGCAAGAAATCAGCAATAATTTGGTGTCTGTTCCCATCTAAGAATGCAAGAGGCGCCGCTCAGACCCATGAGGTGCGTTGGTCATTTTGTCAGGCTGGATTTTGAGGCATTCTGGATACAGGGTTGCTGATCACTGTCAAAAGCACATCTGTAAATCGTGGAAGGACTGGATCTGGCAGGGCCCTGTATGGGAGTATCCATATATTGAATATAGTGGTGTTTCAGGCAGGAATGAGTGGCATTAGAGGAAAAATGGTTGGCTTTGACGAGGTCATAGGATTGTTTTTGAGACAAGATATGCGTCCCTAGATTATTTTGCAAGGTAGTAAATGCCGAGGATGAGTTTGTTTTAATGTCTGAATATTTATTATTAAGCGTGAATATTTGTATATATTGGAGAAAGTGATACAGGTCACAGTTTAATGACATTTACACAATAAAACCCCCTACCATGAAGTACTCATTTAGCATTGTATCTTCACAACCCAGAATTCATATCAAATCCAGTGAAAAATTTCCAAAAGCCTGTAAGCTGGATTGCAAAACAATTCTGATAACCTGGTTTAGGAAATTCATAGATTCCTTGAAAGGTAGCAGTGAAATGAGCACCTGGAATGCCTTAGAGCCAGTACTGAATTTCTGAAGTGTCATCATCAGTATTCAGGGTGTCCTAATTCAGCCTTCCAGTACCTGAAGGGAACCTCTAAGAAAGATGGAGAAAGACTATTTACAAGGGCCTGGAGAGACAGGACAAGGGGGAATGGCTTCAAACTGACAGAGAGCAGGTGTAGATTGGATATTAGGGAGAAATTCTTCCCTGTGAGGGTGGGGAGGCCCTGGCACAGGTTGCCCAGAGAAGCTGTGGCTGCCTCATCCCTGGAAGTGTCCAAGGCCAGGTTGGATGGGGCTCTGAGCAACCTGGGCTAGTGGGAGGTATCCCTGCCCATGGCAGGGGAGGTTGGAACTACAAGAACTTTAAAGTCCCTTCCAACCCAAACCATTCTACACTTCTATGTTTCTGTTATCTTTAGTAGATGAGGGTGAAGTTGAGAAATCAGTGGAGCTGGTGGTAGGTAAAAATGAGCAGGTGAAAACTGAAATAGAGAATTGCCTCCTGAGCCAATTTGAAAGCCCTGAGCTAAGAGATGAAGATGCTGCCACATCTAATTCCAAACAGGACAGGCACTGGGTCTGCAGTTCATCCCTTAGCTAGTAAATCAGGTATCTGCAATGCTTTGGCTCTGAAGTTCACCATAATAGCAGCACAGTGAAAGAGAATAATGTCACGAAACTGCTATTTGGCCACTTGTATTATTTTCCCCAGCTACCTGTTTCAAATTGCTCATAAAACACCAAAGCCCAGTAGTGCTCATAAGTATTCATCCGGAAATTAAGTGTCTGTTTCGGTAAATATCCACGACAGGGCACTTAGGGGTAAATTTTTTCCTTGCAGAGCACGAGGAGTTCCACACAGAAATCCTGTTAACAAATAATAGGATTTGTGTGCATAACTCCCTGTGCATCACTTTGAAAGTTTACCCCCTGCAGCATAAGAGTTGGATAATTTTAGTCTTTGAAAACAGTGCTTTTCAGATCTGGTCTTTTCCTCCAGTGTGTTATTGATGGTGCAGTCATGAATGCTTCTGAATAATCGTGATCAAATCTTACATTGTTTTCTTTCAGTGGTGGAGAACTTGGGTTGTTGTGTTTCTCGGTGCTTTGTCTTGTAGCGGGGGGAAGTTGCAAAGGAAAAATGACAGAGGTGCAAACATGACCTGTTTTGTAAGTGCACAATTTATCACTGCAGATGGAAACCCTGTCACCCAATGAGTAGCAGCACAAGTGACAGATATAAACAATAATATTTGCCCACAGCAAAGCCCTGTGCACTCTCTATAAATGTGTATTTATGTGTGTGGAGATCTTATGTTTGGACAGATAAATGGACATTTGACAGCTACTAATAGTTTATGACCCGATAGAAAAAAATTACATAATTGCAGAATGAAACTGTATGTTAAAAATGTTTTCTTCTCGGGCTAAATCTTGAGTGCCCCAATGCTGAGTTTTTCACTAATCCAAATAATTTTTTTTTCTCCTGCTGTATTCATGGTGGAGACACTTTTTAGAGATAACTGCCAAAAAAACCTTTACTTTTAATATGACACTTTCCTCAGTTACTTCAGGGTGCAAAATTGGCCAGTCACCAGGCAAAACTTGGTTTTCTTGCAATGTGTCCAGTATCCTTTTCACTATCCATATTGAAAATAGACTGGCAGTAACATTTGTTTTGAAATATTCTGGCACTTCAGCTTCCAGCTTTCTATGGAACCTGGAATTGCGAAGGAAAGAAGAAGTAAAAGACAGCTAAAAAAAAAACAACAACCACTTAGCAACTCTTTTAAATCACTGTTGTTTGGTTTTAGAGAAGGTCAGACTTGTGGGTTTTTTTACCTGAATCTCTGCCCTGAAGGCTGTACCTGAAGCTACAGCCTTGAGTGTATCAGTATTTGTGATTTAGGCAGTTTGTAGGGAGACAAGTGGGATTACTCCCAGTTTTTTGTGTAGGATTGAACAATGGCACATTTTAAATGTGGGGTGTCTCTGCCTAATGAGAGACAGCTGAGAGGTGTGGGTGGCCGGTTCTGCTCTCCCAGGAGAACTGTGTCATGAAGTCTGGTGCGTATTTTGGGTTGTTGGTTTGTTGTTTTTTTTCTTGTCAGACTTGGATGAAAAACTTTTGCCTGGCAAAGTGCGTGTCTGCTCCTTCTCCTGCTCAAATTGCTGGCAAATCTCCCGTTGATTTTAGTGGAAGCAGAGCTTGGACACCCGCTGGACCCAACCTCATATTTAAAAGTGCTTTTTTTCCCTGGGGTCCCCCAGCGTGCAAGTAACTCTGCTGTTGGGTGTTGTGTTTTATTGGTGCAAATATATCACTTTCAACTATCAGTTGGCTATGAAAACATCTTGTTGCAAAAAAAAAAAAAAAAAGATCAAAACCTAGGAAAAAAAGCTCGCTCCGTGTAAAAACAAACAAACAACTCCCCAAAACAAACAACTTCCCCCAGTTCGTGAGCCCCCCTGGAAGTTGCTGGCATCATGAAAACAGAAATTTTCCATTTTCTGGACATAATAGGAGTCAGGGCTCCAGGGCTCTCTTCCAAGCTCGTGCTTGTGCAACACCATGCGTGTGGTAGCTGTGGCCTCAGCTGATCCCTCTTGGAAATGAGGAGATGGCTGTGTCATCTTACATTACAAGAGCAGGTTGAATCATAATTTAAAGGGTTATAAAACTTCCATGCGTGGTATCTTCACAGAAGCCACTTGCACAAAATTACTTCTCCTGCCGTGTTTTGTGTCCAAGAGAAATAAGGGAACAAAACAGTTTGAAAATGGGTGAAAAGCAACAAAACAAACAAACAAAAAATCATCCTGAAGCAGGCACTAAGACCAGGCATTATAGGAATTTCATTTATAAATTATGAGGAGAAAATGTAGAGGGAGATGTTTTTTAAACAGCCTTCATAGAAAGCCGGGCTTCTAACCTCATCTATATTTACTACAGGAAAAGGTGGCATGATGTCTCCATAGATTTATGTGAGATGGCATATTTTTGTCACCCAGCTTGTTCTCCTAATGTAGACCACAAGATTTTCAAATAGTTTCTGTCTGAGAAGCCACCTAGTCGTGGTTTAGTAACTGCCAGCAGTACAGGCTATCACACCTCTTCTTAAGCTGTTCCAATAGCTAAATGCCATTACTGTTACATAAAATAAAAATAAAATTCATAACCCGCCAACTGAATAACCCAGCTGCCTCTACTTCTTTTCTAGCTGAGTTCCTCCATCTTCAGCTTCTCACCAGCGTGTCTTGCACCTTTTATCTTTAGACTGAAGTCATCCATTGTCAGATTTCTGGTGTAGATAGTCAGGAACAGAGTTCATGCTTAGCCTGACTAGCTCAGTAGATAGAAAGCCTTGAATTTCTGATGAGAAGGCATGTTTTATTCCCTGATCACTCCCAGGGAGCTTCTCCAAGCCTAATCCAATTTGTCAGCATACTTTTTCAGCTGTGGACACCAAACTTGTGGTGTGGTATTCCTGCATGTGGAGTAGTAAAATAGTCCCACAAATCCTACATAATTGCTTTGTTATCATTCGCAGAGTCGTGGGATTGGGGGAGTTGCCTTTTTTTTCTCCAAGACCTTTCATTCTTCCCCAAAGTGGCTTCCTAGAACAAAATCCTGCATTTTTTTGGTGTTCTGCATTTTAATGTAATTAAGACATGCAGGGCTTTGGACATGATGAGGCTCATTTTGTTTGCTTCTAGTCAGTTTAATAAATGATGCCTAAACTGTTACCAGTGACTTGATCTCATCCCCTCATCCCCCCTCCTGCTTTTTTTGGTGTCCTTTCTAAACACTATTAATAACTATTTTCTGTATTCTTTCATTTCATTAGGAAAAAAACCCCAAACAAATCAGGCAGACGATAAATACTTCCTGAGTTGCCCATTAGAAGCCTATGCACTTGCTTATGATTTCTTGCTTTAAACTGCACGTTGAATTCTGTCATTTACTTGTTAAGCCATTTGATAACTATCCTTGTGGGCTTACTTAATCAAAAATTTTGCCTGACAGGATTATGTCACACCGCACAGTTTATCAGACTTTACCAGAATGATATTTTCATTATTAGCAAAAGCAGAAGATAATCTTCAGAAGTTTCAGAAGGTCTGTTTCTGTAAACCTGTACTGAGGCAATTATTGCAACATGATGCCAGTATTAAAATTGCCATCAGTTTACAGGAGCTTCCTTTAATTTTCTGCTAATGGAATGCAAAATTAGCCATTTGTTTTCCCCAGAATCCATTATCAAACTCACTGCAGAGGGTTGGATATCAGTAAGAAGTGTAAAAAGTACTCCCATGCACTTTTAGAAAAGTAGCATTGCACGTGAGATTTCTCCCAGTTCTCTGGCATTTTATATCCGTTCCAAACTTTCTGAAAATCTGTATTAGGAGACCAGAGATCCCAGACAGCTCCTCTTTTATATGTGGCTGCATGTAAAGATTTAACATGCCTAATCTTCATGTATCTTCCTGGATTAATGCTGAAATACGCTCACAACCTCATCCATTTTATCACAGGAATACCTGTTGGATGTGGCTTCCTTCTTTGTGTTATCACTGTTAATCTGAGCATTTCCACTTCATTATTTTCATGTAGGGTGAGAACCAGAAGAGATCGCCAGATCCTCTAGTTCAGCCTTCAGAACATCATAAATAGCCTTCCAATTCCTTAAGAAGTGTGCAGTTTAGGACACTTTTAGGACTGTTTAGGACAGATAATTTTTTGGGACTATTTAGGACAGATAATTTTTTGGCAGTGTAATACAGTGAGCTGGTGCTGATGCACAGGTATCCACAATAAGCCTTAGGTATCCGTCTCAGCCATTCCTTCGTGGCACAGAACATCCCATCCTTATGTGGAACCAGCCTTTTGCAGGCTCAGAGAAGTAAAGGGAACAAACCATTGTATTAAGGCCTTTAAATCAAGTTTAGAGACCAACGAGTATAATAAAATAGGGACTGAGAAAACGTAATTTGTTTGTGTCCGCATGTTCCTATTGGAATAATTATTCCCTCTTGGAAACTTTTGTCTGTCAATCCCTGGCTATTTAAAACTGCAACAACAATATCCAGTTGTTGCTTTCTTGTGCCCTCAGTCTTTATGCTAGCTTTTGTTGGGGACAATGCAGTGGCATTCATCAGCAACAATAAGACTGTTATGTTTCATCGTGTTTTTTCCCCAAAGCTATACAATGTTCTAGCCATTATAGAAGGCTTGCAGTCAGCTGAGTGATGTTTACATGCCACTTCCATACCCTAATAAGAGGTATAAAAGAAAGTGCATTGTAGCCAGCAGGGGAGGGGGTTCAGCTTGGAAGGCCGGGACTTCTGCCACGCGTGGAAAACGTGGTGGGGGAAGACAGCACTGCCCTGCCCCGTGTGCTTTTATTTCTGGCCTCTGCTTTAGTAACGTGGTTGTCAATAATAGCTGCTGCAAATTGCTTATTCACGCTGCTGCTGGGATCATTTGCTTTTGGGCAATATTAATTTTGTGGCCGGGCTGAGTTCACGAGGACATCAGCGGCGTGGCTCGCCCCGGCACAGCAGTTTGTCTCATCTGTGTGATGGGGCCCTTATTGACTGCCTTTTTTGGCATTCCCATAAAAGCAAACCCAGACACCTAGGCCAGCAGGATCAGCATTTTTGTTGGGAGCGGGGTCTTTCCAGCTTTTCCTAGCACGGTGCCTCGCACGGTTGCAGGCAGGAGGTGACGGGCACGGCTGAGATGCATTCCTGGAGCGGTTTTTTTCCATGCATGTCTCAGCCTTGGGTTTGAGGGGCTTTTTCTGCTCTTGGCTGGGCTTTTTTCTGCTCTTTGTAGTGGCAGCTGATTTCACAAGACTCATGGAAGTCATATGGCTGCCTGAGGTCATGGCAGAGGGGAGGAAGATTCCGAGTTTGCAAGCGCGTGGGCTGAGCCCGAGGGCGCGTTTTTGGCACGGCTGTCAGGCAAAGCAGAGGTGCCACCACACCACGGCGTCCTTGACTCCTGGCACTTTGGCTTCTGGAACTGTGGCTGTTGTCTGGCTTCATGGGGGGTTGAGAGAAGGAGCAAGAGAGAGCAGGTATCCTGATAATTAAGACTTGCTTCTTGGAACAAGTCTGTGCCTCAGTTCGGTTATGGGGGAAGCAGGATTCGCCTTCCCATTGCAGATGGAAAAGCATCTTCATATTCCCTTTCCTCCTGATGTCTCTGAAGGCAACGAGGCAGTAAGAGCTGAGATGTGCTCAGTTACTCGCTTCCAAGCAATCAGACCCCAGTGCTAAATCATTCAGTTTATTAGTCAAAAGCTTTCTCATGGTCTTAAACTCTCTTCTGGATAAAATAAAGGCTGTTTTGATTGAACAATAAAAGCTTGTGACCACAGGTAGTATTCTTAACTATATATAGATGGCTTTTGGTGTTTCTTCCCGTGACTGCACTGTGACTGTTTCTATAATTTGCCATTAGTCATCCACAGACTGCAAAGATTGCTGGTTGAGGATGTTGACTCAAACTGAGTGGTTGATCAAGTGGTATGGCAAATGCCAGCCTTTCTGATGAAAAGATCTTGTCTCAAGGCAGTGCCCATTCTGGATCACACCCTAGTCTGGACTTAGGAAGGGTTTTTGCTCTGTGAATGCATTTGTGTGATACAGTTTTATGATTCTGGGATATATGTGGCTGAGAAAGCTTGAAAAGGGACTTTATCCTGCTTCTTAGTCTGTGTTTATTGGTTCCAGTGGGAACTTTTTTCCCCCTCAAAACATTTGTCTTCTTCAGGATGTCAGGAAAAGGAGCTTCACTTTCCTGTAAGGCACTGGATTTTGGTCACAGCTGGAGACAGGATGTTGAGCAGGAGAAGCTGGTGCTCTTAGCCATGTCAAAATTGCTTATGAGCCTGGTTAGCCTACCCTATCCATGCATGCAGGGTTAAACCCCACCAAAAACCCGGCTGGGAGGGAATCTCTCTCTGTGTGAGCTCCTCAGAGATTTCTGGTTCCTTGCCTCCCTCTGTAGTGTAGAGCACACTGGCTTAAGCTCACCTGGAAAATCCACCTAATAAATTCCCTGGCACTGCACTGCAGATGTGTAGGTGACACTTCTAATTTTTCTTACAGCCACTGTATTTATGGCTTTTGATATTTTACCATCGGCCTCATACTTTTCTTGGCTGTTTGAGGGAACTCTGTACAGACTATTAACAAATTAAAAGATCAGAATGTGAGAACTAGGAAGGAATGGCTGGTTTGTGTTGTCAGGTGACACACAGAATCCTGCACTTGTTTGGGGTGGACAAACCCATTGTCTTTGAGGGCAGTGAAGCTCCACTGTGGCTCTTGGAAATACTGTTAACAAAGAAGTGGGAGTGCTTCTGGTGCACCTATTTTTTACATTTTTTTCTTTCATTAAAACCATTAGTTGAGTAAAAGTAAGGAAAAAAGCTGTTCCAGTTTACTGCCACTCTGTCCAAATGACCAACTTTCCCCTTCTGTGGTGATCACTGGAGAGCTTGTGTAGTCTTTTCTTTATAAAATCTTAGGTTACACATGTGCCTACAGTTGTTGTGTCACCTCCTGCCTCTGCAAAGCTGAGTGTTGACTGAAGGTGTTCCCAAGAGACCGAAGGCAAAATAAAAATGCCAAGTAATTGGTACCCCTGGCTCTTGTGTTCTGCATCACAAGACATGTTGGATTAAGTGAAATGAAAGGGAAGATCTTCAGAGAGCTGCATGCAAATTTTGACTGGTTGTGGTTTTGGAAGTCAAGGAACAAGGAGATACAGAGAATGCTTTTTAAGCTGCTCTATCAAATGTCATATATCTGTTTAAATATTTCATGTGATGTGGCTTCTTTCAGACAATCAGCTGGATTATCTGAGATCAGAGAAAAGGGAGTGATACTACTCAGCTGCAGAAAATAGGAAGAAAGTACTGCCACGGCAGGGTAGGGCACAGACACAATGACTGCAGTGTGTTGGCTATTTATGGAACTTGTTTCAATATACACATCTTACAGATAGCCAGTCAGAATTACTGAGGTGGTGGTATTTTATTTATAATCAATAAGCTTAAAAGAAACTTTTAAAAAATAAAAAAAAAAAGTTTACACAATACTATTTTAGAATTCTTCCCATGGGATTTGTTAGGTAAGACCATTAGATGTTTGTTTTCCGGACAAATTTACTATTTGTGTGCTTACTAATTATAATAGAAAGGCCTAATAAATTATGTATCTACGTTAAACAGCTTGCTTTTCAAACAAAGGAAATCAGCCACAACTCTCTCATTCCTTCTATTTTTATCTTTCTCTTAAAGGGCAACACTTTAAGGAAAATACTCCTGTATCGCTACTTTAAAGGGGAATATGGAAGTGGCATGAATGGGCCCCTGTCTGCCAGCTACAGCAAAACTGCACAAGTGGGAGGTAAATCAACACAGATCGTTTCGAGAGAGCAAAATTAGCAGCACCGTGAAGCTAAATGTTGGAGTTGGTTTTTTTTTTACAATTCTAGACCCTTTATTGATACATGGAAAGAAAAAGGTATAAGGAAAAACTTCTTGCAAAAACACTGGTTGGACAATGGAACAGATCTCCCTGAGAGGCTGTAGGATGTGTCAGTTCTTGCTACAACTGGACAAGACTCTGATGAACCTGCTCTAGCTATCTTGAGCAGGTGGTCTCTGTAGGGCCATTATAATCTAATTTTTTTGCATTGTTGTTATAGAAGCCACAGGAAGTTACTATAGGATGGTTTCTAAGAAAACCCGAAATAATGCATGTCATAGGAAAAGAGACAGAAGTTGGGTACAGAGCCAGGTCAAAATACTTGTCATGGCATTTTCAGCATCTATTAAAGGCATGCCCAGATTTGGGATAATTTCCAAATGTTACCCACTGTTCTTCCGTGGTTGCTTCAGTGTAGACACACTGGAAATGTTTAGTTTTGACACCCTGCACACCAAATTTTTTCCCTAACAAACAGGAAAGCAGAGATTTACTTTTTTATTATTATTATTCTTTCTCTAAAAGTTGAGTGTATGGCTTCATCACAAACAAAGCCTCCACCATTTTAATCAGATTAATCAAAGTAGTACTGACTGATTAAAGCAGTACTATATTTTTCCTAACGAGGTAGACGCAGTTATGTCTTTGTAGAAGGAAGTACAGCAGGAAAGATGATAATCTGTGATAATAAAAGATGGTTGATTTAATGAGCTAATGCAATTCAGCAAGATTTCTCCAACCCACTCCTTTACTCTGGATTAACTCAGGTCTCTGTTCTTAAAGAACGTCATCATGACGTTAATGATTTAGGAGTTCTGTTGGCAGCAGCACTTGGCTAGAAGGTCATACCCATAACCAGAGTGGATTTAGCAGGACACAATCTTTGTGTAGATTAGGCCTTAGATGGAAGAGCAGATTTAAAAGTGGTCTCAGAGCACTGACCACACTCACAGTTTGGTGTGTGCAGCAGTAGAATTTAAAAAGGGCTTCGGTGAACAAATCCAGTATCGTTTCCAACTTCCTTCTTGTCTGAATATCACGAAAGAACAATGGTTTGGGGGGTTGTTTTATTCTTACTCTTAGAGCCCAACGTTGCAGTTTCATACAAAAATCTTGGTTTTTTTTTATCGGGGGGAATTTTGCCTGAAAGAGGATTTCAAACTGAAATTTATTACGTTGCTATTGTGTGCATTATTACTACTATTAATAGATCCCCTTCCATGTGTGAAGCAAACACGAATGGGATGTCGTTGTCTAATTTGCAGGTGGATTTTCGGGACAAGACTCGGATAAATCTGGGGTGACCATGTTTGATATTCAGTGCCTTCTGGATAAAGAAGGCGCCTCGGAACTGGTCATCGACGTCATAGTAAACACCAGGAACGACAGGATTTTCTCAGAAGGCATTTTGCTTGGCATTGCGTTGCTGGAAGGTGGAAATACGCAAACACAGGTACTTATTTAATATACCTATTCACATATTGATTTTCAGAAGCACGGAGCCTGGAGACAAATAGAAGGAACCTTTCTGCTGTGGGTTCTGTGAAAAGTTTGTCACTGTAATACGAAGGTAAATATGCCCTATTGCTGTGCAATATCTCATAGTGTTGTAGAATTCTTGAACAGAGGAACATTCTTCAGCTGTCCCTTTCTGTGTGCTTCTTTTAACCTGGTCTTTGCCATGTGAGCATTGCCTCAATTTGGTTTATATCGCTCTTTGTAAAAATTAAAAATAACAGTGCTTTTAAGTATATAACAGCAATAAATAAATATTTTCTGGAAACCTTAAGGGACATTTATCAGAATCCCCAAAGAGAGAAAAACTGGTCATTTGAGAAGAGCAGTATCCCAGTCCGTTGGGAAGAACTGCTTTAAACTATGGATTCTTGGTTTTTGGGAATTGTATCCCTCTAACCCAACTTTAGCCAAATAAGAGGATAGGGGAAAGAGAGAGAATTGAGATGATGAAGGATTGGGAGAATTGGGATTGTTCAGCCTGGAAAGAGAAAAGGCTTCGGGGTTACCTATTTGTGACCTTCCAGGACCCAAAGGGAGTCCTACAGGAAGGATGGAGAGAGACTATTTCCAAGGGCTGGGAGTGACAGGACAAGGAGGAATGGCTTCAAACTGAGAGAACAGGTTTAAATTGGATATTAGGAAAAAAGTCTTTCCTCTGAGGGTGGGGAGGCCCTGGCACAGGTTGCCCAGAGAAGCTGTGGCTGCCCCATCCCTGGCAGTGTCCCAGGCCAGGTTAGATGGGGCTCTGAACAACCTGGGATAGTGGGAGATGTCCCTGCCCATGGCAGGTGGCTGAAACTTCATGGTCTTTAAGGTCCCTTCCAACCCAACCCATTCCATGATTCTATGATTGTTTATCCTTGACAATGACCAGCAGAGTTATCAGAAGAGAGGGGAATTGCCATGAACCATTCTCTGAGTTGCCTCTGAGAGGAATCCCATTTGGTATCTTTATTCTGTAAAAAGATAATATGATCTGTGACCCTTAGAGAGTGTCCAGAAAATGATAAAGGAATGAGATTTTTTTTTCCAGCTTTCTAAAATGAATTGTTAGTGGCTGTAAAAAGCTTTTACTCCGGGAGGCAGTTTGTAAACTGCTGCAAAAGTTACTCAGCCTGCTTGACAGTAATACTAAGGGACTGTACTTGATAAGCTAAAATAGTAACTATTTAGTATTAAACTCTGTGTGTAGCACAGAAATTTAATATAATCCAAGCTATAATATTACATATTAGATGTTCCATGTTTCCTCTTGTTGTTGCATAATAACAATTACTTTTCACTGTTATTTGTAGATGGAATATTATTACTCTAGTGAGCTGCAGAAATGGAGAGTGTCACAAAATAATTTAACTTCAAGAGTAATACTGTGACTTTTTAAAGATTGCAAGTAGCAGTGTTCACCATTTTATCCCGATTCTGAAACATTATCATCAGTCTTTGTTACCAGCCTTGTGTATCACTTTGTGAAAGAACTGGCCAGGCAGCGGCCAACTTTTGTTTTGTATAAGTGAATTAATTACTCATCGTTTGTTTTAAAAAAAAAAAAAAAATAGTGTATTTCTGTATTTCTTCTTCCTTAGGAGATTGATATCTGAACATTATTTCTTTTTTTTTTTTTTTTTTTTTTTTTTGCAGTATTCGACTTACCAGCAACTGAAGGAGCAGAAGAAGTCAGAGAAATTCTTCAAGGTGCTGTATGACCGCATGAAAGCTGCTCAGCAGGAGATCAGGTCGACAGTGACGGTGAACACTATTGATCTGGGGAGCAAAAAGAAGGAGGATGACAGCGACCTCACCGTATCTGTTCCCAAAAAGAGAGGTAAGGAGGCAGCCCTGTGAAAGAAGGGAGAAGTGCATTTTATATTGGAACTGCACCGCCGAGTTGAGATGATCGATAGGCTTCAATATTAACCACTGCTAATTTGCATCTTTTGTCTGCTTTCTCTGAATTATAGCCCACCCCAGGCTGGCTACAAGGAATTAGCTTTGATGGAATCAGTGAAGCTGTGCCAGTTTGCATCAATAAAAGATATAGAACCATATTTTTAGAGGAGCAGAAGTAAGAGGCTGCTGCTAACGGGGCTATTTCACAAGAGCAAGCGCAGGAACTGATTTCCCACCCTGTGGTCTTGCCATTGTTCTCATCATTTATTGTATATGGGAGAGAAATAGTAGGGCTTTTTGTGTTAATGTTCTGTTTCACTCTGGTTTGTGGTTTATTTGGAACATGCTATCCCTGCATGAATGTTGCTTTGATATTCTTTGTAAGTTGCCTGGAGGTCTTCGAGAAGTTAGGCACCAACAAAGGAAAAGTTGCATTCATTATTACTGTTTTCTTATTGTTTAATCAAATGAGGAGAAAGAGTTCCAAAAATGAAGGGAAATTATCTTCTTTTCAGTTAAGGATTCAACCCTGCATCTGAAAGAGGGTATGAAAGGACAGTTAACAGAGGCATCTTCTGCAACATCCAAGGCTTACTCTGTGTACAGGAGAGAAATGGACCCAGAAATAGATCTCATGGGCTCAGGAACAGATGCTGCAAATGCAGAAGAGAAGTCCACAGAGGAAGCAATCATGAGCCCTGCCATTGCAATCATGCAGCCAATACTGAGGTTTCTTCAGCTGCTGTGCGAGAACCACAACCGAGAGCTCCAGGTAAAGTGGTTTTGAGCTGAGCTCCAAGTGAAGTGTTACAGGGGCTGCAGCTTCATAAGGGAAGAAAAAAAACCCCCCTGTGCCTGGCTCCTGTTACAGAATAGGGCTGTCTAAAATGTTCTTCTTTTGGTCCAAGGATAAAAGAACCCTTTTCAAGACCCACCTTGGCTGAGCTCATGTTTATGTCCTCAGAATTGCTTGGGGACTGCAGTGTAGCCACAGGGTACTGAGAAGTGTCTGGGTGTCCCTGTTTAGTAGGGTTTCTGTGCACAAATGGTGGATCACTTAGCACGGACTTGAAGATCACAAGAACTTTCTGGCCAGTGTTTGGGTACTGCTCTGTTCCTAAGGTGTTATGATTGAAGGCTTTGAGATGTGCGCCCCTGCTATCAGTTCTTTCGGTAGAAGTTCCTGTCCCCATAGCTACTTCTGCAAGGTGAATTTTCTACAATTATACCCAGTGTGCAGGAGCCTCCCTCAGAGCAGTTTTGGGGAGTGGTTTGAGCTGGGCTGCTGTTCTGGGCTGGCACAGCCGAGGAGTGGCCGTGATGTGCCACCAGAGCTGCTCAGCTGTGGGAACAAGCTTCCCAGAGCAGGGGTGTATAGATGGGTGGGGGCAGGACATAAGATATTTAAAGCCAGTGCAGATGTTTGCAAAGCTCCCTTTCCTAAGCCCTCCTTACCTTACTGTTTTAATCAGAATAATTCTCAACTGCTGCAATGAGGCCTAATACATTTTCTATAGTGTACTGATGTACAGTGGTCATAATTTGTATAAATTGTACATATAAATTGTACCCTTTCATGTTTTCATGAAAAAAATGCTGTGTTTGACTTGTCTCTTTCTCTCTCTCTCTTTTTTTTTTTTTTTTTTTCTTAATTATGTGTTCATTTTTTCCATCCCCCAGAATTTCTTAAGACATCAAAACAATAAAACAAATTACAACCTCGTCTGTGAGACCCTCCAGTTTCTGGACTGTATCTGTGGAAGCACAACAGGTGGGCTGGGCTTGTTGGGGCTTTACATCAACGAGAGGAACGTGGCTCTTGTCAACCAGACGCTGGAAAGCTTGACTGAGTATTGCCAAGGTCCATGCCATGAAAACCAGGTAGGGCTCAAATAAGTCCTGGATTCGGAGGAGTGTACCTGAATGTGTGGTGTCTGGGTGCTTGTCATAAAACTTGCAGTGTTGCTAATAACATAAATGCACTTCCAGCTGCTGTGACTGGGCTTAACACACAAGCTTTCATAAGGCCTGAGTGATCCTTTTAAGTCAGAACTCAAACCAGACTCTTCCTGTGGTGTATCTGCTTCCACTGAGGATTCCCAGTCCTTTTGGAGAGAGTTTAACGTTGTGTCCGTGGCTTAAACCTCACTTTGTGAGACTGGATGTGGAGTCACAGCTGTGGAAGTGCACTGCAAACACAGTCTTGTTTCCTTGGTTTTCAGACTTTTTGCCCTTGCTGGTGTTCATACGGGTTGCTAACATTTACTTTCCTTATTTCACGTATCTGCCACAAACTTCAACTTCTCATCCTGCCATACTAACCCAGCAGCATCTTTAATTATGATGGCAGCAGCAAAATGGGTGATACTGAAGACCAGGCTTCTGATCACCTCACTCCAGTCCTTTTAAGCCATATAACTGGGACTTTTGGTAAAAGTCTCCTTAGTGCTGAGCTGAAGAAATATGGAGATGTAAAGAATGTGGTTATATGCATTTGATCTGAAGAGAACTGCAGGAAAGTTGTAACACTGGTTGAAACTGCAGAATTTTTACCATGGATTATCAATTGGAAAATTGCAGTGGGCAAAAATTACGGAAGCAATCTCTTCTTTATGGTAGAAATAGCTGAAGAAATACATGCAGTATTAATGCTTCTTCATTAATGTGTACAAATGAAATGCGAAGTGCCATTATTGCCTTTACTGGTAATCAACTGCCTTTACTTAATACTTTAAAAACAAACGAACAAAAATCCTTTAGTGGACTGAATTTTGAACAGTCATATTCAATCCACTTAGGAATGGGAAAAACAACTGTAAAAAAAGACTAACTACAGGACTGGAGATTAAAAAAAAAAATCCCTGTTACAAGTTAACATCTCCAACAAATTTACTTAAGGAGCACTGGAGGAATGCTGACAGTGGAAGGCAATGGTTAGTTACCCTTCATTACTTAGACCCCGCTGCTGGAAGTCACTCAGGATTTGAGTTATGCTTGTTCACACCAACTACAAGTCCAATTCAGTGTATTTCAGAAGCAAATGCTCAACACTCTCATTTTCATTTTTTCCCTCTCCCTATCTTCCTGGGAAACTTTTTCTTTCCTATTGTCCACAAACCTGCTAGAAGGAAAAAACGCCACAGGCTTTTGTATAACTGACACTTATTTCCAAATGAGAAGGCCCAGGACTCCAGCTGTAAAGGCATCTGGGAAGTACAGGTTTGAATTCCACCTCCAGAATTCCATGTCTGTCAAGAAAGATGGAGAGGGACTTTTTACAAGAGTGACAGGACAAGGAGGAATGGATTCAAACTGCCAGGGAGTAGTGTTAGGTTAGATATTTGGAAAAAATTCCTTAGCTATGAGGGTGGTGAGGCCCTGGCACAGGTTGCCCAGAGCAGCTGTGGCTGCCCCCATCCCTGGAAATGTCCAAGGCCAGGTTGGACAGGGTTTGGAGCAACCTTGGATAGTGGAAGGTGTCCCTGCCCATGGCAGGCAGGTTGGAACTGGATGATCTTCAAGGTCCCTTCCAACCCAAACCATTCCATGATTCCATGAAATGCTCCTCTGTGTGGAACATGTCCAGGTATATGGAGAGAACCTTAGCCTTTGCAAACAATTCGTGCTGTAACAGTGATATCAGAGCTGCTTGCTGAATGCAAATGAAGCATTTGGATGTGCAGATCTGGCTGTGCCTGCAGTTGAGCATGTTTTCTATGTCTGGCACGTGTGTTCAGCTGCATCTGGCAGCGCTCCTGCTGTCTGTAACTTGTACCACTTGGTGCCAAACCCTGCATGATTTAGTGGGAGCATATTTTAGCCTGCACTACCGCTATTCCAGTGGTGTGTTCCACTGCTGGCAGTGTTGGGGCCGGTTCTGTACTACACAGGCCTCCCCCAGCAGCTCTTGTGGCGTGTTTTTGGGATGCTCTGCTTTGGCTGAAAGGCTCATTGTTGTTGCAAGGTCTCTCAAGTTCCGAGTGATTCTTTTAGAAATTTGTTGATGTGCAAATTTGCTCCCTCCTGTTATCCTGTCTCCTTTTTCCCTCCTCCTTCCCTCCCTCTCTCCTGCCCCTGCCCCACTCCCTTCTCCTTTTTTGCAGACCTGCATAGCCACCCATGAGTCTAATGGGATCGATATTATAATTGCACTCATCTTGAATGACATCAACCCCCTTGGCAAATACTGCATGGACTTGGTGCTTCAGCTGAAGGTACAGTATATGTAAATTTGTTTATCTGAATTTGAGAATAGAAGACGTACCTATGTGAGAGCTCTAGGCAACCTGACATTTACTTAATCTTACTGTAGCATAGTCTACTCAGCAGCCTTTGGAAAAAAAAAAAAAGAAAGAAAACATTGCGAATTAATTCAGCTCAGCTTCTGAATCCTTATCAGACCCCCTACCACAGGCCTTTTGACCCACTGCTGTGTTTGGGAGTATGCCCTGAGCTTTTTTAATAAAAAAAAAATCCCATCAAACAGGCACAACGTGAAAATTCTGTACTGTGGATGTAAAATCTTGTTGGATTGATAAAAGCACTGCAGAGGCATGTAACAATTTTGGCATTCTCCCTGTATACTGAACTCTTAAAAATTACTTGAGAAGGAGATGTCGTGAAAAAAAAAAAAAGTAATACTTCAGATGACCTTCAGCCTCAAATAATGTTGAAAACGAGGTTCGAGTAAATTGTAGGTTATTTCCCTTCTCAGTGTCCTCTGAGGGGAGACACAAAGTGTAGAGTGGGAGGGCAAAGATTAGAGCAGGAGGGCTTGTAATGTGATTTTGTTCTGTATTCTGTGGAGAGCTGGATAGGCTCACAGATAAGTTTCTCCTGCCGTGCAGAGGGGAGCTCTGCAGCTGCTCTGTCTGCCAAGTAGGGGAGAATTTGTCCAGGAGGAGCCTCTTTTTGCCTTCCAAATGAAGTCTTTCCATTGCAGATGGTCTGTTTCCTCCCCAAACCAGCAAATACTTTGTGGTAGCTGCGTTGCATCATATTGGCATCATTATGGATGTCTAATAAAGTAATTAATATAGCTGTATATCCTGTACAATAAAACACTGAATCAACAGTGCTTTACATATGATTTTAATAACTGTAATTACATTTCTGAATGACAATGTAATTCAGGCCCCCCATCAAGCAAAGCACTTAAGCAGACATCTGACTTTGAACATGCAGACAGTTCTTCTGAAGTCCAAATTTCAGGCTCTGTAAAGATCTAGCTGCATTCACTCCAGTGCCATTTTTTTTTCATTTGCCATCATCACAAAGCTACCAAGTGCTTGTAGAACAACTTTTCTGTGCAGTGACCAAAAATGGAGTTCAGGGACATCACTGCAAGGATGGCCCTGCTCACAGGAGGTTTGTTTGTGCCTTACTCCAGTTACTAAAGCAGCAGAAATTGTGCTGAATGACACCAGAGGTTCAAACTGTGGAAATGATTCCGATTTTACAGAATCACAGGGTCATTCGGCTTACAAGGGACATCTTGAGGTCATCTTGTCCAACCTCCCTGCTCAAGCAGGTTTCCTAGGCCTGTGTCCAGTTGAATATCTCCCCAGCTGGAGGCTCCACAACCCATTGTGGGCAGCCTGTTCCAGTGTATGAGCACTCTCACTGTATTTTCTTGTGCTTGGGCAGAATTTCATGGTGATTTTATTTTGTCTCTCGCTCTCTCACTGGGCACTGCTGAGATGGGTCTGGTTCCCTCTTCTACATTCCCTCCCATTAGGTATTTATACATTGATAAGATCCCTCTAAGCCCTCTCTTCTCCAGGCTGAACAGCCACACTCTCACTGGCTCCTCATATGAAAAATGCTCTGTTTCCTTAATAATCTTCGTGGCTTTTTGCTGGACTTGTTCCATTAAATCCATATCATCCTTATAGTGGGGTGTTCAGAACTGGCCATGTTGCTGGGCCAGGTGTGATCTTCTCAAGAAATTAGATCCAAATCAAGAAGTTGCTGGTTTTTGATTTTGAGTGGCAACACACTGAAATAATAAAGCACCGAATTTACCAAGCAGTGTTTAACACTGACTCTCTGTCAGTGTTCATAGGCAACTTTGAAGTTGCAAATGCATAAATCTTGCAGTGAAAATACAGAATTCGAAGTACATAGGCCCATACATTTACACATACAAACAAGCTCAGACACTGTTTCCAGGGAACATTGCATGCTGAACTTACACACTCCCAACCAGAGCAAAGGCAATGCAGAATTACATTTCCCATCCCATCTCAGTTTAGCCTGTTTTGCACATAGTTTTTGATGTGGTATTTAATTGTGTCTCCATGGGACAAGAGAGTCTAATACAAGTGTCTTCCTGGTTTTCCTCATAGCAGCTTATTCTGGGATAACGAGTTGCTTCACTCATTAATTTACTTTTTCCAACATTTTTATGAGTAGGTGAGATGACAGCCCAGGTAAAGAGAAATGAAGGCCAGAAGTGCTTTGGGCTGCACTGTTTATAGCACCCCCTGGAAAGTGATTTTTCACAGTACCAGCGTGTTATGAAGAACTTTGTACTGCACTTTGCAAGCAATGGACCTCTTTTCCTCAGTGGTATCTGGGATTGGAAATCAGATCCTGGGGTCTCAAAGCACGCAGAAAAGGAGGAATAAGTAGTCAAATGACAATGTCAAGTTAGCTGAGAGAAAAATCCTGGAGGATGTGCCTGCCTGCTGTAACTCCAGGCCATGGCATTGTCACCTTTGCTGAGTCAGTAGTGAGAAGCTGGATGTTGATGACACAAAACCCTACCCATCCTCTGCCTTTCCTCATTTCCTGGAAGGTGCAGAAGGCTTCTCTCTGCCCCCAGGGTTGTCTGCACTGGGAAATAGCTTCCAAGTCCTCCTCACCCACGAGGGAGCAGACTGTTTGCTTCCCTTCCTTCTCGAGCTATTTAGTACCTGTCGTGTTCCCTTCCCTCCTCCTCAGTTTGAGATCCCACCAGTGCTGCCACAACTGGCTTGGTCACCAAGACTGCAGCAGAAAAGAAACCATCCTGCTCTTCAGAGCAGCTTCCTGTTAGGAGTCTCAGTCAAAATTCTGTCCTTTCTCTCCACCTGGGTTTTGTGATTCTGTGCCCACCAAGAAGAAACTCCGTGGGCTTTTATGTGTGAAAGCAGTGTGTTTCTGCAGCATAGTTCTCACACTGTGATTTACAAAAGTTGGACAGATTTGGCTGGGTTTCCCTGGGGACTACAACTTGTGTGATTGGTATGTCAGTGCTCCATGTTTTCCTCTCTGCTGTCAAAATTTGGACATACAAAGGCTGCTTAAAACACAAGTTGCTTGAACTTGTGGAGAGCAACATCTTTCTTTTCTCCTCAGTCCCAAAAGCAGCTGAATTCTCCCTTCTCCTCTGAAAGTGCCTTTGCTAATTGTCCCTTGCTGAGAGAAATTTCGGTTTCAAATGCTGATGTCTGGCGATGAGCAGCTGAGAATGAGGTTCTGTGGTGGGCTGGGAGTTTTCCTGGCCCCTACCTGTTACTTTAGGACTGCTGCCTGCATCCAAGTGTTCCAACAGCTCAGTCTGTAAGGCGGGGATGATGTCGGGGTGCTGTGGCAGGTCAACCAAGGCAATCTTGCCCTGCCAAAAAGCAGTCAAACCTCCCAAACCACTCTTCCTCTCCTCTTCACAACTGATTTAACTGGCAGACAGACAGGTCTCTGAAGTCTGAGGTACCACCAGGCTACTGCTGCTAAAGCCCCTGCTGTTCCATCCTTAGGGGAGGTCCCGGTGAGAAGCAGCCAGTTGACAAAGAGAAGGTTGTCTTTTTATGTTGCCCCTCGGGAATATTTGGTAGTGAAACCAAATTCCAGGAATGCATGAAGACAGTTTATTTTACAGCCCTTCAAATAATAGCCAGTTGGACTTCTTAAAGAAACCAAAGGGGAAGGAAACCTGCCTGATTGATGAAACCTTTCGTGTGAAATGTTTTGTAATTACCTCTGGTGATTCTTGTTTTAATGGAGAGCCGGGGCAAAAATTGCTATGTGGGCAGTAAGGGGAGGAAATGGAATTTAATTTCTTGTGCACAGTCTACAGCAAGGCTCTGTATTTAAGTCAAATATTTGTTGGTGTTTAAAATGCTTCTTCCAATATAGAGTGCAGGGTTAATTAGTCTTACTAAATATCAGTCTCACTGATATTAAAATGGAAAAAAACCCCACACCCTATTAAATATGTCAGTAAAATAAAAGATGCAAGTGGTTGAAAATCTTATCCACTAAAAGAAGTGGTCCTCATAATCTCAATTAAAACAAATGCAAGGGTCATTAATCCATGAAAGAGATTCAAAATTTGCATTAACTTGGTTTTGTGTCTCCAGAACAATGCCTCCAAGCTTTTGCTGGCTATCATGGAAAGCAGGCAAGACAGTGAGAATGCTGAAAGAATCCTTTTCAACATGAGACCAAGAGAACTGGTGAGAAAACTTGTGAATATTCATAAATCTTTTGGCTGGGGGAAAAAAAAAAATCTGTCATTAGAACATTTTTAAAATAATCTGCATCTAAGCTGAGAAGTGTTGGCAGGGTATGGTGGCACAATGTATCAGGATGGTACTAATTCACAAAAAGCACTTTAAAAGGATCAAGCATGCATGATTTCAGTCTTTACGACTTCATTATTTTTATCCGTTCCAAGCACTTTTTCTGTAATTGTTTCCTAACTAAATTATGATACTCTGGTAGACTGTCTCCAAGTACAGTTTGTCAGGCAAGGGCTGGCAAATTAAGCCTGTACAGTTTGTGAAACAGTGCTAACAGAAATATGTGTGCAGACATGGAATATACATAATATATGTGTGTTAAATAAATGTCTCGTGAACAAAGAGAGTCACAAACATTTGGACAAATATATACAAATGTACAAATACATTTGTTGCTGTATTTTGGAACAACCCTGATGTCTGTGCAGGTCTCCAGGAACTTTAAACGGGTTGGAAATCTGGAGGAATCGTTCCCAATCCAACTGGCTGTGCAACAGCAGCAACTGAGAGATCTGTGTTTAAACACAAGAGTTCTTTTTCCCTTCTTCATTGATTTCATCTCCCCCTGGTTGGGTTTGTGTTTCAGGTGGATGTGATGAAGAACGCATATAACCAAGGCCTGGACTGTGACCACGAGGAGGAGAACGGAGATGATGGCATCTCCCCAAAAGATGTTGGCCATAATATCTATATTTTGGCCCATCAGGTACATTTTATGGGTTGTGTGACTGGTTCTAGGAAAGTGTCACGTGGTTAAACTCCACCTTGCCATGGGTGGAGTGATGCACTTCACCTGGAAGAGAGAAGTAACAATGTGTTTGTTGACATAAACCAGCAATTTAACTAAGTTAAACCTCCAGGACTAACCTGGAGAGGTGTCCCTACTCAGGGGAACATCCTGTATGTCTTGGTACTCTGTGGGACTTGGTGGGCTCTATTTGGGTGAAATAGCAACGTAGAGCAAAGCAGTCACTGTCCACTTAGCTTTGTCTTCTTTTAACATTAACAACTCATTTATATCAGTCAGATCATAAATCATGTTATCATTGCTGGTGTATCTTAAATAGGAGCTTCAGATTTGATACCAAGTGAGCTTGAATTAAGAAGATCCCTATTATTTTAAATTTAGTTTGGCAATAAGAATAATTGGGTCTTTTCACTGCTTCCTCCTTTAGAATTCCCTTCCTTCCTCTGCAGAATTATGCTGTAGTGCCCTCAAGCTTTTTCTGATCACTTTTGCTTCTCTGCTGGTAAAGGTAGAACATACACTGAGGGTTCTTATTTAATGGGCTATTTATTCTTCAGAGCAGTTGGTGTCAAAAACACTTTATCTTTCAATTATGTTAAGAGCATTGAAAAGATTTTTTTTTTTAATTAAAAAAGTAAAGACCATGTATTTCTTGATTATATCGTAAATGACAGCATTTTGTAATTACCTCTGTTGATTCTTGTTTTATTAGAAAGCCAGGGCAAAAATTGCTACGTGGGCAATAAGGGGAGGAATAAGGCCCTTTCATGTAGGGGCCAAATTTTTAAAAAGTGCTTTTACTAAGTAAGAAGAAATCAACAGATGGGGATAGGGACTGTCCTATTTCATTGCATTTATTAAGTGTTGTTAAGAATTGAATATTCAATGGGGAAAAAAAAAGAAAAGAAAGCAATCTATAGCTACAGTAGAATTATGCAATGATTCTTTCAAGCAAGGAATGCAGAAACAGTTACTAAATTATGCTGATGTGCTTGCAGCACATTTGAATAAGTCGGTATTGTTACTATGTTCATGTCTTTGTGGTTGACCATGTTCTACTCTTGTGCTGTGTGTGTGAGATGCCCATGGAAGATGACAGTATTTTCAGAAAGCATCTGTGGCTCCTCACCTTGCATGGCTATTTGCTCCTTGTCTGAATGCTTATTATTTAAAAATTTAAAAGCCTGCCAAGTGGGAATATTGGTATTTTCTGCCTGCAGTTTGTGTTAAATGACTTAACAGGGTCTGTGATGTAGAAAATATGGTTTGGGGGAGTAGAATATAGACCTAAAACTATATATGAAATTACTGCTGGGGTCATTTTAGGAAAGAGGTCACTACCAAGGTGAGTTGTAGATTATTCTCTGTCCCTGCATCTGTATTCAGGGTGCTGGGGGGTGGTCCATGATGCCACTCCCCAGTTATTCCTGATCCATAGTCGGCATTTTGGTTGCATAAGGGTGGATATTTTTACAGCAATTTACTGAGCTCCTTCCTGTTCTGTAAAATTAAATGTCATGACTGGCTCTGTATGCTGTAAAAATATTCATCTTTAAAAAAAAAAAAAAAAGAAAAAAAGAGACTGTTTTCTTTTTTCTTGCATTGCTGTAACTCAGTACGTGTGTTTACAATAGCTTTGCACCCGTGTCAAGCCCCATATCAAAACAAAGCAACGGAAGGGCAGGCAATTTGGGGCCTTTCTGTGTCCTCTGCTAATGAAAAGTTAGAATTCTTGGCACAGGCCTGCTGATCTTTGACCCCAAACTCTTTCCATGTGTGCCCTGTCGCTCGCCCTGGGATGGGCAGGATGCAAATGCGGTCCCTCCTCAGTAAGGCCATTGTTGCCGGGTTCCTTTGCTGCTTCTGTCTCCAAACACTCTCTGCTTTGCTGTGTCAAAGTGGTTTTTTGGTGCCTAGGCCTTCTGCTTGGCTTAGCTGACCTGATTTACCTGCTGTTTCTTTGCTCTCACAGTTCATCTGACTTAACCTTTTTCTCTACAACCAGTGTGGCTCTTCAATCACTTTCCTGACGCTTCCTTGTGACCATTTGCTCCAGTTACAGCTTTTTGGTCCCTCTGTAACAGCAGACTCAAGGCCAAGAGTTCCTCTTTTTGATGTTCCAGCCCTCAAACACAGACAGTTTATTTTGGGGAGCTCAGACTTTCAGTTTTTGTCGTTGCGCTCTTCGGGGCGATGGTGGGTTCTGCATTTTTGCCACCGCTACATCCTTCCTTGCCCTTCCTGTGGTTGGCTTTACCAGAAGCAAAAGGCATTCTGGTAAATGTTTGACCCACGGTGCATAGAAAGTTTGCACACATGTCACAAGCAAGGCTGAGATTTCTGCTGGTAAATCTTCTTTACAGCCTCCACGTATGGAGCACGTGTGGAGGTGCTTGTGCACACTGGTACACGGTGTACACACAGAGGTGGCACAGCAGCCGTGCCATGCCAGTAGTCACATGCCTTCCACGTGTTTCTTTGTCCCCCCTTTCCTTTCCTTTTATTTCTTCATCTTCCTCCAGCCTGCCACGTGCCGTAGCCGTGCTGCTTCCCCTGCACTGACCCCAGGCTGTCTGGAACGCTGCTGCTCCTCCTCACTTCTCCTGTTCTAGGTATTGTACGGGCAGAGAGGAGAAGGGAGTGCCACTGAGAGAAAGCAGAAGTGAGTTGTCCACGAGGAACTCCCCTGAGCTGCAGTCCTGCTCTTCTGCCTGGCTTTGGGGGCAAGGGCTCTTCCAGATGCAGCTCTTCTACATGGAGGAGCAACACAAACCGGTGCTTGAGGTCACACCCTGGAGAAAAAAAGCCTATTATTGCTACACAGAAAGGGTTCACCATCCCCCTGAAAATCCACGGAGGAGATTGTGTTTTCTGTGTCTAATTCAAATGTCATGCTCAGAGCCAAGCCTCGAACCTGACATTGCTCATTTCTTACAGCAGTCTCAGGTGAATGCCAGGGGTGCTGTGGAGAGTTCCATCACCTCTTATTCCTCTTCTCTTCAAGCCTCAGTCAATTGGGATGGTATTTTCATTGCTGTCCTTTCAAGAGATCGTGTTAAAGCAGGTCACACTTTGTTTTGCAAAGGCAGTAAGGATGTCTGTGAAGAGACTTCATCTTGATGTGCTGTCTGTGTAGAGATTTACAGAAGCTTTTGACACAGTAGCACAAAAAAGTTCCATACTTAATGCTTTTATGCAGAAGCACTGATGTAAGAAAATCAAGTTTTTAAGTGGCAGGAAAAAAAAAAAAAGAAATTATAACAGGCTAAAGAAATCCTCTGGCGTTTCACATGGCTCCTTGAGCTTGCTGCCTCTTATTTACAACAAAGTATTTCAGAAGTTTATAAACTCAAAAATACCTCACTGGAGTTAGCAGCGTTTCTGTGAGGTTCATGATCCCTTTGCATTTACTGTGAAGTAAGACAAGGCACTGGCTACAACCCCAGGCTCCTGTAGTTTGTATGCATGGATATATGTGCTTACTGTCAACAGAAAATACTTTGGAGTGTTTCTCTGTGTTTTTCAGCGAGGTGCAAAGTGTCTAAACCAGGCATGAAGCCCAAGCTAATCCACTGTACCTTTCAGCGGGGGCTTTATTCATGAGGGTCACAGGAACGTGAAATAACTTTACAGAGCTCCCAGCCAGCTTGCAGCGTGGCAAGGGGTGCACTTTCATCTGCCTGCAGAGCTGTGTAAACGTGTCCTTGATCTAGGAGGATGTGAATGGGAAGGGAGTAAGGGAGGAAAATGTGATACCGCAAGAAAATTTTAAATTTTCGATGTCCTGTAAATTCCTCCCTCTGGTTCCTGAAGCTGTTGCAGGAGTCTAGGGGTACTGATGCTTTCACGGTGCGTGTTCTGTGGTCTCAGATCAGCAAAATGTTTTCTCATCTGCTCGGATTTAAGTGTATGTTTAAATGCATTGCTGGAGAGGGGAGCACAGGTCATAGAGTGTCATGATTTCCTTGTCACCTCCAAGTAAATATAAGGTTGTCTGATTGTTTTTGTTTGTTGGTGGTTTTTGGTGTTGTGTTTTGTTTTTGTTTTTTTTAATTAGACTAAAATATTGTTTATATCCCAACGGACTACCAAAACTACTTATATTTATAAAATTTCCTGGTGCTACCAAGACTTAATGAAAAATCATTTCCTCCACCCCATAAGGTCAGAAGAATTAACACTGCCTGCTGTCAGTGCAGGCATACAGCATAAATGAAGACAAGTTTGAACCAGGCTATCCTCTGATAGCCTAACACAGCTGGAAGTGTCCTTCCATTTGTAAGTTCTTAAAATAAACCAGGGAAAAAGAGGGGGATTTGCTGGGAACTGTAAGATTCTTGCTGCAGGTACTGCTGAGCAGACTGTAGCAACTTGGACATCACAAGTCACACACCTTCCTCTCTGGTGCTGATTTAAAATGGACTGGGCAAAATAAGTCATTCAGCCTTATGTATCTGTTAATATATTAATGACTGAATCAAGATTTCTTTATCACACTAATGTCTTATTGCTGTGTTTACTTCATGCAGTATATTCCTTCTTAGTGCAGACACATGAAGAATATTTGCTGACTGGGCATTTAAAATGGTAATAATTGGTGGCATGGATTTACACTTTGAGAGTAGGGACACACTACCAGCTATTTTTTTTTAAAGTTACTGTTTTTGACATCTGAAATAGGACTGGTTTGATAATGAGGCTTGGATGTGATGCATTCATTAAGGAGAAACTAGAGTCGGTTTTAAACAATTTAGGTATCTAAATATGAAATATTCTGAGCAGCACAATGCCATTTGTTAATGTGGGTCTGTGTTTGCTGTGTCTTTCCATAGCTTTCATCAGATTTGAGTACACCAAGGGCAGGGACCACCCTTTATTTTCCACATCAGTGCTGTGCCTGGAACTGCGTGGCTTTGGGACTCCTATGTGCTCCAGCAGAGCAAAGAAATGGCCATAATAATAGTGCTCTCATAATTTTTCTTTTTAAGAATTAATCCTTCTTTTTGTAGGATTTTGGAGCAGCTAAAAGCTTTCCTTGATTTTGTTTCCCCCTATCTTAAGGCAGGTGGTATTACCTGGTGTTACAGGTGAAGACACCAAGCCAGAAGCAGGTACAGACAGCGAGTCCTGAGCTACCAGGGGAAGTAAATATGACCTGTTTGATCCCCAGTGCTTTGCTTTAACTGCTCCATTGGCTTTCCTCCTCCTCTCACTCAATCCCAGCTACTTAACTAATGAGGAAAACTGGCATTTATTGGGTGGTACAGCTGAGAAGAGCATAATCACTGAGCATATTAGTGCTCCAAAAGTCTTTTAGAGAGGCATGCTACCGTGTGTTTCTCAAATAACTTTCCTGTGCTGCTACTGTTGTGGATTGCTAAGGCAAGAAGAGCTTTCATAACATAATGGATACAAACTTGTGTTCGTGTGTGAGGGAAGGTCCTGTTGGGCTTAAGGGTTTTTTTCTGGGTGGCTATTTTTGGTGTTGTAATTTAGAGCAGCTCCTGGATTTCCTTCACTTTGCTGGATTTTAGCCTTTTGACAGATGAACTTAGACCCTTGGTCCTCCTTTTCCCTTGAGTTTGTGTGTGCAGGTATAAAATAATATACAATTATTGGAACATATACTGTAAGGTAAATGTGGCTCCTTGCACTCATCCATTTGTCCTGACCTGCATATAACACAGGTCAGGTCAAGGGATTCCTTGCATAAAATGATGGATACCAATTTTCTGTGGTTTACTATGTGAGGAAACACTCTAAATGTGGGCCTCCAAATGTGGAATAGGATTGCTGTGTGTGACTTTTCCTTTAGGATGAGAATCCAAAGCTTTCTGAACTGGGTGGGCCGTCCCAGGCTGACAGAACAGTATTCTGCTTGAAGGGTGATTGTGGTCAGGAGTAAATTCAGGGTGAAATTTGATCCTTGAAAAAGAAATGTTGATAAAAAAGGCAAAAATTAATGACTCGATAACGTGCATTGACAAGCACCTTCTCTGAGACACAGAAAGGAAGCACCTGAAAGGTGGTTTAGGACAGGGAACTGGTGGAACCAGTTACAACCCCCAGTAGTCTGCAGTGGGCATGAACTGGCTGAAACAACAATATTGTGCTTATCCCGTGGAAATAAGATGAACAGATGCCAAGTGGAAAAATCTTGCAAGAACACCTTCACCCTTGACAGTGGTGTTGCCATTACTGTCCTGTAATATTTAACTGAGAAAGATCTTCCTGTCCTTGTGGGAGCTGGGAGTTCCCAGAGGATTTTGCTCCTGAAGGTAGGGTTATCCTCATCCAGTTGGGAAGCAGCTTTCAGCTCCAGCAAGGATCCTCCAGAAGAGCTGAGATCTGGGGACTGCACTGGTTCACTGTATTTTTTTTTGCTGGCTGCTTATCCTCTGCCTCAGGTAGATGTGTGGCCTGTGAGTCCCTTAATTTATAAAACATTAGGTTGTGCCTGGATTCTACAGACAAAGGTTTTGAGTTGATTCTGTTTCGTCAGTGAAGTGTCTTGGTTATGTTTGAATTGACTGGTACACCCTAAAAAAAAAAGATTAAAAAAAAATGTGTTGTGTTTAGTGTATGAGAATTTTATTTGGGAAAAAAAAAAGACCCAAATACAAAAAAGTCTGAACTTGTCTGGTGTAAATAGATTTACTGTTCCAGAATCACTGGTTATATTGAGTAAAAGTATAGATCGGTCACATTCTGTGCAGCAATGACCATTGTCAAATTCTGCAGCTGATGTGGACAGGAAGCAATTGGCAGGTATTGTTGGAGGCTGTCTTCCCAAGCTCCAGATGGCAAATGCAGAAGAATACTGTACACATTTAAACAAACAGGACTACCTTTTGAGGCCAGGGGATGATCAAATCTGTCCCGTAGGATAAACCTGTCCTTCAGGATGAATAGCTGTGAGTTGGTGCAGTAAGGATGCTCTCTTTCTTCAGGGTGGGTAGAATTTCTCAAGCTAAAGGATGTCATTTTTTTTGCAAGGCTTTGCTGAGTTTTGCAGGTTTTTGGGGTGTTTTTTTGTTTCTCTCTCCTTAACAGAGAAGCTCTTGCTGATAGTGATGCCAAAACAAAGGGCTAATGGGAACCAGTCCCAGGAACCCTGACTGTCAGGGGACTCGTATCCTTGGCTGCCAGACCTCAAACTTCTCATGGAACTTTCATGCTCCACATGTTGTTTTGTAGTTATCATCCTGATGAGACAGGCCATGGCATCAAAATGACACCGGCTAATTAAATGTCAGCAGAATCAGAAGCAGTGGCAAGGCTTTTACAGTGAGATTGCCAAGATTGAAGCAGAAGCCAATGAGACACATCACCCTCCTTGAGGCTCATTAGGATGGTATATAACTCCACCTTCAGCCAGCTGCAGTGTAGGGAGCTGCAGTATGGAGGCTGCCACGAGGGCTTGACACTAATGAGCACCTGAAAGATTAAACAAAGTCTCTCTGGCTCTGAGTTAGGTCTCGGGTTAAAACTTTGGCAAGTTGTGCTTCATTGTTAGGTCTCAGGTTATAACCTTGGCAACTTGTCCTTCGATGTTTTCTTCCCTCTACTTCCTTCTCCTTGGAAGCATTCCCCTCAGAATCCTGTTCTGACTTTGACAGGGATCTACGTGGGGACCTCTCTTTTCCATCTGATGTCCTGTTGACTGCTAAGAGCTCCTAGGATTCAAGCTAGAGCCTTCTACTGTAGGCTGGGCCACAGGGGTTTTAGCTTATGTTGAATTTTCTGGTTCTGCTTCTCTAGAATAAGATGAAGTGTCTATTATACATATGTGTGTGATTTATGATATGTGATGTTTAGGAGCGATATATCCTGTTTCACTGTGGCAACCATGCATTTCATTAGTGCACAGGTGGCCTCAATATTTCTGCTTTGTGGCTTTCTTCTTCTGTCTGTAACGTCTGTAATCCTTGTGTTTTGTGGTTTACAAGATTTTTTTTTGTCATTGGGAAATATGTTGTATTGGTGTCGGGGCCCAAACGTTACACCAGAAGAAATATCCTTTCTTTGTCAAATGTCTGCATTGTGAAATCTTCACATTAGTCTGTGGTTTTTACTCTGAAAATTGGCTGTGGGACAATGAAATACTGTTTAAGACATTCTCTGCTCTCAGGCTCTGTTTGCAGCCCTGTACTAGCAGTACCCACACTACCTTTTTATTGCTGTCTGAAGCAGCACGGGCTGGGCAGAGTGACTTTAGTCCTCCTTTGGTTCTGTATCACCGGTGGGGGAGTTACTCAGCTTCCCACTTGGAAAAATGGGTCTTCATTTAGCCATATCCACTGCTGGTCTGTGTGGGAATGCCTCCACTGGAAGTAGGCAAGCAGTACTGATTCGTGCTGATTTACAATACGCAGAGAACTTGACCTGTTGCCCTCAAACCATGCTCTTACCCTAGAGCTGCCCACTCACTTGTGTTTGGTGTGCACAGTCTTCATTCAGAGTGATGATGTACGGGGAGGGGGGGGGGATAAAGGACATCTTGACTTAAAATGTTACTTGTTGAAATTGCTTGGAGAAGTGTTGTGTGGAATTAAAAATCATTTAACTTGCAAACAGAGCAAACTCAACCCAGAAGCCGCTGGGAGGCAATAAATGTGGAACCACACGGTGCCATCTCTCCAAAGTCAGTCCTCAAAGCAGATTGCTCTTTCAGTCACCCTCAGCTGCCCTGTGTACATATTGCCTGTCAGAAATGTGTGTAATGTAGCTGCTTGCTTTGCTCAGATTGCAACAAACTCCCCTTATTTTGGAAGCTGAATTACACACAAAGTGTTGAGTTTTTGCTCTGGAGGCAGATCTTGGGCTTTTCCATTAGAGGCAGCCATCAAATGAAGTAAAATGCTCTTTTTCTTATATCTCAAGCACCAGTAAAACACTTCACTCTTAAGCTGGGAGGAACTTGCTTTGTTTGTTTTGGGGGAAAGTGAGGGTAACCTTGGAAATATCATGGAAGTGAAGTCTGGTCTCACTTAATAGGATCAGAGCAGTTCTAATGGGCCTCTGATTAGGCACTGTGAAATCCTACACCTTAATTAAAATCAGGGCTGGGGGGGGACACATCTCCTCTAACAAAGACATACTTTTTTATGTTCAGTAGTCATTGAAGTAATTACAGGTTAACAAAAATAAAGAGCATTAAACAGAATGTCAAAATATGTCTGTTCCTCGCAGTTGCTCCGTTTTAACTCTCGTCTCCTCTGATGTCATAATTTAATTAGGTATCTCAGTCATCACAGAGTTTTCCAGACAAGATCTGAATTTGTAATCTACAAATAGGCAGAGCTCAGCTGCCATCCTCTTTATTTCACTTGTTTAACACGGTGCAGAGAGCCGAAAATGAGGTCCACCTTGCACTTTTTCTGAGGCAGCTTTATGAGACACTGAATAAAAGTGTCCAGCTGTGAAATGTAGTTTTAATGGCTGATTATGCTTTCCTGCACCCAAAGTGAGGCGATCAGTTACCTTTGATCACCTTCAGACCTGCACACGGATAAGCATCTAATCAACCTGGGGTTAAAGAAATGGCCTCTCTGCCTTTTTCCTGTGGGCAAAGATTTTCAGAGTTTGTTTTACAAATGATGTGGCCTCAAGTGAACTTGGTCTTTCCAGCCTTTTCTTTCTTTGGAGTCTGCAGAGCACCACTTAGCTGCTGGGTGATTGTGTAAAGCAGCCTTAGTTGGGAATGTCTGATGAGGAGAGAGATGAAATTTTTACCTTTTTGCTCTCCCACCAGGAACTGTTACTTCAGAGGTGCCAGGTGAAAGTGCTCTCCTGAGGACAATGGCCATAACACAGAGTTGGAAAGAACAACTCATCATTTTGCTTCCTCTGCTCTCTGTTTCTATACTCCTAATTTTTATTTTTTTTTTAGAGATATTTTGCTTTGCTAATTGGAGAGGGAGGCAGAGATTCAACAGCACAATTGAAAATGCTGGAAAATCTCACTGCTGCAGTTGCTTGAAGGAAGACATCTCTCAGTTCCTGTCCATCTCCACACTTGTACACTGCCCTGTTTTGTGCCCCACAAAGTTATACACATCAGGCCCCAGCAGGTAGTAGGAAATCCACGTCTTGTGTGAGTTTGGCAGATTGCAGCTTCAGCAGCTTACTTGAGTCTCATGTTTTTAGCTCTGAATGAGCAAGTTAATGTTTTTCTGCATGCTGAAAAGGTGGGATGCCAAGAGGAGTGGGTATGAACAGACTTTTTGCTTTGCTATTGCTGTAACAACTAACCTGACCACAGTAATTCAAGGGCTGAGCCGTGAGACCAAGTTGCAACTGAAGATTTGAGCCTCTGTGATGTTCTTTGTTAAAAATTGGCTTATCCCAGCCTCAGCAAGGGCAGTGGATGTTCTGTGGCCTCTCCCAAGCCATACCTGCAGGTAGCAAGTGCTAGTGGTCATATCAGACATGGGTGGTGAAATGCACCCAGCTGAAGGGCTCACAGTTTGGAAAATCAACCTTGGCATTATCCTGCAAAATGTATGAGGTGAGGGTGAGAAAACATGAGGAGGGAGCCAACTGTTTTCTGTGTGGTTTAGGTAGATCCTGAAGTACCTCAGGGATGAGTCCACTCTGGAAGCTTCAATCCATGAGATACTTTCTGCTCTACTTGTGGTGCCAGAGGAAGGGAGGTTGGCTGCCAGTCAACCTCTTCTGGTGTTATGGCTTACAGAAGGAAGTGTGTCCATACTTAAAGACCTAAAACGGTGGTTCCCCTCACCACACTGCCCCCAAAATAAGTCATCAGCAGTTCCTCCTTCTGTTTGTTTACACTAGCCTTGCTTTCCTCTAGAGGCCACATACGGGACAAAAGTAGATGGCTGTTTGGCAGAGAGAAGAAAGGAAACAGAGAAACTAAAGTGCTTGGTAGCTGAAGGATTTTAAGAGTTCCTGAAAAGGGTGTGCCTTTCACAGCTATCTTATCTCATGTGTATATATTTTGTATGCATATAAAGGCTTTTATATAAATATAAATATAAATATAAATGTAAATATAAATATAAATGCTTTTAGAGGTGAACAGTTACCTTGCTGTGTGGATTTGGGATTCATAGACACAAATCTATGATTGTGTCTATACAGTGTTGGTGAGCAATGTGAAATTGCCTTTCACAGAAGTTGCATGTGGTTGGCATCTTCTGCCTCGTGCTGGGAGAAAATCTAGTTGTGATAACTCTGCTCTTTTTCTCCCCTTTTCCACTTAACTTTCTTGTTATGTTCCTGTAATCATGTCTGACACTTCCATCATCTCCTTATTTCCTTCCATCCTGTACCCTCCAAAAGTTTGCTTACAGTAATCAGGGGAGGCAGTGTGCAAGTGCAGTTGTGTCATCCTGTTGGAATATTTCTGGATTGCATGCTGCTGCCCACATGCTGTGTTCAGTAGGGTCAGTGTACACCAAAATCCAAATGTGGCCGCTGAGCTGGTTTGGTTCGAGAAGGCACAGCTGCCCGTGACAATTCACACATGGCCTGCAGAGAACATTTCACGTACACTCACCTCAAATTAATTTTGTTTGGTTGCAACATCTTTTATCTGACCTGAACTTTCCACACACACGTACTTTTTTTTTATTATTTTTTTTTTTTTTTTTGCAAGTAAAAGAAATTACAGAGAAGATGAGTGGAAGTAAAACTTGCTGAAATCTTAGCAAGTCATTTTGTCTTCTGCTGCTTTTCATCAGGGCAAAAAAAAAAAAAGAACAGCGAACACACCACAGAAATAGCAACAAAATTACTGCGGAGGGGGGACTGCAATCATAACAGTGATAGAGTTCACTTAACTGTGGTGGTTTCCCTTTATATGATAATATTGAGGTGTTTTATTTCTCCCTTCCCTCTGAGGTAGATCATTGTGAGCACCACGTGGAGGCCGGGGTGGAGGGCTGGTGTCTCGGGGGTTACATGAGGCCATGGAAGACCCAACAACAGAATCCAAAGCGTCTGGACCACCCAGGGGCTCGCTCATGTACCACGAGCCATCAGGGAAAGATTAACTCTGAAGCCTTTTCGGTTGCTCTGTACGGTGTAATCATCTAAATGAAATCAATGAATACTTGATTTGAGAGGCTCCCATTGCTCCATCCTTGCTGTTCCTAATGTTTGTTAACAGATTGCTTTGTGGCAGAGTGCAAAGGTGCCGCTCTATAAAACCGTAATGACTTCTGGAAAGGAAGTTGCCCTGTGTATTGCAGAAAGCACCATTCAGCTTTGATTGGAACGTGGGGAGTTGAGAAGTTGTTATTGCCCTTAGTACAGCCAGTTGGAATAAAAGTTTCTGCTCGGTTATGGTTGAGATGGCATTTCCTTTTCCTTTGCTTTCTCTCTCTCTCTCCTTGTTTACCGGTGGGTTAGGAATGTTCTCATTTGCCCTGGGCAGGGAGCTGGCATGTGGTGAGGTCCTGGCACGCCGAGGAAGGGGATCTCAATTTCTGTCTCCTCTCCTTCTCTGTCACCCATCCTGTTTGCTACTCCCTTAACTTTCTCTTTGCTGTTGTTTCTCAGTCCTTGGGGTTTCTCTTGTCAGTCCCCAGGCATCTTTTTTATCCTTTCCTGCTCTCTAAGCGGAAAATGAAGCGTTCAGTGAGATGGGTGGGTTATATCCCCCTGTGAGGGGGTTTGGTGGTGCCAGATCTCACACTGCCTGGCTCCAGGAGCCAGAGGGACTGAGAAGAAAAAAAGAGGAAGAGATTTCGGCTGGAAATGAGCCCCAGCTGCACGAGTCTGTCTGCACAGCAAGGTGAAACTAAGCCGAGCAGATGCAATTATTCTGCTGTTGCTGCAAGTTACATTTTGTCTCGTTTCTCCCTGGTGAAAGACCACTGGCCTTGGGGCTGGCAGCCCACCCTGCAGCATGTCTGGTTACTGACAGGGTAGGGGTGAAGATAATTCACAGCAGATCTCTCAGATGTCACGCACTGGACATCAGGTCTGTGCGAGCACTCTTGCCTCGCTGTCCCCAAGGTCTGTAGTTCATTAACTTCCCGGGATTGTGGAGTGGCCTCTGTGCCCTGGCAGGCTAGAGGGGCTCACTGGCACACCAGAGGGTTGTGTAGTGAGCTGAGCTGGGGCAAGGGGTGAGGGCAGAGAGGGCACTGTGCATTCTGGATCTTACAAACACCCTCCCATCAGGTTTCCACCCCAAAAAATGCCCCAGTCCCCAGCATGCTCCTGATGCTGCCTAACCCAGTGCCCTTCCCCTGTCGGGTGTGCCAGTAACAGCCTTACTGCTGTGAGAAGAAACTTGAGGGACTTGTTAACAAGGACAATAATCATCTAAATAATATTTTTTTCCAATTTTTTTTAGTCTGTAATACTTAATACCGTAAGTGTATATTGTTTCAAGGCACAGGAGCTATTTGTGTCTTTTATTTCTGCTTCTCACCCTGTTATGCAGTGCTTTTCCATAATATCCCATCAACCTTTTTTAGGAAATCAGTTTAACATGTTTGACACTTCGCCTGTGAAGCAGCTCTTCCATGAAAACCCTGATTGCCTACAGGACACTGAGCCTCGCTCGGTTAGATCCCCTTGTACCATTCCAGTCATAAAAAGTCACCTTTACCCCCCAGGTCTGGCAGTTGATGCTGGAGAGTGAAATATATCTCTCACAATTAGGGGGACTTCAACCCATCGTTTCCAGCTTGTCCTGCTGTCCAGTGTGCAGGTAGCAAAGTGTAAAGTGGAGAATAACCTTGTCTTTTCCCAGAAGTTTTTCCATATGCAGACATGTATACACGAACATATTTTGGCAAACCAATCTCCTATCCCAGATCAGTGAATTAATTACAGGCTGATGAAATGAACGTTCAGAGCTTTAAATCACTTTTTTCTTTGAGAGCATGTAAATAACTTCATTTTTTTTGTTCAAGGTAATCTTGACTTTAAAACAAAAGGCCTGCACGAAACCTGTATATTGTTAATTGCCAAAGCTGTGTCTGCTGTGGTTTTCCACACTGCTGATCATATATGGCATCCCAGATGAGTAGCAGATCTGATTTTATAGTCGTGTTGTGTCAGGAGTTTAGACTGAGTATTACTTGTAATTCTGTCATTTATCTCTCCTGTTTCTTTATTAATGTCTTTAGTGTTCTTGCTCTGTCCTCAATCTTTCACATTTTGTACTGATGCTTTATTACAGTGTTTTCCAAATTTTTAAAGTAAAAATCTTTCAAGATGAACAACAGTCCTTCCCCAGGAGCTGACTGAAAGCCAAATGATCTTTATTCATAGAGCTATTGCCTTACACATCCCCTCTTTGGAAATCAGTGTTCCATCATATGGTATTGCTTCCTTGTCCCCCACGTTCCTTGATGAGTAGTAAAGTACAGTGTTGACATCTAAAATATTGTCACTGGCATGGCTGATGGGTGAGAAAGTGAGCGACTGAGAGAGTTTTCTCCTCAAAGGTGATTTCTTTCTGGGGGTCTCTGCAAACTCAGGTTCTAGTGGTGGTTATTTTTTTTTCGTATCAGTTACACTTGCCGTAGATTTTTGAGATGCATTTTTGAGTTTGGCTTTGCAAACGTAAACGGGGGCAGTTCTTTTCATTAGAGTTGCTGTTGGCCACGTCCATCTGGTGTTTTGTCCTCCAGCTGCCCCAAAAGATTTGTGATATAACACAGGAGTTAAATATGAAAAAACTGTCATTCAGAGCTTGGCACGGCCTTTACGTGCCACTCACAGACCGTCACCTTGGGTGCATTATAAGCCTGGAAAAGCTTCCCATGTTTTAGGTTCACAGTTTGCCCCTACATTGTTGTTTTCACTGGTGTGTCTCTGATCTCACAAAAAGCTCTGTGCTGGTCAGGGAGCCTGTTGACACAGTCCTCTTTGCCCATGTGGGCCTTTGAGCTCGTTATGGGGCGGAGGAGGGAGCGCGAAAGCGGAGCTTCAGAAAACACTGCAGTTGCCAAATAACATAGCATTTCTAAAGCTGCTCTGTGTCAGGCTGTGGGCCTCTGCTTCTGACCTGAGCTCTCACAGACTGCTGTCCACAACAGCCTTTCATCACTGTGGCTGTGACAGTACAGAAATATTAGCAGTAGTTATTATTGTGTCGACGTAGAGGAATCCATCCCATGTAGGAACTACAATAGGAGCAGAAAATTATTGGGCCCTTTGCCCTGAGGTTACTCTCTGAAGGTCCAGAGTACACAGAAGGTAAGAGGATACAGAGAGATGTGGAAGCAGAGAGAAATGAAGTTATGAGTGCTTATTGCCTTCTTGCTAAGATTCAGCTCCATCACCTGAAGATTGCTGGTGCCTTTAGGCAGGTTCCCCTCCTGAAATCTGCTGCAGTTCCTCCAGCCCGGTCAGCAGTCCCTCGTTGTTGCTGATGTGTCTTTTCTGGCAGTCGAGGTGCTGGCACAGGAGATCCTGGCCTGTTCCTGGGGTCATTTTGTGCAGTGCTTGTGTCAGGAAGCCCCAGCTGTGCCGTGCTGGGCTCTGTCTCAGCACGAGACAGTCGCGGCCTGAAAGAACAGCCTCGTAAAGTACAGTGAGGATCACTGAATAAACACTGTTCTGAAGTGTGTGGCTGCTGTTCACATGAAACCTGAGAGCAAAATATGCATCAGCACTGTCCCAGATCGCCAGCAGTCTCTGAACACCCTGTTCTAGCCAGTCCCACGAGAGGGCTGAGATGGTTTTCCCTTCGAGTCCACGTGGTAAGGGAACTTCTGTTACTGATTCTTACCAAGCAATACTTTTTAGGGTAAAGTTATGGACAGTTAAAAGCATATCAGGAAGCAATACCTGGAGATTTCATATGGTTTACAAATGGCATTTCCAATTCTGTATAGAAATTCAAAGATGATTACAGAAAGTTTTTTGTTGTACTGATGGAAATTTCTGAATCTATGCCATGTCCCTTTCTCCAAACTGACATACTGTTAATAATAACTATCAATACATCCTTGACTTGTCATTTGTTAGAAAACACAAAATCTTAATGGCTCATATTGGAGAAATAAAGGTCAGAGTACAGGTAAAGTTCCTCTGTATTACAGAAGATTAAAAAGGGGGAATATATTTGCTTCTGGTTATGCTAATTCATCACGCCAAGCACGGTGTGATTGCATTCTGTCTAGTCAGTTCTTCTCTTTGTATCTTAAAGAAGAGATACAGCCAAAGGAAAGGGCATTTGGAGATAGACAAGGAAAATAATTGAGTCACAGAGAGTCTTCTGTTTGAGGAGGGATGGGAAAGATAGGGGTTGTTTTAATTTAAAGAAGAGACAAATAAAAGAGAACGTGACAGTGGTGTACAGAATGATGAATGATACAGAGAGGGTGAACTGGGCACTATTGCTTGCCCTTTCTTAAGTACAGGAGCAGAGGGACAGCCAGTGAAGCAGAAAGGCAAAAGCAGTAACTCTGGTTAGAGGGAAATTTTAAACAGTGACTGTCTTATTTCCACAAGCTCATCTTGTTTTCTCGTGATTCTAGAGCCTGTATTGAGGGGGATGCAAAAGACCTCTAGAAAATGAATCCAAGTTGCCTTGCTAAGCAGTTGTTGTGGGAGTGCTGCAAAGGCTGCTCACTGGATCAGGTTATGTGGCTTGTACGAAGGAGAAGAACTAATCAGTCTTAAAGGACCTTTTTAGTCTCAAAAATAAGTGGATGTTTAAGTTAAGACATTGATATGGGTAATGAGGCTATCCATGCATTTACTAGATAGAATAAAACATTAACTGATAAGGGCAGAAATCTACTACCAATGGGAAGAATATTCCTCTGCAGTTGACCCCCATGTTATGTTTTTTGCGTGCCTCCCTGAATGAATCTGCTCATGAGCCTTTTATAAAATGCTGATGTTCTGCCACACTGGCTCAGGGCCAAGCAGAATTTCATCCCTAAGGAAGTTGTAGGAAGCACCTTTATTCTTCCTGAATATCCCCTTCTTTTATTCTCTTTTCTTTTGGATATTCTATTTATTATTCTATATATATTCTGTATTATTATATATTTATTATTATTTATTAATTAATATATGTGTATCAAAATCCAGAAAAAAAATAGTAGATTCTAAGGAACTCTAAACAGAGTAAAATATACATGTACCTCCTCCATGCCTTACTGGGAAATGAAAGAGGGGATGGTAAGACATGCAAACATCTTACAAATGAGTGAGATCATTTTCTCTTTAGATCATTACAAGATCTGTTTGGATTGATCCGCTGTTACTGTTAGACTTGATCCCTGACAGTCCTTTTGCAGTTGGGCTGTTATTTTTATCATTCCTCGCCAGACTGCAGTACATCCTGGTCCACCTGTGGTGATCAGCACTTCAAAGCCCGGCCCCTGTGGTCATTTTGCCTCGTTTCTGATGGCTGTGTCTACTCTGTGGGCCTTGCCTTTCCTGCCTCGTTTTTTGTCCCCACCTTAAAATAGGTGAAACACCTCATCCATTCTGGATGAAACCCACTCAATGGGATATGGGGAAAAAACCCCTACATTTTTACTGTGTCCTCACGCCTTGTAATTTGGTCTTTGTCTCTCGCTCACCTAAGGGAGGTCATGAATGCATTTGCCAACTTTCTCGGTTTTAAACTTTCTGCAGCCATCGAGCCTTCAAAAAGTTTACCCTTCAACACAGAACAGATGTATTTTATGAGTCACATAAAGTGTATAATTTATAAAAGCTTGTAGGAAACACATATCTGTGTGTGTACATATTTGCTGTGTATATAAACTGTGCAGTTTAGAGTGTATTTTCCCACCACTGCAGTCCAGCTGCCTTTGAAGTAGTTGTGGACATTATTGCCATTGTTGCCAGCCCTGAAATGCCAACCTACAACCTGGTTTAGCCTTTTGAAATCGCAGAGAAAAATTAATTGGAAATGTGATTTTTGTGCTCAGAGGTATGCAAATTTTATGTCTAAACTCAAGTGAAAAGAAGCATTCAGTCTGATTTTTTGGCATTTGTCAAAAGCCCTCCAAAAAAACCATCTAGGCTGCAGGCTAAGCTGCCTTTCATAAATCTCAGCCGAAGACTTGCTGCTGACTTTTTAAGACTAAATTATTTCTATTGTTCTCAAGTAATTACATTTTTGTTGTTATCTGTGGAAAGAGCCCCACTGGGTTGAGCATGTAAGTATACGGGAATGGGGGGAAGGAGGATTTGTGGTAGTTAAGTGGAGATGATAAAGCTGAAAACAGAGCAGCAGGACATAAATCAGATTTTTCTTCTTTTTCTAGTTGGCTCGTCACAATAAAACATTGCAACAGATGCTGAAGCCAGGGTCAGATCCAGATGAAGGAGATGAAGCCTTGAGGTTTTATGCCAAACATACTGCACAGATAGAGGTAAAGAATTGCTCCCTGGAAGATTGAACATGAGACAAGTCTGCATCTTGTGCATGGTGTATCACCTTTTTCTAAGCTTCTGAGCAGCAAAGCTTATTCAAATGGTGCAGATTATTTATGAGGAGAAAGCTGAATAATGTGCTTTTGGCTGTGGGAGAAAAAGGAATGCACCTATATCAAAAGTGGCTCTAAATAATCATTTTACAGGAGCTTTCCTGTGTGCTACCAAACGTGTTTTGTTAGGGAAATACTGACTGTGGATAGTGGCTGTGTCATGAAGTCAAGAATAATCTTGTATGGTACATCACTCAAATAAATAACCATGAGTTTCAAAGCCAGTGATGCTGGCTGATCAAATTAAAAGTCTGGCTGGAGTACAAAGGGGTTTTGAAGTGGTGTAGACGTTCAGTGTGGCTTTTGTTTAAAAGACTAAGGCTTGGCCTGGTTCAGCAGTTCTGCTCTCTGTTTTAAACTTTACACCTGCCACGGGTTGGATTTAGATCAAGAACCACGGAAGGTATTTGGGTTCTTAATTCCGCAGGTTTTGTGGGATCGCAGACAGGAGCTGGGCTGCCGGAGTAGCCCGAGCCACGGGGACTTTGTCAGGAGCAGAATTTCCGTGGTGCAAAGGCAGCTGCTGCGAGAGCCTGCAGGGAGCAGAGGCATCTGGCTCTGCCTCAGAAAAGCTGCAGCAAGCCCAGAACTGGCCGAGTGTGAAAAATGCACAGCGTGGTTGCTCACAGGCCCAGCCTGAATCTGCTCCAAAAACCCCCGAGCCCTTCACCGGGCTCCCAGGCTCCTCCAGCACTGGAGCTGAGCTTGCCTGGAGAGGGAGAAGTCCTGACACATGAATCAGGTCCATGTTATTTTGCCTGATAGTGGTTATGTTATCCCCCCACAGAACTGACCGGAGCTCCATGGCTGTGGTTGTCCAGAGGGCAGCTCAGAGCTCCTCTCACTATATTCTAATACTTGGGGCGCTGCTGAGATATCTCTTGGCAATTATCGGCCGAGTTATCTGGCTAAGGTTGTAAATTTAGGCATTAAACAAGCACTGTGGTCAGCTTTTCTGTGGCCAGTAGCTTCTTCAGCAGCCCAGCGTTGCTGCTGTACAAAACAGACATCCACAGGTCTTCCTCTGAAAGCAGACCTGGACCTGTTTAGTGTGTCAGAAATTATCTCCCCTGTATTAAGGTACCTCATTTGCTTGATTTGGAAGTCGAATAGTGGGGGTTTTTTTCACCAGTGGCTGTACAGAGACATGGGTGTAGGAGTTAAAATCAGTTTTTAACCCATTTCTGTGTTTTTAGTAAAGCAGAGTCCACCATCAGAATGGGGAAGCAATTTTGATGACAGTGAGGTGAAATGAAATAAAATCCAGCTCACTCACTGGTAACTTGGTCAGTCCTGAAATAAGAACAATTCAGAACCTTGGTTTTTGCCAAGTAAGAAGATAAAGACTGATAAGATATGGGTGCTCTTTGAGTAATAGGGTGCTATTTTTGCACGTTCACCTTCACAACTTAACCCATCATAGAAACAGACTCAAGGTGAGAAAATAATTTTGTAATCTGAGCAGAAAGCCCCTGAACTTTTGCACTTTTTACTGGGAGACTTTTGTTTCAATTTGCTGCGAAACTGAAGCATTCTAAATTAAAAGGTTTTTTGTATTTGGGGAAGTCTGGACCTGGGTTTTGCTTGAGACATACGTTGGCCACCTTATTGAGGCAGGTGTTTGAAAATAAAAAAGTAGTTTTACTCCCATTTTGGGACTTTATTGTGATGTTCAAATAATTTATTCATTAATTTATGAATAAAAGAGGACCTGTGAACAAGAAAAGATACGACAAAATCATTGGACAGCCACTGATCCTGACAAAAATGTGTATTTTTATTTATAGATTGTTCGCCACGACAGAACAATGGAACAGATCGTCTTCCCTGTCCCTAACATTTGTGAATTCCTCACTCGGGAATCCAAATCTCGAGTGTTCAACACAACAGAGAGAGATGAACAAGGCAGCAAAGTCAATGACTTCTTCCAGCAGACGGAGGATCTGTACAATGAGATGAAATGGCAGAAGAAAATTAGGAGTGAGTATTGCAATTTCCAAAAAAATGGCTTCATTATGCTAAAAACCTGCTTTTAAACCTTAAAATCCTTTCATTTTGATGATACCCTTTTCTCTGTTCACTCTGATTCCACCACAGGCAAAGCTGTTCAGGGCTTGAGAGGGTAGGTCAGCTGAGACACTTGCATGCCACCATAAAAGAGGCATAATGTGGAGCAGTTAGTAATGTGTTCAAGATGATGTTTTGGACTCCAAAAGTTAAACTGAGGGATGGATGAACTGGGTGTAGTTCTACTCAGCTCAATAGCGTTGCACCTAATTAGGCCAAGGCCCCCTAATATTTAACAAAAACATGTGTAGCTGCATATTTGAGGTTTGCAGATTCCTAAAAGGCCATTAAAAAACTTGTAAATGTCAGTCACTTAGAAACATCTCTCACCAGAACCTCAGCTGCTTTAAATCTGCCCGACTCCCGTGGAGTCAGCTCCCCTCTGCCAGTTCACATCAGCCTCTCATGAGCTGGAGGAGGCTGAGGGGAGACCTCATTGCAGCTACAACTTGCTCAGGAGGGGAAGAGAAGGGGCAGGGACTGAGCTCTGCTCCGTGGGGACCTGGGAGAGGACTGAGGGAATGGCTGGAGCTGTGTCAGGGCAGGTTCAGGTTGGATATTGGGAAAAGGTTCTTCCCCCAGAGGGTGGTTGGGCACTGAACAGGCTCCCCAGGGCAGTGGGCACAGCACCAGAGCTCAAGAGGGGTTTTGGATGATACACTCAGGCACATGGTGTCACTCTTGAGGATGGTCCTGTGCAGGGCTGAGGGTTGGGCTTGATGATCCCTGTGGGTCCCTTCCAGCTCAGCCTATTCTGTGATTCTCTCATTCTGTCACAGCCTCTGGCCCTCACCAGGACTGGGGCTGCTGCTGATGTCCCAGGGACAGGAGGCTCCTGCCAGCTTAGCCACTGTCAACTCTACCCTTTGCTTTTGGAGCAGAAAGTTGTATTTTTATATCATGGAATCACAGAATGGTCAGGGTTGGAGTGGACCTTAACGATCATCTCATTCCAATCTCCCTTCCATGGGCAGGGGATACCTTCCACCAGCCCAGGTTGTTCAGAGCCCCATCCAACCTGGCCTTGGACACTTCAGGGATGGGGCAGCCTCAGCTTCTCTGGGCAACCTGTGCCAGGGCTTCCCCACCCTCCCAGGAAAGACTTTTTTTCCTAATATCCAATCTAAACCTGCTCTCTGTCAGTGTGAAGCCATTCCCCCTTGTCCTGTCACTCCAGGCCCTTGTAAATAGTCTTTCTCCATCCTCCTTGCAGCTCCCTTCAGGTCCTGGAAGGCCACAATTAGGTCAGCCCGAAGCCTTCTCTTCTCCAGGCTGAACACACATAAAAATACCTGAGACTCATTCACAGCTGAAATGCAGATTCTCAAGGAGTGGTTACACATCAGCTGCTCACAGCAACTGATTGAGAAGGAAGGGAGGAATAGGGTCTGTGGTCAGAGCAGCAGGGAGTTTGGGTAGTCAAAGCAATATTTAGCAACCTTTGTGTGATGGAAACCTGGAAATTGGTTGCAATTTTCATAAATGTTGGTTCTCAGGCAGTAATTTTCATCAGCAGCAACGAGTCTTCAGCATGAACCCTATCAGCCCAAGTCTTCTTCTCTTGGTGGCACTCTAAGAACTTGTCTGTACTGGCAAACTGACTGGAATAGAAGTGGAAAAAAATAAATGATTCCAAAATAACTCCCTATCTGCACAATCTGCTTGGGGATAAAAGTCACTGTCTTGTAGAAAAATTACTTCAGTAACAAAATCATATCTGGGGGTTTTGCTTAAGAAACACAAATAAAAGAGCCCAACTCAACACTTAGATGGACCAGACCTGCCTAATGCTATAAACAAAGAAAATTGGTTTATTTTTATTCAGAACAGAAATTCCTCAATTCCTTTCATCAGTGGAATGGCTCACGAGTCTCTGTGTTGGGTTTTTTTGTATTTGAAAAGATAATACAGGTTGGGGCTCAGGTCATTCTGCAGCCAAGCATCTGTTAGCATGCAGTGTGTGTTGCTTAAATTGACAGATGTCATTTGCAGTGGCTCCAAATGCTTAAATCTCAGCAGTCAGCAGTTTGAGGATATCACAGTGAAATCTGAATATTTGCCTAATCACCATTAAAGTCTATTTAGACTAAAACCCGAGACAGCCACTTGGAGTTGAAGGAGTCTGCCGTTCATAAAAAGTTAGCTGGTTGCTCTGCATACTTCCAGGAGGTTTTCAGTACTTTAAAACCTAATTAAAAGGGATACATCATGCCCAAAACCCCCTCTGGCTAGAGATCTTCTTGCACTGTTGCACACAGAATCTTGTTTTAAATGTTCATTTATACATATTGTAGTGCAGTCACACACATGAAGTGCTTGCCTGGGTCTTGGCACCCTCCGATTTTGTTCTCAGCCTTTGCACTGAATCGTTGATGTGGCTCTGGACTCAAAAGTCTTAACCCTGTTTTGCCCTGTTTCCCTTTTTAGCCCTCTCTAACTAGGCTGTAGGTTCTTTGGGATATGGACCATTTCTGTGTGTGTTTTGACAGCACTTCACATATGGAGATCGTGGCTCTTTTGAGTCCTTCTAAGCAGGAGGACAGAGCTGTTTGTCACCAGGTGACCTTGGACATCTGAGTACTGTGCAGGAAATAGCCAGCTTTCGCAGTACCAAACCCCAGCCAGACCAGATTTTTCCTGCTTCCCAAAGCAGATCAAGATGTTTTCAGCCTGACAAAGGTTGGGAAAATACCAGAGTTCTGAAACTGTGCCTATTCCATCGTTCTTTGCATAATGTCAGCAGTGCACTTGGTCCAATTAGGTTATCTGGGTGACCCATTCTAGGTCTTCTGGTTGACTGGCATTCAGAGTGCTAAAATCTATTTTTTGTGTCCCCTGCACAGAGGCTGCAGTTTCATGGGCAGCTGGAAAGGCTCTGTTGCAAAATATCCAGTCCTAAAATCTTACCGGGGCAAAACTCCCATATATAATAAACTGTATTGTGATCTTTGGATTAAAAACTCTGTTTGAAGCTACGTTTTATGGCAAACCTATATTTAATATTTGTGTATTTTAGTTAAAGATCTGCATATTTTCTACATTAATCTGTGTTTTTTAATTCACTTCAGACCGTTGCTGATTGAGTTTCTTCCTGCTTTCATTTCATTGATTGCTGCTCTTTTCCCCTTTCTAGATAATCAAGCCCTGTTTTGGTTCTCCAGACACATCTCTCTCTGGGGGAGCATTTCCTTCAACCTTGCTGTGTTCATCAATTTAGCAGTTGCTCTCTTCTACCCTTTTGGAGATGACGGAGATGAAGGCAAGTGGAGTTTGGTTTTATTTTTCCTCTTAATTTTAGATGCTTTCATTTGTGAGGCTGACAAAGCAAACTGCATCTTCAGGTGCTGCAGAAGCCATTCTGTATCTCCTGAGTAGGTGCCAGATGTTGTCTGAAACGTTGGTAGTTGATCTTCTGCGTTTCACGTGGCCCACGCGGTGTGGACTAAAATGGGCAGAACATAAGCTGAAGATTATCTAGATGATCTCAGCTAATTTATTTGTTTATTTATTTTTAATATTGCCATATTGCAGTGTCCTGCTGCACACACTCAGCTGCAGCTTCTGAACCGAAGCAGGATTCCTGGCAGCAGAGGGACAGAGATTCCTTAAAAGTCACCAAATTGAATGACTTGCAGCCTTGAAAACATATGGAATAGAGTGATCTGAAAATAAGCTTCTTGGCTTTTGGCTATGTTGTTTATTGGGATAAAGGGGCATATCTGTTGCAGAGGACAAATGCATTACAAAAAAAAATATGCTTTAAACCTATGATTCTGCCTCTGCTTCATCCCATGTCACAGGAAATGTTTAATGGAATTTATTGTTTGCTGTAAATGCAGCAGACTAGCAGGAGGCCTCTTCGAAGCCAAAACAAGCTTAATTGGGATAAAGGAGACTAAATAGTTCAGAATACTGGTAATGGGAGCAGAACCATTCACCTCTGGGTCTTTTGATTCACATCCAGTGCAGTCAGTAATGTGACTGAGAGTCACCTCTGTGTGATGGCATGTGAACTGGGCTGGTGGAAGCAATCCAGCTTCTAGTAGATACATGTGCTTTTCACAAACACCACAGTTGGCACGGGCAAACATTCCTGTTGGCTGGCTGAACAGAAAGGCAGCAGATTCAAATATACTGGCAGGGGCACCACGGGGTGGTCTCTGCAGGTCACACCTCCAGGGCCTCCTGTAGTAAAGCAAAGTTTGCAGGGCTGGGCCCTGGAAAAGGGAAGCATTTGTGCTCTCCTGTTTGTGAACTGAGGGAGTCACCAGGGAGTGCACACATTAGAGCAGAGTGGAGGATGAGAGGAGAAGTAAAGAGTTAAAAAAGTAAACCTTTCAAGCGACTAAATTTTAGCTCATCTATACTCATGGAAATCCTCTGGTCTGCAATCAGTAGATATTAATACTTATTTTGAACTGCAGATTTATATAGTATTAGTTTAAGTGGCCCCAGTAATCCTGTGATAGCACATTTCAGGAATCCAGTTCCAAGTGCTTGTAAAAGCCAGAGGGATTCCTGAGAAATAAGCGATACATGTCACCAAATGGGATTAGCAGGTCATGAGGCAGCCTCCTTAATTCCAGCCTCCCCCTCCACCAAGGCCTGACCCAACAGCTGGAGTTTGTCTCCCATTTTTCCCCTTCTCTCTGCTTGAATCCACCTGTCTGAGGTGCCTGTGCTGAGCTAATCACCCAAAAATGCTGCCTTGTAGTAGGTATCTGCAGCTCTTATGTCACAGGACATAAGCAAAACTGTTCCAGCTGAAGACAATGCCTGAAGGGAGCCCACAGGAAAGATGGAGAGACTATTGCCAAGGGCCTGGGGTGACAGGACAAGGGGGAACAGATTCAAACTGACAGAGAGTAGGTTTAGATTGGATATTAGGAAGAAATTCTTCCCTGTGTGGGTGGTGAGGCCCTGGCACAGGTTGCCCAGAGAAGCTGTGGCTGCCCCATCCCTGGCAGTGTCCAAGGCCAGGTCGGATGGGGCTCTGAGCAACCTGGGCTAGTGGAAGGTGTCCCTGCCCATGGCAGGGAGTTGGAACAAGAAGATCTCTAAGGTCCCTTTCAACCCAAACCATTCCATGGTTCCATGAAGACTCCTTGCCTCTGGAGTGCCTGTCTGCACATTACTGGTGTGGATCCTGCTATGTGAAATTGCTGGACCTGTAGTAGGGAAGAAGGAAAAGTGATTTGTTGAAAGAACCACAGAGAACTTTGGCCTTACCTTTCAGATCCACTTGAAAGATATTTTTTAGGACCCATTAAAAGTTTCCAAATCTTTTTGGCGGAGAAATTACCTGACAGAGGCGACCTTCAACCTCCCGCCGAGGATATAAACACTCCTGAACTTTGGAAAAGTTCGGATGCCATCTGAGTGTTGAGGCTAGGGCCTCATCTCATTGTTTTCTAATCCCAGTGATGCTGCTCAGCTGTGCATCTGTTGCCAAAGAGATAGCATGGTTGCTATTGTGAGTTTAGCTAAATTTTCTATTCCCTTCTCCCCCGTCACTGACCTCTCGGTTCATCCCATAACAATAGAAGTCAGTGTACAAGTGTGACAGTGCCCTGCGATCTGAATGTGCTTTTTATATCGCAGCAACATGGTGTGTTTCCAGGGCTTTGAGCAGAGGAGAGAGGGGAAATTACGAGCATCTCTCAAAACGCAGGGGGAGAGCCCGGAGCCAGCATCTTGCAGAGCAGCCGAGACCGGCTGTGCAGGCAGCGGCTCCCACGCCCTCGGGAGCTCGGCGGGACCTGGGACCCGCTGCCTTCCCGGGAGCGAGGCACAGCTATTCGGCTGCTCCCGGCCATGCAGATGCTGCCTGTCCCTGCCCAAAATCCCCGCGGCCGCCTCCCGCTGCGGGAACAGCCTTGCTCCCGTGCAGAGGCGGAGGCTCCCGCTGAACACCCGCAAGCCGGGCGGGAGAAAGATGCTCTTCCAGCCGGGGCGCTTCGGTGATGGAAACGTGGAAATGTGACACTGCAGCGCTGTGCTGCCCCCAGGACCGGCTGTTTTGTAGCTGAGCAATCATGGAATTAGAGCGGAGGAGCCCTAATGATCCCTGCAGAAGGGAGCTGATTACAGCAGCTTGCTCCAGGAGGAGGGTAAACTGCTCCATCTCTGAGCACTCCTTGGATTTTAATGGAGATGTCATTAGCTGCTCTTATTATTACCTTTGCAAAAATCAACAATGCCATGAGAATAATAGCTCTTGCTGCAATCAGGGCAAGTCGTGGTCAGCAGTTGCAGTGCATGAATCACGCTTTTGTTGAGATATATTGGCGGAGGAATTGATCTTTTGGGGCTGTTTCTTGGGGAAAAATGGAGTCTCCAAAGATGCCTGTCTCAAATCTCCCTTTCTCCTCTGCACAGGCACGCTCTCACCGTTGTTTTCCGTGCTCCTCTGGATAGCAGTGGCATTTTGTACAGCAATGCTGTTTTTCATCTCCAAGCCCGTTGGTATACGTCCCTTTTTGGTGTCTGTTATTCTCAGGTCCATATATACCATAGGGCTCGGGCCTACCTTGATACTTCTTGGTGCTGTTAATGTAAGTACTTAAAAAGCAAGGGGAATTTCCCATCCAGCAGAAGGAAAGATGTTAAGGGTCCCCTGTTTAAAAAACCCCTTTGATTAGAGCTGTGCAAAAACTTCTTTTTCTGGTTCACTGGTTAAGCCAAAAAAAAATAAATCATTTCTAGTCATCCTGAAACAGCAGTGTCAGCAAAGTGGGAAGCTACAAAAAAAAAAAGCTGGTTTGGTTTTGTGCATATGCAAATATTTTAAAATCAAAACCGATATGAAATGTAAAGAAATATTGCTATATAAGGGCAATCAAATATTAAGTCATGTTAAAAGAATCATTTTATCTACCAGTGCACTCAGCAATATTGACACCAATTTGTGATATGTTTCTGTGACCTTAAGCATACTTTTGAGAAGGAAAGCGTTTTCAAAATTAAAAATTCTCTCATCCCTTTGCCAGATCTCTTAAATTAGACATGAATAATTTTGCATGCTTACTGAGCTTGGTGAGATACACAGTGGTGCTCTCAAGGCATCTCTTTAGATTTCTGTCTGACTGCTACAGCTCTAACTCACCTCAGTATTGGGTTATTTACCAGTAGTTCTGTGGGAATTTCACACACTTAAAACTACCCAGACATACAGTCGAAGGTCAAGGCAAGTAAAGTGCTCGCCCGTGTCAAATTTGGGAACAAAAAAAATATGCTGGGTCCTCATTGCTTGTCCTGGACTGCCAAACAAGTGGGGTTGGACCTCACCTTTTCACTCCTGCACTGCTGTTCAAGTGCAGGCAAAGCTCAGGAGCAAGGGAGAGTCTGATGCTGTTGCTTAAATGCTGTGCTTCAAAAATGCTCGCAGGTTTTGTTGTTGTTGTTGTTGTTGTTTTTGGGATTTTATATTGAAAGCCACTATCTGAAGGAAACAGTAGATCTCACACACACACCCCCACACACCCCACACACTCTCTGTTGTGTTACTTTTGTTCTCTTTGTAGTAGCACTCCTAGCTACTCTACCAGAGTCTAAACTCTAAATCATTAGGAATTCACTCCCTAGTTGTTGGTTTGTTGTTTTTTTCTAATGCCTCATGACATTAATCCCACCCACCTACTCACTCAAGTTGTAGAAATAAATCACAATTTATAGAAATAAGTCAAAATGAGGCACAATGCAGTGCACAATCAGAGAGCTGATGTCCTTCCACTTGCTCCCATGGGCTTGTTCCCAGCGCGCTGGGTTCCTCACACCTCCCTCCAGCTGCCTAAAAGTTGTGCCTTTACTCAAACCAACGGGTAGGCAGCAATGCAAACAATAACCAACAGGATGGAATAAACCTGGCCTTTGTTACCCCCCCCCCAGCTTTGTAACAAAATAGTGTTTCTGGTGAGCTTTGTCGGGAACCGTGGCACTTTCACCCGTGGCTACCGGGCGGTCATCATGGACATGGCTTTTCTCTACCACGTGGCCTACGTCCTGGTCTGCATGCTGGGCCTCTGTGTGCACGAATTCTTCTACAGTTTCCTGGTAAGTGTGTGCTGCTGTGCAGGGGGAAAACTTTGCAAAAAATAGAAAATACCGTTACCCGTGCAGCTGTCTTCAATTTCTTCCTGACAATCAAGCCAAATCGTGCGTATTTTTAGCACGCCGTTGTGTCGCTGCCCCTCAGGAGCTGCTGGGTTTTTTTTGTTAGAACCTGTTCCTTGTTAGGACTTCTTTTATCTGCTCTAGAGTTGAAAGTTTTGCCCCTTTCTTTTCAGACCCATGGTCATGGTCTAGCCCACTCCTTTCTCCCAGCTTTCCCCATATTCTGTGCCCGATGATCCTGTAGCTTCTGTCAGTCATGACATTTCTGGGACAGGAGTTGCCCACCGGTGTGTGCATCGTGTCTATACCAAAGTATCCCATTCCTCAGCCCTAATAAAATAAAATAAATTAAAAAAATGACTTGGGAAATGGGGATGGCATGCCTCTGGTGTAGCAGGGAGATCCATCACTTTAAATGTATCCCACTGCATTTTCTTTTGTTGCCATTACCCAGATGGAATGCCTTTTTATAACGTGGTACAGGTGCAGTGAAAATGAATCACACAAAATTATGCTAAACTCCACTAACTGCTCCCTTCATGCTGAATAGCAGTGAAAGGTGTTTCACTGCTCTTGTTTTCTAATCCTGTTGCTCTGTACTGTATGATGTGAAACTTGTAGGGAGACTGACTAAACTGTGGTCATTTATATGGGTTTGCTTTCCTGTTGGTATCTTTTTCTCAGCTTCCTGAATAGTGGTGAACTTCACCACCCAGCACTTCAGAGATGTCTTAAGGACACTAAAAATTGTCAGGGGTTCAGTGCTTAACTCTGGTTGAGCTCCTGTTTGAAATCAGACTTTTTGGATCTTGACATTAAAGTCTGCTTCAAAGTTTGGGCAGATTTCAAAGGAGTCAAGATTTGTGGCTGTAGCTGCAGGACCTTTTTCAAATGGATGTTAACTCTCCTGCTTAAAAAATGCGCAGCAAATTACCTGCTGTTCCTTCAATGAGTAAGGTGAACCCTGTCTTAAAATACTTTGCAAAGTGTCAAGTAGTTTAAGAAACATTTTATGGACTTAGTTTTTCCAGTACCAGTGTCCATTATTCATGGTCATTATAACTGTCCACGTTCCCAGGTTCCTTCACGGTGTTCACTTACTAGTGGGTGAATCCTAAACTCTAATATTTGTTCTTCATTTAAATCTTTGCCTTGTATGGAATGAATGATAACTGCCTTCCCTCTTTCTTCCTTTATTAATCCTTTCACAAGGCTGTGGATTTCAGCTCTTGTAAATTGGGGCTAATACCTTCTTCTGTGGAACATTTTGATAAATCATAGTGTGTCACTTTACACCTGTAATCTGAGTGTTTTGAAGTGGAAATACATACATTATAGATAAGGTCCAAAGCACTATAGAATGTAAATAAAATTGTAAGAGAAAAAAAGTTATAGGTTCTTGTAAAGCTCCTGTCACATTTAATTGCTATTTTAAGCCTTTGGCATTTAAGGCAGTATTATTTTAATATGTACTTTTCTTTAAAGTTAAATGCCAGGAAAGATGTAGTGCAGGGTAAAGAAGAATAGAAGTTTTCTAGTTTTATACAAACAGTGCCATGAATTTGTTTTGACTTAAAAAGAGGTGGCTCTGATCCTTGCACATGTGAACAGCTTTTAAATGATGCCACGAGCTCAAAGAAACAATTTACAGACATTTAATTACTTAATGTGTATGAGTGCAGTTTTGAGTTGCAGCCCCATAATAATAAACTATCAGATGGGAGATGAAAAATTAATTTGTAGGTATAAATCCATAGTCTAAAGACACTGTTTTTTAATTTTAATCTAGCCTGGGTTTGGACATGGGGAAACAATGGATCTTGTTGGTTACTGTTACCCATGTCTGGGTCAGGCTCGTGCTTACTTCGTGACTTTTGATTTTGCTGTAATTTATCTTAAACCCTGAAGTTCTGTGCTAGGTTTACTCCTCCATAAGTGTGCCCAGCTCCCACTGAAATCAGTGGGAATTGTGGCTTTGTGAAGCTGGGAATGTAAAACCCAGCTCAGTACATGTTTCAGTAGTTCAGATTGTTTTCCTGTGTAACATCCATATATTGCCTCATTTGTATTCATTTTCCCTCTACTCTGTGCCTTTCCCAGCTGTTTGATCTGGTGTACAGGGAGGAGACATTGCTAAATGTGATAAAAAGTGTTACCCGGAATGGTCGTTCAATTATCCTCACTGCAGTGCTGGCACTTATCCTGGTTTATCTCTTCTCCATCATTGGCTTCCTCTTCCTGAAGGATGACTTTATCATGGAGGTCGACAGGTTGAAAATCAGGACCCCTGCTGCAGGTATGGGGCTTTTTAATATTAGAATTTGCTTCCAGTGTATCCCTTTTCTGTCTGCCTAACCTAACTTTCACCTAAGGACATCAAATTGCTTTATTTGTGCCTGTGGGAGCAGAACTAATTCCACATACCTTAGCACCCAATTAAGTCTCTGTGTAAAACTGAATGTGTATATGGTTGTTTTAAGCTGGTTTTATTTGTTGGAATACTTCAGTCTAACACCTGTGATTTGTTATGTTTGCTTTTCAAACTCGCGATAACGTTAAAAAAAAATAATCTCTTATTTCCTGATTATTTGGAAAGTGGACTCTGTTGGTTCTCATCCCACCTTAAAAGCAGCTCATGGTAATTTCTGTGTGCTACATGAGGCATATGATCTTAACATGTTCAGTAGCTGTATTCATTTGATTACTTTTTAAGCTTCATCCAGCAGAAGTTTATTACAGGATTCACACATCTACTGATAGTTCCTGGAGCATCTTTTAAATTTAGTGTGTATTTCTTATCATTATTGTATAATCCTGGCTTCAGTAAAATCATTAGGAGGTTTTTAAACTGGTTTTAAAAAGGCCAGAATTCCAGCTTTCTGGCCTAAGAGGTTTTACCAATGGGAATAGAGAGTTTTTGGTAGAAAAGAGCCAGGTCTGTTCTCTTGAGCACTTTGTTTGTGCTGCCAACCAGCCTGCTGGGAGCATGGGCTGAGAAGTAACTGTCTGCGTAGAAATACCTGAGAATAGCTTGTGATTAAATTCCTAAAGGCATGATTTTCCCCAATCTTCAGACTTGCACACAAGTGCAGAACAACTGGTGGGATCCAGCTCGGACTGTGTGCGCTCAGTGTTCGCCAGCCTTTCCCTAAAGTTGTTATTTTGAGATTTAAAGCACACAAACAAGGCAAAGGTCATTCAAGAATCACGGGCATGGTGTTCTTATACAGCTGGTTTGATACCATATGAAAAAAAAAAGGAAATCTGACAAATTTCTTTAACCTACTATAATTTTATAATTTTATTTTTTTATTTTTTTTTGCCGCTGATCATCCTTTAAGGGCAAAGTTGGCTTAAATGACTTACCATTCATTTTTGGGGCAGAATGCTGTGAAGTTTCATTTAAAAGGTGGTTGTGTGACCATGTTTGTGAGATGTGAGGCTGCACACAGCACTGGTCTGATCCGGTGCAGGAGCTCCTGTGTTGCTCCTGTCGAGTTCTTGGCAGATTTTTGCGGTGTGGGTATGTTCTTGCTGGCTTCCTACACTGCCATTTCTGATCAAAAAAAAAAACTCATCAGGAAAATATGCTGACTGCATACTGATGGAACACTGTGCTTCCCAGGACAAGTGCTTTAAATTTTTTCTTTATAAAGTAGCAGAAGGAGAAAGTCAGAGTGCGTGTTTTCTCCCTTGCACACATTGTCTCAGTCTGTTACTTTAGTTGTATGATCTTGCCTTCTTTTTTTTTTTTTTTTTTTCCCCCTTAAACCTTTTTGTACCTCTGATTTGAAATGCAGAAAATTGCTGAAGATGCACAAGATAAAATTGGTTTGATAAAATCAAGCTGATGTACACATTTACCCACTTTGGGAATGTTAAATTAGTGTTTTACACAAACCCATACATATTTACAAATGAGTACAAACTGTGTTATAATCCTTGAAAACTCTTAAATATTCTACATTCAGGATAACTGAACATCAGCTTGGTGTCCTTCTTGTCAGCTTTTGTGAATAATTTATCTAATGGTTTTAAAACTGACATTATTTTCATATCTGACAGTTGTTTCATGCTTTGAATATATTTTGTTCTAACCAGAAGCAGCAGCATTTGATGTAGATTCATTAATTTCAGGAGATGAAATGGGAATAGCTGTGATATACAGTAAATATAAAACTGTGTTTTTGTTCACTGTGATTGCTTTGAGCTGTTGAGGCAAACTCTTTGAGGAAGGAGGAACTGGTGGTATAATTTGTGCTGTTTTTCCCTCTTAACTTTCCAACTCAGTGATGATTCGCTTCTGGAAAATAATGACTTAAAACTTAACATCAGTGTGATATCTGTCTTTTTGTCAACATCCTGCTCTTCCCACAGGCATTGGTGAAGTCCCCACTACAACCCTGACATCAATGCTGAGAGCCTGTCCAAAAGAGAACTGTTCCACAAGCATCCCAGTTATTAACCCAGGTTTGTACAGAATTTCCCTCAGACTGATGATCAGTTAGAACCAAGGGATCCTTGGCAGCGTTCAGAGCCAGGCTGAATGGGACTCTAAACAACCTGGGCTGGTGGAAGGTGTCCCTGCCCGTGGCAGGGGGGTTGGAACAAGATGATCTTTAAGGTCCCTTCCAACCCAGACCATTCTGGGATTCTATAATTTAAGTATTACTATTGCAGGGACTTTTGCTTGTGTGTGAGAAGCGATGATCGTCGTCGTGAGCCAGAAGTGCTCGACTCCTGCAAGGCTTGGAGCTGAGCTGGCAGCTTGCTATTAATGGGAGTGCTTCCCACACCTGATTTCCAAACGCACTGACATTAATTTTGTTATTAAAAGAGCTTGCTGAATCATTATGCCTGAACGTACAGGTTGCTTCGTGCCAAGTGGCTTAGAGAAAAAAAGCTTGCTGCTTATCTGCAGCATCCTCTCCTGCACACACTGAGCCACTCTTAGATCCATTTAGGGCCACATAAGTTGATTTTCATGGCATAGCACATATATCAGCAAGCTTTTGTGTGCTCTGTCTTCGTGCATCTAGGCCAAGGCTGTAGAGGAGCCATAAAACCTAAGAATCCAGGTCCAAGAATGTCTGTCTCCCACTCTGTTCACGTGGCACAGTCTCACTGTGGTGGTTGGTCTTTCACTCCAGATTTTTAAGCTTGTTTTAGTGTGCTGTGGCCTTTGCAGTGGAGGTGTGTGCACAGTGGTTGGTCCACAGGCTTAAAACATTTATTGCCACAGTTGCCTGTGGTTGCTGGGGGCTGAAACTGAGGGCATAAATGGTCCCTTCCTGCCCTGTGTGCCAGTACAATGCTGTTGCATAAGCCTTATTCTTCCACCACTAATTTCTGAGTTTTTAGGATCAAAGGCTTCAGGGAGAAGGTTATAAAAGTAGGCTTTTTCTCCCCAGCTGGTGTGTAAACAGGCCTCATAAACAACATGGGAAGCTGTCTGACTAGATAGAGAAAACAGTCTAAGAGCTATTGGCAAAGCTGCTGCATTCAAAGAGTAATCAATCAGTCAAAAGAGGCGCAGTGAGGCTTTTGCCAAGCTCTTTAAATGATAGAAATCTCACATTTCTTATTGTTCGGGTACCGCTCCTTTAAAATCAAACCATAACGACAGGGAGCTGTACGAGACATCCAAGGGCACTGTCAATTAATCTTGGAGAAATTTTATTTATCCAGTAACATTAAAAAAAAACAGCATTCAGCAAGAAGAGTGATGCACGTGGGCACTGGTGTGTCTCACCTGCCTGCGTGGTCAGGAGCCAGGTAGCTGTGGGCTGTCAGATGAGGCTGTTTGAGGTAAATCTCCCTCTCATCCCACTTCCTACCCCGTGAATTAACATCGTGGGGTGGCCTTAGTGCTTAACCTGCTCTGCCTTTGAATTAAACTTAATCAGAAGACAGCCAGCCTAATGCTGTCCAGCCACTCGTGGGACACTCGCCAGGCTGCAGCTGGTTGCAAATAAACACCCCTGAACCTCAGTTAATGTCAGTATTGGGTCCTTAGCAACAATTCACTCTACAGATCCACTCCTTTCTTTCCAATATGGCCATGGTTGGTGATTAGGGGGGGCTGATCCTGGGTTGTGTGAGTGCTGCTGAGCAGCAGAATTGGCTCCCCCATTGAAGGCAGCCCTTGTTACTCCACATCTGGGAGTGGAAATAGGATAGAGAAATGGATGTCTGTGCGCTCCTCACAGCCTACATTGCTGCACTAGAGGTTTCTGCCAGCTTTGAGGTGTCTGCTGTGTGAGTCTTTGGCAAAGATCTTGCAACCCGAGCCCTCCCTTCTGGGTGCCATGTGGGATGCTGACTCTGAGTTGCAAGGTGTGCCAGTCAGGTGATGCATCTTGCATCTCTCTGAAGCCTGGGCTTGCTCTGAATGTGCATCCCAGTGGACGTGGAGAGTCGTGTGTTAGGATTACTGGTAGATAATTCTCTGATGTTGCAGCTTCCACTTCCCAGCCCTGGTTTTGTCCTCAGTGTTCACCGGAATCTGATCATCTGTTGTTCCCAGCACCTGACCCTGGTCTTGTGGACAGTGAAAATATTGTAGCTACCTAAAGGAAGCAGAAGCTGTGGCTTTAATCAAGGCTTTTATTTTGTGTTGTGGATGGCCACCTTCCCAAGCACAGATATTGGCTCTGAAAAAAAAAAGATGGAGTATCGTTTGGAAGGAGGAAATAAAGCAAAAATTAGTTGATGCGATAAAAATCACTGTGCTGGTAAAAAAATTCCAGATATGACAGGATAAAAAAAGGTTTCTTGTTTCAATCCTTTCAGTTTCAATATTTAAGCAGTTATTTTTAAACCTGGAAATTACTAGTCATAGTAATGTCTTTAGTGACCATATAGCTTAACAAGAACTCTTTCCTGATGTCTGCCTTTGCTTTTATTTTTGCTCAGAGTTCCTTAAATCAGGAGTTGTTTCTCAATCAATTTGCTTGCAGAGCAGAAGCAGTGATGGCAAAAGCAGCAGATGCCAGCACTGTTGTGCACGTCCCAGTCATGGGGTGCGTGCCCTACAATTTGGGGACCCCATGTTTTCAATCCAAATTACTTGTCCGTAATGGGAGCGCGTTCAATCAATTCAACTTGTCCAAGTCTACCTCGGTGCCCCAGCTGATGTGGTGGTTTGGGGCTGTTAAATATGTGTTTCAGCCAACTCTCACAGCGGGATGTTGTTATTTATTAAATTACGTTACAGGGAGTGCGTGAAGCAAACCAAGTGTGAATCGCTGTCTTAAGCGAGCGTGTCCCTAAAGGGAAAGGAAGGCAGGAGAAATGGCAATCACGGCCCTGACCCTTCAGTGCAAGCCAGCAGGACACATGGAACAACTCAAGCAGAGCTCTTCAAAGGGAGGCTGTTGATGCAGCCCCAGCATGGGAGCCAGTGCGTGGTGGGAGGAATTCTGGCCAGTGAGGACAAAATCCCCCAGGGGGACTGGTGTTCCAGCCCAGCTCCTCTGCACGTTCAGACATCTCCTGCACAATAGTACCCTCTGTGGCTCAGCCAAAACCAAGCAGCAGCTCTGCAGCAGAGATAAGAATAGAATCCAAGTTTTCAGGCTGAGGTCAGGGAGAGCCTTTCATTTAATGTGCATCAGCCCCGTGTGCTGGTGGAAAGATCGTGGACAGATTTACCCGTCCAGAAGCCAGCCCCTCCTTAATGGTTCGAAATGCTAACATGACTTGGCTTGTGCATGTGAGTAGGTAGAGGGATGACTTCACAGGAAGACAATCCCTTCACAAATGTGCTTCTAATTCTGGGTTTATATCGCTTCTCCTCTACGCATTTTTAGGAGGCCCAGTGAAACCAGTGGGAGCGCTGCAAGGAAAAGGGGTGCTGCCATGAATAGAGGTGGCAGCTCTGGGACATCAACAGCAGCTCTGGTGTGATTTTCTCCATCTCTCTCCAGGCTGAGTATGCCTGATGTGCCTAAGTGTGTCACCAGCAGCGGCGTTCACAGGGGTGGGGATGATCAGTGGAGTTCTAGCTGGGGAAGATGAAAGGCAGATGTGCACTGCAGCTGCTTTCTGCAACAGAGAGCTGTGGCTTCGCTTTGGTGAGTGATGGGTTGACGCTGTGACTCCTAAAGCTGCCTCTCTCCTGCCTGCAGGTGAAGAGGAGGAGGATGGAATAGAAAGGACCTGTGACACCCTGCTCATGTGCATCGTGACCGTGCTAAACCAAGGCCTGAGGAATGGTGGTGGTGTGGGAGACGTGCTCAGGAAGCCTTCCAAAGATGTAAGTGTTTTGGCTGAGGAAGTGCATTACTCCCTGTGCATCTCCTGAGTGCCAAAGTCAATTTTTGGAGGTTATAGACGGTATTTGTATCTAGTCTGGTCTCTTGTCACACTGTTGATTTATCCATGTAATTTTTAAATCCCAGATGGAATGTTTAATGGGAAGAGCTAAGCTTGGTGTGATGATGATACTTGAAGAAAGGAACTCTAGGTAGTTGTTTACCCCTTCTGGAAAACTGGAGCTTATCATAAACCTTCCAAGCACTGCTAGTAAGTGAGCCCTGTGAGGCACATCTGGAGTGCTGTGTCCAGTCCTGGGCTCCTCAGGACAGGAGGGACATGGAGCTCCTGGAGCAGATTCAACAGAGGCTGCAGAGATGATTCAGGGACTGGAGCATCTCCCTGAGGGGGAAAGGCTGAGGGAGCTGGGGCTGTTCAGCCTCCAGAGCAGACACTGAGAGGGGACCCCATCCATGTGTGTCAGGGGCTGCAGGGAGGGGGCAGAGGATGGCCCAGGCTCTGCTCGGGGGGGCCCAGCAATGGCACAAGAGGAACGGGCAGGAACTGATGCCCAGCAAGTTCCAGCGGGACATGAGGAAGAACTTCTTAGCTGTGCAGTGACCCAGCCCTGAACAGATTGCCCAGAGAGGGTGTGGAGTCTCCCTCACTGGAGGTGTTCCAGAACCATGCTGGAGCAGGGAAGTGGGACCAAAGATCCACTGTGGTCCCTTCTGACCTGAGCCATTCTGTGATTCTATGAAATGTTGCTGGAGATCACTCTTCTGTTACAGTGAGAATTACAGATGCAAACTTTTAAAATGGATTAATTGATAAATATATGTCAACACCCTCCACTGAGGTACATAATGTGTATTTTTAGCTTATACTCCATGGCATCTGCCCTGGAATAGGTCCTGTTGTTTACTTGCACTCAAATAGCATGAATGTCAAACCAGAATTCTGTATATCATGGCATATGTCGTCTTCCATAAGTTTCCTCAAAAATTCAGTTCATTTGAGGACTTGCCTTAATATTTAGGTGGGTTTATGTGTTTTTATTTAGGTTCAAAAAGAACATCACAAATAAAGGCAAAGCAGCACTTCGCTTGATGAGCCACACCATAACACAAGGATGTGTTATAAATAAATTAACAAGTAGGATCTCAGCAGGGCTTGCAAGAGTCCAGAGACAAATAACTGGGATCTGGATGGAAGAGCTTCCTGTGCTGGTGATAGAAGTCTAGGTCCTACCTCACAGCCTGGGAGGTTCTTCTTGAAGAAAAGTTTATCCCCATGAAATCTGTAAACACTTAGGCTTTGAAAATTACCCTTTCCACTTAGCAGCTCTTCAGGGCTAATTATATTAAAGCACTTCCCAAAGGGTAATACTGTTATCCCAATGAATGTGTGGGAAACTGAAGAAATCTGGTGACTTCTAAGTCAGGGTCATGGGGAAGAAAAGGTTTTGGATTTTATGCCTCTGTAGTCCCTCTCTGAGAGTAAGGCTAGCAGAATTTGGCATATGAAAAGAAAGATTTGCTTTGCCTGAGCTAATGTGAAAATGTTGTTTAATATTTTAGAGCTCTGCTATTTTTATATCTTATTGCAACCTTATTGTTGCAGGAGCCCTTGTTTGCTGCACGAGTTGTTTATGATCTTCTGTTTTACTTCATTGTCATAATTATTGTTCTCAACCTGATCTTTGGAGTCATCATTGATACATTTGCTGATCTCAGGAGTGAAAAGCAGAAAAAGGAGGAGATACTAAAGACAACATGTTTCATCTGTGGTAGGTGCTCCTGATTTATTGAGATATTTGATGGGGAAAGGAGTGAAAATGAAATATTTCTCAATAAATAAAGTGTGGGTCTAAGGGGTGGTTATCTCCTACGAGGAAGTCTGTAAAAATGCCAGAGTTTGATTCCAAATTTATTCCCTTTCAGTAGGAGAAAGATTTGGTTTATGAATCAAAAGCCAGCTTTGCTAAGAGGTGGCTTCACAGTCTCCACCCCGAATCTGAGGGAGAAGAGCTGTGTCTCACACTTGCATCATCACCACTAATGGAGATGGTGCAGCTGCTGACTTTATTTCACAAAGCGTGATGCAGATGAAAGTACAGATTGCTATTTCACAGCACAGTGCATTCCAGAAGGGTAACAACAGCAGAATCTGCCTGTTTCAGAAGGTGATATGAAACAGGGGACAAAAAAAAAAATTCAGTGAAAATCAGCCCCACAAAGCCCATGGATAAATCACACTTCTTTTGAGGTGCATTCACAAAGAAGGGCACACCTTCACTCCCCTAGGGGACTTCAGAAATACCTGATTCTTTGTAGGCTGGGTGTTGTTTCCATGGCTGTACTGACAGGGATGAATGCTGTGCAGAGCACAACATCTTTAGTGTCTTTAGCACAACATCTCTGTGGAAGCCTCCACAAGAGATCCAGGTGAGTCCTGTCCTTCCTCACCGTGTTACTCTTCAGATATTCGACCCGTGACAGGGAAAAACCAAAACATTTCTTATGACTACAGCTCTGTAAGGACAGAGTGAGTTCAAAGGTGCAGAGACTCACCCTCTCTGCCAGGCTTAGGCACACAAACAATCCCACCCCACCTTAAGTGGGACTGTTCATATGCTTGATGCTAAAAGTGTGCATAAATCTCTGGAAGATCGGGACCTGGACTGCACACTGTGGGCTTACCAATATCCATCTAGAAAGAGGCAGGGCCAACACTTGTAAAAGCACTTTACAGCCCTCAGCATATGAGGCACTGTGAAACTGTAACGTAGTTATTATATTGTTATTGTTATTAAGAGGAAATATCACAAAAGAGGATAAATGCTGCGCTGAAAGACTTCTGTCAGGAATGCCTTCTGGCCTGGTGTTTGTTGCCTGGCAGTTACTGTATGCAGTTATAGCTTTTAAATTAAGCTCCTTCAAATTTATGGTCCTTTAAATTAGGTTAGGTCCCTTTCTCTAACATATTTAACAGATTTGAGTATTTTTATGTTGAAATTTATTTTTTGGCTTTACGTTCGCGTCTTTTTTTTTTTTTTTTTTTTTTTTTTTTTTTTTTTTTTTTTATTGTGCAGGACTGGAGAGAGACAAATTTGATAACAAGACCGTTTCGTTTGAGGAGCACATAAAGTCAGAGCACAACATGTGGCATTATTTGTACTTTATAGTCCTTGTCAAAGTCAAAGATCCGACTGAATACACTGGCCCGGAGAGCTACGTGGCGCAGATGATTGTGGTGAGTCAATTTGGGCACCTGCTTTGTGCAACTGAGAGATGCTCCTTGCAGCTAGAGCAGGGAGTACCCTTCTTTTTTTCCCCCTCCTCTCTCTGAATAATAGGAGGCATCGATCTGTGTTTTTAAAGATCTTTTCACGTGCCTCAGTCTGCCTCAGAGCCTGATCTTAACTGTAGTGAAAAAGGATGGAGGGCGCAGGCCGCAGTCTCCGGTTTGGCGGCCGTGCTCTCATGCTCTGTGGGTTCTGCTGCCTCATTAGCCAAACCCGGGGCAGGAGATGCATCACAACATCTGCTGCTGCTCCGGCTTTGTCCAGTATCCCTGGGCTGCTGTCCAGAAAAATAACATCTCCTGCTGAACACTGAAGCACAGGGTCAGCGTTGAGGGCTAGCGCTTTTCTCCTCTGACTGCTCTGAACAAGCTGTTGAAAAGACCAAGAAGAGCAGCTGCAGGGATTTGAAGAGCTACAGAAACTGCCTCTTGAAGCAGGGAGAGTATGACTTGGACTCAGAGAGAGAAATGTGATGACACTGGGGCAGAGAGATGTTTGATTGCGTTTCGTTTCAAGCCTGCTACCAAAGAGGGTTCATTCTGGTGAGTGAGAAGGATGGATCCTCAAGACTGCCTGGCTTGGGGCTTCATTTTTGAGGAATTCTTCCCATCTGCTGGGATATTCTGGTGCAGCATTTTCTTCCTGTGGACTTCCTGGCAGGTATTGCACTGCTCAGGGCCCGTGCCAGGGTCTGTGGTTGCAGAGCTGGCACATGTCTGAGCCCCAGAGGAGGGGATCAGGCTTTGCCATTTAGGCATTTCTGGAACCACATTTCTTACTGAGAGCATCTGTCCTGTTCTCCCTCATCAGGCCTTTGACTGGACATACTACCCAGCCTCATTATTGAGATGCTGGGTGCCCTTTTAGTCCTCGTTTTAGCCAAGGGGAAGATTCTTCTCCTTTAACTTCAGCTGTCTTCACGTCAGGCACCTGGATTCAATCGATCCCAGCTCCCTGCCTCGTCAGTGCAGAGAGCTGGGTTATTTATCCTGCCTTCAGATGGCTGGCTGGGAGAGCTGGGGTGACTCACCTTTCTCACTCCACTGAGAGCCTAAATGGTTAGTTTAGACAAGATGCCTAATTGGGAGCTGGCTGAAATGAGAAGAGATGACTCCCGAGCACCGTGCGGGCTCACGCAGAGCTTGCCTTGAAGAACCCACATTAGTGGAACGGCTCATGTTTAGACAGGAGTGTGTGCTTGACTGCTTGGAGCTGCTGTAAGTGCTGTTATCCCTCCATGGGAAAGTGGTGTGGCAGGTGATGGGAATTCAGTGCTCAGGTACAGAGGAACAGCCTGTGTCCATCACTTCTGAACCGTCAATCTCATCGCCCAGCTCAGGGCATTTACACTGTGGGCAGTAATGGATCTGCACTTCTGCAGTGTGATGGGAGAGATGGAAAACCTAAACCTAAACCAAACCCTTACAGCCCCTGTAGCGTTGCAAGAAATTATTCACAGTGGCAAGTTGTCCTGTTACACTTGAAAATATTTTAGCTTATCTCAGGAATGCCCTTTAATCTGTGGAATCAACAACATCTCCAGACTCTGTGGCTTGTCTCATTTGTTTAGTCCTTCTCTACTCCTCCTCCTCTCCCTGCAGTGTTTGTGTGGTTTTAAACTTTGTGGTATGTATGTTAAGTATTAATGTTTAATTCCAAGAGACACATTAATATTCATAGTAAGTGTATTCATCCTGTGGCAGCAGTGGTGTGACTTTTCTGATGTAATTCACTAGTGTATTTTACTTTTACATTAATGGTGGGAACTCCTGTTTGAATGTCTAAAATATTAACAGAAAAGCACCAAAAGCTCATGTGACCTCAAGCATTGAACTGATTTCTCAAAGCCCCTGTTCCTCTGTGGCAGAATGTTGATGTAATCCAGATTTTGGGATTATTAAACCCTCTGAAGGAAGACTTTTTTTTTTTTTTCCTTGGGTATATGTGAAGTCAAAGGTTGTTCTGGATGATGGGAGAGGTACATACGGACCTACAAGTGTAAAGCTTACATGGAATGGAAGCAGGAATGAAGGAGTGAGGGTTAAAAAAAAAAAAGAGAAAGAAATGTTTGAACAAAGTGCAAGTGGCTGGTGTGGGATTAGTAACTGTGTCTTTGTGTAGTTCAAATTCCCAGTACAAAATCTAGGGAAGGTGTGCTGCAGAAATACTAGTGCTGCATAGCAGAAGCAATTGGAACAAAAAAGTGAAAAAAAAAAGGGCAGGGCACTTTCCTTTGGAGCCAGAGAGTCTCCTGTATATCACATGGTATGAGGAATATTAAGAAATTAAAGAAGATAATCCGTCTGGAAGAATGGAGGATGATGATATTCAACTGGGAGAAGAGATTTAGAGATGCAGCTTTGCTCAGGACCCACAGAGTCGTCATAAGGAAAGCTCTCAGAGGTATTTTTGCAGCTATTGGTTGTGCTTCACAGAATGTTAGTGATGAAATTACATGCCAGGCGTGTGAGATGTGCTGCATTCTGTGCAGAAATTAAGCCTGAGTGTGGTTTGTGTCCTGAAGACAGAGGGAGAAGCTGATTCAGACTTCGTGCCCGACTGAAAGCTCAGTGACCATACTTGTGATGCTGGGAGAGGAGACCAAGTTCTGGTTAGGACCTGGCAGAGAAGAGCAGACTTCAAATTAACCTTTCCCAAGGGGCTTGCCAGTGGGACTGACTCATTGCTGAATAAGGCTTACTGGGGGTGTGTGGGATTGCAAGAAATATTTATAAGGTTGTTGGAATAACAGGGAAGTGTCGGGACTCTTCGAGGGGGACCAGAATAAGATTTCATATTTCATACTATACCATAATATGGCTGCAAAAATTCTGTGATTCATCCTTCTGGAAAACCTCTCTTAACTCTATAAGTTTTTGTTATGATTAGGAGTGGCTGCTGTGGCTGCTTCTGGAGCTTTGATGGATCAAACCCCAATTCTGTGTTTTCACAGCCAGATTACTTAGAGAGAATTTCTACCCAAATCAAATCTTCAAGGCTCAGATCTATCCTTAAATAGAGGGTCAGAATTTTGGAGCATGCTGCAGTAACTTCTTTAATAGGAAGTAGAGTTAAGCTCCAGCTATCATCCTCACTACCCCTACAACTGTAGTTAGGAACCGATTATTGTTTGCACTTGTCTTCTACTGTCTCACAAAGTATTGCAAAAAGTAACATTGGAATGATTATCAGTACTAACTAAGCACCAGAGAAAAAAGCATCAACAATTTCTCATGATCTCTCTTCTCCATTGCACAGCCTCATCAGAACCCAGAAATATGACTGTCTTCTTTATGACCCTCGGTCTTTTCTGTGTGTCATTTGTCCAGCAAACAAGTGGTCTGAAGCCAGAAGCCTCTGGTTTGAAGGCTTGCTGCTATTACCACTGATTGAAAACAGGGATACTGTGGTTTTTCTTCTTTTGGAATATTATTTGAAAAGCTGGGTGCCGAAATGGAAGGGGAGTCTTTTATACATCATAGTTCACTTCTCCTGTTTTCTCATTCAAGAAGGGGAAGAGAAACACGTAGGAGATGTTGTACGCACCCCTCACTCAAAGGCAATATTTTTGCAGGTTTCCAAGTTTGCATTTCTTTTCCAAGGGTGGTTTGTTTCAAGGCATTTCCATTATCTTGCATGTTTCTGGCCTCGTAAGACCTTGGGGCAGAGGAGTTTTGCTTTCTTCACCTGGACTATGGACATTACCTGCAAACTCCTGGTGTTGCCTGTGATTTTGATTTTCCCAGCAGCTCTGTGTTGGCTTCAGTGCTTAACATACTGCTCTGAGCAGTGATAGAAGTACTCAGTAGCTCTCCAGCTTTCATAAAGGAAGGTATTAACTTTTCTTTTTCTTTCTTTTTTTAAAAAAAAAGCATCAAGCAGAAAATATATTGTAAAGCAGCACGCAGTTTATGCACCTCAAGCTTTTCAGGCAGTTACTTTATGGAGATGTTGGTGGGAATAAAGCACTTCAGTTCTTCCAGCGATGCCCATTCTTCTTGCACACTATCTTATATCACTTATCAGGTGAAATATCAATGAATATTAAATCAGGGTATAGTAGGCTTTATTATTTGTTTGTTCTCCAGGCCTTTTTTATGAAGTCAGACAGGTATTGTACAATATCCAGAAGGACAGAAACTTTGAAAAGCTGGCTTGTACATGCCTTGCATTTGCTCTGAGAAACTGCATGAATGACTCCCCTATTGAATTTTCACTCCTGCAGAAGAAATTCCAGCTTATCTGACCCATTTGACCAGAAACACCATCCCTAGCAAAGCCAGAGAGATGCACATAACTTGCATTACATCGATACAGCAATCTTTGAATGTTCCCTGTGTCCATTTGTCAGAGGAGACAGTTTAGTGCCATAACTGGAACAATGAAGGTTGATGTCCAGATTTTTAGACTTCATTTTTGAGAGGTGTAATTTGTACACACACATCTCACCTCAGCTTTGGTAGCTGTAAATGGAGAAATGGAGGTAAAAAAAAAATGTAGATGATTAGTTACTGAATTTTTTGCAGCAACACATATATGAATTAGCCTGTGATTTGTGCCTCCATTAATTTGCAAAACTAAAAGGCTATTGGCGTAGCAATTAAATTAATTATTTTGCCCACTGGAAGAATGAAAGACTTGAGCAAACGCAGCCCTAAAAGTTTTGTTCTTGAGTGCTCTGTCCACAGTTCCTAGCAAGTTTCATAATGGCTTTTATCAGCATTAGTGTGCTACCTGTCATAACTACATAATTACAGCACCTAATTATATTATTACTTATTTACTCTAATTATGTAATTGGATGTAATTGGTGCAATTACATAACTCCTCAGTTGAGAAAACTGCTCTAAAATCAGCCTATGCTCCTAAGAGTAAAGGATACTGCCATGAATTAGACTCTCCATCCCTCTAAAGCAAGGCAATCTTTGGTGGGAAATTAAAGGTTCTGTTCTCCGTCGTGGTCATTGGGACCATGAACTTTTTATTCCCATCAACCTTACCAGGATGAAGCAGAAGGTTGAGGATCACCAGCCTGGAGCTCTGAACAGTGGTCTTGCCATTCAGTTCTTTTAAAAGCACTTCTGTGGCACAGCAATGACCTGGCATTGGTCATGAGACAACATATCTTAACTGTTTTATTTTCAATTTTTTTGAAGGTGTCATTGTTTTTTATGTATATTTGGGTTTGTTTTAAATTATTAAATAGAAGAAGTATTTAGCAAATATTATGGCCATTTCTGTGTCACGGGGCAAGGGGGGGGAGGGGAATGCATTCTTCATTTGAAACATTCCAGTTGTTTTGTTCGTTGTTTTTTTAAATACTGAAGCTTGAAAATTGAGCTGAAATTAGCGCTCCCTTGAGCCCATGCTGCTGTTTCTGTTCTTCCTACCTCCAGCCTCGTGTTTTTGCCATCTTTTCCTCTTAGATACCCAGAAGTGGGTGTTAAATTCAAAAGCAGCCCTGGGAACGGTGCCAAGCGAGCCATTGAGAAGCCTCACAATAGTTGTCGTCGTGCCCATGGTGTGTGCTGGGCAGCGCCAGCCCTTTCTCCTCGGCATCCCCTCTCTCTCTCTCTCTCCTGCCTCGCCGCTCCTGGGTTTGCCTCCTTCCCACCTCGGGAGTAGAGGTGTGATGTGACACCCGTGGCAGCACCAAGCTGCTCCCAGGGTTCAGATCCTGGCCACAGTCACTCCACGAGGCTGTGACCTTTCCCCCCCCCCCCCGGTACAGGAGCAGGGAGAGGGGACAAGCTCGCCCCTGGAGCCGGAGTTGCTTGCGTACAGTCCCTGGCACACCCGTGCGTGGCCTGCGAAGGCATTTTTTTTTTTTCCTGTTGACTGTCAAAACAGTCAAAACAGCCCAAGTGTGAGGCAAGTGGCGCCTAGAGAGCCCGACAGCTGCGGGTCAGGAGCCTGGCTGGCCGTCCCCTCACACCTTGGGAAAGGTTGCTCCAGGGTTAGTTTAGTGAACCTGAAGTCATCTCGCTGGTGCCAGACCCTGGTGTGCTCCCCCGATGTCTGACATGGTCAGTGGCCGTCCCCAGGCAAACCACGGGGAGGTTCTAGAGGAGGCAGATCCAAAGGGAATTCGGACAGGGGAGGTGGAGGCAGTGGAAAAAGTGCTGTGCAGAAAGGAGAGGAGCATGCTGACAGCAGGGAGGGGAGGAGCAGGGCTTCTGGAACAAGCTGTTCTTTACTGCTGTCGATTTTTGTCAAAGAGTGTAATAAAATAATATGTACTAAGAGGGCTGTTGACCTCTGCTCTTAAAATATAACTTCTTTAGAGAAGAAGACGAAAAAAAGTTCCGACATCCAGGGTTTCTCTATTCTGTTATCCATCATCTTTTTGAATTTTGAGGGTGAAAGATTTCCCTGCTAGTTTTTATCTCTAGTCTGTAGATATTCTTATTACATCCGAGGATCACTAAACACTGGACAGGTAGAGAGAATAACCTAAACCAGGGAAATGTCAGTCCAAGGTAAAACATGAATGCTGCAGAAGATACACTTGGGATGCCAGGGAGACACTCCGGGTGCTTTTCACGTGCACTCTGGTGATTCATCCCAGGCAATTTAAGAAGTTTCCTCCCCCAGATGTCCACCATACCCCTGTGTCGCAATTAACCACAACAATAGCAGAGGGGGGAGGACAGAGAGGCGTGTTTGTTCGCTCCTGAGCTGCCGCAGTTCGCAGCCCAGAGTACTAATGTGCAAATTGATGGCCATTGAAGTCGTGCCAGTCTGAACTGCGCTGGTTGAGGAGAGGACACGGCACTGATTTCTGCTGCCTCTTCATAGGTGGGATGATATCAGCACTCAGCTGATCGGGGTGACCCTTTCAGCTGCCACAGCTGAATCTGCCAGGGACGAGTGAGCTGCGATTTTTCGACTGTCTCACGGCAGATAAGCTGTATTTTTAAGGCTCCTTCATTATCATGAATTCCAATTCGACGTGGAGTTCCTGATCTGGCAGCTCACAGGCTTGAAAATCCTTACAGGGCTAGTGCACACAAACGCTGTGCTGGAGCGGGACGTGGAGTTTATAACTTTTGGGAAGCTAATAATGCTCCCTTTGTTAGGGCTGAGTTATTTCACTTTTGGAGACTGGCTCTCCTCCAAAAACCAGCAGATGTTATCAAAGCAGAGCTTGCAAGGATGAGATGTATGTACATATCATTAAGCAATGAAACTTTTTCTTAATTGCTTTTAAAAGGCTGATAGGATGCGTGTCACGTTATGAGTAATTACTTACCATGGCAGTAATACCAAGAGCACAAAAGCCGGCTGCTAAATAAGATCTGAGGTCTCGCAGACAGGCTAATTTCCTAGGAAATGCAACGATAGTTTTGTCTGCACTTGGGTTTTCATAAAATAAGCAATTAAAGAAATATGCCTAAATAGATGATTTACTGCGCTTTTTTTTTTTTCGGTTGTTGTGGTTGTTGTTGTTGTGCTCAAAATAGAAGAGCAAGTGAGAATGCAGCTCTCTGTGTCTTTTCACGTGGGCACAGACCCTGTGGCTTCATTTAGGTGCACCAGGTGCCAGAGAAAGTCCTTTTTCTGCATCAAGGCCTGGCTCAAGTTCACAGAGGATCTCAGAGCTATCGAGTGGTGATGCAGTCACTAAAATGGAACTGTGTTTTGCACAGGTCCAACCACTGCTTGGGTGTCTGAGGGGAGGTCCCTCTACCCTCACATATCCAAGTGTTATCCAGTTTTACATGCACAGAATATATTGAGGCGCTGTTGTTGTTCTTTCTGCCGTGAGTTATTCTTCTATTGCTGCTTTTGTTGTTGAAAAATAATGATAATTTCTGTAGGTAGTCCACTGCTATTTTTGCTTCTCTGTACAATTTTGCCTCTACACTATTATCTCAGGAAAGTGCTGAACACCTCCCTCTCCACTTCATAAAACAAGCAATCACACTAACGTGCCTAATTAGCTGCTTTCCTGCTCATTTGTGTGTTTGTCAAAGCATGAAAAGTTAGCATCACGTGAGGACTTTGCATCTTTGCACAAAGCTCCTATTCAACAAGAGAGCTGAGCATCTTCTTTTCTGCTTGAAGGGCTCTGCATCTCCCAGACATGGGCTCTTTGCTCTGCCGTAAATAATTCAGCTGACCTGCTTGGCCAGGTGATGTGTGAGGTGTGGGTAAACAAAGGGAAAGGTGGGCTTCATGAGGTCCCTTCGCCTAAAAGCTTGAGGTTTTAGTGGCTTGAAGTTTATATAGAGCCTTTTCAGACGGGCAAAATTAATTATCCTGTTGCTGCTTGAACAGGAAACCGTGGATCTGATCTGATCCTGCCTCCCTAGAAGTGATGCCATTAGCTGGAGCGGGAGAAAGATGGATATCAGCGGCAGGTGCTGCAGCACAGGCGGGTTTGCTGCCTGTGGGGAGGGTGTGGTGATAACCTTCACCCCCAGCTGCCTCGGGGAGGGAATGGTTGTGCCATTTCACAGAACCCTTGTCTTTGTTTAGCCCCTCACATTCTTATTAACTCTTGGAGGGACAGGTCCCAGCACCAACACAACCTTCTCCTTTTTCCTCTGTCCTTTGAAATCACATCCCAGTACAAAGCTATAAAGTGATTGCAAGTTGCAGAGTGGAGCCTAAAGCTCCCCGAAGGCATATTCATTGAGATTTGGGCTTCTTTTAATATTCCCCTGAGGTCCAGAATCAGTGTTTTGATATGACCCAGCACTAGTCTTTTTGTCCCCTGTGGCATTGTGGCTCAGTTATAAGCTTAGCTTAATTTCCTCTATGTTTGAAAGATGTGGTCACCTGTCTGCTGACCAGTATTTAGGCTTCAAAGACTGATTTAGCTGCAAAGATGAGTTCTCCCTTAGTGATGCAGTGCAGTCACAGCCCCCTTGTCCTCCTTCCAACTTCAGCTCATTCAGTTTGCTAAGGAAAATAAGTGAGCCGAGTCGGGTTCCTGTTTGTTTGCTCGCTGCTGGCCTTAAAAACTCGAGGAGGGGGTCTGGACAGGAGGCTGTGTTCCTTGAAGCTTGCACATCCCCACGAACACGGGGTGGAGGTGTTCCAGCTGGAGCGCCCTGGAGCCGAGCGGCGCTGCTGGCAGGACACGGGGCTGCGGTTCCCTGCTGGAATCCACTCTCGCCTTGACCTGCCAGAGGCTGGAGCTGTTAACTTTCCAGGCAGCCTGCAAAAGCCATCTTTTATCCCTTTGTTAAAGAAGCATGTGGCTGGGGATGGATCTGCGTGCGGGCAGGCCTTTAGTCTGTGATTCCAAATGAGGGAAAGGCTCTCCAAGGCACTGGATAGGCACCTACTGTTGTGCTGAAAATCCTGGCAGCAGCAGAGCCGGAGTTCTCCTGGGAATGGCCGTGTAGGGCTTTGCCTGGTGAAAACTGGGCCTTAACTGGGATCACGGAGAGTGATAAGAAGGTGAACCCCAGAGGAACAGTGTGATGAGCAGATCCCGAAACATGTCAGCTGAATTCATTTGATTTTTCTCCGTGGGAGAAGCAACAGACACAAACCACTCCAGTGATGTTTGAGAATATTATTGCAACATTTGAAAACAATTACTGTTCTTTGTGTTGCAGTGGTATACTATAAGCTTCTGGCTGCTCGAGCGGGAGAGAGGCTGAAAAATTGTCCACAGCCAAGGCAGATAACTGCAGATGCTGAGGAAGGGAAGGGCTGCAGGTTTCCCCAAAGACGTGGGGGCAAGCAGTGAAAGATGAGTTCGAGGTTGTTGCCTTTACCAGGAACACCATTTGAAAGTAAACAGGCGTGACTTTGGTTGGACTCAAAACATCGCAGTGAGATTCTGCGAGATGTAAAAGAGGGAAAGGCTACAAAAATTGCCTTTCTGCTTCTGAGCTCTCACAGGGCAGAGACAGCAAGATTTTGGGGGGGGGGTTGGGTGCAACATTGGTGTGAGCTTGATTTACAAGGTGCTACAGACATGATGAAGTTACTTGTTTTCTGTATCTGTCACGGGAAGAAAAATCCACAGGCCTGTATTACTCTGTATGGATAAGTTTCTGAATTTGTGTAACTTGAGTCTCACTGTGCCATTTATCTTTTAGGACCAGCTTTATGAGATTTGTGTCAGTTTTGTCTATTTGGTTGCAAGGGTAGTTCGTGGAATCTTCTCTCTTTTTAGCGTGGTGGATGTGGGTATGATAAAAAGCTAAGATTGCATCATCTTTAATAAAAGAGAAGATATATAGCCTAAAGAAATCAGATTAGTTGTAGAGAAAGAAATCAATCAGGTTGGCAAATTGCATCTGTGGGACAAAGTGCAAAATGCTTGTTTCATAGAGTATTTATTGAACAAATTTGTTGAGAAGATGGTTAAAATGCTCTACAGGAAAAAAAAAAACTGGGAACCATTTTGTTCAATTTAAATGACATTGATGTATTTTTTACATCATGAAATCTTGCAATATTACCAACAACAATCCCTGATAAAGTACTTTACACAATTGCCTCACAGGGCATTTTGAGATAAAAGTATATATTGGGGATTGTAAATCGGCTGCATCCAATTTATATATAATGGAACCCACTACAGCCATCCTCCAAAATTCAATAGATCAGGAATCACATTACACTTCTGTGAGTTTGGGGTAGTAGGAGCTCTAAAGAGTCTCCAAAACAAACAGGCCACTTTAAATCATGTTTAATGAACCCTGTGTATTTTATACACATGTGATTAAAATGTTTTGTTTCTGTTTTTCATTTTGCTGGGTGCTGCTGAAGGAAAATCGTAACTCCGGGTTTGTGAAACCGATCATCTGCTTGTTCTCAAGAGAAAATGCACTTGAACTGAACAGGGCAAACCATATTTAAATGCTGGGGGGGGAAAAAAAAAGAAAAAGAAAGAGCAGATCTGTACAGAGGATCCATTTTAATATTTTCCTAGCAATGAAAGCAAGAAAGCTAAATGAAAATGCAGAATAGGCAGATAAAGGGTCACAGAGTAGCGTGGTGGTTTTTTCCTCTTATTGATCTATGCCTGCAGCCTCTGAAAACAGCACACAGTGGACACAAACCTGAGTGAGTAGATGTTTCAACTTGAGGGCCCAGTTTTACTGGTTTCCACCTACTTCCCAAAGGGAATAGAAGTGTTTTGTGCTTCCTTCCCAGTGGGCAGGTGGCACCTTGTGGGATCTCCTGTGCCACAGCCAGACCTGCCACAGGGCCAGTGCTGGGACATCGTGTTTGCTTGTGTAGAGCCAACCCATGGGCAAGTGTTTGAGCAGAGGAAGAGATCAGAGAGCAGGTTGGTAGTAGGTTGATGGTGTTCAGGCCCACAAGGCTGGAAAGTGGCCGTTGTTTGGTGCTATTTTGTCAAGAGATGCTTCACAGAGAAACTTAGATTTTTTTTTTTTCCCCTCTCCTCTGAGTGATACTCAAGTATGTGCATTTATGATCTTAGAGGTCTTTTCCAACCCTACAAGTTCTGTGATTTTGTACACATATAAGGCACGTGCGTGATTGCATCGTTACTTCAAAGAGCAGTACTGGGTGATGATAGGTGATAATTCCTATTAATTTCAAAGGAAAGTGTTGTTCTTTCAGTTGTCTTTTCATACCGCCCCATGTGCAAAATACATCAGAGTCAAAATGGGCCTAAAGCAGGAACATCAGATCAGGATTCAAAATGCCTTGGCTCTGGCAGTATCCTAAGCCAGAACAATCGCGCTGCAATCAGCAAAGCTCTGCCTGTGCAAAGCTGAGAACAAGGTCAAGTCCTGAGCTTCTGAAAAACGAGTCTCCAGCTGAGTCTTTGTATTTCCCAGATATTCTGTTACACCAAATTGAAGCTGAAGCTGGGAAATGGACAGTACTTGCAAAATACAAGGTGACAGGACCAGACAATTAAAACTAAATGTGGAGGGAAAAAAAAAAACAAAACCAACAACCCACCAACCATAAATTTCAACAAGTATGCTCCTGAATCCTGTGCTACAAAAGGTAGGAAGTAGAGGTCATGGTTTGGAGTCTAATCGTGGGGTTAGGCCCTGGTTCATTGGATCAAACCAGCAGGCACGTTGACAAAACCAGGTCCAAACTGGTGGTGTCCTCACCAGCTGTATGGCCCTGAGGAGCAGACATCTTCTGTGTCCCCAGCAGCAGGGCCCGGTCCTGGAGGGTGTGTTTGCATTGCAGTGGGATTCGTGCCGCCTGCTTTTGTCTGGAGTTCAGTGTGTGGAGAGCGCCTGCCAGCCTGTTTTGTGAAGGAAAATCAATATGAAAAGGAGAACAGGAGAAGGGGGAGCTTCAGCCCTGCTGGTGCAAGCAGTGTGGGAGTGTGGGGGTAGGAACGGCCAGGGGCCGGAGAGGCATCGGAATTCTGGTCGCTTTAGACACAGCCAAGGGGAAGCAGAAATGCCATTGCTGTTCAGCTCTGTGGGAGCCTGTCCGGCAAACCAGCGGTGAATTCACTGAAACGATGTCAGGAGCGGCAGGGGAAGGAGAAGGAGAATGAAATTAGAGCTGGGAGGGGATTGTTCAGCTCTGCTCTGCGCTGGGGCGACCTCACCTTGGGTATTGTCGCAGTTTTGGGCACCACAATGTAAGAAAGACATTAAGCCATTAGAGAGTGTCCAAAGGAGGCAACAAAGACGGGGAAGGGCCTTGATTTGAAGCCCTGTGAGGGCACTGAGGGCACTTGGTGTGTTCAGCTGGAGAAGAGGAGACTGAGGGGAGACCTCCCTGCAGTTCCAGCTTCCTGGGGAAGGACAGAGGAGGGGCAGGACTGAGCTCTGCTCTGGGGGGACCAGGGACAGCACCCAGAGAATGGCCTGAAGTTGTATCAGGGGGGTTTAGGTTGAATATTAGAAAAAGGTTCTTCCCCCAGAGGGTGGTTGGCACTGAACAGGCTCCCCAGGGCAGTGGGCACAGCCCCAAGGCTGCCAGAGCTCCAGGAGGGTTTGGATGATTCTCTGGGGCACAGGGGGTGACCCCTGGGGACGGTCCTGTGCAGGGCTGAGGGTTGGAATGGATGATCCTTGTGGGTCCCTTCCAGCTTGGCATATTCTGTGATTTTGGTGGCCGTGGTTGGGCCATGTGGGCATCTCAGCCCCTCTCCTGTGACAGGGCTGCTGGGGACATCGTGGCACTGGAGGAACAGAGCCTGAGGGGAGAGACAGAGACCTGCCAGGTTCCTCTGCACACAGACTGCCATTGCATTATGCTGTTCTTCCCCCACCGAGGCAGCTGGAACTAAACCAGAGCCTCCCATGCTGCCATTAGAAGGTTCTTTTTTTAAGGACATGTGCACTTAATGTCAGAATATTGAAACCATACCCACGTGAATAAAGTTAGTAAGCCAGTGATTCATGGCTGTTTCAAACCTCTATCTAGCCACAGTAAATTTCTGCTCGGTAGTGACAGTCTGTGTCCACATGCAGGCTATGATTTACAGTTCTGTGTTTTGTATCAACAACATCTGTTTAACAAAAGAGAAGGGGGGGGAAAAAAAAGCCAAGAACATTTATTTTCTAATCTCCGTACCAGATGTTTCATTATGCACAAGATCCAGGGATTATATCAGAAATAATTTAATTATTTAAAATGAATAATCCGAAGTGTTTTTCCTAAAGTATGTCTGGTAACCACTAACAACACAAAAACACGGGAATGTGGAAAAGTAAACTCATGTTTTGCACAAATCTATAATTATATCTATTTTAAGGGCACAAATATTAAGGACCACATCCTAGCTTTAGATGGTGGTGTTGGGATACTTGAAAATTTGCAGAGGAGAATATCAATTCTTGGGGTTATGGTAGAGATAAAGTGGCAAAGAGCAATTGAAACAGCAGAAGAAAGTAACATCTGAGAAACGAACATGTCTTGCCCCCAAGAGGGGTGTGAGAGCACATTCCAGCTTATGGCCTTGACTGGGAAAAATTATTTTCATGATTGCTTCCATCTTTTGGAAATGCCAAGTTCTTTAGGTGTGTTTGGTAAGCAGAAATATTGGGGTGCTTGTCCTTTACAGAACTTCAGGCTGAGTGTTGAATCTGCCCTGGAGAGCATCAGTGAAAAATTTTTGCAATTTGGGGTTTATTACGGTTCCTCACCGTAATTTTTTGCAGGGATATCATAAGTGGGAATGCTGATACAGAAACACTGAGAGGTTTATAACTGACTGGCCTGGATATCAGTTTTGAAGAACTCACAATTACCCAGAATTACAGTGATAGGTTCTGTTGCAGCCCTCAAAAAGTCAGCCAAGTTAAAATGAAAGTAAATGCATCAATGACACTGCTAAAGCAGACGGTTGGTCAGTGTTGTGGTTTCAACCTTTTTTTTCAGGGGGAAACAGGTTTCTCTATTTTTCTGTGAGTTGTGGGAGCTGTAACGTATCAATCCAGTACAGACCCAGCCAGAACTATTAGGTTTTTTTGTTGCATACAGATTTATCTGTAATTGCCAAGGCTTATTTTTATTTTCTTTGAATTACTGTCGTGGATGCATAACAATTCCTAATTTCCCTCCCTATATTCTTGTACAGCACAGATTGCTTATCAAATACAGTCTTAACATTAAAGTGTCAAACAGGATTTGCAGAAAGCTATTTGGGTTTGTAGTTTAGGATGAACGTTTATCAAATTGTGGATTAGCTGAATCATGCACTGAACCAAATTATTATTGTCTGTGATTAAATCGCAAAGTGGTTATTGCCCTGTGTCATCTAAAGCACACGATAGCTTAAATCTTTTAAATCCCTTTTTAAGGTGGCCGTAGGAGCTACGTAACTCCAGACTTTTAGGACCAGGCTCTGTCCCTGGGCAGAAAAATAATAGCTTTCGAAAGGTCACTTGGACTGATCCCTCTCTGCTTATATGGGCAGCAATATCTGGGAAAGGAATGGATGGACTTATTTACATTTCAGACATAGAGAATGATTCTCAGTAAATAGATCTCTTTGTACCCAGCACTCAAGTATTTATTCAAGGTGCTGGCTCGGAAGAGGGGAGTGAACAGTCTGTTCATTCCCGCGCCCGAAAGGGCACACGAGCTGCCTGCTGGAGAGCAGCAATGCCAAGGGTCTGTTTTGCCTTCATGCTGAGGGCACAGTAGGGTGGCAGAGGGTGAAGCTGTGCCCACCTTCCTGGCTGAGCTGCGTCTCAGCCGTGGAGGCCACGGGGTGGCCGGTGCTGTCTCTTCTCAGCACTGGGGGTTTGACCACCCCCATGGGCGCTTGAGGGGCTGCAGTCTCCCTAAAGAGGCTCCAGTCTTCCCAAAGCTCGAGGAGGCTTTTTTTTTGGCTGCTTTGGTGGTTGCTGTTCGTGTGTGTGCGTCTGTGTATTCCCGGGTGGAACTCCGGGAATAGCCCAGGGCAGCACACCGGGGTGCTGGGTGGCAAACCTTCATGGTGATTGATGTCCGTGCTCCCCTTCTGCACCCTTCAGTGACCACAGAACCTTAGAATATGCTGAGCTGGAAAGCACCCACCAGGATCACCACGTTCAACTCCTGGCCCTATGCAGGACACCCCCGAGAACCCACCGTGTCCCTGACAGCGTTACCCAAACGAAATGTTTCTTGAGCTCAGACAGTCTTGGTGCTGTGACTGCTTCCCTGGGGAGTCTGTTCCAGTGCCCGACCACCCTCTGGGTGAGCGACCTTTTCCTCATATCCAGCCTAAACCTCCCCTGGCTCATGGTGACTGATGTCCGTGTTCCTCTTCTGCACCCTTAAGTGACCGTCCAGCTGAGGAGCAAAGAGGGCTCTGAGCATACCCATTTTCTCAGCCTTGCTGTTCGGCAGCAAAACCCTCTGCTGACTGCCTTGCTCACCTCGCTGAGTCACCAGGGAGGGAACAATCCATGTGAGACAGGGAACGGCGGGCTGGAGGACGGGGTGGCCCGTCTGCTGCCCTGGTGCGTGCAGTTGGGGAGGTCACAACCCAGGAGGAGTCACGAGCAGTCGTAGCTGCTTTTCTTAGTGAATAGGTAGGAGGGAAGTCCTGAAATGGCTCGTTTTCATGTTGCAACAAGGGGTCACGGGGTGGAGAGCGCCGACAGTCACTGCAGTAGAGGCTGCTGGAGAAGTGAAAGCCTGGCACAGCTGATGGTGCCGTGGCACTCGGAGCCCGTGGCAGCAGCACCATCTCAAAGTATGCATTAGGCTGCCTTTGCTCCTCGACTTCATCCCCCTTGTCCTACTCTTTGACCTATTTTCTCCTCCTGTTATCTAGTAATCTATTTTTTAAAGGCTCAGCCCAGTCTCTCCTGCTGGTTGCAGCTGATCCATCTTGCTGCTAGCCTGTGAAACCAGCACCTCCTAAAGAAACATCCCTCTGCCAATTACTCCGGAGGCATGGATTCAGCTCAGCGTGGGAGCTCGATTGAAGCCAGTTGGCTGTGCCAACAGGACAGGGATGGCTCAAGAGAGACTTCATACAAAGCACAGAAACTCTCTAAATGAATTTCTTCAGCCTCTTCTCCATCCACGCTCAACCAGAGCTAGCAAAGCCGGAAGAAATGGCAATGTTCTCCTGAAGGGAGGAATCAGCCCACAGCTCTGCCATGCCCCTGGAGAAGCCCACGGAAGGGAAGGGGAGTTGCACAGAAAACTGCAGGAGGCAGGCGCAGGCTTTTGCTCCGAGCAGGAGGGTTTGAGGTTTCTCGGAAAACACAAGTAGCAAATCCCCTAAGCCCTGTGCTTTCTCAGGCATGTGCCCTCGCCGTCGGCACCTCGCGGCTACGTGTACCCAGAGTACCTTGCAGAGAGGTTTCACCCGGGGTGAGCTGAGATTCCCGCTGGAGTGCTGCCAGCCGAGGGGGGGGGAGGATGGAGCACGCTGGATCGCCACACGAAATGTCTGCTCTGCTCGTGTGCAGTCTCTTTGGCCCGCAGCCTTTTGGCAAGCCCCCACCTGCCTTTTTTTTTTTCTTTCCCTTTTTTATTTTTTTTTTTTTTTTGCCTTCCCCCAGCTGAACTGGTGGGGAGAGAGGAGGCTGCAGCTCCTTTCTTTCTGTCCCTGCAGCCTTCCTGTCTGGCTGGAGACAGATGTGTGTTTAAATATGGATTCTGCAAGGCACAAGTCACGCTTGCGGGAAGAGCGGGGAGCAGGGGGATGCTGCGATCCGTAGGTGGGCTGCCCGTGGTTGGGCTGCTGTCCTGGGCAAGGATGAAATAACAGTAACAACTAACAACATTACTGCGTTCAACCTGGGTTGTTTAGAAAGAAGATTTCAGTCCATTTTAATGATTAATTATTTGTCCAGGAGGCAGCTACTGCGCTTTAAAGCGTCCCATCCACGTACCTCGCCCTCTGCGAGCTCATTAATGCTGGAGTTGTGTCACCTCACACTAACCTGGTGGCTGTTGATTGAGTCCCGTGACAGCTGTTTGCAGAGGTTTGCCCTGCTCCCTGCCAGCAGCCTGCCTTCCTCCTCCAAATTGCCTCTCGGTTCCAGACGGGCTTCAAAATGTCTGAGCGAATGCTATCCTGGGCAAAACGGTTGGATTTCTAGGAGTAATGGCCGAGGCGTGACGGATAACATCCTGCCAAACCCCAGGAGTGCACCTGCAGCGCGGAGGAGGCTGGGGTTTTACAGCTTTAAGGTGTTAGTTGGTCAAGGTGAACCCTGGACCCAGCCCGTAAACATTTAAGTCCCAGAACAAATGTTTGGGGTTGTACAAACATGTTAATGACCTCCAGTTAATTGGCAAGCAATTACCTTGAGGTAAAAATAGCTTTCCTGTTGCTGATCCGTCACAGAGTGCGTGTTCCCCTGTGAACATTCGCAGATCACTAAAATTTTCGGCTGAGGAGCCTGGTCCAATTTGCCTTCTGGATCCTGGCAGGTTTGTGATCAAAAGTTTTTCTGTCCCCAGCAGCAATTGCCGTTTGTTTGCGGCATAGGCTCAGCAAACAGGGCTGGGTGCCAGAGCTAATTTTCATGCTGCCCTTTATTTAATAAAGTCCTGCAGTTCGTATAATGCAGTGAAAAAATAAGATAATATTGACTGGCAAAAGCATGTGGTTCAGCAAGGGAACGTGCCTGCTGCGTGCACCATAATGGAACTATTGGTGAAGGCTGGATAAGTATTTTTAACTTGAAGACAGGTTGGCAGGCTAGAATGTGTCTCCTACTGAATTTTGCACCTTTCTGATATTTTGCATGACAAAGACACACAGCTGGACTGATTTCATTAGATGTGTGTTGCAGTTGAAAACGAAGAAGGAAAGTTCTGCCTGCTCCCAACACAGCATTTGGGACTACCGAGTGAGACCAGCGGGAAGGTGCTTGACCTGTTGCCTCTCTGCTGTAAGGAAAGTCTGTTACTGTGTAGAAGTCAGTAACACCTTTTCATGAGGTCTCTGGTCCATGGAAACCCATCAGCTTCTCCTGGAACTTGGATCAAGTCATTGCTTGATCCTCCACGATACTTAAAAAAAAAAAAAAAAACAAAAAAGGCCCAGATCTTCTTGGTCTGTAATTAAACCACAGCTGGGTTTCTTTCCTGGAAGAGACTATCACAGCATTTCTAGGAAGGCAAAGCTGGGCACATGGGAACGAGTGGGGTCTGCCATTGAGCTCCCGTGACTCTGGGGCTCGTGGTGGCCGAGATGATGAGCCGGCACGTGGTGCGGGGTGGTTCCAGCTGGAGCCACATCTGCTCCGTGTGCACCGTGGCAACCTGTGGCAGGGGGAGAGGTGCTGTGCGCCCTCCACCCTCCCCTGGTCATCCCTCTTTCCAGGAAATGTGATGCTGTGGCGAGGAGGAAGGAAGCAGGTGACGCTGGGTGCCTCAAGAGAGGCGAGCCCACTGAGCCAGGATGTCTTGCATCTGCATGGATTTGTTTGGTGCTCCTCTGGATGCTGCAGGGTGGCGGAGGGTCAGTCCACAGAAATCTTTCCAAAGCAGCTGTCGGTCCCTGCCTTGTGTCTTGGAGGAGTGGCAGATGGAAAACAAAACCAGCAAAGTGCATTTCACAATCCTGGCAGCAGTTCTCGGCAAACAGGAGAACCACAATGGTGGAGTCTCAGATTGCTCTCCCTGTGCAGCCTGGCTTTGAAACTTTGCTGTTGTTTTGAGTCTTGAAAGGGCTCCTGTCCCCTCAGCTGGCTCCTGTGGCCTTGCATTTGGTATCTTCAGGTGCTTCAAGCAAGAGGAGCTGTAATGGGTGCAGATACCAGAGCTTTCCAGGAAACATTCAGATACAAGTGCAGCTCTGTTCTCTGTAGCTGCCTTGAATTAACGTTCTGTGCCCGTAGTGGCAGACAAATTTGCTGGCAAACATTTTGAAAGAAAAAAAAAAAAGGAAAAAAAAAAAAAAAAGGGCATTGATCCAGAAAGTCACCGTGCACAAACTAAGCTTAGTGTAAATGAGTACACCTGTGCTTGACGCTGGGCACGTGATGAATGCTCTGCCAGGCCCCGGCCAAAATAAATTTCAAATAAATATGGGAGCGTCCTGGTGGGAAATGAATGCTGGTCTTGTAAGCGGGAGCGCACGCAGCAGAAATCGGAGCCTCCCGGCCCGCGTGTCAGCCGGGGATATCCAGCAGGGAAGGTCACGTGCGCTCCTCTCGGGCTCACCAGCGGGGCTGGTGAAAACAGGTTTTGATTTGAATGAGTTATGACCCATTGAAAATGGCATCATGCGTAACCACAGTAAATTGTCGTAATGAGATCACGAGGCCGGAGGAGCGAGCGGCAAGGAGAGGGGGCCTCATTCCACCGGCGCTCACGGCTGGCAGCCCTGGGCTGCAGACCTGCTCCCCCCTTGGTTTGGTGACAGGGCCAGAGGTTGCACAGCCAGGCAAAAAAAAAAAAAAAAACAAAACAACAACTCGTTAGAAGTTTTGAGTTAAAAAGGAGGAAAAAAAAGCTGAAGTTGTACCAACTTTGGGTTTGCATTTGGTCTTGTCGGGGCTGTCCGAGGGGACCGGGATAATGCCAATAGTGGAGAAACATGAATGCTTTAAGTGCCTCCATGTTTCCTGAGGCTTAGCTTGGTTGGTGCTAAATCACATTGCTGTAGGAGAGGAGGGTTTGGTGATCAGGGGCACTACAGAGCTGAAAGGACATTTTTCTGGAAGCACAATAAAGCCGTGCTCACTTGGTGTATCCCTGGGCTCACAGCTCTGCCAGGCCAGGCCTGCCTGGACCCCACTCCTGTGCAACTGCCCTGGGCTGCCCAGCTGTGAATGCTGCAGGATCATTGCTGGCTTTTCTGTTTTCATAGAGAAAAAAAAAATAGAGGCAAAATCTAAGGCTACAGAAGTTTTGATGCACTTAAAACTTCACCAAATACCTGGACAAAATGAGTAGCAAAGCTCTTGCCTTCCAGGAGTTTCCTGGATGGGCTTTGGGAAAGAACTCCTTTTTGCTCCTCCAGGAAGAGGGCTGTTTGTGTGGGGCCATTTGCAGCTCAGGGGACTGGAAGAAACACTTCCAGCTCATTCTGTGTCTCATCTCAAGCTATCAAGTGCCTGTGTCTGTAGAGGCCCGTTGCAAAACACAGTGCATATGACCTGACCACATCCTCCCACTGCCCCCAAGGTGGAGGGCAGAGGTGCATTGGTGCAGGACCTGTTTTCCTTGTCTCGTGCCTCCAGGCAGAGAGGGTTGCTGGCCACGTGGGTTGCCACTCCTCTTAGTCTTGCACCCTTGCGTCAGTCAAGCTTTGCAACACAAATATCCGTGCCCCTGAGCTATGGAGACAGTTCAGGCTCATGCAGATGCACGGCACCTTCCTGACTCATGTCATCATCTATTCACAGGGTTTTTAGCATGACTGAATCTGTAGCCTGAGTCCATGGATTGAGAAACACCCCGGTTCAGTGCTGTTCCATGCAGTGCTTGGTCCTTAGCAGGTTAACTTAACCCTTGGCAGTGGGGTTGTGCTTGCTGAGATACACAGCCTGAATAGCACGTGGAAGGCTAAGCCATTGCCAGGAGCCCAGACCTTCCATTGTGGGCATCTGAATCGAGGTTCCTCTGCTCTTGCATCAGGCATGAGCCTGGAGGCCGGTCTGGAGGGGACTCATCTTGTTTTCCTGCTGTTGGCTCACTGACATTGCTGCAAGGACAGCTGAAACAGATGGAGACCAGCCAAGCTGAAGAGACAGTGGGGAAATGTGTCCCTGCATACACTTAAGAGCAAAGCATGGGGAGCACTCAGGCTTTCCTGGTGCTGGTGAACCAAAGAAGTCTCCCTAGAGCTGACCCAGCAGGCATCTCTGCATGCCAGAGCCGTGGACCAATGTGCCTGCACTGCCCATGCTGCCACACAGGTGGGGAACCAAGGCTTTCCAGTTGGTACCTGCTTTGGAGCTAAAGAGAACCAAGAACAAAAAAACCTTGTGTGAAATCCTTTCTGAATTTACTGCTTAGGCTCATTTGTTTTGTGTCATCCACTGAGTAGAAGTCCTGAGTTTTCATCCTCTGGTCTCAGCACTGCACAAACCCCTACTAACACGGCTCATTTTTCTAATACCCATGTAGGAGAAGAATTTGGACTGGTTCCCTCGGATGAGAGCCATGTCCCTGGTTAGCAATGAAGGCGACAGTGAGCAGAACGAAATCAGGAACCTGCAAGAGAGGCTGGAGTCGACCATGAGCCTTGTGAAACAGCTTTCCAGCCAGCTCGCTGAGCTCAAGGAACAGGTAAGCGCCCTGCCAGGGGTAGCAACGTGAGCGCGCGCGGGTGAACGCACTCCCTTTCATCAGGTCACAGTCAGGACACTGTCACAAAAGAGACTTTTGTCTTAGAAAGGTTTTATCTGTCCCTCCAGTGAGCTTTCTGAGTAGATGCACTGATAGGGGTCTGGAATGAAATTGTACTCTCTTAGCGGCAACAGAGAACGGGTAAGGAGAAAAGCCGAGGGGGAATTAGTTACGAAATCCTGCCTGGGGGGGTGCAAGGACAGAGGGAAAGCTGCAGGAGCGAGGAAGGGCCGTGCATGTGGAGGTGCTGCACAGCCCGGCACTGAGATGGGCGCCGTGTCAGGAATAGCTGCATACTGATGGGAGCCAGGAGAAAAGCCCTCTGTGTCCCACACTTGGATTTTTTTCCCCCCCACTAAGAGTATCAACAGTGCTGTTGTGAAAACAATTTGCCCAGCCTGTTGCTTTGCTTGTGTCACCCTTGTCTTGGTGCCCTTCCTCGGGCTCCCCGTCCTGTCCTGTGTGGAGCACAAGCTGCTGGTCCCCCTTAAAGCCCAGCTCCTGCCTAAACCACCTTCCAGGTTTGCTCTCCCCTCAGGATCAAAAGGCCAGCTCCCTTTTTTGCTACACATGCTGTTCACCTCTGGTTTGCTCATTACAGTTTCAGGAAAGCATCTTTGTGTTTTCTTTATGGGAAGCACTTCAGTGGCATCAACAGAGTTATCTAATTATCACCCTTCAAATCCCTCCTTAAAACTTCTTCCCTGTGAAAAAGTCAACAAAGGTTTAGGCTGGATGTGTTGAGACCACTGCTTATTGTGCTTACCCACACCGTCCTGGTGGGATTTTTTTTCATCCCCCTCTGGCTGGATCTGTTCTCTCCTGGCTTAAATTTAAACTCTGTGTGGCTGGGACCATCTTTTAATGCCGTGATTGTACAGCATCAAGTGCAAATGCTGACCCTCTGCAGGGCTACACAACACAATAGCATTGCAAATAATACACTGCAGGACCTGCGGGGGGATAAGAATAATGCACAAATGAGAATAAAATGTCCATACTTTGCAGGAAACAGATCTCCCACTTCAAAGACGTCTCTTACTTGTAATTTTCAGTGCTGAATAAAGGAATTCCACTCCCTGTTGTTTTGCTTATATGTATCTTGCTCTGTGACTGCTAAATAATAGTAAAAAGCAAAAAAAAAAAGAAAATCTCAACTCGTCTCTCTCTGCCTTTCCACCTTAGATGACAGAACAAAGGAAGAATAAGCAGAGGCTGGGCTTTCTTGGATCAAACACACCCCATGTGAATCATCACATGCCACCACCCTGATACCACGGGGAGAAGCCGTGACTAGCCTTTCATCAGTATTCCCGCTTTATTATAGAATAAAAAAAAAAAAAAAACTGAGATCGAGAGGAGTGAACAGTGCCTATTGTTGCAAAGTTAAAAACAACCAAGTGCCAAGATGTTAAGTGGTTTAGCTCTGGGAACAATTTGTAGCTGGGTTTTGTTTTTTTTTTTGCACGGTTGAAAGGGACCACAACCTAGAATGTGAGAGATGCAAGGGAGGCTCGTTTGAATTCTTCGACTCGACGGCTGCGACGGAGGGCGGGCAGCGTTTTGGGAGCTGATTTCTCCCGAAAGCACCGGGATAACGGAGCTGAGCAGAAGAAGGAGGGACGTTTATTAGCACAAACACCACAGCCCGGATCAGAATCAATAGGTCGTCTCTGGCTGATTTGCCAAATAGCAACATTAGTCATATTTGCTTGGTGTTTGCTATTTTTTTAATTACCATAGATATGTCTGTCGGGTGAGCAGTAACGTTGCTTCGAGTAACTTCTGCTTGGAGGGAAAGGGGAGAAGCCTCAAAAGACTGGAGGGGGAAAAAAAAAAAAAAAAGGAAAAAAACACAGAAAAAAGAGTTGCAAAGAGAAACATTAACGATTTTGAATTTTAGCTGTCACCATGCAATTTCTTATTTATAACACGGAGCACAATGGATCTACAGCTGTGGGAATGTTATGCACATAACACTGACAACATAACTGGAAGTGATTTCTTTCTCCTGGCTTCAGATGTTCTCGATTAATGTGGCCATGAGGTTTCACATATGGAGGAGTTAAAACTGTGTTTTAAATTCAAGTTCCAATGGAGGATTCAGGACAAAAAAGAAGAAGAAAAAAAAAAAAAGAAAAAAAATTATACCTGTAATTTGAAGCGTGTATAGGATTTTATTTTTTTAAAAAAGCTTAGAAATGTCTTTTTGTATGGAGCTGTAATGGTGTCATTACCTTCCATAAACTCATCTTCAGTGAGAGTTGACTTGAGTAAATAAGCACCGAATTCTGTCAGCTTTTCTTCTGAGCTAAAGATCATGGGCTTATGCTTTTGCTTGCCCTCCCTGCTTTCAGGGGCTTGCAGGCCTGGCCTGGCTGGTAGGGGACAGGGGGGCAGGATCAGAGGAGCTCCTCCCAGCTCTGGGCTCTATGAAAGGCAGCAGCCAAGTCACCTGTGCAGGTTTCTGCTGCATCCTCTATTTCTTGGGATGGCTTAAAAGAAAAGTTACAGGGTTTCCACAGAGCCTTAGAGGGCTCTTGTGTCCTTTTAGGAGAAGATTTTTTGGGGCACAAATGGGAGTTGTGTTCTCAGTTCACTTTCATTTTCAATGGGTTTTGGTTTCCAGATTATCTCGGTGCATTTGAAGACACACCTCTGTTCCGTGGAGTTGCTATTTAAACCAAAATATTTTTCCCCTGTAACATTTTCATTTTGTTATAAATGCCATTTTGATCAAAGGTGAAAATATTGGCTCCAGTGTTCCCCATTTCTCCCTGGAGAAATGCTGTTTTTGCTGTGCCTGATTTAAGGCACAGTTCAAACCAACAGACGTAGAGTAAAGGGAAGGAAGGGGCATTTCACTCTCTTTATGCCAAATTCAAACCTGTTCTTGAAGCTGCTTTTTTTTTTTTTTTTTTTTTTTTTTTTTTTTTTGGTGACAGTGATATGGCTGAGATAAAAATAATACACTTTTGCCCCCGAGGCCAGAGGAGATGCGGCTGTGGCGTGGTGAGCTGGTGGCAGGGAAGCTGCCAGGTCCAAGCAGAGCTCAGGAAAGCAGCCGTCCTCAATATTTTAGGGATAAATCTTGGGGGGTGCCTTTCCTTCACGCTTGCTGGGTATGAGGTCTTGATGCTACTGCTCCAGCATCGCTGTGGTGGTGAAAACCCCTTCCATGAGCCTCGCTGGTGAGTGAGGATGGGGCTTCATTTACCAGTTAGTGTTTAGCACCCAGGGACTTGCAGTGAATTAATCCTGGGACTTTGCATCAGCCACACACTGGAACCAGCCACTGGTGTAAGACACAGCCCTGCCTGCCTCTGACTAGACCTGCTGTATGTCACGAAGCCAAAGGAGTTGCCCACAAATGTAAAGTCAGTGCTAAACTGGTGGAGATTCAGACCCTGCAGCTGTATCAGTTCAGATTAATTTATTCAGTTCACCAGATCCAGCCACAGCTTCTGTTGCAACAGCAATTTCCTCTTTCTCACATGTGTGGTTATTAGAGGCATATAAAGCACAGTTCAATTATAAGATAAATTAAACTATCATTATTTATTGAGGGGGGTGGGTGGTTGGCTAATACTGGAATTGCTTGGCACTTTTCTTGTTTACACTCAGAAAAAGCAGCTGCGCCGCCGCACACCAAGGGAGGTTTCTGCTGTCGGAGCTGGGAAAACTTGAGGCTTGATGCATTTGTGCCCTGAGCTCAGGCCTGCTGCTTGGGTGCTGCTGGTGCTCTCTCTGTCCTGCAGCCCAAAAGATGTCCCCCAAGGCTCCAGAGCCCCAGTGCTGCTCCTCAGAAGCGAGAGCTGCAGCATCAAAAACAAAGAGCTGACAGATGTTGGCTTGCCCTTGCCGTGGTGCCTTCCCGGTGTCGAAAGCTTTCCAAGAGAGACCTCTGTAATCAGTGACAGTAGGTGATGCTACTTGCACAGATTGTAAATATATTTCGCCGAGAGTTTTGGCATTTTTGCTGTTTCTGTCGAAACTTAGGCCCTGCCCTGCTCTCATCCATGTGAGCAATCTGTACACTCACGTGGGGTAACTTGAACAGGAGGCTGCTTGTGTGGGTAGTAGTTGCAGGGCCAGACCCAAGACTTTAAGATTGTGAAATATCCCCACCAATGAGTTTATAACAAAAAAACATTATTTTATAGATATGTTTATATGTATATCCTTGTTTAATGCAGCTGGGGTATCCTCTTCTTAGGCAGGCATCATTTACCTTACCTATTTATACGAAATGATTGCAAAAGTTAAAACATCTAAGAGCTTTTAATGCCTTAGAGGGATTTATAATTATAAGCTCCTTGACAGTTAAAATCTACTTAAGTAAATATGTCCATGGCTGCTGAATGTAACTTTTAATAAAGTGTGTCATTTTATATATGTCTGTCTCACTTATTTTAGGTGCTGAAGGGGGAGAAATGTGTGTTCTGAATTGAAGACTGCTGGGAAACCCAGGCTGGTGGTCTTGGATGGGGTGTGCATCCATTTCTTGACATGGCATCAGTACAGTCCTGAGTGGATGAAGGCTGAATCCAGCAATGAAAGCAAGGATTTTTTTTATTTCAGGCACAAATTGTTCTGTTCAGCATAATGGGTCAGATTGCCATTTTTTGCAATTTTTTTCTTTTTTTTTTTTTTTTCTTTTTTTTTTTATGTTTTCAATGTAACTCTTTCAAGTAGCACGTTTAGAGAGAGACCCTGAGGGCTTTCTAGGTGAGAGGATTGAGGATGGAAGGCAAAACCAGCCTAAAATCACTCTCTCAACTCAGGCTAAAGAAATGTTTGGTCTTCTGAAAAAAAAAAAAAAAAAAAAAAAAAAGGAGCACCCTACAAACCTGTGACAAGTAAGCTACAACATACAAGAGCTTCTTTGCTTTTTTTGCCAGCTACGCTTATTACAAAAAGTCAGTATTTATGAGGATGAAAATGAGGCCTCTTCTTAGTGAGAAAAAGCCTGCTAATTAATGAATAAGAAAAATCATATTAAATAGAGTGTGCTGTTTCTCCTGTGCACTTGTTATACCAACTTGCTGTGGCCTTGAGTAGAATCAGCTTTTTTTTCTATTTAGAATGAGTTTAAAGTTAAATAGAAAGGAGCTGCTTGCTACTAGGTTCATTAGATGGTCCTGCAAAAAGGATATCCTAAGAGAAAACGGGGATTCGTGCAGCTTTCAACCCAAAATCACAGTCATACTGAAAAACAAAAAGCCCCCGAACCAGCATTAAGCTCCTAAGCCCAAATAGGAGCAGTTTTGCATGGGCTAATGCCAGGGTTCTTTTTTTTTTTTTTTTCTCTTCTTTTTTTTTTTTTTTTTTTCTTTAAATAAAAAATGCTTTCCCCAAAGGTACATTTTAATTCAAGAGGCATTTCAGGGAGGAAGCATCTCCCTCGGCACTGTCTGCACAGACATCAGCGGGCTCACAGTGTGGCCTGCAAGTGAATTCAGCTCTTCCCTTTTACCGCTGCTGTGACAAAAGCACCTGGAGACAAGGATGCTTCCATTGAAAAGGGTGTGCTTGTTTTTTTTAAGGAGGGCTGCCAGGTTTATTTTTAAGGGGAGAAAACTGAAATTTAAGGCCGCTAACCTCGCTGCTGTCCCGGGATGCCCGCAGGAGCGACCGGCAGCCTGGCTCCTGTTTGCAGGTGCCCATCCTGAGTGTCCCATATTTGCACAAAATCACCCAAAAGCTGACTCAAAGGAATCTCGGAGCTGCAGGGATTTTAAATGTGCAGCAGTGTGTTGCTATCATCAGCTCACACTTGCCCGCTCTCATTTTTTTCTAGTCCGAAAGGCAGAAAGCTGCGAGGCACAAGACAAATAGCCTTTATAACTTCGCTATTTCAACATGTTTCTCTTGCTGCAAACAGCCAAAAATTACCTTTTTTTTTTTTTTTCCTACAGTAAGTTTCTTACTCCTTGACACCCATCTCCATGTCTCCCCCTTTGTCTGCTGCCACTCAGGCGAGGTGAGACCTGAGCACGTCCAGAACCACCTGAGAAGCCAAATCAACCAGCTAATTGTGTAGGAGCATGGTCAAACGGGCAGTCTCTCATCCCTATGACTTAATAACTCCGTTTAAATGTTGTAGATCATCGACATCCAATATCTGACTTGCTTACAAGCAGGAGGTTTTTCTCACAGCCCTTCTTGTGGTAAATTACTGCACGATCTTCACCCCCTTGGCTGGAGTTTGAAACCATCCATAGCCTGTTAAACTGACTGTGGGGATGGCAAGGCTGACTGGAAGAGATGAACGTCTTCTCTTCCAAATTTTAACCGAATCTGCTGGAATAAAACTGTGCCCTGGTGGTGGGAGCCAGCTGACATCCTTTGGCAGTGGCTTGTGGTGGACAAGGGCACTGTCACAGCCGTCCTGTTGCCTTGGGAAGCAGGGAGCAGGCTTGCTGCCATGGCCAGCAGCAGGGAGCAGCCATGTGGCCTTTGCCAAGGCAATACCCACCCCTGTGCCAGGCTGTGGGGTCAGCAGAGCCATTGCTTTGCGTGGGGCCTGGCCCTGCCATTCCATCTGGATGGCAAGAGGGGTGTGGGGATCCAGTTACAGCCCAAAGACTCCGATTCCCTTTGCAAAATACTCCCTTCTGGCCCCCAAAGTCTGCAATGTGCCCTGTAGGCTTTGTTCCCAATAAAGCTGCCACAAAAAACCAAAGACTCTGGCACATCATCATCATCATAATTTCTCATAGCGGCCTTCAACTGGGTTATGTCGACCTGAATTTCACAATCTCCTCCTAGGAGCACTTGCTCCCTTACCAAAGGCATAAGGGCATATTCCCTTGCTCTTTCTTTGCCAACATTATGGCGTGAAACACCCGGGAGCTGCTGCTCTGAACCTGGGCACCATCTGTAGAGGCCCACGGTTGTGTTCGGCAGAGAGCACGGGGCAACTTCGAAAGGGGGGTTAAAAAAAATTCATTTTCGGTCTCGAGTTGGTGTCGGATGACTTTTTTTTTTTTTTTTTTTTTTTTTCCAAGTCAGCTTTTGCTGGCTCTGGCGCTGGTTCCGGCCCATTTGTGGCCCAGCAGGGAGCTGCAGCAGCGGCTTCAGCTGGGCACGGGAGTTTCCACCCTGACTGGATAAACCCAGCAGAATTCCCGGTGCCTCCAGAAAACCCTCCAGAACTCTTTGCATTTCTGCTTCAGGAGCCGAGGGCGTGTTTGTGTCGAGTGTGGCCGTGTGTGGTTTGCACACACGCAACCCAATCCGGGGGTATTTGGGAACGCTGGCTCACGGGAGCACGGGCGGGTTGGCCACGGCCCCAAAAAAGCAGCGCTGGTGTGAGCGCCGCCGTCCCGTGTGAAATGCAGATTTTTTTATTTTTTTTTTTTTGCTGCCTGTGGCAGGACTTTGCTGCTGAAAAAAGAGGATTCAAGAGAGGAGAGTGTGGTCCCTGGAGCTGTCACGCTCTCCCCAGGCAAGCGTAAAACGTCTGTCCGGGTCCCTGGTTGCTCAGCTGGGATGTGGGAAGGTGCTGGCGGGTTCTCATGCACCTAGACATGGATTGTGTTACAGAAACAGGTTATTGTGCCCAAAAAGAAAGGGAAGGAAGGAAATTTCAAGGGAAAGTCACAAGGGTACAAGATAATGTTGACAGTGACGGTGATTTTACTGGTGGGATTTATTAAAAGTTTTAATTTTTAGTTATTGTGGAGAGTTCAGTGTTACCAGAAGTTGCCTGTCTACATCTTTGTCCATCTTGTGTATCTTTTCAGAAGAGAGGATTTAGCCAGAAGCTCCTGGTCCAATGAAAAGTCTGTTGCTCAGGGTCCTTGGTCTGTGAAATCTGGGGGGTTTTTTTTGCGAGTTTGTTCACGGCACCTCACTTGGGATGAGTGCTCTTTTACATGGTTAGCACAGATCTAAATAAATACAGAAATATAAACCGAGCTGGAAATTTACTGAGTACAAGCTGTCTTGCAAAATTGCCTGTGTTTCCTGGCCCTGGATGGGATGGAAATACCACAAAACTAGCTTCTCTCACAGTAACGTGATACTTCTGCTTCCGGGCTCAGCTGAAAGCAGGACGTGGAAGCGCACTCAAGAGAGGAAAAAGAAGAGCAAAAGCAAATTGTAGTCAAGCTCATTTTTACCATGGCAAAATCAAACTGTTAATGAGGAAGGATCAAAAAGGAATGAGGGAAAATGTATCTAACCTGGCTTGGAAGTCTTCATGTGTGGCAGATATCTGCAGCAGCAATTTCTGTGGTGTGAGCAGCCACATCTTTAGGAGAAGGTAGCTGGGAGTTTAGGACATCACACACCTCCTCTCCCCTGATCCAACCTCCAGCACAGCACTTCACTTTACTCAGGGTGAAACAAGGACATCCATCCAACCTGCCTTTGTCACTGCTCCCCCAACAGCCTTCAGCAACCCCCTCAAAAGAGAGGAGGGAAGGTCTGTGTCCCCAGCACTGCCCATGTCCTGGCTGTCCCCTCCTGCCTCTGCCAGCAAGCATCCTATTAACAGCATCTTCTGAGAACTGATAGAGACCACAAGTGTGCTTTCAGTCAGGCCAGCAAATAACCTTCAGCTAAGTCTGCCCACGGCTGCTTTGGATCTGGTGATCTGCATTTAGAAAAAGTCTCGGTATTTTTAAATGTTGCCTGAAGCCATTTGGTCCCCTCTTCATTTTATGTTTCAGTTGTCATTTATAACTTGTTGTACAAGCCGTTCAAAAGCCAGACAGACACTGGAGGGGAAGCCAGTGAGTCCTGAGCTGCCCCACACTGAAACCTCTGAGAGTCTTGCCCTGGCTTTCAAAGGACTTGGGGCTGGCACCCCCACCACGGGAGCCGCAGCTCCGAGAATTCCTGGCTCTGGGACACACCCCGTGCATTCCACGTTTCCCCTGGAGCCGGGGAGTTGCTCTTGGCCAGAGCCAGGCAAGCCCCTGACTGGGGCAGGGCAGCTCTCTTGTGCAGCCCGGGCACAAGGAGGTCAACTGATTTGCTCAGGTCACCAGTGCGTGAGCAAATGACTCATCCCAGATTTTCCTGGCTCCTAAACCTTTGCTCAGACCACAAGGCTGCTTAATGACTTAGCAGGGCTCTGAGGAAGAAAGCTATAAATTGCAAACACGCTATGGCTAAATGGCTGGTGAGGGTGTTTTCCACGTGCCACTTACGAATCGAGAAAATGAATCTAGCTAACTAGTGCCTGGGAGTTCCTGACAGAGTGGGGAAAGCCAGTTGTTTGATGAAGCAATGGCTTCATTAAAAACAAACAAACAAACAAACAAACAAAAAACCCCGTTTGCTTTGCCCCCTGCTCTGTGATAAAATCTTTCCACCTCCAGCTTTCGTGCCTGGTTCCTGTGCAGGGCCCTGTGCTGTGATCCTGAAGGTAAAAGTTGCCTCTTGTTGGAGCAAGGACTAGTTTGTACTGCCTCAGCTTAAACCAGCCCAGGTCACAGAGCCATTGAAAAGCCTCAGCTGGGCAGGATGGCCTAAGAGGGGCACGGTGCCACGGTGCCAAAGGGCACCCTGATGCACCTCAAGGCTGAGAGTGACATCTTACAGGAGGACAAATGTCCCAAATCAGCCTCAAACACAACTGCACAGCCCTCACCGGCATGTCAGTGGTGAGAGAATGGGCATATCTTAAGCAGCTCACTCCTATGGGATGGCTTAAACCCCAGCAAAAGTTCCTCATCATTTGGGAATGATGGGGAACAGGCTAACCTTTGCTGGGAAATGTGCTGCTGCCCTTTGGTGACAGTTTGGTGGCACCCTGATGCTGGCAACCATCTGAAACCCAGAATTATTTCCTTGAGGGAGATGCCTCATGGTTTCCTGTTGCTGGTTGTGCTGGACTCAGAAAGCAGCCGTGGGACCAGTAAGTGCAGACAGGCGAGGGGGCTGCAGATCCCCCAGGCCAGGCTGCTCTGGCCTCTGAGCATCCTCACAGTATGGGCAGTTATTACCACATTACTCTATTTTAATAACAATCCATTATTTTTCCAACATATGAAACAAAACAGGGCACTGAACATCAAGCTGTCTGAATATGGATGATTTTTTTTTTTTTTTTTTTAAGGAAATCCCTGGCCATCAATGGGCAGACTGAGGGAGTCAGATGCCACACAGAGAGGGGGGCCAGACCCAGGCCCCCTGTCAGCCCTGCAACAAGCAGCCCAGGACAGCTGGCACTAATTGGCACTTTCCTTGGCGGTGGATGAAGTGCCGAGGAGACAATGGGGCCTGGGCTGGTCTCTCGTGCCTGGAGGTGATCCCCAGCACTGAGACCAAAGCTGTGTGGGAGCACAGCAAGGAGAAGCTGCAGTCACTGCTCTGCTCAGGGAAGAAAAGACTTTTGGAGTGTAAGTAAGTGAGTCCACATCCATGAGATGTGTGCCCAGCAGCAGGAGCCACCGTGGCACAGCCATGTGGAGAGGAAGCAGGGCAGGGAGCACCAGGGGTGGTGTGGCAGTGGGCTGGTAAAGCTTGTGGTCACGTTGAGTGGTCATGGGCAGCTGGTCCAACCCATGGCTCCCCACTGAAACCTTCAGCACAGTGTCCCCATGCTGGAAACTCACAGCAGGAGGGTAAAGGGCTTATGAAAAGCTGTTGCTCTCTGCAGTCGTGCAGAGCTGGAAAGAAGTTCAAGAGTGAAGCTGGGACACCTGGGCTGCTAGAAAGAGCAAGAAACATCTTTGTAACAGAACGTAACTTGGCAGGGAGAGAGAAAAAGAAAAAGTAACTTTTTTAAAGAAATAAAATTATCGTGTGAGTTCTGGATTGCGTTATAACAGGGTTTATTGTGTGTATGAGCAGTAATTCCATCAGTACAATTTTATTTTGTTTTTGTAAAAAGTTATATTCACCATCTTAGACTTATCCATTGGCAGCTCAGGGGCACTGCTTCGTTTTGAACTTTGTGAACAAATTCAAATGGGGGAAAAAAAAAACCATTCCCCCTTTCCAATAAGAAGTTCACCATGGTCAAAAGTGCCCTGAGCTTCAGCTGCACTGAGAGTCCAAGCCAGTTGCAGTCCCAGCAGCGTGACATCTGAACCCCTGTGTTTAGGATTACCACCCAGGTTCTCCAAAACTGAGGACACTTTTCAAATTATTTCACGGAATACAAGCCAAGTAAATGTGTGGATAATTCTTCTTGTTTGTCCCTTGGATTTGGAACACACGGTTTAGGCTTCGGTCCCTTTCCTCTTCCTTCAGTACTAACAGGAGAAGCAGCTGAAGGACTTGGAAGCTGCAGGGATGAAGTGGAGCTCTTGGGCAGTAACTAGAGCCGAGCTGAGGGAGAACAGCTGTAGGCTGGACACCAGCAGACGTGTCCAGGGCTGTCCCCTGGGAGCAGTGGGGAGGGGTGGTCCTTCACCTCAGGAGGTCCTCAGCCCTGCTGGTGCCAGGGATTTGTGTCCCTCCAGCACAGCTCAGGGTGGTTGTGCTGGAGGGACACAGCTGGAGAAAGTGTCCTCCCTGGGGAAGGGGAGTTGTGGGGGGATGGAAAAGAGGTGGCTAATGAGCTAATAGCATGCAAATGCACGTTTGGCTGGAGTTTCCACGCACAGCTACAGCTGCCTGGCAGTGCCCAGAGGGGTAGAATCACAGAATAATTTGGGTTGAAATGGGCCTTTAAAGATCATCCCACTGCAATGAGCAGGGACATCTTCAACCAGGCCAGGTTGCTCAGAGCCCCATCCATCCTGGCCTCGCGTGTTTCCAGGGATGGGGCATCCACCACCTCTCCCAGTGTTTTACCACCCTCACTGTGAAATACTTCTTCCTTATACCCAATCTAAATTGATCCTCTGTTAGTGTAAAACCATTACCCCTTGTCCTGTCACAACAGGCCCTGTTAAAAAGTTTGTCACCATTTTTTTTTGTAAGCCCTCTTTAAGTACTGAAAAGCAGCAGTGAGGTTTCCCCAGATCCTTCTCTTCTCCAGGCTGAACAATCCGAGCTCTCTCAGCAGAGCTGCTCCATCCCTCTTCATGGCCATCCTCTGGTATAACAGGTCCATGTCCTTGCTCTGCTGGGCCCCCAGAGCTGGAGGCAGCTCTGCAGGGGAGTCCCCCCAGAGCAGAGGGGCAGAATCCCCCCCTGCCCTGCTGCCCACGCTGCTCTGGGTACAGCCCAGCACACATTGCTGCCTCATCCAGCCCCACAAGCTGATGTCCAGCCTGCACTGATTTTCTCGGGTCTAAGACCTCCTTGCCTGCATCTTTGCACCTCCCTTTGCAGGGAGGAGACAGGATTTTTTGGCAATTGCATGACTGGTGCTTGATGTGTGCTTCCAGGGGTGCGGCCCAGGCCCAGCCCAGCAGCAGGATCTGCACTCAGCTTTATAGCACAGCTGCAAAAAACCCACTTTAAACTCTCCCTTCCACCTCTCTGTACCAGTCTTGGCATCCCTGGGGATTTTCCTGTCATAATCCTGTCTATGCCATTGACTTATACAATAGTAATTGAGCTTCAAATTTAATTACAGTATGGGAACGAGCTGTCACTTGATTGAAGACATTTCCTTGACTATTTATTGAAATAAATAGTTTTACCTGACTTTGCAATTTGAAATGAAAGGACTAGACATTAGGAACTCTTTTATGGCTGTGTTTATATCCTTCCTGTCAGGTGCAGCTCCTCAATAAAAGAAACCAAGCCCTGGTTTCCAAAATGCTCCCAGAGATTCTTCTTTCCCTAAACCTCCATTGGTAGTAGCTCATGGAGAGTTTCCCACCCACTGTTTCATACCCAAAGCCAAGAAAAACAGCAGTGCTTCAGCACCTATAAGGACTCAGGTGCTTTAGGCAGGTTTGTATCATATGGGAATGCCAAGACAAGGGATACAGGTCGGAAAAACACTCATGATTGTTTTATCCTGTGATTAAATGGAGCCAAGAGAGGTGGAAGAGCGTGTGCTCTTGGGCATCACTTTTCCCAGGTGTGCTGACCCCTGTGGGCCTGAGGGAAACTGAGGCATCCCACCTGAGGTGTCCCAGAGCTGGGAGTGGGACCTGCATCCCCAGGGGCACTGGGACTCCTGGAGGGCAGCAGGGTTGGTGGGAACAAGGTGCCTTCACATCTCGGAGAGGGATGGACCAGCGAGAGCAACGAGGATCTGATGAAGCATTTCTGTGGAGCATGATTTTTGTGTGGCCTCCTTCCTTTAGTGATAAGGCTCTCAAATTACCCTCCCACAGCTGTGGAATGTTCACACTGGCCGGTTGAGGGAGAGAAAACAAAACCCCCAGCACCACTTTGGTCCCAATACTCTTTTCTCACAACCGGTTTTACATCCAAATGAAAGCGAGCGCTCTCCAAAACCAGACTAACAGTTGTTTTGCAATTTGCAGGCTCTCTCTGATCCCTCATTTCAAGGCCTTCCTAATTCCCACCCAGCTGCACCTGCTGCCAGATTGCCCTCTCCCACTGAGACCAGGGGACACTGGGCAGGAAGGATTTGCTGTATCTGCAGGGTCATGCCCTGGGCAAGAAACGTCTCTAATTAGAGGACTGATGATGCAGGGGGGTTAACTGTTGCTTTTACAGGGATATTTGGGTCTTCCAAACAGGCACTCTGTCCACAAGTTCTGTCCAGGGAAGCACAAATACCTGGCACTGGGGCTGAAGATGCTCTGAGGATGAGCCTGTAGTTAAGGGAACTTGGCTGCTTGTCCAAAAAGTGCTGGGCAGCATCATTTGTGCCAGAACTACTTGCCTGGAATTCCTCTGTGTGACTGTATCACCTGTAATACGCAATCCATTCCCTCCATAATGATCAATGTCTTGGGTATTTAGTTTTAGGATAATATAAAGTTATCAGAGAGCAATTCTCCCCTGCTGTGATTGCTGTGACTTGATGTCTCCCTCCGTGACTTCACGCTGTGAAATCCATCCTTTTCCAGGACTGCTGCAAACCCAAAAGGTGTCACCCAAATGCACCTGGACCTGCAGAAAGTCCAGCCCCAGGTTCTCAACACCTACCTGAGAGCACCTCAGACTTTGGAGAAACTCGAGATTCTGCCAGAATTCATAAACGAGGCCCATTTTTACTTTGCTTGGGTTGTTTCCAACCAGAAAAATCTTGCTTTGTGAGCAGAGACATCCATTTCAAAGCTGATGCTTATTTTATAGTCCCAGTCTAGGAGGGGGTTTTTTGTACCCACTTTGTTATGGGTGAATCACACACCTTTGCTGATGCTGTCTCACACCACCTTTCTCACATCATCTTTTGGGCCTGGGTAAGTGTTGGAAGAATTCCCCTCATACCCTTCCAAGGACACAAATGTTTTTAACCTGTGTGCAGGCAAAGATTTCCTGCCACGCACATAAACTGAGGCAAAGAGGCAAACCTTATGAAGAAGAACCAGGATGGTTTCTGTCCCATTAAGGGAATTTATGAGAACTCAACATAATTTTAGGGGGAAAAAAAGTGTTTACTTAGATGATGGACGTCTGTTGAATATTAATCCTTTCTGGCTATATAGCAGGCTTTCTTAAAGAAAGCTTAAATTATTCAGGAGTACTTGCATGCTGAGATACAGCAAATTTACAGGCAGTACAAATCAGACTCTTGCATCTTAACATGAAGGGAAACCGAGTGCCAAATTTGGCTTCTTAATACTTTATGGGCCATCTCCTGCTAAGTAAAATAATTAAGCTGCTCATTAAGATACAACATACATCACGCTGAAACAACGGCCACTTTAATCCTTACATAATCGGCAAAATAACTGCGAGATGCCACAAATCCATATTTTAGACGAGCTGCTCTTTTTTACCCTGTTTTACAGGGCGGCAGTGATGGGGACAAACAGCAGGGATGCAGAAGCCTCTGGTGGAGAGGGCGGTGCTGACCGAGGCTGCCCCTGGGGCTGTCCCCTGCTTTGTCACCGAGCAGGAATGTCGTCCCCCTGGGCTGTGCTGGCGCTGCTTCCTCACTCCCATCACCTCGCTGGAAGGGGAAGCGCCAGCCTTATTTATGTAACAGCTGCTGTTTTTAGGTGCTGTCACTCACACGTTGGCTGGAAAACATGGTACTTGAAGAGCTGCTACGCTAGTACAGCATATGCCGGAGGCAAAACTATATATATATTTAAAAAAAAAAAATCCTCTCAAAAAAAAGAATTAGAGCAGGATTATTGCAGCCTCCCATCCAGTGCAGCGCCTCGCCAGGGCCACCTTTCAGAAACTCTCCTTCAGTTCAAAGCCTTTGCTTTGCAGATGGAATTGGTTTCATTTTATTTCTCCAGTCAAGAACCTAGGAGATGTTCTCAGGTGATCCAAATTCCTGCTGGGCAGGTGTCAGTGACCTGGTGTGGAGGAAGGAGCTGGGACTCAGGAGTCAGCCAAAAGCAGCCCCTGTCAGGCTGGGCCCAAGGGCATCTCACCTTCCTCTGCTGTCCTCCACCTGCCTCAGGGTCACTGGTTCCTCCTCATGTCCAGCTCAGGGAAAAAAATATCCTCTCATGAGTTTTAAATGTGTGCTATGCAGCCTGAAATCCAGCAGTGCCAGTTCTGAGTGGAGATATCCACAGGGGTTTCCATCAAAAGTCCTGTTCGTGCAGTTATAAACTGTAACACAAAACCAGAGCTGCTGCTGCTGCTGGGAAATGTCCCCTTGGACAGGGCAGTGTGTGACCTGTGAAGTCTTTCAGTGGCACTGGCTCATCATCAGAGCTCATCCATCAGATTTCATCTGCTTGTCCTCAAAAGCAGATCTCTGCTATATTTTTAAGGTTATTTTAAAGCCAATACATATATTTTCCCCCACCCCCCAGATTATAGAGTGTGTGTAGAGGTGAATGTGTGTAGAGACACCTTGTCTGGAATGGAATGGAATGGAATGGAATGGAATGGAATGGAGTTCTTGCTTGAGTCAGTGAAAACCTGGCTGCTGGTTCCAGTGGACTTTGTGCTTGGCTCTCACACTAAACTGTCCTACATGTCCTAACTAGCACCTCACATCCCCTGACATTTCTTTTCCCTTCCCCGTCCATCTCACACGTTTAATACACTTCCACGAGCAGCTGAATGTGGAAGAAGGGAGAAGCCTGAGACAAATTAGGAAAGTCAGTTGAATAGAGTAGAACAGAACACAAACAGAATTTTTCAGTTAGAAGGGACTTACAATGATCATCCAACTGCCTGAGCACTTCAGGGCTGAGCAAAGGTTAAGGTGTGATGTTAAGGGCATTGTTCAAATGCCTCTTAAACACTGAGAGGCTCCAGATATCGACCACCCCTCTAGAAAGCTCAGTGTCTGACCATCTTCTTGATAAAAAAATGTTTCCTAATATCCAGTCTAGCCTCCCCTACCCCAGCTTTGAACCATTCCCACAGGTGCCATCACTGGATACCAAGGAGAAGAGCTCACCCAAACCTCTTGCAGGGGAGAAGATGACAGATGAATGCTTGGTGGTCTCCTGTGTACCTGGGTGACGCCACATTTTCTCCCGGCTTTGCCAGTCTGTGTGCACAGATGTGGGAGGAGAAGAAGAGAAAGGCTTCCATGGATGGACAAGATGTCAAAAATCTGCCATGTGTCCCTCTACCTGTCTGGACCAGAGAGCTAGGAAGGAATTTAGGGCTGGTCCCACCTAATAAACCACCTCAGCTGTTGCATGGAGCAACCAAGAAGCCATGGCCTCAGCCCCAAACCTCTCCTGTGTCTGGCCAGGTCCTCAGCTGGAGTAGATCAGTCTTTCCTTTGAAACCAGTGCTTTGACCTGCAGCAGCTGTGAATTTGACACGGCGCCGTCTTGCAGCTCCCCCAGCTGTGTTTGATTTACATCTGGATCTACTTGGAAGTTCACGTCAAAGGAAGGAAGGGGTAGAAGAAGCGGCGCAGGAGGGACAGCTTGGAAAATGCCCTCTGCTGGAGGGAGCCAGGCCCCACGGAAAGGCAGAGGCATGGGAGGTGATCAGGCACTGATTTTCTCCCTTTTCCCTTGCCCCTGACGGTGCCAAGCTTCCTGCAACTACTGATTATGATGATTACAGTGTTTCTGGTGTGTATGTGTTTGTGCACACGTGTGCAGTGGTTTCTCGCTAAACCCCACTTCGGTTGGACGCTGCCAGATGGTACAAAAAAGCTTACCGGAATTTCATTTTCAAATAAACCACAGGCTTGGATGAGCTAATGTTGTTCCACAGAAAAAGCCACAAAATTCAACAAAGTGATGTTGTTTCAAGACGGGAACATGTCAAGCGAGAGAACCATCCGGTCGGCTCTGAAAGAGCCGCACACTCTGCCCCCCTCACACTTTCAGGAGCTGTTTACGTACGAATGCTGCAGCTCAGCTTAAACACCTCCCCGCAGCTGATGTCTGTGGAGCAGAGCCTTGGCAGAAGTGGCTCAGGAACCACATCTGCCCGTAAGCCTTCCTGTTTTATTTTAACCGCTCCTGAAAGGCTGGTGGCCCCGAAGGAACTCTTTCTCCACGGGGACAGGTACGGCGCCACTGCTGCGGGGACTGGTGTCATCACTGGAGCAAGGGAGGTGGCCTCCTGCTCAGCTGTCACAGCCCAGAAGCTTGGGGGCCATTCTGGGAACCAAACTGGGACCAGCTGCCCGTTTTATACGTAGCTCTGTGCTGTCACAGCTTTGCCAGAAGTGACTGCTGCAGGTGGGGCAAGGATGAGCAATTTGGGCACCGAGGGATAAAGCAGCAAAAGGTCTTTCAGCAGTGCAGTGGTTCCTGCTCTGCTACACCCGAAAGCAGAGCCCCAGAAGTCTTCTCTCCCTGCAATACCTGAAAGGTGGGAGCCACAAAGCCATCAGCAACAGAGGCTGAGCAGGGTGAAGATGCAAGTCACCCACAAGAGGAGAGCCCTGCCCAAAGACCCCGCTCTCCCTGCGTCACCCACCCCCCCGAGCTGCCTGGCAGAACCTGGGTACATAACCTCTCCTGTGCATTCAGCCCCAGACAGCCCAGTGCTGGCATAAACAGCCCTGTGATTTAATAACAAACTGCCAAAAGCCTTCTCTCCCCGGGGAAAGAGCCACCGCCAGCCTGTGGCCAAGGAATTAGGTCTTGGCCTGGCTGAGGGTGTGCGGCGGAGCTGCCGGGGAAAGCGAGCCCGGCGCTGGGGGCCAGCAGCCACAGCACAGCCTCCCACGGCATTCTGGCACAGGGCTGTGTCTGCAGAAGGGCTACAGCCTTGCAGTGGTGAGACTTGCAGCTCCTCAGCTGTAGGACCCAGCTATTTCCATGCTGCCTGTTTACTTCAGCCTGTTGTTTCCAGGGCCGTGGCCTTCCTGCTCCTGAGGAAGCATCCAAACACCAGCAGAGACATGCAGCATAGGCATTTTTTTTTCCTCCTCCTTAAACTCTCAGGCCTGCAGGATAGATTTTGTTTCAATTGCATCTTTATAAATAACTCTCTATTTCGCGCTCACCTGCTCGTTTTCTGCCCTAGTTAGAATCAATATCACCGATAATTATCTGCCAGGGCATTTATACATCACTGGAAGGTGACTAGCAAGGAAAAGTTTGGGGTTTTGTTGGGTTTTTTTTTCAGACCACTTTAAGTGAATTAACAAAACACGAGTGATGGCAAATTGATAAAGACTAGGTACTAATTTTTACCCATGAATAAATGCACTCCCACAAGGAGAAGCAATCAGAGTGTTCCTGATAGCTCCAACAGCCCCAGGAGGAAGGTCACTCATTCTGTGGGACTGTGGCCAGAGCCATCCTGCTTGATGGACATCTCCAAGGTGGCTGCCACACCCCTGGCTGCTCCTGGAATTCCTCCATGTGCTCCTGCACCAGCCCTGCTCACAGCAACCTGCCTACCCAGGATGTTCTTGTCCCCTCCTCATCCTCCACCCACCCAGAGTATTCCCCTGTCTGACCTTCATATCTGACCCCTAATCTATGTTTGGAAAGTTTCCTTTGTCAGTCAAAGGGACTGTCACTGGATCTGCTGCTGGAAGGATGAATGAATACCTCGGGTCAAAATGTGTGCTTTACTGGGGAGCCCTCCTGCCTCTCTTTTTATTTCTTCCACCTTCCCCTTGCACTGGTATTAAATGACCTCTGTTAAATGAGCTGCTTCTTAGCCAGAAGCAGCCAACTTATTCCTTGTTTGTGCAGCACCAAGTGCTCTGGAGCCACTATTCACTGCAGGGATGTCATCTTTTTGCCATGTGAGCTATAGATACCTCAAATATTGGCACACAAAAAGCCCTGGATAAGTCTTTTTTGCTGAAGCTTTTTCAAGCAGCTCCAATGTGGTTGCTCAAGGAAGAGAATGAGCCAGGATGCACAGCTTGCTTTGGAGGCTGAAGAGCAGCAGCTAAGGGAGCACAAACCTTGTGCCAGTGGAGTGGTTGCATGATAATCAGTGATAAATAAATCATAAGAGGTTCATCTGTGAAGAACTTCTCCCATTTTCTTCTTTACAGTTACTGTGACTCCATCCAACAAACCATTTTTTAGAGCACAGGCAATAATTTACATGGGTATAAATCAGAAGTGCTGCCCCCATCCCAGAGGGTGATTCACACTCTTGTTTGCAAACATGAAGCCAAGTACCCCAGACAAAAGGTTTGTAGCTTAGGGAGGGAAACAGCTGGAAGCAGGAGATGGGATGGCTTTCTGGGACCATACAGGAGGTCAGTAGCAGAGCCAGGTTTGTGTTTCCCAGACTCATGCTCTGCATTGTGCTGCCAGCTTCCAAATGACCCAAATGACAGCTGGTGGCCCTGAGCTGTGACAGCCTGCTCAGGTTCTGGATCCCAGCATGGACATTTGTCAGGTCTGAGAGCTGGGTCCACGATGGGTAAAGTCATTCCCGCTCTTTCTTCTCGTCTCTCCAAGTGTCTTGGGGCTGGTTTTCCCACGTGAGCTTCACCTCTCGTGGTGCTCAGGGCCACACAGGCCATTTGCTCTACATGTGGGAGCAAATATTCATCATGGGAGCAAACAGCCATCAGCAGTGAATCTTCTAATCCCAGAGGATGACCTTCAGGTCCATTCTCAGAGAGGGTGGTCCTCCCATCATCATCTAGTGGTGTGGCCGAGTGCCAGCCTCCCCTGGCCACGGTGCTGCTGGTGGGGGCACAAGGGGATTTTTGGTGTAGGCTGTAGCTGTCCTGGAGAAGAAGAGGAGGAAGAAGAAAAGCATTTCCACTTTTTTTTTTTTTTTTTTTTTTTTTTTTTCTCCCCCACTTTTCTTGTAGATTTTTCTGTTTTCCTTGCTCTGGTTCCTCACGATGGAGAAACCCAATACGCGTGGCCCAATAAATCTGGGGGAACCCCACCAGTTCCAAGCAGGAAAGGGGGGAAGAGTGGGATCAAGCTGTTCCTTGCAGATGACGTGGCCATGCTCAGGCATTTGCTGGAACAGAAGGTGGGCTTGGGCTGCCTGCAGCTCCCAGATTGCTGATGCACCACTGAACAGGACAGGTGCTCGTAGGGGCAGGGAGTGAAATTCGGAGGAAGGCTGGATTCCATGCCCCGGAATGCGAGGCTTGGAGCTGTCCTGCAGCCACAGCCTGCTCCAGAAGAGGCAGGTTTCCCAGAAGCCACACTGTTCCCCCTGCTTGCACAACGCCTTGGGGGTGTGTTTGCCTGGAGAGTCCTGAGCCCCCGCGGTGCTGCTTTGCACAGGCACTTGTGCCCCTGGGCAGAGGAGCCCCAGGGTGCCCCCGGCCCCACTGCAGCCTCCAGAGGTGAGGAATGGGGCCGCTCCCAAGTGCCAGGGACACAAAAGGTCACTCTGGCTCACCCGGAGGCTGATCTTATGATTGAAGGCGGGAGGGGCTAATTCGCTGTTTTCTGCTGTGCTTCTTCATCCAGCACGGTGTGGGTGGTTTGCTTTGTTTCTTAACTCCCCTCTGGGGCACCGCCAGTGAGGGCACCCCTGGGAGGACGAGGTGCAGCTGGGGGTGATGGGGGGGATGCAGGATGATGACTCCTCCCGGGAAGGTGAGCGAAACCCCTCCAGCCAGCTGGATGGGATGCCCAGGTGCAAGGTGAACTGCTGGGATGCAATCCTGGCATGGTACAGAGGGAAAAGCTCTGCCAGCAGCCCCCATCACCTTTGGCTGCCTCTGGCAAAAACAGCCGCCCTCCTCTGGGCTGTGCACGCAGGCAGGCTGTGCACTGCCAGCACCAGCTGGGCAGTGGGGCTTTCTTTTTCAGTTTATTGCGTGGCATCTATTTTAGCAAGTCGCTGCTCTCGAGAGGTTTTGCTCGTGGAAACACCTGCCCACTGCTGTGCTTGCCCCAGCCAGCCCCCCGGGCTCTGCAGGCAGCCGGTGCTCCCACCCCGTGGCCCTGCCTGGCAGAGTTTGTGTCTCCCCACGAAGCCCACAGCCCCTCAGTCCATCACTTAACTTGTCATGCCTTCTTCAGGGGCATTTAAACCCAAGCCTGTTTGGAAAAGGGGATTCACGTCCTCCTCCCAACGGCCCGTAAAAAACTGCAGGTCCCGGGATGGGTTTATTCCTTGCTCCAGCTGCCTTAGAGCTTTTACAATGACACCCCACAAAGGGGCCTCCAAGGTGGAGCTGTGTTCTAAAGAGAGATAACAACACACCCTCGCAGCTGTGGAAGCAGCAAGCATGCCGAGGGAAAACTTGTTCTGGCCTGGGGAAAGTTCACATCCAGCCTCCTTTCTCCGTTGCACCTTTGAGCTCCAGCCTGTGGCTCCATACGTTTTTCCAGAAAGGAATATTGACTGTGGGAATGATGGAGCAGGCACTTCAGCAGGGTTCTGCACCACGCCACACGCTGCCAGCCCCCGACCAGCCCTCAACATAGGCAGGAAAGGAGATTCGGGAGTCAAGGGGCTCTGATGCTTTCATTTTCAGAGTCAATCAGCAATTCTAGCTGTCTTTTTTTTTGGGGGGGGGGGTTCACCTCAGGACAGCTTCAGCAGATCTGGCTTGCAGAGGCTGCAGAGCCCTCCTGCTCTGAGAGTTAAGGCCTTTTTTGGCTTTTCAGGTGTGGAAAAAGAGAGTGGGTGGCTCTGCCGTTGCTGAAAATGCCGTCCAGGAATGCAGCTGTGCGTGCTCCCTCGAGGCTCTCCCTGCTGCAGTTGGCCTCATCCTCCTGCTGCTGGCTCAGCAGCATCCCCCCCGAAACCAAGAGCTGCCACAGTCCACAAGCAGTGACAGAACAGGTTCTGTGTGTGACAGCTGTCCCTGTGTCCTCTGTGAGATGAGTTCATGCCAGGGCTGGGATGGGTGGCTGCAGCATTAAACCCATTCTGAGGAGGTCAGGGAACCAGCTAAGCACCTTGGTATCTGACAACTTATAAATCAAGTTTCTCCTGCTCCCACTTTCTTCAGGTGTGAAGTCTGGTGGGAAGAGAGCCATGGGAGAGCAGAGGAACAACGATGGTACTTCCCATGGTTAGTCATTTCCTCACTACTTCTTTGACAAGCTCTCCCAAATCCTCTCTCATTAGACCAGGACCCAGATGAAGGCTGGAGGACATTAAACATCCCTTTCATGGAGGCAGCAGCCTCCCCATGGGTGGCAGGTCCTGCCTGTCACTGAACTCTCCTCCTGGAGAGCCTGCTTCCCTCCTGGCAGCCTGCCCAGGCACTGCCACAGCTCAGGGATGAGAGACCCTTCTCCAGTGCGCCCACAGAGTTTCACAGAATGTTCAGAGTTGGAAGGGACCCGCCAGGACCATCCAGGCCAGGTTTCTGGCACCCACCATCCCCACTGTAACCCCGTGCCACCCACGTGTCACCGCCCGACAACTGTCTGTGCCCTTTCGCCTCTGAAAACAAAGCTGTGGGTGATGGTGAAAAGCAGTGAGATGGAGGGAAGGAGTGCAGGGCTTCAACTTGCCTCTCCCTGTCTCTCTGGCTGCTGGGTCGAGCTGTTTGCTCAGCCAGCCCTGGGATGGTGCAAACCAGCCCGGCTGCCAATTGACGTCAGAGGAGCGCTGGTGGTTTGCGCGAGCTCAGGGACTGCTTCTGCTCAAGGTGGGTTTCCAACACCACACAGAAACGTTCAAATCCCCCCACTTCCCCTCCCTCTGCTCCAGGAAACAAGTGCCTTATTTCATTCATTGGCTGGTTTGGTTATGGCACGAATCCCGCCCATATTTTGGCTACTTGGATGTTTGCTGAGGACCGAGCAGCACAGATAATACCAGCAAAGAGCAGGGCAGTGAAACAAGAGGGGGAAAATAGGGTGAAGCCAAGTTTAATCTCCTCTGCCTCAGTTTGTGCCACATGTTTGCAGACAGGACGAAAGCCACGTATTTTTTTTTTTTCTTCTCACATCGCCTGCAATGTTTTTGAGGCTTGTGAAAAAGCGAGATGCTGAGTTCCTGCCATCCTTCTTCTCTTCCTCTTCAAATCGCTGCGTGTGAAATGTGTCTGGGCTGAGGGAGTTCGTTTGAACTGGGTGCATTTCCTCTTGACTGCTCAAGTTTTCCTTCATCCACTTCAACTTTATTTTGTGTTGCACTGATTAGCTGCAACCCCCCTGTCTTCCCTTGTCTCCAGCGGATTTGACAGTGACAGTGTCAGTACATTTTCCCCGAGCCCAGACCAATGTATTTAACTGCATCCTATCTTTCCAAACCCGGAGTGATTCCTATGGGGTGTGCCCGGAGAAGTCAATGCATTAACTTCCATCAGCTTTGGGTCAGGCCTGTGCTCTTGAGTCAGTCCTTATGCGTTGCTGCCAATCTCTTTAAGATTGTCCAAAACAAACACGCTTTGGGTGAGATCAGTGCACAGACCATCACGTGAAAAGCTCTGTGATAACAACTGACTGCGTGTTTGCTTTCATATGGCATTGACTCTTATTTCCCTGATTATTTTTAGTCTTTGAGGCCGTTCCTTAATCAACCCACTTTCTTTAATAGCCAGTGTTGACTCTAGTGTGCTGCAGCAGGGATAATGATGCTTTCTATTAAGGATGGGCAATATTGGTTAGCCCACAGCTAGAAGCAAGTGAGAATGTATTTCCTGCATGGGCTGATCCACCACTGAGCTGAGCACAAAGTTTTTCATCCATTTCAGAGGCCTTGAATCAGGTCCTTATACAGCCACCAAAAGAAAAACCCCGTCAAGCTCCAAACCAGCCCAAACCAACACATTCCTTTCAGTGGAAAAGCCTTACAGTGAGATGTGCCTTGCTCAGACAAAGACAAATTAACAAAATCTTTACTCCTCTTCTACTCTACCTGCTTTCTTCTCTCAGAGGGTGAGGATTTGTGGCCCTGAAACTTTCCAGAGATGAGGAGATGAGATCCAGCTGGAGTGAGTGGCATTCCCATACTTGAGAGAGGAGGTGAGGGAGAAGAAACACCCCCAGCAGATTGATTTTAAAAAGTACAAAAGGCTTTGAATCGGTTTGGAAACAAGGGATGTTGCAGTAAATTCATGAGGAGGTGAGTGTTAAATGGAACATGCCACCAGGTTTTGTATTTTGACATGCAGGAGCTGCTTGCACCAAGCCCACAGACCCTGTGCCTTTTGCAGGGCTGGAGGAGGATGTGCCAGGAAAAGTCCCATGTCCCAGGAAAATGGAGAAGCAAGAGAATCACTGAAATCTGGGTGGAGTAAGTGAGGAAAGGTTTTTTAAATATAAAGTGGAGATGCAACTCCTGTTAATTCAGGAGTGCAGAACTTGCCAGCTGAGATCCTAAAATTCCCTGCAAACAGTAGCCTTAAACAAATACATATGGATATATGAGTACAGCACATAAACTGCCCTTCCTCACAGCCCAGTCCTCTCAGGTTGCAAAATTTAACTCCTTTGGTGACAGCAAAGTCTGTCAGCAAGAAGCCTGGCTGGCTGGGTCCCCACCTGATGCCGTCCAGGAGACTTGGACCAGTCAGGAGGAGCCCATGGACAAATATACTAATTTTCATGTTCCTGACCTAGCAACACCTTGGATCATGAACACCCAAGGTGTTTAGGGTGCCTGATTTATGGTGGTTTATTTCCTGTATTGCTTCACTGTTTCTCAGAGTGTCAGCAGCAAAATGGGATGGGAGGTTTTTGGTTTTTTCCCTCAGCTCCCCTTATTTCTCCTGTGTGTGTGCCTGCTGCTTGCCTACCTGGATTTGCAAGGTGGAAGGGAAAGTGTAAATGTCTATTTTCTTCTCTTTTCAGTGTGATTGCTCCCTAAACTATCCCACCAAATCCCTGGTGACCAGTATAGTCTGTATAAACAGGAATAACTGCAGGGCTTGCTCGACTTGGGTGCATTTTGGATCTGGGCCACCGGCTTCCCCTGCCTTCCCTGGGTCAGCACTGGCAGCTGTGGAGCTGGAAGAAAATGTCCCAAAAAAAAGACGTGAGGGTGGCTTTCACACCCCTCTGCATGTATGCAGAGCTGCAGCTCCAGTGGTGATGCTTCCAGCCAGCCTGGTGGAGGACAGCTCAGGGAAAGGCTTCCTCTCATCGCAGCTTTGGAAAAAGAGAAATCCCACGCTGAAGTGAGGAGAAATCCCTCTTCAGTCGGCTTTGGGCCAATTAAAAAAAGTTCTCTTTACACAGCCGGGAGAGTGAAATGGGGTTAAAAAACCTGCCTTGCTCAAATATCTCATTTCCAGGACAATCAGGGCTCTTGAAGCCGAGGGCTGCCTTAATCAGTGTCAATCTCCATATCTCCCGTTACTTGAGGTCAGCCCAGTGCTTGTCATTCATAATCCATCTGACTGAAGGAGAGGTGTGTATTCAAACCACCCTCTGCAGGTTGTTCTCCCAGCTCAGGCTGGGCTCCTGCTCACATTTGGTGGCTGGATTTCAGGTGTCTGTGCCAAGCAGGAGTGCCTGGGTGCGTCTGGATGAAGAAGGGGGTCACTGGTGAGCTTTGGTGGGTCTCAGCTCCACGCTCTCTCTGCAGCCAGTCGCTGCAAGCTGGCCTTGGTGGCTGTGCTCTAATGTGAGGATGGTAATTTATGGAGTGGGAAAGCACCGTGGTAACAAATTAAATTGCCTGTATCATCTTTAAAGAGAAAGGAAATAGAAAATCCCCAGCTCCCCCCTAACAAGTCGGAAGTTTAGATGAGCCTTTCAGCAGTTTGCTTGGACAAAGGTACGGAAGCCAGGTACCAAAAACAAAATAAAAACGTACCCTGGTCTTTGCAGATGCAATCATTGTTTATAATTGACTACAGAGGCAATTTAGCCTCTAGAGGATAAATGGCACTGAGTAGTGATTACAGGAGGCAGGAGTGATTGGGAGGGGCTAGCCCAAAATTCATCATCTTGGAGCCCTTGCTGCAGGTGCTACAGTCGGTGCGAGGATGAACTGGGGAAGATGTCAGCTGAGGGTCCGGCACTGCCTGACGTGACACAGGACAGGGCTCCCACACTCCCCAGAACAGCTTGGCCCAGCCTTGGGATTCATGTTACCAGCTGGCAATGGGACACATCCCCGACTTCTGCTGCCTGAGCCCGGCAGGGAGCGGCGGGTCCCGGTGCCTGCCGTGCCACCCGGTGCCTTAAGGAGGCTTCGAGCTTCGGGACCGAGCTGCGGTTGTTCCTCTGCACCTCCCTCGAATCCCCCCAAGCCAACACCCTCCGCTAAGACCGAAAAACATTTTCCAGACGCAAGCATGTGTACGTGTGTGGGTGGGTGGGGTGCAGGGGACTATGAAAATTTCAAGGGGGGGTATGACATCCTGGCTTTCTAAATATAGGGGACCCGAGCTGCAGCTCCTCTCACACGCCATCAGCCTGCTTTCTCTTTCGAAAGGCCCTCCCCCCCCTTGAAGCAAAAACTGCACTGGCTGGTAGGGTGGGGAGAAAAAAAAATTTAAAAAAAAAAGAAAAAAAAAGGAAAAAAAGAGAGAAAAAAAAAAAAAAACCCACATACTAGAAAAAAATGAGTCCTGCAAGCTGATTGCAGCTCCCAGCGCTCTGGTGCAGAGTTGTTGTTCAGGCAGAGCTCCAAGCGGTGCCCACGCGGAGCAGGCCGGGCCAGCGCGGCGCAGATGGCCATCACGTGAAGGCGGTGGTGGCACCAGTGGGGTGGTGGTGGCACCAGTGGGGTGGTGGCAGCCCCAGTGTGGGGCCAGGACCCGGCCCTGGCAGCGCTTCCCCTTCGCCCACCACCCCCTGTCCTTCCAGGGGCAGCAGGGGAGGGGACAGAGGGGAGCAAACCCTGGCGGGGCTGAGGATGTGACATTTTGGCTCCATGTCTCGGTTCCCTTTTCGCTGCCGTTGCTGCTGCTCCAGTATTTGCATAGCACAACACCAAGGCGCCTCAGAGCCAGGGGAGAGTGGTAGCTGCTGCTTCTCCTTTTAAAAAAGCAAGCAGTTATCCATGGGACAGCATCGCTCTCTGCGTGTGCTCGGGGTGGAGGAGGAGGTGTGACACTGAGGGGGAGGGATTGTGGCCTTTGGAAAAGTTCTGCAGGGCTGAATTTAATCGAGGCTGATGATCTTTAAGCCAAGCTATGAAATGCAGCAGAGAGTTATATCCCAGTAATAGACCCTATTAGAGGGCCCAGCACAGTCTATAGAAAGGATCTCCTCTCTATTAAATTCTCCAGGGCTTGAGTTCCCATTTACACAAAGGGCCCTTTTAGCTGTGTAAAATGGCCATAAAGCAGGTGTAAAAATGATTGATGCCATCTTTACAACCCCTTTGCACTGGGAAAATGGTGTAAAGTGGCCAGGGTGCAAATGAGAATCACACCTGGGTTTGTGAGAGTAAATCAAGCCCTTCGCAAAGTCTGTGTGTCCATAGAGGTTTAATCCGCCCCTTTCTGCAGAATTCATCTAGAAAATAAATTTCAGAGGCTTAAAAAAAAGGTTTTCTTCTTCAACACCTCTGTCCTTTCCAAGCCCTTTTAGTCCCAGTCTTTCTCCTGGTGCAGTCCATGTGGACTCTGACACCAGGAAAAGGCTGGGAGGTGTCTGGATATGCTGTGGCAGGTGAAAATCCTTTAATTAAAACTTTCCAAAATACTTGATCCGAGCAAAATACATGTTGTAAAACAATACCCAGTGGAAAACTAGCTCCAAAATCTCCCGTGTCCGTTTCCCCATCCCTCCTGTTTTGACTTTATGCTCTTGAGATACACATGAAGAGGAAATAAAGAAGCTGATCTTTGCTAGATCAAAATGCCCTGTATTTATTCATTAAGCACGTGAAACGCCAACGGAATACATGATGAATATTGCTTTCTTCCAGAGCAAAGGGTTAAGTGGCATGATTAGTGAACCCGTGGAGGGTGTGCTGATATGGAGGTGCACAGCTCGTTAAGTGGAGCAGGCTGGGTTTTCCATATCTCCCTTCTCTCCCCCATCCACCCCCTGAAGGCATTTTCAGTGGCCCTGGGATCATCCCCACGGTGTCTTCCGTGCCCCACAGCGGTCCCAGCAAATTTAAACCCAGGGGTGAGCAGGCAAAGATCAGGAAACGCGAGGCCAGCCTCTCTGGGAGCCCAGCACCTGGGAGGTGGTGGGAGACAGGGAGTGAAAACACGTGGGTGAGACGGAGGTCAAAGGATTAATGGGACAAAAGGCCGGCTCTGGTGGAAATGCCGCTGGGCCAGGGCTGACCATCCGTCTGCCACAACAGCTCGGGCTGCCAGCCTGCACTCGGCACAGCCTCAGCTCCAGCGCTGCACACCAGGCTGTGTTCTGAACACGAGGCACATTTGGGATGGGCAGGGTGGGAAGCACGCCCTGCTCTGCCAGCAGAGCCTTCCCCGTGCTTTGCCAGCTGTTGAGACACAGTGCACAGTGCTGAGGGTGGGAGGGAGCCCCAAAGCTCGGCTGTCATTCAGCCTGCCTTTGATCCCTGTCTTGTTATCTTCTTTGGGACGAGCACCACCCACATCTTTGGCTGGAGGGAGGGGCAGGTGCACCAAGGCTCGTGTAGGTGGGAGGAAGGTACATCCTACGCCCTACACTTCCACAGAGAGTGCGGCTGGAGTCGTGTGAGGAATGGGGGACAAACCAACACTGAGTACAGGCAGCAGGTGAGAGCCTGCCCTATGCACCCATCTCCCCCAGGAGGATGGTCCTGGCACAGGTCCACGAGGGCTGTGCTGGCAGCATGTCCCACCAGAGCTGTGCTAGGTGGGCTGGTTCCTGTGATATCCCACACAGATGACCCCACCGACGCTGGCACACCAGTCTTGCATCACCAACCCACCTGCAGGCTCCACTGCTTGCCCTGAGCACACCTGGGAGCCAGGCTGAGGACTTCAGATGGGCAGTGACGTGTAGGCACCCTTGAAAACGTGCCCTGCAGTCAGGCTTATGAATAATTGTTACTTTTAAATGCATAAAAAAGGCCATTTGGAAGCTGATCCCAAAACCCTCCATCTTCTGATGTTCCTGGCTTTGAGGCTCAGCAGGGAGCACCTTGGTGATGCTGTGTCTACTCTTAGAAGCACTTTCCATCACAAAAACTAGAGCCCACACACCCAACAGCATTCCAGGTGAGACTTAACTACGCTGTGATCTTCTGCCTCTGGAGGTATGCTGGTCTATCCCTGGGATGATGCGTGCTCACCATGTGGAAGAGAGTTTTTGGGTAGGATTAGAGCTCCTTAGACAACTAGGTTTTGCCAGACTGGGTTTTCGACTTCCTGATGGCTATTTTTGCTGCAGAAACAGAAAGGTGGTTTTTTTTCTCTCCTTTGAAGCCTTATATAATTTTCATTTTCTTCCTCCTTTGCTAATGATTATGGCACAGTTTTTCTGGCGTGTGATTGCTCCGCCCCACCTCAGAGACACCCTTGCTCCGGCCAGGATCGGGAAATCCCTGATCATGGCAGGATGTGAGCACCAGCTGTCCTGCTCCTGCATGGATATGTACCAGCAAGCAGTGCAGAATGCTGCCAATTCAGAATTGCTCCTAAATTAGACGTCCATGCTGTGCAAGTGGGAATGACAGTTCAAGGGACAAACCAATACAGTCATCTTGGTATAAGGCTAATAAGGATGTAAAGCACTTCTAGAGCTGCACTTTCGGGGTGAAAAAGCACTGTTTGAAGGTGCTTTGTTTTTCTGTACTCGTTAAGAAATAGTTATTCTTTTGCCCTCGTGATTATAGACTATGTCTTTGGGAGACTGGCAGTCTCTTCTTCCTTCCCTCCCTCCACCCCATTTTAAAAACATTCATTGTTGCAGGGATATGTCTCTCAGGGCTGCTGGCCCAACTCCACTGCTGGTGTGTAAGGCTGATTGTCTTCAGAGGAGTTACACCAAAAATGCATTTGGCCTTTTGTGCCTGGAGTATAATTGGTGGAACTGGCTAAAATCCGGGTTTGTGGGGCTGCCATTACAGCAAGGTCAACGTCATTTTCATTGTGATTAGTGATTTGGGGGTCCTCCAGTTTAGGAGTGAAACTCAAGGTTCCTTAAACTGATCTTGCCTCCCAAACTTGCTCCCCAATCTGTCTGGGGTCTCAAGCAGGGCCCACCCAATCACCATTAGTCAACTCACCCATATTGTTATTTATTAGTAATTGGGTTAGGGAACCTATATAATTAGTCACTCTGAAAAGTCTTATGTATATTTTATATGGCAGCCACCAATATATTCACTTTCCTGCTGGTCTAAACCTGCATTGGAAGAGGTCTTGACCTCCCTTATTACTTTTCCAAATGCTAAATTCCCGTCACGTTAGTGTGGATTACACCCAGAGCATTAAGATGTGATATATTCCCTAAGCATGATCAGCATAGCTATAATTAAACAGTTTGGATCCTTATCTGGTGGAGATTGGTGTAGCTTCTCTGAAAGCAAGAGGGAAATGGACCCTAATTTGCTGTAGCCCTGCAGACGAGTTCCTAATGATTTTATCTATGGCTATTAAAGATAGTCTTTGGTGATTATTTGTACAGCTGCATCTTTAGGACTCTGTGACCTCAGCATAAGCTCAGAAGAGACCTTTTCGCCAGAGCAGCCGTACGAGATGCTCTTAAAATGATTGAAAAACACGTTCATTAAAACCCCGTGAAGGTTTTTCCTCGTCGAGAGCCTTGCAAACCCTCATCCATCCGCGGCGTCCGTGATGGCAGCACACCGACATTCCCCGTTCCCTGCCTGCCAACCCCCTGCCAGCCCAGACCCTACACTTGCTGTTTCTGGCCTTCAGCAGCAGCAGCAGTCAGAGGGTGGAACCGAACGCCCACGTAGAAGACCTGGTATCTGTGTTTCCACATCACGAAGCAGGTCAGGAGGCACACCAGGGCTGCCACCAGGTTGAGGGCCATCTGCAGGAGCAGGTACAGGTTGAGCATGTTGGTGAGGGTGCCACAGTCAGCTGCGTCCTGGTAGGTGAAGGTCCTGCCCAGGGGGTCCGCGGTGTCCAGCTTGCACTGGCAGGACTCGAGGACGGTGTCGCAGGTGAATCTTGTCATCTGCAGGTAGTGGTGCGCGGCAAAAGCCACGGCCAAAACACAGGCAACCAGCCCCAGGGCGCTCAGGAGAAAATACATCAGCTGAAAGAAAGGGAAAAGCAAGAAGATGAAAGCGGTTTTTTCCAGCTGCACAGGGGCTGAGGGATGCACAAGGAGTGCATGCACACGTACTTTGCAGGGAGTGCATGCGTCCAATGGGCTGTCTGGAGATTGGGTGCTCCGAGACAGCTCATGATGCCAAGTTCAGCAGGTCAGCTCAAGAACTAGTAATTCTGCCTTTTCATATTTTATATGAGTATTGCCTCACAATTTTGAGACCAAGGAATTGGTGTCTCTACACAGCCAGAAGCTGTAGAGGGAGAGGAAACAACTTCCTCTACCGCTGTACCTGCATTGGAGAGGCTCGTAGTCATTAGCTGAGATAAATTAGTGCAGTTGCCTTGAAGCACAGTTGAGCAGACTGAGGCTTGGGCTGACATTCTATCCCAGGCTGTGCTGAGCAGTAGGTGTTTCTGAAACTCTGCTCATGTGTCACTCCCGGCTCTGGGTGTGTGTGCCCAAACAAACCTGATTTATACTTGCAAATCAGGCAAGCGAGGTGGCTGATCTGCTGCTCGTGGCCCGGTGAAGGCAGCCAGCCTGCTTGCTTCCTAGGCCCTGCTGTGGAACAGGAATGCCAATCTCCACAGGAAAGTGCAGGCTGTGCCCAACCTCCTTCCAAAAGTTGCCCCATAAATGTGGAGAAATCTTTCAGAGGCGTGAAGGAGCAGCGAGCTCCTTTCGTCTCCCAGCGCTACGGTGTGAGGAGGACAAGGGTCTGCTCGTGACCTCCACTGCTCCTCACAACAGTGGCAGCTTGAAAAGAGGGTGGCTTTTATCAAGGCTAGCTCTGCAGAGCCCACCCCCACAAACACAGGGCAGCTGGCAGAAACTCAGAGCCTTTGACACTCCGGGATGCACCTGAGAGCTTTGGATACCAGCACATATGGACCTGCCTTGCTTTTGATAGCTGGAACTGGCAGTTGCTGCACTGCATGCAAAGCATGTGTGAATGTATATTAAAATAATATTTCTGTGTTGAGCCAAAATAGCGTTTTTGGTTCTGTTCAGCACTGTAAAAACATTTATTTTTCTTGGCGTCTTATCTGTCAGACACATGGCATGGTTGGGAATCTGTTATTTTAAACACCAGCTTCTCTCTCTCTTAACCTCAATACCGCGAGCGAAATATCAATATAAAAGCATTTTTTATGACCTTGAAACTCCAAGTATGTATGTCTTGATAAAATTCACACTCCTGGTGTATTTGTCTTATATCTGCAGTGTGAATCAATCTTCTATTCAGTTGCCAGCTTGGGAAAAAAAAAAAAAAAAAAGTATTTGGGCTTATTGCAGGTCCTGAAGCACTATATACATTTTTCTCCTCATATCACTGAATTCTTACAGAAAGATCTGAGTTTCCAAGACTTGGCTACTATTCAATCTAATGACTTCCCCTGCAGCCTAAAACCAAGGGCAGCTTCAAAATGAGGGTGGCTCTTATTAAATGCAATTACTTTACCCCTGCAGCTTTCAAGGCAAAGGTCCATGGGAAAGGTGAAGCCGGAAAATGAGGCCATCTCCTCATGTAAAGCTCACAGAAGATGGAGTGGTGCTGACTGATGGAACCCCCTCCAAACAAAGACGTGGTAATTCATAAGCTGATGGCGTTACTTTAAAAGATGGTGGGTGCAAATGTGTCTGGCGGGGAAAATAGAAAATGGGCAAACATTGTTCTGTGAGGTAGAAGTCCTGGTGGGCTGGCTGGAAGTCCCTGGATTCGTCCCAGCAGAAGACAGAATCAGGCCTCCCTAATAAATGAGATACTGAGCCAAGACTACACGATGTGCCTGATTCTCCCTTGGCAGGTATTTCATTTAGCTGCCAGCTTCTACCCGAAGTCAGGACACAACAGCATGGAATCCACAGCCTAAGCCATGCTCCAGGTACAGTCAGCGAGAGTCTGGCTGTGGAGTTCCTAAAAGGAAGGAAATCTCAGCCTTCAAATGCAGGGGCAGCTCTTACAGTAATCCTCAGAGGCAAACAGAGGTGCGTGGGGGACACAGGGCAATTTCCAAATAGCTAATTATTCTCACAAGATGTTTGCAGAGGAATCTCTCTGCAAGCTGCTGAAAATGAACACATTTCCAAATACCAAAGGTGAGGCAAATGCAAACAGGGCCTGTGAGGGAGCACAAGATAGTGAGTGCTGAGATCCCATCAGCAGATTAATCACATGCCAGACCTGGAGGCAACTTCAGCATCACAAATACTACTGCGTGGTGGGCTGTGACCAGGAACCAGAACTTGCCGCTGGAAAACTCGTTTTCAAGAGCCTCAGAGAAGCAGGCACTGTGATTGCTGCTTAAATAGAAGGAGAAAAGGGAAGCGGGGACAGACAGTGTATGGTGAGGTCTGAGCATGGCAGCTCATCCTCCTTCAGGTTCCTCATACGGGGAAGAGACATTTTAGCAATATTCAGTGGCCACGGTTCTGCTCTGTGGCTAAAAGAAATGACTGATCTAGGATGGATCGAGTTCCTTGTGGAAAAGGAACTTACCAGGAAAGCTACCAGAGGTGGGAGGAGGAGGTTTGCAGACGTGGATGAGGGGGACTCCTTTTGGAGGGGGTGGTGGTGGCTCAGGCACAAGGCTGTGCAGGGGACAGGAACCGGGGTGTGTCACGGCGTGGGCTGTGGGGCTGGGTGGGGCAGGAGCAGAGGGTGTCACGCTGCTGTGGGAGATGCTGTGATGAGGACCATAGGCAGATATTAGCACACAGCCCAGGAAGTCCATAGGATGTCTCCAGATTTTCCTCTGTGAGCCTCCTGCCCCCCCTTGAAGGGCACATCCACCCTTCCTTTGTGGGGATCTCCCCTTCTCACGGGTGCTGTGGATACCCACAGCAGGCTCAGGAAGGCACTTCTGCCCAAATCAGTCCTTGCACCTCCTTCTTTAACAGGATCCAGGGCTCATGCAAGTGTGAAATGAAAGAAGCAGCTGTCAAGGGGGAGGAAGGCACAGAGGACTGCACAGGTCTCCTCCTGTTTTCCACCCCAAGGCAGTCACATATAGTGGCCATGGAGTCACTTTGGGGGTTGACTAAAATCCCCAGGCCAGTATGTGTGTGATCCTCTTCCCGAGTGATCCTTGGGCTATGCAAGGGATCTCGGGCTGCTTATTGAACTCCAGGGAAGCCCAGCCAAGATTTCCTGGTAGGATGATGCAGCTTTGGTGGGAACCAGCCACCAGTGTGAAGGCCTGGGCTGGGCAGCAAGTCCCCAGAAGGACAGTCAGGGCAGATAGGGCTGCACTTGGTTCTGGATGAAGCATCAGGCTCCCAAGAAGGAGAGAACAACCCACTGAACAATTGGCTCTGTCTCACGATTGTAAATCTTGCATCCTCAGCCTTGTGGAGGAATAGCTAATGTTGGGTTTTAAGTTCAGCTTTTAACTCATATTAATATTTGAGAAGTGATACTGGAGATGTGACCAAAGCCCTGGAGGGGACTTTTAGCTCCGACTTTGGTAAAATACCTACATGCCCTGCAGCCAGAAGCCATTTCTCCTGAGAGTCACTGTAGGATTACGGCTGCCAGAGGGAACATGGGACAGGAGAGGTGAACAGCCCTGCAGTGATGGCGTTCTGTGGCATGCCGCAATAGGAAACGCTGGGAAGGGGGATTCTGGGGCAGAGGGTGCTGTGGGGGACTATTGACTGAACCAGAATTCTTTCAAGGGAGATTTTAGCTCTGATTCTGCCCGGTGATGAGGAGTGACCCACTTTGACATCACCTGGGGAGCGATTTAAAAACGTTTATTTTCTTATGGGGGTGAGCGATGGCTCACCCTCCTCCCTGCCAAGGGTGGCAGAGACACCCGGGCTGCCCAGCCCGACACGAGGGGATGACTCCCTTCCTGCCTGGATGCCAAGTTCAATTTAATGCCGCAGGGCAGGCAATAAAAAGCCTGGCGTGGCAGCTCCCGCCCAGCCCAGCAGCTCCCTGGGCAGCCGTAACACTCAGCCTGGGGGTGTAAAGGTGACGGGGCGAGAACGCAAAGGCACTCAAAGGGCAGAAACGATTGTTCTTCTTCTCCCTTTCTTTATGTAAGTACGGGAGAAGCTTGAGAAAGTCACAAAAGACACGCCGGGGTCTAATTTGTAAGGGAGGACGGGTGCCAGGATTGGAAAAAGCTGCTCCCTGCGTTTTGTTTCCTTCTGCCTTTCTCGGCTAATAATCACTGTTATTTTGTGCTGCTTGCGTCGGTATTTTTCTCGGTTATTACGTGTCTGCAAAATATTAAGAGCCTTGAAAATTACAATAATAAGGAAAAATAATCCAGAAAAAAAAGTGGCGTTAGAAACAAGCATTCTCAGCCTTGCTCTTCAAAGTCGCTTACCAGCGTCAGCAAAGCAGTTTTGGAGGCAAAGGTGGGGTGTTGTGTGTAGTTTGGAATTTGCTTTGTGGGAGAATGAATGTCCCTGTGCTTTCCCAGTGCTTTCCAATTAAAAATTAAAACTTGATTTAAGTGGATGCATATTATGCCACCCTACTTCTTATTCTGCTCACTATCTCTACTTAATCTACCTAAATTCTCAATCTTTCACTGAACCCTGCCGAAATTATTCCAGCTTTGTCTATCCGAATCTCCTTGAAATCCCTTAAAAATGGCAAATAAAATGGTATCTTGTTCTGGTCATTTGAAATGTTTGTTATTGGAGTTTCCCCTTTATATGCTACAATTTCTTCCTTGGCTGCCTGGAAAGTAACAGAAAACCATTCTTGCATTTCAGGTGCATTCTCACTTCGTTTCCTGTGGTCTTAAAAATATCCCCTGCACCAACTGTTCTGATTATATTTAATGACATAAGAAACAAAAAAAAAAGTGTTCAGAAAAAGTCAAGGTACCTTTACTGTGAACTGCACACACGTCTTCTCGTCGGGTTGGTACGAAATACAGAGCATAACAAATCCCACTAAGGACACCAGACAGACCTGCAAGGCAAAAGATGCAAAATGTGTCAAGGTTAAAAAAAAACCAAACAAACCTAGAAAATACAAAAATATTTTATTTATTGATTTATTGATTTATTTGAGGCCAGAACACCTTTCTGTGTAGCAGGGCCGTAACTCAAGAAGCAGCGTGGAAGCAAAGTCATCAAAAGACACAGCCCAGCAACAGCCTCTAGGATGTTTGTTGAGTTTTTATCTGTACAACTAACTATCAGAAAAGAGCAAAAAGCTTCTGAAAGCTTGCAAGCCCAGAGAGCACCACCCCATGTACCTCTGGGTCCTGACAGGGTTTTATGCCACCAGTGCAAGTCGTAAATCACTATCCAGAGCTGCTGCTGGATAAGAGGCGACACAGTTTATAGCAGAGGTTTTCACCCTCTCCTAGAGTGGACACCTTGCTTACAAGACATCTATCTCCCCTGCAATCTGAAACTGTGTTTTAGCCCCCTGGCAGTAATTGCTGAAGGTTAACAGCAATGGAAAAGTATTTATGCACTTCATTATTCATTGAGCTGTCTTTGTTATTAATTCTGGATTTATTTGCAGGAGCAGATGCTCACGGGTAGGCATTTTGCAGCCAGGGAAGGAGGGAAGATCCCGCTCTGAGGAGCTACCCCAATAAATATGATTTGCTTAAAAATGCAGGGACACTGGGTACCCCCCACTGTGCAAAGCACTCCAGTCCAGAGGCCTGAAGTTGTGTCAGGGAGGGGTTAAGTTGGATATTAGAGAGAGGTTCTTCTCCCAGAGGGTGGCTGGGCACTGAACTGGCTCCCCAGGGCAGTGGGCACAGCACCAAGGCTGCCAGAGCTCAAGAAGATTTTGGATAAACCTCTCAGGCCCATGGTGTGACTCTTGGGGATGGTTCTGTGGAGGGACAGGAGCTGGACTGGATGATCCCTGTGAGTCCCTTCCAAACTCAGCAGATTCTGTGATTCTGTGATTTTGTGATGCTAGGAACATCTTGGTTATCAACCCCATTAAATTCTCAGTGACTGCACCAAGATTCTATATTTTTCTACCCCCTTCATTTTACTCTGGGAGTTTGGAAGACTTACTAATTTGAGACTTTCTGCTTTCCCAGAGCAATGGGATTTGCCCTTTGGGGCCAGACCCAGGTGGGGCTCTACCATGGACTGCAGGGCTCTGTCCCAGCCCCATCCCCACCTGCTCACTGCATGTGCTGTTCACTTCCAGATTTTCCTCCCCACAGGGGACTCCTTGACCTGCAGTGAAAAATGCACAGCTGTCCTTTTAGACAGCAACAGCTGAACACATCTCTCTCATGATCTGATGTACAAAACCCCAAACTTTTGGTGCCTGGATTGCTGGTGTAAGGCCCCAGACAGCAGCCCTGCAAAGGAAGAGTAACTCTCAACACAGGGAGAGCTGTTCCCTCAAGAACCTGTGTGATTAATAACACTTTTCCCCCATAAAGTTTTATTTCATGTCATTTCAGTAGGACATGAATAGGAAGTATTGCCCGAGAACATTTCTAAAGAAAGCATCAGTATTATTTACTCCTTTCCATGTCATGTGTATTTATATTCTGGTCCTGTGACTTACACACTGCCTCCAATTTATTTGTTTCTTTCTTTTTATTGTTGACAGCCATGGCTGACAGGGTTGTCGGGGGAAAAAACAACCTTTCTTGTCAAAGGTCCTTCAGTGCTGGTTGTTTTTTGGGTTTTTTTGGGGTTTTTGGTTCTATCTGACTCAACCATGTTTTATTTCTCAGGATTAATAGCCTATGTCCTTGGTCCTTTGCACTGTATATTAATCTTTTAATTCAATTAACATGCCCATAACACTTAAATCTTAAGGAGATCGTATCTCTGCTAATATCCAAATGGCAGAAGTGGCTGAAGGAAAGAACCTGCAGCAAGAACTAAAATAAATAATGCTTAAATACACTCGCTTAACGTCACATCCCCCCAAAACACACGGGAAATCAAAAGGGGCTTCTCACATCAAAGCTGGGCCTGAGCATTTTCAGGACCTGCTGCTGAAGGATCTCGTTATGAGGAGTAAATCAGATTTGCTTTGCTTCAGCTACACTAGTGGGCATTTACACTTGCATGGGCCAGATTTGCCTCCAGGTTACTCCCCGTGAGACATCACAGGACTGCTCCCACTCCCTCGCTCCCGTTCCTTCCCCTTCAACCACAGAGAGCCGACAGAGCTGCGCTTATTCCCGAGGGCACAGCCGGATGGGTACCGGCATCTCCCTGCCATCGAGTGCCTCAGTACAGCTCCTGCAAAACCCCAAAAGGATTTCCATTCCTGCACGTGCTCTCCAAAGTTCCCCTGGGATTTAAATAACATGCTCAGGGACACTTGAAGAGGCACATTTGTGCAGAGGTATTTATAAAAGATTGCACCGGGTCAGGGTTCTGGCAAGTCTTGGCTGGGGTATTTCAGAAGCTTAAGTATTTCTTTTATAACAATTCACCAATTTTTTTTTTTTTTTTTTTTTTTTTTTTTTTTTTTTTTTAACCATAGATGTGTATTTTTTCTAAGTGGCGGTAAAAAATAACGTTGCTGAGAATTATGACTCACATATGTTTTATATTTCGGTTCTTTAAAGGCAAATTCACTCCTTGGAGGAAACCAAAGCATGGAACATTTATACAGGAAACAGCTTTATGCTTCTATTTTATACATTATTAATAGATCAGTTTTGAATTATACCTGTGAAGTGCAACAGAATAACTATAAAAATCCTCCTGGTAAATATTTTTATAGGACCTGCTAAGTGACTAAAACAGCTTCAGGCAGGTTATGGATGCGGCTGATGCTGATTGCTAAGTAGCAGTAGGTAATCCTGCGGTCCTAGTCCTTCAATAGCCACTGCAATATCCCAGCGTGGAGCACACTTTTCCTCTGCCTTATTGACTGAGCACACAACACAGAACGCAATTGAACTTGTTTTAGCACATGCTCGCCAGCAATCGATGTGCATTTGTTACACAAATAAAATGGGTTCTGTGAGAGCCGCAGGTTAATTAGATCAGCTCTGGGCAAGCCGTTATCTAGAAATCTGGAAATCTGCATTTCCATGCCGAGAGAATTTCGGCTCGGGTTTATTTCAAGATTCCTGTTTCAAAATTTCCATATGGGCTAACACACCCTTCGCTGAATGGGTAGTGACGGGAAAGGTTATCCAAGGAAAGAATTTAATTTTAGGGAAGCGCTGTCTAGAAAAAGACCCAAATGTGATACAGAAGCATTTAGGAAAGGTAAGGATTTAATTTTGCTTAAGGCATACCCTGTGAAATCCCCCAGGTCACAATCCAGGGAAAACAGCTGTTTACTAGTGCTGGCTGAAAAACTGAAGAGTTTATGCTGCACAAAATTTTTAATACTTTTTGTGGGAAGCAGTGAAATATTCCTTCCACTGGACAGGAATACGTCAGGGCTCAAAAGTGACTTAAGAATGTTTGATTTTCGGCCCACAGTCAAAACAGGGTCAGAAATTTTCCAGGCTGCTCTCCCTGTTGAGCCCGTTGTCATGAGAACTGAATCGAGTTCCTATAGATTTCATCAGGAACGGGACCAGATTTAGGAGTGGGTCCCGGTGGATTTGCCTGGGAGGATCCCTGCTCTCTCACATCTGGTCCTGCAAGGACTGAGCACCGAGCAGCACCAGGACCCCACGTGGCAGTGATGAGGATGGCTGTGTGTGGTGTGTAACTGGGGGAACCACGAACAGGTAGGGCACAGTTTTTCCGCTGTGGTTTGCATTCATTATCTTTGCACAGCGGCGTTTTAACGTGGTTTGCTGTTATTCCGGCAGATTTCAAAACCACAGATTGCTCTAATCTGTCCCCATCTCTCCCTTAGACTCTTGTGAAACCAGTTTTCCTTTTGTTCTTGCTACAGTTTCAGCCCAAAGGTAGAGTAAGTACCTCCTACCCAGAGCATCTCGAAAACCTTGGCACCTTGAGGCTGCTAAAGCCAGAGAGCTGGAAACATCCACCGAGAAATGAAGGAAGGGAGCAAAAACCTGCTTCAAAGGAGCATCTTGGGTCTAAGCCATGTCACAAGACAGTTGCTGCAAACACTCAAAAAGACAGTATAGCTCATCTGCTCTTTATATGGGGGCTTGTTAGCGGAATCAGGAAAAAAATTTCCATTATGGACAAATTATTTTATAGTTGCTCACTTCAAGACACTGTGGATTTTTCTGCTTGTAGGGTCAAGGGTAAAGAATGATCTCTTGTAGCTGTCTCTGAAGTCTCTGGCCCGCCCTCAGAGGTGATACTTGGCTTGATGGCTCACCCACTTTATCAGATGTGGCAAAGCTTAGCTCCCATCTACACCCTGGGACAGGCCACGTTATCCACCAAATCTAACACTCCCACTGGACACAGCTTTGATGCAAGAAAGAACATGTCACTGTTGGCTTTGTAATTATAAACCTGGATCACCTCTGGTGCCAGACATCTCCACGGGCCGCTGCAGACAGCAACACTGGAGTTCAGTCACTTCATGAGGTTAGAGGAAGCTCTGAGGAAACTGAGATGTCAGTGGGTGCTGCAGGCAGCTTCCCCTGCCAGCTTTGATCAGCCTCAGGTCAGCCTGGGTCTCACTACCACATGTAAAAGAAGCCAGTCTGCCACAGTGAGGTATTGTGCCTTAATGGGGTTATTTTTCCCCCTTCTTGTTAAATTTAAAGACAGTCTAGTTGCATATAAATTACTTCCAGAAATAATAGCTGTAATAATAAGGAAAAACATGTACATTGTGGTTGCAGGCAAAGGCCGTCATGGTCTAAGAAATCATTCTCTTAACAGCCATAAAATCTACAATAACTGTCCATCCCTGCCCCTCCTACAGAATAAAATAATGATGTCTCTACTACAGGTCCCTTCAAGCCATGCAATAACACACCCTGGCAGATGCACAACTTTCTTTTAAGTCCTGTGAAGCCATCAAACCCCTGCAAGGACGTTCACAATCAAACGGAATCATATTTTCCCGCACCGATCTTTGCTGTTTGGGTCAGTTGCTCAGCAGTGAGAGCGGCTCATCGCTTGTGCCAAGGCAAGATTTAATTCCCACAGCAAAGGCTAGGGTGGATTGCACAGCCAGGAGCTGCAGCTCCAGTCCATTACTGCTGTTGGATCAGAAGTGCAGTCCTGGGCGAACAAATGGCCCGAGGGGACCAAAAAATAAAATAAGATAAAATTGGGAGTTCCCAGGGCCAGCAGAGATTTTCAGCCTGAGAAGTGCAGGGTGGCTGAGAGCACTACCTGGGCACCACTCATGGTGTGTCCGTGGATGGGAAGATATGGAAAGCCACCACCTCCACAGTCATGAGGCTATCCAGGGATGAGGAAAACTGTTTGGTTCTCCCCCACCCTCCAGATTTTACCTAGGCTTTTGGAACATTTTTGATGCGTTGCTGGATTATGTAATTCAGCCAGGAATTCTGATTCCCACCCTCTTTCCCCTTGAGTCTACAGCTAAAACCAGGGGCCAAACCACAGAGGTGCCCAGGACTGGACAAGTCCCTGGCCAGGTATCACACAGACCTCAAGTATGCAGTTACCTTCTCAAACCATTCTTTCAGAACATTAAAACATTTTTTTTCTCCCATCAAAAGTTTTCCACTCTATGCCTGATCAAAACAAAAGTATGGATTTGAGCTGGCCAATGCATAATTCCTTTTAGAAGATGGCGAGATTTAAAGGCAGAGGGCTCTGAAGAATACAGCTCTGGTGTTACAAATACATATATATAGCTCTAAACAAGCACTGGGAACCTCACCATTGCATATTTTTAGGCAGCATACCTCTTTGGATACAGTCCAGAGTTTCACAGGCTTTGGAGAAGGTTCAATTAAATACCTAAACTTGCAGGCTCTTCTCTTAAACCTTTTGATGTTTGCCCATGGCTAATTGAAGCTAGCCTGTGTAAAAAAAAAATGGATGCCTGAATGACTGTAATCTCCAACACCTGCTTTGATGGCACCAGGTTTTAAGTGTCACCTTTTATTAAAAATCGCTTTCCCTAATAACAAGCAAAAGTTAAAAACCCAGCAAGGCTGTGTAGGAAGCAAAGCCTTGCTGAAAGCCACCTCCACAATTGTCAAAAGCAACAACAAAAAAAAAACCAGCAAGGGGCCAGGGCTAACAAGAAAGTGTCTCTCTCCTTTCAGGCTTTAAAAGAGAACACATTTCAGGGTGGCTTAAACAGTCAGTCATCCCCCATATCAGCATGGAAAGGGATCAGTTGCCTCTTGCTCTACCTGGGGATGCTTCCCTATTATTGACAGGCACAGCAAATCCCTTCTGCCCCAGAGGAGCACAGGTCTAACCAACCCCAGCTAATCATCAGGACACATTTTCCCCAATTTCTAACTTAGATCACTTTATAGCACAGTATTATCCTTTTTTTTTTTTTTTTCCCTTCCCAGGTGCCTGTATGCAATGCTTCATCCTTTCAGCATCTGTCTCATAACCACATTGCCAAGGCTTCACCCTCACACACACCACTGTACCCACATTCAGGACGAAAATCCCAACTCCTGGTTTCTCCCTGTTACCATCCTCTACCATTTCAAAGTTCAAATACCTTGCACCATTCCCTGATCCAGCCATGCAGTGCACTCTGTCTCTCTCTTTCCTTATCTCCTGTCTCTCACAACTGGATTTTCCAGCCATCATGGGGTCTTCATGTCACCTCTCCTTGTCTGGGAGATTCTCAAAGCAAAGACTTTTCTTTTTTTCCTTTGCTGAAGGTTTTGCCTTAAGTCTTTTTAAAGGTTCTTCAAAAAAAAGTTATGATAACTTACAGAGACATAAACATTTCTGACTCCAGGTAAATGAAGATTGATTAAATTGCTTTTTCAGTCAAAAGTCTGCCTGCCTTTTGCACCACAAAGCAAAGCACCACATCAGCCTTACTCCACCAGGGCAAAGAAATCAATGCTTGAATGCTGACCCAAAAAGGAAATGATCCATGTCCACCCCTGGAGTAAAGTTTAGGGCCCTTCTGGCCTGAGGAAACACTTGGGGAGATGGAGAAGGGCCAGAGCAGGGAGAAGCATCAAGTTCCTGGGCTGGGAGCTCAGGCCATGGCAGAACTTTTGAGATGCTTTTTCCAACAAAATCAGTGACAGCTGGAGCCACAGTTGCTGCCTTGAGCTACTTGAGGAACAGGTTTTTTATATGTTTTTAAAAGCCCCAATTTTATGAACATCTATACATATATTTATATTTATTTTTATATTTCAAATAACTTTCTGACAGAAAGAATAAACATCCTGGATAATCATCTCTGATGAGCACTTCTGTAACTTCCTTAACTGCCCGAGTCTGCAAAACAGGGCTGGAAGGGACCTTGCCCGTGAAAACTCTGGTACTCTCCGCTTTTGATCGCAGTGGAAATAATCTAAGAGCAGATTTTTCAAGGAGAAATACATCTTTTCTCCTTCTGGGTGCCAAAAGGCCACAGGCTAATGAAAAAGAACGAGAAGGATACCATTAATATCTACTGTTTCTGCAACACTCCCCATCCCAGGATCTCAAAGCAAGGGGTGATGGATGGCCACTGTTAACCCCACTTTGCAGGGGAAATAACAAAGTCTCAGCAAGGTTAAGTAACTTGCCCAAAGCTACCCAGCAAGTCAGTGCCAAGATACAGGGGGGGAAAAAAGCGCCCTGCACTCATGGGTGGAGTTGTGAAGAGTTTTTCCAAGCTCCAGCAAGAAGGAGAAGATTGTCAGGGTGGTCCAGCCTGCAGTTACACTGGTTTTCAGGGTGAAATGCCTCTGATGCGATGCAAGCTGCATCCTTTGCTTCTGCAGGAGTTCAGGAGGTGCCAGACACCCCTTGGAACCCCCCTGGACTCCCTGTCAGCAGATCACTGGCCACATTTATTGGTGAGTCCAATCCCTGTCCTGTGCTATCCTCACAAACTGACAGAGTCAGAATTGGAACGCATTTAATTCACACTGCCTTGCCTGGTTTTCCTCAGCAGCATTTTACTCCGGCTGCTTCGCTAAATAAAGTTCCTTTTCATTCATGGTAATGCACTAAAGCACTTGATTTTCAGCAAGGAATGGTGTCACCATTTTGCCATTAATAAAGAAGAAGGGGGAAAAAATTAGCTTTCAATCAATCAGGGTCTATTTAACACATTAGCAATTTTCCTTCATTTTTCTGTCATCCTGCATTAACAGACGCGGGGTCAAATCCCGCCCTGGTGTAATTCCAAAGGAGTAACACCAGGAATGAGCTTCACCCATTATCTCTAATGTTGCTAAAAAGGTCTCGATAATAGATTTTTTTAAGTTCTTGATTCTGAATACTAATCAAGCCCTTTAAAAAAGAGCACTTGAGTGGGATGCTACTAAAACAAATATGCTCTGGTATTTTACACCACATCGTTCTGCTCTGCTGCTCATTTCTGGGTGAATAGATGAGCTTTGGGAAGTCACTTTCTGCCACGAGGTTTGATCTCGAGCAGCACATGGGTCGTCCATCCCTACCTATATTCCTGCACCACCACCTCATCCTCTCCTTTTTAGCACCAGGTTTCCCTTCTGTCCCCCTCTTTCCCTTCTGCTTTGGGCTGAGGGTACAGGAGAGCAGTGTGGTTGACCAGGAGCCTGCCTGGCCACGTGCCCCTGGCACTCAGTGCCTGTCATCACCCTGAGGATAAACAGGGGGGCAACCAAGAGCCATTTTGAGCCAGGGAGGGATCAAACCACGCTTGAATGTGCTGGTGACTCACCATCACACCAGAGTCCCCAAGGTGAGAGTCACCGTGTGACTCAAAGCGGAGGTGCAGTCACCCTTCCCCACGGGGCCCTGCCCGGGCACCCTGGAACACGAACCAAAACAAAGCCCTGGCCCCACAGCCAGCACAGTCCCAGGAGAGGAGTTCCCCCAGGGGTTATCCTGGCTGGCTGGTGAGTGCAAAACATCACCACCACAACTGAGAGATGAGTTTTGCTTCGAGCTGGGGATTGGCTCAGGATCTGAGGGAGATCAGGCATATGTGGATGTCTCAGATGGATGCTGCTTGGGCACTGATGACATTCACACGGGCCAGGGGACACTTCCATGTATTTTCTCACATCCCTGGCTGGACACTGGTTCAGCCCAGCTCACTCTTGCCCCACCTCTTCTAGTGAAAAAGCTATTTCTATCCTGAGATACTACTGGTGCTGCTGGGAATAATCTGACCTCCAGAATCCCCAAAATAAACAAGAGGAGTGAGCATGTCACACACTGCTATTTTACCATCTGCATTCCCCCCTGGTTTGTAACTGTGAAAACCCCAGGAGGAAGTTTTCCTTCTGAGCAGGGACAGGCTCTTGCCCCACAAAACATCACTAAGCTCTTAGATACCTATTCAGTCAGAAGAGAAATATGAAGAATGAGATGAGCAAGAGGAGGAGATTCCTTAGGGAGCTCAGGCCCTGCTCCTTACACTTTCTGAAAGGTCACCCAGCAGGATTAATACAGCAAACCCCAATCAGTTCAGGTGATCGGGTAATCTCCAGCTAGCAAGGAATCTCCTGGATTCCCAGGAGATGCTCCCATAGCTGTTTAGCGCTTGGAGGAATTTTAAGTACCTAAACACGAATTTTTTTTGCTTGGAATTCTTACAAACAACACCTAGAACTGTGCCAACACATCAGGATATACTTTCAGGATATATTTTCCCGCCCAGGGAAAAAACCCTGCATGCTAAATTACATCCACAGCACATCCCAGGCTCATCACCACCACCACCACCCCTGTCTCTCCCCAGGCAAACCCCACATGTCCCCCCAGCCAGGGCGGTCACACCACGTGTGGCCCCCACACACCCCCTCCCAACCTGGGTGCAGTCTGCCCCTCCCTCCCACGAGGGAGAAGAAAGGAGCAGAGGGGAGGGAGGGGGTTAAATCCCGGCGGTTCCCCAGCACAGCACAGCGAGGAAGCTCAAGGGACAGCCATTCCTCTCCTCGCCCCAGCTGAAAGTTGCGAGTTACAGAGTTATGCTCTCACGCCCAAAACCTGATGGTTATGGTTTGGTGGGGAAAGAGGGGAGGCAGCATAAATTATCAACTTTTTTTTTTTAATTTTCAGCATCACCAGGCAGGAGTTCACCGCAAAGCACAAGCTAATATATACATCTAGTCAAACAGCAACCCTGTATTTTATTTCAGGTCTGTTGGGTATCGCAGGGGAGAATAGGAAAGCTCGTGTTATTCTGCAGGAGCAGTTTCCTCGGGAAAGCACACCCAGGCACTTAATCCCGGGAATATTTATAGTTAGCATAACTCAAATGGTGTCGTGCATGCAGTTGGTTAGTCTAAAGTGGAGCGTCATGCAGCTTGCATTAATGCTGGCAAAGGCACTTTATGGAGAAACAGACTTTATGCTTACAATTATCCCAGCCCAATATGGAGTGTCTCTGACTAGCAGAGAGGAGCTGATGCCTGCCATAAGGAAGCCCAGCACTGTTACAGAGGTGCCTAGTGCCAACTGCAACAAAGCAAACAGCAGCGGGAAACGGCAGCCACAACAAGTGTGGGATTCCTCCTCCTGGCCAGCTTTGGGATCCCCCTTGGCTTTCTTCTGCTTCTTCTTCTTCATCGCCGGTTCCTGCGTCTTGCTCGAGTCGCTGCTTTTCTCCCCTTCGGGTGCCTTCCCTGCCTGGTTGCTCGGGGACGTGCCGTGCTGGGCTTTCTTCTCCCTCTTTCCCATGCCGAGAGGAACTTCAGGATCTCACGTGTGTGTGCACGCCCGATGGGGGTGTGATTTGATTATTTGATTTTTTTTTTTTTTTTTTTTTTTTTTTGCCCCCCCAAGCTCCGCTTTGCGCCGGCTGAGCCGCTCCTGGTATTTGAATCAAGGAAGGCTGAACAAATATGGAAAACATTTGGAGCAGATTGTCAGAGCTTCGAAATGCCACATATAGCCCAGGGAAGAGGGGGATTCGAGGGGGGTAGCGCACTGCCAACGTGCAGGCGCCGGGCTGGGGCCGTGCACACAGGGACAAGCACGGGAAGTGTGAGCACACACACGGGTGTGTGTTTGTTTGTGTGTCTGTCTGTGTGTGTGTGTGTTTGTGGAGGAGCTGGCCAGGCAAACAGCAGGCAGAAATTCCGCAGTGCCAGCTGATGAACAGGAGGGAAATCTGTCTCTCCAGTGAGCCAGGAGCAGGCAGGTAGGAGCTCATCCCGCCGTGGCTCCCCTGGGGATTGCCCACACAGCACACCCTGCACGTTTCGTGCTCCCGCTGGATCAGATTAAATAGGTGCACCCCGGTGGGAGGGAGCTGACTGCCTGCGCGGAAAGAACGGAATTAACACAAATGGAAATTCAAATGAGCGTCCCGGGGAGCGGAAAAGGAATCCTGCGTCTTCCCAAAAGTTGCAAAAGCACAGCCAGGCGTGTTTTGTGAGGAGGGAGTAGCAGTGAGGAGCGGTGCTGCTGCGCAGGTAGTGGTGGAGCTTGGAGCTGGACATCCACGGAGCACTTTCCCCAGGGCTGCAAGTTATCCATAACAGGGAGATTGTTTATGCTATCTCAAAGAGAGAGGGATGTCCTACTGTGGACATGTGGTCACTGCACTTTGTCCGTATGTCATGCTGCTGCTCAGGGACAGCACATCAACACAACTCTTCTCTGTGGTGACCAGTGACAGAACACGAGGGAATGGCCTGAGGTTGTGTCAGGGGAGGTTTAAGCTGGATCTCAGGAGAAGGTTCTTCCCCTAGAGGGTGGTTGGCACAGAACAGGCTCCCCGGGGCAGTGGGCACAGCACCAAGGCTGCCAGAGCTGCAGGAATGTTTGCATGATCCTCTCAGGCCCATGGTGTGACTCCTAGGGATGGTCCTGTGCAGTGCTGAGGGTTATTCTCGATGATCTTTGTGGGTCCCTTCCAACTCAGCATATTCTGTGACTCTGTGATCTGAAAAAGTGGCGGGGTTTTTTCCCTGAAATGCTCAGAAATTGTTCTGCAGCTGAACGCAGGACTGGGAGCCCTGGCAGAGCCTCTTGGATGCTGGTGGGGCTCCCTAGGGGCTCACCCGTGGAGGTGCCTGCAGGACTGGGGCCTGCAGGGTTAGGGGTGGAACTCTGGGTCTGTGAGAGGATGGAGAAAGAAGAGGTGGTGGGTGAGCAGCCTGGTGCCAGGGGCTGTGCCAGCAGCCACGTGTTCAGCCAGGCCATGGTGCACGAGCCCACAGCAGGGAAGCCCGTGGGAAGCAGGAGGCTGCCGTGCTGCCTGTGCTGAGCTCACACCACAGGAATTACTCAAAAGCTTAGGGGTAAACAGGTGCTTAAATGCTCTGTTGGCCCGGGGCCGAGTGTGTACAGCCTGATGCATTGCCTTCCCTGGGAGCCAGGAGCGGTGTAGGGGCCAGCAGAGCCCTGAAACTCCTCCTCCTCAGTGCCAGCTCCATGTCCCCACCGCCACAGGGACGCTGTGAGGACACCTGGGCTTGTGCTGCTGCCTCACCAACACCAGTGTGAGCACCACAAGTGGACCAGCCAGCTCCATCCCCACCATTTGGCTCTTTGGGTTGTTGGGTTTTTTTTTCCTTCCCATAGAAGCAGGTGGCACTGGGAGGAGTGGGGCAGGTGGGAAGAAATGTCAGAGGTTGGGGAAACCACCACCAAAGCTGCCTTTGGATGCTGCAGGGTGGTTCAGCTGGGATCAGCCAAAATGTTGAAGTACTCAGAGAGGATCTTACACACACGCTGAGGAAATCTTTCCTCTGACATACTGGCAATGCCTTCTGAGAAACTGCTCTATTTCCAGCTCTTTATGGCACTTTAATAGCAATGAACTGTGTCTTCTGCATTAATAAATTATGATGTCACTTTGTTTTATGGGTTAAGCAATATCCTCTTTGGTTATTTATAATAGCAAACGGATGAAAGAAAACTAGAAACAAAGTGGTCTCAGATGATTTCTGCACACATAACTCTCGTGCACAGGAGCAAGATTAAGATGTATTGTTCAAACAAGGAAGAGGAAAAGAAACAAGAGGTGAGAAGAAAAATTGAAGAAAACCCTTCTTCTCTAGTCGTGTTGCCTAGTGTACTGTGTTTTCACAGTTTCTCACTGAGATGTTTTGGCATTATCATCCACTTTTTCAAATATCCTTACAATACCTTGCTCTCACTGGTCTCTCCTGTCTCTCAAAGCCACATACAATTGTATTTAACCACAGCTTTGAGAGGAGTGTGGTGTTCAAGAGTCATCACCAAGGTCAGACAAGGAAGCAGGGGCACGTTTTACTGATGCCCAGCTGAACATCTACCTTAATCATTAAATGAAGTTAAATTTTCTTTCCCTATATGCCCTTCCATTTCCCTAGTTCTATCCCACAGATCTTTATTGTGGTTTTTCCCCCAGGGAAATGCCTGGTTTACCACCTGGATTTGTGCTGGCAGCTGGGTTTATGACTGCCCTCTTCTAAAATGGGCCAAAATCCACCTGCTTTATTCGTGCCAACAGTCACCCTGGTTTCAGCAGGAGTAATTGCCTGAGGAGGATGAACAGGATTTAACCCAAAGTCAATAAAAAGAACAAACACCTTCCTTGCAGCCAGTAACAGCCCTTGTTTATCTCTTGGCCCAAGAACCTCTCTTAAAACAGATGCCTGAACATCTTTCTGCACAGCAAGTATCTCAAAAATGAGGCCATGCTCCATGGGCAGCCAGCTGGATATCTCCCACAGGGTGTGGGTGGGAAATCTCCTACAGGGTGTAGGGTGTAGGTGGGAAATCCATCAGCCCCTTCAAAAACTCCAGTTGTATGGCTGGTGTCCAGAGTCCTTAGACCAGGACAAGTCTGGGTCAGTTCAGGGGACAACTTGCAGTGCAGTGAGGGAAAGGTTTGGGTGCAAAACCATGAAAAGTGATCATTGTAGAACCAGAGTTTGCCTTCTCACAGCTGTAGGGTCCAGAGGAGCTGTACCACTTGGTTTTCCCAAGGAAACCAGAGACATTAGTTGCCATCTGCCCTGGTCACACTGGGACAGGGAGCCAGTCCTAAGCTCCCTGCATACTTAGAATCATACATGCCATTTCTAATCTCTGCAGCAATACACAGTTATTAGGGGTCAAAAACATCGAAAAAATTTGGTACAGGGGTGGTTTTTTATTTTAAATGATTAAACAGTGCATGCTGTGTCTGGCTTTCCTTGCAAAGTCAAACATGCCTATCTTACATGCTGGAAAGTTTAATGGGCATGGGGAAAGGAGAGGGATGCGGGATTGATCTTCCATAATTATTATCTGAACCAGATCGTGTTTGCTGATTCCACTTGGCATTAACAATTGAGTGTAAAGCAGCTGTGAAGGAACTCACAGCACTGGCGAGCAATGACAAATTAAAAGAATTACTTTTTTAGAAATTGAAAGATTAAACAAGGACACCGAAATAACACTGAATTTTCTCGAGTAATACATCTTCCGGATGTCACTTGGATTTTCCCAGCCACACAAGAATAATCATTACCCTTTTATGCCCAAAGGCCCTGATTAAGTATGCTCTTAAATGAGGCAAATGCTTGAATACCCTTCCTGGATGAGGATGTTTTCTGATTCGAGCCCAGCTACCATCGCTCATGTGGCACGCAGTTGTAATTTCGTGTCCTTTACACAAAATGAGTCATGTTGCACAGCTTTTCCGTGGCCAGATACTGTCCTCTGTAAAACATTGCCTGCTCTTGTCCCTCCCTTTGCCAAAAGGCAGAGCCAACCGGGGTGACGATGACAGCAAGTCGAACAAGCACACGCAGCATCCGACATGGAAACGGCAAGGTCTGGGCTGCAGCTTTGCGGTGACACAGTCTTTCCTACAGCTTCTCCCACTGCTGAGGACACACAGCCCTTCATGGGACTCCAGGAACCTCGGATTTTTCCCCTCTGCCATTTTTTTTTTTTTTTTGCACTGGAAATAAAAGCGGGCCAGGCGTGGCTGGACTCGCGAGGGACGCGCAGGCGTGTGGGCTCCCACAGAATCCCCTTTGCACGGGTATTTCTTCAAGGCACAGGCAGCCAGGCCAAGTGCCAAGAGCAGGGTTGCAGCACACAAATCCAGAGCAGCAGAATTAGCATGGAAAAAAAGGCTTGAATGGGGCTCTCCACCCCAAGGACTGTGGGATGTTCGGCTCCCATCGCCCCAGAAGCATCTCCAGGGTCACCCAGGGACCCCCTTGGAGATGCCACCCCCAGCGCTGCAGATGGAGCTGGGAGGGAGCCAGATGTGCTGCAGCTGGCCCAAGGATCACCATGGAGAGGATCAGATCCTGCCTCATCCCTGCTTCTTTTCCCCCCAGTCCCCTCTCCCCACATGCGGAGCCTGACCAAGCACTCTCAAGCAGCCTAATCTCAGCACAAGGACTGGACGATCTGTGTAGTAACAGGGGGTTCCCCATCAAAGTTAAATGATGAAGGGTTCTCCCCTGAAAGCAGAGGATTGAAGTCAAGCTGTGTTTTCCAAAAACTCGTGCCTTTTGACGATGAATAATAACAATACATAACTCTTGAAAGCGCAATTGCACAAAAGAGAAGGCCAGTTAGAAACAGGCCCAACACCTGCAACCCAGGTTGGCTTCTGCCACGGCCATTCTTAAAGTTCAGGTCATCTGGAGGTGAGGCTTGTTTTTGACAGGCTCTTTTGAGGCCAGTTGATGTCAGGTTACTCCACACTTGCAGTGTGTGCCGCACATTTAACAGTGCCCCTCACTCCCCTCCGTCACTTCTGACCACGAGGCAAATTTGTGCATACAAAAGAAGCCAGGTCCTCTTTCAGACTGGGAACAGATTGTGTCTTGCAGCCTCCAAAATGACCAGTTTAAGTTCCTAAATCTTTGCTTTTGCTAAAGCTCCATTACATATCCCGTGCCTGAAGCTCCTCACCTCCAGCTATGGTTCCTTGAATCCATGCAATGCCCCAAGCATTTATGGGGGTTTCCTATATAAAACTTCACAGTCACTGAGCTGTCCATAATGATCTTGACTGTTTCTGTCTTGTTTTCTACTCCTACAGCAGGTTCTTTGGGATGGAAGTCATAATTTGACGTGTTTCTGCAGGAGGCATGGGGAGGATCACAGAGTCATAGGGTCCTGAGTTGGAATAGATCATGGAATGCAACTCCTGGCCCTGCACAGGACAGCCCCAAGAATCCCACCGTGTGCCTGAGAGTGTTGTCCACCCGAGCTCTGTCAGGCTTTGGGCCATGACCACTGCCCTGGGGAGCCTGTTCAGTGCCTTTTCCTAATATCCAGCCTAAACCTTCCCTGGCTCAGCTTCAGGCCATTCCCTCAGGCATGGATCCTTATGTGTTACAACTGATAGACCCTGAAAATTGAGGTGGAGAAGTAAAAAAGCAAGGATCTGCAGTACTACACGAAAGCAAAGCTACCTCCTGTGGCTTTGCTGCACATTACCATGCTCTGCCGATTTTATACCAGCCTAGAGTCCTTTGCATCTCCCTGAGCAGAGTTAAGGAGTTTAAAAAGGAAGGACAGCCAGTTTACAAACACTCTCTGTCCTCTCAGTGCTGCTCCTGTTTTTACAGAGTTTATTTGAAGACGCTACTGTCCATCAAAACACATTATTATGATCCTGTGGCTGTCAGACCTTCCCAGCAGGTGTTAATTCCTACCTGGTTAAAGAGAGGTAAATCCTCTCAGCCACGTTCTCACCGAGGGCAACGATTAGGTCTGGTCTGTGTGTGTGCTCACCCACATGCACACACACAGAGCCACGGGCAGGGCTCGAGATGCTGCCCTAAACAACATGCAGAAGTTCCAGGAAACCTGCCTGTGGCTTTACAGCAGGACACAGGCACTGTGGGCGGCAGAGGGAAGGGCAAGGGCTCCTGCTCTCACTTTTCAATAATGAGAGGGATGTAATGAAGGAGTAGAAGAAGAAGAAAGAAGCCCCTGCAGCAGCACTGCTGCAGCCACGTCCATCACTTACACCCCAGTATGAATAAATCTCATTAATAAGTATTTTACTGGTTCCACATCACAAATAGTTTTCATTTAAAGGGACAGGTCTCACTGTTTCCAAGTGCAGGCAGTGCTCAGGGGTCCCAACAGCACATGCTGTCTGCCATGGGGTATCACCTGTGCCTGTGAGCCTGGCTCAGCAGGCATTGCAGTTAATTACACCAAAAACCTCTCTAGAAAAAAAAAAAAAAAATCAGCCCCTCTGGGGTTTTTCTCCTAGTATGGGGACCCTTACCATGGGGGGCAGCCTGGCTGGGACCATATCCAAGACTGCTGGCAACAGCATGACCCTCATGGGCTGCTGATCTCCATTTTACCTCGGAGAAACTGCAACCCATGGAGGGTAAGCAAGCAGAGGAGAAGCCCAGCTAAGGGCTTTGGGGTGCTGACTGTCTCTGTAGAGGGTGAGAATGGGATGAAAAAGAAAAGGAAGGCATGGCTGTCATGTTCAGCCTTCCATTTCTTTCCCACACCCCCAAACACAGAGCTAGGAGACCACAGAAGGCGGCAAGATGGGCAGACTGCAGTAAGTCCTACGAGGTGGAAAGATAATATTTAAAATCTAAGCTCTGGCTTTGCTCAGCTCTGAAACCCAATTTCTGACTGCACAGGTGGGACCCAAAGCCAGGGTGGAGGGATCAGTGGGTGCAGGAGCCCGGGAATTCTCCATCATAGCAGTGGGTCCCAAATGTGCTCAGCTCGTCCTGTGCAACTCAGTGCCTTGCAATGAAACTAGAAAGGCCTTATTCTCAGGAGGTACACGGAAAAAAACTGCTTCTGAGCTACCAGCAGCTCTGACAAGGTGCTCTCTCCAAAGATCCAGGGCAAACTTTGCAGAGCATATGCATATGTATCTCATTTCTTGGACTTTCTGACATTTGCAGACACTCGGGGCTTTGTTTCTGCAGCTGGCTCAAGGTCTCAGGCTGGCAGCGGGGCGGCCTCACTGTGTTATTCACTGCTCCAGACGTGCTTCAAGGTCTGATGTACTCACAGTTGCCCGAAATACACATGTGGGTGCTCCGGAAGGCACCAGCTGGAATTTTCTGAGGAGGGGTCCAGTCTTTTGACAGCCGTTCCACCCACCGGGGTCCACCGTAAGTGGTGGCTCTTCCCCGAGTTATCCTTGGAGCCCCGAAGCATCTGAGTGCCAGAACCAACCTCCCCAGCCCAGCTGAAGTTTGGTTGCTGACATCAGTGTGGCCAAGGTTTGCCTCTTGGCTGGTTCAAAGATGGACCCTGTGATCTTTCCTGCAGACAGGATACCTGAGTGTACCACAGTTCATTTCTTCCCATCTCCTCCTGAGCTTGTTTCAGCAACCACAGGGCTGAGCAGATGCTGGGCCATAATCTTCTGCCCCACAAAGAGCCGCTTACTCCCTGAAATCAGTATCCCTTTGCTTCCTGCATTGGTGTAAACCATCCATAAATCATCTCCATAAATGACCAAAACTGCCTGGTCTTTCTCTGAGGCAAAACAGAGGCCCGAGGCTTAGGGTAGACCTGCATGACAGCAGATTGAGGACTCTTAATGTCTGGCCATCTCTCCCCTGAAAGAGCTCCCTAACCCTGTGTCTCTGCACGCTCCACCTCTCTGTGGACTCAGTTTCCCTCTGATCAGCAACACCAATGTGGCTTCATGTCCTCATGTAAAAGGGTTCTTGAGGACATGGGGCTTTCTGCGCTGCCAGAATTGCTGCATGCGCTCCACCAGATGTGGGAGAATACTCCCTCCCATCCAAAGTCACCCTGAGCATTATATTTTCTTGGCTTAGCATTGTTATGAAATGTCAGTCCTTTGCAACTTGTCTGACTCTCTTTTGCAATGCCCCCAAGGGGACGCAGCCACTTTTGAAGCACTGGTTGGGTCCGGCAAGGCCCACAGACTTGCATCATCTTTCCCTCTGGAAGGATCATCTCTGCAAGGTAGGTGAGACATCATAGCAGGGTGGGAGAGGAAAGCTAGATGTGCTGAAAGCAGATCTGGAAGGTGGCTGCTAGTGGATTTGTCTGAGGGCCGCCTGGGGACTGCTTTCAGTTAGCATTTGCCCGCCACACAAAAGAGGGAGGAGTGCGTCGGGAAATTTCCTGATGACACAGACATGCGAGCGCTTGTCAATACACGAGAGGCCCCAGCCTATCAAACAGGAAGAACTGCGTGACCTCGCGGATGGGAACAATGGGAATAGGATGAAATTCAATTGTGCCAAATGTAAGGGGCTGGCACGTAAGGCTGGAGTGTCAGAGTTTCTCTGGGAAAATAAAAATCCTGGTCGCGGGATTACTGGGAAACGGCAGCACGGCACGGCCGTGGGGAAAGGTAAATGCGAGCAAGGCTGCACCAAGGATTTCCCACGTGGGCCTGAAAAGTGTTAGTGATGGAGAACAAGTGCTGGTGGGCCCTGTGAGGAGGCTGCACACAGCTCTGTTCATCCCTGTTAGGGAAAGATGGATTGCGACAGGACCAGGCGTAACGAAGCGTCGGTCAGGTGCTTGGTGGGGGCTTGGAGACCCCACTTAACAGCAGGAAACTGGAAGGGATTGCCTCGTTCGGCCCAACAGCATTAAAGGTTAGAGAGGACACGATTGGTCTATAAATATCTTGTGTTAAACTTAAAACAATGTTGGCACGAGGACAAATGGATACAAATGGCCGTGAGCGCATTTAGCCTGGAAACCAGAGGAGGAAGGTTTCTAACCACTGGAGCAGCGAGGCTGGGGAACAGCAAGAAACAGCTCGTTGGAAGACACTGTGGAATCAATTTTTTGAATTGCACCAGTTGACATGGTTGCTTGAGGTGATTCGGTGAGGCAGGAAGTGCCTTCCCTTCCAAATCCCTGTTGTGGGCACGGTTTTGGTGCCTTCTTGCTCGTGCAGGTGCCCTAACTGAGCCACAGGAGAAGGCAAGGCCCTCAGTCCCCTGACTAGCTGTGTTAGGGCTTGGCACAATCTAACTCCTAATTTGTTAGTGGCAATTACTTTGATTTCACACATTTCTTACAAAATAAACTGGAGTCTTACATCAGTAACCAGTTTGGGTTTTTTTTTGTGGTTTTGGTTTTGGTTTTTTTGTTTTGGTTTTTTGTGTGTGTGTGTGTGTTATTGTGGTTTTGGTTTTGTTTTTGTTTTTTTAGTAGTTAATACTTCGTACTTATATAGCATCTTTCATCTTTCCAAGTGCTTTATATACATTAATTATTTAATTCTCCCCATACCCCCTTTGATCTAGGCAGGTATTACTATGCTCAGTTTACAAGGGGTGGGGGGGGCAAGCAAACATAGAACAAATCCTTGCTGCTAGGCTCATCCTACCGGGATTGATGCAGCTTCGTGGCTCAGAAAGGCAAGGAAAGGCTACATGATGTGTCCCATGATGCACACAGGGTCCACAAGCAATCCAGTGGTGGAGCCAGTGGGATAACTCCTCTGGATACCCCCTTGTTCCAAAGAGGGAGAGACAGGGAGGCTGCCAGAGAGGGCTTGGGTGCAGGGCCAGCATGGGGTGCTGGATGTACAACAGAGAACCAGAAAGTGAGGTGTCTTGTGCTCCAGAGAAAGGCCCAGAATTCGCTTTAATCAGAGCATGTAGAACAAGGCTATGACGGTGGCGAGCTGACTAAGACCCAAGGAAGAGGAATAAATGCAAATAGTTAAAAGTAGCAAGTGAATAAGAGCTGACATTGATCTGTGTAGACGTGCGTTCGGCGAAAGGATGTGAATCTTCCCTTGCAGTTAAAAAGAAAATAACAACTGATGTATTTTTGATTGTTCTCGTGTTGAATGTTTACATCGTTTTTCAGTGTGACTGTCGGAGGCTGATTTGGAGATTTCATTGGTAAATAACTGAGCCATTTTTCTTCCAAAATCACACAGTGATGTTATTTGTGTGTTTGGATTGCTGTGGCGATGTGAGGGTGCTGCAAATGCACTCTGCCTTATTCCAGAGAGAAGTCTCACGTTCCCTTTCTCTTTTCCAGCCTTTTAAAGGACATTTCAGTCTTGCAGGGGCAAGCAGTGCAGTTTGTTAAGCAGAGCAGGAGCCTGGGAATGGCACAATTGAGGTTTAGCTCTCATTCTGACGTTGGTTCCATGTCTGACATTGCACAGGGGTAGTAGCTGCCTAGTGGCCAGCGGCCCAGAGTGGGATTTAAAAGACCAGGCTACTGATTTTGACAGATTCTGACTATTCTGAGGCCAAGAGAATGCTGATTATCCCTCAGCTCACTGCCCAGCCTTATGGGACAACGTTATTTGTAAAGGAAACGTGGCCCTGTGCATCCTCCTCCTGGCAGAGCAAACACAGCCTGTGCCCAGAGCAGCTTCTGTGCTCCTCTGGGACAGTCAGCACTACAACATAATCACCTTTTTTGGGGGGAAAAAGAAGAGGAAAGGGCCTGAATTTAGTTCCTGCAGCAAAACCTTCCCCTGTTACTGCTAGCATTAATTCCTAGAGAATTAAAATGGCTAAGGTTTTTTAATTTCATGGTCATTTTGATATGCTAAATGGTGCCAAGAGAGTCAGTGGGAAATTAACAGAGTTCAAATCCCCGTGGAACATGGAAACTGTAGTTAAAATAGTGCTGCTAAAGATTAGTAATTAGCAAAAATTATTTTAAAGCGTAGCATTTTAATTAGCTGCAAATGCTGCTCGCTCAGCTTCGCTTTTACCCAGGAAATTTGCTACACCTAAGACAGTTAGGCTCCTTACCTGCACAAATCCCTCAGGAATCTGTGGGTTATAAATGTGAGGCCCACGGGATTGTGCATTAAATAAAAGGGAAACTGCATTAACAGAACAAGACTGAAAGCACAGCCTTCTAACAAGCACAGTAGGGTCAAAGATGCAGTTGGAACTGCCCTGTTGTGTCATTCCCTCCTGCCAGAGATCCCCTGTGTTTCTTATTATGAATTCCTTATTATCCATTCCTTAGGACCTGTGTTAAAACAGGGCCCTTGTCTATCCCATTCTAGCTTATCCCAGCTGACTGCATCCTTGGGCTTTCTCAGTATTTGGTAATGGTCCTTAATTCCAGAAAACCTCATTCTGCAGTCGTGGACTCGTCCCTCGGGAAGGCTCTGCGTTCTTTCCAGGCCCTTTCTCTTTCTTTGGAAAGTCACACAGTGTGAGAAGAGCAAAGAAAGAGATCTCAGTCCCCAGCCTGATGGGGAGTGCAGGGCACTGGCAGTGTAGGCAGAGGCAGAGGCCACCCAGATGATGAGAGAGAGAAAACAAGAGGAAGCCTGTGCTAGGAGAGTGCAGCCTCCGCCACACTGAGTAACGGGGGACTGAGACACCTCAAAGCAAAGCCACTCACAGCGTGGGATCCACGGACTGGCTGAAGGAAGACGCTGGGCGCACTCATGTTTGGAAAACCTGCAGATAGGGATGGGCAGGAAGAGGAGCTGGGGCAGAATGGGGCATGGGAGCACCTTCCCTCTGCCTCTGTGGGGTTGAGATGCAGGACGCCAAGGTAAGATCCTTAAACAGCCTGATCGGGTGGCCCTAGAAGGACCAAGAGCTGCTTGTGCTGCCATTTCAAAATGAGGGACTGAGGCACAGAGCAACTGAATTCTGTAAGCTCAGGCTCTCCTGAGGACCCTCAGGGTAGCAGGTGCACCAGGTACACCAGGTGCTTACTTCCAGTTAATGCCAGTGGAATGTGCAGGTCAAGGCCTGTCCAACGTCATATGGGCAGCCTGTGGCAGAGCTAGGACTTGTCCTCCTGCCATCTAAGCCTTTACAACAAGGTCTTTCATGTCTTTAATTCTTCTACTTGTAGAGGGACTAATAGCTGTACATCAGAAACACCACGCTGAAGGAAATCTAAACTTCAGTTGCCCGCCCTTGTGGCACTGTTACCACGACTTCCATAAATACCAAAGTGCTGGTACAGCCAACAGTCAGGCAACAGGGAGAGACAAGAATGATGGGATCTGTCCACGTGGCTGAAAACCCACTGAATCCTGTGGTTTAGGGCCTCATGGAGCTGGACCCCTCAGTGTGAGCCCACGGGCATTCAGATGGAAGTTGGCAGGTTAGTGGCAAATCGTGTGTTTCTGTCCTAAACATCTCTTCCATGCCATTGCTGCACAAGAGCCAAGGAAGATTACTGCTTCTAGAGTACACAGCAACAGTAACATTTGTGAGATCTCAACCGGTTTCAGATACTTCCAGTTCAAGCTATGTTGAAAAAAAAAAGCTACAAAAGGTTGGGGGTTATCAGTGCACTGTAACTAAAACCACAGGAAACTTCAGATGGGAGGGCCAGCTGTGTGGGACGAAGAAAGTAGCAATAGATCCATCTTCCAAACCAGCTTTGGAAAGTGAACTGAGTTTGCACAGGCCAGTTTAATCCCAGCACTTCCAAACCTCTCAGTGCTTCACTGTGCAGCTGCAACAATGTGCAACACAACTTTCTGGATGTAGTTTTTCAAGTCACACAAAGGCAGGAATCCCATGGTCTCCCACCACGCTGGCAGCCCCACGGCCTGTTAGCAAGGCTGTAAGGCTGAGAGGCACCAGGTCAGGCACCTCAGACATCACACAAGGCCTGGCAGCAGCAGGGAGGTGCCTCATGATGGGAGGCGATGGAAAAGACCCGTGGCAAACCCCTGACACGACATCGGGCCCTCCTGCCAAACTTCAAATCCCTGCTCCAAAGCCAGTTTGAGCCATTCAGCGAAAAGGTCACCAGAAGCAACTTCATGTGGTGTGAAACAGCTTCTTCTTGCCTCTTGTGCTCGGTGCCAGGAGTTCTGGCTGAGCCCATTTTGGCTGGATCTTTCCCTCAAAAGATGTCAGAGGCAGGCGTGCAGCACGGAAAAAATCACCTCAAAAGGTTTGGCAAAGCTTCAGTTGACTGAAACTGGGGTTGTATAATGGGATGTCTTGAATAACTTGAGAAGCAAACATCCCTACTAGCACTGCCTATAGCACAGTCGACCGTACAAGGTGTATAAATGCCATTTTTCGGTATTTTTCCAGCTGCAGCGTGTTCACCCAGCCTTAAAATGATGTCAGTGGTATCTCTGACTGTCACCCACCTCCTGCCTGCACAGGCCACTTCACATGGGCACAGTCATGGGGAGCTGTGCCCTTGGAAATCCTCTGCTCTGGGAGCATCAAACCTGGAGCTTTAATTCCAAGGCAAAAGGAAAAACAGCCTTTTGTCTCATGCATCCCTAAGCAGCTTGAATGGGTGACAAGAGGGTCCCTTTTTGCAGTGACAGTGGTGTTTCCTGGCAGCTCCCTTACACAGTGTCTAGGGACCAGAAATTCTCCTCTGGGCATCCCAAAGCTGAACTGGGGGCACTGGAAGTGCTCCTATAGGCACTTTCAAAGGCATGATACCATCTGAACCCTCACTCCCATTGCTCTCCATGTGCCCTGTAAATACCATGTCTGTGCTGGGTTAATTTTTATTTTTTTTTGTCTCTCTGATAGCTGTAATCACTCCTAAAACCCCTCTCCTACTCTTTTTACACCTGTTCTATCAGCCAAAAGGGCTGAGAGCAGACTGGCTGCTGCCAGCACTGTGGATCACAACCAGGGATTATCAAGATACTTTTTCCTGCTGCAAAAGGAGGTCTCTGGTGCAAGAGAGGCCTCGTGCTGCTGCGCTAGCAAGTCCTGGGACGGGCAGGTCAGTGGCCTCGGTGGCACAGAGAAGGTGAGGGGCAAGGTCTGGCCTTGCCAGGGTGAAATAGAAGTTGCAGGAAGGAGCTGCCAGACCCTGGCTGACGTCCCTGCTGCAGGTCTTGGCTCAGATCAGGGCAACAAGAGCAAATCTTATTAGAAACTTGGCTGAGACAGCTCCTGATTTCAGCAGGGTTGTGCCCATAGTGTGACTCCCTCTGCCCAGACCTCAGAACAATCCACACCACATCTGCAGTCCTGGCGAGGGCCAGGAAAGGTGGGAGAGGGATGGCCTGGAGGGAAAGCAGTTTTGTGCCTCAAGGGCCAAAGAAATTCCTGCTCAAGGTGATAGGAAAGCTCTTGTGCAAAGGTGGAAGGGAATGTTAATAAAGGTGGTACCGACTGACCGACACAGAGAGCAGAGAGCAAAGCCTGAGGATGGCTGGTGCAAGAAAATCCAGGCTATTGTGGGAAAGGCAATGGGAATGCTTGATTTGATTTTAAAAACTAAGCAGTGAATGGCAGGAGGAATGGGGATGCGTTCAGCAGGGCATGGCAAGATTGGGATTCGCTGCCACCGGAGATGGCCGAGAGGCAGAGCTCATGGGCCTGAAAAAAATGCAGGGGCATTTATAAAGGTTGTGGACATCTCCAGGGTTACCTCATTTGAGATAATCAAGCAGAAGGGATATAAACCAGAGCCCTTCAGGGGACGTGCCAAGTGATATATGCCCAGGGTTAGGAAAATATTTTCCTATAAGCAAGTTAGGATTGCCCCTTCTGGCGTTTCTTGCTCTGGGTTTACAGGATTTGGCAATTTGGCACCCTCAGGGAGAAGACAGAGGAGTAGATGAGCTGAGAGCCCAGTCTAAGGCAGCACTCCCTCTGCTCCCACATCCTGCTGCGTGAGAAAGCATGTGAGGAATTATAATTCCCTTTGGACATGTGACCCAAATTGCAGCGGGAATTTGCATTCCTGGTGCCTACTTCCATTTCACATCTTCCCCCCCCCCCCTTGCACAATAACACCTGCAAGAGGGTTTATTACCCTCTCTGAGAGCACAAGCTCAACAGTCTTTTCAGAGACATTAAGGAGAGTGTCTACAAAGGAAGCTGAAGAGCAAAAAGGAGTCAAAAATATGTCAAAGCCATGTAAAAGCTTATCCATACAAAACAAACTTGCTAAGGGAAAAATCAGCTGTCACTTTAAAACCTGACATTAAGTTTCTCAAATCACAGACCTTAATCAGGAGTAATACTTGAAGAGGAACAAAGAGAATTTAAGATGAAAAATCAGGACAGTTGAGTGCTAGGCTCAGCGGGACTAACTGCATGACAATATGGATAAGAATGATAATTGCATTAGCTTAGCCTGAAATGACTGGCCAGAGCTGGCTTTTTTTTTTTTTTTTTTTTGGTCAACTGGATTTTTGTAATGGCTTCATTTACTTTTTAAGCAAACTTGGAGAATTACAAATAGATTAATGCATGCCCATCTATTCTTTAAAGGAATGGGGCATTTCAGAAAGTCATCCCAAGGCTGGCTTAGAGCTCTTTAAAATGCAGAGGCCCATATGGGTTAAACCAGGGGTCCCTTGTGGGTCCTTTTAAAATAGGATTACCAGGAGAAGGTAGCTCTTACTGATGAAAGTTGGGGGATCCAAAATCACGACACCCTCACTTTATTCCATGCATTGTACTTTGACCCCAGGCCCCAGTCAGACCCTCCCCGTGGTGACACTCTCACTTAATCCAATTTTTTACATCTTATTTGCTTCCTTAAAAATTCAGATGACTTCAAGCAGGCAACAAACCTCTGCCCTTTAAAAACAACAGAGAAGGATAACTCTACCTAACCTACATTTTCTGCAACAGGAAACTGTGTGTTTATCTCCCAGCTCCACAGTCACATTTTGGTTCGAATTCAAGCCCAGTGATCCCAGTCCCAAGTCCAGCTGCCAGCTCCCTGCAGATGGGACCTCCTGTAGCCCCTGGTGGGAACAGCTGGGGGTTCCCAAACCAGTGTTCCCCCAAACCAGTACACTGTGGGATGGCAGCCAGGGGAAGCAGCAGCCAGTTCAGACTGGGGGAGAGGAGGCAGACGTTCCCCCACAGCCCATATGTGGACCACCGGTCTCACCTGTAAGCCTTGCTTTGGCAGAGCAGGGATTTTGCCCTCAGCAAATGGGGAGCTCGAACAATGCAAGGGAAATGTGAACAGCAGCAAAAACCGGCTGATGGTGGCAAATCTGCTGCTATCCCACGTGCAGCATCAAATATGTGGCAGTGGAACATCCACACAGGGGAACATAGTCTGGAAGATCGGCCTGCCCTCATTTTTGGGGCAGGAGGCAGCACAAGCACGGGCTCCATTGGCCACAGGGGCAAACCCATCTGGGACCGATGCCTCTCTGCAAAGGGGAACAAGTTACTCTTTCCTGTTCTGCACAAAACAGCCAGGACCAAAATATCCCTGCCTCTAACTCCTCCTTCAGCAGAGGCGACTTCAGAGCCCTGATGCTGACCCGCTGCCTGGCAGGCAGCACAACCCTCCCGCAGCCGGTGTCAGGTGGCTGCTGATACAGATAATTTCTCTGCCCAGGATACCTTCTCTGAGCACCCTGGCTCCTGTGCAGGATGCTGGTGTGTCTGTGAGGCTGACAAATGAGCAGAGAGGCGGTCTCTGCCATCACACAGCCTGCCCTCACCGCCGTGACCCGGCCAGCACACGCGGCTCCGGTTGCGACACAGCCCGCCTCTGTCAGTGGCTGCTTTTATTCGTCTTCCTCAAAGGCTTAAATAAACAAGAAACAGGTTAAAAACAAAATCTTGGCCCTGGCCCCTTCCTGAGCTGGCTGTTCCGTGATGGCTTCCTGCCCCGCGCGCGAGCTTCCCCCTCCAGAGGGAAGAGGCGCCTCGAGTGGGAAATCAGGCCGCGCACCTGCCTTTGATATCCACGCCAGGCCGGCAGAGCAGCGCCTTCCACACCACCCTCAGCACCCTCCACGTGGAGTGGGAGCTCGAGTGTGCTGCTGGGAGCCGCCAGAGGTTTGCCTTCCCAGGGTCAGGGCGCAAGGACGCCGGGATGCTCCGTGCCAGCCGGGCACCGGCTCCACGTGAGGGGGCATTTCCAGAGGCACCAACCCCGCACGCCTCTCCAAAGCCTTCCCTCAGGTTGGGGGGGGAGGGAAATTTTGTTCCACTTGCAGTGTGTCACGAGCATCAAACCAATCTCGGAGAAGCCCACAGAGTGGAGAGATTTCGCCCTCAGGACTTGCGGTGCACGTTGCTCTCTCGAGTGAAGCTCCCCCGGTCACTTTGGTGACGGGATATCAGGAGCTCTCCGTGTCCACCCCCTGCCCGAGGACACCGTATGACAGCTGGGCAAGGCTCCCAGGGCTTTCGAAACACTTCACGTGCACAGAGTTGCCTCACAGCACCTTTGTGATGGACGTTTTCTATTCCTGCCCGCTCAGAACTTTCAGAAATAGATAAAAAAGACGCCAAGGTACACAGCGAGGTGCAGTGCCAGGCAAGGGTGCGATTCTTCCTGCCCCCAGCTCTGCGCTTTCTTCACAAGGCCCAAATGATTTTCCTCGCAGAGCTTTCGAGGGCTGAGCATTCTGTGTGCATTAAAGAGCTTTATGTCCATCATATTGCTGCTAAAACATGCCACTATCTAGCCTTGGCAATGTGTTCCTGACTAGGGCTTTAAAGTGTTATAGATAAGTTTTGTGACGTTTTCCATTTAAATTAAAATAGGTCAAGTTAAACTCAAGGGAAGCTGATAGCTGCACTTTCATTTTGTTTCATTTTATTTCCTCTTTATGACCAGTGTTACACTAATAATCAAACCTCTGATCACAGATCCCAAAGGCACCACGTTGCACGCAGGACCAGGCTGGGAATTGCCACCAGCTCTCACACTGCCGGGGTTTTAGCTGCCAGAGAGTGGCATAAGCAGGGTGATTGATGCCAAGACGGCATCCAGGGGTCTTCTTCCCCCCTCCATCGAGAACTTCTCTGCTTCTTGTCTCATCTGTGACCTGAATTCTACAGGCATGAAGATACTGATCTGAAGTTTGCCTGATTCTGGCATTCACTGCTGGTACTTGCGGGATCTCAAGCTGCCAGCGTGGACTTTGCCAAACTGAGACACACCCAAATGCTTTGAGGAGACTCTTCCACTGGAAAACCCCAGAAAGAAGACTAAAAAACCATCTGTTGAGGGTGATGTTCCTGGGAGTGTGTGGACTGGCCTTGCAGAAGAGGGAGACTTAAAGGAGACATCCTGTCCCGCTGCAGGCACTTGCCATTACCCCGCTGGTGCTGGCACTCAGCTCCTGCCCTGCTCCTGCAGAGCCATTGTTATGGGACAGCAAAACCCCCCAGGGGCTCCCCAGTGTCCAGGTGCCTCAGGAAACTCCTCTAAATGATTCTGGCTACTCCAAGATAGGTGCTTAAAATGAAAAGTATAACACGAATGATAATGGTAATCTGCAAAATGGGAAAGTAACTTACAAAAAAAATAAATCTAAGCTTTCTTGTCTCCTTCACCATTGGGTTTCTGAGGCTTAGCAATCAGAGAATCACAGAAAGGCCTGGACTGGAAGGGAGCTTAAAAATGGTCTGGTTCCAACCACACTGGGGGTTTTAAATAGGGTTTTGTGCCATACAGCAAAGCCCACAGTTGACACCTCCTCACAAAGGCCTGGACCACTGTGCAGAGCTCCACGGGCTGACTTTGGCCGTGGCTGTTTTAGAAAAGTCACAGAGTGAAGTTCAAAGAAAGCAGTGAAATGGCTGCATGGCTTCTTCTCACAGCAGAGATCTGTGGGGACCTGCTGCCCACCCTGCTCTGAATGGGAGGGTGGGATGAGCATCACCCACTGCTCCCCTTGGCTTGGATGTCACCTGCTTACTTCCATGAGTCCTGCACCTCTCCAGCCGATTGCTTCCTCCTCACACCTTGTTCAGGCCAGTGAAGGAAATAAAGGGCAATAAAACAGAGCACCGACCTTCCCATACCAAGGACCTCTTCCAACTCCGACATAAATTCACGAGCCTTAATGGGAACACACTGCAGACTTGGGCTTGGTGATTTAATTCCCTGCTCCTTGCCAAGGCCACCAGCAGGCAGGGCAGGTTTGTGCTTGGGTCCCGGGATGCAAAGTATTTTTATGAAGAGACAATTTGGAACTTCACAGTTGGGGGGGGGGGGATGAGCGAGGGGGAAAGGACACAACAGCAACTCCTGCCTGAGAGCAGGGGTCCCCAGGGATCCTGCTGGGATGCACAGGCTGCACGCTGCCTTTTAGCTGGGCACCGGTGCTGAGCCAAGCTGCTGGAGGCAGCAGATGCCAGCGCATCTCACAGGTGGGCTGTGTGGGTGGCACGAGCCTGTCCCTGTCCTGTGACATACCCCGGGCTCTCTTCCTGAGCGTGAGGGTCCCTGCTGCTCCCCAGGGAACAGCACTGCTCCTGGAGACGGCCCAAGGTCGCTGCCACCCTCGCTGTCCCCCTGCCGTCAACGTGGGGGATCGGGACCCAGCGTGGCCTGGGTGGGCAGGGGCTCATTGTCAGGATGTGCCTCGGGCACAGCGCCTCTGCCCAGCCCTGCTTTCTGACCGCAGAAAGAAAACATTTGCCCAGACACAGCCCGGCCCCTTGCCACGTTGAAAGCCTGGCTGCTGGCAGCCTGAAGGGGGTCATGCAATACCTCCCCAGCAGGACACAGAGGACAGGACTGGGACACGAGTTAAGCCAGGCTGGTTTGCAGAGCCTTCCTGAAAGCCTGTCCTCATAAAAGGCAGCTGTCTGGAAACCTGCTCACCCGAGGGGAGGAGAGTCTCCCTGTGAAGGAGGGAGGCTTGCCAGGCCTGCCACTGCCACTGCTCACGTCCAGCCAGCGCTGTGCAGAGCTGGTGCTCCAGCAGCAGCCGCCTGGCACAGCTCGGGGCAGGTGAATAACACCGCGGGCAAGTGACCCCTGCACGCAGGACCTGCAAGAGCTGCAGAGCCCCACACACCACGGGGTAGCTCCCTGTGGTGCTGCACATCCCAGGGAGCGCTGCCAGCACAGGTGACCATGCCTGCCATCTGGTCTGGGAGCAAAGGCCGCCCCGGAAAGAGCAGGGAATTCAGGTGGAATGGTCGAGGGGGTATTTCCCAGTTGGTACAAGGTCCAGAGGTATCCTGGATACCTCCTGACAAGCTAGGATGGGTCTAAGGGCTGTCTTACTCTTCCCTCTGGGACAAAGGGTTTTTAGTGATCATCACACATGCCTGTCCTTTCTCTTGGGTGTCTGTGCTGATCTCTGTCCTGTCCTGCTTGTGCTCTGGGGCTGGACTGCAGCTGGTGCCTGTCTGAGGTCCACAGGGAATAGGTGGGCTTGCCTGTCCAGTGCTGTTTGTTTGTTTGTACAATGCACAGGGCTTCTCCTTGCTTGCACACTCCAGGTAGATCTGGGGTGGTGACCAAAGCAGAGAGGCACCAACAGATTCCCTGATCCCTCCTCCTGTCCTTCCAGCTAAAAAGCTCAACACTTCCAGACCAGAACCCAGGAGGAGTCACATGACAGGAGACTGGGTCTTTGCTCAGAGCCAGGGGATATCTTACCCAAAACTACACACTGGGCTTTTCCTGTCATCTCTCTCATCTTCCCAGCACTTCCCAGCACTTACCTGTCTGCAGCCAAGTGTCTGGAGTGGGGTGGGTTTTGCTTCATAGAGGGGGAAGACTGCCCTGCCTGTCCTGCACCCCTTGGATTCAGGAGGACTTGGCCTCCCTCTCACACTTGACCTCTCAGCCACCTCCTTTATCCAAAAGAGCTCAAAATGACAAGGCTCTAATAAACCCACCACACAGGGAACAGGGGAAAATAATTTAAGGGGCGATGAATGACACATTCCTACTTGCCTGTAATTACACAGTGTGCTTCAGCAAGGTATTTTCCTGTCGCTAATCCAAAACATTTGTACTCCCCTTTCTCGTAGTTTTCTGCTCCTTGATTCCCTTCCAGAGCCACTCCCAGAGTGCTCTTGAGGTGCATTCATTCTGCCTCCAAATCTCTGCCCTTTGGAGCTAGTGGGGAGGAAGGGGATTTTTTGCTTCAGCTTCTCCAGCCTTGGCTTTCCACAGCTACATTTGCGGGTGAGGGAAGAGCAGAGGAAGAATAGAACCAACCCTGAAGTTTTATTTTCCCCAGTACATTTTCTAATGGGCCTTGTGATAGCATGGGACCCCCCCTGCACTCTGTACACCACCATAAATATCCAGGTCAGTACCATATGCCCTTATACAGTGTTGCTCTAGGTTTGTCCTTTTTAAGACTCTCACTCTGCTTTTTCCAAGACTATAAAATATCCCAGATTTCCACTTAATTAAAAAAAAAAAAAAAAAGAACATGGGCTTATATGCATGATCCAAAACTCTTTGTTCTTCTCCCAAAAGTCCATAAAAAGGCATGCAGAAGTCCTTAGGTTTCCACCAAAATGGTGAGGAAGTGTTTTACTACTCTTGGGGCCTCAAAAAGGACTGGAATATGCTGGGTGTTACCACTTGATGCAGTTCTGAGGAGCAAGCCAGTTGACTGGAAGAGTCTGTAAAAAAAAAAAAAAACAAACCATCCCACCAACCCTTCTGGCCGTGGTCACATGGAGATGTTTTAGGGATCCCAACCACCTCACAGATCTGCTGAAATGTTCTGGATTCAGCGTTTCTCCCTTGAGCCTTGTGCAATCCTCCCATACCTCCTAGGACTTGGAGGGAGAGGACGTCTTTCACTCGGACATCTGGCACTGGTGTCCTAACAGACGAGCTCCAGGGCATTTTGTGAAATAGTCTGCAGCTCCCAGAATCTGCTTCAGACAGAAACCCAAGGACAACCAGGCAGTGCAGCCCATTAATGAAATGAGTCTGTCAGATACTGTTTCATGGTGTGTCTCCCTGTTTCTGTCGGACCCTTATTTGCAACAGAGGCATTCATCTCCCGCATGCATTTCATACATCCTTCCCGATTCTTAACCAATATAGGATTTTTTTCCCCTGAGTTCAGTTAAAGTGAACAGTTGGAAGTGTACAGAAACACAGTATGGTTTAAAAAATTCACCAGTTTTAAAATAATAATAATCTCAGAACCTCCTGTTCCAGACACCACCTAACAACGTGCTCTACACGTTGTTTCCATGCACTGTAACTTTCATGCCGTATTTCACCTTTTTCGGCATGAGCAGAATGCTTTTCCCTTTGTACTGCAAAGACAGATTTCACAGTGCTCCAAATGCATACCTCATTCCAGGAAAGCTGAGTTTCCCAGCTCATTTTCTATCAGTATCCTACCGTGATTCTTTCTGTGCTGAACCTCCTGGTGTGAACTCGTTCAGGAGCCCACACTCCCTCTCTGGCATAGCCCCTCCTCGGTTCTCCTGGGTGAGCTAGAAGCATTTGCACATCTACATGTTGTTTGAGAGGAAACAAGCATCTTCCTCTCTTCATTCATCCCCTGGAAGAACCAGCTCTTCTATTCTGCATCCATGATGTTGCTGCATTCAGCCCCAAAGGTAGGCCTGGATGAGGCATCACCACTACTCCACTTACACCCAGAGGTGTCGTTAATTGTGCAGTTGCCAAATTGCCATTTTCCTCGGGCAAGGGAAACTCCAAGGTCCACGGAGTGAGCTGTTGCAGGGGTTCAAGGCCTACCCTCACTACAGTGTACCTCCTGTGCAAGGACCAACAGAAATCGTCAGTAAACTCAACCACTGGCAAGAACTGCACAGGTTGAAACTGCTAAATCTCATCCTGCTGGCCACCGAAACGCTCTCCCTCGGTCACTCTGCCCGTGCAAGGTTTTGCAACGCTACAAACAAACCTACAAACAAACCCTTCTGTAACAGGAGCAGAGTCCTGTGGGCCTGCACCTCCTGCCAGCTCCCTGCAGTGTCAGTTTTGCCTTCCTCAGTGGAAATTCCCCATCACCAGCTTGTGCAGCGGACAGAAGTTACCTGCTTTTGGAACACCTCCCTTTCCTTTGGGACCAGTTACAGGCTGTCAGCCTTGAACTTATCACAGGCCCTGTGTAACTGCACCTACCACTTCTTGTTCAAAGGTCTCGGCGTGCACCCATAAATAGCCCAGGCACAACAGACCTCTTGAAAGGCTGAGGCCATCCAAGGCCTCCTCTTGGCATGGCCGTACCTTCCCCACCAGCCTCTCCAGCGTGGCTGGTGCGTTGCTTAAGTCCCTGGCCATCACTAAGTTGCCAAATTGGGTTTCAATGGGAAAGCAATTTCCCCACCTTTCTCTGCTTTTGCTTTTCTGCTTGCTGACATACGGCTCTCAGATCTATTGTGACTGACCAAACCGAGCCAAATGGCATCATCCAAGGGATGGATCTTCACTCACAGGCACAGATCCTTTCCAGGGGCTTCGGAGTAGGCACTCAGGGGGAAGGTTGTTTTACTTGTTCCTGGTTGTTGCTCCTGGAAAACATCCAGGAGACAGATGGAGATCACTTCTGTTTCACATGCACAAGATCTCAGTGACCTGTTGGGTAAGAGTCCCTGAAGGTCCCAGGGTTCCAGGCAGCTACCAGACCCTCCCATCAGTCAGGGCTGGGAGCGACCTCAGAGTGGAGGCACCTTTATTTTTCACTGTCCCAGGAGGCAGGACAGGCTTTCATCGCAGACCAGCTGCCTGCAAACAGTTTGCTTCACTTGAAACAGGTCTTTAAGGGGAATTTCCAAAGTGATGGAGTGAGGCACAGTTCCTGGTGTTTATCAGGACATCACCACGCCTGACTTTTTGCTCCAGTGCCCTTGTTTCACCAATCCGACTTTTCCAGGTTTGGAAGTGTCTACACTCTCGTGAGCAATTAGCTGGGCCAAAGTTAGCCCAAGTGCTGGTCTAGCTTGGCTGGTCTGGTAGACTTTGGCCCATTTCACACAGCCTAGGAGTGCCTCTGTGACCAAAGTCCCCCTTGTAAGGTTGTTGTATCAGCCCCTCACAAAAACAGGGTCCTGACTCTGTCCTCCAAGCCGGATCTACCCCCATTTCCCCATTCTGCAACCCTGCAGAGGCTTTGTTGCACGCTGTGTCTTGTCTTGGCCCACCACCTTCCCACACTCAGGTTATTTTATTTCTGCTTCTGAATTCAGCTGCATTTTTGCATGGCCACTGTCTCTTGCTTTACATACATCGGGGACGTGTGGTAGTCTCTGAAATGGAAAGTTCTCTTTTCTCCTCCCTGCGTGAGCCACAGAGCTGTGCTGACAGGGCTCCAGCGACTGACCAGCTTCTCCCCAGTGTCTGCTTCCTGGCCCAAAGCTCTGCTGCAGCCCATGATTTAAGCACCTTGGCACATTCCTCTGCCTCTCACGGCATCTCTGGCTTCCCATTAAACACAGGGATATCATTTCTGGCTCAGGAAGTCTCCGCACCGCAGGCCACCGGGACCTGGGAGACTGGCCTGGGGAGCTTGCACTGCATGCTCTGTTTGTCTGCTCCTCCCAGGGCATCTCCTGCTGCTCTCCAGGACAGCAGGACCTTTTTTTCTGACCCAGCTCAGGTTTTATAAAAAACTCTCCTTTCGCTTTTTCCCCCGGTCTCAATCTGGCCATCCCACAACTGAAAAATCTATTAATAGGTCAATGTCCAATTTCCCCTGGTCGGATACCTTGTTACTCAACCAAAATGATCCCGATCCTTCAGCTGAATTCTCTTTGTCCCCCACTCTGCTGCACACTGCCGACCAGCTTTAATTTGATGGTTGATTCCAGTCACACAGCCAGCCCAGATAATTCAATCTCTTTTCCCGAAGGCAAGTGCTCACTGACATAAGGGCTGACCCCATCAAGTCGGCTCTTAGGCCCCCATTTCAGAGCCATTCCCTCACGCTGTGGTTACGGACTGAGTTGGATAAACCCCCCAAAATGTATTCTCCTCAAACACCTAGCACTGATTCAGCTGGGACAAACAGTCTGACTCCTTCCTCCTGCAGACTGGGAATGGTGGTGAGTGCTGGTGGTAGGCGTTGTGCTGGCCAGCTCTCATCTGCAGCAGGAGGCTGTTTTTTCCTGCGGTGACCTGCAAGCCTTTTATTTCCTTTTCTGACTGATTTTCTCAGTTTCTTAACTCCTTGCTGTGGTTAATCTTCGCTTGTAAAAGGGCCAAAGCTTTTGTTGTGCCTCTTATTCTCTGGAAAACATTATTTTTTCCATGATAGTCATGCTGCCGATCACCTCTTTGATCCATCCTGCCCTTTTAAACTGGGAATCTTCCAGGAGAATTTCGCACTCTCTCTGGACACTGAAGCCTTTTATCCTTGTCTGCAGGTGACCTCTTATAAACCTCTCTTAGAAGTTTCCAGATGTTCAACTCCCTTTGCAAAGTCTCCAGCTGTCTCGGCTCATGTTTTGCATCTTTGGTAATTTTCAATTTCCGTTCCCACTTGGTTCCAGAGAAATCCCAGAATTAGGACTTCTCCTCCTAGAAGCTGATTCTCTCCCTGGACATTCTTTCCACAATTTGAAGATTTGCAGGTTGTTCCAGAGAGGACGAAGCTGGCAAAGATGCTTCAGAAACACTCCAGGTGTTCCACAAGGAGGTGCTCCAGAAATGCTGACCCCCTGCTCCCCACCCCGCATGATCCTTATGAAAACCATGCAAAGCCCTGCTTTCCTGCCCATGGGAGGAATCAGCTGGAGGGAACGCTTTTCTTCCAGAGTTCAAGCTCCCTTTGAGTCAGCACTCCCCCAGGAGGTCTCCATGTGCTTTATTTCAGGGTTAGGTTTCCTTCTTCTATTTGGGCTATGCCTCCACTTTTCTGGATGCTTTCTCTAGGACCAGTCCAGTCAGGAGGAGAGGAATTTCATGCTGATTGATGGTGGTTGTTTCTCTCTGCTGATTAGCAAGCCAGCCTATAGGTCCATCTTAGATGTCCCACATGGATGCCTGACCTGGGGCAACCAATGCATCCTCGATTGCTCATGCTGGCACTGAGCAGAGCGTGCTCCTCCTTCCCAAGGGACCAGCCCTGTGTAGTCCAGCTTTATCCAAAGCAGTGGCCTGAAGCTGTGTCAGGGGAGGTTCAGGTTGGATCTCAGGAAAAGGTTCTTCCCCCAGAGGGTGGTTGGCACTGAACAGGCTCCCCAGGGCAGTGGGCACAGCACCAAGGCTGACAATGCTCTCAGGCACATGTTGGGATTCTTGGGGTGTCCTGTGCAGGGCCAGGAGTGGGTTCCTTCCAGCTCAGGATATTCTGTGCTTCTATGAATGAATGTATCAGTCTGCTTTTCTCACCAGCAGCAGATTCTCCCATCTGCCTCTGTAGCAGCCCACAAGCCTCTCCCTCTGACCCGCACCCCTATAACCTATAGGCACCTGGCATCCATGTACATTGTTCCTATTTAGCCCCCAGTTTAGCTGCACGGACAGCGTGGAAATGCCATCAGGCCAACAGGAGAGAGCTGTACGAGCCCGCAGTGCCGCTTGCTGCCTGCCAAGCAGGAGCCTCAAACACCTCATCAGAGCCTTCGCTGCTCCTAAAACCTCATTCGCACTTTACCTATGGGCAGTGCGGTTCAAGCAGCCCCCCCTCCCCCGGCATACAAAAATCACGAGTTATCCTCCTGGCCAGATTACCTGTAAAGCACCATCGTTAGCAAGCAATAATGTGAGGTTCCCGTCTCTTTTTTGGCAGGCGGGGGCGTGTTGTCTGTTTATTGGGGTGATTCTCCCCCTCGCCTCCTCCGGCTGCTGCGGGATCCCGGGGTTCGGGGGTCACGCAGCTCAAGGAGGGAGGGAGCAAAGCCGAACCAAATGAAAGGCAAGAGCGGTCAGGGCTGGCGGCGCGGGATAAACACATCGCTATGGATCGCCTCAGCTGACACTTCCCGCCGGGAATACCGGAGAGAAGCCCGGCAGCCCGGCTCTGCTGGGGGATGGTGGTGGTGGAGTCCTCTCCCCCCGCACCGCACGTGGGGCCGGGGCCGCTGCTCTCCCCGCACACCCCGCACGTTGCAGGGCCACACATGCCGCGTCGGCGTGCGGGCACGGCACGGCACGGCACGGCACGGCGCACACGCGGGGACACGCGGGGACACGCACCCGCGGGGACACGCACACACAGCGCCGCTGCACGGGGCGCGGGGAAGAGCATCCCATTCCCTCGGGCAGCGGCACCCCCTCCTCCCGCTGGCTGGGGGGAGCACGGAGGGGGGGTCCTGGCAGGCTGCCCGGCCCAAAGGGAGGGGGATTTGGAGGCTGCCCGGGCCGGGGGGTGCCCGGTGCCGCCGCGTGCCAGCGCCCGCAGCGGCGGGGGGGCGGCGGCGGGGCAGGGCCGCCCGGTGCCGCCGGCGGCAGTGATGTGGCAGCAGGTCGCGTCACGTTGCCGGCCCTGTGCTCGTACCAGTGTGAGACGGGATTAGGGAGGCGGCTGTCGGTGCCGCCGCCGCCGCCGGCGGGGAGCGGGGGCTGCGCGGGCGCGCCCGGCGCGCAGGGACGAGGGAGGGCGGGGGGAACCGCGGTGGGGTGGGTGGCAGGGGGGGTTCTCCCGCCCCGCCCCGTCCCGGGGCTCCCGCGGGCCGGTCACGCTGCACCGGGGACAAATCCTTCTGCCAGTGTCACCCTCTGCACGGGTGCGGGGCTGCCCGAGGGCAGCGTCAGCAGCAGATATGTTTGTATTGCAGATATACGCGTTTTGATGTATATGGGGCTCTATACGCGAATCCGCGTGTATATAAGGAGCGGTCTTGCCGCGGTCCGGCGTTGCAGGCGGACCCGGCTCCCGTTCAAAGGTCGGGCGAGGGAGACGCCGGGATCACCGCGGGGCGAGAGCTGCGCCCCTCGCAAAAAAACCACGCGTGTCCGTGCCCACGCATCCTTAAATCTATATACAACGTATGGCGAACGCGACACCCTAATCGCCCCCTCTGCAAGAGAGGGGCTCGATTATTTCCCCTTCTTCCACCCCCCCGCCACACACACCCCCTCGGGGCATGTTTTCCACGGGCGGGTATCCTCCCCAGCCATAAATAAATAATAATAATTTTAAAAAAATACAAAAGTAAAATTATTTTTAAAAACAACATTAGAAAAAATTTAGAAATAATAAAAGAAATTAATAAAAAGGCGAGAGCGACGGCAATCGCTGGCAGCAACGCTGACGATGACAGCGGCAGCGACACACGGAGGGGGGAAGCCGCTGTCTCGCAGGGCGGCCCCGGGACCCCCCCCCCATCCCTCCCCCGGTCCCTCCCCGGTTCTCCCCCCTCCGCCGTCCCCTCCCCGGTCCCGCCCCCGCCCGCGCCGCACGTGAGCCGGGTGCGGGGCTGGCTGGCGGCGCGCGTGCCCCGCGGGCAGGCGCGGCGGCGGCGGCGGGAGCTGCGGGCGTGTGCGCGGGGAGCGGGAGCGCGGGCGGGAGAGGCGGGGGGAGCGGCGGCGGCGGCACTTGGGAGAAGGGGAGGGTGGGGGGAGGTTGGTGGTGGTGGTGGTTGGGGGGGGGGGGGGGGGAGAGGACGAGCCGCCGCACACTTTTGGCCACTTGCACGGGAGAGGGGGGACGGAGGCTGCATGTGCGCAGCGTCGCTCGCGGATCTCCCGAGACTGATCTCAGCATCCCGCAGGCTCAGTCAAAAGCAGCGACGAAACATCAGCCGCTGCCAGACATGGATGAAGGAATCTCCCGCTTGCCGGAGAGGCAGCTACTGGAGCATAGGGATTTTATAGGGTAAGGCGGCGGGGCAGTATCTCCGTCTCGTGTCTTTTCGGCGTTTTCGTCTTCTTGGGAAAGTGCTGCGGAGCGCCGGGAGCGGCGCCGGCTCCCCGGCGGGGCGCGGGGCTCGCCGCCTCCCTCCGCGGGCGGACCCGGGCGATCCCTCGCCCGGCCCTTCGGGCAGAGCGCTCGGCGGCCGTGTGCCCATCGAGGAGGTGCCAGGCAAGCTCCCGCTGCACTTGCCGATGCCGGATCTCTGTGTTTTTCTCCAGGCTGGACTACCCTGCCCTGTATATGTGCAAACCCAAAAGAGGCGTGAAGAGGGACGACAGCAAGGTAAGAGTAAGTTTTCTGGGGCTGTTCTCGCTTAAGCGCTTAATTGGGGGTTCGCTGAATTTTACGGCTCAGATTCACTCCCAAGAGCATCCCCGGGGGGGGCTGCGCGTTTAACTTGCCCCCCGAACTGCAAGCGGGTTTACGAGCGAGCTGGCACGGCGGGGAAAGCGGTGCCTTGGCGATAATTTGCGCGGCATGTGGTCCGCATGACATTTGTTTTGGTTTTGATCGGCGTTCCGAGGGGACTCAGCCTAACGCTCGGCTTTTCCGGGTCTTGCTAATTAGGAAACGTACAAACTGCCACATAGACTGATAGAAAAGAAGAGGCGAGACAGGATTAACGAATGCATTGCCCAGCTGAAGGATTTGCTGCCCGAGCATCTCAAACTGACGGTAAGGTGCAGGGGAGCGTATATGAACATGCAGATGCAGGCGCCGGCAGCCTGCCCGCTGCGCTGCCCCCGGGACTCCGGGCTGCCTGCCCGCCGTCCCAGCCCTAATGCCCCTCGGGGACCGGCTTCCCCGAACTTAGCGGAGGCGGCGTTCGGCGGTAGCCAAAGCGTGCCGGGAGGTAGCCAAACCGCCCCCCTTCCCTCGCCTTTGCAGACGCTGGGACACCTGGAGAAAGCGGTGGTGCTGGAACTGACTTTGAAACACTTGAAAGCGCTCACAGCCTTAACGGAGCAGCAGCACCAGAAGATCATTGCTTTGCAGAATGGTAAGCGGGACCCGGGGGGCGCACTGGGGGCGGGCGGGGGGCGGGGGGCATCCAGGGGTGGCGCGGAGCGGGGCACCCCAAGCCGGAGCCGCGGGCAAACGCTGTCCCCGCTCGGTCCCCCCCGCAGGAGAGCGGTCCATGAAGTCTCCGGTGCAGGCCGACCTGGACGCCTTCCACTCGGGCTTTCAGACGTGCGCCAAGGAAGTGCTGCAGTACCTCTCCCGCTTCGAGAGCTGGACCCCCCGCGAGCAGCGATGCGCCCAGCTCCTCGGCCACCTGCACTCCATCTCCTCGCAGTTCCTCCCCGGCCCCCAGCTCCTCTCCCCGCCGCCGGGCCCCCTCAGCAAGGGATCCTCCTCCTCTTCCTCCCCGCCCGCCCCCCCCTGCGCGCCGGGCCACAAGCCGGAGGGCCAGGCTAACTGCGTGCCCGTCATCCAGCGGACTCACGCCGCCGAGCTCAGCGCCGAGACCGACACGGACACGGACAGCGGCTACGGCGGGGAGGGCGAGGCGCGCCCCGAGCGCGGCCCCGCGGCGGCGGCGGCGGCCGGCGGGGCTCTGCCCGCCCTGGCCATCAAGCAGGAGCCGTCGGGGGACGAGCTGCCCCCCGCGCCCAAGCGGCGGAAGCTGGACCGCGGCCCGAGCCCCCTGCCCGGCCCGCCGGGGCTGGCGGCGAGGGGCGCAGAGGCGGCGGCGGCGGCGGCGGCCGCGCTGGTGAGACCCGACGCCGCCCTGCTGGGCTCGCTGATGGCCCTGGGCGCGGGCGGCGGCGGGGCCCCCTTCGGACAGCCGGCGGCCGCCCCTTTCTGCCTGCCCTTCTACTTCATCTCGCCCTCCGCCGCCGCCGCCTACATGCAGCCCTTCCTGGATAAAGGCAGCCTGGAGAAGTATCTCTACCCCGCCGCCCCCATCCCGCTGCTCTACCCGGGCATCCCTGCCCAGGCGGCCGCCGCCGCGGCCGCCGCCGCCGCCTCCTTCCCCTGCCTGTCCTCGGTGCTCGGCCCCGCTGAGAAGGCGGCGGCCGCCGCCGCCGGGCTGCCCCCGGCGCCCCACCTCCCGCACCCCTTCGCTGCCGCCGCCGCCGAGCCCGGCGAGGAGCCCGAGCCCGCGGCCGCCGAGGAGCCCGGTGCCGAGGGTCCGTGAGCAGCCCCCGGGGGCACTCCCGCCGCCGCCGCCCTCCCCTCGGACCGAGGGCCCGCCGGGCCGGCACCCGCACCCCACGGTTTGCCGCGGAGGGCAGGGGTCGCCGGGCTGCCGGGGCCCGGCCCCCGCAAGAGGACCGTCGAGGATAAAATTTGCTACTCAGTATTTTTTTAATGTCTGGCTTTATAAATGCGTAAATAAGGAAAAAAAAAAAAAAAAAGAAGAAGGAAGAGGACATAGTAAGGATTTTTTTTTTTTCTCTATATAGAGTAACTTAAATGTGGCACCTTATTTGGAATGAGTTTATACAGTGTGTCCGTATGTCCCACTTGGGAACTTGCACTTGTTGTCCGGGAGACCTGGGTGGGTTCAGGGTGAGGGCAGGGGGCGAGGCGAGGGAGGAAGGGCAGACCCCAGCACCTGTGCTAGCACTTTATCGAGGACCGGAGCGTGGAGGGATGCACCCTGAGCCCAAACCTGCAGTGCCTTGAGCACCCGGGGATGCCGCTGGCTCCAGCGAGTTTTGGGTGTGCAAGGGAAGGAGGGTCAGACCCATTACATAACCTTGTGTTTTGTTTTTGTTTTTTTTTTTTTTTGGCTAAGGTATACAGGTGTGGCAAGTGCATTTGTTCTCACCCTGTCTTTATTTAATTCAGTATGTTTCCGAGAGATTCCCCCCCCCCCCGAACCTTGCTGTATAAAATGAATGTTACTGCACTGAACTACAAAAAGAATCCCCCTTCCCTCACCCAAGAAAACACAGAGCAACTCATCAGCCTGAACTCATTCTATCCTAAATTCCCAGTGACACAAACTGGAGGCCGTAGGTAAACACCTCGCTGTGCAATCAGGAACGATTAAACCAGTTGGGGTAAGTTTCCCATATGGGTTCTCCCCTCATCCCATGCTCAAAATACTGCGATTTCCCTTTCTGGAGACAAACCAGACGCCAGATAATCACACAGATAAAGCTTTTATAATAAGGCTTAAACCAAGACCTTGCCTAGATATTTTTAGTTTGTTGCCAAGGTAGCACTGTGAGAAATCTCACTTGAATGTTATGTAAGAGGTGAGACACCACAGCCTGGCGAGGAGTGTGTGCGTGTCCGGGGTCCGTCAGTCCGTTTGGTGCATCTGCTGCTGCTGCTGTTGCTACTGTTTTGCCTCAAACGCTGTGTTTAAACAACGTTAAAAACAAAAAAAATCTTACTAGCCTACAGAGTGGCTGTATGTAAATAGTTGTTAATACATCCAATTAATGATGTCTGACATGCTATTTTTGTAGGGAGAAAAAAAAATATGTGTTAATGATATTTTGAGTTAAATATCTTTTGGGAGGATTTGCTGAAAAAGTTGCACTTTTGTTACAATGCTTATGCTTGATACAAGCTTATGCTGTCTTAAATTATTAAAAAAAAAATAAATCCTGTCTGCAAGAAACCAGCTGTTTTAGAACAGTTTAGTATGTGATATATTAGAAATCAATCTTTATATTCAGTATTTTCCAGCACTCCATGAATTCTATTATCTAAATATTTCCACACTATTTTGTGATTAAAAAAAATTCTTACTAAGGAATAAAAACTTTAATACACAAAATGGGGTTGTCTACTAATTAAAAATTTAATGATAATACATAATAATGGGTGCATTGAGCTTCAAACTGTATGACTGTGTGGCTGACGATAATTTAAATTCACATTTTTGATCTGGGTTCAAATTTGCTTGGTTTCCTTTAACTCTCTGTAGCAAACTCTGGTTTAAGATGTGCATGTTTCACTAAGCAAAGTGTAAAGCATGTGTGAGGAACACACCGTGCTTCTTCCTGACATCTGCTTTTTTTCCTCTTTCTTCTTTTTTGGTGTTTTGTTTTGTTTTTTTTTTTTTTTCAAAATATTAATCTTTGGAATTAACACTTTCCAGCCCTGGAGCTGCACGGGGAGCTCTCTTTGCTCCCAAGGAGCAAACTTTCCAATTTGCCTGACAACCTAATGACGTATCGTAATCTCTGCAGGAATGAATGATGGATGTCCCAGCTTGGAAATACTCCCATGAAAACTGCACAGTTTGCAGAGGGGACAGAGCAGGAGGGGGAATAGAGTGGTGGAAGCAGGCAAGTAATCAGCATGGAAACGCAGCACCCCCCAGACTTCCACAGATGTAATATCTGAGCCTCAGATCACCTTTTCTTGCAACAAATTCTTGCAGAGAAATGAAATTAAGGAACCCCTCAGACAGAAGCCAGTGTTTACGTAAGAGGGAGATGAAGGAAGTGTTCCGTGCTCCCTCTGCTGGTTCTCCAGTACTGCTGACTCTACGCTGACAAAGACTGAAGTTGGAATGGAATAAAAAAAACTTCCCAAGATTCCAGCAATCCTTTAAAATACAGGAGGAATGATGAACTGGATAAAAAATAACCGGGCCTTTTAAACTACTCGAGTAGGATTGATAAAGAAATACGGAATTTCAGTCTTCACATGGAAGCTGTAGTAAATACAATTCCTATTAAAGATATAGGCAGGCTCTCTTCTGTACAAACACCTGAGTGTAGGCCAGGCTTTACAAATCTTTCAAATTTCCAGCCTTTGGGAATATGAATCTGTGTAGATTTCATTGGGCTATAAACCTAGCTCCTTAAGGGGTTTTATCAATCTCAGTATTTACCATGCACAATAACAGGAAGGCTTGTTTTTATTAGCCCTTGAATCAAACGTGCTAAATGACTTCATGCCAAGTTGCAGCATCAGTGGAGTCTATTAAATTTTATGACATAAAACATAAAAGACAAAATATGTGCGTTCTGATAATCCCAGTGCCTAACAAAAGCAAACACAGGAGAAGGAGGGATGTAATTGGGGCTGATAACCCACTGCTATTGGAGGCAAAAGGCAAGTGACAGGAGGGACCTTAGTGTCAACCTTAATTAATAAATTTCAGGCTTCCTCAGATCCCTTTGGAGCCTAAATCAATTTGTATGTTTTGTTGAAAAACAAAAACAAAACCAAAAACAAACAAACAAACACCCCAAAAAACAAACCAACCAAACAAACAAAACCAAAAAAAAAAAAGGAAAAGAGCCTTACAGCTTTAAATATACATTCACTTATGGGAGTGCTAAGAGTGCAGGACTGGGTGCTACATTTATTGTATACAGTGGAGTCCATATTCTCTTATCCCATAAACCACAGCATAAGGAATGCAAGCTTAATTTCTTAAGCAATAAACTTTGAAAGCATCTTATTATCCAGTATGTTGTACATATGACAGGTTCCGTCAGAGTGCGTTAAATAAACATGGTTGAGATTGTTAAGTCAATGGAAGGTAATATCATGTACTTCCCACTGAAGGACATGGAATTTTTATATTTGGAAGGGTTAGAGTTATAGAACTCAGCTATCAGCCCTGTTTAAGAAAAGCCTGACCTACCAGTTAAGCCACGTGGGTCTTATTCTGGAGCGTAATGGGGCCTTGGAGTAGATGCTAAGCCTGTGTTTTGGAGCTACTTTAATTTTCACCCTTAGTCAGGGCAGACCGAATGGCTGACATCCAGAAAGCCTGTGGGCTCTGTGCAAGGTGTGTTTCAGCACCAGTAGGTTCCTAGTCTGCCCTGCAACCTGGGTCTTGCAACTGTTTCCTTTTCCCTTCCAACTTCAGCTCCTGTGAAGAGCCATGTGACCCTTGGCTTATTTGAGATGTTTCCTGCCTGCTAGTTGCAGAAATGAACGTGGAAGTACAACCTTGGAGCAAACAGCTACCAAAAATGCCAAATTGCCCCTCTACTGAAAAAAAAGAAAAAAAAAATTGGATTTTTTTAGAACCAGTTTCACTCAAGAAAATCCGAATCTCTATTTAATGCCTCTAGTTCTACTGCAGGCTCAGAGCAGCTCACTGAGAAGCACAAAGAGAAGCCAGTGGCTCACCTGCCGCCAGCAGCAGCTGCTGTGCGAGTCCTGGACACGTGTGGGGTGGATGTGAGTGAGGAAGGGAAAGCTGCCGCTCTGGCTTCACTCCCTGCATCCTTCCTGTGGCTACACATCTCAGTCTGCAGGGCTGTCAGTCTGTCACAAGCACTGAATTCATCACAGCCTCTATCACGGCTGCAGGGAGCTGCTCTGCCTCGGACCAGGCTGTTCTGCCTCACTGAACTCACAGCGCACCTGCTGCCTTTTCCTGGGATGCAAAGCATTCCCCTTCCCGCCCGGCACTCCTGCTGCCCCAGAGGAGGCAGGCGATGCCCAGGACAGGTGGGAAGAGTTCTTTCTCCTACCTCCCTAAAGGCCTATTGGTTTGGGGTTATTTTACTTTGTATTTTTAAAGGAGGTGGACAAGTCACTCTCACGACTGAGCAATCTCTAGACAACAACCTCAGGGAAACAGCCAAGTAAATATGGCAACTTCTTCCTCAGCAGAAAATTGACTCCCTGAGCATGTTTGGAGTAATACCTGCCCCACAGAGCCAGCTGAGCTGACAGACACTGAAGTGGAGTCTGTTCTCACTGCACTTTATCCACAAGGTTGCCAAGGCTCCAGCCCTGCAGTGGGTGGCAGGCAGGCCCACGGTTTTCTTACACATAATGTTGTTTGCAAAGGAGCCCATTTACGTGGGAGCAGCAGTCCCTGTATACGGGCCTAATTATAGTGTTAAAGGCTCCAGACTTGGCTAGAGCCACTGATTTGGCTTCGGGTTTGGATCCTGTGAGCAGTGACCCCGATCAGTATTTCTGTTGTACAGTGATCACAGCTTCCAGTAAAGCTCGTAAGACTGGGCCCTGGGTTCCAGCTGCAGGACCTGGAATATCAGTATCTCCATCAAATACAAGTGGGAACAATCATAAACCACCAAGGGCAAACTCTGTAACAACAAAGCAGCCTGAGATGCAGGGGAAAAAAAGCTTCTCTTCACAGAATCAGAGGATGGCTCAGGTTGGGAAGGGACCACAGTGGCTCATCTGGTCCAACCCTCCCCGCTCCAGCAGGGTCATCCCAGAGCACACGGCACAGGATTGTGTCCGGATGGTTCTGGAGTATTTCCAGGGAGGGAGACTCCACACTCTCTCTGGGCAGCGAGATCTCCAAGTACGTTTGTGGAAATGCCAGCTGGAGAAACAGAGCATCTCCTTTTAACGTGGAAGTTGGACTCTTTTATTCTGAAAGGGACCGAGAGGCTGAAAAGAACTAAAGATGAAAAATCTTTTCATACCGTGCTTGAAACGAGAGGAGGTAGTCTTTAACCGAGGGAGGGGAGGTTTAGGTTGGATGTTAGGAAGAATTTATTCACAAAAAAAAGGGTGGTTAGCCATTGGAAGGGGGCGGCAAGGTGGTGGCGGAGTCAGTGTCGCTGGAGGTGTTTAAGGAGCGACCGAGATGTGGCATTTGGTACCACGGTGGTGTTCGGTCACAGGCTGGACTCCACGGCCTTAAGAGGTCTTTTCCAGCCTATGTGACTCGGTGAAAAGGGATGGGACTGTCCCGCTTGGTTCGGCGCGGACGGCCGCAAAGCGGTCAGGGCAGCACCCAGGTCTCGCACAGGAGGCGTCAGCGCGGGCCAGCGCTCCCCGGGAGGCACCTCGGAGTGGGGGAGTCATAAAGGGGTCGCTTTGCTGTTATTTCACCCGGGAACCCTCTCCTTTCCCCTCCTCTCCCTGTCCCCCCGCTCCCGCCTCAGCGCAGAGTGCGCGCTCCCGCCCGCCCGCCCCTCAGGCCGCCGCCACGGTCCCGTCACGCGCGCGCCCGCGTGACCGCCGCGCACGCTGCCCGGCACGTGCGCGCTGGGAGGGGGGGGCGGGGGGCCCTGAGTGGGCGGGGCCATGTGCGGTGGCCGAGGCTGCCATTGGTCGCCTTCCCCCCCCCCCCCCCGAGAGGGCGGGGCCGCGAGCGGCGCCTCAGAACGGGGAGAAAATGGGGGGGCTCCCCTCAGGAATGGCGGTGATCGCAGAGGGGTCTTTTTCCAACTTAATCGACTCTTGTGATTGTCCGATCGGACGGCCGTCCGATCGGACAATCACAAGAGTCGATTAGGTTGGAAAAAGACCCCTCTGAGAGCACCGCGCCCAACCTGTGACCGCACACCCACCGCTCTTTCCTTAAACACCTCCAGGGACGGTGACTCGACCGCCTTCCCTGGGCAGCCCGTTTTAATGTCTAACCACCCTTTTTTTTTTTTTTTTTGGTGAATAAATTCTTCCTCGTGCCCAAAATACACCTGCCCCGGCCCAGCTCAAGGCTCTGTCCCACTCCGAAAGGGCGTTTAAGAGGTTTGCTCGATGCGTGTTGATGGGATACGATACGGGTACAGACTTATTAATTCCGTACAGAAAGCAACAAAGATCAAGAGGTTTACAGCCCTTGAGGGCATCAGATGGAGGGATAATAAAGCGTCATCGGGGAACACCTTAGCAGACTGGGGTTTTTTTTCACTTAGATTCTTCTCAAATAGCAATATTGTTACTGTCACGGAATCACAGAATGGTTTGGGTTGGAAGGGACCTTAAAGACCACCCAGTTCCTACTCCCTGCAGGGACACCTTCCACTAGCCCAGGTTGCTCAGAACTCCATCCAACCTGGCCTTGGACACTCCCAGGGATGGGGCAGCCACAGCTTCTCTAGGCAACCTGTGCCAGGGCCTCCCCACCCTCATAGGAAAGAATTTCTTTCCAATATTCAGTCTAAACCCCACTATCAGTTTGAAGCCATAACCCCCTTGTCCTGTTCACCCTTGTAAATAGCCTCCATATTTCTTGTAGGTCTATGGATATAGCAAAACAAGGCCTGTAGGTGAAGGCAAGGCCTTTTATTAGCAAAAAAAACCAAAACCACCCAGAACTGGAAAAACTAGACTGGAAAACCAAACTAGCTTTCAAGCAACCCCCAGCCTTTTCATAGCTGCACAAAAAGACCAGGAGTTCCCCTAGCTGAAACTGCTATGTGTTTTATGTACCCAAACTTAGTTATTTAGGAGGTGCCAGCCATCCCTCACCCTACCTGTCACATACCCAGTCCTCCCATGTATGTGTGTTATACATGGACCTCCACAAGCCCAAGGCTGGAAGACCAGGAATGGCAGCCCATGGACCCCTCCTGCTTGTGCCAGGGAAAGGCACGGATACAGTCCCAGCAGGTCCTGCTGGTTTGTTTCCTACCACAGCCTAAGGGCCTGGGAGCAGCCATCGATCGCAGCCACACCACAATCCTGCTGATGCTCATATGATGCAGTCTGGACACAGGAGTCACCAGATTCCATGTGATTCCAGGCAGTTGCCTGGGACACAGACTCACCACAGCCCGTGGGACCAAGAGAGAGCCACGTACAAATTAATTAATAGGATACATCACCCTCTGGTTGCTCTGGGCTCGGATGATTATCGCTGCCTTCTACTCAGAGCTCTGCCCTGGAGCCTTTCTCAGAGGGAGATGCACAAATCAGTGTTTTTTCAAGGGCTGAACTAGATTTGCTCCCTTAATTTCAGAACTGCTGGCGCTGGCAGCGCTGACGTGGTGGCACCTGTTGGACAGCACAGCACGATCAGAGGAGATATCGCAGCCACCTGAGAAACCTGAGCTCCAGCCCTGTTTTTGCAGCATGTCTATGCATTTTATGTTGCAAACCCAGTGGAATAAAAACAGATTTTCACAGGAGCGGCAGCAGGAACTGGCACTCTGGTTTCCTCTTCCCCCAAGTGAAGATTCTAATCAAATAGGCTAAAGCTGTTTCTCAAGCAACTGCTTAATTATTCTGTGCAAACTAGGGCATGATCCACCAGAGAAACGGCACACACGTCTCCGAGAGCAGCTTTTGGCACAGGGAGCGGGAGATGCAGAGGTGAGCCCCCTTGGAGGAAGGATATTCAATCTCAATCACCTACTGCAGAGATAAACGTTCCAGTTCCCAAACTGTGACTCAAAGGCAGGGCTGCTCCTTTTCCAGCTTCAGCTTTTTGTGTGAAGAGTGGTGCCCTCTCTTGTTCCAGGGAGAAGTTGCTGGGAGTCAGGGAACTGAAACCACGGTGGGTTTTTTTTTTCCAGTATCATCCCACAGATGCTTGGTTTGGACACACACACAGGCAGTTTGCTGGGTCTGTCATGCTGAATGCACTCAACCAGGACTTCATATTCCAGAGTGAAGTCAGGAAGATGTAGGAAAAAAACTGTTTAATGACACTGCTTAAAAATATTAGGAAGTGTGTGGAATAGGTAAAAACTCCTTATTACAGGTGCTACCAAGGTAACTGAAGAGTACAGCAATCTGTGTGGACCAGGGTCAGAGTTAAGGCCGCCGTGTATCCTTCGTCACCTCCTGATCCCTGGGAGAAAAGGTGCTACCTTTGCTTAACCCGCTGCCATCAGGAGGCCAATCCTTGTGGGCGCTCCTGGTCTGCCTGTAAAGACAAATCCATCTGTGTGAACCTGGGCTGCACGTGTTCCTGCTCCTCAGCACACCAGAGAGCAAGCCGTGTGCCTGCACTGCAGTTTGCTCTACAAAATAAGATTTGTAAAGGTACATCCACGTCTGCAAAACGTGAAGCGGCTTTGCAGAATGCCCAATGCAGCTGGTCACGAGGCTAATTCCAGTGCTGTAAATTACAGGGCAAGCGCAGTTATTTAAAGCGACCTTTGAGAGCAATCTGCGTGCCCTGCCCCAGGAGCCACCCGTGGGAGGCACGCTCCCATCGGTGCCCTGCCAGGCCCCGAAGGTATTTCTAGGAGTCCAGCTGTTTGCTGTGATTGCTGAACATGCCGAGTCTGCAATATCTGCCTTTATAAGTACACAGTAATGTCACAGAGTCGCTGGAGTTTAGTAACCCCGGGGCAACACACTCCCAGGGGTTGAGGGCAATTCAGCTGCCTGTCAGTGTCAGGGAGAAGGTACTGCATGTCCCCTTTCCTTTTCCTCAGGCATCACCTGTACCTTCAGCAACAAAGCTGCCCGGGCTGGGGCTTCATTTCAGGGCTGACCCAGCATTTTTCCTCATGGGTACAGTCACATCATGTGTTTGTACCAGCCTGTGAAGAGGGGATCTCCTCCTTTCCCTGGATGTTCCCGATGCATCCGCAAGGCAGTGCCTTCGAGATGCAAGCCCGACCCCTTGACTTGAAGGCACCTCCACCGTGCAGGACAGTCTCAAGCTTCTGGCTGACAAGAGAAGCAATAAGCTCAGTACAGTCACCTGAACAGACTCAAACTTTTAACGCCAAAACAGCCACCCCAGAAATCCATCATTCAGATGGAGTTCCTGATAATAAAAAGACTCAGTTACCTTTTCACCTTCTGGTTTTAATCAGAGAAGGAGGCAGGGAAATGCAGTGAGCCCATCTCCTGTGCATCACAGAGAGCATGTGTTTCTATAGCCAGAATGAGACAGAACAGTGCCAGAAAGATTCCCCTTATTCCTAGTTCAGGTTCTAAGAATATTTTACGTCTTGAAGGTGAAAGACTGATGGAGATAACCCAAATCGTGATGATCTGCACTGCAAGAAAACACAAACCTGACACTTTAACACAGAAGAGCTTGTTATAATGGTTGTTAATTTTGACTCACACTTCTCAAGGCTACTGAGCCCCATTTTGTGGTTGCCCACAGCACCTGAAGTTTGTGCTTATCCTCTATGGTTGCACACTGGGGGCAGGCCAAGTCCATTTTTCCTACCAAGGGAGATGTGCATGCCTAGAAGTAGGTACAGCCTCCTGCTGTACAGTTGCTCAGGTGACGGACAAAGGTAGCAGCAGGAACTTTATGGAGCAGGACTCAAGATAAGATGCAGCAGGACTGACTCTTCATTGCCTTGTCAAATGCCAGAAGCTGCACTAATTATTACCGAAACAAGTTCAGATGGCAACATCTTTTAAATGATCTTTCATGCAGCACAGCTGAGACTCTGTGCTAAGCCATACTGAAAAGTGTTCATTATGTTCAGGACTCCAGAGTAAGTGCTGCTGAAGTGTCTGTGAGTTAATTAAATTTATTTGGAGCACGTAGGAAACGCTTTGGAATCAGGAAACAACCAAAAAAAGGCACCCTCCTACAATTCTAACTCTGGTGCCCTTTATCTCTTCAGCTTCTAATACCAAAGGGCACTTGGGTATCTACAGAAAACCGTGACATGGGAACCTGTCACGGTGCATTACTGGTAACATGCACCTTGTTAGAACATCATCAGACCTGTGGGAACACTGGGACATTTGGGATCACCAAGCAAATCTCTGCCTGTTCAGCGAATCATTTCTATCGATTAGGTACAACACACTCCCGAAGCAGCACTTGCAAAAGGATTTAGGCTGCCTCTTTAGTAACAGCATGGCTTTGCAAAAAGAGAGCTGAAAAAAAGGTGAAATGAGATTTTATCCCTTTACTTGCCTTTCCTTTTTGCCCGTTTAGAAAAAGAAATCTATTTAAAGCTAAACAAGAATTCACCTTCAGAAACCCCCGGCTTCCCTCCACACGCCTGCATCTTCCTCTCCCTGCCAGGTAAAACTAACTCAGAGTGACTTCCTGTCATCCTCTTGATAGGATAATAAAAATCCACTTCGTGCAGCAGTATCTGGATGGCACAGCCGAGTTCAGGACCACGTTGTGCTGAGGACTGTTTGCCAAACAAATAGGAAATGAGACGCTGCTCCCCACAGGGCCTTCTGTATATACAGACAAAGTCAAAGGGGATGAGGCAGTATTATCTTGAGCTTACAGCTGGGGGACTCCAATCCAGAGGGATTATAGTAGCTTGCCCAAGGTCACACACAGGACATCTGTGGCAGAGCTGGGAAATGAAACAAGAGCTTCCCAGGCACAGGTAAATACGCCAGGCATGGGATAATCCCTAAAATGGAACGGTTCGACCCACATCTGTGCAGGTTTCAGGAAGCTCCCAGGCCTGCATAGAAACTGCAGGAACTGCATCATTTGTGTGTCAGCTACACACACACACACAGGGACTGGGATGTGGTTCTTGGCGAGTACCACTGGGTCCTCTCCGAAAGAACCTACTCCAGGACGGAATGCCGGGTGTCTGACGCGACTCTCCATCATGTGCTGCGGGTTCCTAGAAAAACCTGCTTCTGTGTGTGCTGCTGCTCTCTCGTGTGGGCCTGCTGGGAACTGCAGCGCTGGCGCAGCCAGAGGGGACAAAGTCATCAGGAACCCTGCATTCCAGCAAACCTCTCAGGGCAGCTGGTGGACGCTGCTGCCTTCCTCATCCACCGTGTCCTGGTCCATGGCAACCCCTGCTGCACATCTGCCAGGTCAAGGGAACACTTAAGACAACTCTGTAGCAACAAAGCGCAGTTAAAGGTCGCCTGGTGCTCTCGGGTTTCTCTTCAGCTTGCCAGAAGGGCCAGTTTCTACCTCACTGACCAAAGTTCACCTCAGGTTGATTGTGACTGCTGAAGCCAAATCATCTTTTTTGGGCATGCAACATTCCACGAGCAGCAGTTCGGTACCCCCGACCAAAGGGATACGCTACTGCAAGTTGTGACAGGCAGTAATTCAGGAGAAGCTCCAAAGGCAACCACGGAGAAATCCCAGTTATTCCCCATTTAAAGGCTGGCCTGAATTTCACTGTAGCAATAGCTCCTGGTGGTACCCTGTGACACCATGTCACCTGCTTCAAAGCTGGGTGATTCACTGTCCATCACACCAGTAGTGAAAGCAACCTCGGGGTAAATATGAATGAGGCTCAAGGTGTTTCACTTGGTCTGCATCTCACTTCCCTCCTCCCACCACCCTCTCCTTCTTGTTTTGTTTTAACCAGAAGCCCTCCTTTTTAAAACACCTAGGCAGGTAATTATTTGCACTTCTTTGTATCACATTGGATAAGGTTTGTTTCAAGTGGGACTTTCCTTTCCAGAATTGTAGAATGAATATCCTGAGTTGGAAGGAACCCAAAGGGATCATCAAGTACAACTCCTGGCCCTGCACAGGACAGCCCAAGAATCTCACCATGAGCCTGAGGGCATTGTTCAAATGCTTCTTGAACTCTGACAGGTTTGGGGCTGTGGCCACTGCCCTGGGGAGCCTGTTCAGTGCCTGACCAGCCTCTGGGTGAAGAACCTTTTCCTAAAATCCATCCTAAATCCCTGACCCAGCTCCAGCCATTCCCTCAGGTCCTGCCACTGGTCACCAGAGAGAAAAGATCAGTCCCCTTGTGAGAAGGTGGAGGAAGCCCAACTGGAGCTCTTCTGAATGTTTTTCTCCAAACTTTTGCTCCTTAAAAAGAAATAACAGAAAACATTTCTTCCCTACAACTTGACCCAGGATGGAATAGTAGATCTTTTATACTGCATTTTCTCACTAAGTCTTCTAGTTACTGCCTTCCTCCTTCTGCAGAGGGGTAGAACAAGACAAAGTGTGTAGCTGAAACTACAAGCACAAAATAGCTTTTGCAAAAATGATGGAGAGAAAGGGAAAACTATAGCCTGAACAATAGCATCATGCTGTATTTTTCAGGAACAAAACTTACTTAACCCGTGCAGATCACTGCAAACGCTGGAGATAAACACCAGACCTTGAGCTCCCACAGCCAAAAACGCGGTCTGGTGCAGCGGTATTTTACCTCTGTCATCTCCCAAATGACTGAACAGAAGCGTGATGGTACTGTGATGGCATTTCTCTCACTCTGCCAGAGACAGCACAGATCCCTGCAGCCTTTCCATAGCCAGGGATTCAGATCCGAAAAGCCTCCAGAAATCAAACTTCAGTTTGCACAAGGGACAAACGTCTGTCCTAGGCAGGAGTCAGTGCAGAGCAAAGACACATCCACAGGAGAGAAACTCCAGGGCTGTCTGTACGACAAGGAGGTTTCCCGCCCAGGGGAGGCACAGACAGACCCACCAGAAGTGACATGAGGACACTGGCAGTGCCTGAGCTGATCAGAAAAGTGGACAGGTTGCTCAGTAAAGTTAATTATCCCCGTTTGTATCAGTTCCTTGCTGCATTGCCACATGCCAAGGAGGTTTTTTCCGAGTCGCCCCCTGGACAGTTGCTCACGTTTAACACACCAGCCCCGCAGTTTGCTGACCTGACAGCACATGGAACAGCTGCAAAGGATGGAGAAAAGTACACTGCATACCCACCTGGAAAAGTGGAACAGAACAGACCAGTCGAGGCTGCCTCTTTCCAGTATTTCTGGAGAAAGTTAATGATGAAGCAGTGGCTGACCTAGAAAATACTCATTAACACTAGCTACAATACCAAAGGTAGCAAATATATCATTTTCAAAAAAGGCAGTAATGGGGACTGTTGCTCATTGTGCCCTACTTCAGACACGAGACATCTTAGTTGAAACAATCATTAAAAATTGGGATTATAAAGACATGCTACCTAGCTGACACAGATGTGACAGGCAGAAGAATTCAGTACAGCTTCTGAACGAAATGGACCATTAATCTGGTCTGCTTTCGTAATCATTAGTGGCCCAGTTACACTGAGCTAATAGTTAGTGCTGCAGCAGCCACATACAAATACACCACTTTGTTCTTGAAAGGCCAAGCAAAAGATCAGAACCATCAGCTGTAGGCCTGGCTCTGCTGAGCACGCTGGGAAACCTCAGGTACCACAAAACCCAGCCAGCTGACTTGCACAGGGGCAGAAAAGGGCACCTTGCAGGAGCAGAGGGCCCCCACAACTTACATGGCCCCGACAGCACGAGTGTCACGTGCTGGAGTTCCAGTGGAGTTCGTGACATTTTCTCATCACCAGTCAACAGTATTAGCTCATTGCTCCTCACCTCTAATGAGATTAGGCTCCAGCTGGCTTAGGAAAATCCATTTGTTGGGATATTAGACTGAGGACTGCATTTGGATGGCTTAAATCACAAGTCTCCAGCTGTAGCAAGTTCCCTGCCTTGATTAACTCAAATGATCTCAAGCAATCTTCACACCCCCTCAGGTCCTCAGCACAATTAACTACACCTGAATGAGGCCTGCAGTTCTCTGTTCAAAGCCTAATTTCTTTCTGCTCCCTGAAGGATCAAGGCACCCTGCATTTGTTGTGTGGAGATTCTGTGCATTCAGTTCCCCTCCCTGATCACCTCCAAGCGAATCTCTGAACCCCTTTGCTTTAAGTTACACGTCTTCTGAGTCGCTGACCAGTGCTATCTGTTCAGGGTTAACATTAATCCTAGAAGCAGTTCCTCAGCTCAAAACAAGCTGCTCTACTCTCTTGTAGTGCCTGGGCTTTGATTAAGATTATGGCACATGCACGCTTATGGCAGAGGACCTGTCTGCCCCAGAGGCCCCACACCCAACCTGCTGTGTATCCCACACCAAGTAAACTGCCATTTAGGATTGTTCAGTGTCCTGATGCTCGACACACAGCCCTTTTCTGAAGGTGTCTGAGCTGCAGACACACCCAGCTTCACCTTGGCCCCTGCTTTCAGGCCCAGTGCTCTCTGACAGAGCCCCGGCAGCTGTACCGTGAGACGGGCGCGAGATGAACGGTGCGACTCCAGCAAACCACGAACGGGAAAGACCCAGAGTTTCAGAGGGGAATTTATTGTATGGGAGCATATCCAATATCTTTTTTTTCTTTTTTTTTTTTTTTGTCAACCATTCATGAGAATAATAAAAAATAGAAGCTTTTTAAATGACAAAAAATATAGTTACATATAATACAGATTTTCATCTTGCATTGAAGCAGAGCAGTAAATAAAACGCTCACTCGTGTTTTCACAGTTAGTCTGCGTTGCTTGTCTAGGTTAAAGCGCCAGCAAACCCAAATCTTCCAGTCAGAACCCCTAGTTAGTAGTTTCATAGGATGGTCATGAGGGTGAACACTCTGCATTCTGATACCCTTTACAAGTAGAGGGGGCACACTCCCCATCCATGGCAGAACTACTAGAGTTTTCAGAGGTACCAGCTATGCTTGAGGCGTCCTTGCTGCAACTGAAAGACTTTTGTATCAGAACGTGTTTTTAGGCCCCAGTCAGAAACAAGAGTACTCAAGAATGTGCTTCAATCCCCTTTTGGTTCAAAGGGCTGAGAGTTGATCCTTTGTGACCACCTTGTTCTGCCCTCACAAGCACCATGAAGCACTAGCCAGTGCTTGATCACATGTGTAATAGTGCTTGCAAGACCTCAAAGGATTTAACATTCTTCAGCACTCCATTAACTTGAGACCTAAAGGCATTCCCTGCATGCATACATTTATGTATATACTACACACACTTACCCCCAACCTCCCCCCAGTATTATTGCAATAATTCTTTGCTGGTATAACAGCTTATATATATATACACACCAAGTTTCACTTATTTAGTTTTCTATAAACATAGAAAAAAACACCTGAAGAGAGCTAGAACAGCTTTCAATCAGTCACTACATTGGCATTGAAAGCTTTATTTTGAAAACTTTAAGCAGCAATACTGAATAAATAGACAGAACGATTGTTTTGTCATCTCCATACAACCGATGGCCTTCATCCAAAACATTAAAATACTGTAGCAAACAGAATAAACATGCAGTGTTTCAATGTTCTAAAAAAAAAAAAAAAAAAAAAAAAAGAGGTGTAATATAAAAGTAACACTTTGACACTTATTTTAATACAGTACAGACCATTAAGAGACTATTTTCTGAAAAAAATATCTGAATACAGTTTTGTTATTTACATGGATCATTAAGGCCTAATTCACTCAAGTTAATGCACATCAGGAATTTATATGCTTCAAGGTAACTCACTAAAAATTACAGGATCGATTCTTTTTGTTTTGATCATACTCATATGATCCCATTTCACTAAAACAATGCAATACTCTTCACGCTAAAACCAAGGCAATTACTGCCCCAAGAGGAGATTTTAATTTCAGTAAAGGATATTTTCCCTCTTACCTCACACGTTTGCATATTGCTAATGCTAGTAGGGGTAGTTCTCTTCTTCAAGAACTTCCTCCCAACTTGCAAGGGTTCAGAAAAGCAAGTAATCTCAAAGCTAAACATACCATTTCCAGAAGCAATTCAGGCACTTGGGAACCTAAGTCCCACTAGAAGATCCTGGGAGGCGTGTTCCTAGCTGACTTTTCAGAGTGGGACTTGGGTTTCTCCCTCGCTCGGGCATTCGGATTGTTCACCTTAGCCTCAACCTACTGGCTTTTCAAACGGTCACACCCTCCCCCTTTTCCCCTAACAACATAGCATCTCCAGCAAAAAATAACCTGTATCCTCATGGATGAGAGAGATAACACAGTTAATTTCCACTAGTAATAAATTACAGGAGTTCTCCATATAAATTCCCCGTGCACTGGAAAATAGTGCTTTGTGTGTTTAACTATTTAACGCAAGCAAAAAAACCCCGTTTTTTTTTATCATGCTGCCCAGTAAATAACATGGCACTTGTTAAAAATCAGTATGTGTAGCTTCCTTTCTGCTAATGCCCTGTAAGTAGGTTTGGGACATTTCTGAAAATGAGGGGGTTTTTTCTACAGTTGTAAAGAAAGAGTGAGGTTCTGCAGTTGATCAGAAGCAAAATCCTAAATGCCGTAGTGTGAGGAGTTTTTCTAACTGTTACACACTGCTCAATTCACATTTAATGCAAGGGCATGCCGTTTCTTTTTGGTTTATTTACAGAGAGGGTGAAAATGCTACAGAACTTCAGCCTGGGTGAAATTCGAGAAGCAAGAGGAGTATGGTGGGGGCGGGGGAATTTGTCAAGTGTCTCACAAATGGCAGGTCTGGATACCAAAGCCTCTCCTTGGCCACATGAGTGGCTGAAGCTGTGAACGTTTTTCAGATCACCTTGACACGTGCCAAAAGCCCTGACAAGGAGGGGCCACTCAGGGATGGTGGAGAGGCCACTCCTGAGCCAGCTCCAGGCTGGCCCCTCTGTCAAACAGCTGCTGCAGTCAGCAGGTGCTACTCTTTTAACTTAAATGGCAAATTCCTCCTCTCATTCTACTACAAAGCCGTAATTAAAGCCCTCCAAAGCTGCTCTTACCCTTCCCTTTAATCCTTTTCTTCCTCCCTCCATCCTAAATAGCAACATGGCAGAGAAAGAGAGCAGTTGTTGTGATGCAAGAGCCCAGTCCAGCTCCAACTGACACCTGTGGGAGATGGACCAGCCAGAAAGTGTGACAGAAACGTTAGCTGGGGTTAAAGTATGCTGATCTGCCTTGAAAATACTTCATATCTCAGGACAAGACTGTTTCCCCCCACCCCCATGCAGCATAATTTGGGCCAGACTTTGCAAGGTGCTGAGTGCCTCAGTTCTCTAACATCAAGAGGTGCTGAAGATGCAAGATATCCACTGGAGAGGGCCATTTCACTTCTGTAAATTGAACCCAGAATGTAAGGCATATATGCTCAAGTACCTTGGACAGATATTGTCCCCAAACTATGTATATTTTACACTTTTTTTTTTTTTTAATATATAGATATATATATATATATGTACACACATTCTTTCTTTTTTGTTTAATACAAAGTTATGGGCACAGTAAACATGAGCACAGAATTGTGATAAAGTAACAATAAAACCTGTGAGCACTGCAAAGATTCCTCAGGTAGGAACATATAATTTTCCAGTTTGCTCACAAGGGAAGATGGAAGAAAGAAAAAAAAAAAAAAAAGACCCGATGATAAGTTAAACAGTAAAAATTCAGAGTCCATTTGGAAAGGTCCTTTATATATTCACAGCCTTATCTGTTGCTGTTAGTCTAAATACAGCAGCATTTTTAGAATATATGATGCCATTAATAAGTGGAAAGGGAAAAAGATGCAATAAACACTCAGGAATCCTTCATCTTCTACTGTATCTTTTAAAACTTCCATTTGTCAGGAAGCTCCTTTTTTTAAAAAAGGAGACTTAAATGAACATTTATCTGCGACATCAGTAAATCAACACAAGAGGATGCTAGGAATTAAGTATTTTTCTGTGGCAAAAAAAAGCTTGGAGTTTCCTACCAGCGGTGAAATCCTGACCCTACCAAAGCCATCAGGAGCTCTGTCATTTTGCCACTGGCTAAGCCCAAGCCTTCAGTACTGAGTGAGAGGATGGTGTGCCAAGGGCATCTCCAAGGTGGGGATGGTGCTCTGAGTCGCTGTCAGAACAGAAAACCCAAACACAACCAGGGAAGGCCCATCCCTTCTCTAGCTCATCCATGAGGCCAGCCTCCAATGTTTGCAGTGTCCCACCGATGCCAGTCGCTTTCTCCACAAACCTGGTGTCCCCTTTAGCAATCCAACATCAAGGTCTGTAACCAACAAAATTACCCGGTGTTGTCTTAAACTTTCTGCAGGGAAACCGCTCTGTTTAATCCTCGCTCAGCTTTGACTGCGCTAGAGCGACACCAAGATACAAAAGTGTTCCCTTTTCACACGTTTTGCAAAAAAACGACCACCAAATGTGTGTGAACTTCCTGCTTGTGAGCTTTATGTTCTGCAAGTGACTGAGCAGCAACACCTCTTTCAAAGGGGCTAAACCTGAACGAAATCCTGGCCCCACTCCCATCAGTGAAAGCTCTGCTATTGACTTCGAGGGACTCTCTGCCACGTTTCTTCCCTCCACAAAACTTGAGTGAATTCTGGAAGGCTGGAAGAGGATGCCCATTTGTTTTGTGTCTTTCTTCTCCTCCAACAGCAAGATTTACCTCAAAACAAGAACACTGTAATGGCTAGTGGAAAAAAAAATAAAGTACAAAATCACACACAGTGAGAAGCCTCCTACTCTCTTTTGGTAAGATATATGAAGACAACTTCTTACATTGTTCTTTTCTCAAAAGGCATATACAATGTGGCAAAATATTTCAAATATACATTCTATATAATAAAATATCATCTAACTAGTGCATCCTCAATTATATGCTGGAAATATTTTTACCAAGCCAAGGTTTAAAATCCATAAATCTTTTTGAACACTAGGTGCTTCATTCAAAGGCAGATTCAACAGCAAGTAAAAACCCACAAGCTCACTTTTCAAGCCTTAAAAGGTAGCAGTGGATGGAACATGACATATTATGACCCACAACAGAAATGAACAAAGTTAGTGGTGAGAAACCACTGTAATGGTTCAGCACCCCACAGAACTCTGCATTGCAGGTTGCTGTACTTGATCAAATTGGGGGGGGGTTGTTTGCACACACAAATTAAAGTCACCTTGTCAGACTGACACACAGCCATACGTGATTACTCACAAGTTAAAAATAAAAATATAAAAGGTCAACATTCACAGGTCCATTGATTAAAGAGAATAAATTAAACCTCAGGGAAGTTGCATACACGGTTTCCTTCACCCTCAGTCTTCCATCTATGCCTATACACGGGACAATACTTTCCCAAACACTTCTCAAGTGGCAAAAACGACGGAGGTTTCTGCACTCTAGCTGTGTTGACAGCAAGGTCATCCTTGCCAGTTAGGAATCGAGACAAGCTCCTGTCTCTTTAGCATCAGTGCACAGGGTATGGCTCCGAGTGGTGTGTTGGAAGAAGAAGAAGAAAAAAAAAATAAAAATAACACGGTGGCGTAACAAAAAAACCCCCGAACAAAACAAGAAAAAAAAACTTCTTCCATTCGTCATTGGCAGAATAAAATAAAGTGTATCTTGTCCAGGGTACCTTGCTAGGTCCTCTCCAGAAGAGGTATGTACTGTCATACATAAATGCCCTCCGGGTTAAAACCAGACGACAGGGGATTCTGGAGGATCCGAAGGTTGCTGGGGAGCTGCCTCGAGGAGCCAGGGCGCTTCAGTGACCCAGACTGAAATGCTGGCTCTGGACAGGAAAAAAAAAAATAAAGGCAGTCAGAAAAGTCATCATCGGGGGGACATCCATAAAACACCTCCCCCGCTTCCTGCTTAGTGTGATAAGAAAAAAAAACCCAAAAACTAACACCACACATAACAAATAATTGAAATGCCTGGGTAAGAAGGGATGAGATATATGGTGCATGATTCCTGCTCATTTCGAAACAGGAATATCCACCAGAAATAGCTATCCATAACCACTACTCTCCTATGGAAAACATGCACACATTTATATGGTAATGTGCAGGAAGGGATTGTACCTATACACAACTCAAAGCCTCAGCTTCCTGCCCACTCAAAAGAGACAGTTCACCCAAGTACTGACATTTTAAGGCCTGGCTGCCTTTTGTTCCTTCCACTCCCCCCCTTATGCTCCCAGTGCCTTTTGGTTGGAAAGTTTTCCGAAAGGAGAACAGAACCAGCCAAAGGGCCCCCTTGAAAGAGGAGCATTGTCAAGGCACACAGCTGTGCCTGAGCCACAGCTCTGACACATATCCCGTGCTTCTGTCCAGGAAAATCTGAATCCAGCTGTGGGCACGTGCAGGTTGCCCTGATCTCGCCGGGGGCAAAGTCAACTCGCACGTGCCGTAACAGCCGTCTGTGCGGGGCTTCTGGATGGCTGGCAGCCCAGCTGGATTAGCTCCTGTTCCCCTGGGGCTGCTGTCTGGGATTTCTGGAGATCCAGACACATTCCTTTTCCTACTCTGACAACACCAGAAGGGGAAGAACCCAGATGAGCAGCACTGTTAAAAGTGCAACAATCTTGTGCCCACAACCACTCTTGAAAGCCACTGGCTTAGTGGGCTGCTGATGGGACAAACACATGCCCAGGCACAGCAGGAGAGACGTTATCCACACACTGCTCTTCATTTAGAGCCTGCTAAATCCTTGGAAGGAAAAGGAATCTCCGACAGCGTGCTTTGTTAGTGTTTTGCTGAGGGCCTTCACTAACAGAGCGCTCCCTTCTCGCACCAGCGCTGCCCTCAAGGCAGTGCCAGCCCCTTCTCCCGCCCACCCAAAGCATTCCCAGGGCTGCACCTCTCTCCAGCTCCACAGGTGGAGCCTCCACCTCCACGGGGTCTGCCGGCAGCACCGTCACCTTCGTTCCCGTCTGCTGGATGAACTGCTGCAGGTTCACCTGGCGCAGCTCCTTGGTCAGCTGCTCCAGTTCTTGTTCCCTGTCCTGCCGGGAGAGAGGAGACGTCTGCTGAGCGCATAAGGCAGCACTTCAAGACTCCCATTTACAACTGGGCAACTCCTTTTGATGAGAAAGCCTCCAATTTTTAAATTCGAATGCAAACTGAAGAACTGGCAGGTTTTTTTTAATCTCGTAATTTAAAGAGCGAGTCGACACTCGCTATGAACTTACTGGAATCACAGAATCAATTAGGTTGGAAAAGACCTCTGAGATCATTGAGTCCAACCCTAAGTACAGGTGACTGCTGGGGTTTTTTATATGTTATATTTTTGTATTGCTCCTGGGATGACCAGCAGATGTTTCTCATATCACCTGAGAACAATTTTGGCACATCAGATGCAAACAAATAAAGGTCATAGTGTGCTCTCTGAAAAAATAACCAACTGAGCAGCAGAATGACACCAAATCTTAGTTCTGCCTGAAGTGTCCAGCATGGCTTGGACAGCTCTGATCTTAAAAGAAGTATAATTGATTTCTCTTCTTGTTCTTTGCGTTTTCTACTTGAATTTTTATGGACAGAACCTTCTCACTCTGCAAATGTTCTGTGCAATGAGGCCAAAGCCTGGCTGGTTCACCAGCCCTTCAAAGCACAGAAGATAATTTAGGATCTTCCTCAAGGCTCTGTACTTTTGGCAAGATAGATGCAAAACTTACAGCTCTGAGAGATTATGAGAGTCTTAGACCTACAATTATTCCCCTGCACACACAGGCTGAGCTTCATTAGCAGAGAATTGCATCTGGTACTCTCTCCACAACCTGGATGGAATTCCTACTGCCTGGCCACAAACTACCAGAAAACTCTCGCTAAAAAATGCCACCTTCCTGCTCTTATCACAGGAAATCTAGTGAATCAAAAATTTCTTTATTTCCTTACTGAAAACTCTATAAAAGACACCCATGCTCAACTTTCCTCTTTCAAATCAGCAGTTCTGTAAAAAATAATCTTAAACTTCCAGCATGCAAGAAAATATTTACTGCCTAGCAAGAAAATATTTCTCTACTTCCTCTCATCCCCCCCTAAACTCCACAATACAGAGCTCAGTTTATTTCCTCCTGGACTTTCTATTTGTGAATCTTTAGGTTTAGAGCAAGCTTGGAAGATCTGAATTTAATAGGAACTTTCCCAAGAAAGTGAAAACTAGCCCAGAAAAAGAACCAAGCCAGAAATATTTTGAACTCCACCACAGCCTCAGTAAATGCTACTGAGGACAGGTAAAGCACATAAAGTGGACCTGATGCTTTCTATCAGTACAAAACTTTAGGCACAGTGTGTCTGGAAACTTAAAACTGATAAACATGGATCAAACTGCTCACAGTTTTCACCCATTTTGCTCTGGATGAAAAGGTTACTTTTTTTCCCCCCTCATCATTTGGTAAAACCAGCTTATACTGACAAGGCTGTAGCTGCTCAGGAGTAAGGATGCAAAATCCCTTTGCACATTCACAGCAGAATCACCTTAATGCAACTGCAGCACTGGGGAATATACTAACTGTGAATCCTAGGAATCAGCAAGAACCACAGCTCCAGCTGATGTGGTGCCTCATCCAGCTCCAAATCCCAGGAGCTCCAGTCTTTCCTTTACCTCATCCAGCTGCCAGCTGGATTTCCATTTATTCTTTCATGCTCTATCAAGTTCCAAGTGATATCATTAACTTTAGCAAGGAAGCAGGGCCTGGCTTCTCTTTTGACACCAGTGCCACAAACACCTGAAGGTGTAAGGGAAAATAAAATCCTGAACACCAGCAAGTCAGCCAGGAAAAGGGGGATGCTGTTCTTCAAAACAATAGCCCTGTAAGGTAACAGCTACTTTAGCTCTACATCCATCTGTCCAGGTGCTGTTCTTTTAATTCTTCTCTTGTGGTGGCAGACAAACCTAGCAAGGATCAGCAGCTTAGCCTAAGGAAAGGCTACCATGGTGTAAACTGCTGGTTTTCATCTCAGATGGTTTCAATGAGCAAATTACACACAGGTGAAATGAAACTTGTCTGCCCTTAAAAAAAAAAAATCTGAAATGCAATCCAAAAATGAAACACTTTCCTCCTTTTACCCCAAATCACAGTGTAAACTTTCTTGTGTTTTTTTTTTTTTTTTTCCCATGGGCTCTAAATCTGCCTAAGAGGAATTTGCCACAGTCATGTCTTCGACTTATCTTTAGCTATGGATAAAAAGACAGTCTTACCTGTAACTTCTTGGTCGCTTGGCCCAAAGACCTTTCTACAGCTTTAATGCCATTTTCCAGCCTCAGACTCTGCTGGCCCTGAATATCAATTTCACCCTTCACCTTCTCGATTTTTTCCTTCACCTCTTCTTCGTTCACTTGGGACTCCTGAACTTCCCGCTGCAGCTTCTCCGCTTCAAGGCCGCTCTCCATGTTGTGGATCTGAGACACGTAGTCCTTGAGCTTGTTCTCGCACTCCAGGATCCTCTGCCTCATCTCCTGCAGCTGCTCCTTCAGCTGCTTCTCGTTCTCCTGCTCGATCTGCAGCTCGTTCTCCCAGAACTCTTCCTCCTCGATCTCCACTTCGTTCCGCTTGATCTTCTGCTCCAGCTTGAGGATTTCTTCTTCCAGGCTGGCGTTGTACTTCTGCTCCCAGTAGCGGATCTCGGCTTCGTTGGACTCCAGCTGCTTCTCGATGCACTGCAGCTTCTCCGTCTGGAGGTGGATCAGCTTCTTCAGCTCGTCCGCCGTCGTTTTACAGTTGTTGAGCACCTTTTGCTTGAACTCGGACTCCTTGCTCTTCCCGAAGATGTCCATTAACCCCTTGGCGCCCCCGGTGAAGGTGAGGGATTTCCTCTTGGGCTCCCTCCTCTTCATGGACTTGTCCCCGGGCGGCCTCAGCTTGGCCAGGGGCGGCAAGCTCTGCCGGTACAGCGTCCTCTCGGGGATGCGCGCCACGCTGTCCGACGTGGGCCGCTCGCTCAGGGAGGGCCCGGTGCGCCGCAGGATCAGCTGCACGTCGCTGGCGTACTGCCCCCACTTGTTGAGGGACACGATGGGGTTCTCGTGCGGCGCCAGGTGCCGCTCCGTGTCCCGCCACTTCTCGATCAGCGTGTACCGCCCGGTGCGCCCTGCGGGGACAGCACAGCGTCAGCACGGCCGCGGGACGGCGCTGCGGGGACACCGCGGGGACACCGCGGGGAGGCACCGTCCGTGTCCCGCACCCCGCACAGCCCCGGGGGTGTCTGTCCATCCCTAATCCCCCCGCACAGCCCCGCGGGTGTCTGTCCATGCCTCATCCCCGCACAGCCCCGGGGGTGTCTGTCCATCCCTAATCCCTGCACAGCCCCGGGGGTGTCTGTCAATCCCTCCTCCCCGCACAGCCCCGGGGGTGTCTGTCCATGCCTCATCCCCGCACAGCCCCGGGGGTGTCTGTCTATCTCTCATCCCCCCGCACAGCCCCGGGGGTGTCTATCCATCCCTCCTCCCCGCACAGCCCCGGGGGTGTCTGTGTCCCATCCTCCATCCCTTGCACAGCCCCGCGGGGTGTCCGTGTCCCGCCCCCCGCTGTTCTCGCGTGTCACAGCACACGCTGCCTCCCTGACGGTGCCCGCACATCCCCGAGCTCAGCTCCAAACCCTCTCCCGCGCAGCAGCAGCAGCAGCAGCAGGAGGGAGGAGCCGTTCACACCCCGCACACCAGCGGAACTGCACAACCCCAGGGCTCCTGCCAGGTTTGGAAGGACTGGTGGATTCATGGAATCACAGAATTGTTTGGGTGAAGATTATCTCATTCCACCCTCCTGCCACGGGCAGGGACACCTTCCACTAGCCCAGGTTGCTCAGCATCCCGACCAACCTGGCCTGGGACACTTCCAGGGGTGGGGCAGCCACAGCTTCTCTGGGCAACCTGTGCCAGGGCCTGCCCACCCTCCAGCAAAGTTTAAAGCAAGTGACCCAGTGATGCTGGCAACCACTACATAAATACACCCAGTACAAAGCTTTAGAGGAAGAAAACACGAACAGGAGTCCCACCTCTTTCAGCCACTAAGAAACATCAAATTTAGAGGAGTGTTTGCTGTTAAGCTGTTTCATCAATGAGAGGCAGCTGTGAATGACTGACAGAGCCTCAGTCCCCCAGTTCACGCTCCCCTGTTCACTCAGACACTGGGGAGAGCCAGCCCAGGTCCCAGCAGTGTGATGCCAGCTCAGGTGACCCCTGGCAGTGCTGCTGGTGTGACAAACCTTCACTGAGGGGAGCATGGGGACCAGAGTGGCACGGGCTGCCTGAACTGCTCCCTGCACAGGCTCCTCCTCTGGAACAGCAGCTCCCACATCCCCCCCTGGGATACTCAGCCTTCAGGAAGCAGCTCAAGTCCTTTGGTAGTGCTGGGAGTTTTTTGTGAGCACTCTGGTGATAGCTCGATATACAGTGAGTGCAGCCTGGTGTGCTTTTTGGGCACAACTTACGTTTAAGTCTTCATTTGTGCTGCCACCCGACATGCTTAAATTCAGCTCAGCAATCTTCTTCCCCTGATACCCCTCATGGGATTTTTCCAAACCCTCTTACTACTCTGAGATACAACACTCTCCAAATGCAGAAGAGAGTTTCCCTTATCAAAGTGACTTCACTTAAAAAGCCACACAACAATGTTTACAAAAAGATGTGAAAGATCAACTGCTTCTAAAGCACGTGATGCTAATGAATTTCTGAACAGCTCTGAACAATTGCCATTAACCTTAAAAACACCATTAGCCACTTTAATGCATTACCTATATCCATTTCCACCAGAGATAATCATTCAAATGATTTATTTCAGCACATAAGTGCCTAAAATACCCGCCATACATACAACTAGAGAGTGGAGGAGTTGGAAGAAATGTAGATATCATTGGTCAGCCATTTGATGCGTTTTCCTTCCTTACACCACCTGCCCAACCACCACTCGGTTTTCCAAAAGGACAAAAATATCATAACCTCAGGCTGGAGATCTGCCTCCCACCTCCAATCACAACGCTCACGTGGACCCCTCACCTTGGATTTGCAGGAGACTGTGGTAATCAATCCCCTAAAATTCAATACTGCCTTACCAAGAGCTTCCCAAGATGCAACTACAGCATTCCCCTGATCTCACTTTCTCACAATCAGCTCAGGATGCAACGAACAACAATAAAAACTGGCTGTGGAGGCCCCGCCTAGAGAACAGGGCAGCTTTGGCTCCTGGCTCATCCCAGAGGTCGTTGGCTGGCCAAGTTCAGAGACCAAAATGTCCACATTCACTTCCAAGTCAGGAGTGAGAGCTTAAGGATTTGACAGGCAGAAACCAACAAAACAAAGGCAGGCAGCATGAGAACAGCAATCCACCCCCCTGAATGCCTTGTCTGTAAGTGACTGTAGGCAGGCACTGGGGGGGAAAAAACAGGAAAAAAAAAAAAAATCTATCAGCACACTAACATGCTTGGCCAACACTCTCAGAAACAGATTTAAGGTTTGTTTTAATAAAGTACTTCAAAAACAAGTTTACTATGCCAAGATATAAAAGTGAGAGATTTCTGCCAGCTCACAATATTGTTCATTGATCCATGAAGATTTATAGTTTGTTGCAGGCATTGGTGTTTGTTGTAGGAAAAATAAACCTAGCACTGCTTGCCACAGCATATTAACAATAAAACCTCTGAGGAGAAAAATTCAGTAAAAACATACCCCAGAACCCAGGACAAAGGTTGCACTTCACTGTTCTGTTTTGTTACTTTTAGAAGCTTTCAGCTTGTAATCATGGTTGTGCTACTAATGCTTGTGTTGTGTCAGAAACAGTCAAGTTCAAAGCAGTCTGGAAACTGCAAATAGGAGTAGGTACCACTAGGGGAGCGAGCAGTGTGCAGTTTCTATTCACTCTGCTATTAAATGCATCATTTAAAAGAAATGTAACAACAGACAAAGAAAAAAAAAAAAAAGGAAAGGAGGGGAGGAGAATAAAGCTCTAACAATCTCAACCAGAAGTGAATTAAAGAATTAAGCAAAGCACTTGCCAAGAAGCATTTCCATCTTAGCTCAGGGTTCCAAATCAACACGCAGCCCTAAATAACGAACACAGCACTCAAGAGCCACATAAAAGAAAGTGTTTTGTGGGAGTAATACTTACACTACTTACACCCTTCAACAACCACACCTGGAGTCCAGGACTGGTCTAAAACAAAGCTGTCCTCACCTGAGATCATTGCCCAGGTTCAGTGCTCAGCCTATGTACGATGCAGACTAACAATGCCCAGACAACCACAGCTGTGATGTTTGCCTGCATTAGAGGGGATTAATTCACAAATGAAAGGGTGAATGAGTTAATTCAGAACTAATGACAGAGTGTTTCAGAACACAGGCGTCCCTGCAACAAACTGCTGGTTTTGATGTGCTACCACTGACAAGGGGGGGGCAAAGAAACCAGAAAAAAAAGGCACTTGCCTGGGTTGTTGCCAAGGAGCAGCTCCAGGCCTGCATGCTGCTTCTTGCCCTGCACGTTGTCCGTGAGCTTTTGGACACACAAAGCACCTGGCAGAACTCAGCCCCGCCTCACTCATACAAAACTTATCACTTTAAAAATGAAGTTACAGTTGTGTTCACATAATGAGCCTCGTATCAGCAATGTACAGAATATCCCCTAAACTACAGGGTGTTCCTCCCAGCCACAGATTACATTAAATCTCACACAGAATTATGAAGTATTTCCAGATAAAGGTCAGTGATCAGTTCAGAAGTCAATTCAGTGAGCAGCCAAAGCACAGCCTTAGTTGTTGTACTGATGTTCACACGGGTACCTGCCTTGCCAGTGGATCCCTTGTGACTTCTGAAATCTAACTTCAACAATATGTACAACTAGAACATGTTGGGCCTCTTTTTTTTTTCAAGTACTTCTGTCAAAGCCTTGTGTTGATGAGAATGGTAAAGAAAACAACCCAGACAGCCCCAAAAAAGCATCAGCAGTGCTGTGTTCCACGTCTTCCTGTTCAAAAAAACAGCAATTCAGGGGTTGGTGGAAGCAAAAAGCCTCCAAACTCTATTCCATGGCCAGCAGGGGAAGGGGGGATTCTGCTCCCTCAGGTGAGACCCCCCTGCAGAGCTGCCTCCAGCTCTGGGATCCCAGCACAGCAAGGACATGGAGCTGCTGGAGAGAGTCCAGGGGAGGGACACCAAGGTGATCAGAGGGATGGAGCAGCTCTGCTGGGAGGAAAGGCTGAGAGAGCTGGGATTGTCCAGCCTGGAGAAGGGAAGCTTTGGGGTGACCTCATTGTGGCCTTCCAGGACCTGAAGGGAGCCCACAAGGAAGATGGAGAGAGACTATTGCCAAGGGCCTGGAGTGGCAGGACAAGGGGGAATGGCTTCAAACTGACAGAGAGCAGGTTTAGATTGGATATTAGGAAGAAATTCTTCTCTGTGAGGGTGGGGAGGCCCTGGCACAGGTTGCCCAGAGAAGTTGTGGCTGCCCCATCCCTGGAAGTGTCCAAGGCCAGGTTGGATGGGGCTCTGAGCAACCTGGGCTAGTGGAAGGTGTCCCTGCTCATGGCAGGGGAGTTTTGGACCAAGATGATCTTTAAGATACCTTCCAACCCAAACCATTCTCTCTTCTCCGTTCCCCAGAATGAAGACCCTACATGAATATGATATTACCATCTCAAAGCAATCATCAAGAATTCGTATCTGTAATGCAAGACAGCAAATGACAAGCTGTAAAAGAAGCAGGTGTATCTTTCCATCTCTGCAGCACACTGCATCTGCACCAAGTGTCAAGTTTAGGAGGTTAAGTTCCCACCTACAGCTCCCTAAGCACACACAGACTTAGGACTGATGTAATTTGGTAATTTAAACACAGATTCCATCACAATGAACGGTGATTAAACTAATGAAATACAGGAACAAGGTAATTGAACAGGGTTTTTTTAGACTCTCAAGTGGCAGAGTTTTAAATTACACTCCATGAAGGCAGCAGGACCCATGTAACTATTATTCACTTTAGGGTTCTCTACGTGCTTCAATATTTGCAGCTGACACAGTAGACATGAGTGACTCCTGCTGCTGCCAAAAGTGAAAATGAAACTCCAAAGGAAAGAAGCAGCAGCAGTGTTTCTCAGGCAACACTTCTGGCAGGACCGTAACCTGAGAGGTCATCAATTCTCTTTTTCAGGAATGATTCAACCTGTTACTCCCCCCCCAACAAGTCCATCATCCCCTACATTTAAAGCATTTCAGGCACTACATTTTCTTGGTATGAAGGCAGGATGATACACCAGGAAAAGAAAAAAAAAAAAAAGCACTGTGCCTTATCTTTCCCATCAGGCTACAAATGTTTATGCCAAGCATGATCCATCTTTTTATTAAGTGTCTCCCATGCTTCAAGAGCCAGGACCTACAGCAGTGAGTCAGTGCAAGCAGGTGAGTCACTGCCCTGCTCTCACAGGCTGAAGGATCCTGCCTTCCTTAACAAGGCAATGTAAAGAAAAACATACTTGTAACGTGGGTAAAAACTCCTAAGAACTCTTAATACGTGGAACACGTGGGTGAAAATGCTCTGCTCTGGACAAACAGCACCAACTCCTGAATCCCTGACAGCACGGAGAGAAAAAATGGCAATTTCAATCAGCCCAGGGTGATCTGAACTCTCCATCTTTGATTTATGAAGCTGATATTACATTCATTATGCCACACTTAACACCCATAGCGATTTTTGAAAAAAATGCCACTCTGGCTACTTGAGAACTCATTAAATACCCAAAGATTGGGAGCAAAAGAAACCCTTCAAAATAGAGCTTAGAATTTGTGTTACTCAGATTTCTTAACCCATGCTGTATTTTGCACAGACATGTATGAATTCCACAGAAAATAAAGAATCAGGGGAGTCCAGTCCTAGGAAGAAATACCCACTGAGATATCCATGCTCCACTGAAGGCCTGCTGAGTCCTCTGGGCAGAGCTGCGCTCCCGGTATCTTTATCAGGACTGCAGCCTTACTTTATTACCATTATCCTGGCTCTCAAAAAAAAAAAGGCATACAAGAGTTTATCACAACCTGACAACATAAAGCACTTGGAGTCACTTCCTACTTTGAGCTGCCTTTTTTCTCTGAGTACCCCCAGGTACCACGTTTGTTTTAGACTCGTGTCCTAAATAGGTAAAACAACGTGGAGGAGCAGTTTGGCCAAGGCCAGACAACAGCAAAAGCACATCAGGCAGCCCAGGTTCCTGCTTGCAGGCACCACCACCACTGCTGGAGAGGTACACCACCACTGAAGGTGGACACAAATCACCCCACCCAGCCACTGTGCCTCTCAGAGAGGTTACTGTCACCAGATTTCCTGAACCAGAAAGTTCATCACAGCACACAGCTTTTCTTGTGCTTATTATCCCTCAGTGCTGCTATTTGAAGCGGCAGAGAATGAAATTTTGGGGTCAAAGACACCACAAGTTTTAAGCGATTCTTAGCAGTAAACTACATGATTAATTTAACATTAAAAACCTTAGCTGGTAGACAGTAAGAATGGCTCCCTCCTAATTCTTTTCAGAGCTAGTGCTGAGGTTCAATTTGCTCAGACTCTTTTTCCCCCCCTCTCTCAAAGTGTCTGACAGTCAGCTCTGGCACTTGCTTTAGCAGAAACTCTTTGGAAGAAGAGAGGAACGTAAGAAGAGACATCAATGAATCACAGAATGGCTGGGGTTGGAAGGGATCTTAAAGATCATCCTCATTCCAACCCCCCTGCCATGGGCAGGGACACCTTCCACTATCTCAGGTTGCTCAGAGCCCCATCCAACCTGGCCTGGGACACTTCCAGGGATGGGGCAGCCACAGCTTCTCTGGGCAACCTGTGCCAGGGCCTCCCCACCCTCACAGAGAACAATTTCTCCCTAATATCCAATCTACACCTCCTCTCTGCCAGTTTGAAGCCATTCCCCATGTCCTGTCACTACATTTCCTTCTTGTAGAAGGAGTGGTGTGATCTTTCCAGACACAGCTCTGGCTGAGCCTCACGATGCTGTAACACACGTCTGAGACAGCACCGACAAATCTGTGCTTTATTTTCATAAACACACCCCATTTATCTTTGAGGAAAAATACTCAACTGCAATAAAAAAAAAAACCCCAAACCCCTGACAGCTGCATTTGTTTAATTTTAAAAAGAGACAGCTGTACTTCTTGTTCAGTGAAGTGTTGCTCATATTCTCCAGCCAGAAAGCCCCAAACCCCCAGCACTATTTAAAGCCAGTCTGCCATTTTAATTATTTGCCACAGAAAAATTATGGGGAGGGCAGAAAATAAAAGTGCACTTGGGTAAGAAATGCAAACTTCGTGTCTCTAAACTGAAATATTCTCTTTCTAGGTAAGAAATGTCATTCTGACTACAAAAGATGCATTCTAGTCTCCAGGGGTAAAAGAAATCACAATTAATGCAGTAAAGATCCTCACAGGGGCTGGAACTGAGAGAAGAACACTTCTGAAGGAACAACACAAGTGTATTTGTGACTCCAGTATTAGTCTCACATTCCTTTGGAAGATTTTTTTTAATTTTTTCACATTTGAATGGAAAACAACCAGTAAAAGCCAATTTAAAAACAAAACAAAAACCAAACCATCCACAGTTAAACTACATTTGCCTAAGTCATCAGCTGAAAAGATTTGCTCACTCTTTTAGGATCCCATCTGCTTTTCCCCTCAGCATTACAATGATTTTTTGAGAGGAGTCACCACACTTACACACACTCAATTAAGACCATATCCTACTTTCCATTCCCAAAGTGGTGAGGGTTTATTTTTTCATGATGAAACCATCACTCCTCTCATTTGTATTAAAAGCAAAATTTTTGTAAACTGCAAGCAGCTTGAGTTTAAAAAAAAAATAAGAAAAAAAAAATAAAGCAGGCCTGGATAAAACTCATAAAAGGTAGTATCAAGTATTCTTCAAGATCCCAAGGGGAGGTGATTTCATTCTCTGGAAACTTTTAACTGAATAGTTTTATGTCTGTCTTGAACAGGATTCCAGCGACCCACCCTCCAGCTAAGGCATTTCTAACTCCTCCTAAATCAAGAGACACAATCCATTTCAGCATCCAAAATTAGATCTAGTTTATATTATTCTGTCTCACATTCATTAAATTATATGAATTTATTTTTAAAATAATCTTTGCTGGGATCACCAAAGGAGACAACTCTCCATTTTTTTTTTGCTTTAAAGAATGAGGTGGTTTTGAGGTTTAATTCAAATCCCTAAACTTCAATCCAAATGGAAATTAAAACAAACAAACAAACAAACAAAACAAAACAACCCAAACCTCCCTAAAACTCTTACTTGGGGTAGAATCGTGTTCTATTCTGCAGTGATCAACAGACAGGCAGCAGATGGACATCATAATGCACAAAGAGGTAACAAATATCATCCATCAGGAGAACAGCCCCAAAGAGAGACTTTTTCCCTGAAAGAGCACCAGTTTGTAAGGAACAGGCCAAGGAGCATTAGCCAGGCAGAGGGCAGAGTTGGAAAGCACACATTTGGAAACCTTTTTTCTTGCTCTTATCACAGCAGGAGATCAGCAGACAGGGCCCTGCAGCTGATCAAGTGACAGCAAAAGGCGTTCCTTGCAATGCAAGAAATTCCATTTAAGGCAAACACAAGAGGGGTGAGTGGACACCGGAGCAGGTGGCCCAGAGAGGTGGAAGAGTCTCCACACTTGGCCACATTTCAAAACCCAAATGCCCCCTGGTCCTGAGCAACCTGGTCTGGGGCTGACCCTGCTCTAAACAGCAGATGTTCAAAGGTGCCTTCTAACCACAGTCCATCCTCTAATTGCTTTTGATTTTTAAAATACGTGACAAAGCTTTACTTTTCCTATCTCTAGAACAGAGGCAGCTTTATTTGCCCATGAGAAGCTGGATGTCTTAATCCAGGTACCTTTGGCTTGTGCTTCCTACAGTGGATATGGCTGTAAAATGAGTTAATTCTCAGATATTCCAGACACTGCACTTCAAGGAAGTGACACACTTGTTGCAGTTCACATTTCAGGCTCAGGTAAGGAGGCTGCACTGTGGGTGGTGTATTTTTTAAGTCAAGGGACCTGCTTAATAAACGGTAAGAGGCGATAGACCAAAAAGAGCATCTCAAAAACTTTGCAGACAGACCGACAGACAGACAAAACAATCCCGAGTCCAGCCAAGCTCTGCGACTGCTGAAGGAGCCAGACTGCAAAAGTGGAAAATACAATCGGAGCCAAGTGAGGAGGAAGCCAACTCAAGACTGGCTACTTTCCACCACCAAGTGTCAGGTGAGAGCTGGAGGGATACATTTTAACAGATTCCCATTCAAATTCCAGCCACAGTTACTCCTGGTAAGCTGGTATCTACAGCCAAATCAGAGGAGCAGACATATGGTTGCTTCTGTGATGAACGGCCTGACAGGAGGGTTGGGAAAGCCCCACCTGCCAAAGTGCAATTTGTGTGGTGGTTCCACACTGTCCGAGCTGCCCCAGCGAGAGTGAAGCTGTAAGGGGTGTTTTCCAGAGAGGGTATTTGCCTCAGGAAGGAATCTTCCAGAGGATTATCTCAATTTGGCTCTGGTTGCAACAGAAATTTATCTCCCCCTGGGACCAGAGTCGCCTGCCCCCAGATGAACTGGGGCTGACAAAACCTGTGTGTTTCCAAGGCTCATGGAGTCCTTGGAAAAATTCAGGCTGATAACTGAGGATACAAAAAAACCCCCAAAAAACCCAAACAAAACCAAACAAAGAGAAATTACACAGGAGAACATTAAATTACTGCCTAGAACTGGGAGTGTGACATTTTTCATGCTCTGGGAGGAGGCAAAAGAAACAGGGTGAAGAGATACTGAAAGCAAGGTAAAGAACTAAAGTATCACAACCACTTTCTCATTTCTAAATATGTATCACTTAATCGTTACTAGGAAGTGATCATGGCAGCATAATTGTGTCCCAAAAACCCTACAGGCAGAAAATAAGATATGAAAGCTGTTCAGGAATCAATTGGCATTAAACAAAAAGCTGCAAGCAGCACCACCAGTAAAAGCACATTTAACAGTTAAACATCAAATGCAAGATTTGAGAGACAAACTGACTTTCTACAATTTTTAAATGAAGCTTTAAAAGTTATTTGATGCATACAGATAAACACATGCTGGCATTGTGTTCGATCCCCTTAGATCATAAAATAAAAAAGTGCCAGTCTTCTACTCCATTAGATGAAAGTAGATGGAAATGATGTCCAGAAGTACAAATTTAAATAAATAACCATCACAATTTCAGAGAAATTGACTTCATGCTTACAGGTAGAATATCTTGTGGCATTTGGAAGCCTAAGTTATTTTTTATTAGAAAATTGTTATTTTAAAATTGGCTTCAGACTGCTAATACAATTTGCAAAACTGCTGGCACACTGAAAAATGCAAAAGGTAGCCTTTAAATTATTAATTTAATTTTAGGTAAAACATAGGCTTTAATGCCTAAATTTAAATAGCATCTAAAGCCAATTATAACTTCTGAGCAAAGAATAAGAATCAGCATGGGAAATACTGAAGGGATGAAGCTGAGCCTTATTCAGATAAAGATATTTCAGATATAAGACCACACAAATTTTTTATCATCTATTCCAAAGAGATGAGTACCAAAAATTAAACTGAATACTCATCTGGGTAAGACAAGCTGTGAAAAATTATCATGCTCTTAATCACTGAGAAAGATCTGACAAGGCTGATAGATTTTATTTTTTTTCCTTCTGAACTGCTCTGCAAATTGCTAACACTGTACAGACTTCCAAGTTACTCCTGCACACCACAGTGAAAGGGTAGGAGGAGAATATGAAGGATCTCTTTTGCTGGTCTGTGCTATTCCCAGTATAACCAAGGATGCTTACAATGTGTATAATTTCAGTGAACAGCGTTAGAATGCACTGCTTTTATATTCTTTGGTACCCAAAACACTGACAGCTTAGCACCTTCTTTATCCAGGCTGTATTTACAATAACAAACAGCAGCATATTATTATTATTGTTGTCATTGTTATTAAGAAAATAAATTTGTACAGAACGAAAGTTTATAGATTTCCAAGTGTTTCCTTTCTTTCTTTTTCATCTCTCTCTGGCAGGTGAAAGACCAAAGGCTACAAGTTTACCCTGCAGACTGTACTTTCATAGTCAGTGCCCCCTCACCTCCCCTCATTTTAGCTCCATAAAAAAAAAGAAAAAAAAAAAAAAAGGCTTCATTCACCCCATTTCCCAGCCGGCAGAGCTACTCACCAATGGCCTGAGCAAGGGCTATTACAACCTCCTGGCATGTTGTGACCTCGGTAACCCCACACACGATTCTCTGGACTCCATCCACCCATACTTTGAGCTCCATGGTTCACCAGATCATCCAAGAGCCATGGATGCGCGTCAGTCAAGTCATCCTTGCAGCTGCAGCGGGGAGAAGGCAGCAGATTGTCCTGCAGCACCTACAGGAGAGAGAAATCCCGGTGTTCACAGCAAGGCATTACCAGCTCTGAAAGTCAACATTTTCAGCTTGTCACCTATTTGGCAAGAGAAGCGACTCAGTCTCCCATCTTTAAATACAACAGGAGCCACACACACATCCATCCTCACATTTTGGGGAAAGGGTGGCTGGAAAGTGCCCGGTGGGAAAGGCCCTGGGGGTGCTGTGACAGCGGCTGGACACGAGCCCAGGTGTGTCCAGGGGGGCAAGAGGCCCATGGCCCCTGGCCTGGATCAGGAATGGTGTGGCAGCAGGACCAGGGAAGGGATTGTCCCCCTGTGCTGGGCACTGGAGAGGCCACACCTCAAATCCTGGGTCAAGTTTTGGGACCCTTCCTGCTCGAAGGACATTGAGGGGCTAGAGCGTGTCCAGAGAAGGGAACAGAGCTGGGGAAGGGACTGGAGCACAAGTGTGATGAAAAGCAGCTGAGGGAGCTCAGCCTGGAGAAAAGGAGGCTCAGGAAGGACCTTCTCATTCTCCACAATTCCCTGACAGGAGGATGCAGCCAGGTGGAGGTCAGGCTCTGCTCCCAGGGAACAAGGGACAGGATGAGAGGAACTGGCCTCAAGCTGTGCCAAGGGAGGCTCAGGTTGGACATCAGGAAGAATTTCTTCACTGAAAGGGTGATCAGGCATTGGCAGGGGCTTCCCAGGGAGGTTTGGAGTCCCCATCCCTGGAGGTGTCCAAGGAAGGGCTGACCATGGCACTCAGTGCTCTGGGCTGGGGGACAGGGTGGGGATCGGGCACAGGGTGGACTCCACCGTCCTGGAGGGCTTTTCCAACCTTAATGATTCTGTGATCCCACACTCCAGCAATATCCACCCCTTGTGTAGACACACCAGTTACATTCATTACAGTTTGTTTCCTGAAATGTTAAAAGTTTCTACAAAAAGAGCACCCAGAGAAATAGCACTAAATAAACAACTCCAGAGCAAACTCGTAACAGTTTCCTGTAACAAGTGTTCCTCTTCCTTTTTTTATGCAGCCTGGATGTCTCAAGGGACTGGTTAGGGATGCTTTCAGTGTTTGTTCAATAATACCTAGCAGGTGGTGGTGTACCAAAACAAGGGGGAAACACTTTTAATTACAGCCATCCATGAGAGCCCAACTTTTGTCTCCCTACATGAACAGCTGCAGGTTCCTATTCCCAACAAACCTGTGCATTTAGTACCAAACCCCAGAAAGGAAAGCCAGTAAAACAAGGAGATGCAGCAAGGAAAGTGCTGTAGAGGTGGTTTAACCCCTGCCAGCACTGTGCTGGTTCTGTGTGGAAACAGATATTAGCTAATACAAATAAATAAACCTGTTAATTATATGCTAACATAATAAATAAACCTGTTTTTTCAAGTTTCTCCATAGGCACTGCAATGCCTAAGAACATGAAAGCAACATACCACACCTCATTTACTCAGTTTTCACATTTTTTGAGGTAAAAGTTCCAAGAAGAATTATTGCCTTAAAAATGTAAAGCCTTTCCCCAAAGCTGAAACAAAAACCAAACCACCAATAATGATTATTCTTTAAAAGACAAACAAATAAAACTTGACCAGAAACCCAAAATAACCACCCACCAACAAAAGGAAACACAAACAAAAACAAACAAAGAAAACCTAATCAGACAGCTGGGTTATCTAGGCAGATGGAGAAAAAAAATAAACCATGACAATACGATAAAAGGAGCTCATGTATTCAGGTAATCCCATATGGATAAAGTGATAATTCTTCCAAAATATTGCCTGTAGTTTCAAGTACCAGAAAAAAGGGATAACAGAGGGATAAAGTGACAGATATCTGAAAATTATCAGGAGGATTAGTAAAGACAGGCAGGGTAGGGTTACACACAGAACATGGAATCTGATGATGCTGATGGATTTAACAGAACTGCACGTGGAGGCAGAAATGGTGCAGGGAAAAGTCAGTCCAGCACATATACTCGTGTGTATCCTGCCCAAAAATACCAGTCCAGAATTAAATTTACATAAATTTATGTGCAAATAAAGTAAAACCAGATTTCAAACATGCTCCTACATTTAATAAAAAATTGATGGCTTTGAAGAATGCCAAGTGTGTAGAGAAACAGCCTTTTGATTCGCGAGTAGGCACCTGAAAACCCAAAGAGGTTTTGATAAATTATTTTCCCGCATAAAATGACATCAGATACAGAAACACTTCAACAAGAATACCATTTTAATGTACCAATAAACTAAGCAGAAAAAAAAGTCTTTTACCAGCCAGTAACACAACAGTGACTGACAAAACACCTCACGGGCCCCCCGTCAGTGACCTCCCCTGTTGATTCCTGGACCAGTTGTCTTCCCAAATGAGCAGACCTCACATTCCAAGCCCAGCCACAAGGAACTTCGTTAATTAACTTAATACCTAGCTGAGGGGTTGAACAGTTCAGAGTTCCTGGCACAGGCCAAGCCACCTCTCCGTGTGACAGCGCACACGTCAGCAAAGCACCCGACAGCTCTAATTGTTTTTCTGCCTGTCAACACCCAAAGTATTATCTCCATTTAGCAAGCCAGCAAGTGCATTTTTTTCCCTCCCAGTCAGCACACAATGTACAATGTCTTGTGTTCAGTGCTGATCAGGTTTGGTCATCTGTTTTCCTACCATTCATCTTTTAAAAAAAAAAAAAAAAGAATGGACTGAAGAGGGGCATCATGTAATAATGGAGCATTTAAAGCTGACACTTCCAAGTTTGAAAGAAACGTTCACCAAAGCTGCAGATGATCCTAACAAAGTCTCTTTGAAACAGTTCAGGCTCAGGGGAAACATTCCCTGTTCATTTCTTACAGGAAAAATAGTTTTAGTAGACTAAATAGGGGTGAAGAACCAATAAAAGCCTGTGGTGAAATAACACACAGGGCTGAATTAAAGGAGTGTGTGAACAAAAGGGTTGGCCAGGGAGGTGGTGGAGTCACCATCCCAGAAGGTGTTTAAGGAAACACTAGACTCAGTGCTCTGCTCTAGCTGACATGGTGGTGTTTGGTGAAAGGCTGGACTCTGATCTTGGAGGTCTTTTCCAACCTCTGTGGTTCCTTTTGGGACCTGTCACTGGTAACACACACACACATCCAAAGTGGAAGATCTATGTGCTGAAATCACCCTGTAACTTCTAAGCAAAGCTCTCCTAAAACAGGTTTAAAAAAAAAAAAAAATCCAGGCTTGTTTTGGTTTCTAGGACTATCCATTAGAAGTTTACAGAGAGGTCTGAAAACCAAAAAACCTTCTGGCAGCTTGCCTATCTCTGCTTCCCAGTTATAGCTTTGCAACATCATCTTATCAGCATTTGGTTTTCCTTCATATGTATTCAGTTCTTTATTTGCTGACAGTTAACTCACATATCAGTAACAGCTTATTTGTCTTCCCACTGAGGGCCACCCTGACAGCCCCAAATATATTTTTTGACCTGAAGTCTCCATCCAGAATGCACATGGAGGCAAAATAATCCTTACCTCCAACACAGTACAAATTCCTTTCTGAAGCCAGTGGAAGGGGCTGGAGGAAAAACCTCACTTGAGGTTTCTCCATCCCATAAAGTTCAAAACCAGTTCATTTTATGCACAACTTCTTATTTTAGCGATGACTGGGAACAGGAATGCAAAAGCAATTTACTGAGAGGCACACAAGCCAAAGCACGCCTCTGATCACAGCTTTTCCCCAGCCTGTCAGTCATCAGCTCCAGAGTGACACGCAGTTCTGTCTAGAACCAAGCACTGCAAATCTGGCATCCCCCAGCCATTTCTTCCCTTTTTTTTTTTTTTTTTTTCCACTACCCTGCCTGAAGCCTCCTCAATTACCATGCATTAAGCATTTTCCCTAAATTCCCCTTTCATCCTAATTGGCTGATGGTATCTTAACTCTTTCAGATAGTTGTTCAGTTTTCAAGTGTAAAGAAAATCCAACACACATATATACACACACCAATACAAATATATATATATATATATATGCTATTTGGCTGCCTCTCTGCAGCTAGTTTACAAAATACAGAAAAGGCTGAAGCTCCACAGAAGACTAAGTGTTGTATTTAAGAGACAAATATTCCAAGCAGATGTTTGCCAAACACCTTCTCGTAAGCGTTAAGTCATGAGAAACCCTGAGAGCCAAAATTAGGATGCTGATTCCACCCCGTTTCTGGGTTCACACCACCTGAAAGCGCCATGCACCTCAAATCAGAGCTAAAACCCTGCCCCAGAATTTTGACCAGCCAGCTCAGTAACTTTCTGTAGCCACAACAAGTGGCCAGCACGTTGTGTAGTTATACCTGAAAGTCAGAGTGCTTTCATTTGTAATTAGCTGTAACCAAACATCACTTGGAGTCTGCCATTTACCCTTTGTTTGTCACTCTCTGTGCACTATGGCCAAGTTGTGCTCCTTGTTTTCTCCCTGTTATGACACAAGGTAGGGCCCCTGGACAAAAAGGCAGCTTGTTCCACCCAGACTGGGAGCCATTCATTAATAAGAATTGCTAGTCCATGTTAGTAAGGCTTGGTTAGAAAATACCAAACAAACAAGTACAAATAAGCCAGCCCAGCTTATAACCCAGAAAGAGCTGATGAACCATCCATCAGAGCATGACAGTGCCCTCCCCGTGAACAGGAACACATTTGGCAGGTTTTCCCCAACAGAAGAATCCTGGTACAGAGCAAAGCAACATTTTTTTTTTTTTTTTTCCCCAGATGGAGATGACTGCAAATACAGAACTGGCTGCTGGAAACCAGCTCACTAGCGTTTTCCAAAAAAGCCTCCTCCCTTAAGAGTGAGGAAGAAGAAATATCCTACAAGACACGAAGCTTCCCATCAGTAAAAGGAAAAAGATCTTCCACCGCAGGTTCAAGTCAAAAATATAAAGTGAAAGTCTTCTGCACACACAATTTTATCAGAAAGGAAGGGGGGGTGGGTTTGAAATCAGCTAAAACTTTCTTTGAAAAGCAAGTGTTTACACAGAGGTAGCATCCAAATATTTTTTTTTTGTGGGACCAACACCCGTGGGGTGTTATTGTTTTGCTATTCCAGAAGAACCCTCTGAGATAATGAGCACTTCTTAAAAACAAACAAACCAGAGGTCCCACAACCATGAAGATGACAGTGTTGAGAACGAGCCTGAGAGAGACTTTTAAGACCAAGGAATTCTCCCTCGTGAGACTGGCCAGAAGATGGTCTAACCCCTGTCTGTGTGGAACAGGCCAAAATCCAGGTGCCACAAGTGACACCCAAGCACACCCACACAACCTGGGAGAGGACAGGACAGCACCGGTACACGAGTTTGTATGAATCTTAAAGAGTACAGAAGGTTGTTTCTAGCAACTGTGGCTACAAGAAACTATGCCTCTGGATAACCCAAAATCCCCCCCAGAAGTCCCAAAATCCCAGTTTCCCAGACAAATTACGAGTTGACTTCCATCCAAGAACCCTCAACCGCCTTAAAAAGGAACTCCTGCTTGCTTGGCAGTTTCTCCTTGTGCAACTCAGCTAACAATCTGGTGGGAAAAAACGAGGGAAAGAAACATTGTTTTGAAACAGGGGATGCTACAAGTGGTATTTTGCATCATTACAGAACATCCCTGACCTCTCCTTGAGCTCCAAATCTCTCCTTGGGCTGCAATCTTTACAGCACAGAAAAAAACAAAATTGTCAGTCTCTCTTCTCTTTGTATTGGTGAGAATTATTCAGAAAGAATTAACTTGTTTTCTTTTGGAGGCTCGGGAGTGATAAGAGGAGGTGAAGCTTTTATCCAGGCTTCTTGTCATCCCTTTCAAAGATACATTTTGTTAATGGCAACCATCCAGTTACCAGTTGAAACAATTCTTCCACCTTGAAAATCGTATTTTTATCTTCGGTGTTTCAATTTTCAGAACGACCTCTAACTTCAGCAAGCACGTTTGTCTTCAGGACATCTTCCTCCTGCACATGATCACAGCTTGTGTCTAAAATCCACGTGCCTTCATGGAAAGCCAAGTTCCAACCCTCTGTCACGAACGGCTGTGGATGGCTGGAGTGCTACTGTTCCCAAAACCTCTCAATGTCTGTGAGTTTTGGAGCCTCGAGGCTCGACCCAACTCTGCTCCAAAACATTCTTCAAATCCCCCACAAAAGGCTGGAAAGCAAAACAAGCCAGCAGGTGAGCCAAGGAAACAGATGGCTTATTCAAGTTCCTTTGTATTTGGTCACCGCTGAGAACATAACCTTGCATTTTTAACAGTAAATTTCACACTCTCTCACTTGAATTAATTCAACAGGAACAACAACTCCAAAATTAACACTCTCCTTTCCCTAACTTCAGATATAAAAAGCATCTGAACCTCACACAGAGCTGAGGTACAAAAAACCCAAGGGCATTTTGGAAATGCTCAAGTCAGAGTTGCAAGGATCTTTGCTTCTAACTAACTAGATTTCAGTCTGAGAGCTTCCAGAGCAGAAGTTTGAAAAGTTAAGAGCGTTACACTCAGGATATGTACCAGCAAATCAAAACAATATCTAATGCAGGGCTTCTTTCAGCACTTGAGATAAGATTTACTGTGATACAAGTCTGAGTTTGATTCAAGCAGGTTTAATCACTAAACCCCAACCCTGAATCTGTTTCAGGATAAGGACTGAAGTATCGCCTGCAGGTGGTTTTACATGAAACACTACTTTCCCTCACTCTGTATTCCGACTTCTAACAAACAAAACTATCAGTGTGAAACAATCCTGTCAGAGATGCTGGAATGAACAGACCCATCCCAGAGAGCCTCACTGCACATCACTGTTCTGGAAAGGGTTGGATCACAGAATTATGGAATGGTTTGGGTTGGAAAGGACCTTAAAAGGTTATCCAACTACACCCCCCTGTCATGGGCAGGGACACCTTCCACTATCCCAGGTCGCTCAGAGCCCCATCCAACCTGGCCTTGGACACTTCCAGGCATGGGACAGCCACAGCTTCTCTGGGCAACCTGTGCCAGGGCCTCCCCACCCTCACAGGGAAGAATTTCTCCCTAATATCCAATCTAAACCTGGTCTCTGTCAGTTTGAAGCCATTCCCCCTTGTCCTGTCACTCCAGGCCCTCGTCAACAATCTCTCTCCATCCTGTGGGCTCCCTTCAGGTTCTGGAAGGCCACAATTAGGTGACCCTGCAGGTCACCTCCACTTCTCCAGGCTGAACAATCCCAATTCTCCCAGCCTGTCCTCACAGGAGAGGTGCTCCACCCCTCTGATCACCTTGGTGGATTCCTCTGGGCTCACTCCAACAGGAGAGCTGGATGCAGCACAGCAGAGGTTTAAGGCAGCAGCTGGGATGCATTTTATTTCTGTGCCAGAGGAATATCCTTTTCCACATGCAAAGGAGGCTGCACAGCATATAAATGCTAAGATAAATGGCTCCCCCCCCCCCCAAAAAAAAAAAAAGTCATGTGCATTAAATAAACATCTCGTGATTCATCATCTCAGTCACCAGGCATACATTTACTGCTCTGCAATGTCTTCCAAAGCCGTGTAAGTATTTGTTCCTCATTAGTATGAAACATACAGTGCATTTGGGAGAGCAGCTTTATTACACCACACTTTGTTAATAAACAGCAACATTAAGTGCGAGTTACATCCATACATCTCTAATACGGCCTAAAGAGTGCGTGGGAGCAGAAGAAAACAAAACAAAACAAAAAAAAGCAGAGGAGTAAGCAAGCTATTTCATCGTAGGGGAAATATTTATACAAAAGCTACAATACACACACAACTTCAAAGGTGCCTTGCACCCTGAGAGGCCCTCGCTTCAAAGGAGAGAAAAGGAGGTCACTGTCCCAGCTGGCTCCAGGGAAGACACAGCTCCACCCATTCAACTTTTCCCCTCACGTTTGTCCACAAACACACCCAGGTGAGGGACTGAAGACACCAGTGTGCAATGCCAGTATTGACTATAACGGCAGCAAAATCATCAGCTCTGTTTTGGTGAGAACTGCATTAACCCTTGGTTTTGTGAGGCTGAATCTGCTCTTTATACCCCAGTCAAGCCCACGTGCAGCGTTTGTCATGTTTTGTCATTTGCCTACAGCCCCACTGAGCCTCAGCTGTGGGAGAGAGGTGCTCCCTGGACTCAAATGTGAACTGAGGGCACATCTCAGGAAAACACACTAAAAACCCATTAAACTTCCCAAGTTTCAAGATATGAACCCAAACACAACACCTTCTCCCACTATATTTTGGGGAACATTGCATGCAAATGAGCCCAGTCCTCCACTTCCATGCTTGTACTGAAGGATGCAGGAAATAAAAATGCATCTAAACAGACATATCTACTTGAATTTGCATTAACTGAAGTTTTAAAAGTCAGTTAATCCTATGATTTGAAGCCATGGTACAACAAGACCACCGAAATCTCACTGTAATGAAATGTAATTCATGAAACAGAAATAAGGTGAGGCACTTTCAACTTAATCAACATAACTGCTTCAAAAAAATTATAATCTCACAGTTTTATTCAGTGAGCAGCTACATTATTCACTAAACATTACTTAAGAACTTTCAAGTCACTCTCTTGGTAGCCTGGAAGAGTCTGCAAGACAGAACAGAGCATATTTCTACAAGGAGTCTTTAAATTTTTAATTAAGATAAATGAGTGGGGGGAACCCATCACTTTCTAAAAATTTACACTTGGCTATGTTTACTTCTGTATTTCCCCAAGCACAAAAGAAGCAGAATAGAAGAAGCAAAGAAAGACTCAGCTGGATCACTTAAATATTTGCCCTCTCCAGAAAACCGTGAGGTTGGCTAATTTTATTAGAGCAAAATCTGAGGTAATCTTCATGGAATCACAGAATGGTTTGGGTTGGAAGGGACCTTAATGATCATCTTAGTCCAACCCCCTGCCATGGGCAGGGACACCTTCCACTAGCCCAGGTTGCTCAGAGCCCCATCCAACCTGGCCTTGGACACTTCCAGGGATGGGGCAGCCACAGCTTCTCTGGGCAAGCTGTGCCAGGGCCTCCCCACCCTCACAAGGAAGAGTTTCTTCCATATATCCAACCTAAGTTTCCCTTTTTTCAGTTTGAGATTCCCACAGTTTTCACTTTGAATAGCCACAGTCCTGCTTTCAGTGGCAGTGCTAGAACCACATGGTCTTTGGCCACACTGCCTCAAAATGGATGTGGAAGTGAATACCACCAGAAGGTGTGTGCTTAGGTTCCCTATTCAGCTTATAATTTTAGGGAAACTTATGAACTTCACATTTTCTAAACCACTAATTATCTTTAAGTCTGGCTAAAACTCACCTAAGAGGTCCAAGACTCACTGGGAGGAGCAGTAAGTGTAGACACGAGCAACGTCCCCTTGGAAGTCCTACAACCATCACAGAATTCATGGAATGACCCAGCAAAGAACTCTTCAGGAAAAACAGGATTCTATGCCAAAAGTCTGACAGCAGTTAAACAGAAGTCACAGTCTGCTATGCCAATGGAAAAGGGATGTCAGGTCAAATTCAACACAGCAAGGGAGGAAAAAAAGGCTTTAATTTACCCATTCCCACTTTCTTTCTCTGTTGCAACCATTTTTAAACCAGCACAGCTTTCAACTTATTCCCCTCTGTGTTTTCAGACAGCATCTACATTTTGTACCTTTCTGAGATCCAGCCTTTCACTACTGGCCATGCAGTTCCAGGCTTTCATCTCTGCTCCTCGTGATTTCATCTTCCTCCTCACTGCACCCTCAACAACCCCATCCAAAACAACGACCTCAGGACAGATTTCTGGAGTCAGCAGCCCGGCCAAAAGCAGGAGAGCACAAAGCAGCCCTCCCCTTTCTCTAGTACATCATACGTGATCCACTTATTTTCCTTCAGGAAGTCCTTCCACACTCATCCCTGCCCTTCTTATTTGGCGTGCATTTTCCCAAGTGAACTCTTGACACTTGCAGAAGTCACCTCAGACACACACCTAGAGGGGGAACTCTAGTTAAATGTCCCTGTCCTCCTTCAGATTCTCCCTTTTATCCTGCTTCTGCAGAGTGCCTACCCAACCCCAATGGATCAAAAGTGTGATCCTACTGCTTCTCATTCTCATCTCCACGTGCCCTGCACACCTTGGGCAGGACATCCCCTTTTCTGGGGGGTTTCTGTTGCCTTTTAGGGAGGCCAAGACAGAGTTCTGCTGTGAAGAGCTGGACAGTATCCCGAAGATGGGTGAATTAATCAAGCCTTTTGGATGTCGGGCTGTCCCTCTAGAGGGAATTTTATCATCATTCCTCTAATTGTGGTGAATCTTCACCATATGTTTCTGAACTTATGAGATAACCTGAGATGCCAGACACTGGTGCTGAAGAAAACACAGTTGGCAGAGCCACCAGCAGCAGTGAATGAGTTAATTAAAATAGGTAGAGTTAAGGATTTAGAGCCACGTGAGGGATCTTAACAAAAGGAGCCTGGAAGTGGTTGCTGGGATTTCCAGTCTTTACTGATTTGCAGCTATGGAAGTGTGCAATCCCAGGTGACAGCAGGAGAGCAGAATGGCTTATTAAGCACAGTTACCTAGCAAGCAATCTAAACTTTGCAAAGAACTCAGGGGGAGGCGCCCACAGAAAGTTCGTGCTGATCATAAGCCAGTGAACAAATAAAGATTAAAATTATCCAAAATATAAAGCGTTCATGAGCCCAGGCATCCAAAACATGACATTTAAACCAAAAAAAGAGAACAAACCACCATAAACAAACAAATCAAAACCCAAAACAAACCCCCCACAATTACAGAAGTACCAGAAAAGAGAATTACAGTTTGGTTGGTTGGGTTTTTTCTGATGAGCAAACTGAAAAGCCACATTAAACATCCCTGTCCAAACTGCCTGTGTGCTCCTAGGTGTCTTTATCAAAAAGAAGGAATCCATTCCCCTGAAGAAAGCATTAGCCCAATGTGGCTTGGGCACCTTTAGCACAGAGTGTAGTAGAGTTTTACATTATATGAAGATAATGCAGGCCTGCATTAAAAAAGAAGAAGGGTAAAAGCCCCAGAAGCATTCCAGTCCTTGGGACATCTGTGCTGCTGAAGAGGTGACACTAAAGGCCTGTAGTTTCAAGAGCAGCTAATTTAAGATCATGCCTGCAGCACATGTTCCTCTGTGTTTCAGACGTTCAAGGGGCTTTAATTTCCAAAAAGTGCCGAGACCTCAGGCCCTGTCACTTCAATCGTGTCAAACACCTCAGATGCAGTGGTCCAAAAGAGATGTACCCTAGTGACTCAAAATTCTGATCTCATTTGCTAAAGATCCCCATCTTCTGTTTTTTGTAGTTTGTTTCTTTGTTTTAAATGCTTCAGGTTTTCACTGCACATCTTCATTTTAAGGGCAAACAACTTTTATGTTAATTATTGAGTGAGCTTCAAGTTTTCCAAGGAACCCCTGGCAATTTAGTCACCTAAAAGAACCCTCCTCCTTCTTTCTCCTCATCTTAGTCATAGAAACAGTTATGATTAACTTTATTTCAGAGTCCATTATATACAATAGAGGGAATGTTTGCAATGATTTAATGGTTATGTGCTAGAAACCAAGCATGGAAAACTGGGAATTGTCATGGGATTTGCACTTCTTTAAACTTCATGATCCCTTTTCTCAGCATATCAAAACCAGGAGAACTGGATTGCCCAAACCTTTATCGTTTTAGAGTGGAATGTTCTTGTGTAAACAGTGCACATGAAGTGGCACTCCTCTGAAGGGAAGGCACTGGAAGAGACACGATTATTTATCATCTTTGTTTCCTTTCCTAACGAGCTCATAAAATAAAGCTTAATTTACAGAGGATGTTGTCCCATAAATTTGAAGGGATCCAAATGAACCATGACAGCTACACACTGGTAATTGATAAGAACAAGCTCATCATCATGTTTCAATCACAAAGTTTTGATTGGTTTTCCCTTTTTGGCTTTTAGAAGCCATTTTATCTTAAGATAAAAATAAAATAAAAAAAAAAGGAATAAACCTGCTCTCACTGGTAGAAATCTGGTCCCCTGATTAAAGATCACGGTAAGGTCACTTTTAATGCATTTTTACCATAACCTGAATTTGAGTGCAATTCCCTCCTTGACCTACTGACCACCCTAAACTTTGACCTGGAACATCTACTCTCATGGCCTGAGAATTCCTCTGTGTGTTTGCAACCAGCACAGTCAGGATGGACAGCTTGGCTTTCTCTGTAAAATGAAACTGTGTTGCACATGGATTGCAAGAAGAACAGCACAACCAAAAACATCCAGCTCTTATTTTCATTCCCAGCCAATCCCTGCCTGGAGAGGAAGCTTTTCTTTTTTTTTTTTTTTTTTTTTTTTTTTTATTTTTTTTTTGCTTGCACTGCAAAATCTGCATTCTTTGTAGGTGGTCAAGTCCATTGTCCTCCCAGGGGAATAAAGAAAAATTCTATGCATGGAAATTTAGGAGCTTCCAACCCTCTATGTGGGAGTAGTCTGCAAAAGAGAGAGCCTTTAATTAAAAACAACTTTGGGGCTGCAGTCCTGCTTGTTCAACTGTTTTCAGTTCTTCCACTTACAAAAGTTCACTGGGATCCTAGAAGGAGGAAGCCAAACTGTTTAGGCTGAAGTAACAAAAACTGAGAGCTTTCAATGTCAGTAATACTTTTTTTTTTTTTTTTTGCTTCAGTAGGGCTTTAACACCTGGTGTATCCAGAGAAAGAATATAACACCTTCAAGTTATTCCTGAAATATTTGCTTTCACAAAGTTAAGGCAGATTCATAAAGCTATGCTCGTGCAAACTCATGCCTTTTACCAGAGAAATAATAATTTTTTTTTAAAAAAAGGAGAGAAAACAGTATCACTTTATCCGAATTCCACTGCTGGAGCTGGGGTCACACTGTTTCCACATGGTGTGTCCTGCACTTTGCTGACAAGCAGCAATCTAATACAAGGATTCTGAAGCCTAAATCAACACCACCAAAATCCACCACCAGCTGAACAGAAACTGCTGTGCCCCGTCAAAACACACTTTTAAGGACAAACATGCTAAGAAAAAAAGGCAAATGGGGGTACGAGTTTCTTACCTGCCATCAGAACACCTAATTCTTCAAAGTGCTCAAGCAGCAGCGTGTTATTTAGGATAACAGTATCAGAACAGATATCTGAGCAGCATGGATTCAGGCCTGGAACCAAATTCCAGCTGATAGAACTTCAGCATCCAGAAATTCAGAAATCTGCATTTAGGAAGCAGTGCTTAAGACAATGGTGAGGGAGGTTTCCTGGAAGCAGCTCTGTAGGGTTACATTCTCTGGTACAGGCAGACCAAGAATGTACCCCAATGTACATCATACTGCCAAAAATAAAAAAAAAAAAAAGGAAGACAAAAAAAAAAAGGAAGACAAAAAAAAAAAAGACAAAAAAAAAAAAAAAGACAAAAAAAAAAAGGAAGACAAAAAAAAAGGAAGACAAAAAAAAAGGAAGACAAAAAAAAAGGAAGACAAAAAAAAAGGAAGACAAAAAAAAAGGAAGACAAAAAAAAAGGAAGACAAAAAAAAAGGAAGACAAAAAAAAAGGAAGACAAAAAAAAAGGAAGACAAAAAAAAAGGAAGACAAAAAAAAAGGAAGACAAAAAAAAAGGAAGACAAAAAAAAAGGAAGACAAAAAAAAAGGAAGACAAAAAAAAAGGAAGACAAAAAAAAAGGAAGACAAAAAAAAAGGAAGACAAAAAAAAAGGAAGACAAAAAAAAAGGAAGACAAAAAAAAAGGAAGACAAAAAAAAAGGAAGACAAAAAAAAAGGAAGACAAAAAAAAAGGAAGACAAAAAAAAAGGAAGACAAAAAAAAAGGAAGACAAAAAAAAAGGAAGACAAAAAAAAAGGAAGACAAAAAAAAAAGGAAGGAAAAAAAAGGAAGGAAAAAAAAGGAAGGAGAAAAAAAAGGAAGGAGAAAAAAAAAGGAAGGAGAAAAAAAAAGGAAGGAGAAAAAAAAAGGAAGGAGAAAAAAAAAGGAAGGAGAAAAAAAAAGGAAGGAGAAAAAAAAAGGAAGGAGAAAAAAAAAGGAAGGAGAAAAAAAAAGGAAGGAGAAAAAAAAAGGAGAAAAAAAGGAAGGAGAAAAAAAAAGGAAGGAAAAAAAAAAAGGAAGGAGAAAAAAAAAGGAAGGAGAAAAAAAAAGGAAGGAGAAAAAAAGGAAGGAGAAAAAAAGGAAGGAGAAAAAAAAGGAAGGAGAAAAAAAGGAAGGAGAAAAAAAGGAAGGAGAAAAAAAGGAAGGAGAAAAAAAGGAAGGAGAAAAAAAGGAAGGAGAAAAAAAAAGGAAGGAGAAAAAAAAAGGAAGAAAAAAAAGGAAGAAAAAAAAGGAAGAAAAAAAAGGAAGAAAAAAAAGGAAGAAAAAAAAAGGAAGAAAAAAAAAGGAAGAAAAAAAAAGGAAGAAAAAAAAGGAAGAAAAAAAAGGAAGAAAAAAAAAGGAAGAAAAAAAGGAAGAAAAAAAAGGAAGAAAAAAAAGGAAGAAAAAAAAGGAAGAAAAAAAAGGAAGAAAAAAAAGGAAGAAAAAAAAGGAAGAAAAAAAAGGAAGAAAAAAAGGAAGAAAAAAAAGGAAGAAAAAAAAGGAAGAAAAAAAAAGAAAAAAAAAGGAAGAAAAAAAAAGGAAGAAAAAAAAAAGGAAGAAAAAAAAAGGAAGAAAAAGGCAAGAGGGATTTTAGCTCCACAAATCCGGTAATTAAAGGCATTCTTATGGTATGGAAGAATTTTCAGTTCTTAATACTGCTTACAGACTTTGGATTAAAAACCAAGAAAATACAAAATCCTTCCACAGAAATGCTTACACAGCCCTGGCAGCAGAGATGGGAACACAGGAAGCTCACACTGCAGGTTTCCCGTGGCACAGGGAGCAAAGTGTGCACCAGGATCTGCACAACAGCACTGGGTGCGTGGCTACGTTAACTTCCAGAGGGTAAAAACACAACAGCTCTCTCTCAAACACCCTTAAAGACCAACAGGGACTAAACCCAGGAGCAGATGCATATCCCTGCATCACTTACTCAATAAAGTTAAACAAAGTTAAACCTTCATGAAGCAAACCTCAATCATTTTAGCAGTCTCCAAGGATTAAGCCAAAAGAAGGAAAAAACCTGAAAACAGACACACCTGCACACTGAATAAACTGAACATCTAATTCACTGAGAAACTTTTGGATTTTCAGTATTTTAATATAATGAAATATACCACAGCAACAGCAGGTTTTGGAAAAAAGCACTCCAAAGCAACGCAGTGTTTCAGTCCCATTTTAGGACTTGCTTTGGATAAGGGTTGGATCATCTCATTCCAATCTCAGAAGTTCTCTCTATCCTAAATTGCTCCGTGATTCTTACTGCCTGTCAGCACACAAGAACAGGTTACCACAAACACATGGACACCAACTGGGAAGTCAAACAGCCAGAGTTTGGCTTCCCTGAAGCAGCATTTAAGCTGTGGATCAAGTAAGACTGTTCAAAGCATTAAAAAGTCCCACTTTCAGCATCCAAGGAGCAGTGGGATCAGCTAAACTTTCAGCCCTGTTATGCTAAAAGAGAACTATTAGGATTTCTTGCTTCTGCCAACAGTCCTTGTGATGTTGCAAGATGAGTGTGCAGTGCAAAATAACTGGTGGATAGTATTCAGGCTCCACTTTTTTTGTCTCTCTTTTTTTTTTTAAACTTCTTGCAGAGGTCAAGTTGCCCTTCAAGTACTTTATGAAACAGGATTTCACCTTGAAGCCCAACTCGAGCTATCTAATCTATGGTTAGTTTTAATCTTGGAGTTGTCTCTGTCAGACAGAAGTGCCAAGGATGTTGCCTTGGCCCAAACACAATGGTAAAAAAAAAAAAAAAAAAAATCATTCATTTTCCCAAATGGAGGAGTCCACCACAGAGCAACACTGTTTGTACCCTCGCTGGAAAGACAACAGATTTCCTCCAAAACTTCTCAAGTAGTCCAGCATGAAGAAGTTTTTCTTAGCACAGAAGTTAGGAGAGCTGCACAAAACTTTAGCCTCCTTATGTCCTGTGGTGTTGGTGCCACCTCACTGCCAGAACATGTGGGAAGAGACTAAAACTGTACCAGCAAAGGTGTGGACTGAGCTTCAGGCTCCCAGATCCTTAATCTGGCCTCAGGCAATACCTGTGTAGAGACTACAGGAAACCTCTTGCACGGGTCAATCTACAGCCTCAGTATTTAGCCAGCACTGGCACTCCAAAATCCCCAAACCCCACACTCCAAATCCCCTGCACGATCCCCAGGGAAGGTAAAAATCAGCTCAGAGGCCAAAATGACTCATTACACACAGGTATTCACTCACTGCAGCGAGAGGAAGCCGATGAAAACGGGAAACACTAAAACACGGTGTAAAGCCTAATTAAAAATAGGAAACCTTAACTCAATTCAAAACCCAGTCCAGCACAAATCACTGCCAGGGGAGCCTGTCATGTAAAGCCATCAGACAGGCACAGCCTCTCACTCCAGGAGGGATCCATCCAAGTAGGACAAGTGTCAGGTGTCAGGGGAGAGTGTTGAGGCCAAAGTTTTGTTCAATGGTGAATGCAAAGAAAACCAAACCCAACTACTCCAACCCTCCTACCTTAAAACCAGGGAATTCAGCATCACAACCACTTCTCCAAGCTTCCCAAGGCATCCATGCCCCCTGTGATTTTGACACTGAAGGGCAGATGAGATGGCAGCTTTAGTTTGGTTTTTTCCAGTCTTTAGGAGGAACCAGTGCTACTTGACTTTTATTTGAAAAGAAATAAACCACTCCCCAAGAACCCCATCATCTTAGACGTTCCTACAAGCTTTGAAGTGAGTGGATACCATATCCACTTCACCAATAGGCACTTTATCTCATTATTCCTAAACTTCTGCTGAGGCTCAAGAGCCTATTTTCCCACAGCTATGCATATCTCAGATTTTGGGGTTGTTTTTGCAATATCAGAAGTGATGGATTCAAGAGCACACTTCAGATGTCACAGTAATAAGAATCTAAACCACTTGTGATGGATTATGACATACAGGTCCCTTTCCATGTTATTTTAAAATATCTCTCTTTCTTTCCCTGAAAAGCACACCCATAACATGGAAGTTACGAGCACCAAGACAGTAAATGGAAGATGGTGATTTAAGTAATTCTGTGGGTACTTTTGACACATCTCCCAGGAAAGCAAAGGCGTTTGACATTCCACTGTAAAACTGCACTACTTGCCTGTGTTTTACAGATAAAGTTCTCTCTTCAGCTGAGCCACAGCTTTTGCATCAGCTACGTGCAGGGTGAGATTTATATCCCCACTTGGAACTGAAAATGGAAAGTTTAATGTGTTACTCGCAGAAAATCTATATTTTCTTCTATCTCAGACCACACGAGCTGCGAGATGGAAACTGCAGCTACTTACTACTTATTTTTCTAGGGGGTTCCCTGAATTCTCATTTAATTTTTGAGTTTTGTACAGTGAAGAAAATATGGGGTTCTTCAGCTATGAAGATGGCAAAGATTCAGCCCTCACCCTTTACCCTTCACCCACAAAATCCCAACCCTGAAAAAAACTCAATCCTCTAAAGAAACTTTTTAAGGGTATATCCAAGAGATTGAACCTTCAACTGCATAATACACTGCTGATGTCCTTTTCCTTTTCTCCCTCTAATAAAACCACTGTATTTGTTCTACAAGGTTAGTGTTTCAGACACAAAATAAACAGGAAAGAAGGATATTTCTTTTCCTCACTAAATTCTGAAGTAGATTTTAATACCAAGATGTGAAATAGAATCTTAAATCCCAATAAAAAGCTTTCATTATATATGTTCAAGTTATCATTACTACTTCTAGGATTTTTGTGGGATTATTGAATATTACATATAATATTATATATAATTTTTTTGTGGTATTGCAGCCAACACTTTATGCTCCTGTGAAAAAGGTGATTAAAGCAGGAGAGAAGGAATTGCATGTTCTGAATAGTGGGCAAATATTTATGACTTTATCTGCCAAGGAACTCCCGTACTGCGTTGTGCTTCACAACCAATAAATTACACAAAATCGTGCTTGGCCAAGACGTTTCTCATGTGCTGAAAAAAACCATGTCAAAATGCACACAGAGCATGCAAATACACCCAAGAAATTTGCAAGAAAAAGGCATTTTTATCACATTTTATCTTGAGAGTTTGTACTACCACATACATTTATTTGTGCCTCCAGCTTGCCCTGCCTATGCACAGGCAAAACCAGGAGCTGAGCTAGAGCTGCTTCCGTCCAGATCATGCTTGGAAGTACTTTAAAATGGTACATAAACTTCAGTCCTTACAGGCCCATCAGCAGAACAACAATTTTCAGCTTCCTACCTACTTCAGATGCAAGTCTTCTAATATTTATATAATAATTTGACCAGAGACAAAAAAAGGGCATGAACAGCATTTTCTCTTCAAGTAGCATTACAGCCACCTGACACTGTCTGAGCCTCTCTAAACCAGGATAAAAAACATACAGAAGAGCACTATTTCCAGAGGAAAAAAACCCAAACCTATCCACAAATGGCCATCACCATACAGTCACTCCTCTCCCATTTATTAAAAAAACCCTCTGTTGGAGCAGAGTAATTGTTACCTGCCTTCCCTTCTGGATAGACAGGGTTCTAGAAACTTCTCAGTAAAATCTAATAACTTTTTCCAGCCTGGAGAAGAGGACTGGTCTATATATAAACATGGTAGCTATGTTTTAGTTAATCTCTTTTCACCTTTTTTTATGATAAAGGTTGCCAACAAAATTAAGCATCCATTGCCCAAGCATGTTCCAGAACAAGGTATCTCCGTTTCAACTAACAACAGCAAATTACTGGCAATGTATTTTATGATAGTAAATTAGTCTAACAGTGATGGAGTCTGCAAGTAAAGTTCTTGGATGTGGCAAGAGAAGACACATTGCCAATCTTTACTGCATGATCTATCAGTTTGCAAGCTCCTGTTGTCCACTCAAACAAGGAGAGAGACCCAAGCTTGAAGAGGCTGGAACACGAGCTTCACTTCACACATACTGATGGATTCACAGGGAAATTGGGCATGCACATAACACCTCTTGAGGACAAGGATCTGGCTACAAACACCTTTAAAACCAGAGCAGTATCACAGGATGGGTCAGGCTGGAAGGGACCACAATGGGTCATCCCTGCTCAAGCTGAGTCATTCCAGAGCACATGGCATGGAATCTGTGGCATGGAATCTCTAGGGAGGGAGACTCCACACCCTCTGGGCAATCTGTTCAGTGCTGGGTCACTGCACAGCAAAAAATGTTCAGGTGGAACGCCCTGGACATCAGTTCCTGCCCGTTCCCCTTGTGCCATTGCTGGGCACCCCTGAACAGAGCCTGTCCCCAGCTGAGGGGACTCAGCTTAGACAATCCTGCAGTCTGGCTGGGGTAGAAATGCCAATTCAAAAGCCCTCTGGCAAGGGAGATACTTCGACCTTACTCAGAAAGTGTGCTCACCACTGATCCGTAAAGCAAAAATACAACGCAATGAGTTCTGACTTCCCATCCTTCCTAATAATCCAAATTGATGGGAAAGCCTAGGGAAGAAAGAGGGAGGTGAAGAGGGGAGGGGGGGGGAAGCAGGCTGTGTGTTAAAAACAAACAAACAAACAAAACCACCCTAATTTTTAATTTTTGTATTTTGAAAAGAACTTTGCTGGTGAACTGAAAAAGACCACTCTGAAAACAATGATAATTCTTCACTCAGGGCAAAGAGACACACTGAATATCTGTTTTTAGAAGCAGTCTGGAATCTTAACCTTTTTGGTTTCCTTTGAAAGCACAGGGGCCATGAGGTTTAGTTTTGGGGGTTTTTTTGTGAAAAAACAAAGCCTTGCTATGTGGAATTCAAAGGGATGCTTTGTCCAAAATGCAATAATCCTGTTCCAGGTGACAGGTGTCAGGCTTGGCCAGCTCTGGGACAAGCTGTGTGGTTCTATTGCTTCCTGGAGAAGCTTCAAGACTTCAATTAGAAATCTCCTCAGATCTAGGAAAGGTTACACGAAAGAAATCTGAAATTACTTTTGAAAGTACAAAGACTTCCAGAATAAAGTAAGACAGGCATTCACATATTTAGTGATGAATGCTCTGAATATTAATTTGGAGGTATTTGTGAGTTTTCTGCAGATTTGACAAGGGAAATGCATCTCAATTTGACTTCATTTAGCTGCTATTTTCCCCCCCCTCGCTCCAAAATATCAATTACTAAAGCATGTTTCCTTAACAACTAAAACTCAAAGGTGAACTTTTATTTCTTTAAAGCCTAGAAATTCTGGTTTTAAAACATTGTGCAGCTATCCTTTGTGGGAAGCAGCCTCCAGACTTGCCAAACCTTCACGGAACAAAGAGGAAAGATTATATCAGAACGACATGCCTCCAAAAAAGCTGAGTTTCTTTCCTGCCAGAGAAAGAAATGACTAATGTGCACCACAATTAGTGCAAAAAACAATACTATCTCTGCACTTGCAGGCTGGGAAAGCTACATTTTGATGTTTACACAGCAGTGAATAAAGTGGGAAAACTTTCAGCTCCTGTTAGAAGTTGGGTAATAGGTACATTTTTTTTCCCTCTCAAATATTTAATGACAGTGAATCATTAAAACACCCCTCGGGTGAGGTCTTCTACACCTTGCTACTGTGAAGATTAGAATACTGCAGGATTCCCTAGTGATCAATAAATTAATAAAAACCAGGCCAAGTCAGGTTAACTTCAAATTTAAAAGTTAGGATTCCACAGGAAACACATGATCCAGTTCTTTTTCACTGCTCCACAGAAAACAACAACCCAGGAAGCAGAGCAGTGAGAGGATGCAAACTTCACCAGTGCTCAATAAATTCGTAGGAAAAAAAAAAAAACAAAACAAAAAAAACCACCAAAAAAAGTCTGAAATGGTTTGCTTGCAACACCCAGGGCTTAGACAGGGCAACCCATGTCTCAAGAAACAAATATTTTTGAAGCAGAAAAGCCGGGGATTCCTGTCTCTTCATGTAAGTGGCATTTCCACACACCACCCTCCCTGTCATTCATTATCAATGGTTCTGTCCTTCTTTCCAGACACGCTGTCTCCACTTACATTCCATTTTCAGTTTGCCCTTGGTTGGCAAGCAAAAGATGAGTCTCAACCCTGAAAAAAAACCCACTGGTAGAATTTTAATTTGATTTATTTTTTTTTTAAACCATTACACCCGTGTGTTTCCTCAGAACCACAGTCACAGAATTCAACTTGAAAGTGCATTTCAAAAACTTCAAGTACTGCTGCTCCAAATGTAAACAAACCACTCAGGTGCAGATATAAAATCCAGGTTTTATGTAAGGACAGATTTACACAGGACAAAAAAAGGGAGAGAAAAGAAGCCTCATGAGCTTTTTTTTGTGAGAAAGCAAGAAACTGCACGTAATAAAAATGTGAACGAGTGAGGAAGAGGAAAGAAACGGATGCACAAGTCATGGAATCTCTGGTTTCAGCTCTGCCATCCCACCAGTCTGAACAAGTGCAACACAGCCAGCAAGGAAACAAGAGGTACATTGTGCAGTGTTCAACTCAAGAGAGACAAGAGATGAAAAGTATCTCTTGTAATCCAAAGAATGCAGAAAGAGTCAAGGATCCCAGTGATACCACTGTCAGAAGAATCCTGTTTTGTTTTTTTTTCCTGTGCTGACTCAACCCAGACAGTAAAAGGTGTGCACAACAGTAAGGAAGGGAAGCAGTGAAAATGCGAGAGGCAGCACTTTTCCTCTGAGATTATTTCTCACCTCAACCAGAACTCCCTGGCATGTCAGAGAAAAACTCTCCCTGAAGCACAGATCCTTTTAGAGAGGACCCAGAAATTTGTCCCATCTATTAATTTCTTTCAGTAGATACCACCAGCAAAGATGAATCCAATAACACTGAGCAAAAAACCTGAATGCCTCTTAAATATCTCTCAAAAAACAAGTTTTGTATTTAAGACTTCGTGTAAATTAATTCAATTTAGAGGGTCATTAGACCTACACTGAGCTTCAAAAGAAAAAAAGTGAATTTTTGTCCACTTCTCATATTTGAAGTTGTGAAAGAAAAACATTCGCCAAAGTCGCTCCTCTGTTCTGAAATCAAGTAGAGGCACGACTGAAATTCTAATGAAATTCTAAATTCTCAACTGAAAGATTCATGAAGAACTGTAAGGGTCCTGAACCACCTACTGCTGCCCCCAAAAATCCTTGCTTTTAAAGTCACAGAGACAACTCCAGAGGATCTACAACACCCAAAGGCTGTAAGAGGCAGCACAGTGGACCAACACCAAAGGTGTGATTTGTGTTTACTATCACCCACAGTTCTCTTCCTCTCATCAGTCTCCACAGCTTCACAGCAAGGAGTTCTACAGATCTAATTCCTGCAGCGTGAAACCACCTGCTTTTGTTTCTTTGTTTGTTCTGATCCAGGTTCTGAGCAGCTTTAGTCCATGTCTTGTGCTGCCAGAATGAACAAAAGAAGTTCTGTTTGCCTTCACCTCGTTCAGCATTTCATAGGCTTCCCACACACATTAAGCTGGGGGTTTTTTTGGACTGAAAATTCCTAGATTGCTGAATTGCTCACATCTCTCATCTTTACTACCTTCCTCTAAGTATTTTTCAGTTCTACTGCCTTCTCTCCAAGAGGAGGGAATCTGGTTGAAAAGACTATCAAAAACATGTGGAAACCACTGATTTTTATATATATATATAATGTTTTAATAAACCACACACTACAAGCTGACCCTTTTATCTCATACCCCCAAAATAGACAGCAAAACAAAGTCACATAACAACAACAAATTAGATTAGTGACGCTTATGATCCCAAACCAAACTGCTTTATTCAAAACAAGCAGAGGTAAATAAGCAACTCTCCCCATGTGAGGATGGGCAAGCACCACCCTGATGAATTTTCAGCAGGCACATACCTTCTGTTCTCACACAATAAAATCATTCAAGGACCGTAACTCACATGACTTGTTTCAAAGTGACAAATAAAGGAGTGACACTGCAGTCACCTGGCAGGCAGCCACAAACTGGCTCCAACTGAAAGGAATTTATTCAAATAAAATCAACAACAAATTCTTCAATATTTTAACTCAGTGGAAGAAAACCTGGCCCAAACACCACTGCATTCCAAGTTTCCTGGAGTTACAGGTTAACATAAATGTGCTCTGGCTAAATGCCACATGGGAGAGGTGAGAGACCAGTGTCTTGATGAATTCTGCCCCCTCTTCTAGCCAGCAGGACTATCTTCATTGCTGGTACTATTCCACCACACAGAACCACCATAATCCTTAGCAAGAACATGCTGTTGGTTGCAGGCAGCAATTCCTTCCTTGAAAGTGTTTGTTTTAGAAGAAAAGCGACCAACTGATGTATATTAAAGAGACACGTAACGTGCCTACAGTGTGAGACTGAAAGTACCCTATGAATAACCAAAAACACCCTTCTCAAACACAAGACAGCTTAAGACAGTGTCTAAAGCCAGACTGAAAGACAACACAGCATTTTTTATGCTGTCCATACACACACATGTGCTATACTTTGACAAAGCTCCTACAGAGCACAGGGTTTGTTTTAAATTTGTGCAGAAGTACTACTTCTAGTTCTACACTATATTAAGGACAATGCAAGTAAATCCTTCTGGTTGTGCAATATTACTCTCTTTCCTTACACAGCTGGAAGAATCAGCAATAATAGTTTGTTTCAGCTTTTTTCTGCAGTAAGATAAAGCTGTTGAACCTTTATCCCCGTGTGTACTTCTGATACACACAACTCCAGCAAGAGGCAAGCTTATCGCTTTGGCAAACAACCAGAGAATTTAATTCTCTTTAGTTGTGCTGGTTCCCTCACCTGCTGCAGTTATCAATGGAATACCACTCCAGATAACTGTGTTTGCAATAGAAGGAGCTGCTGAATGGCAGTCACAGACAGAAACACAGGGAGGTGTGACTCAGACAGAAGCCTAGCACTGAAAAGCTGATGTGTGCACGTAAGGCAAACCAGCTTTAAGCAAAGCCTGTGAATGGTGACAAGCCAGAGAAGAACCTGCATTCTGAGTTTCTCTCACTTGCTTCACCAGCTTCATCTGCATCATAAAACAAGGGGCTTGGGGAAAAAAAAAAAAAAAAAAAAAAAAAAAAAAAAAAAAAGAAAAGTTATGCCAATACGTTCTAAGTTCTGATATTTCTGATACCAAACATTAATCACGTTGTCAGGAACACCATTACCTGCTTTACTTTTCCTCTCTGCTTTTCTGGAGTTTTGGCAATGTCTGACTTGCAGAGCTGAGGACAACTCCTCATGCAGAATCACGGAATCATTAAGGTTGGAGAAGACCTCCCAAGATCACAGAGTCCAATCTTGGACCAAACACCACCTTGACAACTAAACCGTGGCACTGTTGTTCCCTGAACACCTCCAGGGATGGGGACTCCACCCCCTCCCAATGCTTCACCACCCTTTTCAGTGCAGAAATTCTTCCTGAAGATCTGCTGCCCAATTTGAAGCTTTTTGTTCATAACTTACCCGCAGATGAAGACAGACAGAGATCTCTTTAAGCAGTGGGCTTAGAGCCACCTGCTGCTCCAGGCACAGGTGTCAACTCTGCTGACAGGGGCAGTTCCTAGAAGAAAGGAATTGAAATGTGGTTACACACTAGTAAAACTACCTTTTCTTGAGGATAAAGTCCTATTCCTGCTCCTCCCTTTTAATGCTATGGAAAAAAAATAGTGTTCTCCCACCATCTGTAGATCTAAGTAGCCTGCTACATACAGATAGCTTAGTTTTTAAAAGTTAGTTCAAAAGAAATAGGGAATGTTGAACTTAATTTGCTGCTTCTTATATATTTTTAATATACATTAACCAAGTGTGGTAAACTACATTTCAACAGCTTTCCAGAAGGTTAAGAAAAATAATTAAGCACTGTATTAGTTGGTAATGAGCATCTACCACTTCTGAACTGTAAATGTAGGAGATTGCAAAATAACCTTTCCTAATTTTCTTTTTTAGGGAAAATAATCCTCAGACTGGAGCTGTTCCAGACAGAAAAACCTCCAAGTGCTCTCAGAAACTGGACACCCTGGAGTAGTGAATCACAACCAATAATGCATAAACAGTCACACAAACTAGGCAAAGGGTAACAAATCCCAAACTGCTGATTAAGGCTAATATTAATCAGCTTGGAAGGGGATGCTTACTTACAGCCACGTGTAACAGCATCATTGTGACAGACCTACAAAACATTACCTAATGCTATCTCATAGCCAAGGAGAGCACGAGAGAAGTGGTTGTTTTCAAACATCCATCACCAAAGGCTTTCTGAATAGTTATTTTGAAAGGAACTTATCTATTATGTGTAACTCTAAATGGGAACTTTAGCATAGAAGAACTGATCCACATCAGAAAAACCTGCTTCTAGTATTTAGGCATCTCCTCTTCCACTGTTGTCACACACTAAATTTTGGCCAGACAAAATGTTTGTCTCCCAGTATCTCTCAGAGTTATAAGAAAAGATGCAGTTAAGTACCAGCTCCAGCACAAGAATGCCATAAGAGTTCAGAAAGCAACAAAAACCTCTTCAAGAAAGGCCTTGCCTGTTGTAAAACACCAGACCATGCACACTGTGCATCAAAGCCCTACAGGAGTAATTGCTTCTCTCATTATGGCCAAAAACTTCATAATAGGAGGTTCAGGAGCTCCAAAAACCTCATATCAAATCATTTTCACCACCACTGACTGAATATGGAGCTTGCATTCGCAGACCAGTATTAACTAAATTCCAGAGCTGACAGAAAAAGTTTCTGTGATGTTTTGCTTTCCACTCTGTGGACCCACTAACATTTACTTTTACTTCAGCTCTGAAAGGACCATAACAGTTTTTGGTGAGTTTATGCCTCTCAGCTGAGAACCTGTAATTTCATAGACAGAAGATATGCTTGTTAAAAATCCTTACAGTTTTTTTATTTCAGTTCCATCACAGATCATTGCTTTAGGTTTATTCACGTAGCCGTAACTGGAGTCAAACAGTCGTAAAAGATGCAGAACATCCATTTAACCCACCACATCAGGTTAAATCACCAGTGCTTAAGCCCCAGTTACTTATAAACATGTTAGATTAGGAAAATAAATCTGGTTTTAAGATACAGATGGTGACTTAGTTAATCCAGAGGCACATATGCTTGAGTTCTGCTGGGGGAGGACAGAAATATCATCTCGCACTCCAAACCATGAAAGCTCAGCTTTGAGATGTTAAATAGTCATCTTTAACAAACTGATCAACTGCCAATACACAAGGATTAAACATTTCAGCTGCTGTTCTGGTTAATGATCCAGGATACTTTACACACCAAGCCAAAGAAGAGTGGGTTCTGAGCCTGAGAATGGAGCGGCTGTGACGCTGCTCCAGCAGCAGGGACCGGCACTTCCACCCAAACAGAGCCGCTTTATCTTCTGCTCCATTGAAGCCCTAAAGCTCTTCTCAGACCACTTTGCAAACTGAGTGGGAAGGAGGGAGGATAAGAGCCACATTCTGTCCTTAGGGACCCCTGTTAAATCAGATTCCCAACATCAGCCACTTCCTCTTTGTTTTCCTCAAGCCATATGGCTTCCTGACAAAATCTGTACAAACAATAAATCCATTAATCAAGCCACTGCTGGAGGAAAAGGCTTTTTTTTTTTCCCCCCCTTCCCTTCATCAATCCAGACATTTTAATGGAGATGTTTTATGTATTTTATTTTATGAAAGTCCCGAGGAAAATACTAAAGTCGTCTTTGTTCTCACACTGCAGCCTTGTAGGCCAGAGCTGCACTTCCATTACACACTTGCAGAAGGAGATCCTCACATGTTAAAATGCAAAGAGATACAGGAACATTGAGTCAAACCAGCAGGAAAGGAAGCCAGCCTTATTGGATATTTAGCAGGGATGCAGTATAAATTGCTACCTGGGCTTCCAAGTATTTTGTACCAAAACAAACAAACAAACCAACAAAACTTGCAGTTTTTTTGTAATCAACACAAACAGGTAAAACAAGAGAGGCAGCTCTGAAGAGATGCATGGATGTAAATAAATGCCACAAGTAGGCCATAAGCAGGTGAAAGCTCTCTATTGAGAGATGCCACAAAAAAAGGACTTTCTTTGCAAGGGGAGCCAAGGCGAGCAGTTCCACACAACATGGTACATAATATGTTTGGCACCTCCAAACCAGTAAAGTCCCACTGGTGACAACGTGAATCTCAGATCACGAGGAAATAAACACCACACAGGCAAAACACTCTATGGTAGGGAGGAAACACAGAGAGAAGAGTAAGATTTTTAGCTCCTGTAGGAGGGAAAATCCCTTTCTAAGATTAAAACCTGATTTCCTTTGCTTGCAACAGCTTCTTACAACATCAGATTGCAAAGTGTCTGATTTGATTATCTGTTCCCACTGATGGTTTTGTTGTTTTTTTTTTTTTTTTTCCAAAATTTCATTAATCAATAGTCTGCAGTACAGGAGGAAAACTGGGAAGAATAAGAAATGACTTTCAAACTCGGGTGGTCTCTTTCGGTCACACATTTCCAAAGCAACTGTGACCCTTCCACTCACACAGAAGGAAAACAAGATTGGCATGGTAACAAGTCTTTTTTTTCCTTAAATCGTGTTTTATGTTCTTCACAGGTGTTCTGCAGCTTACTGGGCTTATCAAAACTATGTCTCAATTCATGTGAACCAAAAGTAACCCTGTGTTTAAATGGAAGTTCAGGAAGCAAAAGCACTTTATGACACTGGCAAAAACCTTACAGAGAAAGAGCTTTTAAAAAAAAGGCAAACAACAACACAAAAACAAAACAACAACCAAAAAAGGAGTGAAATTTGCTTTCAAAAAAGGGGGGGGGGGAGGGTTGGTGGTGGTTTGCTTTTTTTTTTAATACAGGAAAGCAGCATCTTGATTAAAAGCAGGAAATCTTTGAAATTAAATCCCTTTCCGTCTTTGTGGAAGTTAAGTAACAATTAGCCACAAAGTAGGAAAAAAAAATATGGAAAGAGTAGCCTTCAAATTTTGAGTCTTTATCTCCCAGAAGACCCATCTGTAATTTTAACAAGGTCAGAACATTTCAGTCAGTTCTTTTGGGTAATGGATGATAAACAGGGAGCCTGCACCACCATGAATTACGAGCTTTAAGGCCATAATCTAAAAAGATGCACCATCATATCCAAAGTACAGATGGATTTGTAAATGCCTTGAGGTAGGGGTGGTGAAAGGTATGTTTGTTTTGTATAGAGCAGTGAGGAGGGTCAGGTGCTGCGAGTTAAGGGAGGCTTTTTACCACATCTGGGTCAGATGGTCCCAATTATCCTCTCATCACTGTTAATCAGGAGTCCTCTACAGCTCTATAATAACCTGTGTAAATCTGGCAGTGGTGTTTGGCTTCTAGCAAGAAAAAAAAGCTTGCCTGTCACAAATCAGTGCAAGCAGCACCTTGGCTGGAAGTGTCCTTTAAAATAATATCTTCAAATTCAACCCTCTTCAGTTCACAAAAACAGTGCTTTAGGCTCTACCAAAGTTATGAAATTTTAAGTGCTACAAAAACATGTTGATACATAAACCAAAAAAGAGTGAAATTAAAATTATAAAGCAGTTTGATATAAAAGAAAAGTTTTGACGGTGATCTTCAGAGTTCTGCCCATCGTTTTCCTCCTTGCAAGAGTGGGAAGGGCATTTGCTTTCCAGGAACAACAGGTCTGCACTTATTTAATGCAGTTCTAAGCCTTCAGCGTTACAGCTGTTGGGAAAAGAGAGAGAAGGAATTTACATTCCTGCCTTACCTATACAATTTCACCCTTGATTATTATTTCTTCACACACAGCAAAAAACTCCTGCCATGACTGCAAATGACTAAATATTTTGCATTATTCTCCAAAAGGCAAATATGAGAAGGCATACTTAAAGAGACTGAGTGCCATTTAAGAGAAATCAGAATTAGGTCTGTGTATTCACACACCCATGGAGCTGTTTGGGTTGCAGAGGTTACCAGAAAGCCCACTGAATTAGCTCCTGTTAGTAATTGTAGCTGGTAGAACCATAGGAAGGCATTTGAAAAGAACAACTCAAGTTAAAACAAGTATGTCATTAATCATGCACACCTCTGAAAAAGTACAGTCATCCAGGTATTTGGGCAACATAGAAGTGGTAGCACATAAAAACAGCAGCATGAGAGTGTTGCATCTGCTTCCATTTTATTCTTTAAGGGTAAGTCTGGTTGACAGTAACTGCAAAAAAAAAAAAATGGAATAAGATCTGGTTTTCCTGCACTAGTGTAGTTAAGGACATGAAGAACCAAGAAAGAATAAAACCAAATATCCCTTTCCAGACACTTCCCCATCCCTGGAAGTGTCCAAGGCCAGGTTGGATGGGGCTCTGAACAACCTGTGCTAGTGGAAGGTGTCCCTGCCCATGGCCAGGGGGTTGGAATGAGATGATCTTTAAGGTCCCTTCCAACTCAAACCATTCTGTGATTCCACGATTCCTTTGCCACTGAGCTCACCGTGCAGTCTGTGTTTGCACTGCAGGCACAACCCAACAGTCCCTTCAGTTTGTTTGAACAGTCGATATTGCAGTTCCTGAGTAAACAATTCTCCACTTTCCAGGCACTGCCAGACAATTCTGATTTCCACATCATATCAATTTGTAGTCAGCTCTGGAGAGCCTGTTCTATTTTTAAAAATCAGGAAGGGCTGCTGCTATCTTTGCAAGAAAAGGCTGTTCTTTTTCTGCTCCCATAGGTTGTTGACACAGCATCCTTCTGTAGGATCATTTAGCCTGGTTTTATGTGAGCACTGAGGTAACGTTCGTTTGCAGAGTCCACATCAGGAACATAAAATAATTAAGATACCAGGATTAAGCAGTCACTGCAAATTATTTGTAAATTCGAAGTGGTTGAGTTTAGCATTAACCCAAACAAACAAAAAACCCACTCAGTTTTAAGTCAGTTTTGTCTTTCACATCAGCAGGAACATTCAACATTGCTCTGCATTTCCAGCTAACCTCTTCTACACAAGGAAGTTCTCATCCTAACCAGTGATTTTCCAGAGGGCTTTAAGGTTAACTTCAATCACCCTTTGCTTGGCAAAAAGAGTTCTAAGTCACTGCTAATAACTCCCCCCCCCAAATTCCAGCATTCCTACACAGGGCAAAGCAAAGAACTTCAGACAGCAACTCAATTTCAGGGTAAGAATAACACAGCAAGTTTGTAAAGTAATAATTTCCTTCAGGTAACTTGTGCCTGCAAATTTAGTCAGCTCCTATCTAATGAAGTGTCTCTGACTGAAAGCACACACTGGATAAATAACAGGTAAAATATTCAAGTGCACAGCTGCTGTGCATTTCGGGGCTGTAGGAAGGCACAGATGGCACCTGCAGAAGGCAAAGTCGGGCCTGAAAGCTTTGATTTCCAGCTGCCTCCACAGGCATTTGTCCTTGCTGGAGATGAGCACCTTCATCCAACACCCACGTGCTCCGTGTCATCGTGTTCCCCCTCCCCAAGCACGAGAGGAAACGTTATCTGTGGGATTATAATGCACCACTCCTTAACTGTTACTGACCAAAGGAATAAGCATTTTATAGTATTTTTATACTGCCAGTATATCACCATAGATTTCTTTCTGTTTGGAGCTTTCGTTTCTCACTTCATTGTGCGGTCAATGGATGCCAAAATACCTCTTTCTTTGCCTTGCAATCAACTGGGAGTGAAGGGAAGACAAAGAGCTGATTTTGGCTGGGTTTGCTGCACTCTGTCAAAGGAAATTTAGTCAATGTCAAGTGCTCTTGGGCCTTGCAGAGGTGCAAGTGTGAGGGAGGAAAGTTTATTTCTCCATCTCAACCTGTTACCACCTCCTCAACTAGCAGAAAGTAAAGCCACAGCATTTGTCTTCATAAAGACATTAATTTAAGAAAAACCCTGTAGAAAGTAATCAAGACAACAGTTTCAGCACTAATTATAGTCTCTAGATGGACACTAACTGGTAGCTAAATAGCATCTGGGAGATACAAGGGCCAACTAAGTACCAGCTCCCAGGAAATGCCCCTGAGGCAATTTATGCCATTAAAGTCCTTGAAATTTATTTATTTGATAGTATAAATATCAAGTTCTTGCTTTATCTGCCACGAAACTTAATTTGTGTCACTAGCAACACAAATCAACATTTAAAAGGCCACTGGTAACCAAAAGGAAAGCACCATTTTCCAGCCCATGATTACATTAAGTTTATAATTAATGAAAATATGTCTGGAATTCAGTTCCTAGTTCACAACAACAGGATGACTATGTCTTTAAATCACCCAGAATTACAATAACATCTTAACTCACTCAGGGGGAAAAACAAACAAACAAAACCAAACTTTAAAAAAACCCCCACAGGGCTAAATCTAAAGATCCTAACTCAAAAGTATAGAAAAAAATCAAGACATTTTCAGCAACCAACTACAGAAAACGTCAGGCTGCTCAATTCAGAAAGGCTTTAAAAAAAAAAATAGGAGGTAAATCTCAAGATATTCTGCCTACAGTAGAGGGGAACAACCCAACCCTGAAGATATTTCTATGAAGCTAAGCAAACTCTAAGTGTATGGAGATGGCATTATTTCAAGCAGAAGTTTAAGATATAAAAAATGTAGCAACTTGTGATCTAAGTATAATAAAATTGAACCTGGCAGATTATTAGCTCACTGCTTCTGCTCTCCTGTGAGAGGTTCTAGAGCTCAGCCCATGGCTTTTAAATCAATCTCTTCACATCTCAAACCACTGTGGTTGTTAAATGCAAATAATGAATTGTGTAATGTAAACAATAAACCCAAGTTTTCATACAAAAAAATGACCCCTACTTGAATTCTCTGAAAGGGGCACATTTTTTGAGGGGGGTAAATCTAAGGTATGGGATGAGAGGGAGAAGATATTTTTATAGATGACTGCTCAAGATCATTAGGTCAAAAAACAAAAAAAAAAAAGAAGTAACCACAAAAAGGTGTGTCACAAAGATAATGAATGGGTGGGTTAAAAACTATGTTGTACAACAAAGTGAAAATAAATGTAAAAGCCTGGTGTCATCCCTGCCCATGGCAGGGAGTTTGGAACAAGCTGATCTTTAAAGAGGTCCCTTCCAACCCAGACCATTCTAGGGTTCTATGATAACCAGACTCTCCAGGTATTAGAACAACCTTTATATATCCCCTAAGGCCTTTTCTTCTCAAGAACTTGAAGTAAGGAAATCCTTTCTTTTTCAAATTTTTCCTCACTGACTCATCAACTCCTCCCATTAACTCCAGAGTCAGACCAAGGCAGAAGTCAACACTATTATTCAAAGACCTTTCCTTACAACTGAACAACCAGTTATTTATTTACTTCTTTTGTTTGGTTGGTTTTGGTAGGGGAACATTACCTAAAATCAAGTGCTCAACACAAGCCAGAGGAAATGGAAAGTTTTCCTCTGAAGTTCAAAAGCAGGATTCAGATCCTGCTGCCACCAGCAGAACAAACAAGAGAAGAACCAAGATAAAGAGAAAAGCAGCAATAAAGCCCACTGTGTCAGTTTTGAGGTCTTCAGACTTCTTTGGACACATCTCTCCCTTCATTTTGAGCACTGGCCAGCAAAATTCCCCAAATTCCCTTTGAAAAATTACTGTAAAAACGTGTGGGAGGTTTAAACTTCTGCAGCTCAAAGCCACACCAGCACATGGACAGATTGACTCTTTGCCCACAGCAACATCCTTCAAGGAATGCATGAGGCTTCCATAGATGTTGGCTGCTTCCCAAGACAAGTGTGACAGATCTCAGACAGGGGTAAAGAAGGCAATCTCAAACATCCATTCCTGAATCTGAAGATCCTCACTGGTTCTCAAAGCACCATTCAGTCAAGGGAGATCTGAAGTTAAGTGGCCAAAAAATAAGCAGTCTGGGTCCTTCTAATGTATGACAGTAAATCTGTTTGTTTTCAAGACTTAGTAATTTTTTTCCAGTGTTTTTAATCAAAGCTCTTTTTTCAACTACATCTAGACATGATTTTATAAATTCCTCTCCCCTCCTCCCCAAACCCATCTGTTTACAAAATTGCAAACTTTTTTTTTGTAAGGTCTTACAAATCTAATCCACGGTATCACAGACTGGCTTGGGTTGGAAGGGACCTTAAAGATCATCTCATTCCAACCCCCTGCCATGGGCAGGGACACCTCCCACTAGCCCAGGTTGCTCAGAGCCCCATCCAACCTGGCCTTGGACACTTCCAGGGATGGGGCAGCCACAGCTTCTCTGGGCAACCTGTGCCAGGGCCTCCCCATCCTCCCAGGGAAGGATTTTTTTCAGATCCCATTCAAACTGCACCAATTGCAACAGACAAAAAGAGGCTGAACAGGATGCTTGGACCTTCTTTGAAGAAGACAAAGACTAACAAAGTTAAAAGGTTTTTGGAGGATGAGAGATGTGCATCTTGTTCCTATAAAAAGTATTTTATAGAAAATACATATTTAAAAATATTCTCTTGCTGCTACATCCAAACAGGATGAGTACACTGTGAGCAAACCAGGCAGCTGAAACAGAATAAAACCCCAAACTATGAGTAGGAGATTTGCACAGTGACCAAACTCTTCATCATGAAGCTGCAGGACAGTGCTACCTCTCTGCAAAGTCTTCAAGGAAAGCTGTATTTTTCTTCTTTATGCTTCATATAATGTTAAGAATCTGTAGATACCAAGTGGAAACTAATGAAACAACCTGAAAAAAAAAAAAGGCAACCCCAATACCTGAGCTATCCCATGACAGGATAGATGTGAGCTGAACAAGAAAATCCTCACACAAATCCTTTTATATTTGCTCAGGGCACACACACTGACCACGAATTCATCCAGTTCCTTCACTCCTGTGCTGATTCCCACAGTGACACAGGACAGTTCTACCTCCAAAGAGACCGGCACAAACAGGTGATTTGATAGCATCCATCTCCAAACCAAGGGGGTAGTTGTAACACCCAACAAGAGCCTCAATGATGCCCTTAAGTGGGCAATATTTCACATATTAGGCCCTTATGGAAATGCCACGTAGGCACCTAAAATTCCATTGGGCAAAAATACAGATATCCCCCAAGGGGTCTGCATTTATTTTCCTTTTTTTTTTTCCTCCTCTTTTCTTTCTTGTTGCAGCATCAAATGAAATCCATACTGCTTCCTTTTTAAATAAATGCTTTGTGGAAAAAAAAAAAACACAAAGCACACTCCAGTTATTAATATTAATCCTTAAGTATTACATTAAGAACACACCAATTCATCTGCCTTAGCGTGGTTACACATTAAAATTATAAAAAGCTATAAACTGCATTTACATAGTTTCTAAGATTAACCAAACACTGAGTGAAAATACCACTTTATGACTAGAAAATGGGCCACTTTTCAATACATTAATGAGATTTTAATTGTTTGAGTTAAAAGCAGCATTCAAACATCTTTACTAGCTATTGCTGAACAATGTCTCAGTCCAGGCAGTCTCTTCAGTTGGAAAGAAGAGGCATCTACAGCAATGAAAATTTCATTCAGCCTCATAAAAAAGTATCAACCTATAGCTCTTTTTGTAATATAATACACCAGTTGCACACCATATTAAATTCAGCTGCAGTGATTAAGAATTCTCTTTGCTGACAGAAGCACCCAAAATGAATCATTTTTCACCTGATCAACTGCAGCTCAATAATCCCATGCTGTAGAATGAAAGGTGCTTTTCTGCCACAGCACCAACTGCCTGTGTTGAGACCTCCCTGCACTTCCAACACCAGAGTTTTACTGAAAACTACTGGCAATGAGAATTTTTGGAGTAAAGCTCTACAAGCCAGCCACAAGGGCATAACCTTGACTTTCCAAGTGGATGCTCTGTGCTAAATAAAGCAAGCACAGAGTAACACTGATGGGCAGAAGCACTCCTAACTTATGTGTCTTATGTTAAATGATACATATTTTGCTCCCAAAAAATCTACCAGCTTAGGTTAGTACCAGTTTCCTTTGCCAAATTTCCTTCAGGAACGCTGTAGCTAATTGTTCCTCCTGTCAGGCCAGGTCTGCAAGGCATGGCAGCAAGAAAAATAATTCTGTGTACCTATAATTATCACAGCAAAGGCAATAAAGTCTTGCAAAAGGACTAGACAAGTGTAGCTGGCAAAGCATTCAATGATGTTTCGAAAACGTTCACAGGAGGCATTCAGAAGTGATCTAAGGGGGGGTTAAAAGAAAAAAAAAAAATCAACACCAAAGCAGTGGCTTCTCCACTTGAAGGAGAGCGGGGCTGTCTGCGTGGCCCACAGCAGACTGAAACATTACTCCTTTTGTTCCAGAAGATAAATCAAAGTTTAATTAGCCCAGATCTTCAGAAGAGGCAGCTAAATTTTTTAAGGCCATGTCCAACAGTGATGAGGATTAGGAGTAACAAGAGTTATCTATATTTGATGTGTAGCACAGAAAGGGGGAAAAAAACCCAACACCTCAAACTCTCCCAGTATGAATTCACCCAGACAGTCCTACTGTTCACTTTCTCAGATATATTTTCAAATAAAAAACAAATAGAATGTCCTTTGTAAAATGCAAAATTGTGTTTTTCTGCTCTTTATTCCAGTCATTTTTGTCCTTCTTGCCCTTGAAATCAATGTGATGTGGAAAAGCACACACTTTGCATGGGACACCACATGAGAACAATTACTGGATTTTGTGAGAAGTGACCTGGCGTCACCGTGAAATTATTTCTTTACTCCACAAAATATTTTCAATATGGAAATAAGGCAGGACAAAAACATTGGTTCAGTCACTCCCAAAAGAAGTCATTATAATAAGAAAATATTATTATCCAGGTATGGCATTTTACCAAGTTATTGTACTCACAGAATGGAAAAAAAATCTGATATTCTTTTACATTCTGATATTCTTTTACATTCCATTCTTGGAAACACAACTAAAAAAAGGGTTTTAGAGTGAAGCCTCCAAAGCTGCAGCAATAATACATTTGTGTGCTGTTACGTAACTCTTAATAAATAAGTTTTTGAAACGCATTAAAATCAGAACCAGCGTTTTCTTGGCAGTTTGCCATTAACAGACAAATAATTATTTCATTTCTGCCAGTGTAGCAAGCTGGTAGCAATCCAACTTAAGAGTTATTCCATTTCAAGCTTGTTTCTTACCCCACATTAACTGAAATTGGTTTACATTACGTGACTAATGCAATAAAGGCAAGAACTACTGTCACTTGACTAGAAGAGCACATCATCCCCTGGACATTATTGCATAGCTGAAATACAAATATAATTTTTATATATATATATAAGCACAAGAGTTCCAGAATATTTATTATTGCAGCACCTTCTGTCCTAGGGAAGCCCTTGACCACAGCAGCAGGTTTGCCATAAATGAAGTCTGAGTTGTAGATTGCAGCCCCACAGGGAAACCTGAAGGGTAAAACACACCTCACACACCCTCATTTCCCCATGCAAATACTTGCTTTCATTGCACCACTTCGAGTTGAGAGTTCCTTCACCAAAATAAAGCAGCTCATTCAGAAAAGGAATCTCTCTCCCGTGTGTGTTTTAGTCAAACAGAAACATAAAAAATGAGGCTGAATGCAGAGGTCAGAAAGTTCCTCATGTACATAGATCACCACCTGTTCTTTGAAAATCACAGCAATAATACATAGCCACAAAAAGCCTCACCTAAAACCAACCTGAGAACACGGCAATGTTCTGGAGAAGGTCACTGAAACTGCTTTGAGAAGCACTCATTTCCCTCCCCACACCTACTCCACTCTGGACTACCTTCCAGGAAACATCAAAGTGGAGTCGCAGACAAAACAAAATAAAGAACACCTCATTAAATCATGTGCAAAACGCCGGGCAGCACGGAGGAAGTTAAGTCATTCTTCTAAACAAAGTGCTGCTCACCTCAAAAACGTGAAGAGAGGTGTGCCTGTGGTATCATGGAATCATGGAATGGTGTGGGTTGGAAAGGAACAACCTTGAAGGTCATCCCCTTCCAACCTCCCTGCTGTGAGCAAATACAAAACACCCCAAAAAGCAAGTCACAATTCTGTTACAGGAGGCAAAATCCCATTTCTAAATGCCCCATGAAGGAAAAGATCTGACTAAGCAGTGCCCACAGTTAAGGTCTAAGAATGTTTCACATTCAGAACAAAGTAGGGCACAATACCTCAAACAGCTGTTTAGACTCTGAAAGGAACCAGCTTTTGGGGCACAGAGGTTGATTTTGCCTAAAATATTGCCTAAAACTTCCTAAAACAAACCTGGTGCTACACACACAGTGTACACTGTCATAAAGGCTGCAGGGGAACCCATCAGTTCAAGAAATATGCCCATAAAGCAGCCATAATTACTATTTTAAGGACTTCAAGAATTGGCTCCTTACCTCTATTAGCTGAAAAGCCAGAAGTTACCTTTATAGCATGGTTTATGATCTGCATAAGTCTTAGAAACGTTAAGACTCAGAGCTAAATCACAGGGCAAACCCAGCTTTTTAATCCAAGGTGTGAATGAATCCGTGTTGCTGTCACCAGCAAAGGGAGCTTCTCATCTCTTCAAGGTCAGAGTCAGAAGTCACCACCGTCTTCTGAAAGCAAATATAATATCTGGCACCACCAGCACTCCCCTGTGTTCAAGGGAAGTGCAGGAGCACAAGAGAGCTCCTTCTGTCTGCTTGTGCTGATAGCACGGCACACAAAGCCCTCACACAAAGTAAAATCAGTTACAGTCAAGTACAACCCCGGATCTGTTTTAGGGGCAGAACTATTTGTGGCCAAATATTTGTGATCCAGAGCAGCTTGAGAGCTTTCTTTTGCATTCAGCTGTATTACAATACAAGACTGTGACAACGCTGCTATTTTTTTTGTCCTTGCTAGTGATCCTTAAACTCCAATTCTGGGGGAAACACACATATTCCTAGTACTAATGAGGTTATAATTTAATGCCATTAAAACCCATTTGACCAGGACTGAGTGTGCTAGATAATGGATCAGAACACTCTTTGCAGTAATTCAATCACAACATAACCCCTTGAGCCTTCTAAAAATAAGGAGTATAATGTAAGTAATGTGACCATTGGTAAGCAAATTGCATCCAAGGATGACGTGAACAAGAATCTCAGCTCTCAGGTTCTGGGTGGGAGAGATGGCTACTCACAGGTATCCACAACTAATAGCACCAGAAACCAGAAATTTTGTTATTTTATTCATATATTATTCTGTTTATGTCTATTATCCACACGTACTACATGAAGGTGGAAAAGAGTTCGGCATTTCTGTGTTTCTGAAGTTGCTTATTTTGCATCCTTACTTTCTACACACAATGAGCAAACCCTAAAAATCCCCTGGTAAACATCATTTCTTATGCTCAAACTGCATTAAACAGCATGGAGAGGAAACCATTTTCAGTGAGAACAACCTAAGATAATCCCCACTCGTGAAAGGAATGAAACCTCACAGGACTTGAGTCAGTCAGTCACTTATGACACACTTCCACCACACAAAGCTTTCATGCTGTAATACTCATCTTGTTCAGTGTTAGTGATTTGGGTTTTTAATTCATTTTTTTTCTGTAACCCATGTAAGTTGAGAGAAATCAGGGGAGAACTGAGCACCAGGGATGAAAAACAGCTGAACAACTCCTCAACTGGGCACACAGAGATCCTGTCTTGAGCCTTTAAATAACACCTGTGACACACAAAGACAAGCTGAAGTTGAAGTTTTCTTATTTCTTCATTTAAATTCATGTACAAGATCAAGAACACCAGCAAGAGGAAAGGATTTGTTCTATGTTAAAGCACCTCTTCAAGCAACATTTTAAAGGTTCGAAGCTCCACTGGATTACTTGCTGTTTCTGCAGGTAGTCTGGGAATATTTCCCCTAAGTAAAGGTTCACCTTGTACATGCACCTTCTTAGAACCTGTCTTCAGTTTTTAGTCTTACTGATTGCTGAACAGAGAACAAAGTGATTGCCAAATTATCATTATGGCAACACCCTTCAAACACGAGGCAAATTTCTCAGTGCAAACAAATAAGATGCCTTGGCTACACCTCGGCTTCACATGTAGCAGAATTATTTCATCATGGTCCTTTTCTGGCTCTCCCTTTTCTGCCAGCTCCTAATTTATACTGGCAAATTTCAATGGAATTCCAGCCATCTCAGCAGGGAAGAGTCCCCCACAGTTTAGAAGGGACATGGAACCTTCCTCCTGAAGACAGACAAGGCCATCACAGCAGCGATGCTGCCTGTTCCCAAGATACTCCCCCCCTTAAACCTGCTATATCGCACCTAAATAAGCAAGCACCCCGAAATGTGGAATTCAGGGAATCCAGGCAGCAAAACAGACGTCCAGAAAATTTCAGGTCACGACAGAAGAGTATGTTCAAATCAAATGATCCTCCCTTTTCACTCCTGATACCACTTAGCTTCCTGACCTCATGATTTTTAGAGGGGAAAAAAGTGCACTAAAAATAAAACCAGCACTTCCATCAGGTAAAAGAAACCTCAAAATTCACGAAATTACATGCAAGTTCTTAATTGCAAGCAATTGTTTCCTAAAGATTTGGGAGACATCTCTGCGCAGTTCCAATCCCAGGCACTGCTTCAGAGCCACTCAGTTTTTGAGTTCAAAATGCCACTATAACCTATTCACAAAGCTGAAAGTTGAATTTTTTTCTTTGAATTTATTTTAAAAGTAGTGCTATTTACCTACTAAAAAAAAAAAAGTTTATCCTCTTTCAAACTATCATATTAATGACCAAAAGAATTCAGAGGAGCTCTTCCTGCAGCCTTGTTTCTGCTTGCACACGGCCAGGACAGCCAGTTCCTAAAGTCCCAAAGCAGCTCTAAGTGAAAGTGGAACACTGATAAAGTTGTCAGAAGGAGCTCCACTTCACCAGCCAAGCTTCAAGAACAGAAGTGTTACCTTCTCACACTTAGAGCTTCTCCTGCCAACTCTTGTCTTGAACTCAACATAGTGGGTACATCCTTTATAACCTCCACAATCTTCTCATTCCACTTAGAGGCAGCGAGAGCCAATCATGAGGGAACTACCCCCATTAGAATAAAAAAAAAAATGAAAATATGATCTTACTACGACCATTCAATAATTAGATAACACGGCACGAGCCCTGAACATTTAGATATCTGATCTGGAAACAGTTAAAAGTTCAGCATCTCACAGAAAATAAATGCATGAAGTAATTATAGTTACACTTTCTCAGTCTGCACAAAATATGTGGTGCTAATATACCAACAGGGCTCTCAGTTCTGGAAGGTTTAGTGTAAGTCAACAATTTCAGTCTCCCCAAAGCCAGCCAGCAGATGAAGTGAGAGTACTAAAACTTCCAGTTTCCATGGAAATGGAATTTGGATCAGTACAACCAGGAATTTCAGAATTTAAAACCCAACGCTTTCCCCTCTTAGGCTCTCTACTCCTGCATTCATTTTCCTGGGTAATAAGGGTTCAGGAGAGACACAAATGCTACACACATTAGTGATTCTACTAACTCATCCTGCTTTGTGGCTCCCCACTTTCATTGAGAGGTTGCCAGCCCCTTACGAACCAGGCACCAGAGCCATCAATTCAGCAGCAGCCAGCCAGACACATTTATAAACGTGACAATCTCCCAAAAACTGGGCATTTGGGAGGACTGATTGGTTCCTAGTTATGTGAGGGTGATCCATATAAAACAACTGCTCGACAGGCCTGTGCTGAACCACACTAACACAGGGAAGGTGTGCCATGCAGCACAACCACAACCAGCAACAACAACAAAAAAAAATGTCATTTTTATTGCTGATACGACCCAACAGAACCGCAAGGCAACAGAACTGTGAGGTTTTCCAGCTATAAAAATCTATCATCTTCAAGCAAGAACCAAAAAGATGCATTTCAACCCCTACCAATGCTGCAGGGGAGAATTCCAACTTGTTGAGTCCAACTGCAAGGATTGCTCACTGGCAGCTAAAACACATTTGCCAATGGTACTTATGGCTCGTGTCCCTTCTGCTTGACAAGAGCAGAGGAAGGATCATTTTCTGGAAGTATTTACATTGATTTTGCAACTGGTGACAACCCTCCATCTGCTCTCAGACACTTTGGTGCCTCTGCCAGTTTATTCCCTAATGCCTTGCTTTCCCCAAGCTTTTTGCCAAGGTTTCTCCAGTTCCTAACTTTGTTCTTCCACCAGGTTTGAAGGGGGCATTCCAAGCTGAGGTATGAACATCTAACCCTATGCCCTAACCACGGATCAGAAATAAAACAGATGGTATTTCAAATGACTCCCCCTCTCAAGAGCATCACCTCCAGAAGCCTGAGGATATGGCTGATACCATCACCAGAGCTGCCAAAATCCCTGAAATAAAAGGGTCTTGAGGCCAATTAGAAGCAGAAGAATTTAAAAAGAACCAAAACCAACTTGTTCTTTTAAGAAGAACCCAGAAGTCCCATGGAAAACAAGATTTTGCCTGGCATTTAAATATGCAGCCAAGCAAAGCAATGTTTTCTCTTTAGCCAAGACTGGGCTACCCCACAAAAATGCAGGACTTGAGATTCTTATCCAGCAAGTGCAATTCTCCCCACAAAACCTGCGGTGTAAATCGAACAGATGGCAGGATTCAGTTTCCACCTGTTTGCCTGACACCTTTCATACAGAGCTAAGCATTAAAAGAACCAGCAAAAGCAAGGAAAGGCTTGAAAGCCTGAATTTTTAAAACTTTTAGGCATTTTATCAAGGCAGAAACATACACAAATAACTGCTTTCTCCAGCTTTTATACAGTGATTACACTACCTTGATGTCATGTGCTATCCTTCAAGATCAAGTACTCCTAAAAAATGCAACAGCTCATCTTACAGCATCATAGAAGTGAAAAATAACCCCCCAAAAGTCACACACAGACCCCTTTTTAAGACCTAATGCTCGATCCACCACAGAAAAATGGACTGCAAGGTCAGAGATTCCTGAAAAGGGACTATGACTTCCAGCAGCTCAAAGAAGAATCTGTGTGAGTATTTAAAGCCCCAAGGGCTGAGATAAAGGGCATCAGCCTCCTCCTCTGGTTCATTTGAAAGCAGGAAAGTAGGTTAGTGTGAAATGGTGTCCCTGAGAAATAATCCCAACAGGAAGAACTCAGAAAATAAATGCTCTGATCCCTTTTGTAGCCACCCACGAGTGTGGATTCATTTATTAAACCCTGTCCAGAGGTAACTTGGATGTGTGGAGTGCAGATTGGTTTAGGTATCTAAAGGGTTCTTCTGACCACACCTGCCCCAAGTTCTCTTATTTGTTGACAAAAAGAGAAGATTTGCCTGAGAACACAATAATCCTTTCTTCTAACAATTTGCCTTTTTTCTTCTCATTTCACTGACCATCTAACTAGAAGAAAAAAAGCAGATCATGGCATTTTAAAAACAGGCATCAGCCTTATTCCACTGCTGCAATTTGTCTTTGTTACTTTGAAAACCCAGGACCACAGTGATAAGCCCAGGGAAAAAGACAAACAAACAAACAACTTTAAATTTGAAACAAGCCTTCTTCTCTTCCAGCATCTCTAGAACACCTAAGCAACTTAATTCTTCAAGTTACAGGTTCTGAGAGAAACAGAGCTGAAAAAAAAAAATCCTGAAGTGGCCAACCTCTTTGCACTCAGGCATTAAACTGAGGTTTGCCTTCATAGCAAGGAATTTCAGCAGCTACATCAAATATAGAAGCTTGTTTTGGCACCCTTGTTTTTAGGAAATCAGATTTATCTACTCAGCTTTAATACTCTTGGGTTTTAAATTAACCATCTGTTCTGTACCACTGAGACAGACAGACCTGGCAAAGTAGCATGTCGGTCTCAGGGCTAGAACACACACATATATATATTAAAATATATAAATAAACATATTTAATATGTATAAATATATAAATGTATATCTATAAATACATATATATATATATATATATACACACATACATACACCCTCACAAGAGGCAAAAACAATCCATCACAATAACAGTCAACACTCCCCAGAAGGAACCTATATTCTTGATTTTTTTTTTTTAATCTAGTTTGCGGTTTCATTTTATCCAATTAGCAAGAGGAACTCAGGCCAATCCGATGCATATTTTAATCAATTAACACACAAAAAAAGGAATAACTTTGAAAGGCTTTATAACAAAAAGAACAGCTGTAGGTCAGAGATCCTAATCTAGGTTCTTTTAAAAAGATTGCCAAACCTAAAGCTTGCTGTTCCGCTGTAAATTGTCACTGTAAAGGAAATGCAAAACTCACAGGAGAAGATGCTGTTAGAAAAAGCTCTGTAAGCAACTAGAGGTATTTTAAAACATAGTTGCTGTGAAAGCATGGAAGCTTCTTTCTCCCTTTTCAAAAAGAGATAAACAAGTGCCCAGTTGCTCTGCTATCTGCAGTCACATCAAAAGGAGACAGGGTTTTTCAGGTTTTGCTGGACTAGTGAACTTTTAAACACTTTAATCAATTGATCCCTTAAAGAGTATCGCATCATCAAAAAGCCATTTGCTTCAGCAGACCACCAGGGCTAAGAGCTGGCCAAAATACTCTACAGAAACAGAGGTGACAAGCTCAGAGCTCCCAGATCTTTAAACACCCTTTGCCACCTAAATGTTTCCACTAACACCAGGGGCATTTCCACACGTGTTGGCTCCAGCATTGTGAACACCGTGGTTTGCAGCTGATCCTACCAGGGGAAGGCTCTCCAAGCCCTAAGCATGTCCTGCTCCCACACGTGGTCAGTAAGAAGGGCTTACTCATCCCAGACAGGCACTTCCCTGACCTCCAGGACCTTCTTACCAGGGCTGTACAACTGCTTTTACAACAGCCCTGGCAAGGAGCCTGCATCTTATTGCAGTGCTGGTGGTAGCACCACAGTACTACAATGTTTATGTCCCAAGTGTTGCACCTCCACCTCCAGACAGACACAGGCTCTACTCTGAACATTTCGATTCACATCCGTCTCCTACAGGCAGTTTAAAGCCTAACTTTTTTTACCAAAATCAGGAAGCAAGAGAAAATGAAAAAAAATCTTCAATAAACCACCTGAGACACCACAGTAGCTCCAAATCTCTATCTAATCTTGATTTAGAAAACAGAAGTTATCATCAGAGTAGAAAACTACTGATGCACACGGCTGAACAATCAGCAGAGGATGCCAGAACACACCACTGCCCTGAGATTCCCCTTTTAAACTCCACCTGACTCACAGCGTAGGTTCTATTAAATGAACTTGTAATCTACTGATTTTTTAAAATTAGGAAACTCCAGATTTTGAAATTCAGGTGCCTTTACCTAAGGAACTAAACACATGCTGTTCATGTATTTATACCTGACACATACATGTTCAGGGATTTACCAAAATTTCCAAGAACTGACGCTGTAGTTGCCAAGTATTTTTGCACAAATGCCCTTTCAGTGACTTTCCTTTGTGTTCTTACTCCTGCAAAGTTTCGTTCATCTCTGCTCCATCCACCACTGACTTCTTGCAGGATTACTTCATCTAGAAGTAAAATAGTGACAAATTAACTTGCCCCCTTTCTCTTGATAGCATGTTCTAGCACTGTTTTACCAGAAGAGAAAAAGATCAGGTAATCAAAGGGAAGAAAATCAGGTTTCCACAAAAAAAAAGTACACCAAGCAACTCACCCAACATCAACCACATAAGAAGAGTATTCCAGCACTTGAACCAAAGGAGAATCCTTTCCCTCAGCAAGTAAAGTGATAGTAGAATGGTTTGACCAGGGATTTAATTTCAAGAAAAAAATTCTGATGATGTAGCACCCAGTGAAGCACAGGGTTATTAATCACTTATTCCCCCTCAACTTCATTCAAAACCTGTTCTTCTCTTCCCACTTCAAAGTTTGTAGCTGAAAGCTCGATTTATCACGTTGGGTCCAGAGTGGGATGATTCTCCAAGTCTCAGAGTTCTGATCAGTGAATGACAGGCTTGTCTGTGACACAGCCTGCACAAACCTAAACACACAAAGGAACACCCACTCATCTATTCCTTTCAAAAAGCAAGAAGATCTGAATTCCTGGATTCATGTATTTTTTTCCATATGCACCTTACTCAAGCAGGTACAGAGGTAATTAAGGCAAAGATCCCACTGCTCCTTTCTTATTGAAAAGTTTGTATTTTCAACTCCTCATTATGGTTCTCATCAGGTAAACATGTACATTGTATTTTGTTAGAGTACCCTGAAGCTTTTTTTCCTTCTTTACCCTCTCTAATGTTCACAGTGTTTAAAGCTTTTTTTTTTCCCCCCAACTGAATAATTCACAGGTAACTTCAATATATTATACATCTGTGACAAGTTTCCCTAAAGCACAGTTTATCTGCTGCATTCAAGTACAGAATCATTATATTCCATATAAAATTTTGGCTCCTGGAAAGCTGAGAACTTTACCTAGAATTACCCTAGAATTTAGAGAAAGGTCACAATAACTTGCTTTACACCCCCTCTTTAAACCTTTAAAAGATTCTGCAGCGGGCAGAACAAGAGATGCAAAGAAAATCTTAAATGTTCTGCATTTATCTTTGAAGACAAGCGAAAAAAAAAAAAAAAAAGAAAGAAAAAAGACATAAAAAATTACTTACAAGCAAGGATTTATTGACCCCTCTGGTTTAACTGCTGGCAGTATCAGCAAAGCAATCCCATTACAGCCGATGGTAGTTGGGTGGTACAAACACCCCTTAAAGGAAAAGAAAATAAACAAGACAGAATCCTTGGGGCTGGAAGGAGCTGCCAGTGCTGAGTCCTGCTCAAAGCAAGGCCAGCATTCAAATCAGACCAGGTTTCTTTCACCAGCTTGGGTTTTGAAAACTGACTCAAAGGATGAAGATGCTTCCTTAGAAAATTAAAGCCTCTGATTCCTTACATATGGTCATTAATAATGACACGGTTCAGAGACCATTTACTCCCACTCGCCCTGAGCCAGTGACAACTCTTAATTTTCCTTGTGAAATACTTTCACAGTTAATGAAGTTAAAAGCCACTGAATTACTCCAGTCTCCCAAAACATTCCAGAAAGTTTTCAGTAAAGTGCAAAAAGTATCCCCTGTTATTAATGCTTAATACATTTTTAAGCAAGTTGTGCTCACAAGTGAGTCACGGGTACATTATACAGAGTTGGAGCCTCATCTCTGACGACAACTAATGCTGACTTATTTAAGAGACCAACTGGATTTCTCACAGCCTGGCACCGCTGTTTTTAAGGGGAATAAACCAACCTAAATTTCATGTGAATAGCCCACATAAATAAGCTTGCACGTTAGTTTTTAAATAGGAACTGTCACAACCACATTGCTTTCCCCTCTGTCCGAGATACAACACAAACCAGTTCCCACGGAAAAAACCCAAATAAGCAAACACACAAAAGCAAACTTACCCAAGTGATTCGTGTCACAATATTTGTTTGGGGATGATGGCTCAAAACTGACTTGCACCACATCACTCCTTACCTCACGCCCTACATATATTTCAGATGCTTCAAATAAGCTTTAACACTTATTGACCAAGTGTGAGAACGTCTCTCCTGAAGACCAACAAAGTAATTCTTACACACAGCATATTTTTGATAGCATAAGCTGACAAAGTGACACATTCATGTCTACATAAATCCGTATTTTAAGCTTTATTTTTTTCCCCTTTTCAAATAAGTCCTTACATCTCCTTAATTATTATGAAGCAGCTCATTCCACATACAGATCCCAGGATGTAGATGACAAAGTAAGTGACTCAAGATCAAGCTTGGGAGTTTCAATGCTCAGTGACCAAAACTTGGCAATAATTATTTCAAAGAACAAAAAAGACACAGAATCAGCCAGCAGGGTAGCAGATCCACAATCAAACTGCATCTTCTCTTCCCAGACCAAACCAGGAAAGGCAATAAGGTAAGAGGTGATCCCATCAACACATACTAAGGACAAGCTCTGAATCCAGTTTAGGCAGAGAACAGCTTTCTACTCACTTCTATGAATGATTCTTCCTCAAAACCTCTCAGGAAACTCAGAGTCCTCAAAAAAAGTCCCCTTTGGATTAAGTGATTGGATTCCATATCAGCAGAGCAATGAATAAAAGTCTTAAATAAAAGTAAGCGAGTTAATAAAAAACTAGAAGATTTTAATTAAAGGAGACCTGAACCAAAAAAAACCCTGAAATTCCCTAAGAAGAGGCAAATGTAAACACAAGTCACCGATTCCCACCTATTCAAGCTCTGCCTCAGGTTCACACATTGTCAAACTGGTGACAATGAGCAAGTAAATACCAGCAGTGCAAACAACAGTGTCACAAATTTCTGGACAGGAATGGCCTTTGTTTTAATTAAATTAAGTCACATGAACCAAGCACGGAAAGAACATACCTCAGTACATCCACAGGTTTCAGTGTGAATAATGCCTCTGAGATGACTAAAAACCACTTGCATCCCAAGAGTGTTAAGAAGTACAAGGTAACCAGTCAGACACTCTGGTGATGGGCTCAGCAGAGCAAAACTGAATGTAAAGTTCTTCTTCTTTAGAAAACTGATATTAAGAATTTCTCTCCCATGAATTTGCCACTATGTGAAGGTTAAAAAAACAAGTAGTAAAAGCCTGTAAATTAATATTGCTGCTTCTTTACTTTACGATCTCTTTTGCCGGTGTGTATCAATTCTCAACATCAGGAATAAATCCACCGCAAGAAATCATATGACAAGGACAGAATTTTTGGGAAAAGGGATAAAAAAATGCACAGAACTCAAACTACTCACTGGATTTGCCTTGGCTTTAATGTCTCACTTGAACATCAAGTGTAGTAGAAAGGACCCATGTTGGGGCATGTGATTATTTCCCTTTTCTACTGACAGTTCACCAAGCACAGGGCTGACTTTATTACAGCATTGCACAAGTCAGTAAGACAGGGAAAGCACAACACAGAGCAAGATGAAAATAGTGGATACACAGCAAGGTTATTTTGAAAATCCATCAGGTATAAAAACACATAAAAGGCACATAAAAAGCTGCGTGTGCTTTACGAGGAGCACTTGCATTTGGAGTTACTCTTTTGTAGGAAAAGAAGCAGAAGCTGCAGGGAAAGATGTAAGAATAGCCAGTAGTTTATTTGCCACACAGCATCTACGTGCCAACACCTGAATTGCACTTTACATACACACTAAAAATCAACAAGGCAAGCTAACAATTCACCACTGCCTCCTAAACTAATGAAGGGGCCTGTAACAAATACTGACTTTCTACTTGGCACTTCTCGCATCACTGTGTTCATTTACAAGATGAACCTCCCCTCTGACACTTGTTCCTTAAAATGCTGTTAATTATGCCATGAGATCACTGAGTTTTAAGTTTCTCTTTGCTTGAGCCTCTTTGCCAAGGGGAGATGCTGCAGCTTAGCTTACAGGCCTGCTGTTATCCCACTCAAGGTGCCAGGTATTACAATATTAAAATCGAAGCAGAGAGATTCTCATCTGATTTGTACTTGAAATCCCAGCGAGGAAGAGGCTCAACATTACAGCCACACACTGTGACATCACACTTTTAATGATCACCACAAGGGAATCAAACACTACATCGATGTAAACAAGTGGGGTTTTTTTCCCTGAGAGCCCAATTTCGGATGGTGTCCAAAATTCTATTATCTCCATTTCCTAACTGCAGGGCTTGTTGAAGCCAAATTCCTGAAAGCACCAGAAGTGATGTTGGGCTCAGGAGTCCACATGGGTCATGGTGCATATGAGGGAGACACTGTCTGCTCACAGAAGCCACCTACCCACTCTGCTGAGCAACAGGATCCAGTCTCAGAACCAGGGGATGATGAGAAATATCCCATATGATAGAAATCTGGAAATCATCACCCACCTTTTCAATTTCAGAGAACATACTGCAGCTGGAACATAGGGGACATGTCAGATACAACAGCACAGTCTCAGAACTGAGTTTTGGGTTGGAAGGGTCCTTAAAGATCATCTCAGTCCAACCCCCTGCCATGGGCAGGGACACCTTCCACTAGCCCAGGTTGCTCAGAGCCCCATCCAACCTGGCCTTGGACACTTCCAGGGATGGGGCAGCCACAGCTTCTCTGGGCAACCTGTGCCAGGGCCTCCCCACCCTCACAGGGAAGAATTTCTCCCTAATATCCAATCTAAACCTGCTCTCTGTCAGTGTGAAGCCGTTCCCCCTTCTTCCCTCTTGTTTTATTTTGCACTCTATTATAGAACTGTCTTTGCTTACACCTGCTTTACATCCAAGTGAGCAAGAAAAAGAAGGGTAGATCTTAAAAATGGTGTTTGCATCAAATACTATCCTCATTCATCCTGGTCAAGCTGAAGTTAGTCTGAAATGTTGTGTTCCAAAGCAGAATGCAATCTGTCCAGAGATCATTATGGACTATCAAAGTAAAAGGTCGGGAAGCATATAGACTTCCAATTATTTAGGCTTTTGTGTACACACTTAGGATGACAAGCATGAAGGGCGCCACAAAACAGGGAAAAAATATCCTTGCAGCATATATTTAAATAAATCCAGTCACGCTCTTCTCTGCTACCCACAATTAAAGCAAACATTTTTTTTTTTTACAAAAGCTGAAGTAAATTATTGAAGTTTTTCAGAACAAAAAAATATTGTCTAGAGGTGACAGCATTTCACAAGCAGTTAGGAAGCCACGAGCCTAAGATGGGAAACTGCACTTGCCGCTTCCTTCTATTTATTTCTCATTTTCATCTTACAGAGTACAAATATATTTTAAGCCTGAACTCACCAACCCTTACCACAGTAATGGTTTATGCTCAGGGAGGGAAACCTGGGGTTCTTGCAACTGGTAATATTAGTATATTGTAATATAGAAATATGGCCACTGCATTTCCTTACCCTTTGCTGAGGATGGATATTTTTGTCAGGAGAAGCAGCATACATAAAAAAATATTTACCTACCATCTGCATTTTAGTGTTAGAGCTAAGAAAAAAAAATACAAATCTAAGGAATGTGACTGTATTTGACTGTCCTGCACATCTGTAATGGTTAATGCTTCTAAGCAGCTCCTGGAAAAGTAATCAAAGCCAAAGAGTGAAGGAAAAAGCAGCTGATAAATGAAACTAAGCATCTTGTCAAGAAAGATAAAAATGTGGTTAGAGGTCAGTGAAGGATAAGGGGATAGGGAGGGGAAGGATTCTAGAAAATTCCTGGCTGGGATTTCTCATAAGGGTAAGGCAGAGAAATGCCAGCAACAAAAACACAATCTCCCAGGGAGCAGGGGGAATGAGCACTGACAGGATGTCAGGATCACAGCAGGACAGGTGCTCCCTGTAAGTTAAACCCAAACTCCAGGACAAGGAAACAGGAAAGCAAGTGTTCCCCCCCACACCACCACCCTGGCTCCCAACAGCTCAGCAGCAGAGGAATCAGAGGAATGCCTCTCTCTGTGGCTGTGAGGGAAAGTGCCAGTGTCTTCCCATCCCATCAGAAGGCAAATGCTATGCTGCAACAAGAGAAGCACCTAGGAAGCCATTATTCCATGGAAAAGTATTTAGGAATACCAGTGGCAGAGCAGGAATGGGTGTCTGTGGTGTCAGACATAGGGAAGACACTAACAAGTCACTAATGGAAGTGCTACAGGAAAGGCAGTGAGTGCAGCAGGAAGCCAGCAAGGGGTGGAAGAGACCCTCTTACTTCAAAAGGCACTTTGCAAATCCAACAGAGAAACCATGGAACCACAGAATGGTTTGGGTTGGAAGGGACCTTAAAGATCAATCTCGTTCCAACCCCCTGCCATGGGCAGGGACACCTTCCACTAGCCCAGGTTGCTCAGAGCCCCATCCAACCTGGCCTTGGACACTTCCAGGGATGGGGCAGCCACAGCTTCTCTGGGCAACCTATGCCAGGGCCTCCCCATCCTCACAAGAAAGAGTTTCTTCCTAATAAATCAATCCAAATCTCTCCTCTTTTAATATGAAAATGTTCCCCCTTTTTGTATCACTACCTGCCCATGTAAGAAGTCACTCTCCCTCTTTTTTTATCTGGCAAGTCAGACCAGGAAAGGATATTCTCACCGGCTAGGAAGGCTGCAGATCCACTCCACGCAGCCAGTGCTAGTGCTCCCTGCCAAGCCCCACGGGCAGGTCACCCTGACATTCTCACTGGCCACAGCAGGTCTAAGATAGGACATAATCTTAATTCTTCAGTTAGGTTTCTTTTGTTATCCCCTCAAGTATTCCGTTCTTGGAAAAAGAAAAGCACAAACAATTGCGAACGACTGTAAATTCTTGTTAATTCAGTCATTTCCCGAACTCGTTCACTAGAATGAGTTCTGACAAAAGATTTTAAGGAGCTGGTAAATAGCGTAGTAAAAAACAAATAAATAAATCAATGTCCCTTGTATGCTAAATAGCTTTTGTTATCTCTTTGGAGTATCGGGTTACCAATTCCAATCCCATTAACCGCATGAAAACACTGCATTGTATTCAGCGTGACTGTTCTCTGTTAGTCCTGGTGCTCATCGGTGCCAACTCCACTACTGGAAATACAGAGAGTCTCAAACACGCAGCTTATTCATTCCAAGTTTCTGCCCTTGGTCCCAACGAAACCAGTGTGCAAAGTGCTCTGACTGACCTGGAGGCACAGACGAAGCCCAAAGCAAGCACACAAACACACAAGGTGGAGGGGGCCATTCTGATGGGTGAGAACGTATTTTTTTAAAAATACAGCCAACAACAACAACAAAAAAAATCCACCAGAAAAACCTCTTTCCGATGGGCAAGGACAAGGACATTCAACTACTGCCATATGTTTCTCTCTGGATGAGAATTATTATTCCAGGTACAAGTGCTAATTAATATTGCCAGCCACACAGCTGCAGTGGCACATTTAAGCATTCGGTCTCTTGGTTCCCAGTACCAACTTTAAAGTATTATTAGCTGTGGCATCTTCCTACTTTCTTCTCCAGGAGGAGTCTGACACGTGCAGACATCTGAGGAGTTCCTTTCTCCCCTTCCTTCATATGTCACATAGGGGCAGGAGAAGACAGATCAGGATAGACAAGGATTTTACAAGTCTTTGAGAAGTACTGGCCACAAAAAGGGGCAATTTAAGATGGAATGGGGGATCTGCATCTAAGAGTATTCCCCCCCTCTGTTTGCAATGAAAACTGCTTTCTTTATGATGTTAATTTAATCCCACATTAGTCAGAATTAACATTATCTACATTAACATAACCTACTGCATAATTGCTGTAAATTCACTAACTGTCAAAATGCAAGCAGCTTAGTTTTAAGTAGCACAGACCGACAACAAAAATATCTATTTTAGAAAGCAACAAGGAATGCTTTGCTCTCAATCTCATTTTCCTTAGAAGGAGGTGATCACAATCAGTAGAGGCGTGGCAGGAGGGAGGGGAAGGGAGACGACAGAAAGCAGATAGAATCTGTTGAAGATCCCCAAACAGTCCTGTGACAAGACCAACAGACCCTACAACTCCTAAAAAGCCACACTGTCTCCCCACTTCGGCACAGACACAAAACATCTGGCTACCCAGTGGAATTACAGCCTTTCCTTATCCACGCTCATCAAACTGCTGACTGATAGTGAAAACCTAAAAGTTTCAAAAGGTTGTTCTGGAAACTCCCAACTCCTTTTGAATAACAGCTTGAAAACGTTGAAAATCACTTCAGGGGTCCAAAAAAAAAAAAAAAAAAAAAAAAAAAAAAAAAAAAAAAAAGAAAAAAGAAGAAAGTCTTTTGACAAAACACTCAGTTCAGTTGAAACAGAAGTTACAGCTCTTTATTGCCCTTAATACTTTTAAAAGAGAGCACCAACACTGCCTGGACGATCCAGAGACACAGCAAGGTGTGCACTGGAAACACATCAGGCACTGCTGTGGTAAAGGGAGTCAGACTCAAGGTTACACTGAGCACAGCTTTCAAAGCAAGTAAATAAATTCAAACTACAATGTCAACCCTGGAGCAAGGGCAGGAGCTGGAAGTCAGTTGCATTACACATTTCTGGAAGTTTCCCTCCCCTTTCCGCTCAAAGGGGTAGTAAGGCATTCAAATCTGACGTCTCAAAATACCAAAAAACCATCATGACTGCCAACAGTGGGAGAAAGAACTATCCTCTCAAAGGCATAAATGTCACATTGCAGTAGGAAAGCCAGGAGCAAATACTACAGCAGAGGACAACACACAAGCTTACCTTGGGAGCTGTGCCGCTTGCTTGCAGGTGAAAAAGAAATCCTGGAGTGCCTCACAGTTTTCCCAAGCTCAAATATCCTCTTAGTGCATCTGCATGAGCATTTTCCCCTTGACAAAGAAGGTTAAACCCTCTTAAGCGAAACACACGTTGCTCTGTCTACATTGCAATCCTCAAAATGAGGGTCAGCCCCACACGGGAAAACTTCAGGGGTTATCAACAGGTTATCACTTGTAGTCTCCCTGTTAATATTTCCCCCTGAGTTCCAGGATCTGAGACTATGGAGAGCACACAGGCCATGATTTGAAGATTCAGTTGGCAACCACAGGTGTAGACATGTCCTGCACAGTGGACTCCAATATTGGAATTTCAGTTAAAACAAATTATAATGCTTGGAATTGGCCGCATCCTAGTGCATTATAATGCAGGAGTACACCGGGAGGGTTTTTTTTAGTTACTGTGGATGAAGTTCTGAAGTGTTTCCCCCCTAAACTCAATCGGAAACAGCACAACATAACTGGCTCCAATTTAACTTCACTAGTCATGTTTTGGAGCCAAAATGAAGCCAGTAATGTGTATTACTACCTTTGGAGACAGAGATCAACAGATCACTCTCTGTGAACTATCCCAATCATTTGGGGGGGGAAAGAATTCACTAACTTTGTATAAATATTCACTTATTTAAATTACAGACCCAGTTTGCTACATGCACAGAGGAGACTACAGAGATGACCGTCTGTCCTCATTACCATTCTTCCCTTCTTGTGCTAAAGATAGCATAGAGAGTAAAAATAAATAAATCCTCAACAGCATTAGGAATTAGACAATGTCATGTTGAAAAGATACCCCCAAATGACGAGCCTTATCTCTCCTCCCTGGCTGGGAGGCCAGGGCGGCTCTGACCCATGGAGGGGAGGTGGCACTTAAGCCTTCCCTAGGTGGTCTCTTTGCAGCAGGCTCTATTCCCAGCTATAATTGCTTGTCAGTGCCGACTGGATGCCTGAACACTCTGGAATAGTTCAGCAAAGTATTTAAACAGATGGATGGTACAGGCCACTGGAACAAAACTCGTTTTTCTCTGGCCGCGGCTCTCTTTCAGCATATTCCTTTGAAGTCTGTGCCACTGAGGAATCAACAACAGCTGAGAAACATGTGTTATCATACAGCACTGAGCGCAGCGACAATATTGCACAGCAAGACGCTTTTGTTCAATAAGCCCGGACTATAGAAGGCATTACAATGTCTTTTGTTGCAGGAAAGCCCTTTTTTATCAAGCACAACAAGAAAGTAAACAGATTCCTCCCTCTTTAAGGAGCGACTCGAAAGCAGAAAGGTGAATTAAGCGGATTTCTCAAGTGCCTGCCATCTCAAAGCTTAGGGCGCCTGCCTCGAGTCCTCTCAGATACACGCTCCACATTTATGATACCACAGAGATGCTTACAGAGATCCCACTGGAATGACAACCCAGAGGGGCACAGTCTGCAGCTCCCATGACAGATGGTGACAAACCCACCTTCCCTTCCCAAGCAGAGCAAGTTCGGTGATCTCAACTTCACAGGATGAACCAGAGAGAGATGGAGAAGGACGGCACAACTTGGCACACACAGACCAGTCAACCCCCTCCCCACACTTTATCAGCACAGAGAAAGATAACACACAGTCCTCAGAACAGTAACGGGGGTGGGGGGGGAAACACCATGAACATCCTCTTATCAGCCCTGAAAACTATTCTAGTCAAAGCTGTGAGATCACCGCTCGCTTTGAAGGGGGTCAGGAAGGACAAAAAGAATTATTTATGAAACTGTGCTTGAAACTAGACTGACCAGACTCAGAAGCATGGAGTTGGCCATGTGCATATGCAAGAAGGCAGTGAATTTTATATATATATATTTATGTATGTATATATACACATAACATATATATACACACATACACTTGCCTAATAACAACATTGTACAGAACCAAGTCTCGTTTTCACTGAAGAGAAACAAATACCTCCAACAAGGTAAAGCCCTGCACTTACAACGTATGCAAGTCTCAAACATTACAGGAAGGCAGGCACTGAGATTATAGTAAGTCTCATTACACTGTAAAGTCCCAACCCCATCATGAAAAACAGTACAAGAAAGTAAACAAGAAAACCTGGGCTTTCAAAAGAGCCCCGGAAAAAAAAAAAAAAATCACACAACGTTTACATTTAATTTCAAGACAGAAGTCTTAAAGACTTAAAAACCCAAGCAAAACCCTGAAGTTAGAACGCAAACACGCACGTGTGCTAAGCTAAGTTTATAATTACAGCGCTCACAAAACAGAATTACCAGGAACAGAATGTATCACGCTGAGGGGGGGGTCCTCAGCCCAGTCCCCACAGGACAGTTTTCCACCTCGCAACTCAATTTAACAGTTTCTTTCTGGAGAGGTCAACGTTGCCCTTAATATTCAGCTTAAGGCAGACTTAAAGTAACATAAGAGAAGCATGCACTGATATCGTCAGAGATATACAGGGGATAAAAATAACCTCAAAACCTTTACTGCAATGCAAAAGTCTTATGTCAGTGATGCTCAAGATTTCAGCTTTACAACTTTCAGAGAATGAGTATTCGTCAAACTACCACCTGATCAGCTCTCAAAGGGACAATTGAACAAGGAGTAATACATTTACACCTAATTATCCTTAAAAAACACGTGTAAAAGCACTCAAGAGATTCAGGAAAATCTCCATATCCTATGAGGTGCAGGCAGGAAGGCGGCTCAGGCAGAGGTCACACTGCCATGCGATGGCAGAAGCAGGAACAGAACCCACCATCCTCAATACTCTGCTCGGCACTTCCAGCAACTGCATCTCCTTCTTCAACACGTTCGCCTTCAGGGTCTCCCTCATAAAGGTATTAAAAAGTGACATTAATCAGTTCAATTGGGCTCTTTAGAATTATTGGTGGTGTTTTCAGAAACAGTTCAAGGTACAGTTTAGAAAGACTTAAACTACTTACTAACGTGACTTACTATTATTTTTTCTCCTTCTGTTTCCCCCTATCCCAAAGTCTTTCAGCTCCAGGAAAGATTAAAACACAAGATTAATTCAAACAACTGATCAAATTCTGTTGGGCTCATAAGGGTGGGAAAGGATTAAGAAATTGCAAGAGGTGAACCACCTCACTACTCAGTTGTCCTAAAGGGCACACTATGAGTCCCAAGCAGTCCTTTCAGTTCCCTCAGCAATTCATCCCATACCAAATAATTGTTTTTGCTCTAAGACTCAGGGAAGTACTTCCAGTTTAGTGCCCAGGCTACTTTCCAATTAGATTTCATTACTCAAAAAGTTAATATGAAGTTATGTTTTCTCTCTTCATTAAAGAAAAGGGGGGGGGGGGAAGTAGAGCTGACTTTATTTGCAATTTAGCCACATAGTGTTATGGACTTTTCAAATGGTATCTATCAAGAGAGGTAAACATACCATAACCAAGACCCATTTCTGATCAAAAGAGCTGACATCTTATTCACTAGCTACATACTCTCTACTGAAAAAGACACATCACTTTACTCCTACAACACTTAACACAATCACACCGCTCCCAAACACAATTAGCTGGGAGCCTGAAAGCCCTTAAACAGGTGTCTTTGCACAAATCATTAGGCAATTGATTTACTTGCTCTCCACAGCCCGGCACATACTTAATTTCGATGCTGACTAGAGCTCAGGCAGAAGCTCCCGAGTTCCGACCCAGACTTGTTAAAACCACACGGCAGCGCTTTCTGACACGGATTTAAGCAGTTTCCAGCCATGCTGTTAGTGTGCCTGCCTCCCCTACATCCGCAGTTCGGGGATGGAAGGTGTGACAGGTGTAATTCCAAAGGGGACACCGAAATCCGTAACCTTCCCCTGCCTCCCGATTTTCCACGCTGATGACACCCACGAGCAATCCCAAACTGCAATTTAGCACACCACTCTCCTGGCATATTAAATCACCCCTGTGCTGAACAGAAAACAGGCTGGCACACAAGCCCCAACCGGACCCTGGCCCAGACCTTCCCAACAACAGTTTAGAGACAGTTCACAGCTACAGAAACCAAGGACCACAATCCTTACCCTTTTAAACTTCATGCCTCTATATTGTCCTACCGTACCGTATTTGCTTAAGCTTTTCTCGTCGATAGCACCCCGAAGGAAAAATAATAATAATAATAAAAAAAGGCTCATACATTCCCTAGTGGCGAAACAGATTTTTCTTCCAATCTTTTTTTTCCTTACTGGGGGAGAGAAAGAGAGAGGGAGGGGTTGGGGCAGCAGTAAAAGAGATTAATCGTGAAACAAACCGGCACTGCCCGGAGAGGGGGGAGAAGAAATAAAAAACCACCAAAACAGTCCACGTAGCCAAAAAAAAAAAAAAAAAAAGGGGGGGGGGGCTGGGGGAAAGAAAATAATAGGTTGAATTTTCTTTTCGAACACAGGAAGAGAAAAAAAAAAAAGGGGGGGGGGGGAACTGCTACAAAGATTTCCCTGGGTAAAGAAAAGTAGCTTCTGAACTCCCCTGCTCTCAAGGACACAAGAGAAACATCCCTTACTTTTTCCACGCGATGCCCAAAAGGAAGGAAGGAAGGAAGGAAGACAGAACGCCAGGAGAGAGAGAAAGAGAGAGAGCGAGAGGAAGAAGCCGGGGAAGTAGCAGCAGCGAAGGAGGGAGCGAAAAAAAAGGACGGGAACGGGCGCGAGAGGGCTGGGGAAAATAAATAAATAAATAAATAAACATAAAGAAAAAAAATGGAAATCTGAGGAGAGGTGGGAAGCGGACGGGGAAAGTTGGCGAGCGAGGAAGGGGGCAGAGGGAAATGGGGCGGCAGGGAAGGGTCACCCAGCCCGCAGCGGCAGCAGCAGGGACGAGCCGCCCGCGAGAGGCGAGGGGAGCGGGGCGGGCTGCGGGAAAGGCACGGAGGGGACCGGAGGAGGGAGCCGAGCGAGGAAAGGAGGGCTCCCAGAGTTCGGCCGCGCACTCACCGCTCCTCTCGCTCTCTCCCGTCCGTCCGGCGGCGGCTCCGCGGCCGCTCCCGGGGCAGCGCCAGCGCCCGCCGGCCCCGCCTCGCAGCCCGCGGGGGGCGGCGCGGCCGCAGCGGCGCCTGAGGGGGGGGGCTCAGCCCCGCGGCCGGGAGGGAGGGTGGGTGGGTGTGTGGGTGTCCTCCTCCGCCTCCTTCCTGCCGCTCCCTCGCTCCCCTTCACCGGGGGAGACATGTAACGGAACTGGGACGCCAGCACGGCATTGTGGGAGCTCTTAAAGCCGCAGCCGCTCCCCCTCACGCCGGGGCTGCCCCCGCACCCTGCCCCGCGTTCCTCCCCCGCAGCCGCCGCCGCCGCGGCCTCGGGAAGGCGGGGTCGCCCAAAATCGCCGCGCCCTCAGCCGAGCCCCCCGCGGGGCCGTGGGAGCTCGGGGCCGCCCGCACACACCCGCAGCCCGGCGGGGATGGAGCCCCGGGGTCCCGCTGCGGTCCCGAAGGACAGCGAGGTGCTTGGGGTTCTGCTCTGGTTTCCCCTCGCACCCCCACGGGGATGGAGCCCTTTGGGGTCTCGCTGCGGTCCCGAAGGGCAGCGAGGTGGTTGGGGTTCTGTTCTGGTTTTCCCGCACACCCCGGCGGGGATGAAGCTTCGGGGTCCCACTGCGGTCCCAAAGGACAAGGGAGAGGCTTGGGCTGTAAGCTCGGGGTTGTATTCTTGTTTTCCCTCGCACCCCTGTGGGGATAGAGCCCCGGAGTCCCGCTGCGGTCCTCCCCCCGGTCCCTCCTCCAATCCAGTTATATTCCTGTTCTCCCCGAGATTTTCCCCTATTTTTTCTGTGAGAAGCAAGAATGAATGCCTTTGGTGCTTGTTTTAGAGGAAAGCCGGCAGTCAGGGTGTTTGGTGTTTATGATTTTTTGTTTGGTTGGTTTTTTGGGGTGTTTGTTTGTTTGTTTGTTTCCCCCTATTGTTTTCTGCTTCGGGCTTTTGATGATGGAAAATTCCCTGGGGGAAAAAAAAGATTAATAAAAAAAAATAAGTCAGAGCACTGACCACTGCAGACAAAGTTTGGGGCAAAAGAAGTTTTGAATGAGAAGTTTTATACAGTTTTTTTGTCTTTATGCAACTTGGAATAACATAAAAAAATTGCCATTAGAAAAAAAAAAAAAAGAATAACAAACTGAAACCTATTTGAAAATGAACTTCAGAGCTGTGATTCACAGGCATTTTTCACTGTCTACAAACATTGGCGCTGGGTCTGCTCTCAGCTACCACCAGCAGCAGCAGCAGAGCAGCAGCCGTCATTCCCAGCTCTTCCCTGAGCTCTTGGCCTTTCCAGAACTGCCTGTGCACCGTGTCCAGAGGTCAGGGCATGCTGGTCATTTTAAGAAGAGTCTCATCAAGGGAACTATTTTTTTTGTTGATTTTGTTATGATTGCGTTTTAACAGAATTCCTGTACCATTCCTCTTGTGGGCTTTGAGTGTAGCAAAGTGGATTTTTTTTTTTTTTTTTTTTTTTTTTTTTTTATTAATTCCTGATCCTTCAGAGGAGAGCGGGATTTTGCTTCTGTGCAACTCTGCACCGACGCGACATGGAGGATGTTTTTCAAGAGCACGCACGTGCTTCCATTTAAAGGCAAGCAAATAAATATTTGCACGCTTTGGGTTTGGAGAGGTTTCTATAAATACTTCTAGCAGGTCTGGATCTTGGGTTGTGATCACAACTTCCTTCATAGGCTTCTTACCCGCCAAGTGTATTTTTTTTGTAAGCACACCTGGCAAGATGTAAAGCTCCTGCTGAAAAAGTCTTCAGGGCACAGAAGGACACTTTTATTTCTTATCTGTGTCTATGCCTTTTTACCTTTTTTTGCGCAGGAAGAAGGTGCTAAGCAGTGTGTGAGAAAGGCCTTAAGCGCAACGTGAAATTAGGTGTGGTTAGGGAGAAATCGTTAAGATCAGGTGATTCTGTTGGGGGACCATGTGCTTTACATGGTCAGCTACCCACAAACGTGCCTTCAGCTTAAGAAACTTTCAAAAAAACACAATATTTGAGGGAGAACCATGGTAGAAAAGAATGGTGCTGATGGCCAGTTCTGCAGCCTAGTGGATGAGATTTGTTTGCACCGGGTATTTCTAACTATGACTTTCTAGAGTGCCAGCAGACAACTTAAAACTGGGGGGGGGGGAAGATGTGTTTTCCAGGTAGATTGTTTGTTGCAAGATATTTAACCAAGTATTGCTGTAAAGCTCCCGTGGATCGCTGTTCTCAGAATGTACCACTTCCTTTTTTTCATGAAGCCTGTAAACTCGACAAGGGCTGTAAAACTCATGGAAGATCTTTTCTCAAAATCCAGGCTTCTCAGGGACTCATATGAAGTGAGTGATCTGGGAAGCCATTGAAACTATATGACCTGGGAAATTATTGTTGGGAGGAGAAAAGCCTTTTTTCAAGGAGTTAATGGTTTACTGAAAACAAGTACTTGATAAGTCATTGAGTTTGTATTGTTTGCCTCTCCAGGTGTTCAGCAGAACTGGGGGCCGAAACATCAAACATCAAGTTCGCTATAGAAAACTCACCCTCCGATTAGTTTCTCAAGCCCAACAAATTTTTTTTTTATACACTTGGTATCATTCCCCGTTAGAAAGTTTAGTGAATGAAAATCACCCTTTTATAGAGGAGAAAGTGATGGCCACAATTAAGAGATTTCTGGATGTTCAGCACACGTGTAAAATGTTTATGTTCAGTGTTGGTGTGGTGTTTCACTTGCTGGCTGAGCACTGGAATTTTTAATAGTCTAATGTCTTATTTTTTCCTCTTTCCCTTTTGTAATTCACTTATGAGGGCACCGAAGAGAACACCTTTCTACTGCTTCAAAATAACGCTTGTGAATTTTTCAGAGTAATTTTTGCACAGAGTAATTTTAAGCCAGTATGTCCAGGGAGGGCATCCAATACATTTTCAGAGCTATTTTGTGCATCAAAAATGTAACTCTTTGGGAACGTGAGGTGGTGGCAAAAAGAGAATTTCAGTGTTGGTGAGATTGCATAAATTTGACCGAGAATTTGACCAAAGCTATCTCGAGGAAGATGTCAATGGTTATTTATGCAAAAAAAGGGGGAAATGAGGCTCAAATCCAGCCATGAAATAGGCCTGAAATTGTACAAATACCTCCCTTGTACGGCATAGCAGTCCAGCTGCTCCTCGAGCTGTAGTGAAAGAACAGGATGCCTTGTTTCCCTGGAACATTGGTTAGGAAGGTATTATGGAGTGATGCTGAATTGTACCAGCCAAGGGCACGACTTTGTGATGACCCAGGGTGACTCTGCCATCACAGTTCTTCACTCCTGGTGCCCACCCCTATGGCTTCCTAACTTTATTGCCTTTTAGGTAATCCTAAATAATTTGTATCACATTCACCTTCAGTCAATCCTTCCTTCCCACGTTTCTGGAGAAGGGTAGGAACTAACTCACTGCAACATTGAAACACATCCTTGCACTTATGTGGCAATCCTGAGGATCTAGCCAAAGGAGTTTTAAGATCTGTATCACTAGTTCTTAGTGGGAGGCAGATTTCCCTTAAAGATCCTGCTTTGGTTTTGCCAAAGAGGTAACTAAAGTATCCCAGGAAAGGGGTAAAAGGCACAGGGAATTGCTTACACCACGCAGCCACAGATGTTCCTAATGAGGACAAAAAGGAGAAAATAGGCCCCACATGCCTTTTGGTTATGCAAGTTTTCCAAGAATGATGCCTTTTTGACCGAAACCAGGAAGAGAATGTTTCTGAGGTTCCTTAGTTTCCTCCTCTCCCTGATCTATCTTCAGCTACCTCTGCCTTTCCACTGTCATTTCACCTTGGGAAATCCAGTGTCTCGGTGGGCTCTTTACTTTTAATCCAGACTATAAAATCCAGCTCACTGAGAACACAAACAGCTCTGTGTGACCAGTTACAAGTGATCAACTCAGCTTTCACTATCGTGTGTTTGCTTCCTGCTCTTCATGGTCAGACTAGAACAACTCTTGTCTCTGCAGATGCTTTCTTGAGGAAAAGTAGGTCTGGATTCAGCAAATTATTTAACCGTGTACATATATTTAATCATGTGAATAGTCTCAGTGGGGCTGCTTGCATGATCAAAGTTGTGCATGTGCTTAAGTGCTTTGCTGAATTTGCTCCATAGCAAATAAATCTGAACTGATACTCAACAAGCAGAAAAACAAGCTGATTTGGAGGGGGGTTAATTTATGTCTTGCCCTGTATTTGCTTAACTGCAAAATGAACATTTCAAGAGGCTGGGTTTTTTTATGGTTTTGTTTTTTTAAATAGAGCTGCTGTCTGATATTCAGGAGAAAATAAACATCAGGTTATAATTTAAGTGCATTCTTCAAACTCTTTCGTCTTTGTTTTGTTTTTCTTTTCAGTTAATATTTATTTCTTGGAGCCTGAAGAGCAATAATTCCTGGTTGTTTGTCCTCTGTGTTTTCTAGGCCTTGTCTTGCTGTGTATTGAGTGTGAGCGGTGTGCTGTGTTAAATATACAGAAAATCGCAATCTCCATCCTAAAATGGTTGAAATTCAAAAGACTGATATTCTAAGATGCAAAATGTGTTCTATTTCCATGTCACACAACAGATTCTGGGTATTCCCAGAGACTGCAGAGTTCAAGACTCAGTTCCATGGAAGAAATCCAAATCAGCTCAAAAAAAAAAAAAAAAGAGTCAAAAAAATCCTGACCAAATTCCTCCTCCTTCGTCCTGGCCTGGCCACGTATTTTAGCTCACATTAACTAGGGAACCAGCCTTGAATAAGCAGTCAGAGTGATCCTGTACTCTTGTTTTTGTTGTCAGTACTATCAGTAATACCTAGTAGCTCCCCCAGTCCATGGGTCCAGCCTAAGCACAGCATGAACATATTAAGAGATAATTACAGGCAGGCAAGATACTCATTACTCAGGAGCGTGGTTATTCAGTTTATTGCACAGGAATGGGAATCAGGCAAGCCTGCTTCTGTCTGTTCATCAGCAAATGACTCTTTTCCTCTGATTTTCTTTGATGAGTAGAAAGTCATCTTCTCCCTTTGGAGAAAGATCAGTTCACTCAAGTTAGAGGAATATGCTGAAATTAAAAGTGGGGGAAGGTTACAGGGGAGTAAAACATTACTGGCAGACCTCACCCCAGTGCATTAGCCATAAGATTATAAGATTTGGGTGAACACCTATAAACCAGGCTTTAAAGGTTTCCCAGGCCTGTTGAAATCAATAGTTCTCTGGCACGGTCGATCGGAAACTGCGATTTTCGAAATATTTTTCCTAAAGTTCTCTCTCTCCCGTAGATCATCGCACAGGAAAGAGCGTTGGCTTTCATTAGAGAAATAAGTAAGTTTGTAGTTGTCATGGTTACAAAGACAGGCAAGAAATATGTGAACCTTGACAGTTCTAAAACCCAAATACAAAGAAGTGGAAATCTAAATGTGGTATGATATGGGGAGGGGAGAAGTTACCAATACCAGTCTTTGGACATTTAATTTGAACATAATAACAACAAAAATGCTTAGCTTATTAAGTTTTCATGCAAGCACTTTCTGCCAGTTCCTGGAAAGAAAGATCAGTATAAATATCAAGCAATTCAGAAAAGACATAAAGACAGATAAAAAAGGCATACAATAAAGCTCTGAGAAAGTGGACAGATATCAGTTAAAACAAATTAAAATCCCTATGGGAACTTGCATCTGTCTTCCCTAGAGGAGCTCAATGGTGACAGTAGCACTACACCAGCCAAAGACTGAGAAACCATCTGAAGATCAGACTATCTAAAATGAGTCTTCTGTTGAAGAGTTGGCTTAGTATAGGAAGAAAAAAAAAATCACACCTTAAAAGAAATCCAATGATGGGGACAAAAATAGTTGACTTAACTAGGAGGAAATGACAAGAAGAGGATTTTAATTTAGGATCCTGGAAGTGTGCCCTTGAAAGGGGTATAATATTTAATGTAGGAGTTAATTTGCTTGGTGTCTGGAAATCTGTGCCCTTCTCTGATCAAGGACATTTAGACAACAGCAAAGTTTTAAAGTCTTTGTCATTCCAATGTTTCCTTGGTTTTGGTGTTTGGTTTTTTGGTTTTGTTTTCCTGTAAAGCATAGAGGAATCCCCTGGCTCTCCAATTGCGATGCAAAGCTTTGAGATACTAAAATGTCCTTCCATGAAGTTCACAAACCAGCAATATTTGAAGGGCCTGGCACGGTGCTATTGCTTATGATTTAGAACAATTACCCTTTCCAATGTAAGATATGGCTCTGTGAGCAATATATTTAAATACATTTATAACTATATTCCCTTCCAGTTTATAGATCACAGTTTTGTTATTTTTCTGCAAAGCTGGCAAAGGTATGCCAAAAGACATGCCTACTTTTTTATTATGCACAGATTTTTATCATGCACATAAGAAATACTGAACCCCTTTCACATTTAGGCCTTGTCAATAAACTTTAAACCCTCTATTTTTCCTACTGCACAGTTCTTCATCTCCATCGAAAATCATAGGAATTACCTGTCCCCTGAAGCAGCAAAATCAAGTCTAATACACTTTAAAATACAAAGAGTTCAAAATTTCAAAAACACTTCGGTAACTCCAGAGCTTAAGCCCCATTTTCATAAGTAAGTTGGGGCCAGATTTCCAAAGCTTTTGGAAAATGCAAATAGATGCCTAGAGGGCTTTGAAAACACACATCAAAATGGAGAGGGGGAAGAAACCAGAATAAAGTATTGCTGCTGAGGTTTCCATATTAAGAAGTTTGCATGGGAAAAAGAGTTTTTTACTTCTCAGGGATTTTTGGAAAAGCTTGGGAATAAACACTAAAACCTCACTGTACACCAGGTCTTTGTAGCTTTGTAATAGATGTTTTAGGCTGTCCTAGCAAAAATTGGTGCTTTGCTTTGCAAGGTCTGTACTTAACATGACTTCAGCAGATTCGTTTCTTTGTTGAAAACAGTTTCCCTGTTGTTTCGTAAAGCCGTTTTCTCAGCCTCATTCTCTGCTTTTGTGGTCCCCAGGTTGGGAAACATGAGAGGGCAAGGTACCTGCTTTCAACAAAGAACTAATTTCCTGATCCTCATGACCCTAGAGAGCCAGCCTTCCCCACAGAGAAACAAATTGGATGACTGTTTTAGGATAATTGGGTAGTTCTATGCCTTACAAGTAAGTTATTGGAAATCAGAGCTGTGAAAAGCTCTTTCCTGGCTTTACCTGTGGTTTCCTCTCTCCTCGAGCCCCCTTGTTCTTGTGAGGTTTTATTTTTTGTCGCCTTCAGACACAACTGAAAAAGAGCAAAGGGAATGGCAAAAGCAGGCTTGTGAGAAAGTTTCAGGTGCCTACATTACAAACTGGTTGTTATTGGGATTACAATTTCCTTCCTGCTGCTTTTCTTGTCCCTTCCCCGCCTTTGAGATGGTGTCTTTTTTTTAAGGCCAAAATCTTCAAAAGGCTTGTATGCCTGTGTGAGGCTTCATCCACAACCACCACACGTGTATTTACAGATCTATGCATGTCCTTGCTGGATTGGGGTTTTTTTGGTATTTAACTTTTACAGCCATGTATCTCAGCTTCTAAAATCTGTTGGGAGTAGATTGTTCACTGGTGAATCAAGGTGGGAGACATCGGTTCGTGCCTCACGTTCTTCCCCCAGCCACGAGGTTTGCAAATTTGTGGTGCAGCACCCTAATTCCTTGTCCTTCTTGGTGCACCCTACACTAGGATGGATCTGATCAGCCATGCAGAGTCACAGCCTGGGAGAGGCTGTGCCAGGATGGGGTCCAAGGTCCCCGAGGAGTTGGACGGGGAGGTTTCCCCGTACGACCCTCCTTCCTAATGCCACGTGCAGGGTGGTCTGACGCAGCCACCTGCTTGTACCTTCACATGAGCCACGGCTGGGCTGGTGTTTCCTGACCCAGCAGAGAGTAGGGATTGGCATATATTGCCACGAGCTGTTTCCTGGCCCGGGAGAGGGCGGAGATTGGCGTCTCTTCCCTTACACACCGCCAGTGCTCAGTCTCACGGGAGAATAACAAAGGTGCATTTTCCAGCATCCTGATACAAGGGAGAGGGCTCCATCCAGGCTGGCTGAAGGCTGGGCAATGGATATGCCCAGATATGCCCACAGGAGTGACTGAATCACTGCTATAGTGATGCCTGAATAGCTGTGACAGTGGTGGTGTAAGGTCAGGTCCGACCTGAGAGCAGGGCAAGCTAATTTACTTTCCCGGGAAATAAGATGAACCCAATGTTCTCTTTTCTATACCAGGGAAGTATTTTAGTGCACTTATTTAAAACTGCAGCTCTGTTGCTGAATAGCAAACCCATTCTGGCCCAGCAAGCTCCCTGTTTGCAGCATTACATCTTTTGTAGGTGGGAAGGACTGGTGAGCTGCAGAGGGGTATCAGAAAGGGGGTTGTTGCAACTTGTGTTCCATCGTGGTGGTGTTTATCTAATGCCTACCTGTCCTACAGAGCACACAGGTCCCCTGGGGTATTCCTAGAAGAAGGAACAGCAAAGTCCTGGTGGGAGGGAACTTTCTTTCTGAGAAATTCTACTGGTGGTTAAAGGCAAAGTGGCACCTTCTCCTGGTTTTAAATCCACAAGAGAGCTCAGCTCTACAATAATCTATTTTTGTCCAAGGGAAAATGCCATGCTCATGTGTGAAAATATAACTACAAAACCTCTGTAAATGTCCATGCTCGTAACTATAATGCCTGGAGAAGGGTAATTTTCATTTTGGGTCCAGGGCCACTTTCTCAGAATTGCTTCAAAAAAACATGTAATGATTTACACTAAACGAGGATCTGGTCTGTAATTTTCTATACCAAGTAAAAATGAGCACTGGTTTCAGATTTTTTTTTTCAACTGCTCCTGAAGCACAACCCTGCAGTGAACAGAATGATGAATATTCCAATGTCCTGAACATGATGGATTTTAATTTCTTATTAGAGGAAGCAGAGGAAGAGAGAAAGTAATAGCTTTAGAGAGAATGGCTCTGTTTGTTTTTTTAAGTACCTACTTTTGCCTGGTAGTCTGCTGTGTAAGTGAATTTCCTTGAAATCTGATTATTGATGTACCATTTTTTTATTATTGTCTCTTATATGTCAGACGGCCCACCAGGGTAGTTCCTCAAAAGAGAACGAAAGTGTAAAAGCAGAATAATGGCCGTAAAGTTAAATGGCAGAGGGAAAAATAGCATTAAGCATAGCTGGTCAAAACCCAGCCAAATAATTTTATTAAATTACTGGTGTTTTTCTAAGGAACTCAGCTGCGAAAGGAACCTGTTGAAGTGACACGGGAGAAATTCAAGGCAGAAATTTCCAACACAAAGGCATCACTTAAAGTGTTCCCTAAAACTTTCTGTGTAAATGTTAAGCACGGGAGGTATAAGTGGTTCAAGCACAGCCCTGTAACTGTATTTTTCTTCGATGCTGTAAAATCAAAGCTCCAAGCGGCTTTCAAGGGTCTGATCACTAAGTAAAGGCAAACAATGTGCCAAGCAGGAAAGCAGTAAACACGCAGTAAATTGATTTAGGCAAATTTTTTTTTTTTTTTTTTTCAAGCACTAGCAAGTAACCTCTAATCTCTCTGTTTTTCTGACCTGCCCCTGACTTCTTCTGCCGTTTTGTTTGCTTTTTCACGTCACTCGGCTTGTGTCATGCCTAAATAAAAAGGCAGGACGATCTTTGCTTTCTCGGTCGCTTTTAGTTTGGTTTCTATGACCTGGATGTGCAAATGGCAAGCTGAAAACCGGGTCTTGAATAAGACTGGCTTTTTAGGCATTGTAGCAGAAGAGGGTTTCTCAGCTAATTACCCAGCCTTTCAGCCAAAGACAGAAACAAAGGAAGAGTCAAGCTGCTATAAGATAATCATTCTGTTTATCTGAGCTGTACAAACACCGCTTGTAAAGTAACGATAAGCCCTCTGCACTCAGATAACAGCTGATCCAGGCAGCTCTCGGAGATGCTCTGCAGGTCTAAAGAGGCTCTTGCCTACATTCAGCTGAGAAATGGTTTTCCAGATGGTCCAATGGATATTTTGCAAAGGTCAACCAATTTCTTCTCCTACAGTCTACTGAAATGTGCATACTGGGATGTGCATCCCCGTTCCTCAGGAAGGGAAGAAGGGTCTTTTTAACTCTGCCTGCCCAGTGTCTGGTGGGGTGCAATTATTTCCCTCTCACCTCAGCCTGCCAGGCCAGTGGGCTGGTTCACTACAGGGAGCAGGAGCAGATCAAGGGGCCCATTCAACCTGTGTTGAAAATACTTTTTTAGATTGGCTGATAAGATATTTTCTGACAAATGCCCCCCAAATCTTTCCTGTTGATCAATACCTTCTTGGCTGCCTCTAAATGCAGGAGATGAGGAGCGTCTGCTCCAGCTCAGCTTCCCTTACACAGGCTGGCAGTGCAATCAGAGGCACTTTGGGCAAGTGAGAATAGTTCCTGTAGGCTGAAAAATGGAAAGAAGTAATAGGACTTTGTTACTTGGAACACATAGAGAGAGACAGGCTGACTATAAGGAAAATGAGGTTTAGACAGAGTTTTGATTCTTAATAGTGAGAGGGTTAAGAAGATGATCCTGTTTGCTTTTTGTCAGTTAAACCCTGCTGTGAAACTGCCTTTGTTTTCTGAGGGCTTTTTTCTTTCATCCAAAGGCACACTTCCTAAAACAATGCTCCCATCCCGTTTCACACCAAACTTTTGGGGGAAGTTTGCCAAAATTACGCACCTTTTTATGCCCAGCACTGTGTGAATATTTTGTCTTTCACAAGCCGTGCCAGAGAGACTCAGGATGAAAACAAGGCTCTAAATAATTTTGGGACAAATGAGGGGTGTTTTTCTCTTTTCCAGTATTAAGTGTTTATAAACTTCAAAGGAATAGTAACCTTAAAAAAATTACAGTGCCAAACATTGCTTTGAAAAATCAATGCTCTATTTCAGAAACGCTGCCACGAAGCATCTGTAATGGTTTTGCCTTTTTTGAAAACACACCCTCCCTCTCCACCCCATGCAAGGAATTGGTAGATGGCAACAAGACCCAGTGTCCTCAGCGTTAGCCTGGCATCTCTTCCATGAAAAAGAATGGAGTGTAAGGAGTTCTCAGGAGAGCTTCCTTTAAATTGTGGTACGATGGGCCTCGACTGACAGAGAGGGCAGGTTGCATGTCTGAGCAAGTATTTATTCCTCTTTAATTTGTTTTCTCCTGGTCTGTATTTGCCTTCCAAGTGGGTGAAAGAGTGCAGCTATTGATCATCCCGTGGGAGATGCCTGCCAGGATTGACTGCAGCCGAGGGGCAGGGCTGCTGTCCCTCTGAAGCCTCGGTAGGTGTCCTGTGGGTCATTCCCTTAATTCTTGGCCCCCTGGACCAGGGACAGCCCACAGGACAAACAGCTGTGCCTGGTGTGGTTCCCAAAGGAGCAGAGAGGTCAGGGACCTGTGGTGTAAGACATGGGAAGAGAAGCCAAGGGGCTGAGGGATGTGGAGTGGTGGCCCGTGCAGAGTCCCCTGTTCAATGTGGGACACTGGACAGGTCAGGTTATCTGAGGGCTGAGACACTCTATGATTAGCAGGAAACGAAGGGGCCAATTTCACCTCCTCTGCTCTTTCTTCAGGGTTTGGCAGTAGTTTCAGAGCCCCAGAGCACCGTGATTTGCTTCGTTACGTGGCAGTCTAATGCAGGGCATCATCGAGGATGTGATGGAAATGCTTTTCCACCCAGTACCGAGAAAATTCCAAGAGTGTCAACAAAACCCCTTACTTTCTGCTGACTGAATCTATGTTTCCATCTTCCTAATTTGAGCAGACACAGAAATCCCCCAGACCAGCATTAGTTTTCAAAGCTGTTGAGAGAAAATACCTACTTTGCTACTAGCAAAGTGTGTGGGTACAATCAGGTGCCCTTGGTATCTGCACCCTTCATGCCCTCCATGGAACAGCTACAACACGGTGAGAGTGTCAGGCAGCTCCACCCAAAGCGTTCCTGACTCGAGCCCCCCCAGAAAACTCTGCACATCTGTAATGTATTTATGGCCCTGCTTGCTCATTTGTCCTCCCTCTGGTCGTTTTTTAAATGAAGGGTGTGAAAAATTAAACTCTCACAGACTCCAGCGAACTAAACAGAGGTAGCAAGTGAAACGTGAGTTCCTTAAAGCTCCATTGTACCAGTTACTGGTTGACAAATTTACGCCGATACACGGAATGGGATCTGTAATGAGTTTCCTGCAACCCATTACACAGTCAAGGCCAAACAGTGCCCAAAATGGGACTCACGTGACTCCCCACACTGTGACTGAGGGCGGTTTTATGGCCCCGAAACGGGCAGCTCTGTTTGTGCAGCACTGAGTGAATTTACAACACATCACTCCAAAACCACGTAATTAAATAATTGCACGGCATCAAAGCAGCCCAGAGAGGGGATGTGAACCCAAACACCCCTTATGGTGTTGGAAGCAGTGAAAGGGGAAGGTTGGGGCTGTTGTTCCCCTGTGCTGTGTCTTTAAAAACTGTGAGTCTCCTACAAGTTGGAGGCAGCCCGTTCAAGGCGGATATAACACACTGCGCAATTTACATAAGACTTATCTTCGCTTAAATTCTTTTAAAAGGATACCATCAATTTAAAGATTACATTTCCCCGGGTCATTAAAGTTAGGCACATACTAATTTATTAAAAGGTAATGTATTATATCTAGGGAAGTGATAGGATCTGCCAGAAATTCCAGGGAGGCTTTAGAGGTCTTGCTGTGATGAGTCAAGCTGATAACGGCGTACGGTGAGACAGCTGCATTAATGGAGCTGCCTGTTCCTCACCGAACAGGGGTGCAGTGCTGCGGCAATAATCGTTTGGGAAGGTGGCGTGGAGAGGCACAGCAGTGGAGCCTGCACTGGGAAAAAAAGGAAACCCATCAAGCCTTATTTGCTGGGTAACATTGAAACTCCCGTCACAGGAGACGGCGCTAACATCACTTAGCATGTGCCAAATGCTGCCCAGCCATGTGCAAATAAAAAAGCTCCCGCGCTGAAGGAGCTTTCTCACAGTCTCAATGTGCAAAAAGCCTGTGTGGATGCCCCATCAAGTAACTCGCCTGTCAGCAGATTTGAGGGTTTGCCATTTAAATAACCCCTTTCCCCTGAGTTGTCTCTCTCTCGGTGGATGTTTGCAGTTCAAATGACCCCAGATCCAGCGCGGTGGAGGGAGTGTGGTCGTGTTCCCAGCCCTTGTGACATCAGTAATTTCAGAAGTCAAGCCTGAAGGCTACACAAACCCCATCAGAGCCTCTGAGGTGAGCAAGATGCTTCGGTGTAACAAGCACTGAGGGAATGACATGTTGGAAAGCAGCAGAGTCAGCAAAGAGACAAGGTGACAGATGTGAACTGGAGGAAGGCTGATCCCTCAGCCTCACTCAGCAGGCTGGGATTATCCCTGCGGGTCCACTGCTGTCTCTGAGAAACTCTGAGAGTAGAGCTGTCAACTAGGAAGAGGAGTGTGGGGGGGAAAAATCCCTGTTGGAATCAGTGCTGAATCGCAGAGGTTGCTGTGCAAACCGGGATGGAAAACCTATGGCTCAGGGTGAGGAGGAAAGAGCAAGGGCTGATGAGATGAGACGGTAGCCTGAGAGGCCCTGGAAGTTGTTCTGGGCTTGGACTTTGCCTCTGTGTCAGCAGGATTGTGAAAGCAGGGAATTCCTGCCAGCGTCTCGCTCCGGGGCTGGGGCTGGGAGCGGAGCCTGGCAGGGACGGCATCGCAGTGCAGGCTGAGCTGCTCCTGGGGACGGGTGATGTGCACAATGATTTCCCTCCTGTGAAAGGAAAGTGAAACCCCCATGCTCTGTGCTGGAATTATTGTGTTAATTATTGCAGCTCCAGGCCGGTCCCAGGAATTTAAAAATAACGCCCTCAAAGTTCAGCGTTCAGGGCCCTACCTGATGTCCACTGTTTTGAGACCACAAATCATTTCCAGATCTTTGGCTCCTAGCAGGCACCATCAGCACAAACCTTTTTCCCGAACATTCTCTGGTTTTAACCCCTGAGAGGGTCTGGGAAGCTCTGTTATTATCTGCTTTTCCCTAAATCACAGGGAGCCATCACTGGGAACTGAGAGCTGCGATGCCTTGGGGCAGGAAAGGAATGTTCCAGAGGCCAGAGCAAAGGTGTTTTCCTGCAAAATCTACTCCAGACACCATCATCCCTTACAGTGAGGAGCACACAGCCCCCTCCTGCCCTGCCTAGCAGCAGGAGGAGCAGAGAGGCAGGATTTGGGCAGCTCTCCAGCAGCAACACAGTGACAGACCCTGAGTCAGGGTATGAACAACCTTGCCCTTCCTGTGGATGTTTCCTTGAAAGGAGTGATTTAGCCTTAGGCAAAAAGGGAACACCAAGATATCGTTTGAATTCAGGAATCACTTGCTTTCTTTTTGCAAGGTTTGGGAGGTTTTATTTTCTTTTTCTTTTTTTTTTTTTAAGGATGAGACTAATTTCTTCCACACGCTCATCTTCTGGTATTTAGCAACTTTTAATGTGAGAAAGACACACAGAAAAATTAATACTCGGTTTCTGAATTGTAAGACAGCTTTCAGAGGAACTGAATGTGGCTTTTTCAGTGTTACTGTCAAGAAATCCCTAGGGTTTTGAAACTAAAATCTCTTTTCCTCATTTGTGGGAAAAAAAAAAAAAAGTAATTGCCTTCACTGTGAAGTTTCGATCTGAGCACAGAATCTGACTTGTGTGTTGGGCACTGACTCGAGATGGGTTTGTGGCTTAAACAAGGAACTTCAACTTCACCTCTTCCCTAGTTTTCCTATTTGAATTATTGTTTTTCTTCTAGCAGAGCTCTATAAACATCCAAGCAAAAAGAACTTGGAGAAGGATGCTGTTATACAACTGCTAATCATTACTATTCTTCTATTGTGTTTGGTGACATAAGGAAGTCCCAGCCAGATGCCTTAAAATCTGAGGAAATGTCTGCAAGGCATCTTTGTGGTAACACATGGGTGCAGATTCCATTCATCATTTCCTTGACAGTTTAACTAACTACTCCCAAGCCAAGAAAGATCCCTGAAATCCATCCCAGAAATATTAGCTGAAGGACAGGAGCAAGTCACTGAAAGCTCAGGCAGCCTGGGTAGCTGGAAATGCAAAGGCCCGCAGAAAAGGGTCTGCAGAACATAATCTAAAAAAAAAAAATAAAATGCTGGCTTGCTATACATGGGCCTAAATTCTATACACAGGGATTTACACCTCCACCAGGAAAAAAAAAAAAAAAAAAAAAAAAAAAAAAAAAAAAAAAAAAAGGGAGGGGAAAAAAGTTTAGAGCTCTGCACGTTGTACACAGTTGGAACCACTCATCCAGAAACTCTGGTTTGAACTTTCCGAAGTACCTGTGGGATTTAGAACAAATCCCAGTTAACTTCAGTAGAACCGGGGCCCTCGCATGCTTGAATAATTGAGAGCTTGAGTCAGAATCACCAGAAACATGTTTTTCAACCTTTTACAATTTGCAGCACCTTCGAACTTTTTTTTTGTTGTTGTTGTTGTTGTTTTTTCCCCAGTGGAAGTGTCAGTTCCTGTATAGTGATTTAATACTGCAGAAAATAGGTTTGCTTTTCTTAGCTACCCTCTGCAGACCCCTTAAAAACAGCCTATGAACACACAGATTGCAGGTCAAAGACTGTAACTTTGACATACCTCAAAATATTTACTGTTTTCTCTAGAGCCCTTTGTCCTGACATCATCCAAACAAATATACAAAGGGCAGTGCCTTGTTCTTATGGTTAGAAAAAACCTTAAAATGTTCAGTGTTTAATTTTTTTATTTGACTGCCAATTTCATGATTTTTTAAGCTTTGGCTCGCAATTTTTGAATGTTTGTTTTTAACGACAATGCATTCCTGATATTACTCACTTTATGTTGGTCCTCTATGCATTTTAATTCAAATATTAAAACCACAATTGAATGTTGGAATATGGGGAGGAGGACACCCTCTCCACACTTGTTTCCTGCTGAGCACTTTAGACAACCTGGGGGAGCAATCTGTCCAGGACCATCAGAATATAACATTATAAAATTATATAGTGACACATCCAAACTCGAGATGCAGATCTGCGCTGCCTTCTGGGAAAAACTCTGCTCTAACAAATCTGAACTCATCACTACTCTCTCTTGAAGCCTACAAGAATGACAACCTGAGGACAACCAGGAGAGCCAGCAACAGGCTGTGAAACTCAGCTTTAAGGTCATACTCCTTTTGGCACCCGAAAGAACAGTGGCCGTAAGTGATTTGCTTTGCATTTATGGCTTTTACCTCGGTATGTTGTTTGTCTTCTAATAAACTACTTGACTCACTAATCATCCATTCAGAGGAGCTTTCTGAGCTGTGACTGGGGAAGAGATGAATGCTTCCAGTTCTGAAATTATGCAGTGAAATGCTGCTCTGCATATTATAGCTGCAGCATTGATATATTAGCTAATAAAACACAGCACGGGAAAGGCTTTGGGTGGAGCCCTGAGCAGTCAAGGGGCCGCTGAGAAAAATAGGAAGGAGGGATTTGGTGAGCTGTGTGATGAAGGGAGGCAGTCCAGGGGAAAGGCAGAAGGTGGTGAAGGCCTGACAGGTAACAGGAGGCGATGGATGAGGAGCTTTGGAGTGGAAGATCTGTGCTTGGTCTGGTCCTAAGAGTCATCACGGGAACTGGAAAGAGCAGCAGATGGAAGTGATGATGAGCTGTGCGATGCAAAGAGACAGAACACCACAAAAATCCCTGCAAACCTGCAGAATACCCCAGCTGGACACAATGGGAAGTGAAAATCACAGGTTTCCACTCCACCACAGGCAGCTTGACCACAACAGGGGTACTGTCACCATCCTTCCCCACTGCAGTAATGCCTGGTGCCTCGGCAGTAATAGGATTTCAAGGATTTGGGAAAGCAGCAAGGCTCTCTCTGAGACAGGGTGACATTTAGGGGGCGGGGAAAAAAATAAAGGGCTTTGTTTAGGTGTTTAATTTAAGCTACATCCAGCCTGAAGGGAGTGTTCGAAAGAACTCGAGGTTCTTCTGTGTTTCAGGTCAGATTTCTCCCTCAGCCCCAAACTCACCAAGGGTTGGTAGTGCCTGACCTGAAGAACCTGCCCTGGCTGTTTGTCCAGTGGTTTGGGTCACTCTGTTTAGTTTGGTTGGGTTCCTCTAAACAAAGCCTTAACTGAGGGTGTTATTAACTGGAGTGGCTGCTGTGTTGGTTGCCTGGTTTGGTGGGCAGAAAGACAAGGCTAAAGATGCATTCTTGCATTGGAAAGAAATTGTTAATTGTTGCAGTTTGGGAAAACAGATTTCCCCAAGGTTAAACATCTGAGGATATTAAAACCATCAAACAGAGACTTTCGGTTCTGAATCCCAAATTCAGACCCAACCCCAAAAGAGGAAGAATCCCAAGTTTCTCTTGGTAGCCTACATGAAATTAGTTAGCTTGGCTTCCTTAGATGAGGTCTGCCCTTTGATTTCCACCAATTTTGTCAGTTTTGAAAGTGATTGAATTATTCTCATCACCAGCCATGCCAAGGTGTTCAGCTGAAATGTAGCAATGTGAGCAGAACTACAGGAATTTAAGCACTTGTTTCATCTCTTCATTTGTTTCAGGGGTTAGTCCCATGGCTTAGTTCAAGGAGCCTTTCATGGCTGCTAAATGAAGGGAAATCTTGGAAACTTGCAGCCAACATGGCAGTTTTGGGGTCACATTTGCTTCTAAACCTTTGGGGATTGGTTATAGGGCGGTGTGGCGAAACAGCGTGACTGAGCACAAGTGTTAAGCAAACCATTAAAAAATCATTTCTAATCTGGAAAGGTAATTTTTTAAGGGCCAGGAAAGCCTACTGAAACCTTTATCTGGTCCCTTGTTCACAGCCACTCTGAACATGTCCTTACTTCCATGACCTTGTACTTCTTTTTGCTGTAGAAAAGAAATGGCCTCATTAAGTAAACCTGACCAAACTGGTCCCTATTGCACACCCAGTCTCTGTGTGCTCGGGGTCACAAGGACAGAAATAAAAAGGTATTACTCCAGTGAACCTTGCCATATGCATAAAGAACACGAAGTAAGATTATCTAAACTGAGAACCGGAGTTTTCTGAATTTCAAGCACCTATTTTTACACTGGATTAGCATTTCCCCTGCCCCTCCAAGCCTTGTGAACAGAACATCACACATCTGTCCAGGGTGATCAGCAGCAGGAGAGGGACACCCTTTTCTGCTGGAGCATTTCTGCTCTTTGGGCTTATGGAATGCCAGTAATGACTGTGAAGTTGCCACTGGAGAGCTGTGACGCATTTTGGAGCAAGTATTTGCTGAGAGCAGAAAACCAGTGGACACTTGATTTCTTCTCCAGCCTCCAAACAGGGATGTGCTTTGGTAACCACAGCCTCCTCACACTGCTGTGCAGTTCTGGCACTTCCTTCTTCAGAGGGGTGTATTTGGGAAGAGAGAAATCCTGGGAAAGCAAGAGGGTGTCCCATCCACAGGCTAAAGGAGCCACAATCACAGAATCCTGAAATGGTGTGAGTTGGATGGGACCTTAAAGCTCATCTCCTTCCAACCCCTTGCCATGGGCAGGGACACCTTCCACTAGCCCAGGTTGCTCAGAGCCCCATCCAACCTGGCCTTGGACACTTCCAGGGATGGGGCAGCCACAAATCCCGAACCGCAGCTGAACCGAAAGTCCTGCTTGCCCTTAGGATGCCAGGTGCATAGTGCAGATGAGCTGTATTAAATCTACAGAAAATCAGGCTGTGAGGCTTTACCGAAGCTGTTCTGTGTGCTGATCTAAGAGCTCACTGCCAGCAAGTGGGAGGTCTCCCTACCTCCTCTTCCCTCCCTGCCTCCTCTTTGCTCCCTGCCTCCTCTTCCCGGGGGCCTCTGCCACCATTTGTCTTTCACCAGTGCTTCTGTCCCTCGGACCTGACTCTGACAGCTGGCAGGGCCGTTTTCTGTGAGATTAGTGAGGTGTGTAAGGAGCCTGATAAGAGTGAGAAGTGACACTGAGGGGGGCTGAGACACCCTGGGCAGGAGAAGGAGCCGGGCAGGGACCTCCCCATTCTGTTCCCTCGACAAGCTGGTCGGAGTGATGCAGTCTCTGGGTTTGGTCAGACAGTGCCTGCAGTTTTTCAAAGCCTCCTAATGTGATTAAATTGGGGCAGGCTTTCACAGAGGCAGATTTCGTGTTCCCTTTTCAAAGGCTAAGGGCATTAAAGCCTCTCTGAGAAAGATTACCAGGGTGTTTTGACAAGGCAAAATAGAACCAAGCCCTGGTCTGAGAGATAAGAGAAACTTCTGGTTAAGAGTTTTCCCATGTAATTCGAGTTTAGGTAAATATTCGGTGTGGAAATTCTTAGCTAAAATGTCTAATGTTTGGTCAATGTACTTAAGCAATATTAACAATAGAGCTGCCAGCCCCACCTACAAGAAATGGTTTGCACCCTGTTGGCAGAAAGATTTAAGATTGAATGGATATAAGGCAAAGCTGGGAAAATTATGTTGTTCGCTATTTTCCAGTGAGTCATCAACAGGTCTTTTTAAAAACTTTGTAATAACAGCAGGTTTTTTCAGAGCACATGAGATGCTTTTCTTCAGAAAGTAGCATTATAATGAGGGAGGAGTGGGGATGCATGTGCTTTTCATCTGCACGGAACACAAAGAGACTACGTAATGTAAAGCAGACCTTAAAAGAGACAAATACTCATGTTAGAGAAAAATGCTGGTAGGATAAATCGGGGGAAAAAAAAAATGTTTCGAGTGCACACTGAAATCCTTTCATGTCATCTGAAGTGTAAGAGCCAGGCAGAGAAAACTACACCCAGAGAGCCACAGCGGGGCTGATAGATTGGCTCACACGCCCAGGACTGATAAACAGGTTTTGTGCAAATCCCTTTCCTACCGTTTTGCTTTTCTTCTGATAAATATTTTAAAAAGAGATTTGTCTTACCGGGATGACTTTAGTGCGAGGAAGAGAAAAGAGCACGGGTTTAATATTAATGGGTCTGAGAGAGCTTTTGCAAACTCTTTGCTTTGTTTTGTTGTGTTTCACTCTGTTTTATACAGCGTGCAACTGGTATCACTTACAAAGTCCCACAGAGAGCCCCTGCCCCCCTGAACTGTGGTTACGAGCCACTCACAAGCAGAAGTCTGAGGGCAGGTACCTTTTAAGGTCTTCCAGTTTCCCTGTTTTTCCCTGTTTTTCTCCTGCTGCCCCTGCCTGCCTGCAGAGCCCTGGAAACGCGATAGCCCGGGTTCCACCCTGCTGGTGGAAAGTTCATGGAAACCATCAATCAGAACCAGTTGCCTTTAGCAACCAAAAAAAACAAATCTGCCCGAGTTCACCGCGGGGATGGGGAGCGCTGGTGTTCAGCTGAGGATTCCTGGCGTCGGGAAAACTTAACCTGTAGGAGCTTTCAGAGAGGAAGTAAGTGTTAAGTAATGTCTGCAGGGTGAGATGGAAGTCTCCCCCAGTCATTGTCGCTAAGATCAGAAACAGATCCTAAGTGGCTCTGGAAACTACTGACCATGAGGCTGAAAAATCTGCAGGAGTGGACAGATCACAGTCATCCTTTTTAACAGCCTGAATTATAGTATATTTTAACGTTATTATTGCTGACTTGTTATGCAAAACCTTAAACACCTTGTAAGGGGAAGATATCTGTATCTGTTTATAGCATATTTATAGGGTGTTCAGCTCTATATGTATTTTTTTTTTAATCAAGAAAACATCTCTGACTCTTGATACCTGACCCAGGTAGTCCTTGTGTGTGCAGTTCCATCTCCAGCCTCACCTGGGAACACCTTCTGCCTCCTCGCACCTCGGTGAAATGAGGCAGCACAATTAGGAATGCACAGGAATGCGCATGGAATTACACCCATTGGAAAGCTTTATCCGCGGACCTGTTGCTGCCTCCCACAGAGAGGGTCTAAAAAAAGCGCAGCAGCCTCCGAGGGTGGATGTCGGCAGCGGGATTACGGATTCTGACCCTCCCAACCCAAGATGCTTTCCCAGGTCAGAGCAGCGTGGGTTTCGGCAGCTGCCCCTGTGCTAACACTTATGCCTTTGGGAACAGGGGGTGGAGAGGAAGGGAAAGGAAAACAAGGACATACCCTTCAAAACCAGCTCAGGTTTCAAGGGGGGGGGGAAGATTTTCTCTTCGTTCTCTTCGTTCTTTCCCTCCCCTGAGCGCCAGATGTGGGGGGGAAGGAGCCTGCAGTGGTGCTGGAGGCGGGCAGAGCTGTTGTTATGCAGATCCCGGCATCTCTGCTCAGCACAACTCATCATGCCTTCAGGGAAGTTCAGCAATTTCAACACCATCTTCGGGATTTTCCAGGGGGCACGATCTACCAGTTAGTCATGCAGCCTATTCTCTTCCTGCTCTTTTTAAAGAATCGCGGCATTTTCAAGAGAAGTCAGAGGTCAGCACTGGCTTGGCTTGACATTTACTCTTTATCAGGAGATGCGGGAATGGTTTTCAATACCGGTAAACCCGAACACAGTGGGTACTTTTTTCTCCTGAAGAGTTGTAGAGCTCAGTTTCTCAGGCCTATTCACACTCTAAAAATAGCTCAGTTTTCATCAATTCATTAACAAAACCACACTGCAGTGCCCTGCACCTTGTTATTGACATTCTCAGCAATACAAATCACTGCCCGACTGCTTCTGCTGGACGATCAAATGCCAGAGCACATATTCATTTCACTGATAGATCAATTAATTTTTAACTTCCCCCATCTCTTTCTACAGCTGTCTGAAAGCTGCAGGAACACCTGAAATCAGAGGAACTGCTTACCTACCAGAACAGGTTCTACTACCTGAGTGTCTGGCCTATCATCTGGTAGGTCTGGGCACCAATATCCTTCCTGAACACAAGAGGTGCTGCAAAGGTAAAAGTGGAAGAGCCTAAAATAACATACCCAGTTTTGCATTCTTTGGACTTTCTGGTGATAGGGTGGTGAATTTTTATTTTTTTTTTTATTTAGATATACTATGAAATGAATGTATGCAGTAAACTTCCCAACAGATATAGGGAGAAATATTAAACAACATTATTCTTAATTAGCAATACGTGAACATTTTGAAGACTTCATCAAGCTCAGACTCTCACTCTGCTGGGCTAGGTAAGAAGGCAATCCTTGCTTTGAGAGATTAAAACCTGAAGAAACCAAAGAGTCATCAAAATCAGAGATAGTCCTCTTTTCCCAGACAGATAAATCAGACCTGCCTAAGTCCTGTGCCCTCCTGCACAAGATTACCCCTTTTCCCAGAGTTTCTTTTAATAATAATACGACTTATTTAATAATTTTAATATTTTAATAATTTTAATATTTTAAGAATAATAGCTGCTTATTAGCAGCTTTGTACACATGACCTTTTCTTTGGCATGTGTGTTCCTTAATGTGCCAGTTAAAATAATTCAGTGACCTTTGGCCCTCTCATTTTATTTGGAGACCTCAAAGTACATCAGCACACACGCAGTAATGGCTGATAAGGGAATAAAGTCATAAACAATCCTAATTTGTATTATGCTGGGTACACCAAAAAGCTGCTCTTCCCTAATCCGCTTACTGCTTTTGTTATCCTCACAGGAGACCTCTGAAAATCTCCCCAGGGCACAAAGACAGAAGAGAATCAAACGGGGAGGGGAAAAGGGAAGGACATTTAATAATTGAGGAAAATCTCGTTTGAGTGAAGGCTCATTCGTGAGCGCACAAAGCTTCCTGTGCTTCCATGCAAAGGCTCCAAATGTGGCTGGGAGGGAGGAAAAACAGTTGTGTCCAGCAGATCTAGATTGGGTATCTCAGCAAAACCCGAGACTAGGATGGAGGGACTTAGCTGTAAAAGATATAAAAGGAAGCAGGCAGAGCTAAGGCAATTTTAACCCCCCTATCTGATTCAGAAAATAGCAATTTCCCATTTGGTTGCCCTGCTACTGAGAACTCATCTGTTTCCAGCAAAAGGCTTTGCTTCTTGAAGGGGAATTTCGCCTCTAAAATATAATCTATCTGTGGGGACAACCCTCTAACCATTCCACGGAAACTGGGTAAATCCAGTTATTTCAGCTCTTTTTTTTTTTTTGGTTTTGAGCCCAAAGTGAAGGGGGCCTGACAAATCTTTGTGAACAGAAGCTGCCACGTTTTGGACAGCCTGGTTTCAGTGCTGGCATCTCCCATGTTTCTGTCCCACACAGTCCTGGGGACAGAGATTAGTAGGTAAGTCCTGTGAGCCCTCTGAGGGCCAATGTGGTAGATGAATACCCAGTGTGCAAACAAATGCTGGACTTAAAGGGAAGTATAATCCATACCTGTGACTTGCATTCAGTGAGGTTTAAATGTGTTCTGAACCTATTCTTCTTTATTTTGGGGGTCATTCCTTACTCAGGACTACTTGCTCCTAGTAGTTAATCCTCACCCAAGAGGGGTGAAAGAAGGAGAACCAGACTCAAGAGACAAACAACAGCACAGAATTGACTGAAGCCAGTCTAGGGAGAAGCAAATTCTGGGAAGCATAATGTTCCTGGGAGGCTCTGGAGGTCTTAGGGACCCTGCTGATCTGGCAGACCCTGTAGCAGATCCCTGAGGGCACTGCTGGTGTTGCTTTTGTCCTCTATCCTTGCAAGATTTTGGAAGTGAAGGCTGTGCAATGAAGGCAGCTTTTTTTTTTTCTTTTTCTTTCTTTCTTTTTTTTTTTTTTTCATGTGGTCTCCCTGAAAGCAGAACACAATTTCTTCAGCTTTATAATTCAAAAGTATTTTAATTCTGTAATGGCATTTATTCTCCAGGCTGTGAACTGACCATAAATAGTTCTACTGCAAGGATTTGCTGTTGGGACTGTGGTATTTACTAGAGACAAGTTAGATGAAGTCCTTCAGGCTAGACTGCAGCCCTTTTGGTCTCTGTTCATCACAGAAAGGAGGCTGGGAGGACCTGAGGGGATCTCCCCATCCAAAAGCACGTCACGGCTTTCCACACGGATTCCTCGCTGCCTCCGCAGCGTGGGAGGGCTGGGAGAAGGACAGGGAATGTCTTGGGCCCACTACAGACTAAAAACCTGTGCCCCAGCAAAGCTGATAGCAGCCAGGTGAGTGTGTTGTAAGTCAGAGCAGCCTCTTGGACCTACAGAGAGATGTAGAGGAGCACATCTACTCTAGGAAGAGGGAGAGACATCGGTACTGCCCCTGCGCTCTCTGACTTCGGAGCACACGTGTCAGTGGAGCTTGGCATCTTGCAAAAACCCTGAATAAATGCACTAACCCTGAATAAATGCATAAAGTAATCACTGTCACTGCTTCGAGGAACCCACATTCACAGGCATCCGAAAATAGCAGCGATTAAAACAAACTGCCTTGAGTCAACACAGTGTCCAGGGTTGTCATGCACACACCGTGGACAAAACTTGGAACAAAATTCCAAGTCCCCTGCTCTTGGAATTCAGTGGTCAGACACTTCTTTGCCACATTTTGAAGTTAGTGGCGTTCCTTATCCTCAAAGCAGGCCTATTTAATTGCGAGTTGGTTTTGCTGTGCAGCCATTTGGACACCTGCTCGTGCTAACTCATCCTTATGCAGCCCCACCATAGGGGGGGACCACTCTTTGGCTACAGAAATAACTACCTGAGCTTTGACGTGGTACATGTCACCACCTTTCACGTCAAGAAAGGCACAAATCCCAGCATCAGTCGAGGCAGATCTGCTGTCTCTGATTTGAGTTTCCCAAACACTTTATTACTTTAAACTTTTGCAGTGAATGCAGCCTCACAGATGAAGCCGTGACACAGCAGAAGAGAAAACAGCTGAACTGTTTTGTCTCCATGGACCAAATGTTAACCCACTTTACAGGCAGGCATCAGCTTGAAGACTGATGCAGCAGGATACATGAGTCTCCCTGCATAGGATAAGTCTTTTGGGAGCAAAGCAGCCCAAGAGTCAACTCATCCACCAGTAATGTTGTCGGTTTTTTTCACTTGGAGAAAATATGTCGCAGCGATTACCAGTGCGAGCGTCTACTGCTTATTAAAAATAAATTCCATTCTTTCTGGTCTATTCAAGAACTTTCTGAAATTCTTTTTTTTGCTGCAAGAGGGTGACTGAAGTGGGATGCAGAGTGTTCCTATTTTTGGCTCCGTAGCTATACTTGCCAATCTTTGAAGTGCGTTGATACGAACCAGAAACAGCTGGATCTTCCGTCAGCAAAACGGCAAAGATAGGTGGTGCACAGTCATTGAATTAAGAAGCTTCACTGCTGCCCATAATCACTGATTGCATATTATCTAATGGCAGAAGAAGAGATATTGTTAACATCTGACGGTTTCAACTTCAAGTATTTTTAGGAGATGCATCAATTGAAGCACTGATTAGACAGAAGTGGACCAAAACCGTCAGTTGATTGCTTTTAGGCTTCACGATCTCTTTTTAAACTGAACGAAAACAAGCCTATAAATTCATTCAGCTGCAGTTTCAGTCTGCTCACATGTTATGATCTTGCTCTGTTTTGCAAACACCAAAGGGAACTGATTTATGCAAAATGACCGACACTTTTCTCCCCTACATAAATAGTTCCTGTAGCTGATTTCTGCTGGGAGAGAGAAATGCCTTTTATTCCTGTTTTGTGCCCAGACACAGTTTAGAGCAATTAGCTGCATTTAGGACACTTCAGATTATTGTCTATTCTTCCTACAGGTCAAGGAAAGCTGCCCAGCAAGCTCTGTTTTGAAAGAGACATTATGAACATGTCCAAAGCAGTGTATACAGCTGGGTTCAAGTGCTGCATTTCCAAGGTCTTTCTCTTGGAAGGAAATGATGATTGATCCTAATGCCTGTACACATTAATCAGAATGGGTATTTTCTTGACTGCCTGTTCAAACAACGCCTCTGACACCGTTTCCAGTCAGCATCCCCAAGGCTCACAGCAGATGTTTGTTTGATGGCCTCTCATCTCCACTGTTGTTTGGAAAGTCCATTTGGAAATAATAGCTCTGTTTCAAACCACAGAAAGCAGAGGCAACATTATCAAAATCATTTACCCTGGGCAATCCAAATGAAAGCCCCGGGGGGGAAGAGTGTATGACCACCACATCCATTAGGACTATTTTGGGAAAGTGCTAAGGAAATAAATGTGAGATCCCTTTGTCTCTCCTTCCCAACACTGCTAATATATTTTCAGTGCTGCTGGGTGTCTCAACATACAAACATCTTGTGTTTTTCAATGCTGGGTAGTTGTAGCCATTGCTATAATATTTCATTTGGAAAGGCTGCTTTTGTGTGTTGGAATAGGGAAGTGGTTTAGAACATGATGATGTTGGTCTGTTTTTAGTGGTCTGCTGAGGTAACCCCGGGTTCCTCACTCTTTTCAGAGGCTCCACTGTGCCTGAAACTGCAGCTGGTGAGAACTGCTTAAACAAGTATTTAATAAGCAGAGGGCTGACATGGATTCCTTGACCATCATGAGAAAAGGTTTTTAGGTACCATCGGCTCCCCGTTTGATTCAATGTCTGAGTCACTGGCTCAAGCAAAATAGGCATTTAACCTCGACACAGATCAGTTTAATCTTGCCTGTGAAAGTAGGAGCAAAATGGTCCAGCATGGGACTTTAATGTGCTTTCAGCACAACTTGACCTTGCCTCCACCTGTGTGTCCAGCCTGGCCTGTGAAAGTCAGGATGCTGTCAGCTGGACTGTGACTTCAGCATAGCTGTACCATCAAGAGAGAGCTGATCTGTAACAGTATTTGGCTCTCATGTGCTGCCTTTGAGCCAAAGTATTCTTCTATGATGAGTAAGATTCATTAAGTCCAGTCAAAGATTTTTCTTACTGCTGTTGATGCTTTTTTTCACACACACACACACACACACAAAAAAAAAGGCTTTAGGGAAGGAGAATAGTTTTTATTTTTCCCTTGGACTTCATTGAAAAGCTTAGCATTTTCATTGCCAAAAATGAGAAGTGAAAAAGAGGGGGGGGGAGAAAAAAATCTGGCTTTTGTGATTTTTTTATTACAAACAGCCCAAACATTTATACAAAAATAGGAATTTTCTTGCAAACACCATCTGTTCTACCCAGAGCTTCTTTTTGGCTTCACAAGCTTTCGGGCGGCTCTAATTCTTATCTGTGTCATATCATTAAGACATCTGGGTCTCAGACAAATGAGGTGATTTTCCCTGGCATGCCCTGGGTGGCAGAGCCCAGAAGAGCTCCTTGACATCCACTCACATGACTGGGACTGTTGACCATTCCCAGCCCTCTGCAGGAAGAAAAAAACATTCATCAGTGCTCCCCAGACAGCTCCAATATTGGGAATAGTCTTTATTCCCAGAATGAAGAGCTAGCCTGATAATAGTGTATCTGCTGAAAAATGCTGATGTTATTTGGATTTAAGCATCCTCTGGAAAGGTTCTGCTGCAGGCTGAGCTACTGAGACTGTGAGGAATATTATTTAGGGCCACATGTCTTTCCTCTGCCGCCGTCTGCTGAACGTTTCCTTTGAGAAGGGGTAAAAAGGAGAGGGAAATGTAGATGATGTCACTGAAGCCTTCCTGTCCCCTGTCAGATAAATGGCACTTAGCAATCAGAGTCTTTGTCACACCGACAGCCACTGGACATTTTAAATAGCAGTTGGGCTTAACTGGAATACATCATTCTTCTGTACCTGTGTAAACATTAGACCCTATCTGTCTATTGTATAAATTTCCTCTTTTGGGGGCACCAGGAAGGGTTTATTTCCACACTGTCTGCTGCTTCTTTACCTACCCTGGATTTTCCATGAAAGTGTATTTTGTGCTTTGAGGTGATTTATTACCGTGGCTTCCTCAGCCTCATTTGAATCAGGATTTAAATGATTGGATTTCCAGTCTTTTTCTTCCTAACTGTACTGTTGCTATGTGCAAGCAGCTTTTGTAGGACATGGGGCCTGTTATAGCTAGAAAATAACGTATTTTGAAAGTGAAAATCTCTATTTTAGCAAATGGTGTTAATTTACTAGGATTACAGTTTGTGGATTCTCACTAGTTAGTGAATGCTTCTGGAGAAAGCTCCAAGAAGAAATCAAGACAGCAGTTGTTAATATATATATATAAAATTTATAATGTATATTGTATATAATGTATATATATTATACATATATTTTTAGTGTTACTTGCCAGCAAGCTGCGTCAGCTCCTTATTGTATATAACACAACATATACAATGTAATATATGTATTTTAATGCCTTTGCCTCGGGAATATTGACTAAAGACCTTCCTTTCCCTTGGACTGGTAATAGGAATACCTATTTTTGCAGGTTACAAGGCTTGTTATTCCATCTCTTGCTGACTTACTGAAACAAAGCAAAGCTTCAAGTGTCTGTACCGTGTTCAGATTTCATGGGTGACTTCCATTAAAAATTGCAGGGATAAGTTTGACACTGCATATGATCAGTGGGAGACCAGGAGCCACACTGGAAAACACACTGCAGGGATTGGCATGAGGGCATGGAAGTCACAAGTAGATATTCTGTGCCCAGATCTGATGCTGTTCTTGCCTGATGAGGTGGGATCTTAGAGGGACTGTGAGGAACCAGGCTCCTCTTGAGGGAAAGTGTTTGGCTCCCAGCAAAGAAGTTACAGGTCAGAGGGTGTCCAGGATGCCCTGTTTGAGCACGAGGCAGGTAGAGCTGGCACTGCTCCTGCAAGAAAGGGCAGGAGTGGTCCAAGCAAATTTTCCTGAGCAATTGCTCAGCTACGACAGTCACTCCCATGAGAAAACAAGCTGCTTTCAGTTATTTGTGCTCAAGTCCCTTAACTCCTTCAGAAAATGCCTTCTTTAACTGGTTCTAACTTCCTGTTTGGTGTAGACTCTGAAGTTTTGGTGTGTTCCCTTTTCTCTTAGGAAATGTCTTTGAAGGTATCTGCGAGCTTTATCATTCCTCTGTGCTTTCTCATCTTATTTAAAGTGACGGGAGAAAGGCACTAGAAAAGGTAGCAATTTAGCAGTTCTGGAGGTGTATTGAGAGACTTTTCTGGGCTGGAGTCATCCATCCTCCCTGTGCTCCCTGGAAGCCTGCTGTTGATCTAACACGCTCCTTGTACCCGGTGCATGCAACAAATAATGAGCTCTCACGCTGAATTCATAAACAATCACAGAGAAGCCTCCAGGTTGCTCCCAGGACCAACATCCATTATGCAAGTGAGTGTTCTGTGGTGTTAATTGTACATCACAGACCTTCCCTGTGGATCACAGTGCCTGGCTCTGCTTTGTCCCCTTTAAAAATACAAACTGTGGATTTGTGTTCTTGCAGCGTAACAGATACTCCTCCTTGGGCCTTGGAAATGGCAGGAGCTGGGAATGAATCCTCTTGTAAGGGACACACAGCCTCCAAAAAACATTTTTCCCAGTGCCCTGGGCTCTCCCTGTTGCAATGGCCAGATCTCAGGCTGTTCAGGATACCTTTGCAGCACCTTTCCCTGGAGACTTGTGAGCTGCCATAAGGGAATCCCTGAAATAAGGAAAGGAAATAAGGAGCTCTCAGAGCCTGGGCTAAATCTTTGCAGCTGGCTCTGTGAGGAGCAGCTGGGCAGGAGCAGGGGATGTGACTCTTGAGCAATGCCTGCTGCATTCTGAAGTTAAATGCAGTTGCCAATACACTTTGGTGGTTACACTGATGCATGGGCACGACATGGAAGTGAGGTCTGATAAAATTAAACATCCGGGTGAGTTTATACTGTCTTGTTAATCACCTGTCAAGGAATACAGCTTAGAAAGTGCCTGTAATTTGTACAGGGCCTTGCACAATGTCAGGTTCTTTCAGGTGAGAATAACCAGGAGAGCGTGATGATAACATGATATGCTGGACTAGGTCAGAGTTTTGTTTCGTTTGTTTGAGGTTTGTTTTTTGTTTGGTTTTGGTTTTCTCTTTCTTTTTAATTATGATAGATCATCTAGTGAGTAAGATCACCTCTTTGGGAAGGCATTTATAATGATCAGTGTCAATATTTATGATGAAATAAAGCACTCTAAAATTTATTTGTAGTCGCTGAGACTATTTTTCACTTGGCATTAATTCACTGAGTGCATAATGCAGTCAGATGTGTTAGCCAAGAATAAACTCAAGCCCTAGTGTAGGACTAGGAATGTTTAATGTATCTTGACAGTCATTAAGTAGTTGGTAAAGGACTAGCAATGAATTCATTATTCTCCTTATGAATCAATTCCTATTTATAGCCAACTATCAAAAAATTCCACATTATAATATGGAGATTGAGATCATACATAATGGTTCTTTCACCAGAGGCAGTCATGAAAGGACCGGTGAGACTAGAACAAATTACAGTTAATGATAGACTCTTTCTCAGAGAATTAAACACTTTAATTGATCAATCAGGTTGGGCATTTGAGAAAGGAAGACTTGCAATTATGTAAAAGCCTGCCTACTGTACTTTGGCAGCCTTATGGGCCCCTGGCAGCTTTTCATCAGGATTTAGGTTTGTCATCATGTTCCAATCCTCACAGCTAGGCCTAGCCAAGAATGAAAGCTGCTTCTTGACCTCCTGGGGTTTTGGGGTTCCTTTGGAGGAGAGAAGTTGGTACATCAAGATGCTGGTGTTGACACACTGCTGTCTTGGGGTACAATTTATTCTCAGCATCTGTGTATCAGCTGGAGTGTCTTTTGAAGGCTGAAGTGAGATGTGACACCCAGATCCTTCTGCTTCAGGGTGAATTTCACCCTCTTTGCATATACACGAGGCAGTGAATCAGTTCCTTGAGAGTCACCTGTGCTTGCTGCAGCACTGAAGTCAGGGATGCCAGGGTACCAAAGTGTGGTGAAAGTGCTTGAAAACAGGATTTGTTCCATGTACTTCTTTTTCAGGTGAGAGTAGGCTTGCATCTTGCATCTAATTCATAAGAGCTGCATCAGTGAACATCAACTGAAGACTCAGGTATGTGCAACAAAATTTATTATGTGCACTCCTGTGGGAAACCTCTCTTCACTCTACCTAGGTTGCCCTCCAGTTAAACATCAAAATAACTCCGTGTAATGTTCTGCCTTGCAAGTTTAAGTTTGTCATTCTGTCCAGAGAAGGGTTTCTCTCTCAACCTGCGTTTTACCAGCCTTATCTTTTCACTGCCCCTGTTCTCAAAGCTTGGAGGTGCTAATGTTGTGTTGCTTTTAACGATCTGCGTTGCAGCCTCTGTAACAAAGCACCATTGTGCCTGTTTCTGGGTGTCCCCACCTGAATCAATGGGTTGGAGCAGCTGTTCCACATCAGAAAAAGCTCTGCCTTCTTTCCTCTGGAGAGTTTCACGTTAGAAGCCAGGTGGGACTTTGTTCAAAGTGAAACAAGACTCTCCCTTGCAGCAGAGAGCTGTTCTTGCTTGATGACTGTGGGGTAGTGAAAGTTCACATTGCAGGCTTTGCCCTGTGCTTGTTCAGAGAGCTTAATAAACGACCTTTTGAGGTGCTGGGGAAAGGCAGCCTTTCCCCACGTGGATCTCACAGGGGTGGATCACTCTGGGGATACCACAGAAATCTCCACAGTCTCATCCTCGGTCAGGGTGCCAGACCAGTCTGCACCCTTGGATCAGGGGCCGTGGGACTGTTTGGGCCCAGCAAGGTGATGCAGTGGAATATAAAGCTTCACAGTTTGGATAGTTTGGATGTCAGGAGAGAAAGGGGAGCTGGATCTTACACTCCATCAGTCAGAGGCAGGGTCAGGTTTGAGGCGCTGTGAAGGCAGCAGTTTGACGGTGTGGAAGCTTGGATTTGCTGCATCATCCTTTGGGATTGATGAATGGTCACATATCCTCACTTTCCCCAGGCAGAAGAGTCCTTCATCCAGCACTCACCATCTAGGAAATGAGGTGTTCGTTGGTCCTGACACAAAACAGTTGCCGGTGGCAAGAGGAGAAAAGTGAGGAGTGGCAACAATAAAACCCCAGAGAGAATCACATACCAAACCAGGTTTGTTCTAGGCTGCCTTTTACAGAGGAAAAAACACTTTATCCTATGCAAGGTCATTTCTTTCCTCCCCCTAAGGAGAAGTCTCCTCTCAGCTAAGCAGAGCAATGGTGAGGGCAGGTCATCCCTGACCTTAGCCAGGACAACAAAGGTGAAGGGGCACCCTGGGGTGCTAAATGTGGCTGTAACATGACTGCAGTTGGACCTGGGGCCTGCACAGGAGAGAAACTCCAGCCCATTACTAGGTAAAGCTGGATTTTGTGCATGTAAAGGGCGGAGGAGTTCAGCATTGGAGCTCTGGCAACCACTCTCAGGGCAGCAGGAGGGGAAAGCTGTGGAGGCTGAGGGCTTGGAGGGGAACCTTCCTGCTGCTGGGTCTTGCCAGGAAAAGAGCTCAGGCAGCAAGGTAGGGACATGGTGATGCCTTGAAGAAGGTGAGAAACAAAGCTTGTCAGTGCAGGAACAGAAGAAGAAACGCTGGGCAGCTGAAGAGCCCCAGCTACAGCTGCCCTGTACACCTCTCTCCTGGTGGGCAGCAGCAGCCTGGCATTGCAGACAGTAGGAATGTCCCACTGCCCCCAGCAATGCTGCCTCATGTGAACCTCTGCCTGGCTTCAGCCTCTTAATTCCAGCAGGCAGCCCCTCTGGGAGCTCAGGTTTGCTGAGGTGTAAAGGGAGTTGGTTGAAATTCGCCACGGCTTATCCGCTGAACGCCTTACAAATATTATTAAATGAAATGTAAATGCTTTGGAAACACAAATGCCACCCAGGGTTTTTTTATCTCTCATGTTTTTGCTTAGGCATACAGGATAGGGGAGCTGGCTCGTGGTGGGGTTCTCAGGAGCCTCCAAGCTTTTAGTGTTCTGGCATTTAATACCCATAACTCCACTTCTCATACTCAGATGACAAATTGGCCCTGCACCAGGGGAGCCCACGTTTATTCAAAATATCCCAGCCTTGCTCATTATTGTGACAAATCCATACTCCAGGCTTGCTGCCAGCTTGGAAGACTGGGCCCTGATCAGCAAACTTTGACGACAATCAATTCAATATAACTTGCTATATTAGCAGATGAAGTGGGAATGAGCCCCAGGGAGATGAAAAGCCAGCAGAACTTCTGTTAACAATTAGGCAAAACTGCTGCCTTCGTGTGTGCATTTGCATGAGCAATAGCTTTTTGATGCACTGGGCCTTCACTTTCTGTCCTTCCTCCACAGAGAGCTGATTGTCACCTAACCACTCTGGCCTTTGGGCTTTGCCTGCTAGCAAGACGTGACTACTGCACCTCAGGATATGTTTGAGAACTCCTTGTTTTATTTCCCCTGACCAACATCAGTACTTCCGTGGGCTTTAAAAAGCAAATTATTTGTTGAGCTGTTCTATGTTTTCAGAAAGGACAGGAGCACCCACAAAGTCATGCTGGTCTCAGCTTCATACTGTGTTAGAAAATGAAGGAGTGTCCAGCTGTATTTTTTTCAGAGATCCTAGGTGTTTAGAACATGTCCTCTCCACTCTACTTGTCTCTTCTCGGCCCTTTTTGCTGTTACTTTGCTGTTTTTCCTGCCCAGTTGGAAGCAGTTTCCCACAGATGTCCTATGCCATGCAGTGATCCTGGTAAAGAAAATGTTATGTTGTCGTCTTCTTCCCCACTGTGGCAAGCAGGAAGTTTGGCAGATGATGTTTCCTGACAGGAAGCTGATGCAGGGCAGTGGAATCTCTGTTATCTCCAAAAAAAAAAAAAAAAAAAATCACCAAGCAATGCAATTTACATGAAACTACTTTGGTGTGATGGACCACAATTGTTATTCACAGCTTGGTCTCACATTTGCATTGTTATCTAGGAATGAAATTGTCACATCTCTGTCCCGTGTAAGATTTGTGATTGCCTTGCAAGCTGGAAAGTCAATTTAAATTGAAGGCCCCAGTTAATAATGTACAAGACAATCAGTTTCACATGGCCGTTCTCAGAGATATTAAGGAAAGTATCAAAGAAATACAAATGCCACGTGACATGACTGGCATCCTACAGAGGCATTTGGGATCAACACAGTGTCTTTGGTACCTACCTGTCAAATAATACTATAATTCCCTGGCTTAATTACATTTATACCTGCAAGATTACAAGATAATTGCGCTTGACTTTATTACAGGAAACCAGAAATTGCACGGTTTGTTAACAGCAGACAAGCAGAGTGTAATTGGCAAACACGACATGGTTGTTTGTGCAACATCTGAGAACGTGTATTATTGCTTCGAAGATCCAAGACTGCTGTGTGAGAGGCAAGCCTTGTGTGTGAGAGGCCAGTTTAGCACCTGGTGATAGGAAAGCAAAACACCAAGGAAAAATACTGCTTTAAAGCCAACCTGGCAGTTCTCCAGGGCTGGAAGCAAAATCTTAAAACTCAGGTTTTTAGAAATGTAGTAATTTCCTGCACCCTGTTTCCCCTTCTGTTTGTGGATTGGTGTTTTGTTGGTTTTGGGGTGGTTTTTTGGTATTTTCTCAGCTGGAATGATAAGAAACAATTTTACCTTTTATATGTATTTGTAGGCATGACTAAAAAGTGTCTTTGTGATTGTAGCCAGCTGGCCTTTGATGACCTTAGCAGTTTCCATGTGAAACAGGGGGATGCAAATCTGGCCACTTTTGGTTTTTTTTGAGTTCAAGGCGAGATAACACATTCTGATGCAGAGGGCCCAGGGCAGAGTGACAGGACTTGCATGTTATTTTTCGCCCTGCTCCTGGAGGCATTGCCTTTTGACTCCTGGAGACAGATGCTATCTCTCTACCCAGACCTTCACTGTTGTCTCTCCAAACTCAGCTAAGCCTTCTGGGCACAGGCAGAACCTGCAAAAGTTAATGAGGATACAGTGGAAACAGCCCCCAGTGAGCGATGGGGATGGTTTTCCCCATTAATTGGCAGGAGCAGTGAACCACACACTGCAGGGCTGCATCCTCCAGGCTCTGATCAGGCAGGTTTTGCTCTGGAGTCACGGGGGGCACTTAGTCTGAGTGACACATGAAGGATTCAGCTCAGGTCCTGTTGAGCCAACAGCACTGGTGTGGTACAAAAAGTCACCCCTTGGAGACTCAGGCCATCACTTCAGCACTTTTGTCTCCGAGTTTTGCCTTGTAGTTATTGCGCTTTTCTAGGTAAATATGAAATTCTCCCACCTTGTTTTTTAGTTCCTTGCATACTTACTAAAAAATACCAACAAAATAAAAGAGCAAAAGCCTCCTGAAGCTGATAAGCCTTCTCCTCTCCAAGAGGTCATCTAGAGTTGCCCCAAGGCTGGCTGAGAGTGTCCTGGGACTTCAAGAACATTGAGCAGGGTGTGGAAGTGTCCATTGTCAACATAACCCCAGGCCTTTCTATGCCTCCTGGACTCTCCCTAGGGCATCAAATGTGAGCACACCCTGGTGTTTGTGTGCAACAGCAGCAGTTTTACTGTGTGACAGCACTCTGCAGCGTTTTGAAAGCATTCTTTTCACAGTGGCAATGTTTCATTTCATCTAGAAACCTTGAAAGAGTTTCAGGCATATTTAAGCTTTGTGACTAGCCAACTAGTGGAGAAGCAGTGACACTCCTACCAAGTGACCTTAGGAGAGAGGTACAAAGAAAAAGAAGAATTTAGTTTGGTACAAAGACATTGTTAAGGAAAACAGAAATTCATTCTGAATTTCTGAACGAGGCCAGAAACAAGTTCTCCTACAATGAAGCTCAGTGGAAGAAAAATTATGATTATATATTACAAAGCAGAGATTTTTTTCCCCCCCCAAAGTGTTTGAAGAAACCAGATGGTTTCTGAGAAGAATGTTTCCTTATTTGAAAACACTTCAGAAAAAGAAGCATCACCAGGATTTAATCAAGCCCTACCTAATGAATTTTATTTGCCTCTGTAGCACCTTCAGCATCCAAATGATTCCTTTGGTTAGATATTCTATACAGCAATGGGCTGCATTATATGGCACAGTTGTTTGTGTTTTTTGCACTGTGTATTCAACCATGCCAGTGGAATTGGGAAAGATCTTGGGCCAGATTCTGTGATCCTCAGGCTAACGTTTCACATCGTTCCCCCCCCCCCCCCCCCCGAAGTTTCCACTCATTAAAATTAAAATTTAAATTAAACGAGCAGCAGTTTTTAATCTTCAGTGACAATGTGTGACTTGTTTGCACAGTGACAGTCTCCCTGCTTCTCCCAGAAAGAAGAGCTCGAGTCTGGCACGGGAGGACTCAGTCCTTGCTGGATTAGGGTTCAGTGTTAAGGACATTTCTTTACCTTCAGAAATTTTAGGTTGGTATCTACCCTGGGCTGTACCACCCTGTAGCCAGTAGTTTGCTGGCCAAAAACTGAGTCAGGAAGTCAAAAACCTTCCCCGGAGTCACTTTAGGAAAACTGGCCCCCAGCACCAGTTTCAAAGAGAGGAGGAAAACAATGGCTCGTGATCTGTTTAGAGCAAAGGAGCGGCGGCTAAAAGGGTCCTAACGCAAATAACAATTTTCCTCTCGGCCAAATGAGCTCTTCCACCAGACTTGTTAAGAAACTAAGGATGATCTAAATCTGTTTGCACCCACTCGGTTTCTCTTTGTCTCTTTGCAGGGTCAAACTGGTGTGTTTTAAAAGAACGGCAAAAACTGCTGCTTTTGGTGTCACATCTCTTTTATAAACCATCAAAAAGTAACCTGCAGGCCAGTGGACCCGCACTGGCTGTGTTGACCTCATAGAAGTTCATTCTGTTAAAGCCTTGTTGAGTGACATCTTGAATTTTTAATCTTGATAGCAAAACCAGCAGCACATGATGCGAAAGGGGAAGCAGGGATGCAGGAAGGTGGTAGAGAATGTCTTTGTCCCGTCGAATCTGCCCTTTACCACTCCACAGCCCCAAATTAGGGCGTCTGAGAGACAAAAGCAACACTGGTCACACAAAATTCCAGTGCCCTCTCCACCCCCATGTCCCAGTGCAAGTGAGTTGTGGTTTCACTTTTTTCACTGAAATTGATTCCCCGGGAAAAAAAACAAACAAAAAACAAACAACCCAAAGCAAAACAAAAACAAAACAACATGAAAACTAAATCACACACAGAAACAAAACAAACATCAGTTTGATTCTCCTTTCAAACCCCTCAGCACCAAGCACATGTCAAGGTTTTCCCGGTGACTGAAGTTATCAGGTACTGCAGTTCCAGCAACAGGTGGAAGTTCAAAGACAGAATTGCTCACAGGTGCAAAAAGTAACCTTGCCCTCAAAACAGGCACCTTCAGCATCTCTTCATAGTGCTGTTGTTCCCACAGCTGCTGCTGCAATGGTGCAAGAAAGCATTTCAATGGCCACACTCTTAAAAGCTTAAGGTACAAGACACTCCTTCCTCCCAGGGCACGGTTTCTCACAAGCTCTAGGTTTCTCTCATTTTTGTCATCTGGATCTCTGCGATGCTGGGACTCAACAAGGCACATATGATGCTGAGTGGCCCCAGTTAAGCCACTGTGCCTAATTGTTAATCAATCACACCTGTTGGTGCCTCTTGGTTAGAGGGTTCCTCCCCTCCCTCCCCTTTTATTCGGCCAGGCAGAAGGGCTGTTTGGGTCCTGTAAGAAGGTTGGGACCCTTTGTCTGGTCCTGGAGGCTCTGTGTGGTGTGAAGCTGCTTCTCTGAGTGAGTATGCCATGCTTTACTAACACTTGTGATATAAGATGATGCGTGATTTTGCCTGAATATGAAGTTGCTCTTACTTTGTGCTTGATGGAGTTATTTGCAGAGGTGTATTTGTCCAGTGGCTTGGTGCCTTGTGTCATTTCACTTCCTAATTTTGCTCGTGCGTGGCCTTTTCTTACTCTGCAAATTGCTGTCTGGAAGGAATAAGTGGAAATGTCCGTTCTCATGTTCCTTCCCTGCTAAAATGTGAATTTAAAGAGCCTCAGCACTGGCTTCCTCTCAGGAGCAGGTTGTTTGTGGCTTTATTTCTTTTAATAAACCAAGCAGCTCAGTAGGAACTGACTTGTAGCACGAAAGAGCTGTTGCTTAGGGCCTGATATCTGCAGTGCATGCATTTTGGGCTACTCTTACCTTCATCCAGCAGCCTGAGTGTCCATTAGCAAATGGAGCTGACCGCTCTGTTTAGCTTCACATGAAAGGAATCTTCTCTGTGGGCTCTCAGCCCCTTTTGTGTTATCAACTCATACACAGTGAGTGGGCTGATGGGGAGCTCCTGTTCTAACAACATCTAATATAGATTGACCTTTATGGCCAGCATGAAGTATTACTTCTCTGGAGCCCACCTGCTGATGGTGAGGAAAATAATGCTGGACTTGGCAATGGCTGAGCTTGTGAAAGGTGGACAAGTCCTTTTTTTTCCACGTGTTAATTCAAAATGTCTGCATGGCTCTACGTTTGTGGTGGGTTGGACTGTTTTGGCTGCTAAGGGGAGAGAGTGGCTGTTTTTTCCTGAGGAGAATGAGAAAGTAAATTGTTTGCACAGCCCCCGAAGTGCAGGCAGGAAAATCCAATGTGTTATCACAGTGAATTCGGTCACTTGGTTTGGAAAGCGATGTGATGCTTAATTAAGTGTTTTAAAATTCTGTGAAGAAGTTCCCTGAGATTTGTAGAACTTGCTAATGGTTTTATGCTGGAAGCTTTCAGGGCTATATTATTGTTTAACTCACTATAAACTGAGTGCTAGAGCTGTTTGATTAGAGAGTTTGTCAGCACTTAGATTGTTAAAATGTGTTTCAATATTAAATCTCGTTTCTAGTGAGGATTATGGGAATACTTACCCCTGGACTGATAACTTCCCACCTCACCAGGACTGAAGAGTATTTAAGTTCTTGTTAGTCCTGGAACTGCCTCTGTCAGACCCAGAAATGAGCAGAACCTCTTCTCTACCGAGAAGATGAATTTTGGTTGTGATTAGTTAACTCACCACAGCTGAGGCACAGGAGCTGGTGATGGAGGGACAATGGAAGAGAGATGGAGAAGAGAGCTGAGATAATGCAGGATCACTTTTTGCTTGTTTTATTTGAGTTCTTTTCGTAAGAAAATACACCCAAGAGTGAAGACCTGAGGTTAAAGGGAAGCGAAAGAGGGGTCCTTGAAATGTCACTAAGTCAAGCTGTGCCAAAAACAGTGTCCCTGCAACTATGTTAGCTGGAATCAGTACTGCCAGGTTCAGGTTTTCCAGGCTTTCTCCTGAAACCTCAGGGTCAATTTTCGCCATTCGTCCGCTTTGGTTTCCCTGATGAAACCGCTAAAACAACAATTTGGCAACAGAAATCTTTCCTGTGCGTGGTTTCGAAAAGAACGAGCAAAGCCTAAATTAGCATTTGTATTGGAGAGACTCAAGAGAGAATGGCTGTCAAAGTCAAGAGACAAAAAAAGCCCTCTGTGTGTTTTGGTAGTCACCTTGCTGATCCACAACAACGCTCTTGACGCTGACAATGGAAGCCCAAAATAAGGAAAAAAAGTTGGTTCCATCTTTAGGTCTCTGGCTCTGTACTCCCCAGACCTGAGTATCTCCTTGCATTTCTTTATCCCTGGGGCCAGCAGGAACAGCTTTAGAGCACAGCTGGGTAAGAAAGAGCCCCTTGTGAGGCAGTGGGTTCTCATCAGCAGGTGGATGTTGATGGCTTCTGCAAGAAATGAAGGTCGTGGAGAGCCTCGTTGACCTGAGCCCTCACATGAGTCCTTTGTAAGCTGTTTTTAAACACCATCGGCATCCCTGGCACAGCAATTAAACTCTGGCTCTGCTCTCCCCTTTGGCCTGGATGTTCAGTCTGACTTGGGCAGAGGACAGGTAGCTTGTGAATACTTGTGTCCTGTATTTAGTGTATCTCTGTGTTTCCTACTTGAAATTGAGATGCTCCCTGCATTAAATGGTCTCTGGCCAAAATAATAAGGTGTTTGAATGCTCTGATAATGGTTGTTACTTTGCTTCCTTGTGTAGACGGACAAGAGGTTGCTGGGAAGAAAATGTAAGAATATTCTTGCATCGAGGGAGGCTTTTTAATTTTAAAACAAGTTCACTCCCTTTTAAGCTTACTCTGCCTTCTATGCACTATTGCCTTTTATTTATTTTCATTTTTATAGCCATTCACTCTGAGAGACTCTCTCTGGGAACAGTGCAGGAGTCGTGTCCATAACTGCTTAGGAATTTCTTTTTTCCTTGTGTGTGGGGGGGTTGTTTTTTATGGGAGAACACGTAAAAATGCACAAGGTGTGAGATGAGATCTAAACTTGTTGATGAGGGAACTTGTGGCCAGAAAAGAATCCCGTTTGTGTATGCACAGTGAGGAGGCTTCAGCCTTCCCTCCGAAGCACAGGGCCTGTGCTGGTGCCTAAAGCATCATCACTGACTTTAACTTAATGATCTGAGTGGGAGCAGCAAAGGCACTGATCAGCATCTGCTGGGTTTAATAACTTGCACAAACACAGTGATATTAAAGGTACATAGAAGGAAGAAGCCAACAGAAGGCTCCTGGAGTCTTCCTTCAGACAGAGGAAGCGAGATGTGTTGTCTTTGTATGCAACTCTAAATAGCCCTGCAAAGCTTCTGGGAAATCACTGCTGGTCTGAACACACCTTCATGCTACTCTTTCGTGTCTTCTGTGGTAAAACTCAGCACTCATCAGTGGCTGGTTTCACTCCAGGTACGTTCAGGAGTAGAAACAACAAGAACGTGACTTCAGCCTGCGTGCAGAGTGACAAAGAAGCACGCCTGAAAGAAAGAGCTGACTCTTAACACTCTAATGTTGCAAGCTGATAGATAAAATGTGACTGGTCCTTTGTGATGCGTTGTGCGTGGCTGGCTGCTTCCAGAGCAAAGTGGAACACCAAAACGTGGGGCTTTTTTGTGTTCGGTGGGCCCTTTTTGTTTGGTTGGATTTTCCCTGCCACCATCTCCCCTTTTCTTTTGTGGGGCTGGGTAAGAGCTGGCTCTGGCACAGGCAGAAGGTTTCCTGCATCCCTGGTACAGTCCTGTTTCCGTAAGGTGTTCCACCTCTCCATCCCTGCTGGCATCTGTACAAAACAACCCAAAATCAGAAGCACGCTTTTTGTCCCCTGTGTCCCTCTATCACTCTGTGTAAAGGCAGAAATATAATGAGGAGCTGGCAGTCTGCTGCTTACGACCTGTTCAGGTGTTTTATCCTTTCCCAGTGGAAGCATCCAGGGCAATGAGGCTGGGGATCCCGAACCCAGATGGATATGAGGTGTTTTGGGCAGTGGTCAGCCCAAGTGAATGGGGCTTTGCTTTAGCTCAATCTGACTTGCTCTCTGGGTCTATTTGTGAAGCAGTCACCAGCTAAGGGCTGCCTCCTGCTGTTGTGGGACGTTTGTTGCCACCACCTTTGGATGGATGTCAATGAGGACACCCTGTGCCTTGTGTCAGGATTGCCCGGTGGGACGCACTCCAAATCCAAGGTGCTTCCTCCACACTGAGAGTGATGAAACCCTTTGAGGAGAGCAACGAGAAATGAAAGGTTCTCTGCTACAGAAACAAAATTGCTTTAGAGGAATGCACTTACAGGGACAGGCTGTGAGTGGGCTTGCCCCTTCGGTGAGGATCAGGGCAGCACTGGGATGGTGTGTGTGGCTGCGGGTGTGGGAGAGGTTGGAGCTTGCTGTCAGACCTCTTATTGCAGCTGGAGGTGGAAGGAAGGCATGCTGGCTGGCAGCTGCATCCTTTCTTTTTCCACTGCCTGTTCTCCTGCTTGTCCCAGCCCAGGAAGAGCAGCCTGGTGCACTTGGGGGCTGTTTTGCTCTGTGGCAATTAGCAGCGAGCCCAATGGACCACTAGGAAAACAAACAGCAGGGCAAAGCTGTTTTAACCATCCCTGCTGTTCTGCTGCCTTGCTTTCCCTCTGTCTTGGGGCAGCAAAAACCCCTGGATGGCTGCCAGCGTAAAGTTTTGGCACCTGCACCAGGTTGACACCAAGTCCTGGCTGGTTTGCAGCTGGAGGTGAGGGGTGAGCAGGGCAGGGTGGGATTTGCTTATTTTCTGCCTCTTCATTAGTTGGTTTTCTTGGCTGTTCCTGTGCATATGTAAACATTTCCTCCCTGTGTTCCCCTGCCTTTGTTGTTTCCCCTGGTGAGTTGATGTTGCTGTTATTAAAGGATGATGGGGTTTTGTTTTCCTCTCCTTTTTGTTTTCAAACACAAGCGAGGTGAATTAATGTGTGGGCTGGAAATGCCAAAGGCAAGAAGTGTTTCCCTTGGCATGAAGGGGGAGATCTCTGCCAACCTTCCTGAAGTCCTCTGCTGCTGGCTGGGCTGTTCTTGTACCAAGGAGAGATGAACACACATCAAAGCACACTGGGGTTTGTGCATGAGGGACGTGGTCAGAGCTGAAGCTTGATTTTTTTTTTTTTTAACATATTTATTGCCTCTCTTGGCCCCTCATTCTGTAATGGCAGTAACTAACGGTCTAGATCTGGCTGCTGGGAGGTGTTCTGGATCCAAACCTCACAGACTTGGCTGCAGCATTCACTGAGGTCACTCTGATGAGGAGTTTGCTGTTCTTCTGCCTCCTTTCCCCCAGCAGCAGCTCTTGATGCTTTGAGCAGACCGTGCTGGGACCAGAACCACGAGTGTGATGTAACTGCCCAACACACGTTACAGAACTCTGGGAATCTCATCAGCCAGGAGGGCTGAGCGTGCCCTCTCCAGTGCTGACTGCTGTTTTTCCCTTAGCCCTTCCCTGCAGGGATGGGCTTGACTTTTGGCACTGTGCACAGAGCACTCGGGCTGTCTCTGCCAGTGCTTCTTCTCACTCCACAAGAAGTTCATTTCCATCTGAAGCATAAACTATTACCTGCCTTTAAGCCCCACTAAATCTATGAGGCAACTAGAAAGAGCAGTGGATTCACCTCACCCAGCTATTTGATACAATTCATGTAACATGCATTTGTGTGTCATAATTTGGATGATTTGTCATAATTTGCATAGAATTTTTGGTTTCTATGTAAAACGAATAGCTAGAGCTTGTTACTAAAAGAACTCTTGAAGTACTAGTATCTTGCATAAACAAAGATATTTTTACATGGTCAAAAGGTTATCTGAAAACTCCAATTCTTTCTTTTTCTCCACATTTTTCTTTTAAATTCTCTCCTGGATAATTTTTTTTTTTTTTTTTTTTTTTTGTGGTTTGGTTTGGTTTTTTTTATTTGTTTTTTTCTCTTCATGTGTTACAACAATGTATTGTGGAAAGAAGACCATGGGCTTGTGTGTAGCTTGCAGGTCTGCACAGAGATGATGGGTGATCATAATATAAATATAATGTTGTGTGTGAGATAATATTCCATTAGTTCTGAAAGCAACAAGTTCTGAAGGCTGATGTGGCCTGGCAAATGTGTGATGATGAGCCATCCCGTGCTCTGAAAAGCAGGAGGTGCTGCACAGGACAGGGCTATGAGGAATAAAAGCATTTTTAAGGGCTGTCTTCATTATTTGGGGTGACAGTCTGCTGCTGAGTTTTATAAGTGATTGAAAGGTATGATCTGAACAGCTTCATGTTAAAAGTAATGTATCCTTGGGAATCTGTAGGTTACAAGTGAAACTTTTTTTTCCTTCTCTTGACTTCTGAAGTACAGTCAATCCTACATTTCTTGCTAGATTTCCCCCCCCCCACACTTTCTACCCTTTTGCCCACAACCATTTGTAATTGAGTCTAACAAGGAACATCAGCATATTAGAGGTTCCTCTCTTAAAACTGGGCCTAGCAATCAGATAATTGGTTTCCTTCAGCAAATGTAAGGCTACAGAACCTGAGTGTTTTTTGTTGATTTTTTTTTTTTTGGTGGTAAAAAATGCTGTGTGAATATGTTCAACTAGTTTTTTATAGCCTGTCCCTAAGACTGTGTTAATTAACCTCCTAAAATACTATAGATTCAGTCACAGGAGTGGGGCTTGTGAGGTCAGAAGCTCTTTCCATCAGAACCTTCAGAACCCGAGCGATACAAACCCAGATTTAACAGCTGAAGTTCAGGAAACTTAAGAAGCCAATGAAACAGGGGAGAAATTAATTGAAGATTGGGCTGCAGCAGCCTCCTACCATCAAAATCTGAGCCTCTAATGTATAACATGTGTTCCTGCTTTTGTTTGTCTACTTTACAAGGGCTAATACACAGTGTTTTCAGGGTTCACAAGGGGGCTTTTTTCCCCCCTCTAGGCTATTAGCTCCAGCAATGGCTTATTTAGGAAGTTAGACTTTCTCCCAGCTGGGGGGAAAAAAATGGCCCTGAAGGAGAGGAAGAGGAGAAAACTGAATATTTGGTTTAAGCAACTTAACAACACAGTGCCAGAGGAAATGAATCAGAAGAGAGTGATTTCTGCAGGGATGTAGGGTTTGCTTTAGGAAAACAAAGAGGTTTAAATCCTGGCTTGATGGGAGTCAATAAGGGCCCATGTTTAACTCAAAATGGTAATATGGGGTTCTGGTTCAGTTGCTATGGGCAGAGTAAGGTATTTTCAGAAGAACAAAGGGTGGTTAGCTAACTTTCTATCTAGGAGTACTTCCCAGGGTTGTTTTGTTTGGTGGGGGTTTTTTTGTTTTATTTCCCTAAGAAATAGCCTCCTCTTTCCTTACCTCACACCTGAAAACACACAGTCATCTCCTCCAGAAAATGAGGTCATCTGCACCTGATGCAGTGTGGTCTTGTCGTGTTGGCACTTGGCACAATTCCCTGGCTCCTTCCTGCTGTGGGCTTATCCCAGCTCTGGGGAGTCTTAACACAGCTCTGAGCTCTGCCCCCCCTCCAAGGAGTTCTAAAGGACCATCTGGCAGGCAGGGACTTTGGAACACTGTAAATAAACCCCTACTTTTCTTGGGCTTGCCCTTTGTGAGGAGGTATGAGGACGTTTCCTTCCTCTTCCCTTTCCTATGTTGGTGGGATTTGCTCCTTTGGAGAAGGCAGAATGGGAGGATGTGCTCTCAGCTCCACACCCAGTGTGGCTTGGGGCAGTCTGGCTGTGGATGTATAGTCTGTAGATTATTATTACCTTTCTTTTTTTTTTTTTTTTTTTTTTGGTAGATTGCTCAAGTGGTTCTGTCTTGTATCTATTTCCAAGCCATCCTGGCCCCTTTTAAGGGGCAGTTTCCTGGGACAAGTCATTAAACTGAGACTACTGGTATTTAATCTTGACCTTTCACAAATATGACTGACAGCTGTTTCACACCTCTGGTGTTTTTCCACAGTGCCTTAAGTAGGTAGGGATGCTGAACTGGAAATGTTGCTGTTTTCCCTCTCCATTAGTCCATCTGAATAATTGACTATTTCCAGATAATTTTGAGACATCAGCTCCTCTTTCCCCTTCCACTCTAAAAACCTCTCCAGTTCCTTATTCCGTGTATGTTGACACTTTTTAGTGGGCTTTTTTTTGTTGTTGTTCAGGTCTTTTATCCATAAGCAGTGACAGCAGTCAGTGAAATTCTGGTCTGAACTTCCACAGCTTGTGTCCCACCTGCCTCCCTGCATGTAGCAATTCCTGGTTCCCGACTGCAGGCCTCTGAAAGCATCAACTCCATGTTTTGAAGTGAGGTTTTGACCCCTTCTCCCACATGTTTGGCATGAGTAGTGTTTTCCTTGCTGCAGCCAGGCAGGATGTGTGTCCACACGAGGCGTGCAAAGTAGCTCAAAGGGGAAAGGTTTTTCAGATGTTCTGCATGACCTCGTTATTGAGGTCACAAACCAAATTCCTGTGGTTTTGTCTCAACCCAATGCAATGGAGCAGCCCAGCAGGGGGTGGGGTGATGGGCTGTGATGGAGGATGATGCCATCACAGGCCATGCAAGGCCCTCTTTCCACAGAGCCCGGGGTTGCCGTACCTGGTGACAGGTTGGCCTCTTCTCCCAGGCAGTCAGGGACAGGACAAGAGGAAATGGCCTCAAACTGCACCAAGGTGCAGGTTCAGGTTGGATATTAAGAAGGATTTCTGCATGGAAAGGGTTGTCAGGCCATACTGGAATGGGCTGCCCTGGGAGGGGGTGACATCACTGTCAATGGAGCGTTCAAGAAACAACTGGATGGGGCACTCAGAGCTCTGGTTTAGTTGGCAAGGTGGTGTTCAGTCAAAGGCTGGACTTGATGATCTCAGAGGATCACCTCAGTGATCCTGTGACTATGGCAAGCTCCACTGACAGACCTAAGCAAAGGGAGATGGTGAGTCATGTCTGGGAGAGCCCAGTTGGGAACACAGTCTGGGAGACCAGACTGGAGATGGAGCTACTCAGTGTTGGTGAAAGAACCTTATTTCTAACTTTTTATGCTGCATAAATATCTGCACCATAGGTCTGGGGCTTTTTGGGGAGCCCTGTTAGTGAGCTAAGAGGGGGCAGAAGCCCTAGGGCTGAGGTCTCTCAGAACCTGCTAATAGAGCTCAGAATTGGTGGGCTTTTCGTTCTCATAAAGAAGTAGTAACTGGTGAACACAGTGTCATGAAGCACAGTTTGCAGTTCCCTTTTTCAAGGTGTAAAGCATAATTACAACTTCCTCCCTAATCAACAGCCTGCTTTCTGAAAAAGAACACCAAAAAGTATTGGTCAGAAACCAGTGAAAGTAATACTCCAGTGAAGTGTGTGTGTGGATGTATGAGAAATGAAACAGAAGATTAATATGAGAAAGTGGTTGATCTTTTTGTAGGATGACTGAAAATCATTTTTTTTTTTCCAAAAGACACAAATTTGGAGAAGTCTGAGAAGGTCCAAGAGGGTATTCTATCATTCTAAGCCATGTGTCCCTTGTCTTATTCTTGTCATGTTCTCATGGATTTCTCTTCAGATCCCTCAGTGAAGAGTTGATTAGCGAAGCATCAATTCTGCTATCAAATAAGTAATGCCTCTGAATGTTAATAGGCACATCTTCATTTGAAGTGTTATTTCTCTTCCAAAGAACCTTATTAAGAAAATCTAAGTGACAGTATCTGACACAGGAATAGCAATGTCAAATCTTTGAAATGCTGCCCAAAGGAATCTTTATTTTGTTCTGGTCTTCGCTTAGCAAAAATGTGAGGAATCAAAATAGTTTTTTCAGCTTTTTAAGGAGCAAATCCCATCAGGGCTGTCCGTGGATGAGGTGTGCTGCTGTATGGACTTGGGCCACAATATGCACTGCTTATCCCAATCTTTCCAGACCATTTTGGGACAGGGAGAAGGGGAAGAAGTGGCAAAGATCTAAGTTCTTATTTAAGCTGTCCCACAACTGAACACTAGAAATGTCTGGTCAAGATATAGGAAAGGGCTTTCATTAAAAACATCTGTGAAAAAGTGGCCTTGACTCTGAAAAATCATGCTGAATGTGAGCTAAGGTTATTTCTTACTGTCAGTTTTCTTGTTTGTCGTGATCAGAGATGCTAAAACACTATTAAAGAAGTTGCTCAGCTGTATTTCCAGTTCAACCAGAGTTAGGAAATCCTGCAAATCTCCTTGAGTGTTCCTCAAACTTCCAGCCCCAAACTGCAGATTGAAAAAAATCTGCATGAGGTGTTACCTTACAATTAGTGGTACGTCAGTCTTGGAGGATCCTTGAACCCCTTTCTGAGAGGCCATAAAAAATAATCATCATACTTAGGTGCCCTAAACAGATTTGCAGTTCTACCACAGAAAGTGCAAAGATCCACAAATGCAAAAAATAAGTCTTGAAAGAATTCTTTAAATATCTCTGTCTACAAGGAACTCATCATGTCTCAAGTTTATCCTCAGTCATAACTTACATAGGAGGACAGAACTTGAAGTTTTGTTTCTTGTTCTGTATCCCTGAGCTTATTATCCTGTGACTAATAATGGTAGTTTTTCCCTAAGTCACTAATTTTGGTTTTTCCCCCCTGCCTGGGCACTGAGCCTAATTTCAGCTGCTCTATAAAAGCTCTTTGAAATTAGCCAGTAAATTCAAAAGCTGTTGAGGTGAGAGGGACCCTGTGTGTGTACATGCCCATCCACATGTGTAGATGTGTTAATAAGCTGCTTAAGCTTCATTTCCTTAAGAAACAAAGCTAACAACCCAAGAAAATCAGACAAAATATTTTTTTTTTTTTTATGGAACAGCTGTAGAAACAGATACTGGATAAATTAAGCAGTTTATGGTGACTGCAGTATATTAGCAACCTGAATGTCATAAATGCATAATGGTATGTGACCTTTTCACAGATCATAGAATCCTTGTGATTTGAAGGATTGTTTATTACAGGATGGATGGATGGGTGGCAGGGAATAGATCAGAACCCTCTTCTGCTAATAACACCCAAACTGTTATATCTGTCAGATTATGATTTGTGTGCTTGCTCAAAGCATTCATCCTGTTTGTTTGGGGTTATTTTGACTAAAAGGTGTTATCTGAAGTTACTTGCCTTGTGTGCAAGGCTGAGAGCCACAACAACTATCATTATCCGTTCCCATTCCAGACTCTGCTTTTAACACCCAAATTTACCATCGTACAAAACTGTCTGGAAACACCTCAACACATGGGTGTGTGTTTTCCCAACAGATTCACAGAACTGGGATCATTTCAGAGAACTTGGTGGGGTTTTTTTCACTGTGTATGACTGTGTATGTAGATGAAAACCATATTTGACTTAGAAAATCTTCTGCTAAATTACTTATACTTTAATAGTAACTAGTTGGCTTTTTTTTTTTTTCAAGAGGAAGATCAATGTTTGTGATTTTTAGTAATGTGTAACTGATGGAATGATAACTTAATTCCCCTGCCTTAACCATGAAGGGGATCCCAGGGTGCAAAGCTCTGCCATGGCTAAAATGAATTCCGCCCCGGGGAGAATCTGCATGGCATGTGCTTCCAAGTCGGTCAGCTTTCCCAAATAAAATCTCCCTCTCTATTTGATTCGGGGGAAAAGAGCCACGGCTCTCTTTGCGGGGGCTCTGATGATGTGAGTCAGTGGGGAAATTTGAGGAGGTAAATGACCACAGTTCATCAACAACTCTTCTTTTACATCGGGGTTGTGATCAGCGGGTGTGCTGCTCCTGATGAGCTGCAAATGTGTACTTAATATTATATTAGCTGTTAACTCCCAAAGTCAACAGCTTGCCTGGGAAGTTCAGAACACTTAAAACATTACTCCGCGTTTTAAAAAAAGAGAGAAGTAATATTTTTTCAGTGCAAAAGAAGCCTTAATAAAACATTTACAGATGCTTTTATGGTGTTACATTGCTTTCCTAAAACACAGATCAACCGTGATGGATGTGTTTGAATGTATGGCGTCATCCTCCACCCCCTGGAGCCTCCAATTCCTCCTCAAGAGGAGAAAGTGCTTCTGCTTTTCTAGGATCTAGAGAAAGCCCAGGCTTGTAATGCTTTGCTCTAAGCATGAATTGGAGCCTGAAGACCTAAAAAAAAAAAAAAAAAAAAAATCATGTGGGAGCTGAGTGCAGGTACAGCACTACCTGCAGTGACTCCATGGTGTTCCTGGTCTAATGTGGTGTCACTGACCTCTTGAGTGTTTGGTTTTGTTTTTTTTTTTTTTTTTTTTTTGTGTTTTTTTTTTTTTAATAGTGTGACAGTTTGATAATAGAATGTAAAATATATTTGAGGAGTCTGGGTCTTCTTTTTGACCTGGGTTATTTGTCTGGAGTTTGTGGGGAGGGAGAAGGGGAAAAAGCATGAACTTCTTAGCTGTCTCCGTGCCACTGAATGACGTGTCACCTTTTCTAGAGATCTGCAGCAGTCGATTTCTTTCAGGGTAAAAGGGATGAGGACAGGCTGTAATTACTGGCTGCAAGCGTTTAAACTGGTATTAGAATTGCTAAGTGCATTTAATGGGTGGCAGGAGCTCAGCACCTGGGGGGTTGGGAGAGGGTCAGCTCTTGCATTTGGTGTTGGCAGCTGGTTTTTTCTTTCTCCTATCCCAGCCAGAGCCAGGCTGCTGCCCGGCTGGGCTGTGTGGGGGCTGCTAAGTCAGAGGTGTCTGAAAGTCTGAGAGATGGTGGTCAACCCCACTTGTTCATTTGACATCACAGGCAGGAACAGATCGTTGGGTGTTTAGGAACAGCTCTGATGAGAAACTAATACTCAACGGAAAGATCATTTAGCTAGATAAAGTGGGAAATGGTGAATCACATCAGGGGTGTAAGGAGATGAAGATGCTTCCCAGGACACTTGTGCAGTTGAGTGAAAGGAAATCACAGGATGATTAATTCTGCCTCAAGAGGGGAAAACAGGGTTATCTCTAAGAATTTGGTAATGTGATGCAGTAATTACATCTATAAACTAGTACAGGAATGCTGTGTGTTAAGGTCTTTAAATTTAAAGATGATTATGTGATTCAGAGATTTTTATAAAGCTGTTACTAATAGATGAGTTTAACTACCGACCCATTAGACTTTCTAATAAATACTCATTAATAGTTCTATAAATCAGCGGTTAAGACTAAGTAAGACACCAAAAAGTATGTTATTTCTAAACCTAATGGAACAGGTTGAAAGGAAAAAATATGCTACTCCTGTCTGCAATTACTTTGCACTGGAGTTACTCCTCATCACAAATGAAATTACCCCTGACTTGTTACTGTGAAGGGACTCGGGTTTAGGTCTGTAGTGTCTCTGTGGGTTCTATATTTATAGGAAAAAGTGCAGAGTGGCAGAGGCAGTTCTGTCACGGGTGGCATGAAGGTGCATCCATAACTCACCCTTCATTACAGTGAAGAGAGAGCTGTCTAAGCAATAAAAGATGCTTTGTCTCTGTTCTGGCACCATTGTAGTGTATTTTGGAAGCTGCAGGCTGGCAAACTGAGACTTGTCTGCAATCAAATGATAAATACCGTGCAGCCTCCGAGGCTTGAGTTGAATCTCCTTCCACTCCTGCATTTTAATTCACCTCTGTGAGAGTCTCCCAAACTAGGTCTGAGTAAAAGGAGCTGTGAGAGGAGGTGAATTCAAACAAGAACACACATGCACTGTTTGCAGATGTGATAGCTTCTGCAGTTTAAAGCAGCACTGAGGCTGCTCTTCCATGTGACAAGGATTTTTGGATCAGTTTTCGGCCCACCCTAGAAAGTGCTGCCGGTTGGGGATTCCCCAGAGAGCCCTTATTCACCTTCCCGTGATGTGCTCTCAGCTGCTGAGCTAACCCAGCCTGTCTGTGGGTTTAGCCCCGGTGAAAGGTGACAGCTCTGAAGACACGAGTTAAATCTACAGTTCAATTTACAGCCAGGCGTGAGCCTCAGCTCAGTCCCGCCCTGCGGGGTGGCCTCTCCCATGGGATCAGAACTGCCAATTCCTGCTTAATCCTTGGTCTTGCTGGGGCCACCAGCAAAAACACTAATGGGTACTACTTGCAAAGGCTTGCTGGGACATGCATCAACAAGCCTGACTGCCGAGGACTCGCTGTCACTGCCGAGCTGAGCTGTGTTTGTGTCCGTGCTGCTGCGAGAAAGCTGCCAGAGGGAATCCCTGAGCATCCAAGCTCCTCTGGGCCACAGCAACAGAACTGAAAAAGAAAAAAAAACTAAAGAAGGAGGCTTCTCACACCTCAAGTTACCTCAAAAGATGCTCTGTGCTGGGGACAGTAGCACCAGAGGAGGGTTTTGGGGAGGGGTATACATATATATATAACATCTCAGCCAAGTATCTTGAGGGCATTTATGGTAGAGGGCTAAGGGTGGGAGAGTAAGAAAATGTGTGAAACAAATTAAGGCTTAAAAACTCCCCCCTTAAAACTGTGGTTCCAAGAGCCCTTTGTCTCTGATCCAAGGGATGTGAAATACCCGTGAGACAAGCAGCAATATTCTTTTGGGATTTTCCCCAAGTAGTTTCCAGTTGGATTGACTTTGTGTCCTGGTAGTGCTCCTGGCAGTGAGGGAAAATGCACGGGGCTGTTTCCAAAGGTGATGAAACCCCTGAAGCCCATGGATTTCTTATTCTGTGCTAGTGCCTGTAAACACACCAGACCTATTTTAAACATAAAAATGTGTTTGTTTGTTTGTTTTTTTTTTGTTTTTTTTCCCCCCTCAGAATATAGTTGCTGCTTTTAAACTTGCACTGTGCTTTGGTATAAGGGGGGATGTAAACTCGGTTTCCTGTAGTCTGAGGGGAAAAATACCCATGGGAGATGAAAGGAAAGGACAGAAACTTGGAATAGAGATAGCTAATTGAGGCTTTTAAAGGGGAAGAAAATTAAACTTGCACTTCACTATTACTCCCCTGACGTTATTGTATGGACGTCCTAAGAGCAAGATGAAAAAGGCTTTAACGTTCAAGTTCTCTTTTCTATAGGCAATTTACTCCAACAATAGTCTTTCTTTGCATCCACCTCACTTAGCAGAGGTCAAGCAAAGAAAGAAATGCAGAAATAATTGAGAAGCACTCCACTGAGAAATAACAAGTGATTTTAAAAATGTTTTTTTCCATGTAACCACGAGAGAGATAAGTAATTATTTGTTGGAGCTATGAATGAACGTATAAACATTAAGGAAAAAAAACACCTGATTGTTGTATTTGTGATGAGGCACCTGCTGCTCTCTGGTACAGGGGTGACTGAGGTAAGAGGAGCTGCAGCTCTTTGCTTCCACTGCCACAGCAAGTCAGCAACGTGTTCAACAGACCACTTTGCTGGAAAACACCTGTTTGCTGAAACAGGAATTCTTGGGTTTTGTAAGGATCTCTGACCATGGGGAGATGGGCAGAAGAGGGTACATGGACCGTGAATTTCCCCAGAGGTGCTACAGGAATGCCTAATGATTCAGATGAAATTAAATGTCGGCACTCTCTCCTGGTGTTGCCGAGTAGCAGATGCTCAGCAAAGGCTGAAGCAAGAGGGCAAGACAGCCTTTGCCTTGGATACCTCCCTTCTTTCTCCTCTGGGCCTTCCTGAGGCAGAAATTTCTTCTGGGTCACTGTTTAAAAGCCACTGAGTCTTTCTCAAATTGTCCAAGTTTTCCTTGAAACTCTGTTACAGGGAATATCTTGTGTTTTCTGTTTGTAATGCTATAGAAATAATAACCCTCTTTTGGTGATATGTTGGAGCCCAGTGTTACTTAGAGCTAGGGGGTAATCCCAGCTGACTTGAACAAAGTTACTGGCATGTTCAGTATCAGGTAGATAATGAAATAATCTGAGTCAGAAGCACTGTTTTTTGGTTTGTTTTTTTTTTTTTTTATCAGCCCTGCTAGAGATGGACATGTTTATAGCAACGGTACCCCAAATAGTACCAATGGGGATATCTAAGAAAAGCACTAAGTGCTTTGAATTTACACTTCTGCATTCCCAAATATGGCATAAGAAGTCTGGGTAAGACTCAGGTTCTTTCTTGTTCTACGTGCTTAAATCCACTATCTTGTAGTAGTGACTTGCAGCTCTGCTATCCAGAAGACAATGTAATTCAATGTATTTCTTTACCAGTATTATTCCAGAGGATTATGGTCCTGCTTTTCTTTTAATTTTTTGTCCAGTTATTACTTCAGAGATGATAATGTGTAAGGACAAGCGATTTATTCCTGCCTCTTATCTACTATTAGAGCTTTTGGCTTCCTCTGGGAGGCTGTTTTGCACTCCAATGGGTTTGTTATTGCAAGTCAGTAATTCCTTTTTTTTTTTTTTTTTTTCCCCTCACTACCTTCCACTACAGCGGTCTCATAAAAGTGCTCAGGAAAGCCCTTCTCTGCTCTTTGAGAGCTGGAGATTGTGTGAGGATCTGCCTCTTCTCTACTTAACAGGGTGTTTATTTTGCTTTAATGTTGTTGTCTTCAAGGCCTTGCTCTGTTTTAATTGTCGCCTTTAATGGTGGGCTCCAGGGGTTAATGGTGCAACAGATTTTTAAGTAGTCTGCCTTTTCCAGTCTCACCTGATGGCCTCATTCACTACTTGATTTCTTTAAAAAAAAAAAGGGGGGCAACAAAAGCAGACACCTCTCTTAAATCATTGTTTTTAAACGAGCTTTCCATTCTCCTGCGGTGTCAATACCTTCCTTGGCAACTCAGCCTTTGACTTCACAATACTGGCGGCATTTCCCCGAGCATCTTGAGTGTGTCTGTTGTAAAGATTTAGGTACTAAGCTAGTTTCCAAGTGTTTTTAAGTGCATTAATAGAGGATGTAAATCCAGTTGATGGTGACTGTCCAGACCACAGTAAGCCATTACTTCATCTTCTTTTTCTAAGTGGTGTATGTATGAGGTGATTTCCTAAAAAGGGGGAGAGCTTGCAACACATCCTGTGGGTCATTAAACATTGTCAGAGTGAAGATGAGAATCTGGAGGGGCCAAAAAAAAAAAAAAAAAATGGCTGTGCTTGCTCTGGAGCTCCTTCTTGGGAAATGAACAAATCTGGAGCTTGGCATTAGGCTTGTTGGAGAGATCTGTGTTCCTATTTCTAGAAGAAATTCCTTAGTTATCCCAAACCCATAAAATCTTTGCAAGCTGAAAGTAACCACCTGATTGGGCATCACGAGGTCTCCTGTAGGTTTTTCAGAGCCTGACCACATTGCCCTTCCTCCCCTTATTGCACTTTTTTTGTTATTCTCCCAACTTCTATTGCTTTTCATTTTGGGTCCAGTTGGCATCATCCTCCTACTGTTTTTACCACCCTTTCCTGCAGGCGAAAGAGAAAACATCTCACAGTAAAATCCAGCCATCCCAAGGCACATCTTTGGGCAGGGAAACTCTTCTCCAAGCTTTTCCCATTTTCTGTGGTGGCTCCTTGGGCCCTAAGCAGGTTGGCTCTATATATATCTATATTACTTGTATGTAATTAATAAGTTACTGGGAACCACCTATGTCTGAGCAATCTCATCACTTTAGATACTGTATGTAGGAAAAAAATGCCCTTTTTTGCCTGTTCTGAACTGCAAACAGTGATGGGGAGAGAAAGAAACAGAGTGCCAACTCCTCATGCTGAACAGTTCTTGCCTTGGATCTATACTAACTAGAATAGAGGTGGTTTTTTTATTATTATTTAAAACCGGCTCCTATTCACTTGAAGTTTGGGTGGGCTTTGCGTTGGTGTTGTGTTTTTTTTGTTTGTTTGGGTTTTTTTTTTTGGTGTGGTGTTTTTGTTGGGTTTTTTGTTTGTTTGCTTGGTTTTTTTGTGTTTAGAGAACTTATTTAAAATTCCTGATTGTGGTCTTTAAAATAACCCTCTAAATTTAGGTGTACCTTGCATGGTACAGAACTGGGCAGAGGCCATTTGGGTTAGGGCTGAGTGGCCCAGCTGGGACAGCAGGAGCAGGCACACTGTGGCACTGGATGCCCTGGCAGTGCCAGTTTAATCTGTGGTGTGTTTTTTATCCCCCTGCCAGACCCACTTCCAGGATTCAAGTGTGATGTTGTGCCTGGAGCAGTGAGATGGACCAGATCCCATGGAGTGCCCCAGGACCCTCTGCCTACTCCTGCATTAGGCAGCGTACCTGTAGGGGACTGGTTTTCATAGGGAATATGTTTTTTATCTTCTGGAATAGATTTTCTGATCTACTGTGTGCTGGCAAAGGGTCAAAAATGCTGTGTAAGCAGAACTATGCATACGTTTGTGGAACTCCTAGAGGTGGGAAGGAAAGGGATGCTTGTGTGTGTATGAAAAGCAGTGCCTTGTTTGCTTCAAAAATATGTATTTTATTTCTTTAAGGAAAACTCGCTGTACTTCTGTCCCAGCTCACCTTGCACTGACATATACTTGTGATAATTTGATTTAATTCTCCACATTCACTGAGTATTTTCCCTACCAGCCCTGGAGCCCAGAAAACCCAAGTGTGGAGCTCTTACGTGGAACAGACCTAACGTGAAAGGAGATAAAGTAACTGTTAAGCAAAAAGCCCAGCAATTCAGAGTCCTGTAGCACAACCAACACGCTGTCAGCACGACTGCTGCCAATAAAATACTGCAATAAGGCAGGCCCAGCGCTGAGAGGTGCTGGCTGTTAAAAGCCGTGCTCCTGATGAGGAACACATGAGCAGCAAGCTGGTTTCGCTGCTGGTGCCTGCTCTCTGAAGCCTCCCTCTGTTCCTGGCCCTTCCTTCAGAGCTCGTGAGTCACTTCCCCCTCTTCCCTGAAGAGAAGCTCTTTAGAAAACAATGTCCCGGGGCGCCGTGTTTATTGACTTCTGCGGACTCTCAGAACAAAAATCATTCCATGTACCTGCAGAGATGTTTTTCCCTGACTGCTGACTCCATAGATTCTCCCTGGGTGTTGAAAGTCAAGCTGTTACCCTTGTTGATTTAGGGTCTCGTTTAGGATGCAAACCCCCCCAGGGCAAATGTTACTTTTGGGCGTGCCGTGAATGCCTCTGAAGCCTGGCTCCCCAAAATCTTCCCCCAGCACACGAGTGACAAGGACAAAAGGGGGGTCCTACAGGGTGGAGGTTGACTTGACTGCTTGGAGGAGGGAATCAGCGATGATGATGATGGGCAAGCAGGTAGGGAGGGCAGTGTCTCTCCCCCTCCCTGTTCATCTTGATTTGCCCATGGAAAATCAGGGACTTACACAGGAGGGAGTCCTGGAGTAGAAGGGCTCTATGCCAGTTTTTAGCCTGGAACTGAGTACTCCTGATAGCAGCTCAAGATCTCTGGGAATTGCAGTGAGTGATCTGAAGGGTCAGATATGTTTGAGGTTTCTTCCCCCCCTATCCCTTCTCCCCTTTCTTCTTTTATTTTGGGTAGAAAAGGCCCTGAGGGGTGTGATTCCTTGAGTCCATAAACCCTTAGTGGGGATTTCTGAGAAGTGCTTGATGCTTGCTGCACACCATCAGCTGTGAAGTTGTGTTGCTTCCATGGCAACCAGGGATGTTATCAACACAAAACTGACCTAACTTCAGGAACAACCAGCTGAAGAAAAACTGCCTTGTGGTGTCCCCAGCTCAAGGAAGGGTCAGCAGCTCTGCCATCCCTCTCCCAGCTCCCCTGCTGTGCTGGGGGCTGGATTGAACTTTACTGTGGGCTTGGCTGGCTTGGAACTTATCTCCAAACCTTACTAATACACAGATTAGCAGCCTCTTAGAGTTGCCCCTGTTTTATACCCTATGTTTGTTTCAAATAATGGCAGTGCTCAGGAGCTCTTTGTGTAATAACCACCAAGAGAGTATTGAAAGCATCCCTCTGTGTGGGGGGGAAATAGAGAATCTGAGAGCATGTTTCCCTGGGAAAAGATAATTTATAAGTGCTTTCCAATCCTCTCTGCAGTTAAATGGCTTCTCGGTCTGATTCACCAGTATATTAAAGCTGTTCTTTAGCTCTCTGAAAGTACAAAATGGCTTTATAGTAGATCAAGTAATCACTGGAGGGTATCTTCTGGTCTTGGAGGACCTTATGCCTGCTGAGGTTGTCATGGCAGCCCCAATGTCATTCCCTTTCTAGGCTGTCAACATTAGGGATGCACCCAGTGGAAGATCCAGCATCACTTTTCTTAGGGTCACCACCTCCTTGGGATTTTTGGGTTGTTTTGGGCCTGTCAATTGGCTTGGCTTTTAGTAGGGAGAGATACAGAGCTCAGCTAAACTCTGCAATCAAAAATCCTGTTTAGACATCAATGATTGTTTATTTTTTTGTGTGGAAAGTTCCTTGGAAGAATCAGAGCACTGGGCCAACCCACTTCAAATTTAACGTACAGGTTTCCATTTGAAATTGCAACAGCTGATCATTAAAACTAAATTATCACTCTGGGTTTGAAAGCAATTCAGTTGTATATATATTTTCACTTCTCAAAGTGTGTATGTTTATTTTCATACAGAGAAGTATTAATTTTCATAATGACTGTACTGAGTCTGAGTGCAATTCTGGTGAGGAGGATTAAGTTTGATTTGCAGGCTTGAGCTCAGTCATGGAAACAGAACCCAGGTGTTCCTCTTCATTTTGCTCTTTTTTTTTTTTTAACAACATCACTGCTTTTAACTATGAATTTTTTAATACACTGTCTAGTTAATGTGAGTAGCATTCCTCTTACACAATGAGTTTACATCATACAAAACAATTAAAGTTAATGTGTAACAGGTTATGGTATGGCCAAGACTGCAATAATATTGGAAGAATAAAGAGTCTTAAAGGCATTGTGCATCTTACAGGTAGCAAAAGATCCATTGTGGGAGAATTTTGTTTTTCTTTTAAGCATCAGTACAAGCAACTCTATCCCTACAACAGCATTTTTTTCCCCTGGACTACAAACCACCCACATCTCCACTCCCAAAAATCCAGAATAGTGTTTATTAGTTTCTAGAAACAGTCAGTAACAGCATACTTCTGCTCATAAAGTTCAGTAAATTATGCTTTTCAGTCAGAAAATATCTTAAATTTCGACCAGGATGCATGACTGGAAAAGGCTCAGTAAAATCTGGGAGAAGCAGCAATGCTTTATTTTAAATGGAGAGCAAATTGTTCTGTAGATGCTTTTCTTCATGCCTTAATTTTGAGCTCTGCAATGTTTATTGGATGCTACAAAGAAGAATAATCATACCTTTTTGCTTTCCTTGTGGTGTTTTGGTTTTTTTATTTTTTAAATGAAAGGGTGAAGGTGGTGTGAAAGCACTATCACAGCCAGCTCCTCCAGGAGAGGTAACAGTGTGTGGTCTTAAACTTAACTTTCCTTAAACACACGTGATACTTGAAGTCTTTTATGTCTGATATTTTTTTCTTTTTTCTGTGCAAGACTTCAGACAAAAAAAAAAAAAAAAAACACACAAAAAAAACCCCAGATCAATATTTTGTTGCTTTTAGTACTTGTAATTCTTACTTTATCTTACCTTAGTGGTAAGATAGGCCCAAGAACAGTAGAACTACCAGCCAAAATATTTTTAACCTTTAGAAAATAGCATTATTTCTATCAGCTGATGCTCTGATTTTTGAGGTCAAGTGTTTTTGTGTGCAGATAAAGCCAACAGTTGCAGTTTTCCAGGTTCTCTGTTTTTATTTGGGACACCATCCAATTACAGTAAATAGCACAGGAACAAAACTGACTGATATAACCAGGCAGATACGTTAATTAAAAACAAGTTAATGGTCTAGAATTCACCTCTTACTGATGAAATTATTTCAAGATGTAACAAAACTGGGGAATGTTGTAAAACTACCTGAGGAAGGTTAGGGCAGCTGGTGGGCTCAGCTTGTGTTGCAAGGGTAAGTTTTTACTGTGGGGGGAAAAAAACCTTGATTATGGGGTAGATGGAAGGGTTCAAACACTCTCTGATTTCTCTGATTTTGTGTGGATGCTTTGGGTCTCCATTTTTGGGTGTCTGGAGGGTAGTACCCTGCATGTCACTGAGAGAGGAGTGGTTTGCAGGTCCTGCTTGATTCCAGGGCGGGTTTGAAGACTTTCCCAGCATGTTGGGTCCGTGTCACCTCAGACTGGTTATCCAAGAAATGAGACACTTGTCATATTGTGTAATCTCTAACCAATTAGGAGGGTTAATTAAAGGCTTGCTTACTGTGTTCCCTTAATAAACTTCTCCTAAGACCAAAACTTACTTAATCTTTGTACAGTTTGAATAACAAATTAAAATTTTTTCAACTAATATCTTAGATTATTTACTTGTATATTTGCATTATAATCTAGCAGTACTGGCTTGAGTCTTTTTAATGTATTAAATGGTACATGGGCTGAATATTATGGCTTTGGTTAGTCCTAATAAAAGTAATTTTCTACTTTATTTATGTGTCCACACACTTATAGTTGGGTAAAAAAAGCCTTAACTAATAATTACCATCTCATATGCTTGCATCAGGCACACACCCCAAGGAACACCTCCAGCAGTACTGCTGACTGGAATTGAAAAAAATGAATTCTTAGCTTCCCATTTACCTCCCAAGGATTTTCTTGGGACTGTTCCTCCCTTGCCTGGCACTCGTTTTCGGTCTGCCCCTATCCTATCTCTGGATGACTGTTGTACCTGTGGAACAAATTCCTTGGCAGATGTGAGGAATATCTTAACTTGCTTTCTTGGCCTTTATTTCCTTTGGTGTTATCTCTTAATCTAGAATAAAACCTCAAGGCTGGCATTAGCAGTTGCTCTTTTTATAGAGATGAAACTGTTGTAAGCTGTCATAATTTTCAGTGTGTTTCACTAACAGCAAAGCTCACTGATCTGCTCAAACCTTGTGCTGGTGGGAAAACACATTAGAAAAAGAAATGAAAGTGAAATAAATGTTACATGTGTAAAAGTTCGATGCATCTTAATAGAAATGTATAGTACTAATTACTACTACTAGTAATTTACCACTAAGCAGTAAAACTGCTTGATTAGAAGCTCTATTAGGAGAATTCAACCCGTGAAAGAAAATATTTCTGATAAAACGCACCGCAGTGTTGGGGGAAACCCAAACAAATCTGGGCACGATTGTTACTCCTTAAATGCTTCCCGGGCTTGTTTTTAGTGAGGCTTTTGTCTCCCCCAGAGTCACTGCTAACACGGGTAAATTTGGAGCCACTTCTTCCCTCTTGTTGTGCTGAAACCTGCCAGCCTTGAGGTGTGGCTGGCACTGGATTTCCACTCTAACAATAATTTTACAGCCTGCTTTGTTTGACAAGTCCCTGGTGAGGGGATGTTTGTTCAGTTATCGCAGTTTCACGAGCCACAAACGAGGCTGAGGGTGGACCGAGCCGTGCCGAAACAAGCGCAGGGGGGAGAGCCCGCTGCTTGAATCAGCAAGTTTGCCGCTCTGTCAGCGGAGTTCGTGGCTCTGCAGAAAACCGGGGGGGAGAGAGAGATCGATGCGAGAACAATAGAGGCTTGTTGGAATGTTTGAGCCTTGGAAGCAGATTATAAACCGATATTTGATTTTTTTTTTTTTTTTTTTTGTGCACGGTCGAGGTTTTGCATGGGCACGTTTCTCCCGTGCGCGTTTCAGAACGTAACTCTCATTGTGTGACCAACATTCCAGTTCTATTTACTTGAGAGCGTTATGAAAAGACGACCTGGTGTTCTCAGCCACACATGGTTTTTTTTGGAAAGCTTCCAAATGCAACATTGTGTACCTAGAATAATCCAGAGGCGAGTTGGGAAACTTACTGTGGGTGGGTTTTTTTCCTTTTTTTTTTTTTTTTTCTTTAAAAGGAATTGAAGTCTGACACAGTTTCATTCTTTAAAGGGAGATTATTGAGCAGTTAAAGCGTGGGAGGTGCTCAGCCTTTTCATGTCTGGAGAAGGGGAAAGGCTCTTGTTGGAGGCAATAAGAGATGCTCTGCACTTTATGGCCGCTGCTTCAATAAATTGCCTTCTGGTGCATTTTACACATGGGTAGTGTAATGTATTTTTTGGTACAATATAAATCCACGCAAACACTGTGTCTAAGTTTTCAGTAGCTGTGTGTGCATGCTTATAGTGTGTTTTGGTTTATTTTTTTTATACCTCTTGACACAGATGAGCTACAAAATGTATGAAACCTCGCTGTGTTGTATTAAGCATTAGTAATTGTGCCCCCTCCCCCAAAACCCCCCTGTTTTCACTCAGATTAGTGCCTGAGTAGGTTGTGCTGTGTGTGGATTCCTTTCCCAAATACTGCTGAGTTTACACATGCTTCAATTTTTTTTTTTTTTTGTCACTGTGTGCTGGTTTTGGTTGGAGTAGAGTTAACTTTCTTCACGGCAGCTAGTACAGAACTGTTTTGGATTCGTGCTGGAAACAGTGTTGATAGTTTGGGGATGTTTTAATTAGAATCAGTGAATTCTTGAGGTGGGAAGAGAACCTTCAGTCCAATGGGTTCCTTGCACTAATCCACCACTAAATCATGTCCCCGAGTGCCACATCAATTCATCTTTTAAATACCTCCAGGAATGGGGACCCAACACTTCCCTGTTCCAGGGGCATGACAACCATTTTGGTGAAGAAATTTTCCCCAAGACGCAGCCTAAATCTTTCCTGGTGCAACCTGATGCTGTTCCCTCTTATCCTGTTGCTTCTTACTGAGGAGAAGAGATGACCCTTCTGCCCTTGTAAGCTCCTTTCAGGTAGTTTTAGGGAGCTGGTTCATGAAATGCAGAGGGGAGGAGAAAGAATGACAATGCCCTGGTGAGGATGTGTAAGAAGAGGCCGTGGATTCTGTGTCTCTGGAGACAGAGGTGCTTAATGTTGAGGTTTTCAGTGGAGACCAGAAAAGCCAAAGGCTGTTCTTCATCTGTCCAACAATCTCAACCCTTGATACTCATGCAGCTTGTTCAGCTTGTATCAAGCATCCTTGTGGACTATATTCAAGATTTTTTGAAAAGCAGCACATCCCCCTTGCAATGGAAGGTAGAGGTGCTGGTGGGAGATCTTGGCTGCACGTGGTCAAGTGCAGCCCTTGGTGACCAAGTGGTTCTCAGGTGGATGTCTTTTCTCCTCCTGTAACCAATGCAGTGGGAAAAACCTCTTCTAACTTAAAACTCGTGGAGCTTTCTCAGTCCTCTCCTTAGTCATGGGAAGGGTAAATGTGGAGAGTCGTTTCACAGATAGCTGTTGTAAAATAAAAGGAATCCTTCTCTGTGGGGGGTTTTCCTTTGCCTGTAGGAGGTGCTTAAATGGCCAGAGGGTTTAAGTAAAGTAAGGAGGTGCTTTGTCTCTGGTCTCCCTTTTCCAGTGAGGATTGCTTCTGGAGGAGATGGCTAGGGATGTTGTGCTCCTAATTCAGATGTGCGTTTCGGATTCTTAAACTTAGCTTGTGCAAAACCTGCCTTTTGTTTAAAAGTAGGTTAAGACTTTAATGGGTATAATTTAAGGGATAAATTTTATCTTGGTCTGGACAAGATCAAAGACATCTCAAAATTACATTAGTGTTTGTGGAACAAATGAAATGCTGCTTGTCTCTTTGGAAGCAATAATGCAACTGAAAAACAGTTTAAGCCTGTTTTCTACTCAGGGTATTGAATCCCCCCTGAATACTGCTGCTACACATACTAGATTTTTGTGGAGCAAGATAGAAACAGAGGTTGATCTTTAAGCATCTTTATTTTAAATGAAGATATGTCTGGCAACCCAGAAAAATGTACTCAGGTAAATGGCAAAATGACTGCAACAATTTTCTCAAACCTGGTACAAGCTCATTGCATCTGTTTGTTATAATAAATAATAAAATAAATAATAAAAAAACATCCTTTGTTAAAAATGAAGTCTGAAGCATTCCCGGCACCTAAAAAATGTTTGTGTGGAGTTTTTTTAAAATATAAATAATAAAAGTATAAATATGTCTGCGAAATCAGAAGGCTTTTGCCTGTCCCCGTTTACAAGTTGCTGTGTCTCCAGGGTAACAAAGGCAAAACCTGGGTTCCCATCAAATCTGATGTTGCTGTCCTTGGTGCACAGCTAGGAAGTGAAACCTCTGATATTATGCTTGGCTTTTTCACTGAGAAATACTGAAATGATCCAGCTAGAGTAGACCAGTGTGCAGGAGAGCAATCTCATCTCCCTCCATCCCAAGGATGTTGCTGACTTAGGGCTGCTTCCTGAATTTCTACCGCTGTTTGCAAGGCATAAAAGGCAGATATCTGGACTGCTCGTGTTGATCAGCACACCAAGCTTTTTTGAAGTTACTGCACCATCCAAGGCTAGTGCAGAGGCTGCTGGGGAAAATCTTGAAGCAAAGGGCTGATTTCCACTAGTTTTCTGTGTAGGGTGGTCAATTAAAGGAATGAATTTTAATGGCATTGTGACGCCAGGAGCCTTTGCAAGAGTCTGTGCATGGTGTCTTCAAAGGTGGCTCTGCTTTCCTTTGCTTGGGAATCTTTTGTTCTCCTGCAGGCAGAGCAGGACTTTGGCTCAGGAGCTGGCTGGTGTTTGAGCATGGAATGGTTTGGGTTGGAAGGGATCCTAAAGATCATCTCATTCCAACCCCCTGCCATGGGCAGGGACACCTTCCACTACCCCCAGGCTGCTCAGAGCCCCATCCAACATGACCTTGGACACTTCCAGGGATGGGGCAGCCACAGCTTCTCTGGAAGTTTCTCTACTTAAGTTCCAGGGCCTCACCACCCTCATAGAGAAGAATTTCTTCCTAATATGTAATCTAAACCTACTCTTTCAGTATGAAGCCATTCCCCCTTGTCCTGCTCCTTCTGAACAGTCTCTCCATCTTTCTTGTGGGCTCCCTTCAGCTGCTGAAAGGCCACAGTTAAGTCACCCCAAAGCCAATCCCTTTTTGTGTGTGAAGAACAAATACAGAAGCAGTTTCATGTGGAAGGACAGCAAAATCTTCATTTCAAAGATCTTCAAACTCAGACCCTTATAAATATTTCCCTGACAAACACTGTACCAGGCTTGAAAACAGTCCTCAGAGTTTTTAGTAAAAGATAATGACACTGTTATCTCCTTGTCTGGAGAAGAAATTGAGAACCTCGTCCTTGCCATGCAAATCTGCAAATCCCTGCTCCCAGGGGGATCCAGCAGCAAGGCAAGGAAGTAGGTACTGAGACACAGATTACTAAAATAATTGCATCTAAAATATATTTGTTTGGTTTATTAAATACAAAATTGAATCAGGGGAAAAAAAAATTTATGGAGCGGTGTTTACAGCAGAACTACCCAAACAATCCGGTAATGGCTTAAAAATCAAGTGGGAGAATGTTTTGAGGCAATACATCACAAGTTGGGTTACTTTTGAGTTGGATTAAAGACTATTCTCATAGGTGAAGGACTGTGCTAGGTCAGGACATTTTAGTGTGTGATAAAATAATCTGTTTTGGCAAAGATGTTAATATTTATATTAAAACCATATAAACTGTATTCTGCTTTTTGTTTTTTGTCAGAACTGTATAAAACTTGCTTTTTACCATATCACCTCAGAGAATGTCATGATATGCTCTGACACTTGGGTCAGTTTTCTGCTATAAACATGGTATAGAGAGTCATAGAGAAGGTCACTTTTTGCATATATCTTGATATATGGTAGGAAAACCCATCAGCTCTACAGAATGGATTTCTCCCTTCTTCTAGATGCTCCCTCTGGAGGAGGTAATAGGGTAAAAACCCCACATTTTGTCCAAAACCTGACAAAAAAAAAAAAAAAAGCCTTTAAAGCAGAATAGTTTGTTTGTTTTATTATAAATACTGAAATAATAACTTGTGTTTGTAGCTGTAGGATTTTTTGGGGTGGTTTTTTAAGTGGAGTTTCATCTCCTTATTTAAGGAGGGAGTGTGAAATCTCTGTAGAACTTCTGATACAACCTTGATTTGGTGAACTCTGGGAAATAAATAAGCAGCCTTTCTCAGGGTATCCTGTTATTCTGCTCAGCCAGAAGAGGACTGGCCGTTTCATGAGTAAAAGTGGGTTATAAGACTTAAATCCCATGCTGGTTTCCCCTTTTTTTTCCTCCTATAACTGAGCTAATTTGCCTTTGCTAAATGCTGAGCTAATACAGGTGCTGCTAAAACTTATCCAGGTGTATTTGTGAAACTTTAAAGTTTTATTTGCATTTTGGAGCCTGAAGTCCAACAGTCCTTGTGATCATCATAAACTTTCCTTTGGGATATGGACACTTAGTGGACTTTATCTGCACTTTATTGGTGAACTTGGTGTGTGTGAGACATTTACCTTCTCTGTATTTCTTTCCCTGCCCTAGATTTGGTCCTAGCTGGCAGAAAGTCAGACACCTCATGCTCTGACAGCTTCCTACATGTAAAGAGTTGATGTTTGATGTGGCCCTTTGGTAATTGTTCTGTGAATTGTCTATTTTCTCTTTCCTTTTACTCTTTTGTAGCAGATATTTTTGTCACATCCCCAGCCCTACACGAAAGGGAGCACTCATTGGTAGATATCCATTATTAAAAAAGAACAGCAAAAGCCAAAAGGGCCCCAAAAAGAAAAGCTCACAAGGTTTATTAGCAAACTCCACACCAGGCATGGAAATATTAGTATGTGTTTTGCCCCATCTTGTGATAATAAGAATAAAATAAAAGATGGGACAGAAGAGATATCACCGGTCCTGGTGATATCCTTAATTATTATTATGAGCAACCTGCCTCTTCAAACACACTTGCAAGGGTATGCTGCTGCTTTCCCCCTTCCCAGGGCCTGGGGTATTATATATTCATAATGACAAAGCAGAAGCAAGTCTCAGATGCAGATGCTCTCCTGTATCTTAAAGGGACTGCTTCCTGTACCTGCCACACCAGATTAAGACTAGTCTTAACTGATAGCAGCAAGGAAACCTGCAACATAAAACTCTAAGTAGCTGGCACAACCAGTGAAATGCACATCACATGTTCTGTGTGTCATGGGATGACAAATACAATCCTCTTTAGGACTAAGTCAGGGAACATGTGAAGAGAAATGCAATGATTGTGTTTTGTTGTGGATCCCCCCCTCCCCCTTTCCCCAACCCCAGCAGCAAAATGTATTAAAATAGCCCAGAAGTTTAGCCTGAGTTAAAAGTCTTATTTTCTCCTAAATTGTGCTTAGAAGTTGAATTCTTTGGCTGCAATTGCAGTGAGTGGTAGAAATGAGCCACCCCTGGTCTGGAATACTGCAGGGTGCCAAGTGATGCAGGATAGACCTCACAGCAGTGTTTGGATTGCAGTGAAAGACAGTTCATCCATCTCTGGGTGCTGCCATCCCTCTGTGTTTATATGAATTCTGCTGGGGAGGAACTAAATATTCTGGGGTCTGACTTCACCCTGTGGAAATCCAACAGCTGTCTTGGTGGCTTGTGTGCCCGGCTGGCAGGCACAAATGCTTGGATGGAAAATCGGAACCTTTCTGGATCAACAAAAAATTCCTGCAGGGCAAAATTAGACTGCTGTCCCAGGAACATTTTTAATTTTTTTCCTCTTTTTTGTCTTTCCTCTGCAGAGGTTGTAGGTGTAGACTCTTCCATGGGTGATCTTTTTGTCAGCCAGAATGTGACATCCTATTGTTGCACCCCTGATTTTTTTTTTTTTTCTTTTAGTGGACCAGTGTCACAGTGATTTATACTTCTGCCTGACTTGTGGGATTTGGATTTTAAAATAATCTCATTGGAGGAACCACAGTTGGCCAAATGCATTTCATTGACACTGATCATCTGAGATGAGGTCTACGCTGATAAATTGGCCATAGAAGTTGCTCTTGGGTGACTGAAGCCCAGGAGAGAATGTTGTGTGCAGGCTCCCAGTGCTTTCTGCTCACTTTGCCCATGAAAAGGACAATTTTAGGAGGGGAAAAAAGGGTGATGAGACCTGCTGAGAATTTTTTAATCGAGTTTTAGGCAAAAAGCAGGATTCTGCTAGGAAACATCTTTGTTTGCAGCATATTATTTTGATGTTGCTGACACCATTTCTACTTCCAGAACTGGATTAAAAGGTGGAGTGTGTTAGTTTTACTGAAAAATGTTCTGGTTTTCTGATTAACTTGAAGGATGTGCATGCATGTACATACATATGTGCATGAAAATTGTATATCCCAATTGTAAATGAATGCTGTGCTTGTCTGTTTTGCTGTGTGGAATTCTTAGTGATACCACTACTCTTCCTCTTCTTTTAAATCTGTAGCCTTGAGAAGGATGAGTGAAGAAATACAAGCTTAAGTTTCTAGGATATTGGTTAAAATGTTGCTTCTAATCACGTTTCTGACTTTAACAACAAGATGAGTCTTGCAATCTGACTTTGGATCATCTAGTGGCACTGCTTGTTGATGTGAAAGATGATTTAAAATGAGAAGGGGAAATCAACATTGTTTGGAAAATGTTTGTGATCCTACTGTATTTTTTTCATACGATTTCTGAATTAAGTGGTTGCCAAACATTTCAAAGTGGCTTTCACTCATTCATAAAGAAGCACCTTCCACTCTGAAGCACTGACCGAGTAGGATCTCAGGAACTTCAGAGACTTCTGCTTGGAAGGAAAATATTTACCTGGGGTTGGAATGAGTGTGGCTATTCCAGTCCTGGGCTTTGTTGGCTGTGGAGTGCTCTAGCCCCTCTGGAACATGCTGCTCCCACCTTTATTCACCCAGAGCGAGGGGAAGGTGTCTCAATCTGAACAAGGCCTGCTGCTGCAAACCTTGCATGATAATTACAGAATTAAACTCTTTCCAGCATGCACACACTCAAGGATATTCTGCCTTTGGGGTGAATAATTGCTCACTTTAAATGCTATATGTGCATTTGTGGTGAGTGTACACATATGGGGGTGGGAAGGAAGAATGGGCAGGCAGAAGATGTAATTATTCAATAGAAGCCTAAGTCTTGCATTATAAATATGGATCATGACTTAAGGAGCCTGAGGACATAATATATTCATCTTCTGCTTGAATATCTACTTTTAATCATAGATTTGCCTGAAAGCCCTTACAAAAGATGTGCACTGACATTTAGAGTCCTTCTGACGTATTTTCTCTGTACAGATACAGGGGGCTCTTGCAGCAAAAGGGCTGAGGATGAGGGGATGCTGGATTGAAACAAGGCCAGCCAGCGTTGTTTTCCCAAAACTTTTCATGCACTGGCAAATGCCTATAGGTAAGGCAAGCACATGTTTAGCATAAATGTCAAATCATTCAGTTGAAAGGATGCAGTTTCTTGAGGCATCAGCGTGGGCACGGGGGGAGAGGGCTGGCAGCAAGTGTGGGCTGTGTTCACAGCCCTGGATTTGGGGGCATTGCCTCATCTCTTCCTGCCCAGCTCTTCCCTGGCTGGATCTGCTCAGCCTCCTGAGCTCTTCCAAAGAGCATATCTGTGGGTTGTGTAAGTGCAGAAGGGGAGTCACGAGGCAGCTCTGCCCAACCTCTGCTGCCTTTGGTTTGGCAGAGAAACGCGTGGAATTCCACAGCTGTGCACCTTGTCCTCCGCTCAGCAGTTGTGTTCTTAGCTCTGATGGCCATGGCAGTGGAATAGATGTATAAAGGGGCCTCCAAAACTGCCTCATGTCCCCACTGCTGGGGAGGCAGAACCACCACAGCACGTGATTATCCGGGGTCTGCCACAGTGAGGACTTGATTCTGTTATTGGCCTTAAGGCTGTCCCATAATTAAAGTTGGATGCGGGGTAAAATTAATCAACCATTTCGCAGACTATGCATCTTTCTGTTGAATACTCTGTGACAGGCAACTACAGGACTCTTACTGTGGCAAAAAAAAGAAAAAAAAAAAGTATTTTCTTCTACTTATGGTTTAGGATTTAATAGTAAAGAGAAGTTTATGCAATACAGTGCCTGTGAAATACCAGACATGACTTGCCATGATGTCTTATACACATCTTGTAGGTGATCAAGTAACATCCTGTACATAGCTATGTAGCTCACCACAACACTTGGGTCATTTTATTTTTACTCTACCTTTTTATTTAACTCGTGGTGTTGCACTGAAATTTAACTAGTGTATCATCTCCACTTTTCCCTGTGCTCTGAGAGGAACACTGCATGTGACAGCAGCACGTTGTCTTCACAGTCTGTGACTTATGTGCTTGTCATGTATTTCAGTGGCAAATGGTGCATGATAAGTGTCTCCTCATGTATGGGTTACTCTGAATTTGTTCAGAGTAAAGTAGGGACTCTTCCCTGAGGAAGCTCCTAAAATGTATAGCGTAACTCCTCAGTAATGTTGCTGAAACTGAAGATAAAAATTGAGGAACAATTATAAATTTCCTTGAGGGAACAGGCTTACTAGTAATGAATGAAATTTGATGAGACAACTGACCTTTACTTGTTCCCAAGAGAGAAGTCTGAGCTGCCTTTTTTATTTTTCCTATTGCTTGTGTGATCAGGAAACACAACTATAAATGTGTGTGATACATTTAGTAAATGATTCCTTCAGCTCTTAGCAGCACCTATGAATTGTTCTGCCAGCCAACAGAACCCAAAGTACCAGCAGGTCATGGCACTTCTGGTGTAAGCTGGGAGAACTGGCACAACTCCTGCAGAAACACTTATGGGCACTTTTCCTCTCCTACAAAAGGAAATTGCAGTTCCTGCAGGAGGGATTTCAGTGACTGCGTCCTTTGTGTGTTTGATTTCCTTCAAAACCTCCCGTTTTGTCTCCTACTGTAATGTGTTTAAATAAGGTGCATTAAAGCACTTGTGCCAAAAGGGAAAATTAAAGGCGATGTTACAGAAACCAATGGTACAGATTTTTGTCTTCTTGAGGGTTTTAGCATTAAAAAAATTTTTCTTCCTACCCTGTAGAGCTATAACTATAATGCAGACAGCTTTCCCTCCACTATGGGCAGAGCCCTGCTTTATTAGCACAGAGAGCTGCTTTTTTTAGAGCCTGCAAGTCATTTCTGTCATATATCTTGATAGTTAAGGTTTAGTTTGAAGGCAGTTCCTCCATTAGATTTTTTTTTTTTCCTGAACATCTATAGATCAGAGGTAAGAAAGTCACATTTAGGTGAAATGCAGAACCAAGAGAAGCATCACTTTTTTTTTTTTTTTTTTTTTTTTTGGTCTATGGCAGAGCCTCTAACACACTAAAATGTTTCTGAGCTTGCTTTTGGTAAATGAGAGGTGAAGAGGACAATGATTCCCCATTGTTGGAGGAGTGATGGGATATCTGAGGGATAATCTCAGTTACTCCCCAGCCTGTGTCTCAGTAACTGTACCTGGAATAGTTTATGGAACAGGGAAGGGTCTCCCTTTTGTGCACTTGGGGTTCTACAGATAACAGTAAGTGCTTCACAACAGGAAAACAGCTTTGTTGGATGCTGCTGGAGGTTTGGGCACATGCCAGATGAACCACTAACACAAAGCCCTCTTTCTCCAGATGTGCTGACAGCTGGGAGTGTGTTTGGTATAACAGGTATGCCCTTAATTGAGGGATAGGAAGCTCCCAGACAGAGCTGCTATCAGCTGTCCCCATGGTGAGTGACACCTTGGCTCAAAGGGAGATGGGAGATGCTGCACTGCAGAGTGACACAAAGGGTCAGCATCAAAAAACATCAATAGTTTGGGAGGAAATTAAGCTTGTTTTTATGCTGTGCTATGTTATATTAATCCCAGTGATATTTCTTTATGCTCCTGCTACCAGTACTGCTTTCTGTTGGTAACTAGGCTGCCTTGCACACAGTTGTGTGCTGTTTGTACAGCACCATGGGGATGGTCTGGATAAGGGCTGAGCCCAGAGCAGTTCATGGGCTCCAGTGTCACGGGGAATTTTCCACTGATTATTTTTGTGGAGATTGCTTCAAGCTCTCAATCACTGTTTCTTTACCACTGCTACAGAAACTTGTCAGGAGACCATATAAGACAACTGCACTTAGAATTATACAATCATGAAATAGTTTGGGTTGGAAGGGACTGTAAAGATCATCGAGTTCCAACTCCTTGCCATGGCAAGGACATTTTCCACTATCCCAGGTTGCTCAGAGCCCCATCCAACCTGGCCTTCCAGGGATGGGGCAGCCCCAGCTTCTCTGGGCAACCTGTGCCAGGGCCTCCCCACCCTCACAGGGAGGAATTTCTTTATCTTTTTATCTTAACCAGCATCATCAGGCACATTGGGTCAGGCTTAGAAGGTGTCAGTGGGAGCCTTTGTTTTCTTCCTTTTAAGCCTGCTATGCTGGCACTTTACCTGCACACCCATCTTGCCATGTAGGATGCTGCACACTGGGAGAAGAGAGGTTTCAGAAGTATTTTAGAAGCCAGAGAAGAAGTAACTTTTAATAATTCTTAAAAATAAATGTCACTTTTTAATGGAACTAATTTAAAATAACATGTGACTGCACTTTCACTTGCCTGTAACATATATAGGTCTGGACTCAAAGCTCATCAGTCAACAAACCATCTTCTCCTACCATTGCCAGGTCAGAGTAGGGACCCCATAATGGATGGAGCACAGCTGAATGCTTGAGCTTCCTTGAAATAAGGGGCTCTGTGCTGATATCTGCACAGATATAGTTAATTTTTAGTGAAGACTGTTCTCTATTCATTGCATAAATGAGTAAAAAGTATATGGAGACCAACTCCCACGTTCTGGTGGATAACTGCCAGCAGGTGCCTTCCCTCTGTCATATTCTATTATTTCCCTCCTCTTGTTAGATGCCAGAAAAGTACAGGCTCAGAGTGACAGGTATTTTGTGGGACCATAAACACTTTTTCTAATCAAACTTGGCCCTGAGCTCAAACATCAAATCCAACCATTCTCAGTGGGGGTGTAGAGCAAGAGAGTTCAGATTTGGAGCTAACTTTGAAATTCAGCCAGTGTATCAATGACATAATTCTACTTTTTTCCAGGTTTCACCTTAACTTTTGATCTTGACTCTTGCTCGAAGGAGGAACTTTCAGCTTGCCAAAGGTTTTGGGGCACTGCTGCCAAGCTGTGGGAAGGGACACTCACAAGATCATGTGATGTGCTGATAGTGTGATGATGGGTAGATGACCAGACTTACAGGGCCTCATTTCTTTCTCTGTTAAGACTTGATCTACAGGCTTTTAAAATCCTTCTGGATTTGTCTTACTGCATATCTGTTCTCTTCCCTGGCTTATTGGTTTCAGTAAACCGCAGGAGAGCTGGACATTTTTGGAGATAGTTGTGTTGCTTTCCCTTTCCACCTAAATTTCAGGCTCCTCATTCCTATCCTTTCTTTCCCCTGCTTCTATATTTAATTTACAGATCTATTTTGGATCATGCTGCTGAAATTGGAGAAATTTGGCCACTTAGGTGGCAGTTACACCCACATTTAGAGAATTCTTCTGATTACTCCAGTGTCCCATTGAACACCACTTTCCTTGCAGTGTTGCTTATTTAAAGAGTAGAAAATTAACGAGCACCAAGATCTGACATCCGTTCTGCAATTAAAATAATTGCTTAATTAAGAGGATAATTTAATGCTTACTAACAACATTTGTAACCATGCAGTGCAAAGTCAGATTTGTGTGCATCTCATTGGTATAGGCCTAGGCCTGAGCTCTGGACCTGAATATATGCCAGCTGACAATTTTATTTTGTTTTCCTTAAAATTATAATGAAGTAAACTAAGGGTCAAAAAAACCCTGTGACTCTCATACTGAATTTTAAGAGACTTGGCCATGGTCGTGTTTAGCAACCAAGAAAATTCTTCCAGCCTCTACTAACTTCATATTCTAATTTAAAATGAAAGGGAAAGTAATGATGGATGAGGTGAGCAGTTATCTTCATTAAGGCTTTGGAGCTGGATCTGCTGCATGTTGCTCTAGAAGAATTTAGCACTGATACTTTTTTTTTTTTTAACAAATCAGAGACTTGGATTCTTTAGACATTGTGCAATGGATTTTTTTCCAGCATGTGCTAAATGGAATCTTCTTAGCTGCGTGTTCTCTTTGATGTAACTAAATAGGATAGTAAGTTGCTCTTCTAAAGAAATCTGGTATTAGGACTTTTTTTTTTTAATGAAGGAGCAGTGATGTAATTTTTGTAAGATTCTATAATTTTATTCTAAGAATCACAAGTCCACCCCAGATAAAGGACTTGACTAGTAGTTTTTTTTATAACATACTTGTTCCAAAAGAGCCTGTAAAAATAAAATTATCCTCTCTTAAATATAAGGATGCAAATGGCTGTATGTAGGTTGGATGTATGGTAATATTTTTTAGTCTGTTTTGAGTTTTCTGTTCTGGGCATCCCCTTGAAGACTAAGGGGGAAGAGTGATGGAGACATGGTGAAAATGCCAGAATTGGTTTGGATCATTCAGTAGGTGGAAGCTTTGCCTGAAGCTGGCTCTGAATCAGTGCAACAACATGATGTCATATTTTGGCCAAGCTCTCTGGCTCTTTGAAATCACCTCTGATTGCTTGGATTAGCTTTATAGGGATTCAGATGGGCATGGAATTCTTTTATATGGACCATCTTTAGCTGACCTTCAAGGAACTCCTTCATCAAGTCCATCCTCATCACACACTTGATTAGCTCCACTTAACTGTGGAAGGTACAAGAAGCAAACCCATTTTAAAACTGGATGAGGAAAGAGAGGAAGGAGGAAAGGAAGGGCAAGGAGAAGAAAGGCACAATCAAACTCCCTAAACTTCCAAACTCCCCCACAATGCTTTTTTGTCCTTGAAGGAAAAATGAGGATTCAGACCCAAGGGGGCTCGACTTTGCAGTGCCTGGAGCAGAATAGGAGTTGGTGTGATCATCCTTTGCAGTGAGGTGCTGCAACTCCAGGAGCAACCTAGTTGGTGTCCAGGGAGCCTGTGGAGAGGGGTGATGTGGATGGATATCTGAGGAAATTTTCCTGGTTTCAGCTTGCTTGAGAAAGTATCAAAATACTGGCGTATCCCTTTGCCTCGCTCCCACACATCCATGTCCTTGTTTATTGCCTTCCCAGTAATCCCTTAGCTCTCTTTGTAATTTGAATGTCACACCTCAGCTTCTCTCTGCTGGATCTAAAAATGCTGAGCAACGTGGCTGTTCTGATATGGATTCCCTTTCTGTTTCATAACTCTGTCTTCCAGCTTCAAAAATAGTTTCCCCTCACTGACTTGAGCTAATACAATAAATACAAGCAGTTGAGTCATCCTGGAAGGGCATTGCTGGGGATTTTTTATTTTTTTTTTTTTTTGGATGAATCATTTTAATTGGCTTCTCTGGAAACTGCAATTTTTTGGGCATTAAAAATTAATTAAGCGAGAGGAGGGAACACTTATGCACAGTGTGCCTTTATGAGATTATCTGATATTTGAGGAGTAGAACTAGGAGTCATGTGGAGCCAGGTAAAATGATGGTTTCTTCATAAAAATGCTCTCAAGTGGAGGGCACAAAGAAAATACATCAGAAACTTCTATAAATTAAAGAACTTAGAGGAGCTTTGTGCCATGTTACAGCTGTACAATTGTATCTGGGGTACAGAAATATGAAAAGTCTGGACCCTGACTGGTATAAATTAGCCCACATCTATTTAGTCTAGAGGCTGTTGTCAATGTGGAAGGGGAAACAACAACAAAAAAAATCTAGAATGTAAGTCTATATCCACATTTAGTGTTTGAGTTTTTACAGAAGTGTGACTAAAACATCTAAACTTAAAAAAAAAAGTAGCCCAACAAACTCTAAAAGCTGAAGAGAACAGCTGACCTTAATCTTCTCAAATGTTCTCCGTGGCCAGAAGCTCCTTCAGCCAAGGACTTGTCTTATATTTCCTACTTTGGAGTTTACAATGTTTTTGTTGCCTGTGTATTTGCAAGAAGCAGATTAAAGTAAAACCCTCCCCAAGTATTTGTTGTGTTTGAAAGTCTGTTAAGTAAAACTCTTTGCATCTGCCTGTATTTTGTGGGACAGCTCTTTACCTCACAGGTTGATATAAATTTTTTTTTGGACAGAGATTTAATGGATTATAGACCAGTTTTTAGTTCATCTGAAAGAGAAGCAAGTTGTGCTTTTAGTTGTGGAATTGCACATGGCTTAGTTCATTTGGGGCTAAAGAATATGAGAAGATTTACATAGCACTGGCTGGTTAATAGTTAACAATATTTACTATTGAGTGTTTGAGGACATAGTTGCTTCTGTGACTTGAATTGTTCCCTTTGGTGGGAACTGTGAAATTCTGTACCAGGTTACCTCTAAAAGATGAACTATTTCTCAAGCTTACAGGTGGTGAGACTGATGTTTGTCAGAAAGTAAATGGTCTAATTTAGTCCAGATAACAATGGGAAAACTTTTTCTACGATTAAATAGGGGGTGTGTGTGTGGGGGGCTCATCATCCCTCCCAAGGAGGGGTTTTTTTAAAATACTTTTTCTCATTTGAAGCCAACTGAACCATTCAAAAATTAAATTTCTGCTTCCTCAACACACAGTTTCCTATTTTAGTCATGTTTTTCTTGTCCTTTTCCCACCACTCAATTTTGTTTGTTTGTTTTTGGAAATGAAGGAAAACAGCCAGGATCTAGGTAGTGGTAATAGAGCAAACCCATATTTTATTTCCTGTTTTAAGGTCGAAGCACTTCAAAAACTTATATGAACTTTTATCAGAGAAAGCCTTCACACAGCACTTTGATTTGGATTGGCTTTAAATATTATCTATGAGTGCAAATTCTTCTTTGAAGGGTTTTAACAAATCTTGAAGAGTGTCTGACAGTTCCTTACTTTTGGGAAATAGATAGCAACTGGTGAAAGTCTTCGCCTACTTTCTTGAGCTCCACATCTTTCTCTTTTCCACTGCCCATTCATCTTTTTTGTGACCAAAAAAAAAGGATTAATTTCAATATAGGTTAAAATATTAAGTCTGTCACTGTCAGATGAACTTTGTGTAAAAAAACAAGAGGGAGGGAAATCAGGTGCAGTTTTAAAGCATCCTTTTATTTTCCTGGTTCCCTCTGGTTGCCCAGGGCTAACTTACTTCTTGCTGGAAAATGGAGCAATTTCCCTTAGAAGCATCTTAGAATCATCACAGAATCATAATTTGGGACACCTTCAAGTGGACCAGGTTGCTCAGGGCCCCATCCAACCTGACCTTGATACATAATCCAACTCAACACAGGAACTCCCCAGGATGAAGGTGCAATATTAGAATTGGCTGATTAGAGGGAAAAACTTCTAATTACTGATCCTTTCTTCTTATAGGCATAGAGAGCAGAATCTGATATTTTTTTTCTGAAGAAGCTGAGTCCCTTTGATATAAATTATGTATTGTTATTAAACAGTAATCAAATGATTCAAATGCAATTTAATTTCAAAATTAAATCTTTTAAAAGCATGCTTTGTTTAAGCGCTGGGCTTTAATAAAGTGCTATTTTCTGGTGCTCTTTTATCAAGAACTTTATTCACAAAGCTGAATATTTTATAGTGCCAGGGGCATTGCATTATCTCCTCTGATATTGCCAACCAGATAAAATGGGAAAAAAAAAAATCTCTACTGTAATTTCTTCACCCAGTTTGATGGGAAACTATCTGGCATTTTGTTAAATAGGACCATATTGCTTCGAAAATGCAAATGAACAAAGTCATGTTGGCATTAAAAAAAAAAAAAAAAGGCAGCCAAGGAATTATCTGATCTATCACGCGATTTGCATTTAATTCAATTACTGATGGATCTTGTTTCTTTACTGGTGGCTTCTGCTCCCTGCTCTGGTGGCTGGGGGAGTGCTGTGTCACTGGGGGCCAGCACAGCTCATACCCCCCCAGTCTGCCCCGTGGGTCTCAGTTTAGCTGCAGTATCAGCTGAGGGGTGTGCACTTCGTTAAATCCTGAGGGGTTTTTCATGCACTGATCTCTGGCCAATCTCTGTGTGTGTGAAAATGGACAGTGGTGGGTTTATGTAAGGTCTGCCCACAGGGGACTGTGCAAGCAGTGGCCAGCTCATTAAAACCTCACAGGGGTGTTGTAGTGCTGTCTGACCTAATTATAGGATCATGGTTTGGGTTGGAAGGGACTTGAAAGATCATCCAGTTCCAACCCCCTGCCATGGGCAGGGACACCTCCCACTAGCCCAGGTTGCTCAGAGCCCCATCCAACCTGGCCTGGGACACTTCCAGGGATGGGGCAGCCACAGCTTCTCTGGGAAACCTTGCCAGGGCCTCACCACCCTCACAGGGAACAATTTCTCCCCAATATCCAATCTACACCTGCTTTCTGTCAGTTTGAAGCCATTCTCCCTTGTCCTGTCACTCCAGGCCCTTGGAAATAGTCTCTCTTTCCTCTCTCTCTGTGCAGCCCAACCATTCTCACAATCCTCTTGATTTCTTTTAGTCCCTTACAGCCATGAGGTAATAAAATAGCACTTCACTTGTACCACGTGAGCAGCTTGAATATGAAGCCGTGAGTAGGGTATAATAGGCAGAAAATTCTGTTAAGGTTGCAGCAGCAGCTTTATTGCTTGTACAGTTCTGGGGTACCTTGGGGAAGGGAGGGAGATGTTTTATTTTTGGCTTTGTTGGTCCCAGTGCTTTTCTTTCAGGGGACAAGTCTTTTGAATAATTCCAGTGTGGTCTGTGATGATTTAGTCCTCTTAAACTGTGTCAACTATGGACCTGATTTTTATCTGGAGATTGCTCTGAAAGAGTTAAGTGTTTGCAATCAGCTGCTGCCTTGTAACTCCATAAATACTGCCACTACATCCTATTTAAAGCGTTGGGAAATGAGGCTGCTGTCTCAGATGCTGTGGTTACCAATTTCCTGATGCTTGCTCTTTCCAGCCTCTCACATCTTCATCTTGTCATCTGCTTCTGGTTACTTGGACCTTCTTCTTGTAAAATATTGCAAAATAAATAGCTGTTGTTGCTGCCAGTAGTGCTGTGATATTTTTTGTCTGTGTTCTGCCTTAAGAAGACATGAACATTTCCTTTACTGATGGTATGTCCTGAACCTCTCTGGGCCCTAACAAACACTGTTAATAACCAGTCCAGTGAAAAATCCTGAGTTTCTGTTCCACTTAATAGTTTATTCCATCCCCAAAAGCTCAATAGTTCTTCTGTGACAATGACAGTTCTTGTTTTCAGACATATCCTTAGACACTTCTTTTATAATGTCTCTTGGCTGAGCAAGCTACACTTTCTAGTGAATCCAGGCTACGCATTCAGAATTGTTAAAAATATTTCTGCATATAGGTCCAGGTCAGCAAAGAGGTTTTTTTAAGTCTGGGGTGGAAGAATTGTTTATAATGCGGAATTGTTTTATTTGGAAGGATTTTTAAAGGTGTTTTCACATAAAAATGTTTGTGTTTTGTTTGTTTGTTTTTGGTTTTTTTTGTTGTTTTTTTTTTTTTTTTAAATTGAAATTGGGCAAAAAGTTTTCAAGAGCATGAAAATGAAGGGCAACTCCTGGTTTCAGACTGAACAAATTATTTTAGGACAGGGTCTTCACTACTGATTATCTTATTGATTCTGCAATTGAGTCACTCTTTTCCTTTGCATATCTCTACTCCAAGCTGAATTTTGCTTCTCGCTGAGAACAAAGAGGTGATAAAGCTGGCTTAGATGATTTCTTGATGTTCAGTGTAACTAATTCGTGTGTTTCCACCTGTTGTACACCACTGGGACAATGTGAAACAATCAGTTCATTGCAGTGAATCAGGTCCATGCAACTGTGTTGAATATCCAGCTAGGCTGCTTGTCCTGTGTAATACCCTGATGGTCACAAAAGAACAACATTTTCTGAGGATAAGTAGAAAGCCAAATCCTGTATGGATCCTTTCCCCTAATAAACTCTCCTCTCTCCAGTCTCACTGAAGATTTTCCATGGATCTTCTCCCATTTGTCAGAGGCCTAGGGTGCTTGGGTTGGAAAATGGACTTTGTGATACCATTAGATACTTTAATCTAGCATTTTTGCAGGCTACCATTTCACCTGATTTACAGGGAAGAGAATGCCCATAACACCCTGTGAGCAGTAGGATCTCTGATTCATCTCCTAGTAGAGCAGCTTCAGATGGTTTTTCATTTTAACTGCTTCCATGTAGAATAACTTGTCTCTCTTCTGATCCCAGAGCTGACCAATATGTTGAAGATGGCTGTAAAATTACGTTTTAAAGGAGGTGATGGCAAAATCCCAGAGTGTGTTTAAAGAGATGAGGGCATCACTCTGCTGTTGGAAATTAAAGAAATTCAAGATGATAAAGTGTAATGATAATTAGCATGACCTTCAATGAACGAGGTAATTGTGATGACAATTGCAGTTAATTTAAATCAAGTATAAATTTAGTTTAAGGAAGTAGCATTAGGCACTATTTTTGCTGCTGTGTTATCACCAGGAGGGGAAGCCAACAGCTTCAAATAGTTAATTTTTGGGTAAGGATCCAATAAACATGAAACCATTCCAAGTGTCTCCATGTCCTAGAAATGAGGCTGCATCAGACACCGTGACATCCAGGAATGCAAACCTCCTCCACTGGAGGAGAGGACACAGGAATAGAAACCAAATAGTTCTGAGCACAGATGAGCCCTGATATGCACTTGGTCAAGTTTCTGCATTTTCTTTATGGCATGTGTAAAGCCATTTGTTTTAAAGCTCATATCTTTTTATCCTGATAGATGTCTCTTATTTCCCTTTTCTCCCTGGGTGGCTGTAGGTATTTTGAGAGTTTTGTTTGTTTGGGTGTTTTCTGGGTTTTTTTTGAGTTTTCTTTGACAGATTTGTGGGAGTAGTGGTGGAGTTTGAATTACTTTTTGGGGTGGTGATGTTCGGTGGTGTTTTTGTGGGAGTGTTTTGGGATGGGTTTTTTCTGCCCTTTTTTTTAAATTCAGAGATAAAATTATAGTGATAAACACTCTTATGGTCTGGACAGTAATGTGTATCTTGTTGCTAGCAAAGCTGGAACAGTAACAATCATGGCAAAATTGAGTGTTATGTCTCAGTAAACCAACACGCAGTAAAAGTGTGCCTGAGTTTTTGGTGAGCTGTCCCTTTGCCTGCCTTGAGGCTTGGCTATCTGAAGGCATCTTTACAGAGAACCCCTGGCAAACCAGAAGACCTGAGGTTGAATTCAGTGCTGCTCAGCCTAGGCTTGGCCTTAAGGATCCCATATCACTGCTGTTGCCTCTGTGGTTGACTTGCGAAAGCTGTTTGTACCTGCACTGCTGTCTCCAGAGAAACTCTTTGGTTTTTATTTCTGGGATGATGTGGTCACAAGGACGAGTTAGAGGCAGTTTTCAGCTCCTTGTTTCAGGTTTTTCTCTATGGGAGGAGGTGGGGAGGGCTCATGGCTGTTGTCACATCTGTGTATCAGAAACTCCTCTTCCTCACACAGAGCATTCTCCTTTGGACTCCTGTTTGAAACCCTTGTCTCCATGAAGTTGATTCCTTGAGTTGTAAAGAACTGTGATACACAGGAGATAGACTGATGAACTGCTAAAAGATGTGCATTTGAAGCAGTCTGGTAGATCCCAAAGAAGGCTGTATTTCCTTAAATAACACCTATTTTAAATAGAAGAAATGTTGCTGGACTGTTTCATGTCTGTTCTCTGCACCTGTGAAGCTGGCTGTATCCAGGATCATCTGTCCTTTGCAGGCAGTCCCATGGCCCCAGTTACCACATCCCCTGAACCCTGGATAAATACAACCCCACTGCACCCCTCTAGGCTGGCAAGAACTGTCACTGCTCCTTTATGGATGAGGCTGAGAACTGGCTGTGCTGCAGAAGGGGGATGTGATGTGCTGTGGTGTTAATTGTACCACCCTCCTGAGGGGAAGAATGGGCTGTGCTGGCAAGCAGAGAGCGTGGACCCTCTGCTAAAAAGGCTGTGCCAGCTGCCACCACTTCTGCAGTGACATAGGGGACTGTAAGTAAGCAGGCAGTGACCTACACTGTCACTCTGCTCTTTGGGTACAGCCAAAGTGACGTGCCCAAGGTCGTGGGGAGAGCCAGTGCGGAGCAAGTGAATTGGGCTGGGGAATTGGGGAATGATGCTGTTACCTCTGAACTGCTCCCAGGAAAAAGCAGTTTTCTCTCTGGTGGGAGGATTAGTAAATGCTGTGCTAACATCAGAAGGTGAATCTGGAGGGAAGCTCTTGCGGTGACACAGAGCTGTGGTGTGGCTGAGCAGCGAGTTGGTGTCACTGGTGGGGTTTCCTTCCTGGGGACGCTGTGTCAAAAGGGTGCTGCTTCAGGGAAATCACTGTGGCTGAACTGAGTGGAGTTTAATCCCTCATACAGCTCTTATGCAGCCTGAGTGGGGGGATCACACTGCTGAGAAGCACTGACACTATCCAGAGAGGAGCACTTGTGTTCCACACGTGTGGAGGGATGGGGTCCTCGTGCACTGCAAGGGAGGGAAGTGATGACTTGCAGAAACCAATGTGCAGCAGCATCCAGAACAGTGGTGACACAATCTGAAGAGAACGAGCCCTTTAAAATTAAGCACAGGCAGTGTAAAAGGTGCTTTATAAAGTCCTGTTCTGTTTCTGTCCAAGTGCATGGGCAGAAATACAGATGAATTCAGCCACTGGGCTAATTTTCAAGGCTAATGGCTGTGATAGTTGGGAGCAAGTGATTTTTCTGTCTCCTTTGCTCCAGAGCATTTTTATCTAAAGTGTGGGACATGTGATTTTTTTTTTTCCCCCCTGTTCAGGCAGCACAAAGCAGACACCTCGCTTGGAGAAGAGTGTTTAGTCTGGGTGAGAACTGCTCTGTGTGCACGCATGTGATTTATTTATAATAGATAATTCCTGCCATCCAGATGATTTCTCCCGGCCTCCTTTCAGCCGGAGCCAGGGAGGTCTTTGTCAGTTATGTAAGGTCTGGTAAGTGGGGTGCATGAGCAGCAGCCTTTTAATTTTCATCCCTGTTGGAAAGTGAGATGAGCTGTCCCGCTCTACCCCATGAAATAATAGGGTTGTGTTTGGAAAGGCTGCTGCCCAGCTGGGAGGACAAAGCACTGCACACCCTGTGAAGGTGGAAGGCTGAGGGAAATCACGGGGTTTGAGCAGAGCTATTTACATAAGACACACAGCCAAGCAGGTCCCAGAAAGGAGGGAGCTGCACTTTCAAATTTGCTTTCCTCCCTTTCGTGCTGCTCTGGCTTTGTCCTTATTTTCAAAGGAAAAATAGGCAGGAGATTCAGGGGATTCCTCAGAAAAGGGGGCAATTCCCAGGCTACAGGAGGTAGATGTGCAGGGGCATGGTGCCACACAGGGGGGTTTGGTTTACAACTTACCTACTGCATTTCAAGCACCTGCTTAGTGAAATTGTGTATTTCTACAAATAGAGTAGAATTGTGAACATGACTTTAAAGGCCATCTTTAAATTAAGACTGACAATGAGATCTTAAATTGAGATGATGATACCATTTCTGCACCTCAGCTATGACGATGGCCTGAGAAAATCAGAGCTGATCAGCCTGGAGAAGAGATGGTTGCTTGGAGACCTCACAGCACCTTCCAGTATCTGAAGGGATCTATAAGGAAGTTGGAGAGACTCTTCACTGGGAATTGTAGTGATAAGTCAAGGGACAACTGCTTCAAACTGAAAGACAGCAGGTTTAAAGTAGATATTGAGAAGAAATCCTTCCCTGTGAGGGTGGGGAGGCCCTGGCACAGGCTGCCAGGAGAAGCTGTGGTTGCCCCATCCCTGGAAGTGTCCAAGGCCAGGTTGGATGGGGCTCTGAGCAACCTGGGCTAGTGGAAGGTGTCCCTGCCCATGGCAGGGGGTTGGAATGAGATGGTCTTTTAAGGTTATTTCCAACCCCAACCATTCTATGATTCTGTGATATAAGTGCATAATATTTTGAAATTTCTAAAAAGTAGGCAGCCTGAACTTATCTTTATATTCATTTATTTTAGTTGAGAAGCTTTTTCCGTCCTTGGGTCTGTTTAGGTGTTTGTACCTCTGTCAAAGGAAATGGTAGCACTTTACTCTGGAGTTTTATTCATCCTGCCCATAGCAATGTAAGTGATAAACCCAAGCTGAGAGAGTTTGGAGTGGGTTAAATTTTATTTTCCATGATGGCCCTGAAGTGCTGTGCCAATTGCTCCTGTTCTCTTCTCTCTCAGGTGGGAAATTGGAGCTGAGGGTAAACTATATAATCTTAAACCTGTGTTGTCTTTGCCAAGTAGATGTTAAGTCATAATGCCTGTTCAATATCTCCTTTTTCAAGTAACTGCTTTGTGCATTATCCAGCCTTAGTATATACCCTTGTGTTCTGGACATTAACGAGGGAACAAAATCATAATATTGATTCTTATTCCTTATAGCACTTGCTATGTTGAATTTGCAAAGAGCCGTAAAGAGAGGGCTTGCCTTACTTTATTTAAGAGAGGTCAGAGATGAAAAGAGGTTAAAGTGATTTGGACTAAGGCTGTTAAAGGGGCCTCTGACTGGCAATGTGGTTACCTTGTATGTAAGCAGTTCACCATCCTTGCCCACAAATTGCAAACAGTTGTGCTGTAACCAATGTGAAGTTGTGTTCCCCTCAAACTTCCCCGGGCTATTTGTACCTGTGCAGAATTAGCTGTGAGAGAGGCAGATTTAGGGGACAGTGTGAGCACACCTGATCCCTCTACTGTCACGACAAAGCAAAGCAAATGTTCCCCAAATGGCTCTGAGGTGTGGATGGCCCTTTCTCTGCTCTTCTGAGCCGCATCAAGCTGTTGTTTAGATAGAGGAGAATGGGTATGGATGTTACAGATTCCTTTTTTAGCAAGCCTGTTCCATGTAAAATTGTCAACTCCACGGTGTGCTTGCTCCAGCTGAAAGTTCTTTCCCACCCCCAGTCAAGGGGTGGGGGAAGGTTTTTATGCAAGAAGAGGGGAGGAAGAAAAGAATATTTAACTATAATCTGCCTCTGGCAAGTCATGTTCTATTTAAAACTTCAGTGCACCCAAACAGCCAAGCCTGGCAGGCAGTGCAGTCTGAGAGCAGAACTGCATGAGCATCCCAGGCTACTCTTGGCAGCTTCCCTGGGACCCCAGAGGCTACTCTTGGCAGCTTCCCTGGGACCCCAGAGCCCCCCTGCATCTCTCTGCACCCCCCTCTCTCCCCCATCAGATTTTCCACCACCTCTGTAGGGGCACAATTCATGATGTGACGTGGAGCTCGTGTGTTTTGGTACAACGTGTTGGTGGTAGACTCTGTTGCTGCAGTTCAAACGTGGATTTGCTGCTGTTTCTTTTGCTGTTGCATTATTTGTTTCCTCGGGTCTTTCCCTTGGGTTCTCTTCTGCTTGTTTTAAGGCAGAGGTGATTGCATGTTTGTCCTCTGTCCTGAAACACTTTCCTAACCTTTATCTCCCAAGCAAGTCACGAGCGAAGACCTTGACTGAGAGGTGTATAAGTTTTGCACTTGATTTCCCCCACCCTCAAAGGAGGAATTAAGGAAGGGATAATTTCTTCTCTACTAAAGCTGATACTGGGAGGTCCTGCCCTCTTTTTCCCTTTTCCTGAAGGAAAGGAGGGGATAATGAGGAATAGGTTTGGTATACTCCCATATTGTATTGCAGTAAACCTTAATGAAAATTGGGAAATAGGTCTAAAATCTGTTTTCCAGCCCTGACCTGGGGTCTTCTGCATTTCTATTCAGGTGTGTCTGCTTGGCAGGTTGGTGGGAGGCAGCAGCTCCCTGTGGAGTCCTGTGCTGTCCAGCCCAACAAGAAAAAGTTGTATTTCCCTTTCCTTCAGCCTCAAAATTTTATCTTTTTTCCATGCAGTTAGAAAAAAAGTGACAGTAATGGACTTTCCCTGGGGATGTTTGTTTTATTTGCAATTATAATTAGCAGCACTAATATGTTTACTCTGTCTAATAATGTATGGAAATACACTTTGATTTTGTTTTTTTTTTCTTTGTAAGTCTCTACACTGTCAGAACTGAAAAACACACTTTGGTGTGACAGAAGACAGCACAACTACCCTTTAAAATGCAGCTTAATCCATTTCTGCTGTCAATGAAACCCTTTTTTGACTATCAGAACAACAGCCTGTTGTTCTGTTATTTAAAGTCTTGTTGTTTTTCTCCATTATGAAGAGAAGTTGATGGTCAGGATCTCCTTTGTAAACAAACAAAGGTGGATAAAAACCCATAAGCTGTCTTTCACTGAAGCAAACCAGCCGCTGTTTCTGCAGAGAAAACAGGTTTGGATTTCCAAAGCAAGTACTAGATAATGTCAGAACTGCTGACAAGCAGTAAATCTTGGCTTGCCATCCATGCCAGATCCCTGCTGCCCAGCTGAGCCCTGGAGGGGGCTGCCTGGTGGGAGTGGATCTTCACTCTTGTTAACCCTCATTTGAGTCCAACCTCATGCTTTGGAAGTGCCAGAGTGTGCAGCTGCCTTTTCACCTGGGCCAGCACACCCCAGAGCTCAGTGCTGGGCAGGGCTTTCTGTTATTACCTGGCTCACAGCGAGAATCTGTAGGAACTCTCCACAGTCATGGAAGTCTGGTAGACACCTTACAGTTTGGAGGTGTTCTGGTGCTGCTTTTTTTGGTTTGGTTTGTTTTCAAATAGTTATAAATTTGGTTTGCTAATAAGTGTATGTACTTGGCATGTGAAATCTCTCATGGGTTAATTTTCTCTCCTTCTGCACCTTGTGCCAAGCAAAGCTTTGTGAAGGCAGTGCTGTGGCCTGACTTTGGAGTTCCATGTTCTTCTGCTGTGAGTCCATGAGAGAACACCCCAATTACCTATTGATTTGTACCATCCAGGCTCCACCATTTGTCCCTTGAGAATTTTGATTTGGCAGGAGCAAGAAAACACCGTGTGCCAGGCGTGTCTGCAACTGTGCCTTTTGACAACCTCCCTCAGCTTTTGGGGCCCCCTCCTGCATCCTGTTTGTGTCCTTAATATGTGCAGATATATTCTCGTGTACCAGGGCTATGAGCAGGCATGCAAAGCATGCATTATAAACAGTTTCTGATTTTTCTCTGTTCCTGTGCTGGTTAAGCCATCGTAGTTCCTGCTGCCGGGAAATTCTCCCTCTTATTTTCTTTGCACAAATACAACAAGTGCCAGCATGGCAAGGTCTTTCTGGGTTTGTTTTTTTTTTTTGTTTGTGGGGTTTTTTTGTGTTTTTTTTTTTTTTTTGAGTAATATCAGTTCTACTGGGCCTGATTCTGGGATATGTCAGAGTTTCTAATCTTACACATTCTACTGAAAGAGGGAATCAAGCTGTTGAAATAGGACTAGAGGCAGGCCTTTTGGATCCTTGACTTTGCCCTACGTGCCACAGTAAATGAATTCAGTATTGCTTCTTGACTTGGCTTTCCTAAAGAGAGGTTAAGCAGTCTGGTGGCATAGTTCTTTTTTTTTTCCCAAAAATACATGCTCAAACTACACCTTTCTTTTTTTTTTTTTTTTTTTTTTTTTTCAAGAAAGATAGCCCTCCTGAATTTTTTGTCACCTCACCTCTATTATTTAGCAATCAAAATGCTGTGTGCTGCATCTAGGCTCTGCTAAAAGAAGATCCAAATTAAGCACTAAAAATGCAGAAAGTGTCAGATTTATGGTTAGTTCAGCTGCTTTTATACCTGTGTTGGGATGACCTCTGTAATTACTGGATTGTACAAGCATCCCTTGAAGCCTTTTCACTACATGTAATTATTTTATGATTTATCTCCTCTGTGTGCATTTCCTTGCTGTGAAGTGATGCAGCAGGCAGGGGAAGTGCAGGAAAAAGTGTAGGGAAATATCCCTATCAAGCATCACAGCTGGCTGTGTGCTGGGGCCCATACCTGTGCTCAGCTGCTGCAGAGTTGAGCACTCCCTGCCAGACCACTCTTTGTCCTCAACAAACTCTTCTTTGCCTCCTTTTGGTCATCACGGTGTGTGATGTTCACTATATCAGTAGTCAGTAAACATCAGTAATGTTATCATACTGCTGTAGGCTTTGAGGGTCTCACTTGATCCTGTATTTTTCATTTCTATTTGAAGAAATGCCTACTACATCTCAAGGAACTGAACGTTAAAGGTTGTCACATGAACGTTCCAAAAGTAGGGAATGGTGGAACAGGAGCTGCCTGTGCATCCTGGTCTTTCCAGGCTACATTTCTCTTTCCACAGAGCCAATCAAACCCCATCCAGAGGTCTGCTTGTAGTCAGTAAACTATGCCTGGAGCACAGTTTAATAACTCTTCCCCCCCCCCCCCCTTCTTTAACACTCATTCATGCCCTCCCCCACGGTGTAGGAAGTGAAACAAAACATTTCTCAGGGCTCAGAGCAAAGTTAATCCAATAATTGTGGTAATTTATGAGTTGATGGTTGATAGCAGAAGACTTAATTATTGTTTTCAGCCTTAGCTGGCTCACTGTGATCAAATATGATTACATGTGAAGTTGGGTTATTGTTAAATGAATCATGTGCTAAGCACAAGGCACTGAACTGATGGCACCGTGGTCCTCAGTGGCACTACATTATGAATTAGATCAGTCCCTTGTCTAGTGTAGGCCCTAATCCTACAAACACTTGTGAATATTTTAAAATCTGCTGGCAGAATAAATCCATATCTGAGGACGGGTGCAACCTGAGATGAGAGAATTTTAGTAGCCTTCAGTCCCTACAGGTGCCTCTTGGCTGGTTTCACCCTGGCTTATGTAAATATTTGTTATTTCTATTCTTCCCTTTGGTTTTAGCCCAAAATGTTTTCCATGTCAACTGCCCTTAGACAAAGCCTATGAATTTTATGACCTTTGCTTGTCAACGTGGGAGAGGCTGCAAGTTAATTCATAGGCTTATTTTGTACCTAGACTTCATTTTGTCCTGGCCCAGGTGCTTTTTTAGGGGCATCCTTAACGTCAGTAGATAATGGAATCCAGGTTGGATGGATCCTGTGAGTCCTTGCACAGCCCCTGTGTGATCCAGCCCGTACAGCACCACCACTGTGTACTCACAGTCATCTTCTTGACATCAAACCTACTGATTTATATCCAGCACACGTTTATTAGGGGGTGTGTGTGCATATTTACATATTTGCGTGTTTCTGTTTCGGATGGATGTCCCCTTTAATCAATATTTGATTCACACTATCAAAACAAGGCTAGAAAGTGCAGTGCAACAGGGAAATAGTTAACCAGGGGGTTTCACCAGGGATCTAGTGGTCTTCTGATGTATTTATAATAAAAAACCCCACAATACTTAGAAGTGGCTCCAATTTGCCTCTGTAAGGTATGTTTTAAGAAGGCTGATAGGAGGAAAAAAAAATCTGGCTGAGACATGGAGCTTAAGAACCTGAAGAGCACCCCTCAGCCCCCCAAAAAATGCAGAAATCTGAATCTTCCCCACTGCCCTGAGAACAGAAGCCATGATCCTGTAAGGCAGGCTGCCAAGCAGAGTTGGACTAGTTTTTGAGGCAAAAGTGGAAGAGCAAGAGGAATGCTTGTAGGGGACCCCACCGTGGGAGTCACCCCTAGAAAGGGAATGTGGCCCTGGGTGGGAAGAGACTGTGAAATGCCCAATGATGACCTGGGCAGATGAGACTCAAGGGAGAGGGGAAAGGGAGAGAACAACCTGGGAAGCAGGGAAAATATGGTGGGGGGTACAACAAGGGGGTAACCTGAGGGACTGGGAGACCAGGATGGAAACATGAAGACAACCCATTTCTGTGGTCAGCCAGGCAGGAGTTCCTGCTCTCAGCATCAAAGCTGATGCCAACATCTACAGGCTGTCCTCTGAAATACTTAGTGGAGGTGTTGCGTCCTGCAGGACCCTGATTCAGTGGCTGACTGGAGTGCAAAACACCTCCTGGAGTGGAATAGATAAATTCATGCTGCCTCCACTCAACTTCTACGTGTTTTCGTGTGGAAAAATAAGTAGGTGTGATTTGACCACCAGCTCTGTGGTTGGGCTGATTTGCCTGCTTTCCCTGTACCCCATGGAGCAGTTTTTTGTGTGTGTGCTTGTGTTTAAAAATACTACATTGTTTGTTTGCTGTCAACCAGAGTCCCCACTGTGCTTCTAAAGTGCTATTCTAGATACTGTTTTATTTGCTAATGAATTGCTTTGCTTCTGATACGCGTTTGGTGTGCAAGTCCCTCAGAAAGAAGGGCGGGCCAAACTGCTGCATTTGAAGGCATTGTTGTGATGTCAAAGGTTCTCAAAGTCCCAGTAAAAACCAGTTTCCCAAAGATCTGTGAGTAGGTTACTGCAGTGAGCAGTTTCCCAGGTCAGCCCAGCAAAGATGGAAGTGCAAGTCTTCTATTTAGCCTCAGGCTTTTCTGCCCCCAGCACTTCCAGATGCTGCTACAGCAGCAGTGCCTCAGCTCAAGAGACACTGAGATTCAAAGAGAAGTGGAAATCCACACCCTTTTCCTTCCAGATACCATGGAAAGCAAACCCCCAGCACAGTGACACCCATGCTGTCGCTACAGTGGCAAATGAGAGTGTTCTATGTGTAATCTGTCTCCAGCCTTCCTGCTTCTCTGCAAAATTCCAGCTCAAGCTTTCAAGACAGCTGGTTATGAATGCACAGTGAGTTTTGGGAGGTGGTTTTGTAGAGGGTAACCTGTGCTCCCCAGGATGGGACCATTGGTAACTGAGTCCCTTGAGGAGGAACTAAAATCTTGTCTACACAGAACCACTCTGGGTCTGAGTAGTGTAAATGCATGAATGAGAAGCTTGCATTTGCTCTTGGAAACTTGGAAAGCAGTTGCAGAGCCAGGCCGAAGTCCTGAATGTGTAAGCAGCAGGTTTGATAGCATATCCAGGGTGTTTCCCATTATCTCAGCTGTTTTCATGGACAGGTCTCTGTATTGGGTCTTCCTGAAAGGTTCCTAAATGCTGTTACAGCAGCCAAGGGAAGAGCCTGGAATCACTGGTTGTGCTTCACCTTAGGCACACGTGGGTTGGAACTAAAGCCTGTGTGTGTCTTGGAAATAAAACACTGCATTTTGTCAGTGGGTTTGTCTAAATCCTCCCTTTGTCACATGCCCTGGGAAGGGGAGCTTGGAGCTTCAGGGTTGATTTTTTAAAATTTTTTTTTACATACTTTGTAGATCTTGGTGCTGCAAAACAAACTCTTTCTACTCTGTGATGCAAGTGGGTCTCATTTTTGGTGTGGAAAGAATACTCCTAGGAGTTTCTAGGTTTATGTAAATACTCTCTGTGCTGGCAGGGAGACCCAGTTTAGCTATTTGTGGAACTGAAGAAGCTTTTGATGTTGGCATCTGTACTATAAAAATAGGTCACCAAACTACCTTCTGCTTTGGCTTCTGAGCTGACTCGACATCACTTTAACTGATGGTGTGTAGATAGAGAACTTCATGTCCTCGAACAACGTGCTTTCATTAAGGTAGCACTTTTTTTCTTCCTATTCTTAGCACTTGGTCTGTGATAAAAATTTTTGGGTCCCATCCACTGTATTCCATGTGAGGTCATACAGGAAATTACACATTTCAATTCCTAGTCATGATAAAGGCAAATAACACCAGAACTTCTGAGTCTGCAAATGCTGATGCGTGTTTGGGTTTACCAGACTTCTTGTGAGTTCCTTCCCAAGGAATTCTTGAGTTTTGGAGAGTTTCTTCAGCTTCACTGTCCCACTTATCTTCTTGAACACATAATTGGGTTTAACTGGCATTTATTTAACAATGGCTTGTGTCAGCCAGCCTTTCCATGAGGAGGAAAGGACCATGTGCTGATACAGATAAGCAAAACTAGCTCAGCCTTTGCCACGTTATGTAAATAGCAGATTTGTGGAGCTGCCTGAAAGAAAATTGTTCGTGTTTAGTTGGCTGATCTCTAAGTCTGTATTCCAGAAAGATCTGACCTCAAACATGCTGAAGTTGATGGAGGGGGCCCTCCATGCATTTCCAGAAGTCTGATCCGGGCTCCAGTGGTGCTGAACTCAGACCCCCAGCAGCAAACACTGCTGACAGTTCTCTAAGCTTTCCTCCTCTCTGACCCTTTAATATTTAGTTCAGCAGTCAAATTCAGCCAGCGTGAGAACACATAAAGCAAATTTCAGAGCAGGATTTGTGTTCTGTTTGCTTATACGTTTGACCAACACCTTTCCCACTTCCCAACTGGTCTGATGTTCTCCAGACAAGGAACACAACTCACCCAATGACAGCTCAAACAATTGCAACCCAAACAGGACCATCCTGGTTCTGCAAATCAAACTCTCGTAGAATCCAGTTCACAAATATCTGCATCCTGTCTGAGCTGAGAAAAATGGATAAATAACTTTCAAATAGACACATCAAAGTTTTTGGTTGTGGTCATTGTGTAGTTAAAAACACATTTATTGGCAACTGTGGTTTTTTATTGTTCAGGCAACATTTACAGCCTTACAGACTGATAATTTAGGTTTGTTCTGTTTATTTTCCTGTGCTTATATAAAAGCAATTTGCATTAACTTGCATCACACTTTGAAGGACAGTAATGATTAGAAAAGTCATGCGAAGGTGTGTGCAAGTATGAGATTTTTTTATATATATGTATATACACAAATCTTTGTTTCGAGAGAAGATACTTTCTGCTGTTGCTGTTTTTTTTACCCCAAGGACAGGTATCTTCACATCCTGCTCTACATTGTATTCTTCTATTTTCCATGGTTAGCTTAAAGTTTTAAAACCTTGCATAGATCCCACTTACATAGGACACGAAAACTATGAAGGGTAAAAGACTATTAAAAAGAAAAGTACTCAAATAAAACCAATCAAGGCTAACATTTTAACACATACTGCTTGTTGCACAAAGCACTTTATCAGAGCCAAACTCCTGGGAAAAAAATATCCCCACTTTTTCTTTCAACGTTTTCAGTTACTGAGAAAAAAAAATCTTTTTATAGAACTACAACTAAAAAAAAGTGCATAATTACAAAAAAAATCTGAATATAAGTGGACCAGCATGGGTTGATTGATGCTCTGAGTGAGTGGATTTAACAAGTGATTTTATTTTATTAGACTTTTTCCATGGTGTATGCCTGATTATTAATAGTTAATGGCACACATAAGCCCAAGACAAATAGGTTTGCATGGACAAGTTGGTCTGACTCTGAAATGCTGCCTTCCTCATGCAATATTCATGTTTCATTTATAGATGCTTGCATCAACAAATGTGTGAGTAAAAGGGATGTGTAAGAACACCCAGGAGTTACCATTCTGACTGATGCTTGCCCAGGGAGACTTTCTCTGTTTGTCACTGGATTCCCTGTGGTGAATGGCAGGAAAAGAGGTTGGGATATCCAGGATGCCACTCCATGATAGTGGGTGGAAGAGGAAAGCTGCCTTCTGAAACAGTGAGCACTACTAAGCAGCAATTTCAGCAGCAAAAATGTGGTTTTCTCAGACTCTCCCTGGCCACGTGTTTGTACTTGAGTGATTGGTTTTGATTTGGTGGCGTGGGTTCATCTGCTGGTGAAATGTTAATCACAGGCAAGGTTATAAAAATGCACCTGGATACTTGAAGTGCACCCTGTATTTGAGTGTTACTTAACACACTCACTGTGGTGGTTAACATGGGTTTTTTGGGGGGTGTAGAATATGACTGATTGTCCAAGTACATGAGGTTATTTCTTGTGAAACCATCAGAGGGATAAAGCCCAGGCAGCATGTGGAAATCAACATCTATCAGTGTCCCCCTATATGCCCCTTCAACTCTATGCACAAAAAGAACATTAAACTAAATCCCTTTTTTTTTTTTTTTCTGATATCATCACTCAGACAACAAGTGTGAATAACTGTTGGTTGGGAATTCCTTTCTGGAAAGGCTCCTTGCTGGTGTCATGCCACTCCACTGACCTGTTACGAGTTGTTAGTCAGCTGTGACTCAGTTTTCTAAGCCTGCTCATGTTAAAACACTGCTGAGGCACTTCTGGAAGGAACAGTGACTCATGCTCAGCCCAGTAGGTCCCAGTGAGGCTGTGAAAATGGGATGAACTTATCTGCAGTATTTTTAGTGCTGTGGGTTTATTTAGGCCTAAGAAAAGTCTTGTGCCCTGTAACATATCCCACATCTTCCCAAGAAAGCTTCTTCAGGCTTTCATGGAGCTGTTCTTAGTAACGTCTCATTTGTATCACTAGTTTTTTTTCTTATGCCTCATCTCAGGATGCTTTAGGAGGAGTTTATGAAAAAACCCTGTGTTTTGAAAGGTGTATTTAGGCTGGAACAGGTTTCACTGAATCAATGAAATCTGTCAATTTTAAGTATTGACAGAACTATGGTGGAAAACAGTCAATATAAGCCGAGAAAAACACCGGAATATTTACAGTGTCACAGAGTTCAGTGCAGGTCGTGTTGGTCGCTGTATTTTAGCTTGGACCCATATTTTTCACCCTGGGGTTAGAGTTAGACCTCATGGTCCCATCAGTAGAGAGGGACAGCTCTGTCATGGCACGGGAACACTGGATCTACCCCTGCAGGAGCACCCTGGGCATTCCTGCTTATTCGGGGGGAAGCAAAAGGTCTGTGGGAATTGCCAACTTGTGTTACAGCCTTTCATCTGTGAGGCTTATTTTTGTGCACCTATGTGAGTTTATAAATATACAACATGTGTGAAATGCCTGTGTACCCCTGAGGGGGAAGCATCCTTGCATTAATATCATCAGTGAGAATTAGCTGAGCACTGAGTCCCCAGTAATTCAACTGCTCACTCCTTGGGTCACCATTTGTCCTTCTGTGTTTCTGCATATGGTGGAAAAATGATTTTGGCTGCTTGGGGAAAAAAAGGGATGAAAAAGGAGAAAATACTCTGATTTATAGGCTTGTATTGTCAGAGTATCTGCAAGTCTGGCTCAGTAGCTGAAATATAAAGCTGAATAACACTAAAGTCTGGTCTGTGCCTCAAGGATCTCCTAATTTTAGCAGTAGTTCAAATTATAGTATGGCATGATATATGTAAATACAGTGGAAAATAACTTAGTTTGGTGCTATGAACGGAGAGCAGCACTGCAAAAAAAAAAAAATCCAATTTCCCATATTCGACTTGAATAAATCCCACAGCTCTCAGAACCACTGATGCTATCTCTGAATTTAGTCCTGCTGCAGCCAGCAAATAACAAGATGTGTGCCTTCAACAGAGCCATTTCAGAAAAACCATGTGGGAGAAAATATCCTGATCCAGGCCCCTGTTTGCTCAGGTCTCGTGTTGGTCTCTGTCAGAGCTCGCCATTCCCCTGCAAACCTGCCTTTGGAAGTCCCACAGCTTTCCAGGGATAAATGAGAGGTAACTGCTGAGGAGGCTAACACTGATAACGGAAGGTTCAGCTGATTAAACAGATCTCTGTGGCATTTACCTTTAACCACCTGCAAAGTAGCAAAGCCAGGTGTAGCTGGAGCAAAGTGTCAAGTCCCCCTTGTGTCAGATGTTTGAAGGTGTTAACCAATTCTTGGTTATCTTAGCGACCTCACCGGTCTTTGTCCCTGATTTGTGCATTAAATGCGAGATGAAGGTGTTAAGTGGGAAAAAATAAAAAGGGCTGAGCTCTTCATTTGGCATAATAAAAGCAATATATTTGCCAAGAGCTTAGATTCTTTTAATCAGTGTATTTAATTAAGAAAAGAGTATTAGGGGAAAATGATGATTAAAAAAAAAAAAGCAAGGGGTTGGCTATTACTTGCAAGAGAGTTTTGTGGTTCCCTGCTCCCAGAGAGAATGACTCGTTATTTCTGGATAACCTACTGATGTCATTCATGGAACTTTGTACGTGAGCAATAGAGCAACAGAGCAGGTTGATTCACGCAGATGAGGACAGTCTGTGACAGTACAAATGGGGCTGCACAGAAAATGTGGTGGCACTAGAGAACAACACCATAATCCAGTGTCTCTTTTCAAAGCCTCTCCTGACTTAGAGCCCTCGCTGCCCAAAATGCAGAGGCAGAGAGAGAGAAATATCAGGTCTGTTGTGGTGATTCTACCGAGTGCAGCAGTATCGTGTTGTTTTGATTCACTGAAAGCATCAGGAAAAATACTGACAACAGAAAATGCTGTTGGCAGAGGGTGTCTTATAAAAGATATTTAAATCCTGTTTTGTTTTTAGGTTCCTCAAGTGTGTACCATGGGAATAGTGTATCCTCTTTGGACAAAAAAGTTTGTTTATTAAACAAACAAACAAAAAACTTCCCTAAATATTTCTTAGAACTTCCTAATATAATTATTAGCTTTCAAGGAAACACAAAGCTCCCAGTCAAACATTCCTTCCACAGATGATTCAGGTCCCCCGAGAAAGAAGAGTTGGTTTCACTTTTGTTCTTTCTGTGTTTGATGCCCATAAAACAGAGAACTTGGTGTGGCTTCCCAGACCAGGCATCCCTGTGGAGGTCTGCCAGTTGTTTGATTCCTGGCCTGATCTGTTCTTGTTTCAGTGTTGGAGTCCTGCCCACACACAGGACAACTGTAACCTGTGCAGGTGCTGGAAGTCCCTTGCTAGGAGAGAAGAGGAGGTGACCAGAAGGGGCTTTGTTTGGGAATCCTATGAAAACATAAACTAGAATGACCCCTCAACCCACTCTGTTGCCTCCCCTGACTTAAGAACTGAGAACCTTGACTTCAAGGAATGGTGTGAAATTTGTTAGCAAAGTCCAGGACTATAAGAAATAAAACTTCCATGTTACGTATCCTGGACTAGAATTTAAATAGAATATGTAAAAAACTCAATGTTGGGCACTGAGCAGTCCCTGTGTGCCAAATCAGATTGAAACATTAAACCCACAGCTCTTGCTAAAGGGAGGAGAAGGCACAGTTAAAATATGAGCACAGCCTGAACTTTAGTGCTTCTGGATATTGCTGTGCTTAGTCATGCAATCTACTGTTCTGAGGAAGCCTCTGTGGTTTTATTATCATTTTACAAACGCACTGTATATACAAAGATATTGTGCATATGAATCCTCTATTTACAAAAAAAAAAAAAATCTGAAAATAAGACTCTGAAGGTAATTATCAAACAATGAGCATTTTGATTTTTAGCAACCTGTGGATTAGACAATTGGAAAACAAATCCCTGGGTTTGGGTTAGGTTTCTTCTTTGAAGACTAAGTTGAGCTCTGTTTCCATATAATATAAAACTGCTACTGAGGGGAGAAGCCAGTAATTTTTCTTTCTCTGCACCTGGACAATGCTGCAGATGAATATATTTGGAGCTATGAATTTCAGACAAAACTGTTTAGATATAATCAGCTCAAGAGGAACTATTTTCTGAAGCTAAATGTATATAAATGATGCAGCTTTAGCCAGATAAAAATGTAATCAAAAATGTGTTTTTTTTTAATAATTTCAAGAAAGTGTTTGTTTAGTTTAGCATTTGGTTAGGGTCATGAATGCATTTGGGGTGCTTTTTATTGTTGTGGGGATATTTTTTTTTATTTTTAATTTGTTCACCAGAAAAGTTCAGCCTCCAATCCTGGGCTGTTTTAGTTCTTTTCTCGTATTTGAAAGCTCCAGGTCGGTGTAGTTTTAAATGACATCCCTTTGCCTCCCTCCTCTCATGTTTTAATCATTCTCAAAAGGTGAAAATAGCTACGAGATTGGTTTTGCTTTGATGTGAGGCAACACAATATTTTCCTGACATCCTGGAGGTTACCTGTGAGGCAGAACATGGATCTCACAATTTCTTTATGATGGTAATTAACTTTATTTTATTTAGCTGTGTTTACCATAATCCTTAAACAATGGAATGGCACGTAGCCAAGGCAATATTCCCTGATGCTTTGCTTCCTTGTTTAGTTTAGATCCTGCACAAAGCAGCACATTTAAAGTGTCCAGGTGTTGGTGTTCCATTTGGGACAAGGCAAGTCAGGACAGAGCTGGTCAATGGTGTAGGCAAAACTGTCCCAGGAACACTTTTGGGTCAGAAAAAAGGATTACAGCTGAGCTTGAAATGGTTTTGTGGTATTGTGTCAGTGGTGCAGAAAATCAGCGATAGCAGGAGAATCCTGTACTCATCCTGTGTTGATGTATTATACTGACACGTTTTTCAGGATGAAATATTCCTCTTTTGAGCAAAAGTCTTTGCGAGTAGTTCTTTCTGTCATCTGCAAACTTCAGCCCACAGAATCAAAAAAAGTCACTCAAAGGGCCACGTTTCCCCCTTTTCCATTGAAACAGTTTCTGGTATTTAGTTTAGGTGGCGTGTTGGTTTTTTCTGTTTTGTTTGGTTTTGTTTTGTTTGGGGTTTTTTGGATGTTTGTTTTTTATCCCTAGGTGGAATTCCCAGCCTTTTCACCCCTCTTATCTCAAACCTGGAGGTGTGAACACCCCCAGGGTGTGAACTCTGGGTACTCCAAGGAAAATATGGGTGACAATGGTGCGGTCTCATCAGCAAGAACGCTCGAGGAATCACACAAACCCCAGCACTAATAAAACTTAGTTCCTTTTCAGCTTTTATGTCTTACCGCAGTAGGTTTTGTACGTGAGAAGGTCAAACTTCTGTGATTGTCTCTTCTGGGTTGGCAGCTGTTGACCAGCCTGTCTTGCATGTGTAAGAGGGAGAGCAGCCACAGGGGGATTTTTGGGGACTCTGAGAACTAAGTCCCACTTCAGGCTGACACTCCAGCATTACTGAACTCTGTTCCGTTTAAAAGGAAACAACCTTTGAGCCAGTCCAGTTTAGAATGTTGTCCTAAGCCAGCTAAATAACACCAATGGGACTTAAACAGGAATCGGTTTTAGTCCTACACCAGGTTAAAGTCACAGTTTTTTTTTTTTTTTTTTTTTTTTCCTCCCATCCTTTCTTTAGATTAGATTTTGCATATCTGAATGCTTATGTTGAACAGCTTCTTAGACCTATTTTGTGTCAAGGCTTGAAGGTGTAAAACACATTTATTCAGAAAGAAAAGGCAACACAAAATGGAAAGAAAAGGTATCTTGAGTGCTTTTGTTATTAGTCAGTCTCCAGGCAACTCCTGGCTGAGGGCAAAGCTAAATTAAATTATTGTAGTAGTAGACTGATATTTATATATGTGTGTTTGTATATATATATATATGTATATATACACACACCTTAAGACATATTTTTAACACATGTGCAACTACCACACCTCACATCTGACAGCTTTCTTTGAATCCAGGCCATTCACTGGCAACAAGCAGCTAATTAATTTATCTCATGAATATCAAATATGCAATTAGTCACAGAGCACTCAGTATTCCAGCCATTACCCCTTCTATGTAGTCCCCACACTGGCAACAATGACTCCAAGAAATGACTCCCATTCAGTGCCTGACCTGCCATAGAAAGACATAAATGGGTTTACCATATGCTGCTTAATATTGTAATTCTTTCTTTCTTCTTGCCTGCATGAGCGTGTGTAGTCGGCTAATGGCTTCTCTTCAATCCCAACAACGTGAGGGAAGTAAAAGAGTGTTTAGAAGATTAAAGAATATTCATCTCAAAGCCCTGAGATGAATATTTCTGTCCCAAGACAAAATCCAAAGAAACACAAGTGAATGTGTGGGTTTGGTTTTTTTTTTTTCCAGGTCTTACTGTTGGTAGGACAAGAGGTAATAGACTAAAATTGCAGACGGGGAGATGAAAGTTAGATGTTGGGTGAACAGCTTTGAAGGGGTAATGATAGTTATACGTGGCTATTCAGATGAGCAAGGGGAAAATTGCACTGTCTCTGTCACCCATGCTTTTTTAAGGAGTGATGTGACCACACCTGGAGAACAGCCTGGGCACAGCTGAATGTCACCTGGAGGGGAACAGTGGGAGATTCAAAATCTCAGGCTCCTGTCTTACCTTGTGGCTGCGTTTCTGTTTCTTCAAAAGCCTCATCAAATTTGGCAGCTGTATTTCCTTCCTCTATAGCAGGCTCAGCGATCGAACAAGCTGAACTATCAGATGAAGTCAAAGCACGTTTATTTACTGTAAAGTAAACATCATTACTGTTGCCCTTGAGATATTTTGTAATTAAGTACAATTTCCCACGCTGGCAAAGCTAATGCCATTTATAGAAACACTTGCATTAGTTCCTGGTTTAACCTTGGGGAAGATACTGGGCGTTGAACAATTTTTAAAATCAGTAAATGTTACTGTACTTGTAGGAAATCCTTGCAAGATGAGGTCCAGCTCCATTCTTTGTAGCTGTTTGAAAATACATGTACAGCACAGCAATTAGGAACTGTTTCTGTGAGAGTGGAGCAGTAGAAAACATCTTGTTATACACCACTGAAGCATTTGGTCATACCATTTGCAACAGAATCTAAACTAATAAGGGATTAAAAAAGAGGTCAAAGAAGTTTCAGTACTTTTTTCCAAATCTTCATCTTTTGAGGACATGGTTTTACAGGGGTGATGTGAGGTTTAATGATGAGTGGCACTCTATCAGTGCTTTTGTTTTTATGAAGTTGTGTTTAATTTCTTGACTTTGTTTAATGTCTGAGGCTCTTGATGGATATTCTTATAGGTTGCTAAGCTAATAGCTCATAAATAAAGCACAACAACCACTCTTTGAGTTGCAGAATGTAGGCCATTGTGTTCTCAGCATCAAGCTGCTAGTTTAAATCAGTTCCTCAGATTAATCACCAAATAAAGCAGAGGATGAAATAGTGGGGTTTGGCTAAATCAAAGTTGTTTTTTGGTTTTTTTTTTTGGGGGGGGAAGAGTTTGTTAATAGCTATCCTCTTTCTGCTCCAAAGCTCCCATTTCCCATGGGCAGGCAACTTGCACCGTGGAGTGAAGGCTTTGCTTGTGGAAAAGAGAATCAGCAAACAAAAGTACCTACCCACATATTGCAACTTTATGGAGGAAAAGGGATTGTTGATGGGTTGCCTTTTTACAAATAGATGGAGAGTGTGAAGTGATGGTCCATTTACCTGAACCTGCTTTTCCAGCCATCAGTAGCTGCAAGAACAGGCACTGTGCTTGCCTCTTTGTAGCCTGGACAGGCTGTGACCCACTTGTGCCACCTCCCTGGAGTGAGCAGAGCTGGGCTGTCAAGGTGAGGGTGATGCAGGGTTGGGAGTCTCCAGCATGAGCCACAGGCTCTGGGCTCACTCTGAAACCCCTCTGGGACCAGCAGATTACCATGTGTTTTGCATCATGGACCTGTCAGTCAGCCTCGATAGGAGTTTACCAGCAACTTTTTTGTAGCTGTAATAATTGGTCTGAAAGTCAACTCTAATCTCTTAGGGTGTTAGATGTAAACAAATGCCACTCTGCATAAAAATGCCTTTCCTGTATATTTTGTTTTCCCCTAAAGATTGAAGGAAATGCTTTCTAAAAACAATTCTCTTTAAACGCTTAAGGGACACTAATTACTTTTAATTTCAGTGTGCGATGGTCCTTATCCAAGGGAAGTATGCTGCATGGGCTATAAACCATTTTTATATCATATAGCATTTAACAGAGCATGCCTGGAGATAGTTGAGCAGCCTCCCTGGTTCTCTGATCTCTATTATCCTTCACCATGATTAAACACGCAGTGTTTCACTGCCTAATGGTGAAGGGCATTCAGGAAAGCCAGCTGAGCTCCTCTGTCCAAGCTGCCTCTGTTTCTTTCTGTTTTACTGTCCCTGTAGCAGAGCATTGCTCTGTCTGCAAAGGTCAGAGGGTGGCCACAGCTCTGCCCACACAGGTCAGGTCCTGTTGCTGTTCCCACAACAGAAAGATCAGCTGCAGTGACAGTGTTGTCCTCAGCATCCCGAAGCTGTGGCTCTGGAGCTTGCCTTCCAAGTTTCCTTATGAAGCTGATGTAAAAATCCTATCCTACACAAAAAAAATCTTACCCTATAAAAATCCTCTCTCCTATAGCAAGGCAAATATTCTCTCTATAAAGCCACCACAGCCATTTTTTCCCCATTTCTTCTCTCCTCTTTGCTGGTGTGAGGCACTGGATGGACAGGGACACCCACCCCCCTCAGAGAGCATCTGCAGGGCCATGCTTGGGATTAGGCTGCCTCTGCTCAGAGCTGGATCTCATTTAATTCAAGGTCAGCCTAATAATCCCAGCTCCTTCCAGAGGGCCAGTCTGTTTGCCACATTTTCACATGTTCGGGTTCCTGCTGCCCCACCAAAATCCTGAAGATGCAACTCTGCAGGGTCATCTGCGTAGGAAATAAGCAGCTAGATACTCAGTTATGTTTATTCAAGCTTAAAAGCAAATCAGCTCCTTAACCCTTTGCTGTGTTGATGTTGAGGTGGCCACTCACCACACCTGCATTACTAGAAAGCTGCTCCTGGCAGCTTTTCAGCACTCAGCTTTGAATCTTCAATATTTGTTGTTCAGGCCGCAGTCTGTTCCTGCTTTTCGGTTTGGAAGTGTCTTAAGGTGCTGTAGCTCCATTACCAGAAAAAACCACGTTCTTAAGGTGTTTACTGCACATCTTAGGGAGGGCTGAAGTGCATGCTCCTGGAGATGTTTTCACTCTACTTACTTTGGAAATCAGCGTTGGGATTAGTTGTGAAACTCGGGCAAAGCACGTGAAAAACCAAGTGGTGATGGTTTGTCACTCCTGTCCTCCCATTCCTAGGCATTCCTGCTTTTAGGAAAGTATCTGATTCTCTCTGTGGAAGGGATGGACCTGATGCCTGATCAAGACTGATAATTTATAAATAATTTTATGAATAATTTTTAAGTTTCTGATGCTAGTTCTGCTCTTGACCAGAGATCAGCAGGCAGAAACAAGTGTCCATATATTACAGTTCTATGTAGGAAAAGGGATTGTTGAGGGACTGTCTTTTTACGAATAGATGAAGAGTGGAAGGTGATTGTGCCTTTATTTTGAACTGCCTGAAATTCTTAATATCGTTAAACCACGACTCCATCCTGAAAACTTGTTTCTTTTTTCTTCCAGTCTGATTTAAGTGGCTTAAATATTTATCTATTCCTGCTAGAAAACCAACATGACACATACGACTACTTTCATGAAAATACGTCATCAGCACTGATAACACTGGCAAAAATGCATACAGAGCTGAGAAAGGGCAACCAGTTATAATTATGGCTAAGGCTATGAATTCTGTTTGTTTCAGTATTTCTTATTACATGATTGCTATTTGACAACAATGATAGATTCAACTTCTATCAGTAGGATGACTTGTTTAAGAAAACTAAACATCTCCAAAATATGTAATGAAATTGATGCTTCACAACTCATTCCAGTGAACTTTAATCTCACTCACAACCTCTGCACAGAATTATTATTTTAAAATTCGCAGAGACTCAAAGTATTTTCCTCCCAGTAGTAGCTTCCAGTTGTTCTGCAGCCTAAGTAGGATTTGAAGCAGTGACCGGGAGATGAAAGTCTCTCTATGCCATTTTCAATCCCCTGAACCGTCTCGCCACTTTCTGCATTTAGTTTTCAGAAATTAATTTTTTAAAAAGGGAATTGTTTTTGCAAACATCCCTTTGAATTCCATCCCGGTGGCACTTTAGAGCGTTATTGCAAATTATTCAATTTATATGCATAGTCAAGCCTACATCATATTCTACTAAGGCAGGAAGAGACCAAAAAGGAAAGAGAAAAAAAAAAAAAAAACAAACAAAAAACAAAACAACTAACAGTTAGAAAAGAAAGATAAGAAAAATGAAGTCAGACACCAGACCACTATTCTAGGAAAATATTTTTCACCAGGATTAAAAAAATCCCTTGACCCTCTTCATCAAGGTGATCTTTTTCAGAAAGTCACTGTAAGGAGAGATTCAAGTGACTGCAGTAGAACTCAAAAGATATGCTGTATTCTGAGCCCTAATGAATGCAAGTATTAACGTTTTTGGCTTCAGATGAGGTGATCCAGCGTTCTTAAAAATTAATAAAAATTATTACAGAGACTTTATGAAGATATCTGAACATGTTCCAACCCAGCAGCTCGTCATTATGCGCAGGATAATTGTCTGCTCATTTGCATCCTGTGAATTTTTAAGGCCTTTTAGCTACGCCTGTGTTACTTCTCATACACTTTGCTTTGCAGTCCGTGCTTGTGATGGGAAAGGTGAAGTAACAAGGAGTGGTTAGTTAGGTCTGGAAAAAGTGTGAGGTGTGGCACCATCCCTCGGGTTCCCTGGCTTCAGTGTTCTTCCCCAATTCTCCACCCAACTTCTGGAAGTGCCCAGGTGTGAAACACCTCGTCCTCTCTGGGTTTGAATGTAGAACGTAGAATAAAACCACAGCAGGAGCAGCCTGATGGAGAGAATATCATAGAATATCCTGAGTGGGAAGGGACCCCTAGGGAATGTCACTCTTGGCTCTGCACAGGACGGTCCCAGGAATCCCACCATGTCCCCAAGTTCATTGTCCAAACGCTTTCCCCAGGGAGATCTTCAGCCAGGGACAGAGAGGGGCAGTTTTAGGAAGGTGCTCCATAACAGCATTCCTGCTGGCAGGGTGCTGAGAAACACAGGTTTCTCACCAGGGATGGAAGCCCAGGAACAGTTTTTTGTTCCTCTCAGCTGTGAAGGAAAGGCAGAAATGGTGGTTTCTGAGGTATCTGCACTTCTGCTTGTGCTGTCTCTGCTCATGGCCAGTGAATAAGGAAGGCCATGCAATGCGGACTTTGGAGATGCAAGAGCTGCTATTTGCATCACCTCAGAAAGGCTTGAGCCGTTTCTCTCCACTCCTGAGGGTTTTGTGAATGCCCCATGGCCTGTAAAAGCCCAGCAGAAGCAGCAGAGTCAGCTTGCCTGGATCCTTACCCGGAGTCAAAGGGAGGCAGCTGTAAATTGCTCTCCCTACACCATGCCCTGGTTTATAAGAAGGCTCTTTCCTGGGAGGCAGTTTGGATTTTTTTTTAATTTTTTTGTTTGTTTGTTTTTGTTTGGTTGGTTTGTTCGGTTTTTTTCTGGCTTTCTGATTTGGTTTGCTTAGAGGGGCTATTAATTACAATTTGGTAAGGTCTCAGATGAGGTCTAGAGAAGCTGCTTCCAAGGCACAGATAAGCTGCTGGGTGGTGATGGCTCCTGACCTGGGTTGGATTTGGGCAGTCTCTTTGTTCTGTAATGAGCAATCCCACAAGCTATGCAGCCTCCCAAACCAGGCTTTTTAAGAATTAGAGTGCACTTCTAAGACTTAGCCTCACTGTTTATAGAGCTGATTGCCCTCGAGTTCACCTTGGGCCTAATTGGCTTACTGGCTTAATTAACAAAGTGCTTATTAATGTCTAGTGGCAATTAATTTTCAAGGGATTATTTTCTATTAAGATCATGAGCACGGTATTAACATTGCACAGCCCTGATTCTGGAGAACCAACAAGTACAGGTTGTGGGGGTTTTTCTTTTATGTGTTCAGCAAAATTTATTTATTTGGTCATATTGTGCTGATTTGCCCTGCAGTTATGATAATTAGCATGTGCATAAACCCAAGAACTGCACACTGAGATTAAGGCATGGTGGGAACAGTGGAATGATAGCTTTTACTGGACCTGCATAAAACATGATGGGCTGATGAGCAAATAAATGACTTTTGTCAGCAAACATGGTATTTGAATGGTGATGAGGCTACATCTTGCAAATTCAAGCGCGTTGTTTGGTGTTTTAATATTTATGGGTGCATGAAAGTTGGAATATGGACAGTGGAGCTTGAGTCCTAGCTATGATCCACAGGCTCACTTCAGAATGCCACAGTTTTGTGATGTTTCATTTATGTGTGTTTTAATGGGACAGTCTTACTGCCCTGTGAATCTCGGGGTGTTGGGAAAGGCTGTGGATGTTGCTTGGAGAAACAGTGTAAAGAAATACCTCCCTGGACACAAATTTCATGCTTTTTAACTATGTAGGGCTTTTAGTACTATATGAAAAAACAGAGCATTTGATAACCATTAGCCACTGAGAGGCTTTTCTTTTGTGAGCCTGTCTTTTTGGAGCATGTTTATACCTGTATATCTGCATGTCCCGTGTGCGTGGCTTGAAAATTTACTGCCTTTCCTTGCTTCTGAAACACATAGGCACAATTTTTTTTTTTAAATGCTCCCTATTTTTTGTATTCTAAGAAAGAGTGATTAATCATCCCTTGTTTACCTCCACCCTAGCTGAGACTCTACAGACATCTCTGCCAGCAGCCCAGAGGCTGATTTGTTGTTACATGAAGAATCCCTGTTACTTCGTCCTCATGCTTTTCCTCATCCTTGATGCTTTCAGTTTGGGAAAAAGGTGACTGGGATATATGATAAAAATGTATAAAACTGAGGAGATGCAGATGCAAGCTTTGTTTCGGAGAGTCTCTAACTAGCAGGTTGCCAGAAGGTGAGGAAAAATACGCTGGCCCTTCTTTCAACCTGTTTTTCACGTTGCCAGATACTGATCACTGCCAGAGACAGCACCCTCAGCTGGATTGGATCTAGGTCACCAGTTTCATATTTTCCTGCATTTCTTGATTCTCTAGTGGTTCTCTAGATTGTCTTTCACATTCTTTATTACTGGTATGTTTAGAAGAGTTTATGTAAGCTTTTTATGTCTTTAAAATTTTCTTCCCCCTAACCTTATTATCATTGTGAGTGTCTTTCTCCAGTTTTCTTATTTGTTCAAGACTTCTGTGTTTTCAAGTGTAGTGTTTCACTCCTGATATCTTCTTTATGCTGTAGTTTACTGGGACAGCTTTTCTCTGGGGAGGGCATGTGGGATGGAGTTGCTTTAACGCTGTTGGTTGGTTTCTTTTATCCTGAGTGCAGTATATTTGGGGTGTGCTGATATATACTTTGCCAAAATGCTTTGAAAGATCTGTTTGACATTCATCAAAGAGCTGGTTCTTCACCCCTGTGTTGCAAGAGTGGAAAAAACACAGATTTTTCTTTTCTCATTCACTGTGTTTGGGTGGCATTTGGCAGCTGAGTCAACAGTACTGGGAATTGTATCTCTGAGCTTGTAAAATTTGGAAACAGAAATGAGAAGGTGGGAATTTACTCCTCCCGAGAGCCACCAGCGCAACCGAGTTGTGTAAGACCCACTCCTGTTTTATAAAGCTGGTGAGAGGCTGACATGTGCTGCTCAGGCTCTGTGTTGGCCTTTTGCCACTGGGAGGGTTTCATCCATGGTATCTCCTTGAACAAATTCCATGGAAAAGCCATGGGAAATGAAACTGTGGAACCACATACTGTGTTTAGTACCGTATTTTGGTACTAAAACGTAATCCCAAATAATAAAAATAATATCATCAGCAGTTACATGCCAGTGATAAAGACTGGCACTTGTAAGTTAACATGAAGTGTATTAATCACCTTTCTACAGCAGGCAAACATTCACATTTAATTTTGGTTTACAGTTTTGTAATAAAAGCGTAATTTTACTCCCTCCCCCTATACAAACCGTGTGCTGTAAAACAACCAAAAGCAATCATCCAAGTGTGAATGCAATAAAAAGCTCCATTCAGATTTATTATGCAAACATGAAAGGGAAAGTTTAATATACAGTATAGTGGAAACAAGGCAAGCATATTCAGCCAGCATGGGACTGTGTCTAAATTTTAAAACTTAACTGGTATTTGGAAGTACATCCTGATAACAAGTCACTGATTTTTAACATATCTTCCCAGTAATAACCTCTATTTCTATTATTTCTATAATGTTTGATGTCCCAATTGGTCTCAGGCATTCAAGCATTGTATAGATTGGGGAGAGTTTATCACTGGTGGTGCAGCACAGTTTGCCTCGTTGCATGGTAACCCTTCTGGACAGGCAGCAGAGTGGTTTAAACTGCAGGAGTACACAAGGCAGGGGTTATCATTTGGCAAAATGCTGCTTCAAATAACGGCCTTTATTATTTATCAAGTGATATTTTGGCTGTAACACAGGGGGGGAAGCTGTTTAATACCACACAGGCAGGAGTGGCCAGAGCTGAGGCAGTAGATTTATTGCAGCTGGCGTGCAAGGAAAAAAGCTCCAAGGTGTGTGTTGTCTTGGGAGCCTTGTCCCCATCACCTGATGATGCCATCCTAGTAATTTTTGGCTTTCCTTCTCTCTGACTCAACTTGGTCTAGCAGGGCAGGACCAGCCCTGATGGTTGAGCCCCATCCCCTGGTTCTGGTCACAGCCTTGCTTCTCCTGTGCTATTCCCTCTTGCTGTTAAATGATCCCCAGGCACGGGGATCTCGTCAGGGTTTATAATTCTCCTCATGGATTACAATCAGAAGCATGGCATGTTAATTTTATATTAATTTGCCCTTGCTGCCTCTGCACATTGTCGAAAGCCACAGCTCCCACGGGTGTCTGTGAGAAATGCAGACACGCACATGGGCAGAAAAGAAACTAATGTTCCAACAGTCCTGAGGGAAAACCATCTTGCTGCTGGGTGAGTCCTTCTAAATGGTTTTCCCTGAGCGGTATAAACACAATAAAAGAACAGTCTGTTCCTGTAACATGTTTTCATTTTAAGCCTGCATAAGCAACACTTGGTTCCTAGGAAATTAAATATGTGAGGTGTAATATCAGTGCTTCGCCTTCCTTTTATTCAAGTGCCCACATCCAGAAACCATGGAAAAGGGTAAGGGCAAAATGTCATCTCTTTAGCACTGAATTAAGCTCTCCAGGACACAGACTGCCCCCTTATTTCTACCATGGCATGAAGAAACACCGACTTCTGTTTGAGCAGAAGTAAATCAGGGTAGCCACACGCTGAGCGCCAGCAGTACTGCAACAGCATCTGTACGTCTGAGAAGTGCTAAAGCCACTTCTCCCTTGGCCTGCAAACTGAGCAGCACATGCACAGAAATCCCTAAAAGGCACTAGGAGAGAGCTGCTGTCCTTGGCCGGAGCTGCGTGAGATGTTATAGTTGAAAAAGGCTTTTGTCTGCCTGTCCTGTTGGCAGCGTGCTGGAGATTGCACAGGAAGAAGCTAATTACTTCATTTGGTTGGGTGTTTTCCCTCTCTCTCTCACACAGAGTTGTCCTTTTTCCTTGCTCAGCTCCTCTTGGCAGAGTCTGGTGACCACGTGCTCTCTGTGAGGTGACAGCAGGAGCCAGCCAGGCCAGAGGTTACTCACCTTCCTGTAGATCATCTTCCCCAGGCTCTGTGCAGTCTGGACACAGGTGAACACTTCCCATGAGTTTATTCCCAGGAGTGGGAAGTAAATGATTACTCATTTGGCTTACATGTAAATGCAGCCATTTGGCCTGGTCATCACTGCAAGAGGGCTTTGTGAAACCCTAAATTTTGTGGGATGTACGTTTAGGGGGCAAGTCAGGCACAGGCGTGCAGCTATCCTAGATGACACTGTAGATGCCCCATCTGAAATCATAAAACTCTGGTGTTTGTGCATGATTGCCACAGTAGGAGGATGACTGGCACGGTGATCCTTGCACACGCAGTGCTAATTGTGTCCAAACCTTGGGTGAGAAGTCAGGTGGTGCTGGATGGCTCTCCAGTGTGACTGTGCCTTACCAGAAGCTGCAGATGATGTTCTTGTAAATAGCTGTGTCCTTTGGACCCGGTCCCAGCTGCCAGAGGAGCCAGGTGTGCTTTGCAGAACAGACACAGCCGTGCTCTGACCATGCCTGCAGTTCATAACATTGCCCTTGGCTTAAGGGAAGCCAGGGGGTACATGAGGCAGGATTTTCCAGAGGCAAAGCCATAAAACACTTGCTTTTCCTTTACTTTACAGAACAAAGTTCTGCTGAGTCAGTGTTAGGGAGGACCTTATTGTAAGTGGTTCCCTGGGCACAGCTGGTTTTTCTGCATGGAGCTAGACATGGAAGGACTATGGGAAGTATGAACCCCAAGCCTGTGTTTGGTGTGCCAGGCTCTACAGGCTTCATGGGATTTGCAGAATTTAATTCTGGAGCTAAAGCAATCTCTGGATTCAGTTCCAGTTTCCCCGTGGTGGTAAATATTACAAAAACTTGGATGGTCTTGGTGAAAACTTCTTTGACTGTCATCTTGGTACATCGAAATGGGCTGGTTTTGTGGTTCAGCCCCTAATTCTTTTTTCTTGCCCAGTCAGTAACACCAAGAGCATAGCTGTTTCAACAAGTATTTTTGTAAATCTACCAGCTGGAATTGGGGAATTCAGGGAAATGTTACAGTGTCAGGAGGGTGTGGGGTTTGTTTTGTTTTGGTTTGTGTTTTTTTTTTTTTTTTAAATGGCAAAGATGAATTTCATCTTTTTTCACAAAGTTATATTTCTTTTCCCATTTGAAATAAGTCTCTAGTTTGGTTTTTCATTTTACTTTAGGTGATTGCTTTCATTTACCCCCCAGAGAAATTTAACCACTCTGGCAGAGAGAACCAACCATTTTGACTGGTAGAATAGACAAGTACCCAGAGCAGCACTTCTTGCTGCATGAGGACACAAAGTACTTGATAAATGTTAAAACACTGTATTTCACAGTATCCAAGAGAGAAAGCAATTGTTCTCCACATTTTAAGAGAGCAGGAGCTGGAATTAATGGTTATATGAACGTGTCCCCTTAAGACTAATGTACTTTTATGTGAGCATCACTGAGTTTCAGCAAGTTGCTGTGGTGTGAGAGTCTTTAGACTTTACTTTTTTTGGTTTTGGTCTTTACTGGAGCTCAGCATGTGGTTTTTAAGTATGATAGAACTTTAATCTTGTAGGTATGTGTTCTGGCAGCACTTGCACAGAGCATTACAGATATCTACCTGAAGCTGTGCAGCTTGGGAGCAGATCTTGATATGAAACCCAGGTCTCCTGTCTGAACCCTTATTTATACGCAGTTTATTTTGTCCTTGCTGTAAACTTAGTAGGGTATTTAGGCAGGGCTTGTGCCCCCCAAGTTTTGCAGCGTGATTTGTCAAGTCAGACTTGGAAAAGAGGTGGTTTTTCCAAGGCTTTGATGGATCTCTTTGGTCTGTTACCACTGCTTGGATGGGGTGTGACTGTCAAAGTAATCCCAAGGGTTAAAGAGTGAGAAATATGTGTGAGAAAATGCGAATATGCTCTGAAATATCCTCTTCTCATCATTACCACACCCTACAACATCCCACTTCCTTCTTCTGGGCAGATCTGCCTGGCAGGCTTTCAGCTGTCACTGCCAGCTTTGTTGAAGGTGCTGCAAGGTGCCAAGAATATCATTCTGAAAACATCTTGGTCGTCACTGCCAGGGCTGTCAGTGCTGCCACTGCTGGGCTTCTTTATCTCCTGCTGATAAAAGCTCCTGGCTTAGGAAGTGCTGACTTAGGACCTGTCACAGTTTGGGTGTAGTGGGAAGGGCTGGCTGTGGCCAACAGGATGGGAGAGAATGGGTCAGACAGAGGCTTGTACAGCACGTGGAGTCAGGCCTAGACAGTGGATAGCAACAGATCAAAAACGAGTGAAAAGGTGAAGGGAGGCAGTGGTGAAATGCCCCACAGCACCCTGGATCACTTTGCATGCCTCCAGGGGATGGTGTGTGTTCTAAAACAAATAAAACTGGACAGTGGTGTATCCAGCTGAGCTGCCAGCACTTCTAGTATGTTAAGAAAAGTTCTTCCTCAGTGCACACTGAGGGCTGTGCTCAGACTTGCAGCACTCTGCTTCCAAATGCTGAATATTTTATCTGAGATTCGATTTTTACTTCTTGAAGAAGTAGACTAGAAAAGCTCCCGGTGTGTTGCCTCTAGTTACTAATTTAAATTGAAATTAGAGCAGGAGCATATCCAAGACCATTAGTTTGCCTTAAAACTTTGTGCATCTGGCAGTGTCTCCTGGCTGGTGCCAGCACTCTCTTTAAGTTGCTGAGAATGCCTGAGAGACTTCCCACATCTGGCACAGGAGCAGGCTGGCAGTCAGGTGTTCCTGCACGAGCGCTGAAGTTGGGGTGGAGGTAACATCTCTAAGGTTATAGGAGGTGATTCTGCCACTCTACTCTGCTCTCATGAGACCCCAGCTGGAGTCCTGTGTACAGTTCTGGTGCCACCAACACAAGGAGGATGTGGAACTGTTGGAGGAAGTCCAGGGGAGGCTACAAAATTGATAATAAGGAGACTGGAGCACCCTATGGAGACAGACTGGGAGAGCTGGGGCTGTTCAGCCTGGAGAAGATAAGGTTTTGTGGAGACCTCACAGCACCTTCCAGTATCTGAAGGGGCTACAGGGAAGCTGGAGAGGGATTGTTCATCAGGAACTGTAGTGCTAGGACAAGGAGTAATGGGTTCAAAAGGAAAGAGAGGAAGTTTAGGTTAGATATAGGGAAGAAATTCTTCCCCATGAGGAGGGTGGGCAGGCCCTGGCACAGGTTGCCCAGAGGAGCTGTGGCTGCCCCATCCCTGGAAGTGTCCAAGGCCAGGTTAGACAGGGCTTGGAGCAACCTGGGCTAGTGGAAGGCTTGGCTGTGCATTCTCATTTAAAACCAAGGCACCCTGGAAGAATCTGCAAAGGAAGCAGTGATAGGTCACTGATACTGCCATGATGATCTACCCAGCATTTCTGGCTCTCAAGACCTGTCATGTGGAAAAAAAAAAGCCACCAGAGGCAGAACACAGGCTGGGCAACAAAGGCCTTGTTTTTATGGCCCCAAGGCCCACAGGATGAGCTTTGCTTCTGAGTGCTGTTTGAGCACCAAAAGGTGATTCTCCACTCAAGTCACCCTGAGCAGAAAAGCTTTGCTGAATTAGAATCTCTGTATTTTAATACAGGGGTAAGGCTTAGAGAAACGTGTGAAAACAACCTACTGGAGTCTGAAAGACCAACTGCAGCACAGACAAACTGCAGTATAACATCACTCTCTCTAACTGCATAAAGGACTGCATTATTTAAAATGTAATGCAATTTTATTTGAGAGAAAAAAAAACCAAACTGAGCAGAGCGAGGCCATGAGGTAGTGAGGCAAAACAGTGCTAAACAAATACACAGAATTAGAAAGAAAAGAGTTGGTTCTTGGAAATTACAAATTGTCGCTGTGCAAAAAGGCCATGAGGCTTTTAAAAGTTCAGAGAATACCTGGCCAGAAAGTACAGGCATCTGGCACATGAATCATAAAAAACCATCATGGCTTAGGAATCTCAGCCAAGTTGTTCTGATTCTATCTAGAGGAACGAGCTGGTTCATTAACTCACAAGCCAGTGCATTAAAAGTGTATGTCAGAATTTTTTAAGTGTTGATCAGTTAAATAAACCCTGTGGATGAGCTTGTCAATAGATGAGGGATTTTAGCTTTTCTGTTTCTGCTCTGCCACTTGGGTGACCTTGAATTTGTCTTCTCTTAAGGATCCCATGTCTCATACTGGCATTTGGGGCTTTCCACTGCAGACTTGAACATCAGCTCAGGCTCATTGGCAGCTGCTTCATTTGTAGGATCAACACAATGTCCTTAACAAGAACAAATTTTTCTGTCATGGATTCACATCCTCCATGACCCAAACCCCATTTGGGTTTAGCTGATTTTTCCCCCCCCCCCTTCTATTACTAGAATTGCAAAAGTCTAAAAGTTGTTCTTCCCTGGGCACCTGATTATCTTATGCTGACTTGTTCTTTTTGTCTCCCTTTGCACCTATAGAGAGAGGCCGTGGTTATATCCAAGGACTTGTAGAGGGTAAAACATTCCAGTAAAGGCTTCTAATAATTCTTTTCCCACTTACTGAATTTCCTTCAGAGTGGTTGGTGTTTTTTTTCCAAGTTTCCTTTTTTCTATTTATTGTGCACATCCCAACAGCACTGTGATTTTCACATACAACTACTGCAATGTAATTTAATGAAAGAACATTATTGTAAATTATCTGTTACTTTTAAGTGGCAGAACTTTCCTCTGAACATGAACTGCCTGTGCATGAACTGTTTTCCTTACTATTTGTGTGTTTCAACTTAATTTTAGTTTTCCTCAGTATGCCCAACAGGATTAATTTATTTTTACCTGCTCACAGTTTACCTTATGAATGCCTGGTGAATGTGTGAGTTTAAATAAATCCTGCCATCCTTTAAAAACACATTTTCAAGCTTCACGTTGTGATCTTGATGGGGAAACCAGAGAGTAAAACAAAGGAAGTGAAAGCATGTAGTGGCTCCAGAGTGGATAGTGGTAAAATATTTCTTACCTAATCTAGGCTAACTTTGTAGTTGTTCATCTTCTTTTCTTTTACAGTGAATGGGACAATTTAGTGATTGATTAATCAGAACTTTCCATGTTTCTTTTATCCTTTTCTTAAAAGGAAGAATTGGAACTAGGATCAGGCAAGATTTCTTGCTATCGTCCATGGAGGGGAATCTGAACAGGTTCTTTTAGGATAGTTGGCCAAAGTTAGGAGGTGCTGTGTGCTCTGACTATAACATAGCTACAGAATTTTTGGTTTAGGTATAAGAAGTTTCCTGGCAGGAGCTGGATGCTTCTGCTGGAATTCTCCCAGTGGGAGATAGATGTGTGTTGACCTTACTTAAATGGTTTAGTGTTTGACTTGACCCATCCTTAATCCTTCCTCCACAACAAAAAAAGGTGGTTCAGCTTCCCCTACTATGGTTTGATCCCATTTCCAGCCCTCCTGCCCCAAGGGTCTGTTATCCCCACCTGAGGAACTCAAAGCCTTCCTCAGCTCTGTCCTAAATTGCTTCCTCTGTTGCCCTTTCTTTTCATTCAAGATTTTACCTTTTATCCATCCCAGCTTCCGTGCTGCTCAAGTGGGATCATCTGCCAGCAATTCCAGTGCCCCAGGAGGCAAGATGGACATGGGAGAGCTCAGCCAGGGATGCTCAGTGTCCAGGGAGAGCAGGGAAAACCCAACTACTGACCTGAAAGTGCTGAGCCTTTCTTGAGTGAGGCTTCAATTGAGCCAAAAGCAGGTAATATTTTTTTACAGGATGTGTCTTGCACACCTGAACTCAGCCTTTTTTAAATTTAATCTTCTCACTGCAGAGTAGGAAGGCACTTGAATTTTGTGAAAAGCAGTTATGAGAGCTCTTTTAAAACAGACAAAGCAGTGTTTGTCTTCATAAACCTGTATTAAAAAACCTGCTACTGCTCATGCTTTCAAAAATCACGTCCTGTGGTGCTTCAGCACTTTTAGGTGACTGGCAAGGGATGGGAACACATGGACTCACTACAGGCAGTTTTATACCAGCTCAGCCAGCTTGGGGTTTGTGTTGTCCCAAAATCCAGTTCTTCTGGCTGGGAATGTTGAGCTTTCCCTGCCTCCTGCACTGTGCCCAGCTGAGGAGAACAATGGGAACAGCAGTCCCTGGGGTAGGGGGTGCTCAGCCTGGAGAAAAGGATGTTCAGGGGGACCTTCTTGCTCTCTGCAACTCCCTGGAAGAAGGTTGCAGCAAGTTGGGATTTGGCCTCATTTCCTAGGAAACAAGCAACAGAATGAGAAGATACAGCCCCAAGCTGAGCCAGGGAAGGTTCAGGCTGGACATCAGGAAGAATTTCTTAATGAAAAATGTTGTTAAGCATTGATATGGGCTGCCCAGGGAGGTGGTGGAGTCCCCATCCCTGGAGGTTTCCAAGGACTCGCTGAACTTGCCATTCAGTGCTCTGGTCTTGTTAACAAGGTGATGATTGGTCACAGGCTGGACTCTCTGATTTTAGAGGTCTTTTCCAACCTAAATGATTCTGTGACTTGAGGAAAAAATCATTGTGAAGACAAGGGTAGGTTTTCCATAGAATCTGTAGATCTCTGTCTTTGGAGGTCTCCCAGACTTGAACACCCAGAGCAACGTGGTCTTGCTTCTGTTCTGAGCCTTGGGCAGCAAGCTGGTCTTGTGAGGTGCCTTTCAGTCTGATTCTGTGTTTCTGTGAAAATATAAAAGCTGATTTCTTAGGTGCTGTGGGAAAGAGATTCTTACTGCAGTCATACGAGTCTGCTCTTGAATTATAGCTTAAAAATAAAAAATGACAACCCTTTTCAGCTTGTTTGATGTGGCACTGAAGCTGGAGCTACAGCTTCCATTTCAAATGTTGATAGTGAACTGTTGGAGGGGGAGAAACTCGTGTCAGTCATGCCAGAGCTTCAGGAAACATTATGAAATCTGCCAAAACTGGTACACTGTCACTGTCTAAACACTCAGCCAGTTTTACGGGATGTGATCTGGAGACCTTTTAAATGCTGACTTAATTAGAAAACAAAACAAACAAACAAAAACTATAAATAAATGGTTTCAGTGTGGTTACACTTTTAGCAGAAAAGGTTATTGTAGTTGTCATGAAACATTAATTCCCCTTTTGTGTGTTTTTTGTATTAGAACACTAATGAATTTGTATCCAAAAAACCAAACTGCCTTTAATTATGCATGATATATATTCATTGAGCCCCAGAGGGAAGGGGGGAGGTTATGTGACCAGCATTTGTCTCATTACCTCGTGTGAAATGATATAAAAATTACCAATGGATGGACAACAAAACAAATTGGAAGCAAGTTTATTGTAACTGGAGGGAAGGAGTTACTGGAATTTTTTTGGTGCCTGATACTTGGGTTTTTTTTTTTTGCTGAACTTCAGGGGTAGAATAACAGCAGTGAGTGTGACAGCCCTCACACCATCCCCAAAACCGAGGGTGCTATAATAGGAAAGCACCACATCTGTGTCTGTGCTGCTCCATAGCTGAGGAAATGGCTTTGGAGCAGGTGGATTGCTTTAATTATGCAGTGGCTGGGAATGACCCATGGGGCTGCCTGGGTTGGGGATCTCAGAACATCCAGATCGCTTCAAAAACATCCAAGCTTAGAAAACACCGCCTTGCAGAGAAGTTCTGCAAGAACTGGAAGCTATGGGATGCTTCTGAAATGAGTTTTTTTTGTAAATGTGCCATAGCTGGTGCTTATTTAACCCTTAAGCAGCTGGAGAGGCACTGGAATGTTTACCCAGAACATACAGAAAAAGCCTCTGTGGCTGGAGCTGAGTTAGGTTTTAGATTATCTCCTGTGTTGATCAGGTTATTTTATGGTGATAACGGGGCCACACTCATTCCACTCTCATTGCATTAATGTCTTCATCTCGAATCATGTCAAGCATGAATTTGGGATAGTAAGAATAAGGGTTGAATAAGACTGGGAGGCTTGTAGGAAAAAAAAAAAAAACCACTAAAGAAAAACAGTCTATACAATATAGTCTGAGTTTGTATTTTAGTTCTGCTGTTGCTGTATAAAAGCAGAGGGAATGTCTGTGTTGGTCAGAGGAGATTTAGACTATTTTTATGGGGAAATATGGACTATTTTATGGGGAATACCTTTCATTGTGGGCTCCTGTACTTCCATAAAGCTGCAAAGGCAGGCACCCAGTTTTGCAGCACTGGAATTGAGGCTTTACTGTCAATCCAGGGCTCAAGGAGAGCTTTTTGGGAATTTTCAGTTGGGATAGTCAGGTCAGATCACGACAAGGTCTTGTGACTGTCTATCTCCCCGGGAACAGAGTGCTGCCTGCGAGTGCCGCCTTGTTTTCCTTGCAGGGCTTTTGAGTCCCGGGGAATTTTGGATGTAACTGTTGTGGGGCGTGTTGTGTGCTTGGAGGGAGCAGCCTGTTCTGCTCCCTGCCTGAGACTGCCCAACCTCCCCCAACAAAACCATCTTCTGCAGGAGTGCAGTCGAAATTATGATCCAAGTTTAATGCACAAGGGGCAAATTGTGTGTGTTTTTATTACAGATAATTTTTCAGTTGCGATAAAAGGAGTATTAATCATGGTTATAAAGGGAATAATGATGTTACAACTGTGTAATCCTCCCTTTATAACAGCAGAGAAAATACATCTCGTGAAAACAGAGTTAACATTTTCCCAGTATTTAAAAAAATCGATATATTCATGGTATCGCAAATGTTCCTCTCTGACTTTGAAATCACATATTAGTCTGATTGGGTTCGTCTCTCAAAATATGCCATTGCCCCCTGTGTCTTGGACTCTTTTTTTTGCAGTGGAGTGTTTCTTCACATCGCTTGTGAAGTAAGGAAACAAAATAAAGGAATGGCTTTCAACTGTTCTTCCTCCCTAGTGTTATCATGTGTGGGGATAAATATACTATTACTTTTCCTTTCTCTGTTGATCTATATGCCTATCCTTTTTTTTTTTTTTTTAATTTTCTGATGCAATTTATTTTTCTATTTTTTTTCTAGAATTGCATCTTTCTGATGCAGTTTATTTTTCTAGTTCCTCCTGCTGAGATGTCACTTAGAGACCACTGAGATGTCACTTAGCTGGAAGGTTCTGGCTGAAATACTCAGGCCACGAACAAGATTCTTTGATCTTTCTCCTCGGCAGGTATAAAGCAGAGGGTCTTTTGGAAAGCAGGATATGACTCTTGCAGTCACATGAAGGGGTTTGTGATGAGTTGGAGTAAGATCAACAGTCAGGTCCTAAAGAGAGAGGGACGCTTATCTTTTAATGAAAGCAGTTATCTCGTCGTCAGCTTTGTATGCACATATTATCCATTATCAGTTCCTTTTAGGTTTTCTACTTCATATTAGGAGCTCTTCCATTTTCTTTTGAGCCTTCTAAATGTGTATATCCTTGGAGTGCTGCGTCCCAGGTGTGACCAGGGCTTGCCTCTGGGATCCTGGTGTGTGGAGGTCCAGGAAGATTGGTGGATAGTGCTGGTGTGGTGGCTTAGGAAGGTTGCTTCATTGTGACACCTTGAAAACCATCCTTAATTTTTTTTTTTTTTTTTTTGCTTTGCACTGAAAAGTGAGCGTTAAGTTACGCTGATTTTTATATCAATGGCAATTGTTTTTCAAATGTGCTCCAGGGGCAACGGGTCAGCCCGGAACAATTACGTGGTTTCACTGATTTTTATTCCAGTGCTGTTCAGCAAGACCGAGATGTTCAGGTTCTGTAGAGATCTTGAGGGCATTTATCACGTTCAATACCTGCCTCTGGAAGACACGGTTTATTACCAGGTAATAAGCTACTGCTTCCTGCGAACTTACTTGAAGGTTTTATTTGTTGGTAACTCTCCAAGCTAATTTGTTTCCTCAGGTCAAACTGTCTTTCAATCGACTGATAATGATCCAAGTTAACTCAGGGCAAGTGTTCCCGGGGCTCCATTAAACTTAGATACGTCATTTTCCACGCGTGGCAGCTTTTGGGATGTGTTGATTTTGCAGTAATTTTTTAAAACACAAACTGTGTTTATAGTTTCCAGTCACAACCTCCTCTCTACTTTTAATGAATACTTTTGGAGGGGGGAGCATTGAGATGGTTTTTAAGGGGTTTGTGAATTTGTGACCTTTTCTCAGGGTCTTGTAGTGAAATGCCATAGATTTGTGGGCCCTATTTTATTTCATATTAGTGGGATGCAATCCTGTTGTTTTGATGGTGTTTGCTGTGAAATTCAGTGGGATCCTCCTGGAGCCAGTGAGTGCCCTTTGCTCAGGTATGAGCTGTATTATCTAAGTAGCTTCAAATTTGCTTTAGAGGAATAGAAATGCCTTCCTGACATCTTCAGGCGATCAAGTACTGCGAAATCAGGGCTAGTGAAGTCTTTGTCAATATTTTAATTTATTATGGCCAACTTATTAGAGACCAGGTGGTCACTCTCTATAAAAATGGATCTAACAGCTCCACCTAAGCTGTAGATCGTGTTGGAATTTGAGATCCAGTAGAAGCCAATAAGAATTGAATCCTACTACTTCATTTGGAGTTCAAGATATGCTTCCTACATTGGTTTTGAGCCATCATTTTAAGAGGCATTCTCCCATCTAAATTCAGCCACTCTTCCAGTCAGTCTTTTCTGTGTTTCTGGAGATGACAGCAGAAATTTGTGTCAGTTCTGTCTGCCTTGTGTCATTTCCCCTGCACTCACAAAACACTTCCCACTTCTTTTGCCTTCTAGAGAGTAGTAAGTTCTGGAAGGGAAAAAAAAAAAAAAGGTACAACCAAAGAACAAAAAAAACCCAACAGAAGTAAGTTATAAGCACTGTTAAAATTATGTTGTCCTGATCTGCTCTTTTCCTTTGCTGTGACTGTACCTGAAACACCTCCAGCTTTTTGGAAGTGCTCAGCACAGCCTTCCTCAGTCCTGCCTGCAGTGCTGTTCCTGCTTTATTTATTTATTTATTTATTTTTTTAAGGCAGCCTTTGTGAAGAGCTGGCACTGGAAATCACTCTCTCCTGGCTCAGCTTCCAGACAGGTTGGAAATTAGTTTCTTGTGCTGGTGGTTCCCATATTGCCTGTTCAAACTTTGCTCCTATCAATAATTGGTTTGACCACCTTACACGGATCATCTGAAAACCAAGAAGGTGGTTTCATACTGAGCTTCACAATAATTCTTTTTCTGGCTGGTCAGTTTGCCAGCCAACTCATGAAGCTGCAGGTGTGAAACATTTTTTTTTTTTGTTGAAGTTGTTATAAATAAACACCTGAGTTATGTTTTGTCAGCTATGTTATTGTCTGTTTTTGAGAACTGTCTGTGGGCAAGGATTCCATCACACTGAGCTCAAATTAAATTCCATGAAAGATTCAAGAGTGCAGCTATAAATCACAGCTGCTTCTCAGAAAAGGAGCTGCTGTCTCTGTACCTGCATGCAGGTGCTTCAGTGAAGGGTGTAAATTTTACCCAGAGTATTTGTGGAGGTGCTGTTGCCTTGGAGGGAAAACTTGGGAACAAAGGTGTGAAACCTGGAGCTCCTGTGAACATCCTCATCCTTTAGGCAGCAAATTGTGTTGTTTCCCATCCTCCCATAATCCCTGAGCCAGCTTTGCTCCTCCTGTGTGTCTGTAGATTATGAGGTGAGCGTGGCTGCTCCCCTTTCCCAGTCTTTTTCCTCTCCCTTTCTCGCAGGGATCTCCTGCACAAATCTGTAACAACCCTGAATGAAGGTGGGAGAGGGGCAAATGGGCTGCTGTGCAGAGACACAGCTGGGATCAGCTCCAACAGAGGGGGAAAAGAAGGTGGATTAAGAGCTCCTTAAGTGAGAAAAGGAGAGATGGAAATAACACTTCTGGTGTATCCTCACCTGCCTGGAGATTTCTGTAAGAGGCAATCACAGTTACCACGTGGGAGAGGGAAGGCAGATAACACATCCAGAAATAATTGCAGAGCTTTTCATTAGCTGTTATTCAAATTATGTTATCTTAGCCTTTGCGCTCAATTATCTGACAGCTGCTAAACAACACCCAGAGAGCTGGGGAAAAAAATAACGCAGGCCCAGCTCTGGGACTAATTTAACATCTTAGGTTTAACTGGAGTGCTCTGTGGGCTTGTCCCTGGGAGGATGGGAATATTCCCCCTTCCCCAGTGAGCAGCAGGAGCTGTTGGGTGACAGGCATCTGAGCCAGACCCATAGGAGTGTTGCTACACTCCTAGATGTGTTTGGGGTGTGAGCAGTGGGACTTCCCGCTCCAGAGGTGCTTTGAGGTGCTGGATGGAAGGAGGAACGGTAGCAATCCCTGATGCTCCCTCCTGACTGCAAGGGGCAGAGAGATCTGCTGTGGTTGAAGGGACCCCCTTGTCCCTCTCTCTTCCCTGAGAAAGCTCCCAGAGCCTGTCAGCTCTCTTACCTGGCTGTGGCTCTCCCAAAGGGACAGCTCGTGTTTAACTCCACCTCTGGCAGTGCAGTGGCTGATTTGGCTTTCAGATGGAGCAGGGACAGAGAAAACACTCCAATCTGAGATGCTGGGTGTGCCCTTTTTGCTCAGTTCTGCCAGGGGGTTCTACAAACTCAGGACAGCACGAGCCTTCCCAGTGCTCTGTCAGCAGGGAGGAGTTGTTGCCGTGGCTCTAAGTTTCCTAGACCTTTCCCTTTTGCTGTCAGTGAGTTTGTCTCTCTTTCTTGCCCTCAATATCATTGCACTGAGAGGGTTGGGCTGTTATGTATTGACCTGAAATGAAGGTTAGCACCTGTGATGACTTACCTTTAAGGAGAAAGAAGCACCATGCCAATATATAGAGAAAAAATACTCAAAACTACCCTCTGCTTAGCATTGTGCCTCCAGGCACCTTCTAGCCCCGAGCACACACCTTTCATTTTAATAACCCATCTGCTTAGTTCTCCCCCCCTCCCCCTTTTTGGGGGTTGTGGGTTTCTTCAAGAAGTAAGATGAAAATATTTTGCTGGGTTGGAATAAATCCAGAGCACAGAACAAAGGAAAACCAAAGGCAATTTAACTAAAATAGTGCTGTGTGTGAGAAAGTGGTTATGGAACTACATGATTGCTGTGCAAACAGCCTCTGTCTTTTGTTAATATTGTTGAACTCTTACACTCCTCAGTATTTTTTTTTCTTCTACCTAAAGCTTTTTTTTTTTTCAGTGTTTGTTTTCAGTTCTTTATCTATTCTGCATTTGTTTCAAATATTTTGATGGAAGAGCATGTGCTTACCATTTGAGAATCAGATGTCAGGGAAAACAGATGCCTGGGATGTGGCAACTGCAGTGTGTTTTGGCAGCATCCTCCCCTTTCACTCTGGCACTGACAGCCACAACATCACCTCTGACCCTCCTCTGGAGCCACCCTAAGGCCAGATAGATCCCTCCTCTTCCTCAGTGACCAGAAACCTGTGGTCCCAGCCAATCTTCCTTTTTTTTTTTTCTTTATCAGCCTCTTCTTCCACGTCTCCTTCTGTGGGCAAAAGGTCTCCTTGCTTGGATTTAACCACCAAATTGAAGACTCAAGACTCTCTGACATGCTCCTCTGCTTGCTGTGTTTTTTCTGACTTCTCCTGCAGTACCATCTCAGTCACATGCAGCTAAAAATAAACATATTTTCCTCCTCCCTCAGCCTTTTCCACTCAACCTGTGCTGAGAAGATGAAAGAACAGGAAAAGTTACCTTGGTTTCCAAAAGCACTGAGCTGTATTTCAAGTAAATGTACGATTTTAAAGTTTAAAGATTTTAAAGCAGGTTTAGAGAGGACATCAGAACTCTGGTGGGTCCTGGGAGCTCCAAGTGATCTTACAAAGTTCTTGGAAAAAAATTCTAAGAGTTCATTAGTGCTGGTTAAATCTTTCTTGAGCATGAACAGCTGTGGTCATACTCGGGAACATCTTCCTGAACAGCTATGAAAAAAAAACCTGTAAAAAGTAAAATAGATCACCACAGAAAGATACCCTCAAAACACAGCAACAAAACCCCCCTTGCATCCTCTTTCCTGAATAATTGAAAAATCTCCCTGCTTTTCAGTGTAGTTGTGAACTGGTATTTGTGTAGGGCTTATTAGTAAAGAGACAGACCAGGAAAACATTCAAAGGGAAAAGAGAAAGGAATGGAAATAAGCCTGGATGTGTGAGCAGTATTTTTCAGTTTGGTTGAACATGTATGTATTTGCAAGATGACATTGCCCCTCTTTTTTCCTTTAAAAAAAGCTGTAATTTTGGAAGAGTTATGTATCCTGTACAAGTCAGAGATGAAGTGAGTTTAGGTGTTTTGTAGCTTCGTTGTCTATTAGTCTTTTTTCAGCTCATGTACCCTTAGAGGACCTGGCAGGTCCTGAGCTTTGGAGTCTTGTCTACATGGGCAGATACACAGATTAAGACTCCTTCACCTGTATCCTGAGGGGTCAGACACTACCCAGTGCTGCCTGGAAGCTGCTCTGCTGTAGTTAACGTGCAGGGTTGCCTCTGTAATCCTCATTTTTCTTGTTTCAGACACGTGCTGTGTTTGAAAACATTCCATTTGAGATACACCCAGTACCTTCCACACCAGTCACAAACCTCTCCTGCGCTTTGGTTTTGGATTTCCCTCCCTCCCAGGTGAGGCAGAGCTCGGGGAGCTGGAGCAGCACTTTAGTTGCCGTATTCCAAGGAGGGAACAAACAGAAATGTGGATGTGTCAGGAAAGCTCTGTGATATTTGGCGTGGATTTGTTTGGGAGGGGCTGGTTTTGCACCTCCTGCCTGTGCAAAGCTGCTCCTGGGTGAGTGAGGGAGACTTGCCCTGGATCCTTCTGTCATGTAGGAATGTCAGCTCCCTTCCTATCGTGTTACCATGGCATCCTACCTGGGGTAACTTAATAAAGGAGTTGAGGAGGATACAAAAGGGAGGTGTTCATAGCCTATTAACCCCTTCAGGAGAGTGATATGAAAGTGATATAAGAGAAACTACTCTGTCACTGCTTGGGATTCTTGCTTCCTTATTGCTGCTTCTTGGAGATTGCAAATGAAGTAACCCCTTCTTAGGAACCATCATGTTACCATCACCAGAGACAAATGTGCTAAGAGCCTGGCCCCTCTGCCCCTGGAAAAATGGAAAGCCAAGCCCTGAGATCAGGAAATATGGGGGCAACTGGGCTTCACATCACACTGATGCCTTCATCCTGTGGATCACCCAGGCTATCTTATTTTTTAAAGTTCCTTCTTTGCATTATTCTCCCTAGGAGGATACCCCTGGTCTTCCCAGAGAATCTGCTTTTGCACATTTCTCGAGCAGCCTGGTTTTACAGCAGGTTTTAGCCTGAACTCTCCTTGCTGGTCTTATGTAAGGGAGGCAACAATTGAATCTTCATAGTTGGGGCTGACCTGGGAAAGTACTTAAAATAGCAGTAAAATCTCTCAGCGTGCACTTAAATTATTAAATTTTGTCCCGCTGCAGAGGAGAGTAATTTCTTTTTGGGATAATTGCCTTTTCGAAGCGATTTTTGCATTAAAGATTCACTGGCTTGGCAGAAGATGCTTCTAAATGCTCCTTATTAAAAATTTAGCCTGAGCCTTGTCTTTCCTCTTTTTGCTTTTTTACTTTTTCTTACCCACAAATACTAGCCTTCTTTCTCTTCTAGCCTGACTCTCCTCTCTTGAGCATACTTGTTTTGAGAGCTGCACATTAAAACAACAACAAAAAAATTTATTTGTGATGTCTCATTGGAAAAAAAAAAGTTATGGAAGGTTACCAATTAAATCTCCCAATTCATGACTGAAAATGAATCAGAACCTCAGTCTTTTCTGAATGTAGCAAGAAGGACGTGCTGTCTCTTGAAGTAAGTCCATGGGCAACCTTTCATCACATTCCTGGTGGTTTCACCAATGAATTTTTGCATGTGCTGAAGGAAGGAGGGGTCATGTGAAGGAATTTGCAGTGGGGGGAGTTCAATCAGAAGAGTGTTTTAACCAGCAGATCATATCTGCTAAAAGAGATCAGAATTGATATTTGTGTACATCAGTGATGCCACATTAAGACACCTGAGGGTTTCTTCCTGTCCCTATATCTAAGTTATGAAATAAGAAATTAATTAATGGAGTTTCAATAGCCAGTGTTTGTCTTAAAGGAAAGAATAAATATGACATGGAATTAAGGGAACTTGAAATTATCTTCTATCCGATAGATCCTTTTTGTTGCTTGTCCTGATGCTCCTCCTTTGATATAAATGGAGTTACTCTTGATTTTCCACAGAACAAACTAGATAGAAATCAACTCATTGACAGACATGAAATTTAGATTTCCGCCCCTCCATTTTCGCCAGTTAAGTGGATAGATGAAGCCCTTAGGGAAAAAAAAGCAAAGCTTTCAAGGATAGGGTCTTGGACAGGGAGTTTAGACTGGGAGATAATGTTAAATTCAGTTGCAGTGTGCAGCTAGGTTTAACATGTGGATGTAGTTTTGATATTGCTGAACCTTCAGATGCTTGGGCTTGTGTGGTCAGCTAAAACTGGGAGGGGAAAAAAAATACTGAGGCAAACTGATCTTGTGATATTTTACCTGCCCCTTGCACACTTAAAATAAGATTTAAAAAAAAAAAATCAGTTTGCATCTCACTAAACCTGATCTAGAGCCCAGCTGCAGATCTGAGTCTTCACTTCTGATCTCCCACCCTCAAGAAGGGAAAGGAGAAGAAGAAAATAATTTCTTTGGGGTCCCACTCAGGTCTCTCTCCCTGCACTGGGCTGCACTGTGTGTGCTGTACAGTCTCCTTTGCCCAGAACAGCTGTGGCTGTCACCCACTAGTGTGGGGTTCAAATTAAGACTGATTGTGTTTTTGTGTTTCTATCCATACAATTAGCTGCTGTCAGTCTCACGTGTGTGGCAAGCAATTGGTGCAGAGTTGTTTGTTGGTGTTTTTTTTGTTTGTTTGTTGTGGGTTTTGGTTTTTTTTTTTTTTTTTGGTCCTGGAATTAGCTGTTTCAACCTTGAATTGAGTAAATATATAGAGCAGCAACTGGAGTTTGGTAGCAACCAGAAGATGTTATCAGCAAAACTCTGTCCCAGCTTCCAGCTGACACTTCTTGAGGGGATTGAGACCGGCAGTGAGTGGATTCCATGGGCTGAGTTCTGGCCAAGGACACAGCTACCTGCACAGGGTGTGAGTTACGACTCTTGCCTTTCTCAATAATAAAACGCTTTCTCTTCACACTTATCTCTGGTACTTGTCAGCCTTTGAGCTAATTACAGGCTCTTTTTAGAAGGTATATGACCTTTTGTAGTCACAGCACACCTGTTCTATAAACAAGGTAGGAATCTTCTCTTGGAACTGCCCTGGATTACTCAGACATCTCCATCTCGTTGGGTTTTACCCCGAGCATCCTCCAAATTTTTTCCAGCCTGTTCTGTTTGCAGCTCACAGAAAAACGATGGGGAAGATGCAGAAGGAAGCTGCTGTTGTGACATTCAGACAGAGCAGTGAGCAAACACAGAGGTTTAGGCACTCTCGGACTCAGGAGACATCTGGGTTTCACCTTTTGGCTTCCAGCGCTGTGGTTTGTGCTCAGCTCTGCAAACAGCTTGGTGTTAGAAAACCTCTTATTTAGTGTTTCTCCCTGATGAAAGCTTCAGGCCTGTTGTCAGCACAAGGCACTTCTTCCCCTTAGGGGGAGAAAGGGAGGGGTTTCTGGAAGCAGTTTTGTGCCTGTGTCATCTCTTGTCCTGCCCAGAACAATGCTGTGAGCCTGGGGCTGCACCCTGTGGAGTCCCCAGCCTTGCCCAAGACTCTGCTGCTCCCTCAAATCTCCATTGTCCAACAGCACAGCAGGGGCTGTAGGAACAACAAAAAAAACCCCTAAAAACCTCCTGATAGGGGGTGTGGGAAAGCGAGAGGACCCCCAGGTTATTCCAGTGCCCAGCCAGGCTGTTCCTTTAACAAACAGAAAAGCCACCAGACAGAGCCCATCATGAAGCAGACCTGCTGGGAGGGGGGGGGGGGGAAACCCAGTAGCCTTTGGTATTGTCATCTCTTAATTATTTGTGCTGTGGTACCACCAGGAGGCCCCGTGCTCCTTTGGGACCAGTCCAGGGCTGGCAGTTTTCGCTCTGTCACATTCAGTGAGCAAGTGGAGGTGACAAGGATCCAACTGTACTTTCAGCTCTGCTGCTTCTCTGCTGCCAGCACACACTGCAACCCCTTGCAAGTGGTTTCCCTCATGAAGGGTGTGTAGGCTGATTTAATTGCTAATAGGGCAGATCTGATAACACAGAGGACGTAGCTATGTTTGTTGGCATGTTCTTAAGATGTGGGGGAAAGGAGCTGAGAGGCGAAGTAAAAATAGACTCTCTTAAGAGGTTTCATGATCTAATACAGCTGGACACTGCAAGTTATAATGTCTGGACTAAAGATTTATCTATCTTTTTTTTTTTTGTAATACTCTCCTCAGTGTTTTTAGTGGCTCAGACTCTTTTGTTTCTGTCATCAGGATGCGTGGTTGGACTTTAGGAGCAGTTTGCTGTGCTTCATTTGCTGTCTTGCATTCAAGTTCATTTGCATTCTGAATATCTCCAAGTGCTTTAAAAATGGTCATTAAGTGTATCTTGGTACGTCTTTGAAAAGCATTATTAATTGTATGTTTCAGATTTTATGTGTCCCAGTGCAATACTGGGTTTGGATACCTTTCTTTCCTTCTCTTTTCCTCCCTCAGATTTACAGATCCAGGCTCCTGAAGCCTCTTCTATTCTAAGCCTAAGCTGTTCTCTTTATCCTTGGGATGTTTTAAAGAGGTTGACAGATGAGTTATGAGTTAAAGTTTAGGTCTGGCTTTAAAGAGATTGCAGTAAACCAACCAGTGTATTATTGTGCTATGGGATCACTTAAAGAGCCTCTTTCATTGCCAGAACCAGTGAGTCCCTTCTGGTCTCTATCCAGAGGTACTAGAAATAATAAACAGTTGTCACTGATAAAAAGAAAGGAAGATGTGGACCAAGAGATAGTAAGAGAATAGTCTTTTGAACTGCTGAGACATCTCTATGCAGCAATTTTGTGCTTGAGGTAGGCAGTGAAGAATGAAAATCATTATGTTAGTGTCTTTCTCAAGGTACTGTGAAGTAAACCCAGCAAAATAGAGGGGAAAAAATTACATGGAGTTAATAGAATTTATATTATAATGGGCCAAGGAAGCAGCTACGTGATGAAGGGAAAATATTCGAGCTGTGTGGCAATATTTGTTTATTTTTATTTGATGACTTTATGTTGGAAGAGACAAAAATAAAACGTTTCCAAAATTAGTCAGAGTGAGCGTTTGAACAAAAGTTGCAAATTAGCAGGAATCAGCTATTGAGCCAGAGCCACAGACACGGTGGTGCATTGCAAGGAAAAATACCAACATTCAGGGCCCTTTGGCTTTGCAGCAGCTCGGAGATGCTGAGCCTAAATGAGAAGCCACAAACAGGAGGCTTAAAGTTCACCAAAGGACCAAAGGGAAGCAACCCTCAGTTCTGGTGGAGGGGTCTGAGCTGAAGGACATTCCTTCCATTTATTTTCCCCCAGCTGATACCCCATTTCCTGTCAGCTCTGGGCCAGAGCTCACTCTGCTGACTTCAGGCAGAGACAGTCAAGCCTCAGATTTCCATTTTCCAAGTGCAGCCTGCTCTGCAGGAGAACGCAGACATAATCCATCAGCAGTCCTGAGATTCAGCTGGTCCCAACAGCCCTGTGTGTCTGCTGCACTCCAGGAGAGCTGAATGTTCCTTTCCAACCCTGGGGGAGTCTCTGGAGTCTGTCCTTTAAATATTTCTTTTTATGCACTCCTTTCAGTTTGTGGCAGAAGACGAGGATTTGAAAAGGACCCATCATGGGTTGTGGTTCATGAGCCATGTATCAGGGTTCAGGACCCGAAACCTGGGCAGGATTTGGCTTTGGGAAAACCAAGGAAAAGGGATTAAGAGGGATCCCTACTTCTTCAGCCTAATTTTCTCACATCTCTCAAGAAATTAGGGTTTTTTAGCCACAGGGAAAGGAAGGAGCTCACTCTCCTATCACAGATCTTGGTGGCAAGCAGGGTTTGGGATGCAGTGGGGTCTTTGCTGCTGTGACTGGTTATTTCCTTACTGTTTTCCAAGCCCCTGTGCTTTTCCCTGTGTTGGGATCTGTTCCCTGGACTGGGAGGTGATGGGGCAGGATCTCTGCTCTCTTTCCTGAGGACAGATCCAGCTGTATTTTGTACCTGAGGCATGCTGGCTGTCAGTGTTTAAAAAAGGCTGACCATAGGATTCTGGAAGCTGTGCTGGTATTTAATGCCCCTCTCCTGTACCCAGGCTTTGGGGGGGCAAGAGTCTGCCCCCAAATGTTAGCAAGAATACCCCTGATTCATGGGGAAGCTTCTTTGAAGTGTGTCCTGTGAGGAAGGGAGTTGGCTCTAAAAAGAGGTTTATAGGTATGGAATAGCCAGGGTAAAAACTCACTGCCAGGTCACCCCTGAGCTGGGCCAGCTCTGGAGGTGAGGAACACTGGCACAGCCTGCTGGTAGCCAGGGAGCCTTTTGGTGTCAAAACAATGCTTTGCTTTCTGCCCTGCTCCTGTTGGTAGTATTTATTTTGGTCTTCACAAGTGGAAACGGAACAAAAGCCAAACAAACAAAAAACCTGCTGTCTTTCATTTATCTTTAGAACCTGTACCTTCCCTGAGCCCAGGGAGCTGTGAATTTGTCTGTGATAGTAATAATGTAATTATATATCAGAACTATGTCATTGCCTTTGGTTTAGTGCAGAACTATTTTTTTTTTTTTTTGACTTTGGAGTTTCTCTAAAGAAATTTTAAATGTTAGATATTATAGTCTAAAAATTGTTCAATAATGAAAAAACCCTGCCTGGGGCAAGATTACTTCTACCTGATGCTCAGCAGAGCTGCAGTCGGTGGAGCTCTGCTACTGAGGTCATCCCAGATGTGCCACTTGGAAAAGATGAAGTAGTCTTACTTTCCTGAAAAGTGTCTTTGGAGTTGGGGAGCAAGAGGTTCCCACCACCTTGTCCTTGATTTAGCCTCATTTGTGAGCACTGCAGTAAGTTTTTGTTTGGAATGAAATCTACTCTGACTTAGTTTGTCAAAATATTTGCATTCATTCATCAAAATAGGCATTTAGCCTGTTCCTCTCAATTCCCCTACTTGCTGACCTTGTTTCAGAGCAGTGCCTGGGGAGATGGGATGTGTCCTGTGTCCATCAGGAGCACTGAGGCTGAAAAGCCACTTTTGGGAGCTTGCTGTTTCCTGGGTCTTGCACATGAGGGAGGACTCTGTGGTACAGGGAATGACTGAGCTTTTCCTGGCTCCAAGCCATAGCTTTGGATCTTCCAGTGTGGAAAATGCAGATTGTTGTCCTGTGGCTGAATCCCACTGAAGTATCCTAAAACTGGCAGCTCTCAGCTTCAGGGAAAAGGAATGAACACCTTGCTGCAGGTGTCCAGGGAGGAATGGAAAGAGGGGCCAATCCCTCAGCTGCATCAGAGTGTCTGCTGATCCTTCTGCCGTGCTGGGAAAGGGGGTTTTATATTGGTCATGCTGGGCTAATGATCCCAAAAAAGAAAGAGAGAGACGGCTCACAGTATTTCTGCTTACCTGTTTAAGAGTGTGCTGGGCTGCAGATTGGGACAAGCCTTCAGTCAAATGTGTCAGCCAGGTAAAGCATTTGCTTAAAAGCTTCTTTTTTTCAGAAACCACAGGCTGCTTCATCCCTCACCCTCAGAAAACTGCTCAAATGACTCTTTTCCCCAAGCCATCCCCGCTCGGTTTGTTATCATTTTCATTATTAAACATTTATATAAACACTGTAACATTTTATGGTGTTTGACAGAGATTTTCAAGTCTGCTAATTAGCAAGGTCCCTGCCACATGGAAGATACTTTTATTAGTACCCATTCATGGCCTTATTATTCAGGAGAGGTTCTCTTGTGAATGGAAACGTGCATTACTGCACTTCAGGCTAATAAGTGTGACATAAAATATGACACACGAAATTAACTGCTGTGCTACAGGATCCAGCAATTGGGGGTGATGTGCATATGGTCACACTGAGACTCTGTTTGCATCACTGCTTTTCTGCCTCGCTGCCTTATTAAAAGTCTGAGAGAGGAAAATATTGGGAGGAGGAGGAGGGGGAGAAGAAATGAACAAATCTAACTTGGCATAAATAGGTTTGGCTCAACAATATAACAGTTGTCAGCAGCCTTTTCCTCCAGCCTGTTCCCTCAAGGAGGAGAGCACAAAAAAAGTGATTGAAAAGTCGGATCAAGTGCTTACAGCATTCTTGGAAAGAATCTGAGGGGAGGAGGGGAAACCCCAAACAACCCCCCCCCATCCAAATAAGAAGTTTTTGTTTGTAAAAAGAAGTGTGCTTTATGCTTCTGCATGTCCAGTGTCAAAGCAGAGCTTGCCAAGAGGAGTTGCAGCCCTGTGTTCACCTTGATTACCTGGTCCAAAGATTAGATTAAAAAAAACCCCAAAAAGTGGCCTCTCTCTCCTTTTTTTCTCCCCTTCCATTTGTTTCGCCAGTTAAGACAGAAAAAGTGACTCTGAGCAATTCCAGCCCATTTCAATGAGGAAGAAAACAAACCTATTTGCCTTCAGAATTAGCACCTTCACAGACATCCACGAGGACTTCACAAACAACTTGAACGGGTGTACCTGAAATAGTTTCTGTTGCAATGATCTTAGAGTAAGAAAAGGACAATCCTGGTGGATGAGGGGAAATGGTTAAGCAGGAGGGCTGCAGTCTGGCAAAGGAAGTTGCCTGCCTGGCCAAGACCCTCTCTTTTTGTTTCTTTGCTTTTTTTTTTTTATGCTGTGCAAAATGTCCCCGTGGAGAAGAATTGGGGAACAAAATTCCTAAACTTCCCTAGAAACCATTAGTGAAATTAATTCCTAGATTTAAGTAAGGATTTACTTTTGTGTAACTGTACATGCTCAGAGGGCAATAGTAAAGTGAAGTTTGTATGCATCAATGTGTGTATATATATATATACACATGTATGTTTGTAATATATGTGTTAACGGTTATGGGAAATTACTAAGAGCATTTAATGTTTTTTTTTTGCTGTTACTGTGTGGCTACTAATCTAATAAAATATTATTTACTTCAGATTTATCCTGATAAAGGCCCCTTTGTGAGCATCCAGTGAGTAGGGGGGGTGTTTGCAGTTTTGGATAAGTGGTTTGAAATGCCTGAAAAGCTTTGTTAGATGGACTTATTTTAAAAACCTGGGAAGGACTGCTTCCATTTTAATGCAGTATCCCATGGTTTTCTAGGGTCTCCCACACCACTCCAGCTAGCCACAAGCCTGCCCCAGGCCCTAAAATCATTGAGAATAATTAAATACTTAGAGAGCTGGACTCCAGTGCTCTCCTGAGAGCAACAAGCCACTTCACAACCCACGTATGGATTCCTGTGGAAAACAGCCTGTAGCTGCAGAGAACCTGCTGGCACCAGGCTCCCCTTAATGCTAAAACTGCAGGACTGCTGGAACACCTGGTTTTGAACCCCAGCTTTGGGAGATGGGGTGGGAGATGCCAAGCAGGCACTTGCACTGTCAGACCCCACTGATGCTGTTCCAGCAGCTCCCTGGGAGGAGGACCCGGAGGGACAGGAGCCTAAAGGAGGAGGAGAAGGGGTGGGCTCCTGTTCTTTCCTGCTGCACGTGTGACACTGCTGTCAGTGGTGCACTGCAGCTGCTGCAGCTTTGCAGAGCCTGTGGTGGAACTTGTGGCTCTGCAGCTCCTGAGAAAAAGGTGTTCCCAGAACGGCCCCCTGGAGCAGGCACAGCGAAAAATATTGGGCAAAGATAAAAAGCTTCATTTTTTTAAGTACTAATTTCCCCTTGTGGTATGTTGGGTGTTTCCAAGTGTTTGGCTGTGATCTCTGCTCCCAAATGCAGAATTCCAGGAAATTAAACTAAATGGAAGTTTGGGGGCTGTGACAGATTTGCTACTGCTTCCAGGATGTCGATTCAAGATCAGATCATGCACAAGATGCTAAGCAAGTAATCTTTGCAGTGTTTGTTGTTCATAGGAAAAGGATAAAAGAGAGAGAGAGAGAAAAAAAGCCCTAAATGAAGTACAGAAATGAGAAGAGAAAATCTACTTTCTCTTCCTGAAGATATTCCAGTTCATCTACTTGTTTTCACACCAGTCAGGTATTGCTGGTAAAATATTCTGCTCCACAGTAAAACTGTTGGGATACAAAGAAATCCAGATCTGCAGAGGAGGAATACCAGTCTTAAAGCAAAGGCTTTAAATAGATTGAGTGAGTTTCATATGGCAAAATTTAGAAACCTTTTTTGGAAAGGTTTAGGTAATTTTCTGCTCAGATGGATGCTGTCTGAGCACATCTGCTTACTCAGAAATAAAATGCAAATAGAGAGACAAAAAAAAGACATGTCTTTACAGTTTGGGAAAAGGAAGGAGATGTTTTGGAGCATACAGTGCCTTGCACACCATAAGCATATTTTTATATAGCAGGTTCTGGAGATGAAGTGAAATAAAACAGTCCCTGGTAATAAAGATTTGGGGTCTGTTTCGGATCTTCAGCAGCTACAAATTGACTCTAGCTCCCAGGTATTCCCACTCATTTTCCAATAATATCTCCCTGAGATGCATTTCCCACTGCCAGAATTTCTGAGTCTGGTTGCATCTGTCAAAGTTCTGCTCTTGCTGGATTCGACATCCAGTGCTTTGTGCTCACCTCTCTGTGTGTAGGGGCAGGTTTGTCAGCCCAGAAAGGTGGGTTCATCACAGGCTTGAATCAGACACTCTGTGGCATAAACGGGGGCTAAGGTAATGCTTTATCTCTGATGTAAGTATATAAAGCCAAAGATATGTTTTATGGATGAGAATTTGAGGTAGCTGTTTACTGAGAAAGAGCTAAAAAGCAGCAAGAATGCTTTGGGTTATGGGATCATACAGGGGAGAGGACTAAAACCAGCTGAGATGATCACAGTGTGTGCCACTCTTAGAGAAAAGAAGAGTCCAGCTAGAGACCCACCAGCATGTTCTGCTGCCCTGGAAGGGACCATCAGTGTGTAGGGTATAGGCTAAAAAAGACTTGGCAAAACGAGGTCAGAATGTGTGTAATACCTGAAAAACAAGATCCCATCACTGGTCTGGCACACAAAAATAGACTAATTAGTCTTGAAGTCACAAAAACCATCAAGGTGTTTTTACCAGAGATGTGTAAGAGATGAGTTGTATTGGCGTGATTCCTGTGGGCCGAATTTGGAAGGTGAGGGGTAAAACCAGCCAGTTTGGGAAGCACGTGATGGTTCAGACTGAAAACAGGTTTTTACCTGATGCTTGTCTAGAAATGAAAACAAACTAAAGCCCTGAGCTTTGTCTTCAGGACTGCTGTTTGTGTGTACGTGCACCTTGCAGATTTAAACTGACTGGGCAGTAAAAACATTTATTATTCTCTTATGTGGGTATGTGACGTTCTTGATTTCATTGTAAACTGAATTGTTGTCAGAGCACACATTCAGCAGTGGGTTGCATTTGGATTCCTTTGGTTTGAGTTGTGAGGATGTTTTGTGTAATCAATTGAAATTATTGAATAGGATCTGCACAGCTAAGACATTTTTCCATTGTCTGGGGTTCTTTGCATCACTTATTTGAGGTGTGTACAAAGTTCAGAGGTGCTGAGCTAAGGTGAGAAGAGCTCTTTCTGAAGTGGCTACACAGATTTTTAGGACTAGAAGAGAAGGCTGGTTTATAACAGTGGTTTTGAGCCTTGTAAATTCCCCTGATCTGCCCAAATCATAGGCTGAATTTTAATGTTTTCTCATTCTTTATGCCAGCCCCTGGTTCACATCTGAGTGCTCAGAGACTTGCTTAGAAGAGGGAAGAATTTTACACTGGCAGCGAATTTCCAACTCTTAGACCAGAACTTTAAGTCCCTTGGAAAATCTGTTTAACTTTAAAAACAATTATGATGATGTAACCTCAAATTACACACATTATTGAGCAAATGGCAGGAAGCGAAAGCAAAGCCGATGATTTTGGCACTGCGGTGCTGAAGTAGAAAATTCTGTAGCAGAACAGCACCCACAAAGGTCTGATCTGCCCTTTGTGCCTGGGAAAGTTGCTGGGTAAGAGGTTCTTTCTGAAAACTTCAGGTTTCTGGAAAGCCTGAGGCAGGCGGTGAAAAGTCGTGTGGCTCAGCACTGAAATATTTGTGTGGGCTCCCAGATGTGGCCCTTAACTGGCCAAAATGAACCTCCATGTGTGTCACTGGGACACTATTCCGAAGGTTTTAGTGGGATTGAATCTTAAGTGTAATAAATGACTTAAAAACAACAGCAAGGAATGGCTTCTGGACGGTGTTCAAACTGCTTTCAAAACATCCTTAGAAATAAAATGAGGGATTAAGGAACTGAAACCCAATGACACCAAGAATCATGGCAGCAAACAAAAAGGCTCTTTTTTATTGCTTTGCTTTGAGGGGGATCTGTGTTTCTTACATATTATCTTGCCTCGGGCGAGGCTGAACGTTTCATGTAACATGATGACCCTGGAAAAAAAACACACTGCAATTTTCGGGATAATTCCCAGTGAGGGTTCATGAATCCATAAGCATCTTATAAGGAAATGAACCGGTTTTCCAAGCCACAAAGTGCTGCAGTGCTCTACAGTTACTGCAAGGACCACTTAGTGCAAAGACTGTTTTGCTCCAGCATAATGAATGGGATCTCTGTTATTCAGAGATAATAGGCAGGCTGAGGAAACCACGATAGGAGAGGAACTGATTTTCTTGTTTTGCTGGTTTTGCAGGTTTTTGGGGTTTTTATTTGTTTTTTTGTTTTGTTTTTTTTTTTTTTGCTGGTTTGGAAGTTCTGTGCTGCCATCTATTAACTTTCTGCCCCTGTCACTTGGAGCAGGTCCTTTCCCTCCCCTGCCTCTCTCTGAACAAGAAGAATATTATAGTTCCTCGCAATAGTGCCCCAGCACCTTACTGCAGTAAAAAAAGATGTTTTTAGAGTTATTATCTCATATAATGTAATGCTTTTGAAAGGGGGGGAGTTCAGGTTGTGTTGCAGTAGCTGCAGTTCCAGTGGAGATGAACAACTTGAAACAATGAAGGACAGAGAAACAGGGATTTCTAACCACTAGGGAAAAAGGGGTGATGGCACAGACCCTGTTGTTGTTCCTCTATACTTCAGGCTTTCTCCTGCAGATCAAGGCTTCACTAAGCAAAGGTGTTTTTCAGGCAAAATGAATATTGTCATTCAAGCACTTCCAGATGCTTGTGACTTTGGCCTGGGGGTGAAACCTCAGATTGTTTCCTTAAGAGGTGACAAAGAAAATCTGGCTGGGATCAAACACCAAAATGAGGTTCTTAATGGGAAGATGTAAGGAATAGTAGCCTGGTGTGGAAATTCTGTATATACCTTTCCAAGACTGACTTAGGCTGTTAGAGTGTACTGGCAATTAAATTATTGGCAGTAATTTGGCAATTAACTCATGGACACAATGTCTTTTATGTCTTTTTGCACTAAGCATGTATTTCAGGGCTGCTGGGACTTCAACAAAAGTTGTTTCAATGGTGCAACTAGTTCCCTGCTAGCCTGTGTTGCTCATTTTATAGCAAAATTATCCCTTTCTCACAGAATCTAAATAGTTTTTTAAATTGTCTTAATTCCAGTCAGTTCCTCTAGCCAGCTTTTATTCTAATTCAGATTTTCCATGTGTCTTTTTTCATAGCAAAAACATCCTGCATGTATTTATAGCAAGTATGTACTTGATGCAATGGTCAGAGTGGTGTGATTGAATTATCACTACGGAGCTCTGTGAAGTGTGTTAAATTCTGATTTCCATAGGCTCTGCTTGCTTGAAGTCCTTCTTTTCTCTCATGACAGAGCTGCGTTCTGATGGCAGAATGTCAGTTATCCATACCTCCCTATTTCCCCCACCTCCTATGTGTCAGCCCACCTAGGAGCTTTCTGTTAATTTATCCAGTTGTCATTGGGCTCACTTAGTTACACTGCAGCCATTAGCCTGTCCATTTGCTTAATTGGTCCATTTCCCATTTGTTATTCAGTCTGTGAATCACCATTTGAATGATTTTTAGCTAACTATTAATTGAACACCATTTGTAACATGATTACATTGTCTATATCCTCATTTTTGCATGATCAGTCGGAGCAAGGGGGTTTTATTACGATGCAAGTGAGAGTCTCTGGTTAATTGGTGGTCGGAAAATGGGAAGAAAGTGATGGCTTTGTCCAGTAATTACAGAGTCAAAGAGTCCAAGATTGTTTTAACTGGCTGAATGTGAGGTTCAGGCTTCTACTTCTGCATTTAGCTGAAGAAAACCACAGGGACAGAGGGCTGTGTGATCTTACCAAGCTTGTTAGGCCTCGATGGGTCAGAAGTTGTTTTAACCTGCCACTGTGCCTGCTAAGAGAGTAAGAAGACTGATGGTACAAGTACTGGATCTGGCCTATTTAGTCCTATTCTGTGCTCTCAGAATTGCAGGTAATAGTGAACCTGTTTAGGTTCAGCCAGGACTTTGAGCCAGATATTTGTCCCTCCTTAGGGCCCCATCCAACCTGGCCTTGAACACTTCCAGGGATGGAGCATCCACAGCTTCTCTGGGCCAGCACCTCCCCACTCTCACAGGGAAGAATTTTTCCATGTATCTAATCCAAACCTTCTCTTCCTCAGTTTGAAGCCATTCCCCCTTGTCCTGCGCCGTTAGAAGTGTTATGGTGGAAGAGGAAAATTGTGATGAACTTTGAGAAAATTAAAGCTACAGAGAGCTCCAGGGCTGCACAGTGACACAGGGAAGCTCCTCTAGACTTGCTCAACAACGTGTGAGATTAGGCTGAGTTTATCTCTGTGAGGGCAGGGTTTGGCCAGCAGAGGATTGGTATGAATGTCTACCCAAATTTCCAAGGCCCTGTGCCCAGGAAGATCTGGGCTGCTGATTCAGATAGAATTTTGGGGTTGTAGTCATTAAAGCCAGATTCTGGAGGAGCATTTAGGTTCTCAGTCACGGCATGAGCCCCAGAAACGATTGCCCCTGTGCTGGGTGAGCAGCCAGAGTTTAGGCATTGGGCACAAGGGGTGCTGGGTTCTTCCTCAGTCTGGGCAGGATCTTCTGGAGAGCTGGGCTGAAGGGTTATATTTGACTGTAATAAAAACAGACTGTTCTAGGATAAGAGAGAGGCATGAAGATGCCTCAGTGCTACCATCAGGCAGGGTGAGACTCTGTCCATCACCGTGGTGTTTTTGTGTACCCAGCTTGGTTCTGGTGACAGTAAACATCCACAGGAAGACTCATCTGTGCCTGTGGTGCTGACACAATAGGCACCATGGAGGCTTAGTTGTCCTTGGCCGAAATTCTTAAAAAGAAAACTTGCAGGTTTAGCCAAACACAGAATTATTGTTTTGGAAAGCAACAAAACTGCGGGGCTGCAAACCATCTAAATAATCCCCCAGCTGGCCAAGGAAAGATCACAGCCACAAACAAAAGCAACTTTCAACTTGGAGCAACCCTCCAAACTTACCCCCATTCCAGAGGAGTTGCTAATCACAGATGTGTGTTGGTCTTTGAAAAATACGTGGGGAAGGAACAGATTTCTGAAGCTGCAGTAGGGTGGAGATAATTTTATTTACGCTTTCTCTGTGTTGGGTGCCGAGTGGCTCGTCTTCCACTCTTAAATTCAAACAGGATGATGTTGCACCCCCCCACAGGCAACAAGAGAATCGAGCCAGTTAAATATTGACTGGGAGGAGACGCGTGTCCCTGCTGAGCTGAGCACCACCCAGATTGAGTTTTGGGAGGTTTCTTAACCTTTGCTCCCAAGGTCGTTGCGCTGACAGCGTTTAAGCTCTTTTACCTAAACAATGTGGGTAGATTTTGGAACACACCATCACCCTTGGTTACCTCCAGCTCCGTGAGGGGCCCTTCCTTCAAGTGCTTCCCCCTCCGCTACCTCCCATTAAACAGAACGGCCCAGGTCAGTCCAGAATGCAAACTGTGATGTCACTGTTGTCAAAGAGATGAAAAGCTCAGTGGGAATCCAGGAGATGAGCCCCAAATTAAGGATCTCTTGGCTAAATACCAGCGTTAAGAGAAGCTCGCAAAGATCAAAATAGCGTTGCGTGCCAACGTGGCATCTGATGTGTGAGATAAAAGGGGGAACTCGTTTCAGAAGCGAGGCTGTTCCAGCAAGAGAAAGAAATCTTGGTATCTGTGTTGCATAAAAACACATGTTTCTGATACGGTTCTCTCCTGGTGCAAAATGAACAGGACATCTGGTTATGTTTTCAAAAGTTAAATTGAGTGACACTAAATCAGCGCTTTACAAAGCAAAAGGTAGTAAACCAAGAACATCTAATAAGGTAACAATGAAATATTTGGCAGGACTTCAGAGTTTTGGAAACTCACACAACCAAAAAGAGCTGAAATATCTTACTGTGATATATGTGAGGCTTTAACTTCTCATTTATCTGTGCTATTTCTTGCTGCACTTCACAGTATATATGTTGCGTTCCCACTGGTATAGATTTCTATATGTTAGTGCCAAAACTCCAGATGTTTTCTAGGTAGGTCTCTGGAGACAATTTTATTGTGTTTCATTTCTCCTTATTTACAATTCACTCGTCTTGAACTCCAGCCATTGGTAATAAAAAATCCATAGAGTCTGCAGCTGAGCCAAGTGGACACTATTGTCCTGTTTTTTTTAAGTTGGGATGGGTTGATCCAAGCCTTGAACAGAATCCAAACCAACAGACTTTCCAAAAAAATTCATCTCCCTTCTTTTTTTTTTTTTTTTTTTAACCCTTTCTCTCACCAGGGAATAAAGAGACAACTGCTTTGTCTTTTCTTCCCTCCCCCAGTGTCTCATAAAAGGTTCAACCATTTCCACAGTTTCTGTCATTTAAGCCCTTCTGCCAAGACTGGCTATCAGATATATGGCATTGCCATGGCATTAGTCAAAGCTGTCCCAGCCCCAGTGCGCCCAGTGGTCCAGGGCTCTTTGTATCCCACCTTCAGGCCACTTTCACCACTGATTGGACAACTTTCTCTTCTTTCCTCTGGGGTTAAAGCAAAAGCAACGTGGAGGCACAGTCTTGCCTCTCACCCCTGAGCCCCTTTGTGCTTCTTAACCTATAAAGTATAATTCCTAAGCTGCCTTGCAGGTACTGCAGAGTGTTCCAGCCAGACACTTACAAACCCAAGCTCCACTTTGCCTTCCAGGGGGGTTGTTAAAGGCTTTTATTAATGAATTAAGATTTAATGAAGATGGCAGTCTCCTCCCTTTCTCGGTGTGCTGTCTGTTCAGACTGTAAACCCCTTCAGGTTCTCTGGTACATCAGAGAGGTTGTGGTGCCCAACTTGCACTGAGATCAGTCTGTGGTTACTGGGGAACTCAGGTCTCTACATGCTGACAAACCCCCTGCTTAATGACGTAGAAATAATTAGCCACTTTGCTGCAGTGGGACTTCAGTTAATTTTAAAGCGCTGAAAAGTTTCATTTCGGAGCTGCTGCAATCAGCGCCGCGTTTTATAACCGATCACAGGCACTTTTTATTAATCAAACAGACTTTAATGTGAATATACCCCCCCTACCGTATGTGTATAAACATAAATCATTCCCTAGCGTAATCCAATCATGTTTTCTTAGTGGTTCTGGGCTTGGCTGGTCCTTCAGGGGGAAGCAGCGCTGCTCAGAGAACTCGGAGCAGGGAGCAAGACCTGCTCAGACCCTCAGGAGTGCTGCTTTGTTATTTTTTCATGTCAGGCAGAAGGATTAACAAAAGGAGTTGTTGCAGCTCTAAAAAGGTGGTTTATTTCCCCCCCACATGCCCTGGTGAATCTGACTGGCTCTGAGTCCAGTCTCTTCCCTGGCCTGTGTTTTTTGTGCTGACTCTCAGGGACTGTGCAGTGCTTGAGGACTAGAGCTGCAATGCAGCTAACCAGTAACTCCTGCTCCCTGCAAGGCTGGAGGGAATTCTTTCCTGCTCTAGTAAGCAGCTAGAGTGGTAAGTGCCAGCCTCTACCAGATTTTTGAACAATTGCTCTTTTTTTTTTTTTATTACTCCTTATTACAGCTAAAATACACTCAGGCAAGGCAGATAATACCCTTTCTGCTTTGTGTTATTGCTTGTGAATGATATATTTATCTTTTAACTAGTGTAAACTATCTATATGCTTTGAAGCTTATTTTTTTTTGTGTCAATAAATGTGACAATGTTGGTCAGCATCCTAATCACCTGAACAGCTGAATATTTACTGTTGGTGAGTAAATCTTTCAGAATGAAACAATTTCAAATGGACCAAACCCAAAATTCCAGACAGGGGCACTCTCACAGTGCATCTAGGAACAACACTTCAGAATTTCCAGGTTCCAAACTCGAGTTAAATTGCATCACAAAGGAAGGTACTGCTGTCACTAGTTTTAGTTTCAGATGGGGGAACACAGGTTCTTAAAGAGGAAATTATTTTCCTAGTTGGCCTTCAGCTACTGTACCATTTGATTTTCAGTCGTATATCCTGGGTAGTGGCATTAAAACCTTGGATGCAACATGTAGAAAAATGCCATGCCTCAAGCTCATGCCTAGAAATATTTAATGAGCAAAGAGTTAATTCAAACTGCATAGAAATAATTAACAGAGAGAACAACAAAGCCCAGTATTTCCCCAAGCTCCTGGTATTATACAAAACCTAAACCTCTAAAAGACCACCTTTATATTGGGGAGAAATTAATGCAAGGCACAGGCATCAAGAAACACAAGTGATGGCTGCTATTTACTTGTATTTTTCTTCTCATTTGGAAGCAAGCGTTGTGTCTGTAGCTTGCAGCTTTATTTGTGAACAGTGATGCTTCAGCCTGTGTTGAAGCCACATGGGTCACAGATTCCTCATCTGAAAGCCTGTGGATCTTCTGTCATGGTGTCCTTTGGGTGCATTACATAAAGGTCACCGTTCTGGTTGCTTTTCCTCTTCTCTCCCTTCATTTTCCAACTCATTCTCTCTCTACTTGTGCACTACTGAGGGCCAGCTAAAGAAAGAAAAGCATTTTTAATTCTTCAATGCAAAGCTGGGTGCACACAGGGCACTCAACATTTATACAGGGTCTGTCCTTAAAATGTCAACATTTACCAAGCAATTCCACGTATTGGCTTCGCAGAAGGCATAAATAGCCCTCTGAATTCAACTGAAAGGCTCAAAGGCTTTCAATGATTTCAGTGTGGTTTTGATTGTGCCATTATTTTCCTGCAGTGGGAAGGAGAATACAAATCACTGTGGTACCTAAAATGCTGTGTGTATCTTTTTGCAAATGCAGTAATCTCACGGTAGCTCGTTTTTTCCAACGTGATGCTGCCTCAGTCAATTCTTTGTGCCAGAGAAGAAAAGCTGATACATTCCCAAATTCCAATAGTCAGTGTAATAATCTGCTCCCTCTGCCCTCGCTGCTGTTTGTCCCTGGAAAATGCAGAGTTTGAGAGAGGTTTTCTAAAACATCCCTTAGAATGAAAAGAATGACTGTCAGTGAGGGAGCAGGGAAAAAAAAATATAGATTTCTCTCATCATAATTCTCAACAGTACTTGAATTTTTTAGTACGAAATACTTGCAATAAATTGTAGAAGATCAATCTTGTGAAGTAATAACATTTCAAGAGATGGAAATATTTTAAGCAATTTGAGAGACAGTTCTTGAAGATCCTTGCCTGGACACAAAAAGAGGGATAACTCTTGAGAACTCATTCCAGAAGAAGGCAAAGAGGCCAAACTAATTGAGTAAGTTAGGAGTGTTAAATTATTAATTCAGTTCTGAGTCAGCTATGAACTACTTATTATCAATTAATCAATACAGATATTTTACAAATTGTACAAGGAATTTTAATAAATACTTTTGAACTTTTTTTTTAAACTGAATATTAAGTTATGGGCACCTGGAAGTATATGGTCAGACTAACAGCATTCCTTGGAGAAGGGGGATCCTGGGAAAGGAACAAAAAGCTGGAGAGGCACTTTGCTGGTTACTGAAGAGGACTAATAACCTCCTTCAGCACACAAGAAATTGTGTCTTTTCATCTGTTTTGGTTGTGACCACCAACCAAAGATTGTTCTGACCTCTTCTATCCTTTCTGGCTCCAAAAAGCAGGGAGGGCCCATGGAGCTGCTGTAGTGAGACACAACCATGAAGAGAAAGTCTTGAAGAGCAGCAAGTTTTTGCAGGCTGGAAATCTGCACTGAATGCCAAGGTCTGTTCAGATCTCTCAAATTGACAGAAAAATGTAATGTGTAGTTTAAACTATTGGCCCACTGAGTCTGAAGCATTACCTTTGTGCTCTGGAATACTTAAAGTCAGAAGACCAAATATCTTGGAGTAATTTTGCTCTTGCTCCTACTCAGATATGAGTATGGTTGGAACGCATTGACTTTTTATTATTTCAGATTGAAAAAGAGTGGGTTTAGATTGCATATTAGGAAGAAACTCTTCCCTGTGAGGGTAGTGATGAGGCCCTGGCACAGGTTGCCCAGAGAAGCTGTGGCTGCCCCATCCCTGGAAGTGTCCAAGGCCAGGTTGGATGGGGCTCTCAACAACCTGGGCTAGTGGAAGTTGTCCCTGCCCATGGCAGAGGGTGGAATGAGATGAGCTTTAAGATCCCTCCCAACACAGACTATTCTATGATTCTAAATGTGTGTTTGTCCCCTTTAAGTCCTGCCAATCTGAGTATTGAAAATGGTGCTTTCACATCTTGAAAACAGAGTTTTCAGTCTGAATTCCAGAACTTCAAGTTTAGGATCTATAACTATTGCTTTAATTTCTGAATGCCTCTGGAATAACTAAAAGCAAAACAGGTTGGGCACTGCATTGTGATAGTAAGGAACTCTAAAACACAGAAGTTAAAAAAAAAGACTGTATTAGAAAATGCTCCTGCAGCCAGGTGTGCAGCTGAGCAGTGTTGTTAATGATCCTCCTGCTACATCATTGTTGTCTCCCCCAGGCTGACATGCTGCACACAGCCCAGAGCTGGCTCCTTTGTGCTGCCTGAAATTGAACTGGAAGAAAAGTGAATCAAATCTTGCAGCTTTTTTTTTTTTTTCTCCCAAGAGCTGCTTACAGGACTGCATGTCCCAGTTCATCACCTTCCCAGAGAGCGTTTGCTGTCGATCGTGACTCAGAGCAGGTCTGCCTTGCATTAATTGTGTTGGCTGCAGTTCTCACAGACATCTCCTGGGCTGTCTTTTGCTCACAGAGGGCTCAGGTAGCGCTACAGGAGTAGCCATGGCAACGTGGTGCTCAACAGGACCTGCACATCCAGGTCCACATCCACATTTACCCCGAGAGCTGGATAAAAACAGGCACTGCACGACAAACCCGCTCTCGAAGCTGCCACTACTTCCATTCATACATTGGATCCTGAAGATACTCCTACTACACTTTTCTGAAGAGAAAAGCCCTTGGAATTGGTAAGAAAAAAACAATCAAAATTGATATGTTAAGGTATTATTTCAGTCCCAAATACCTTTTCTCACTCAAGCCTTCCTCTGTGCTTAAATCCTCAGCTTAGCAAAGCATCTGAGCTGGAAGCAGTTCACAGGTCTAAATGATGGCAGTCTGGAAATGGGACGAGGCATGCCCAAAATACTGGGGTGCTACAGGCTCTCAGAAGATTCCAGCACCGCTGGCAAGCTTTAAACATCCGTGATTCTTGACCAAAATGCTGCCCCAGGAGCCTCAGGCTTCAGGAGCCATAAACAGGGCTCAACACCAGTGGGTGCTGGAGCTCTGATCCTTCTCCTCCACCTGGGTCCTGAGGCAAAGCCCCTGCCTGAGCATGGGATGTGTGTTAGCTGAGATTAGGCGTCACTGAGGGTCGTTAGCTGGGTTTTAATTATCTCATAATGACGAGAATACAAATTAATGTGTTGGTTTTGATCTCCTGTTGGGTTCATACAGCTGGTTTGCCTGTGCAGTTTCTTAATAGCACCTTGACAGGTGCTATTATTACCAAGTTATAATTAAGCAGACAAGAATAGCTCTTCCCTCCCAATGCTTGTTATCACAGAAGACGCTGAAACTTATGCTCCTGAAAACTTGTTCTATCAAATAACTATTTCTTGGTAGCAAGGCCACATATGCCCTCTACTGTCCCTTCAAATTGTGTGAAGAGCTACTATCAGAATATTATTGTTACTGATCTCGGTTTAATGGCTATGAAAACCAAGAAAAGAAGAAATATTCTGCACCAAAATATTAGTCATTTTTAGAAGTGAGGTTGAACCAAGTGTTAGTTTTGTATCTGAACCTTGATTGCTGGATGTCAGGGAGTGTCACTGAAACCTCTCTACTATAAAGTCAAACAGGTGGGTCAGAATGAAGGCACCTTGCAAATGTTTCCCAACAGGATTGGGCTCTTCTCCTGGGCAACAAGTGACAGGAACAGAGGAAATGGCCTCACAGTGAGCCAGGGGAGGGTCAGGTTGGATGTCAGGAAGAATTTCTGCACAGAAAGGGTGGTGTCAGGCATTGGAAGGGGCTGCTCAGGTTGGTGGTGGAGTTCCCATCCCTGGAGGTGCCCAAGGAATGCCTGGACATGGCACTCAGTGCTCTGGGCTGGGTGACAAGGTGGGATCGGGCACAGGTTGGACTCGATGGTATTGGAGGACTTTTCCATCCTAAATGATTCTGTGATTCAGACTGGTAGCCCCCCCAAGCTCTGTCTCTGCCCTAATATAAGAATTGACAAAAGGCATAACTTTTAAAATGTAACTCAAGCCCCTGCAGAATTTCCATCACATTTCACGGAAGAGCTATGGAAAAAAAGGCTTCTTGCTGTGAATTTGGAGTCCCATTTGTCAGGGAGTACAGAACCTTCTTTACAGCTGATGGAGCCTCTGGGCTTACACCAAGTGCAGGACAGCACAAGGCAATCTCTTGCTAAAGCTGTGCAGAAATACTGCTTTTCAGATTCTGAATTTTCAGACTTTCAAAGCACATAGTCTGATGTACTTCACAGCCCCAGAGAGTCATCTGGAATAAGATGGTATCTGAGAAACTCTATGCCTCCAAAAATAGATCTGTAACAAAAACATAGATAGATCTCTAAATATGGAGGACTTTTTCAGTAAGCAAATTGCTTGCTGTTTCTGCAGGCTGAATTTCCTTGATTTGTCAGAGATGGTTAGTCTTAAGAAACTAATTTCTTGGTGGCAAGCAAAAACCTTTAACAATCTGGGGTTGTTGTATGGTGCTTAATTTGCTCTTGCAGCACATAATGGAAACAAAGTGTTGACTAGAATGCACTGAATTCCCATCTTGTGGCAACACATAGTTTTCTTGACAAAGATAAGTTTCTGAACACTGTTCAACTTGCTCTCCACTGTTTGTGCAAACTGTACACAGAGTATTATTTCAGTGTTTAACGACAGCACAGTGACTGCCCGACACCCTGCTCTTAAATTATAGCCTAATCCAGATCTCACTGGCTCCTAATAACTCTCATTTTGGACAGCAAGTGAAGAGCACAGGGACATGGTGGAGTTCTGACACAACCTACTAATTTTGGTGACTGGGAGAGGTGACTCAAGAGGCCAGCACTTCTCTGTGGATGGATGCTGGTTTGGCACGAGACAGTCCAGAACTGGGTTGATAAGGTTTTATTTGAGCTGCTGTGATTGCTTATATGGATCAAACTGCACTGTCTGCCCAAACTCTTGGAGAGACCCTAAATTAATTGCCATGTCTGTCTCCCAGCTAGTGTGGGATGGTGTGATTACATGTGGTGCCTCCATGCAGATTATTTCCACTAATGCTCTAATTCAAGAGCCTCCTGAGGTGGTGTTTTCAGTGCCTATACTGGAAATACACACTGAATGCTAGGCCAAAATTACCCATTAGGGTGCAATTAGCTGTGAGCAGAGCACTGAAACCTGGGATATTTTTGACTACGAGGTCAATTAGTGTGATTGGGAGGCAGAGGAAGCAGCCAGACATAGTGTGGTCAGAGGGAGCAATCAAGTGAATTGAGCAGTCAGCTGATTAGGAAACAACTAGTGAGAGCGAGATGAATTTTCACCCTGCAAGTGATGAATGTAGATCTGTCTGGAGCATTCAGCCAAACTGAACACTCAATCAGCATTTGATTAACCTGAGCTGCCCCTCTAGGTGAACTCATATACATGGGATTTGAATATGTGTATATATATATATGATAGTCTCATCATGTGTGACACTCCCAAGAACTGTCCTGTATGTCATAAAATATTAGCAAAATCAGTAAAAAATAACTTAAAGATTTCAAGTAAAAGTGAAATATTTTAGGATCAAACTGATGACTCTTTATCCTACAACTCATCTGTCCTTAGATTATGTATGCTTTTCAAATGCAAATATCAGAAATTTTTCTCTTGTCTAGCAATAAGTCTTAAATTAGAGTAAGACTAGGCTTTGAGGTTAATTAAAGTTCACCACAAATTAACTTTTTACTATGAGACCTGTGCCTTTGTAATTAACACTGGGAGTGCAGGGTTAATTATTATTGTCCCCTTTGTTAGTTTGCCATGTAGAATGAAGAAATCAAAAGCTTCGAGTTTGATTTTGAGGGCACCTTTTATTATCAGGAAAATTTCCTTGACCCATGAATATCTCTGTGGAGCCTCCAGTCTGGGTATGGAGGAGGATGGGAAGGATGGGTGGGCTTAAGGATTTCTTCCCTGCTGTTGGTGACACGGCTGCCCTGGAGCCTGGGGACAGTCCTTGCAGGGTGGTGGCACTGGGGTGATGCAGCAGCCCAAGGTCACTTTCCCCTCTGTGTAGGAATGGTTGGTTTGGTGCCTTCAGCATTTTCCTGGCTGTTGGGTGTGAGTGGGGTGGCTCAGGGGAGCTGCAGGAGCAATGTAGGCATGGGCTGAACTGGAATTCCCAGTCTGGAGTCACCCCTGTGTTCTGGTTCCCATCTGTGCCCAGGTGACAGGAGTATCAATTTTTTCCTGAATTGAGAGTTTTCTCCCACCCCTCAAGCTCTGGTGGTGGAGGCTGGTGGGGCACCCACATTCCCACTTCTGCCGTTGTTCCCCCAAAACGTGCGGCAGCCACGCAGACGGAGCAGGACACGCCCTTCCAATGAAATTCCCGCACTTCCTCTGCACAGCCCTTTTCAACCCAAGCGGAAACACACCTCACTGGTCAGGCGCTGATGAGCAAGCACGTGAGAGGAGAGAAGCCTGGCTGACAGGCTGGAAACTCCTCCAGATCCCTGCAGCAGAGACAGCTGTCAACAGGCCTGGCTCGTCTGATCCAGCTCCGGCCCCGAGCCGCTCCTCCCGCAGGGACGGGAGCTTGGCCGGGAAGCAGCAGAGCCCGGCTGGGCCTTCCCAGACGTGCTGTCATTCCTTTGCAGAAGGAGCATCAGGGGAAACCTCTGGGGAAGGAAAAGCTGGAGCCGTCGTGCGCTCAGGTCGGCTCTTCTACAAACCCCCGCTTCGTTTGGTTTGTGTCTGGTGCTCGGAAAAACGTACGGACAACAGCGCGTTTGTTTTTATTGAAATGAGGTCATGAAGGGCACCCTGCCAACTGGAGCAAAGGCAATGCTTCCTTTACGTTAGCTGTATAGATCATCTTTCCTCGAAGCGGAAATCGTGACTCCTTACCCTTATTGTCCCTGTTTATATGTGAAGAATCAGAGAATTAGAGAATCATCAGGGTTGGAAAGGACCTCTTGAGATCATCAAGTCCAACCCTTGACCCAGTACCACATCCAGTCTCTTCTTAAATACCTCCAGGGATGGAGAATCCACCACTTCCCTGGGCAACCCATTCCAATGCCTGATTACCCTTTCTGTAAAGAATTTCTTCCTAATATCCAACCTAAACCTCCCCTGGTAGAGTTTAAGACCATGCTCTCTTGTCTTACTGCTGGTTGCCTGGGAGAAGAGACCAACTCCCACCTGGCTACAACCTCCTCTCAGGGAGTTGTAGAGAGTGATGAGGTCTCTCCTGAGCCTCCTCTTCTCCAGACTGAACAACACCAGCTCCCTCAGCCTCTCCTCACAGGACCTGTGCTCCAGTCCCTTCACCAGCCTCGTTGCTCTTCTCTGCCCCTGTTCCAGCCCCTCCATGTCCTTCCTGACCTGAGGGGCCCAGAGCTGGACACAGCACTCCAGGGGTGGCCTCACCAGCTCTGAGTGCAGGGCAAGAATCCCTGCCCTGCTCCTGCTCCCACTGTTCCTGATCCAAGCCAGGATCCATTTGCCCTCTTTGGCCCCCTGGGCACACTCTGGCTCATGTTCAGCTTCCTGTCCCTCCACACTCCCAGCTCCATTCCTGCCTGGCTGCTCTCCAGCCACTCTGTCCCCAGCCCGTGGGGCTGCAGGGGTTGTTGTGGCCAAAGTGCAGGACCTGGCACTTGGCCTGGTTGAACTTCATCCCACTGGAATCAGAACATGGATCCAGCTTGTCCAGGTCCCACTGCAGAGCCCTCCTGCCTTCCAGCAGGTCAACACTCCCTCCCAACTTGGTGTCATCTGCAAATTTGCTAAGGGGGGACTGAATCCCCTCATCTAAATCATTGATAAAGATGTTAAACAGGACTGGTCCCAGCACTGATCCCTGGGGGACACCACTGGTGACTGGATCCCAACTGGATGCAGTCCTGTTCACCAGCACTCTCTGGGCCCTCCAGCAGGTTCCTAACCTTGGATAGAGTGCCCTGTCCAAGTCATGGACTGCAGCTTTTTCAGGAGTATATTATGGGAGACAGTGTCAAAGGTTTTGCTGAAGTCCAGGTACCCACAGCCTGCCCTTCACCCACCAGGTGAGTCACCTGATCATAAAAGGAGATCAGGTTGCTCAGACAGGACTTGCCCCTCCTAAACCCGTGCTGGCTGGGTCTGATCCCTTGTCCATTTTTTTCCCCTCTTAAGGGGAAGCTGACATATAGCTAAGGGAAACTGACACAACCAAGACTCTGTAAATTGATTTCCTTCTATTTTTCCAGTACTGGATAAGACATACTGGCTGAAGGACCTGATTGAAGGTAGAGAACTAGATGTGTTTGGTGTCACACTGTACTATGTGTCCACTGAAGACCCACCACCGAATTTGAGTGGGTCACACAAAGAAGAATGTATCCACAGAAGGCCCAGAACTGATTGTGTCCATCAACACACCAGAGGATACGTCTCAAGTCCCAGTACCAATACCAGTTGTGGGTGGTATCACATTGGAGGATGTGTTTCTTGCAGACACAATAAAGGTTCTGCTCTGCCTCTCAGCAGAAGATGTGTCCAGTGAAGAGCCACTACTGGCTCTGTCCAGTATTGTTCCAGAGGGACATATGGATTGAAGGCACACTATAGGCTCTGTTTGGCTTTGCACCAGGGGACGTGTGGATTAAAGGCAGAGCATGGGCTCTGGCTGGCAGAACACTGGAGAAGGTGTGAATTGGAGACAGAGTTCTGGTTCTGTTTGATACCTCACCAGGGGACACGTGGATTGTGAACCCAGCAGCAGGTCTGCCCATTATCACACTGGAGAACACATGGAGTGGAGACCCAGTAGCAGGTCAGTCTCATATCCCACTGGAGGACAGGTGGATTGGAGACCAAGGCTCAGTATCAGGTCTGTCTGGTATCCCACCAGGGGACATTGAAGAAGGGTTTGTTTAGTGTTTGGGATGTGCCTTTTAGCCCAGACTAGTTCTGTTTATAAATGCTTCGTGACGCTGTCAGATTTTATGCTGCAAAATTCCCTCAACCCAGAAGAAAGTTACATTATTTTAGCGTTGAGAGGGTTGTTCTTTATTTCCAAAAATATTTATATTGCGAAGCCCATGCTCCCAAATCTAGTGTACTGTGGCAGTCACAAGCTCACTTCTCACATGTACTGATTTGGCAGTGGTCAAACCACATGGATGTCTTCAGACCTACTCATTTATTCTGGAGAAGGGCGAGATCTCCAGGGGCCACACAAACAAGTTCTGATTTAAGATTTGTTTTCTGCAAATGTTTCAGCCGCCGTGTACTGTGTGTAGATAATTTATATGGCATCTCCTAATCTTCGAAACCATAGTTTATGTTACTGATTGCACAAATCATCTGGGATGCCACTGTAATCAAATTCTGGGCGTTTTTGTCATGGCAGAAGAAAAATTATGGCACTGGAAGTGTGATGCTCAGCAACAGGGCACTGACCTCTCATGCTTGAGCTAAGAAGTAGCTGAATTCACTTGCAGATTGCAGGGATATTTCCTTTTAAACACAGACTGATGAAGGTCAAAACACTCAGTGAGTAAGTTGTTCCTGAATGTCAAATGATGCTCTGGGGTGTGATGGTGGTTGTGGCTTCCACAATCCTGTCTGTGGCAAAGCTCTGTGGGGTATTTTTTGATTGACAGCATTGTACTGGTGGGATTTGGGGTTGCTGCTTTGCTGTTTTGTCTTTCAAGTGCATACCACTATCTGGTTATTTAAGGAGCTTCTTTTCTGTGGGTATGTACATAAGAAATTCCAACTCTGTGCAATCGAGTTAGATCCAAAATGTTGTCTCTGTTTATCTTCTTTGCACTGTTTAACTATAGTGACTATTGATTATAAATGATTTTACTATTACTTAAATGACAAATGCAGACACACACTGACCTGAGAAACTAATGGCAAATGGCTGAATTTTAAGATTTAATGCATGTCAGGCCACATTTGACAGCTTGCAATTCACAGGGACTGAATTCCTGTTTGGCTTATAAAATCAATATTATAGGTAGCCAAACTTATAAAACATTTGAATTTCCTGTGACACAGTGATCAAAATACGAATAAAATTTTTGATTTTCATATCCAAAGTCCATGTTTGGTTAGATGGCTTCAAAACTTTCCCTCTGATTTCAGATGATTTTATGATTAGGAGGCTCAAGGTCTTTTTGCCAAGAAAGAAGGCCTGAAGGAGGTTCAGGAGAATTACTTCTTCCTGGAAAGTGAAAACAGGTCACCCAGAGATGTTCCTGGAGGAGGAACAGGTAGGAGAGCTATCTGAACAAATCACTCACTGTTTACCTTAGTTCCTGTTTTGCTGTGCATCCCTTTTAAAGCTGTATTTGGGTAGTGGTATCTTAGCTTTTTTGAGTTTTAGAGCAGGCACAGGAAGGTCTGTGCCACCCCCTCATAACTAATTAGTCCTTTACCTGAGGAAAATATAATATCAGGCAGTCACTGTAGGAATATGACATATCAAATATTTCTGTTTTGTTGTTGTAATGCCACTCTAGATACAACTTTTTCTCCTGAGTTCCTACCAGTTTTTGCTTTCTGGACAACCCTGCTGTTACTCCCTGTCACCTCCCAGGGGAGGGCATATGGGGTTCACGTGCTCTTGGCACTTTTGCCAGTGTTTATTTCAGAGAAACCCATAATCCTAGGTAGTAAGATCCCCAGTTTTCTCAGGGTTCTAACTAGCCCAAGTCCAAAAGTTTTAATTCCATTACTGTGTGTATTCCCTCTCTTCCTCTTTGCCATGCTCTGTTTCCCTTTTCCACTCAGTTAAGCATTTTCTCCTTCCGGGACCTTTCCTAATAGCTGTTCCTTCTGGGGGAAGCAGTTTGGTAAATCCCAGAAAGGCCCCAGATAGCTCCCTTAGATTTTTCCTTGTACTTTTCCAAGCCATATTCCAGCCCCCTGCACCCTAAATTACAGGCCATCCTTTGTCTGGGAGGCACAGAGACTCCCCCAAGGCAGAAGAGCCTGTGTGGACTTGCCAACCCAATCTCGCCCCACCTGTCTGTGAGCTGCTCCTGACTGAACTCAAGGAGCCCTTTACCCTCTCCAAGTACTCTCTGAGAGTGGGAACCACCACCTGGCACTTCTGAAACTCATCCCCAGCCTCCAAACCCAGGTCTGGGTCACCTTGTTTTGTTCCCTGCACGTACAACATTAAAGGCAACTGCCTCCCTCTCTTAGAGCAAAGCAAGGAGCCCCAAGCACCTGCTGGAAGGACTGTGCCTGAAAAAGGCAGAGGTAGAACCACCTGACCTCTTCTGTCTAGAGGAACAAAGAGCAGGTTTTCAAATATAATACCTGCTTCATGATCTGATCTCCCTGCCACAAACAGTGTATTTTACACCGACATAGCTTGTTGATTTAATGCAGGGGGGGGAATGGCTCGGTGTATCTTGCTGACCACTCATTTGCTCACAGACATATATCTATAGAGGTGTCTGTACGTGTACTTGTATATAATAGAAAAATAAAATAGACAGTAAAATTTAATGTAGCATAGCATAACGTAATAGCATAATTTATGTATTATATAAAGCAAGCCACATAGCTTCTGCTTTTCCCCCTGCTGGAGCCATTTGCTAGTTGGTAAACTGAAGAGCTCAGCTTCTGCCATTTCGACTGGAAACTGCAGAGATTTGTGTGGAAAACAAATTTCAGTGGTTTTTGGCTGGGATGTGTCATCCCCAGCTCTGCTGCTGTCATTACCTGCCCCTCTCAGGGCAGGCTGTTTCCACCTCCCTCTTTAATCACAACACGTCGTGCAGGCATTGAGCTCTCAGCTCTGAGTGATAGCAGGGTGGGGTGGACATTTGAACATCCCTTTGTTCTATCCAGCATGAAGAACTCAACAAATTTATCTGTATTTTGGATTTTGTAGTGTATGTCTTAACGCACAAGCACGGGTTTTGCTGGTTACTAGGATCAGGTTGCCAGTCTCTGTGAATGTTCTCTGTTTTCTCTGGGCTCAGCTGTGCTCTCACAACACCTGTATAAACCCACAAGTAATTTCACTGGAGTTATTGGAACCGCTGTGCGCTTGTACCGCCGTGGCTGGGAAGCAGGAGGTAATTAAATTAATTTTTAAATTCTTTAATGTGCAGCAAACACTCAGCCCACACAGGCAGGGACATAGGTACGTACATGCAGGTGGAGCTCATAAAATAAACAGCCTGGCCAAGTGTATCCACCCAGATGAAAGCCAGACGTTTGGGAAGGAAACTCTTTTCCTGCCACTGTGGCCCAAAAGCAGCGCCAGATTTTATATGGTCAGCCTCAGCTGTGTGGCCAGGACCAAAAATAGTGGTCTTGGGAATATTTACAAGGATGAATACACACATGCTTTTTCTTGCTTTGAGGTTTTCAGCAGATGCTGCCAGGCATTTAAATGTTTTCTAATTAGAAAGTGTCCTACACACGTCGGTATCGTATGAACTGTGGCACGTTTTCCTGCTGTCCTGCTTCCTAGTGTGGATCCAGGGAAGCCCTGGGAGTGCTGGTTGCTCTGTGTGCACAGGGGATGCCTCTGCATTTACAGGCACGTTGGGGGATCACATACACTCCTTAAAAAAGTGCATAAATTATCTTATTTGTCTTAGAGAGGTAAATAATGCCTTCACCTTTTCACTGGTTTTTCATGGATAGAACAGTAATTCTTGCTTGGGCAGCTTTCTGTCCCCACAAGACATGCAGATGCCACTGTTTTAGGGTCTTGGAAGAGCCTCCACATCCTGTCCCAAGAAGAAAAACTGGGTGAATGACACCACCAGGTTTCATCTCCTCCCTTCCCTGAACCTCTCTTGCTGTCCTGACTCTGCAGCAGCAGCTCTGAGTGCCCCAATAAGGAATTCTGCAAGGTCCCCTGAACGACATAAAATGGACCACATGATTATGTAACTTCAGGACAAGGGCAAAGAGTTTCTTCTGAAGAACTTAATAGGAAGAACTCAGAAATTCCTGTAAGACTGTGGGGGAGGATGTTTGCAAACCCTGATGCCTTGTGAGTTAACTGTGCTGGCAAGTTACCAGGAACCTCTTGAATCCCTGCCTGGTCATCCTTCTAAAGGAAAAGTCCACACAGCTGGCACCTAGAAACATGTCTAGGTTTGTGGGGATTTTTTTTTTTTTTTTTTTGGTTGGTTTTTGTTTGATTTTGTTTGTGTTTTTGTATGTGTGTGGGGGGTGGTTTTGTTTGTTTTGGGGGTGATTTTGTTTATTTTTTGTGTTTTTGTTGTTGTTTTGTTGTTGTTGTTTTTTGTCGTTGTTGTTGTTTTGTGTGTTTTTTGGTTGTTTTTTTTTAAAGTCCAGGCAAACAGAAATCCCTCTGTGCTCCCAGCAGGATGGATATAATCCATCTCTGCTCCAAAATGTGCATGTCTGCGTTATGGTAAGTGAGCACATTAGTTTAGGACATGGTACTGTGCTCACTTAGCAAGGTGGCTTCCAGATGGGAACTGGCTTAGGTTCATCTGGTCCAGAGAACAGGCACTACAGGGGACAGGCTCAATTTTAGTCTATGGTGACATGCAGAAGAGAGTTAGAATTACAGATTCCAGCCAAAAGCCACCACAACCTGTCAGCTTAGGCAGCCTCCAGGATCTTACCACAGATCTGGACCTTCTCAGGTGGCAGGATGTGACAAATAGCACAGCATGCAGAGACATTAGATGGTACAAGCATATTGTTCAGAGCTGGGGATAGGTTTGTTGGCTCTCTCATAACTCAATATCACTGGGCCGGGGCTGTGCCCACTTTAAAATGAGCAATGGGTTGTGATATGATTCTCCAAGTTAACAGTGATATGACTTGTCCCCCTATGAGATCTTGCTTTCACTTATTTTTTTAGTAGACAAAGAGCTCAAAGTGTATGCTTTGGCCTGGTTTTAAAGATTGTTTTCTGGGTGGATTATTGAAGGGTCATTTTTTCATACATCACAGACATCCTTCCAACAGTCTTCTGAGCTGTAGGTCACAGGCTCCCTCGCTCCCAGCTCCACAGCACATGGATCAGTGTATTCTTCAGGCATGTCCTTTGTGGCCTCTGTCATGGGAACCACAAGATACCCAGTCTGCCACCGTCTCTCAGCCTAACTCAGGCTTTGCAAAGGAGAGCCACAGTTAAGCCTCAAGAGACTCGACAGCTTTGCATTTTGGGACAGGAAAACACAGGATGAAAATGTGAGCACACAGGATGAAAATATAAGCCTGTAGCTTGAGAGGAGGATTTGGTTCTATTTCAGCTGTTGGAATGGAGCAACCCACATCCCATTTTACATCCTCTGGTTGGGACTGATCGTGTTTCCAAACATGAGAGTGGCAGGTGAGGCCTTGTGATGGACAACACGCCTGTGTCCCCTGGACTAAGGGTTGTTATTTCCTTGTGTTTTACCACGAGGACTCCATAAGTAAAAATAACCTTTTATTTTCCTGCCTTGTGTTATAGTAGGCTTAGCTTTCCCATGCAGGAAGACCTTCAATTGTGCTCCAAGCAGCACATAGACACCTGGAAGAGGTTTGTGGCAAGATGTGTGCACGTATTCTGAGGGCTATGACTGGCACAGAATAAGCTGCTGAAGAGTGACTATCCATTTGGGAGAAACAAATAAACAAAAAACCCAAACAGGTTCTTTTTTCTTGTGGTACCTAGCTACTGGTCTGTGTGCCCATATACTCATTTTCCTAACCTTAATAACTCTGGAATACACAGACCTGTTTCTCCCATTCCAGGTTTGTCATGGGATAGCATCCTCAGGGATGAGGTCCTATAGAATTTTTGAAAATTATCAGTCAGGTATGAAAGATACTGCTAGTGCTCCTCTTGAAGCAAAGGTTAATATGTCCTTCACTCCTTCCCATTTATTAGCCATCAGAGAGCCCAGATGATGCCAGGGCAGGGGGATGGGGAAGCAGAATGAAGGGGAAAAAGTCATTAGAAAACAGGCTTCATTAATTCAGCTGCTCTGGGACCAGTGTGTTTGAAAAGGTCGGGGTGTTTCCTTTGACCTAAACAAAATGCTTGGACATTCTTCAGTTGAAATGTTTCATTCCTGCCCACTGAACCAAATCAAAACACTGGCCTTTGGTGCAATGCTGTGATGAAGGGCTTGGGAGGGAGCAGCTGCAGCTCATTCCAGCAGGACTTGTCTGACCCAGGGCTAGGAGAGGTGGATGTTGCTTTGCCAAATGTGCAGTGCTAATCACCTCTAAAGTATTGATGAATTAAGGTGGATTTCACCCCAGGTATTAGAAATCAATGAAAGACCCCAACTTGCCTGCTGCCCAAAAGGAGTGTATGTCCTCCTGCCACAGACAGTTGTCTGAAGGGAAAAAGGAGTTGCTGAAAGGCACAGAATGGTGACTTATCTTGGCTCTGTGTTCTCCCAGTGGCATCTTTAGTTAATGATCTACTTCTAACAATTTTGGGCTTGTTTGTACCCACAATGTGGGGTTGCAGTGGGGCTCTGCTCCTCCACCCTTTGGAGCGTGAGCACCTCACCAGCCTGAAGGCCTCCCCTCCTGTTCCCATAGGTGCATCAGTGAACAACAAACCATGTTAGACAGCAGGACTTGTTGACAAACCTTTTGTCCCCTCCATGCCATTGCCTGGAAGCAACTCCAACCCTCTAAGGGGAAAAGCGTGAGCAAATCAGTGCCCTGATTTGGATGTGGTATGTTTGAACTCAGAGCCTCCTCTCTCTCTCAGGAGAACTTCCTAAGCACTCCACTGTGAATTTTTTGGGTCTAGCTAGATGTCCCTTGCTGTGGCATGACACAAGAAAGTGGCACAAAATAAAAGGGAAGGGAGATCCTACAGGGCTGGTGGCCCAGGGGCAGCTTAGTGAGGAGATGGGAGTTCCCAGAGTTCAGGGTGTCACAGGAGAGGAGACTTTGCCCAAGAGATGCTCTCCTGGAGGCTTCCCCTCCAGCTTTTTTTGCCTGCTGAGTGCATGTGGATCACAGTTTAGACAGTAGCTTCCAAAGGGAGCATTAGTCACTTGATCCCACGGAATTTCAGCAGCGTCAGGGCCCCTCCTAGAGGCTCCCCTAAAGCCCCTTTTAAGGATTCCAGATCCTAGCAACAGCAAAAGCAACAACCCGGGCTGAGCTCAGGAACAGACTGGCTTGTTGACACATCAGTGAAAAGCGGCTTCAACACAGTCTGTTCGCCCCGAGGCTGCCGGTTCGGCTGCCGCTCCCGATGTTTGATCTAGCAGAGGCTCCAGCCCAGAAAAACAAAGCCCAGCCTTTCTAGTTCCTGGCTTAGGGAGCTCATTGCCCCTTGTGCTGTTCCTCTGCCACCAAAAGCCCAAAGGTCGTTATTTAATGTTTCCTAGTTTGGTTCATCCTCAGAGTCACACTCTGCTAAGCTGCATTCCAGCTGTAGCTTTTTCTCTTTAGGCCACTCATGCTGTGGAGTTTCACATCTTTATTATCCCTGAGTTAACACCCCTGTGTTAATAAACTGCTGGTTTAACTCAGGCAGGTGAACCAGCACCACTGTCCCAGCAGTGCTTCCCTGGTTATCCCAGGGGAATGGGTTACAAATGACCCTGGAAAAGTGATGCTGTGCCGTGATGAAATATGCAGGGAGGGGGAACTACAGAATTTTTAACACTTTGGCTTTTGTAATTAAAAAAAACACTCGTATGGAGGAAAGCAGCACTGTAAACAACACTTCCAGGGAGCTGGTGAGGCTAATCTGCATTGCAGTGATGCTGCCTGACCCAGACACGCATCCAAGTGAAGCTGATTTGTGCTCCAGTCATTTCACAGCTAAAATGAGCTGAGGGATGCGTTTCCCCCCCCAAAAAAAATTTAGGTTGCCATACCATGTGTGGTTGGAGATAGATTGCCTGGTGGAGTGAGTGCTGTACAATATGCAACAGAAAATGCTGAAGGAAATCTCAAAGGTAAAGCCTGAGAAACAGTCGGTGAAAAGGATTTGGTTTGCTGGGGAGATTTTGATGGAAGAGATGAGAGAAGTTTTTTGGGTGAAAGATGGGTTCACTGGGCATATTCCATCTCTCTGGCTCTCCCTGCCTTTGCCAGGATGGGGAGTCCTGCCTAGTCCTTCTTGCTCATATTTGAAAAGGGAGGGAGAAAGGGGATTAGATGTTATAATTTTAATTTCATAATTGAAAGGGAGCCTTGATATAGTCAGAATCCACTCACAGCACTGAAGTTGCAGGATGACAATTACAGTACTGATGGCGTAATTTATTGTTTTTTTGTTACCCAAGGTAATTCCAATGAGGTAATAAATCTACATGTCAGTAAGAAATACTCAGATTACCAGCTGTGCCCTGTTTTATAGCTATGGATTTAATGCTTTGAGGGGAGTGTTTGCTAAACATCACTTGGCAATTAGAGGCAAAGAGGAAATGAAATGTTCCAGTTTTGATACCAAAAAAAAAAAAAAGGAAAAAAAAGAAGAAAAATAGAGATTTGTTCCTTATAATTTGTCTTTCTGTTAATATTGCACAAGTCAGTGTCTTTACTTTTTGCTTGATCATCAGCTCAGCCCAAAGATGGTACTGAAATACCAAACTGGACCTCTGCTCCATCAAGAAACATCAGCCTTTCAGTGATGTGGTGAGGACAAGGCCACAACTGCTCCAGCCCTTCGTTTACTGACTGAAGGAAGTTTGCCCAGAGCCCTGAATGCATGGAGATTCATGGAAGGACATATCCTGCTTAGGAGGACCACCAAAATCTGCATCCAGGTACAGGCATATTTGGTGCTGCTTCCTTCAGGTTATTTTTGTGGAAAGAGAAGGTGCTTGCTGCAGTATTTTGTTTAGACAAGCTGTGAAAACACAAGCAAAGCCTGGATAGGAGACTGAGTCATTATCCAGGGGGATATTGGAGAACATCAAAGGCTTTGAAATACAAATATCTCACTTATTGCTTTCGGGACAACTGCCCCCAAATTGGACTTCGTTCTCAGGAAGGATAAATCACCCTGCATTCACCATGTCCCCTTCAGTGTTTGTTAATACAAATCCAAAGATATCTCCCTTGGGAAGGTAGTCCCTAAGAGGAGCAGAAACACGGACTTCATGTTTGACTTGGCTTTGTCTTTTAACTGATCCCACCTAATTTTGAATGCAAGAATAGAACTGATATTGCAGGGGGCTTCCAAGAGTCCCACCATGTGGTCTGCAGGAAGTTTTCTGAGACAGTGTCAGGCAGCCAAAGGGGTGAACTGGGCTCTCTGTGGTTCACATCCACCTAGAAATCCCATTAAAAAATAAAGTTTTGTCCCCTGGAGTTGTCCCAAGGAGGCATTTGCTATCTCTAATTTAGTTTTGCCTGTACTAAAGATTGGAGACACCCAGTAAAACAGATCCTCACCTGGGTTCATTTATCTTGAATTTATTTCCTTCAGGGAAATGACAATTGATAATTTTAGTTTTTAAGTTTATCCTTATGTGGACACTGTCTGCTACAGAGTATTTTCTACTGCTTTGTTCACTGGATAGCCCTGCCTGGGCTTTCACAATATTCAACCCATATTTCTCCTTTTACAATAATATTTAATTGGCTACAGTTCAGCTGCACAGGGGCATTACCTTTTTGGGATATCCCACCTACCTGCTGTACCCATTCTGGTATCACATGTCAAGGATGAGGTTGCAGGTTTGGTGTTCAGGCCAAGGTGTGAGGAGTGGATGAACTCCGTGTTTGCCCGTATGAGAAGTGGGAAGAGCTCTGTTTTAGCTGCCTTTGCTCCTAGGAGGAGTTTTCTCTAAGTCAGGGAAGCCTGGTCACACCAGGCACCGGTGCTTGTGGACATGAGAATTGGTATTCCCAAATTCCTCTCTCCCCAGCTACACAAAGGGGATCTTCCACTCTGTGCTCGCTGCTCCACAAGGACAGTGCCATGAAATCGCAGCAGCCTTTTTTGTTCTGTCAAATTGCAAATGCATCACTGGCTTCCTCCAAGCCCTCTTTCAGCCTTATTGCTCTCCATACTTTTCCCTCCAGTGAATGCCATTTCCCCCGATAAATTAGTGCACCATTTTCCAAGAGCTGTGTCTCACTTGCTTTTCCTGCTCATATTTCTAAGCTCTCTGAGGCTCTTTGTATTATTTCTCTTGCTCTCATTTGTGTTTCCCTACCCTCTCCTCTCAACTTGATGTTATCTACATTTTTTATTAACCAGCTGTTTTATTCCCCCTCGCACATCACAAGTGGAGACACTCCACGAAATGAGAGCTACCCATTGTCCCTGTTGGGAACATATGAGACACAACCCCCTTGTCTATTATTATTCCACGTTTGCAGTCCTTCAGACAGTTCCTGTGACAGTATTTATGTCTAAGCCAATGGGAAATAATATTTTGAGAGGCACTTTATCAAATGCTTTCCTGAGTCCCGGCTCTTTGATGCCTGCTGCTCTCCCTACTCTCATTCATTTTATAATTCTGTCAGAATTTATATGCATTTTTCTTGTGGACTCAGTCTTTGCAAGCCCGTGGTGCTCCTTGCATATGTTTCTGTAAAGAGATCTGTGTAATTCTCGGGGTATTTTAGGGAGAGCCGTGAAAAGATCCCTTTGAAGGCCAGCATGAAAGCTCCAGTTGTGCTCAGTGCTCTGAAGCAGTTTCCAAATAATGAGATACTCGGTAGTGTCTGACTGGGATTGAGGAGAATGACTCTGGATAAACAGTGGGAGATAAAAGGGATCACCTTCCCCTTTATGCATTTCCCTGTATCGTGTGAACTCTTTTCCATAGGGGATTGAATCACGTCTTGTCTCCTACAGAAAGCAAAAGGAGTCATTAGCTCTGCTAATTGTTAAAGATAAAGAGCAAAAGGCGATGACAGTTCGCTTTGTGTGTGGTTAAACTTGTTAAAGGCATAAATTAAGCAATTCTTTTAATTCTCCCTTGATCCTTTGCTAGTATGGTATCCCACCACGGCAGCACACCAGCACTTTCATTTTTTCACTCCACTCAGTTTGGATTTAAACTGTACCTTTTCTTGTAACACACATTAAACAAGATTACATTGTAGTACACAATAGCCAATGTTTTAACTTGGTATTGCATTAGCCAACATCCTTTGAGCGTGCACAGTGTGAAAACATAATTTAATAATACCTGACCACTGGTCTGGCTGAATCTGATTTGTTGTGAAGCCACAATACAAGTACAACACAATCTTTCTAGAAATATGTGGGTTTGGCCAACTAAGAGGACGTTTTGGGTTTAATGTTTATGGTTGGGTTTAATTTACATCCATTTGCTTTTGAGAGTATTTGACCATACTTGAAGCACCTCGAATATTACGTGTTTAATTAGATGGTTAATTAATGCCATCCTGAGAAATGGATGGGAGTTGAGCCATCAGAATTTTCAGTGCAATCAGAATTTTCAGCAGCATGAGGATTTTCAGCTATCAGCTGTGTGCAGGGAGGGTGATAGCACTGTCCCAAGTGTCCTGGCACTGATCCTTAGAGACACTCACAGTGTCTGTGGAACGTGAATGTCACCCTAAACCTTTTCCTGACTTTTGTGCCTGAACAGTGTCAAATCTGCTGTATTTTTGTGGTGTTTTCACAGAACAGCTAGGGTTTAAAGGGACCTCTGGAGATCATCCAGTCCAACACCCCCGCCAAGGAAGGGGCACCTGGAGCAGGAGACACAGGAAGGCATCCAAGTGGGTTTGGGATGTCTCCAGAGAGGGAGACTCCACACCCTCCCTGGGCAGCTGTTCCAGGGCTCTGCTACACTCAGTGCAAAGAATTTCTTCCTCATGTTGAGGTGGAACTTGTGGTTTAGTTTATGGCCATTGCTCCTTGTTCTGTGAGAAGAACCTGGCACCATCCTCTTGGCATCCACCTGGAAGATATTTATATGCATTGATGAGATCGCCCCCTCAGTCTTCTCTTCTCTAGACTAAACAGGCCCAGCTCCTGCAGTCTCCCCTCATCAGAGAGATGCTCCAGACCCCTAAACATCTTTGTGGCCTCCACAGGACCCCCTCCAGTAGGCTCCTTGTCTTTTCTGAGGTGTGGAGACCAGAACTGGACACAGCCCTCCAGATGTGGCCTCACTGGGGCTGAGCAGAGGGACAGGATCACCTCCTTTGACCTGCTGGCCATATTCTTCCCAAAGCACTCCCTTTTTCCAGAAAACAAAGAAAAATAGAAACTGATACTTGAAACTTAGGGCATGGCTGTTGAAAATCATCCATATCTGTTTTGTACTCAGTGCATGTGCTATGTAGTAAGGAGAAGTTGAGTTAAAACCCTGATCTGTAAAGCTGAAGCCGTAAAGTTAAAACTCAGGATCTCAGCTGAGCCTTGGCATTCCAGGCCTACAGATGCAGGTTATGCAACATTTCACTGCCTTGCACAAAGAGTGAGCTGAGCCTTCTCCCAGGAGTTTTCCTGCCCCGTCCCTCCAGTGCAGTTTAATCTGTTGGTGTACAAACAAATAGATTTGTCCTTCTGGAGATAAGCCTTTCCTAATGTAGCAACTGTGACTTTCTTAAAGACTTCAGAGCTTAGAAAGACTTGAGTTCCTGATGTGTTTTGTAGCTAAAATGCCTTGTCAGCTCAGAGAGGAGCAGCTCAAATGGCATCCTTACTGGCAGGTCACGTGGATGATGCACCCCATGCTACTGAAAGCACTGACACGTTTCCCCCCCTCTGCAGTGAGCATCTTATGGAAAACTTTGGATTCTGTTTCACCAGAGAATAGTAGCACATAGCAGAAGAAACTACAGCACCAACACATGTCAACCTCTCCCCTCCCCACACACTTTCTAGCTCCCGTCTCACAGGAGCTGGTCTGCAGCTTTGAAAGATAAACTGACTCGCTGAAAAAGCTTTGAAGCCTTCAGTGAACATCTCCTTAGAGAAGCTGTTTCCTTATTTGAGCTCACAGGGGTCTGCTGCCACCCACCTGGCTGTGCAAGTGCCTGCTCAGAGAAACCCTGCAGGTCTCCCTTTTCCCCACCAGCTCCCTCCCTCCTCTTGGGGGCTTTGTGTGTGTGTGTAGGGCTTTGGCATGGGAATAAGAGCTGCATGGACACCTAGAGTGCAAAACCCACCTGGGTTTGGGGAAGTTAGAACTAATAGTGACTATACATTTGGGATTTTTGAGACCAAGGGTAGGAAGTGCACGGGCTAAGGTCCCAAATTCACATAGATTGTGATATTAATGAATTCAGAATCTTGTTGGAAAATAACTGAAGATGAAGACACAAGCATACACATTTTGTTATAGGATTCCTTAAAAATAGTCACTGGTAAAACAGGATTTGAAATTCAAGCAAATAACTGTATCTTGAGTCAGTCCTATGTTAATTTAGTCACTCTGAATTTCATCAAGTAGGGGCTATATCCCCAGGAATTCCTCTGGCAAAGGAGTCCTTCAAAGCCTTGCCCAATTACAATGTAAATAAACATGCAACAAAGATGACTGACCAGAGATTGAAGTCTCTGAGGAGAAGAGCAGGACAGAGTGCAAGGAAGTGTGTGTGACAGAGTTTCACTTTCTCTTTTAAGTAAAGTGAGAGGAATTATACCTGTTCTTAAGTTTCCTAGTGAGCAGAGTCAGGGTCCCTGATTTCAGGTGTGGACCTGCCCATTCTCCTCCTTTTATTCTTCCACTTTTCTGTCTGTTGCTGTGTGCAGACCCCATGCCTGGAAGAAAACTGACATCGATTCTTAAGGAGTTTGGGGATTATTTTTTAAGATTTACATCATTAACAAAAAAGGGGCTCTTGGTTTAGCAGCTTTGTGTGAGATGTACTGTCAGAGAACAAAGATTGCTGGTAATCTCCGGGACCATCAGGGGACCAGTGGATGACAAAAATGAGATGCTGGAGAGCCATTACCTTGGAAATCCCACCCAGACTGGGATCATCAAGAGCTAACAGCTTCTGCTGGGCTCTCCCAGGTGCTGGGAATCCTCCACAGAAGGGGGCTGCATCTTCACGGCTGGAAGGATGGTTGCATGGTGATGCACTTCCATCCTGTGCTCATCAAACGCCCCGTGCTCTCTGAGCTGGCACGGGAGAGTGCCCACCTGATTCAGAAGCATTTGAGATTGAAGGATCAAGCCAATTTATTCTTCTTTGTCATTAAGAACTCTTAGACACAGTTGAACCAACCTTTTTTACCCCTTGCATCTTTGGATCTGCCTTTCTGGCTGTGAGGCAGTGGATTGCCTGGACAGAAGCTGGCAGCTCTGTGTTGCATGTTCCAGCAGCTCCCAACACCAAATTCCTACATCCTATCTTTTATTTCTTTGCCAGTCCTGTGTGTCGTGTCCAAAACTCCTGGCAGCCCCACTTTGTGTTCTCCCTGGTTGCACCAGGTCCAACCTGAGGTGACATTTAGGAAAAGTTACCATCATTATTCACCCTGTTATCAACTAGGATTCTACTGTTTACAGTGTTACATCATAAAATGACCTTTTCTGGACCATTTTAGGAGGTGTCTTTCCCCATCTGCTTTTTCCTGTCCTGCTCTTAGATTTTGGCACCCTTTCCTTGCACTGATAGAGAGAAACAGGAAGATCCTTGCCTTCTGCGTGGTTTAAAAGATTTTCCCCATTGACCTGACTGCTTCTCCACCCTTTCAGAGGGCAAAAGAGTCAGGCTTTTCCCTTTGTTGCTGGTGTCATTCTGTTTTCAGAGCCCTGGGCCAATGGTGTGGCCACCTCTGTAGAAACCAGCTGTGGGTTTGAGCCTCAGTGTTTGCAGAGCGTGGAAGCACAGCTGGCCCATCCCTGCAGCCACACTGATACAGCAGCTGCAGAGGCTGCCAAAAAAGCTCAGGTTTAAATAATATTCCCCCCCTGACTTTTTATGCTGAGTTATTTCAGTGATCCAGCAGCAGCCAGAGGAAAGGGAGCAGTCAGAAGAGGGGGGAGCCGAAGGTGAGGAGCCCCTCTGAGGCTCTGTCTCCAGTCAAAGCTGCCTCCAGTTTCCTTGTGCTGACGTGAAGCATGAATAAACCAGGACTGAGGGGGAGGAGAGGGTCTCAGGAGCTCCCAAAGTTTGCAGGAAGGCAGAGGAGAGGCAGCAAAGTGTTGTATTCACTCTTGATGACTCCTGGACAGGGAGGGGGCAGTTCCCTGAGGCTCTGCTTCCGAATCTATCAATGCCAGCAGCAGCCTGGAGGCAGCCTGGCTGTCCTGAGCGAGTGTGACTCACTGCTGTGCCACACAGCTGAGTGATTTGGGGTGGGTGGGCAGTATTTGTCACACTGTGCATGAGGGTTTGGCTATTTTAAGCGAGCTCTCTGGGCTGCTGGGACAAGCTTTGCTGCACACACAGAGGTCTGACTTGAACTTGCTGGAGCAAGATGAATGTGGCAAGGGCAAAAGCATTACATGCACAGAAGACAGGCAAGACACTGCAGCAGTGCTAAGTGATGAAATTTATTGCAGTAGATGCCACATCAAAAGCTGAATGATTCTTAAACTTCATTCATAACTTGTCTAATAAGAGCTATGATGAGTATTACAGTCTGGGACTGAGCATTTCAAAGTGCTCCCTTGACATGTGCACTACTTAAAGGAACACTCAAGTGATGAATTTGTTTTCCAGCGCTTGAGGGAGATTGAGTGTTCTCTTGCTCACACAAGGAGTCCCTGATCTTACTGCAGATGCAGAACAGACCCTGCTTTGCTGTGATGCTGAAACAAGGGAGGGAGGAAAGCTCAGTCTTGTAGCAGGGACTCTTTCAGTTAATAAAGTGTTAATAATGAAGATTTGTCTTTCTCCAGGAAGTAAAAAAAAAAAAAAAAAAAGCCCAATGAAAAGCAGAAGAAATGATGGATAGGAGGAATTGTCTCAACTTATGGAGTCAGCTACATAACTCCCCCCAGCCACACTGGGCTAAATACCCCAGGCAGCCTTAGATGTTGGAGTCTAAATAAATGTAGACAAGCCCAAATTCAAACACTATACTGATGACTTCTTGCTCCACAAAGAACCTTTTAATTCCTGATGGTAATGAATTCTACCTAAGTGTGAAAGAGAATCAGAACATACTAATTCTAATGCAAATGGATTTTTTTTTTCAGATGAAAGGTGCTGCATGAGAAGTAGAGTGGCAGTGCTGCAAATATTCTGCTTGTTGTCCAGTTACTTACCATTAACTACTGACATTTAGGCTAGCTGTTATAAAAAAATACATGCTTTTTTTTTTTTTTTTTTTCAATTAAGCAATGCTTTTACACTTCTAAATCAACTTCTCTACTTTCAGTGCTACTGGATTCAAAAATTGGTGAAGTTCATCTGGGCACTCATTTTAAAGATCCTGAACTTTTCCTTTGAAACAGAGTAAAGCAATGGGGATTGATAATGTTTGATGTGTTCATTTTTCCAATCATTACTCACATAAAAAGCTCCCTGTACTGTCAGAGTATCAAGTTGTGCCAACAGAGGTGGATCAGAAACCCACAAATCATGGAACTGGAAAAGAAATGCGTCTTGTGTGTTGCTAATGAAGGAATTAATATGTACAGACTGAGGTATCACTAGAGTAGGATCTCAACTGACAATGAAAAGAGCAATGATGTTCCTTTCCAGGGTGTTTTCCACTGTCTGAGGACAGATGTTATCAAGCACAGAAAGCCATAAACCACTGTTCTGGCAATGGGGGGCTCAAACCCTGGCTTTGCCTTGGATGATTTTAGGCAAGATGATGATACTCTGTGCCTCAGTTTCTTATTCTGTAAAAGAGAGATAATGATGTGGTCTCCTTTGATTTTTTTGTCAGACTAAATGTTAAAAATTCAGTGCATGGGGCTGCTGCTCTTCAAAAATCACTTCCCCCCTCCAGCCAGCTCAGATGCACCTTTTTGCCAGTTTGAATAAGAGTTGAAGAGGTAGGTAGGATCTAAGATGCAGAGTCAGATGATTTCATCCTACCCCAGAAAAGCTTTAAACAAAACCCCACAAGAATATGCATCTGGTAATGAGAACTACTCGAACATGTGCACTAAATGTTGCTGTTAATATTATAATTGAAGAGCTCTTGGATGAACAACTGGCTAAGGCAGAAGGTTCACAACAGTTTCTGCTTCATAGAATCACAGAATAGCTTGGGTTGGAAGGGACTTTAAGATCATCCAGTTCCAACCCACTGCCATGAGCAAGGACACCCTCCACTAGAATAAAATATTCTGCTTTGCAGAATTAAAGGAGGCAAAGCTCATGTTCATTAGCAAGCTCAGGGCAGGGTAGTGCATCCCTGTGTGAGCCTTCCTATAAGAAAGCTGGAAATGCAATCCTGGGGGGCTCAGAAGAGCAAAAGTCAATACTGTCTTCTGGTGGATGTGTAAAAAAAGCCACAAACACACCTTGGTAGAGCAGGGGGAGCACATTTGGAAGGGTGCATTTTTTTTTTTTTTCTTTTTTGAGTTGCTTCTCCTTTGAAATTGAATTAGAATTGCTTTGGCTCCCAGGAAATGGTTGAAGCCATTTTCTCACAGATGGCAAATCCCAAATCCTTTAGGAGAACCATTTGCAAAAAAAGGTGGTGTAGTTGTCTCATGCAAGAGAAATGTTTTCATGATGGGTCCTTTTGCTGCTGTGTCAGTGATAAAGGGAGGTCACAGATAATTGTGCTCACTTTTTAAAGCACAACGTTGTTAAATCTTTTTGTATAGGGATAAAAGTTAAAAAAATGTCTGGTCTCCAGTAGAGACAGCTTCTCCCTGAACAGAGGGAATCCAAATCAAGCAGAGACTGGAATTTTAAAGCTGATATCACAGATCTCTTCTGTTGCCCCTGGTAATTCAGAAAAGAAAAGAAACTGCCTGTTTTTAATCTTACTCTCAGCAAGCCAGACCAAAAAGCCCAGGATTTATATCACACCTTGAAAAAAAAATGTGCTTTTGCTAATCTCTGTTAATCCACAGGAAAGGTACTTGAAAATAATCACTATAACTAAGCTGCAAGTTCTTTCAGCTTTGATTTCACAGATCAAATAACTACCAGTGTTACAAAAACCAAAAAGGAAAAGGAAAACCTGTTGTTTTACTGAATCCTTATATTGTACAAACATCCAGGAGGTATTTTGGCTTTAATCTAATGGCTTCTTGATCTTTGCAGGTTTGGGCAGCAGATGATACAAGGCTTCACAAATCTCCCTCAGATTTTTTTTTTTTGGCAGGACATGGTGGGATTTAGGACAAGCCTTGACTGTGCTACCCTTGTCTGTAAGCCCAGTGGTCAATTGAGTGCCCTGAGCAAAATCACCACCTTAGGCCAGTGATAGACAGCCCTATCACTGGATTTCCCTCACAGATTTAGGTTAAAGTCCTTGTGGGATCAAGCAAAACAAACCCAGCAGATCTGTGATCACTGTGCTAACCTTGCTTCAGCGTGGATTTGAATTTTTAGGATCTGAAGGAAAACAGTGGGTTGATGCCATCAGTTTTTGAATGAAGGGCTACCACCCTCACAGCGACTGAAGCTGAGGCTCCACAAGTGTGAATTACCAGCCCACTGTCCTCTTTCCCTGTGTTTCAACCATGAAAGATCCAGCTATGCCCAAGCCTATTCATTCCAAGGCTGCCCCTTGGCTTGGCAACTGCGTTGAACGTTTTTAGGCAAACTTCTGTTGATTTGGGGACCAAATTAAGAGCCCAAGATCATTTTTTTTACCCTAGAGTTGTCCCGTGGTAACTACAGTTTTGGTAATTTTTTAGCTGGATAAACTCAAACTAATGAGAATACACAGGGTAAATTATATGGCTTGCCTGAGATAGCATAATGTGCATCTTTTAACTGTTGAGTGAATGTTGAATTTTGGCCTCACCTTTTCACATTTACTCCCCTTCTAGCTCAGTTTGGCCATCCTTGCTGTTACAGCAGTGCCAGGAGATCAGAGGCTGAAAGGAAACTTGGAATGTGATTGTTCCTGGCTGTGGCCTGCCCAGGTGGTTCTGGAAGATCCTAAAAAGTAGAGACTGCACCGTGTCCCCAGGTCATCTGCTTTAGTGCCTCACTCTCTGTGTGTGCTTAGAGAAGCTTTCCTAGTGCCCAAATGGATTTTTTTTTCTTCCCTAGTGTTAGTCTTTTCCTTCTTTTCCTATCCACTCTGGACACGGAGAACAGATTGCTTTTTCTTGCTTCAGCAGCCTTTGATACATCTGCAGAAGTCATGTCCTCTTTTATCTCCTTCTTTGGCCAATTTACTTAATTGGAGCTGCAGAATTTAAAGGGTCTTAGATGATGAATCCTCCCTAAATATATTTAAAGACTGGAAATGGATTTTGAAGTAAAAACTCTGGAATTTGGTGGTTGTGATTAGTATTTATCTTTCAAATGTTAAATAACTCAGAAATACATTGGAGTGCCTCCCCTTTCGGCCCTGCTTTGTTTGCCTACAGCAAACAATTTTCTTGATGAAAAAATGTGGAATATAAATAAGCTGTGATGTGTTCTTTGTTTTTTTTCAGGCTGTGGCTTGGTACACCCCTCCCTGCTGGAACAGAAGACAAGGCTGGGGGTGAAAGAGAGAAGTGAAACATTTGAGAACATTGTCATAAAACTTTCTCAAGGACTGAGCAAAAAGAAGGATGGGAAAATGAACAGGAATTTACAAGAACTGATGCAGAGTGGAAAAGAAACAAGAAAAAAGACGAAACTTCATTAAAAGGTATCTGACATTAATTATGTGTACTCAGTCAAGACTAAGCAGGAAGTAAAACCCAAGTAAAATTCTTCTTAAAATGTGACTTTATTATTACATATTATCCTCTGAGCCTGAGGTGTTTAGAGACCACAGCCTGGAAAGCTTCCAGCCAAAAATGTTGATGTTCACAGAACTATTTACCTTTGTCTTGAGAAGGGTAGACCTGCACTTGCTGTTCTCTCAGCCCAGCTTTGAAGAGGGGTAGAGACTGGAAAGTAATTGCTTCAGAACTGGCTTTTAGGCTTGGTATCGAACTTGGAATTGGTAAAACTGTGCAAAAAGTGTGGGTTGTTGGTCCAGCTTGGGCACCCAGGTCTCAGACAGGAACACCAGAGCTGAGGCATTTGCTGTTTTGAATAAAAAACTGGTGGTTTTATTCTATGAAATATTTGTTCCAGGGGCTTTGGAACGGAAAAAAAAAAAAAAAAAAAAAAAAAAAAAGGTATTTAAAAAGTAAACAACTGGCCAATCTGAATATATTTTCACCAAAAAAGTGGGTGACCTTTCTCATGTTTGGGGTGGTTGCTCTTCCCTAAATTTCTTCTCCAGACTGTGGCTGGAGATGTTCAGAAGATGAACAGTTTTCAGCATAGGTTACACTGGCTGTTCTTCACAAACTTTGTTCTTAAAAATGGCTAAATCACTTTTGCTCAAACTCCCCAAAGAAACCAACCCAGAAGGAGGGAGAAATTATGCAAAAATTCAGGGCACAGAGTTCAAGTCAGGCAGAATTATAACCAAAGGCAAATGGTAAATTACAAGGTGATACATCAAATTATGTAGAAGTTGCAGTTCTTCTACCTAGAACTAAATGCAGAATGCATCAAATATATGTGTGCTGTTTGTTAGGTGTGTTGCATAAATTTAATGTTATGTGTGCAGGAACCACTGTAAATTTATGCAAAAGACATGAATAAATATGCTAATGCAATACAAGAAATAATGCACTAATATATAAAATACACATTTTTTTTTAATAACCTATGCACATACACGCACGTGCAAAATATGTGACATACACACAGAAAGTTGAATTTTTGTTTACAGGGGGGAAAAATAGACTTCTGCATCCCTTTTCCCTGATCCAAGTGCCTGGTGCCAAAGTTAAAGGTCTCCCACTGAACCCTCACCTTTCCCACTGATGGGAATGATGGCAGCAGTTTGGCAAGTCATCAAGGCCTGACCCTGTGCCAGGTGAGTTCTCTGTCCCCCTTCCTCCAGCACATTTACTTATTTGTAAATTATTTATATTTGCCACGGCAAGAATGTATTATGTACGTTATAAAGCACGCACGCAAATAGATATTTAAAAGGAGGAGATAAATGTTCAAAAAATGCAATTTTAAAATATTTAAAAATCGATTATATTTATTAATGTTAGAAAAGTATTTTCTTCCCTCGTGTCAGTGGATTGCCCTGCACTTCCCCTGTAAGACCACTGCTCTAAGTGACTCCTGCCACTAATAATGGTGCATTTAGGAAATTAAATCAAATATCATGAATTGGCAAGAGGAGGAAACTCTTACATTGACTATGAATTGTTAATCAGGCAGTGATGAGAAAATCAGTGTGTAATTTGGATATGTCAAATCCATAAAGCTGCTGTCATCCTGGAAGGACTCAGGGGAGGAAGACAGAGTGAGAAAAGTGCCCAAAGAGACTGATTAAGATTAAAATGAGTAAAATGTGTGCTGGACAAGCAAGGTGATGGTTGTGTGAGGGGGTTCAGGTATCACAGCGAGAAGGGCAGCAGTCTTAGATTCAGGAAACAGAAATAGAGGGAGTAGAACCAAGTGAAACATAGGAAGATTTAGGTTGAACAGGTAAATAAAAATGAGTTTTAGTGATCTATAGAATAGTCTTCCATTTGTAGTCATTGATCCATTTAGTGTTTTAAACCACTGGCAAGGTTTAAGTGCTCAGCTGGAGGAACTGGGTATGCAGCTCCTGAATCCAGCTTTGTAGCACTCTTTAGTGGACATTTAAAACCAGACTGCTGAATTAATTTGAATAATACCCAGGAGGTCACTCTGACACTGGCATGGATATGTGACTGTGCAGTTAGCAGGAGTTTGTTCCCATTTCCAGGAGTGCCAGCCTAGGGAAAGCCTTTCAGCTTGAGACAGGAAAGTGTTTATGCACCTGCTTATCTTTAAAACACAAACAGTGATTCTGCAACCAGGGAGGACTGTCAGGGAGATCTTTCTCAGCTGCTAAATCCAGGCAAAGCAGAAAGCTGGAGAGGGGCTTCTTACATAGGCAGGTAGTGGTTGGAAAAGGGGGAATGGTTTCCAACTGAAAGAGGGTGTGTTTAGGTGGGATATCAGGAAGAATTTCTTTACTGTGAGGGTGATGAGGCCCTGGCACAAAGAAATTGTGGCTGCCCCATCTGTGGAAGTGTCCAAGGCCAGGTTGGATGGGGCTCTGAGCAACCTGGGCTAGTGGAAGGTGTCCCTGCCCATGGCAGGGGTGGTGGAACGCGATGATCTTTGAGGTCCCTTCCAACCCAAAATGTTCAGTGATTGTAAGATTAAAACCTGATGCAATCAGCTCTAGTGAACCTGATTTCATGGTTTGTTTCCTGCTCTGTCTGGTAGCATCAGGTACTGGGTGTCTATTTGGTGTAATCCTGGTTTGTCTCATTTGCTGAAGCTTATTTTGTCTTGTTGTGTGTCACTCTGCTCTTCTGCAGAGCTGGGTCCCCCATACCTGTTCTGGTAGTTTCCAGGACAGGGAAAAGCCAGGGATAAGAGAGGGAATTGGCAGCTGGGAGTGCTGGTTGTGACCTGGCAGAGAGAGAGGCCGTGCCTGCAGATTTTACTTCCTGAGCGTGGGAACTCTGAAGGCAGAACTCTGAGCGAGGTGGTCTGTCACACAGTAAATGGATCTGATTTCTGTAGGTTTTCACATGCAACCCACATACCCTCAGTCTCTCAGATCTTTGCAGAAGATAATTCAGCTCAATTTACTTATGGTTCATTTGCAGTTCTTTTCACTACTGAATTATGAAATTATTCCTCTTAATACTGTCAGGAGAGTTAATAATACCCAAGATCGCAGATTAAAAATTAAATAAGGGTATAACCATTATTTTACTCTCATAAATATTCGTGTGTGGTACATATTACTGCTGGATTTTTCCAGAACTGAATACGTAGAGATGTAAACATCATTCTTATTTTATTACAGCCCCAAAATTATAAGTGCTTTAGGCAGATTTGTACAAGTATGCCACTAGACATTATTACAGATGGTGGTGGAATGATGATTTTCAAATACACAATGGAGTGATTATTTTGAACCATATGACTACTTTCTCTTTTTTTCCCCTCTCTTGATTTTTCTTTCTTTGATTGAAATTTTTAACTAACAGGTTCATGACTGGCATGAACAACCGGGGTCCACAGTAATTGCAGTCTTGCTTAGGTCCTGGTCCAAGAAAGCTTCCCTATTCAAGCAAGGACTCTTCAGCTTGTTCATAAATGCTTCATAATAACAGCAACTTACAGAAAGCAGTACTGATAACTTGCTTTCCTCTGCCAGCGCACTTTTAATCACTATTATCTTTAAATAAGGATAGTTACTTACCTAGTGCCACATCACAGCAAAGTTAGGTCAGTGCCTTTGAGCTGAATTGGCAATTCAAAGTATTTTTGCATTTTCCTCTTAGCTGCCTAATTTGGCTTTTCAAAATCAGTTTAGCATATGCTTGTAATTTCAGAAGCCCACTCAAAAACTGCAGAGATGATACTGTTTGATCATATTTGCTTCTTAGCTTCGAGTATTTAGCTTCTCATACATCTGTTGTACCCTTTCTAGCTCCCAGCTCTCCTCTGTAATAGTCAAACATTATCTTTCCAGTCTCTTTTTGTCAGATCTTAAGTTACCTTCAAATGGTGTTTCATTTCATTCTTCGCCGTCTTTAAATTATAGTCTTTTTTATTCGTTGTTGAACTGTCTGTTTGGTTTCCTCTTCACCCAAGCAGCCTCATTTTCTTCTCAGATTGGGGAATAAAGAGGGGAAAAAAAAACGTGCTACTGTCATAGATCACGAAGTTAGAGCTGAGCTCCCACCTCCTGTTTTCCTCAAAAATGCAGCACTCTGGCGATGTTTCTTTTCTGTTGTTGTTGTTATGAATTTCACTCACAGTCAAAATGCTCAGCTGTGAATTTTGCAAGGAGTTTAAAAATAACCGTGGAGTGGTTGTGGAGTGAGCACTTTGAAGTCTCAGCCAAAACCAGTGAGTTTTGTCAATCAGAATGTTTCCCCGTTGCTAAGGGAACCTAATTAAGCTTTCAGTGGCAAATTGAACCTGCAGACGAGGAACGAATTTAGCACACATTTTCAGTGAAAAAGGAGCAAGTTCCTGGCAAGTGTCTTCACTAGCAAATGCATCAAGCCTGAGAGCTTTCTTTTCTTACCGCTGGTTCTCGTGGGTTTTGTCCCAGGAATCGAGAGCTGATTGAGATGAGCTGCACTCATATCGTGGTGTGTTTGCTCTCTTGGCTTGCCCCAAGCACTTGACCTCCATAGTTTATGGAACTGCCCTGTAATTTCCAGAAATGTTTGCAGGTCCATCTCTCCTGCCCTTGGACACCAACATATTGCAGGCAAGCCTGAGATGTAACAGTCACCACTGTAAATTATATTGTACAAACACACATATGCAGCTTCTGAGGAGCAGGAGGTCAAACAAGACATAACAGTGATACCCTATGATAAGAAACCAAGTCAGCTGCTTTCTCCAGTAGATCAGTTGACCAGTGTGGACCAATGAACCTATTGTTCCTATTGTTGCTAAGTCACAAAGCAAAAGCCCCTCAGCTTGCTCATCACAGTGTCATTCCCTCTGGCTGATGCTCAGGTGCTCCAGTAGACTGCACCTTTGAGTGTGTTTATGTACCCCCTGCTAGCCTAAGTTCTTCTGTTGCCTTCAAAACCTTAAGATAACTTCAGTTTCTTGCTGGATGCAGATCAATATCTGGAATTCCTGAGGTTCTGTGGTGCTAAGGAAGAGGGTGATGCAGTAAAGGCGACCACTAGGGTGACAGAAAGTTACCAAAATACCCTGCCTTCATTTGTTAGGTAGCAAATGTTGTGCCATCACATGGGAATTCTGCTTTCTTTATTACTGCTTTCTCAGCCATGATACCTTTATGACCTGACACTGTGTTTCCCCATCTGCCAGGCATATGATAAATCAACAATTATTTTTGTATCTATTTGTTGCTTGCCACTTGAAAACCAATGATGTGATGTGCATTTGTGTATTTTTGCTTCAGGAAACAAAACCTGCAGGTTATTCTGATCTAGAATTTTGGAGGGGGGAGGGAAAAACCTCAATAAACCTGCAGGTTATTCTGATCTAGAGCTTTGGAGGGGAGGGGGAGGGAAAAACAACCTGCAAGAGGTCAAACCTCTCACTGAGGAGGAAAATCAAGGGGGTAAATAATAATAATAATAATCGTATGTGGCAATATAAACAAGCAAACAACTCAACCTCCTTCCATCACAGTCAAGTAAATTACATTATGGATACTTCAGTGCCAACAAAAACAAGTCCAAGATGAAACCATGGTTTTGTGGGGCGAGAGAGGAGGCAAGGTTTGATAAGAGGCTTTCCAAAGACTTTATGGAACCCCAATCCCTCTCCCACCTTTGTGGGTGACCAGAAGTGACAGCAGGTGATTGCTGTGGGGAAACTGTGGTTGCAGCTGCGAAAAAGCAGTTCTGTCCTGAATAATTTTTGGCAGAACATCCTGACCTTCAGGAAGCCATGACTAAGGATGGCCCTTTATCTTCTTGTCTCCCCTTACAGCACACTGTCTGTGACCAAGTCACTTAATGGGGTGGTAAAATGAAGTCCAGAGATTGCTCACGTGTCCTAACAATGCCCCAGCTCTTATGAAATGTCTTGCTTAAAGGTGGTGCTGATGTCAGTAGAGATGTGGAGTAACTTCAGAGATGATTCTGTGCTAAAAGTATGCCCAGGGCTGAGATTGGGTTTGGACACAGTTCATGGATCTGACAGAAATCCGGGGTCAAGGAGTGAAAAAGCTTTTCCCCTCCCAGCTGGAATTTATGGAGAACTGCAGGCAGTGGAAAGAGGCAGCCAAAGCCACGAGGATTTTTCCAGTGGGACTTGTGGAGATGGTGTAAGGCAGATGGTCTGAGAGCACCAGAGAGGGAAAGAGAGAGGAGAAAAATGACATGATCTCCATTCAGAGCGTGATAAGGTTTTGGAGAAGCACCTGTAGTTCATGGGCAGCCACCTGTGATTTTGGCCAACCAATGCTAGCTGAAATCCAGCTCAACCAAAAATCTGCGAGGAAGAGTTTGATCCTTTAAAGTAAAGGTATTTTAGTGACAGCCAATGACCTTGTGACTGTAAATTCATCCTGATGTGGTGTTTGTTTAAACTGTTCTTCCAGAAGGTCAGAAAAAACAGAGTGTTTGTGTTGTAGCGTTTAGTTTGATTCCTAAATTGACTTTCTTTTCAAGGTAGCTGTGTGGAAATAATGACTGTTGTCATCAACATGAAGGAACTAGCCAGGGGAAAAATCCTTCAGCTCCCAGCTGTGTGGGTGGGGAAGGCAGAAGGAGGCCTACTCAGTCAGCAGAGGTGAGTAGAGTTTTCAAACAGTTTTCAAAACAGACAAACAAACAAATAAAAGAAAAAAATGGTGGAGCTTGAAACCCCCACAATTCAGAACGCAAGAATTTCTTTATTTTGTTGAGAATCCTCTCTGTGAGAAAGACCTGTGCCAGACCACAGATGGAAAGCATCTGGATTTGGGCATTGCAACTTTGAGCACAGCCAGACACATCTAATTCTAGAGAACTTCTTGTTTATGTCTTAGGTTTGCTTTAATTTGGAATCTATTTACGGTGTTCCTTCCAGGAAAAAGAAGGTTTAAATGCACACTCAGATATATTTTTTTTATCTATTGAAAACTCTGTTGCATGTACTACCCTATCTAAATCCCCAGAATCATGTGAAGCTTTTACATGTAAACATATAGGCACTCAAACTTGAGTTGTTGCAAGTTCCTCTTTCCATCTTCTTGATTTCTAGATTCTTCCCTGGGAGCTGTTTGTTTGATTTTACTTACTATCAGTTCCACGATTCGTTGTCGTGCAGAATATTTAGTTTATATCTGTCCTACAAAATACCATTAGATATTCAGATGTTGGGAAACATTATCCAAACTCTTATTTCACTTAAGTTCTGTTACAAAAATCATAAGAACTGGGGAGTTTGTCCATCAAGCTACTGATATATACCACTTATTATAATAATTATAATAATTAATTTGTGCAAAATATATTGATGTTGCTTACATTGCTTAGTGTTTTCCAAACTGCTCTATACATTTTTATAAATATATACATATATATATGGATAAGAAGAAAGAGATTAATCAGCCTATCACATCAGGTAGAAATAAAGAAGAAAACAAACTGGAGGGTTATTGTTTGTGCCTGTCTGCTCACTTGTACACAAAGTGGGGCTTTTTGCCCAGGTACAGACTTTTTCCATCTTTGTCTTATGTAAAATAATAGTAATAACACTTCTCTCCTTGGGGGCAGTGTGAGTCAGCAGCGCTTGTAAAAACCTTTTCTATCTTTAGCTGAGAGGCACTTGGGAAGTGCAGTGAATTGGTGTTTTTCTCAGTGACACTGGATTGAATGCCTTCTGATTAAGAATTCCACGGTTCCTGAGAAAGTTGATGAATTAAAATGACCTCAGGAAAAGCGTGGCCAAGTCATTTGCTTTCTGGTCCCTGGGTCTGTTGCATGATGGTCAGGGTTTAGTGGAAATACTGCAACAGCCAAAGAAAACCATGTGACATTTTACAGTTTTATGGGGAGGAAACCCTTAACACCATGGGCTCAGTGTCGGTTCACACCGTGGAAATTTCATGCCTCAAAAACCAGCTCATCCTCTGACCTGTGATGTTATCAACAGTGACTCTGTACACACTTCTCTCAGAGCAAGTGCAAACAAGGGTCTGGGCTTTATTTTCAGCAAAAGAGATTGAAAAGAATACTTCAGATTATGGAAAGTTAAAAACCCAGCTCAAAGTGGATGTACCTGACTTGTAGCAACTCATTAAATCCTGGTGTCACTGAGCCCTAAAAATGCATCTGCTTCACAGCCTTTCATTCAGATATTCCTTAAAAATGATTTTACCTCATAGCACTATTCTTTCAGACGAGGCAGACTGTCAGGAGCATTATCTTCAATCCCCCTTGCCCATTTTGCCATGAAGAGTTGTCCAAACCAGCTGAGACAGAGAGATGCAGATCTATAGGTTCTTGCACAGGGTAAGAAGTAACAGAGCAGCTGAGTTTTCTGCAGCTGAAAGGACCATGGGATGTGCTTCTGAAAGTGAGGACACAGAACTCCCATGCACAAGCACACACATGTGCTAGTCGCTTTACAGAGTACAGATAATTTTATATATTTTACTGCCAGTGGTTATTGTAGACAGTAGTTTATGATTTTCCCAGATGCTGGATGCATCTGTAGTGCTGTAACAATGATGGGTATCACAGTAGTGTGTAGGATCTTTCTACTCACTGTGGCCCTGTGTTCATACAGAAACAATCATAATCTTTGTGGAGTCCTAAATTCTCAGTCCTGAAACCACAGGGGATTCTGAGAGACACCAAAACCTGATGACTCAGAAGCACGAAAGTTTTGGGTTCATATAAAGGTAGTTTCAAGGTGGGAAACTGGAATAGAAACTTAAATCACTGAATTCATCTTGTATAGATAGTCTTACTCCAAACTAGACTGCCTGTTTTTCCTGGCTTAACCTGTTTCTCTTTCAAAATCATATAAACTAAATCAGAGAAAAAAAACCCAAACAAAACAGAGAATAAAACCCAATTCTTATTTTGCATGGAATATGTATAGAGCCAGTTAAATCCCTATAACCACAGTGGTAATAGTTATAACTAGTAAGTTTTAACTATGTAAATTATATACTAGTAAGTTTTCCCATACAAACTACCTTGATAAACACCTTCACAAAGGATCCTGTAGATAACTTGTCCTCTAGTGTATGTTAATTACAGAGGAATATCTGTGAGCATGCACTGAGCTCAGATAACTTAATAATGACTTCCTGAGTGATTTTATGTTGTTCTTGAATTGGGTTTTTCACAGGATTTAATGTAGGGAAAACATGATTGCAATAATCAAGAGGGTTTGCCCTTGAAGCTAATTGACCACTGAGTGGCTTTTTTTCCAGATGGAAAATGGACCTTTTCCATGCCAAATAGCCATTAGGAAAGCTCAGATTATTTGAAAAGTGAAATTCGATTATGTGGCAGAGCCAGATCAGAAGTGTAGCTTTCCATCCCAGTGCAAGTGTCTGTTTGGTGGGTTAAAAAAACCAAACAGGATAGAGAGGACAAGGCTGGCTACCTTCCTAACTCTTTTGTGGGGTTTGTGGGAACCTCAGGATGGGAAAAGGGGCTGCAGGAGTCAGGGCAGAAGGAGGTGCTGCCTGATCTGGTCCTTTCTCCACTGGAATGGAGAAATCCATTACATTACAATCTCTTTCTCATGAGGAATACTAGCAAACTTTAATTTAACCTTAAATATACATTCAAAATGCAGATTTCAAATCAGCAGGGTCCTGTGGTTGATAAGCCACCTTTTTTTCCCTTTCAGTTTGGTTCTTCTGCAGTGGCTACTGTTGTGTTCCAAGGTATTTTTTTTTTTTTAAACAGTGACAGAAGCAGCCCAAACAAGCTATGAGCAGGCACACAGTCAATTGTCAGAATACTAGTGCAGAATTAATGTTGATATCCTCCTCACTGCATTTCAGGTCACCTGGAACAGCTCGGGAACAAGTGACACACCAGATCACTGTCAGAGGGAAGATGGAACAGGCAGTCTCTCCTGGTACCCTTTAGTTTCCTCATTTTCTTGCCCTGCACTCCCAGCACCTTTGCAGTGCTGAGACTGAGCGGCTCTAGCAGAGGGGATGTAGATGACAGGGATTTCATTCCAAAGGCTCTCTCACCTGCATGCCAGCAGTGTGGATTTTTATGTCCCAGCGGCTGTCACAGGCGGATTGCAACAGTGTGGGACGTGTTTGTAGGTCTCAGTTCAGTCTCCAGTAGAGAAGCCACTGCTTTGTGTGCTGCTGGTAAATAGTAACATCCTGAAAGCAAAGGCAGAGGCTGCACAGGTACAGAAAAGAAACAAACTTGTGAGACAGTTTTATGACAAAATAACGTAAAAAACAATGTTTTCTACTGCTTATCCTGTGTTGTGTATTTATTAATTTTTAATATTAATCATTATTAATTAATTTATGAAGTTTAGTCTCCAAGGGTAACAACATTGCTTCTTTTGCAAGTTAATCACCCCAAAATTAACCTGGGCATGTCTAGAGATCGGTGTAACATTATCCTACTCAGTTCTTCACACCAACCTGAGGTTTCTTTGGATACTGTGAGATAAACCACGGTATTTCACAACAGGAAAATTATATCTGCATTTTACCTCTGATCCTTGTATTCCCTACAGTTTTCATGACATGGAAACCCCCTATCCAGGTTTATCTTATTTAAGTAACGTAGGACAAGGCCATTCCATGTTCTGTATTATCCTTTAATCATAAAATCATAAACTGGATGGGGTTGGAAGGAACATCAAAGACCATCCAGTTCCAACCCCCTGCCATGGGCAGGGACACCTTCCACTAGCCCAGGTTGCTCAGAGCCCCATCCAACCTGGCCTTGGACACTCCCAGGGATGGGGCAGCCACAACTTCTCTGGGCAACCTGTGCCAGGGCCTCCCCACCCTCACAGGGAAGAATTTCTCCCTAATATCCAATCTAAACCTACTCTCTGTCAGTTTGAACCATTCCCCCTTGTCCTGTCACTCCAGGCCCTTGGAAATAGTCTCTCTCCATCTTCCTTGTAGATTCTCTTCAGGTCATGGAAGGCCACAATTAGGTCATTCCAAAGCTTCTCTTTTCCAGGCTGAGCAATCCCAATTTTCTCAGCCTTTCCTCATAGCAGAGCTGCTCCATCCCTCTGATCATCTCGGTGTCCCTCCTCTGGTCTTGCTCCAACAGCTCCATGTCATTCCTCACATCCACCAGCCATGTTTGCCAACAGATTTGGGCCCTAAGCACTTCATTTTTTGCATTCATTGACTGCAAATGCCGAACAGCAGAAGCACAGCCGTGACTCCACTCTGGAATGGCTGCACAGTCCCAAGGCAACACATGGTGGATGGAGAGCGCCCTGTTTCTTTTAGTTTGCCTCTTCTCTGTTAAACAAACTACAGTTTTGCTGCACACTCCATCCAGGAGGCACTGTAGCACAGTGAAACTCCCCCACAGGCTTGCAATGAATATTAAAAATTGATTGTCCAATCTGTAGGTTGATCTTGCTGTGTGTAATCCCAGGGAGTTGGTACATGCCCTTGTGTCACTGCACATTTTCTTTAGGCAGAGCTCTGAAAGCAGAGTAGAATTCAGTGCTATTTATATCACAGAAAGACAGCAGATGTAATAGAGCCTAGGAACACAACAGGAGTTCCTGTGAATTTTGGGGCATTGTAGAAAAGCCGAGTTTGCAACCTTGCTGAAAGAAAATGAATTCCCCAAACCTCGTGAAAGGGGCTGCGCTTTTGACAAATTTCCTTTTCTTCCCCACGGTGCTGAGAGAAGCTTTCATTGCAAAACCGAAAGCCAAAATAAATTAATCACTTGGCACATCTCTACAGTTTCAAAGATGAAGTCATAAGTGCCAAAAGAGTGACTGCACAGTGGTCCATGCGTGTGTTTTGTGACTAAGTGCCTGCACACAGTGCACTACCAACTTCACATGTGCAGCTCAGGGCCCATTTTTAATTTTCAGTGGCAGTTTCAAGTGGGATGTGACTAATGGGGGAAAATAAGGATTCAGCTCTGATTATGTTGCCAAAATGTCCTGATGCCATCCCACCAGGCAAGTCCAGGGCTTCCCAGTGTTAAGGTGGAAGGTTACTTAGGGCAGTGAGGTATAAGTGCATAAAACTTCTTGCAAAAAGGGCTTTCAATTAAAATACAACCTTTGAGTTTATTAGGGATAAATTTTCACCTTACTCGTGACTTAGCTGAAAAATCACATTTCACAGAAGAAGCTACAGTAGGAGGTTGTTTGTGTTGCAAAGCTCTGTGAGCAAAATCTGAGAAATGACAGAATTTGGGCATCCTGTGCAACCTCAGCTTAGATCCCTGAGGATTTACAACCCTATCTTCTCCAGCTCTGGATATGTTGTGTGGTTTATGCCTGGCCCAGGCTTTTGCTGCCAAGCTCTGGTATCCTCCAGGTGAGTCTTCCAGTATTTTTAACCAGGGATTTCCTGCCTCTGCCAGCTGGCTCCTGTGCTAGATTCCCCCTTTCCCTGTTTCTTACCACCACTTTATCCAACTGCTCCATCCTTCCATCCTCCTCTGGGTGGTTACTGACTCCTTCCCAAGCACATGGATCTTGGTCTCTTCCAGCTCTTTGTTGTAAGTCTCTGCCTTCAAAATGTTTGGATTTACATCACGTTTCTTACCAGAATTTGCTTTGGAAAGGGTTTATGCAGAGGTGTGCAAGGCCAGTACCTGTGTGCATGGTGGAAATCCTGTGTGATCCCAGAAAAGTGATGCTGCAAGTTGCATTGCATTGTCACTGGCAGCCACTGAGAGGCCACTGTGCTGGAAAGATATAGGATAAAGACATAGGAACCCTCATTGATCCACTCTATATTTATGGTGATTTGCTGAAAACTTTGTTAGTTTATTTTTCACAGTCCCTGGAAGGAAACTAAAATGATTCAATAGGAAGTATATTATTTTTCATGCTTCTTTTGACTTATAAAATATGAAATTTGGGCTCACCTGCTCTTTGTCTGTGGCCTTTTCTATCTGACTTGAGTGGAAATTTGCAACAGGATGATGTTGATGCCTTCTTCCATCATAGAGCAGCTTTATATTTGGCTTCCACTTATCCTAAAGCGACTGAACTATAGCCTGTGAGACAGCTGGCAGGTAATCACACCATGTAAATAGCTCTGTTTCTTTCGCTGTCATCAGATTTTAAGGGTGCTGTGTTGTCACTTGCCTTCCTTTCTGCTGCTGCAGCACGTGCTGGACCATTTCACAGTGTGTGTTGAATACAAGCAAACCAAACTGCAGGGAGAAACTAGGCAGAAAGTAGGTTTGTTTGGGTTTGGTTTTTTCTTTTCTTTAATTATGACACTTTGGAAAGATAGGTCCAGTCTACCTCAGGTTTGGAAAAAGTTCTTTCAGAGCTGCACAGGGTCAGTAGGTGTGTGCACATTCGAGCTAACACGAGGGGCAGGAGCTGGTTTGGGAGCCCACAGCGTTGCATCGCTGGCCTGGTGACTGCAGGGAGGTGATTGTGCTGGTTAATGGGGATTAATTAAATTGTGAGCAGCTGTTTCCATAGTCTGTGGAACTGGGAGAACGACAGAGAGAGGTGCTGCCTGCAAACCAGAGCGAGCATGTCATGACAGAGGGCAGGAGGCATAAAGGACATGGTTTGCTGTCTGCATGCACAGGAGCGGAGCCTGAGAGCTGATTTGAAAATAAGTGGTTTTTCTTTTTTAATTGACAACATTTAATTTCATGTTCTTTAGTTTTTCTCACTTATGAGTTGTTTTTTTTATTTATTGTTTCCACACCCTGAGTCTTACAATCTCTAAACAGAGTTCATCTGGCCAGGGTAAAATCTTGATCATTCCCAGTTAGCTCCTCTGCAGGCCTAATAATTTCCACCTGGAAAAGCAGTCAGTAATGAGCTCAGAGTGCTGTGCTAAGATCTCCTGCCATTTTGTTGCTACAGAATATTTAATGACCCTCTGTGAAGTGTTAGTGCAAATCACAGAACTGGAGAATGGTTTGGGTTGAAGGGATCTCTGGAGATCCTCCATTCCAACTCCCCTGCCAAGGAAGGATCACCTGGAGAAGGTGACACAGGAACACATCCAGGGGGGTTGGGATGTCTGCAGAGAGAAGAGGACTCTGTGCCCTCTTGGGCAGCTGTTCCAGGCTCTGCCACCCTCGATGTAAATAAATTCTTCCTCACGCTGAGGTGGAACTTCCCATGTTTTAGTTTATATACATAATACATAAGCCTAAACTTCCAATTCAAAACAAACGGTGGTGTGATATCATCAACTGTTTTATTCATGGCTGTTTGCTCTTCTAGTTTGCAAAATTAGTTAAATTTCAGTATGTGCATAGCCTGTGGCTCCCCAGAGTTTCCAGGCTGATCTTCCTCGAGACTTTCATCCTCAAAACAAAGGGAGCCTGAGAAATGGCAGGATGAGTTTCCTCTGAAAACTGATGATGATACTGATACATGATACTTTAGTCTCTCTGCACTTGCCTTTGTAAGTGCCTCTGCTGAGAGTGTCCAGATAGGTAATAAATAATACCAGCTGTGTAGTAATTCTATTGAGGATAAACAATGTCTCAGTAAGGGTGGGGATAAGGGCAACTAATCATTCACAGAGGTCACCAAATAAGCACTTACATCACATTTCCATAGTGCTGGGGGAGTTATTTGTTTTGAGTGAATTACCCAGTAAACTTTGGCCTTGGCTGATTTCCAAACAGGCTCTAATTTTCATAAATGTGTTGGTCACACAGATGAGTTTGCAGTGTTTGTTATCAGGAGAACATCCCAAATGCACTGGTGCATTACAGTGAATGATTTACAGAGAGTCTGTGAGCTTCTCCCTTTTATATTCTTTTTCCTAGAGGACATAGAGAGGAGGGATCCAGAGTTTTGAGCTGTGATTGAACCTTTAATAAAAAGTGGTGAGTTTTTGGGAGCCTGGGCAATATTGCAGCCTGTAGGGCAGACACTCAAACCTGGGGCAACTTAGGCAGGCTCTCTGATCCTGCCTCGTCCCAGTCCCCCATAAATCATGGCTGGGGCCATCTGCAAGCCTGACTTAGGGCTCTGAATTGCAGCTCCAGCCTGTCCCTGAGAAAAGCTGCTGCTTCTGTCCATGGACAGACTCTTCCTTATGTTCAATATATATAAAAACCAGCTGTAATCTGACCAAACAGTGCCCTTGACCATGGCATCAGCTGGCCAGTAGGGTGTATTTTGAATATTTTTTATATATAGCCTGGGAAATTCAGATAGTCATTACACGGGAATTGTCAAACTCTTTCTTAAAAAAAACTCCTAATGGCATAAAAATATCTATTTATGGTTGTATAAATAAACATATAATTAGAAATTGGCAAGAGAGTGAGAAGCAGGAAATCTCAATGAATATTGTATTAGATTTTTCTTCTTTTATGGACACTATCTTTTCAGATATGAAGTGCACCTCATTTCCCAATTACTACTTTCTCTTTCTTCTGATAGTTTGCTTTTAAAAAGATAAATGTCAATTGAATGATCTTCCAGCATCTCCTTGCTCTGTTTTTAAGGATGTTGTTTCCCTTTTCTGCCCCTATTCTTTCATTTAAGCTGTGCATGGAATAATCTGTCACTTCTTACACTTGAGAAATACCTTCACAACACATAGATTAGGTCCTGATCCAGCTTTAAACCAGTATGAAATTTCAGTAGACTTTGCATCATCAGTTCCTAAACATTCCTTGCACAAAGACTCCTCACAGTTGGGAAACAACTTAATTAAAAAGTTATTCCTCTGTGATCCTAAAATCTTAGTTTTCCTTTCCTCAGAATAACATCATAGAACTGAACTCTCTGGCCAGTGTGTCTGTCTCAGGAATATATTGAGTTTTCTTGCAGGGGAAATAGGGGGGGCAAGGGTGGTGGAGGGCAAGCTCAGCCTCTCAAGGAAATTGTTTTGCTCTTCATTTGCCTCAGTTTACCCATTTGTATCGAGGGTACAGTGCCTTTGTGGAATTTAAATGATGATTGTTTTTAAAGTACCTGAAACAAAGGAGAATTAATGCAAAAAAAACCCACCCCAACTGCATTTGTTTAGAAAGAAAAATTCAATCCTACAACGTCATCTTAGGTCTGAGCAGCAACAAAAAAGGATTTGCTAAATACAAGCTTAGAGCCAACCTTGAAAATGTCCTTTTGCTCTTTGTTTTGGATCTTATAACAAACACACCAGGTCCATAATTTCAAAGAAATTATGTAATGAATGAGCATCTTACCCCTTCTCTAATCATACTTCATGGTACATAAATCAAGCAGATTGCCTATTAGGCTCGTGTCTCTCCAGAAGAGCAGATGCAGTCTCACTCTAAATGTTTTGTCAAGACACGTCCTTTTTGGGCCAGAACACCGTGTCCTCAGTCAAAACCTGAGCCTATAAAAAAAAAAAAGGGGAAATAAATGTGCAGCACCGAGAAACATCTCACTGTGTACGTCCTGTGAAACGAGGCATTGCTGCAGGAACCTGCAGGCCTGGAGGTGATTGCTTCAGCAGCAGGAAAGAAGCCTGAGAGCAACAGAAACAGTGCTTGGAAAGAAGCCTGGGAGCACAAAAAGAGGTGTGATTGCTCCAGCCAAACCTGCAGCACGACACAGGTTTCACTACAGCGTGCTTCAATCATACGATGGCATCGCTTGCTCCAACCACAAACCACGGGAAACTGGCTTTGTCCTCCGTGATTTCGCTGGTTTTGTCACCACCATACCCTTTGGCACTGCTGCAGGTTTCACCAGAAGGAAGTGCTGAGCTGGATGTGCCGTAGAACGTTCCTACAAATGCTTATTCCCAAACTCCCCCAAATGCCCCCTTGCATGTCAAGTGCAGACCTTCTTCTGAATACAACGTGGGCAGCTCCCTCAGGTGGCAGCACAGGACTCCAGGTCACCTAGAACTGAAACACCACGTGCTTTGGTGGAGGCCATGGGCCTTGCAGCCCTTCCAGACTGCAGATTTAAACGTGCTTGTGGCTGGTAATGAGTGAAGCCCTGTAGTTGCTCAGCCTGGTATGTCAACTTGATTGTTACAGTTGAAGCCCATGATAAAGGTACCACCCCGTGGAGGCCAGGAGACATCCTTACAGCTGGCACAATTTACACGGCACGGGACTGAGAAGATCTGGAGGTCAAAATAACCTGTGCTTGTTATGGGCTTCTCTGGCAGAGATGAAAAGTGCCCCTGGCTTACAACGAGTGGCTGATCTTGCACTCCTCCACTCCCTCTGTCCAGGGTAACAGCCTCCCCTTGTCCCATTTTTCAGTTTTGATGTCTCCTTAGGACCTTGCATGTGCTCAGGCAACAGGAAAAGCTCTCAAATCATGTTTTCAGTAAGTATGGGAAAAATCTCCTAGCACTTGAAAGCCCGTATAAAATAACATTGACCATCTGCAGGGCTGCAGTGCTTTCTAAAGACAGACAGTTCTTCATTATCTGGGATAGTGGAGGGCTAGGAAGATGTAACTAATAGACTTCTGCTCCTTCCAGGAGGATTTTTCCCTGAGTATTCCAGTACCTGCATCCTGTCCTCTTCAACCAGGTACATCAGGCAGAGCCACCAACACTGAGCGATGCCAGCTCAGGTTTGCTGGGACAAAACTGCTCAGTCTCAGCTCTTGGCACTGCTGTGTTTCTTCCAGAGAAAGCAGTGCAGCTTCATTCATGAGGGCTGTTGCTCTGCAACGTGCCAGAAACTGCTTGGATTTCAGGGAATCCGCGGCACAACCTGTCTGTGCCAGAACAGGCTGCCCACAGGAAAGGGAGAGTGGACTGGGGTGCTGCTCCTGTGGGCAGGAATGGCACAATCTCGCTGCAGGGAGGGGAACATGCTGCCATTTCTGCTCCAAGGGGGAACAGGGAACTTCAGCTTCAAGTGCTGTTTGCCTGGCACGTTTTAATAGTGCTGAGATTGCTTCTAAATGGTGGGGGAAAGGGCTGGGGTACAGTGAAACGTGGGGGTGATTTGTTCCAGGCATCACTGGCTTGATTAGTTTTCATGTCACCCAGCACTGTTTCAATAAATTAGAGCATTCTGGTGGCTGAGTGGAGCACTGTGGCACATATTCTGCTGGTGTCATACAGATAGTTCCACATATATCTCCTGCCAAGTGGGCAGCAAACAAAGACTGTGAGTATCCACCCCCAGCTGGAGTAGCTCTGTGTCCCCACTGTAATTTGGGAGCAAAATGACATGATGTGCTGTATCCTAATGATATGGAGTGTGTTTGACGCTTCTGGAAGGCTCTCCCCTGAGATTTTGCATCCATGCTTTCCCACACTCAGATGCTCTCCCTTTCTGTGGGGTTGTACAGAGAGATGTGAAGCCCACAAATCTTCCCATTCCAAGAATCTCCCGCTCTAAAGAAGTCCTTGGCTAGGAACAAGTCTGTACAACAGTGGTGTTTCAGACTACTATATAGCAGAGTTCATGTTTCAGCCACAGGCCAGATTCCTATTTGACCCTCCTCTGTTTGCAAATTTAATTTAAAAGAAGCAGGATAATCACTGTGTGGCCTTTTTCTCCTTTTTCTCCTAGAATTTAGCAGCACCTGGAAGAAATGGGTGGCCATCATCTCTAATTATTTGAGTTGCTATAGTTTCATAGAAAAATCATCTGTCTTCAGCCCTGCTTGATTCTCATGATAAGTGTTAAATACTGAGTTGTTAATATCAGCACCTATCTTCTATTATCTATTATAAATAATAGAGATATATACTATTATTAATACTCCACCATCTATTTTGGTGTAATTATTGCTGAATCAACAAGATCTGCCCAATTTTTCTTTAAATCTGATGATTCCCCAGTCATGGAGAAGACTCCCCAAGGATTCCCATCTCTGTACCACCAGTGGGACTGAGCTCTGTTGGGAAGGGAGGAAAGTGGGATTGACATCCCCTTCCACCTCTCTATCAAGAACATGAGGCTGCAGCTGCCTGACCTGCTAACTTAATTATTTTTGGGGAGTTCAGCATTCATTTGGTCAACAAAGGCAGGATGAATCCTTCAGCTGGTATAAAGCAGCACGCCTCTCTTGTCAGAAGTGAACCCTGCCAGACCACTCCATCAAAAGAATGGACCCAAAGGAGTGGGACTTTGCTAGTGGAATACGTGTCAAGCACTTTTGGATTGTGTTCCTTCTCTTGAAAACTTACTTTAAAAGGTTGGTGATCCTCCTGAGCCATTTGCAAAGACTGTATTTTTTTATTCGTTTAAGGACAGGTAGACAGAAAAAAAAAAAAATCCCTGGAGATGGCTGGAACTCCAGCAAGGAAAGACCTTATTTAGAGGAAAGGAAAACTCTGCTGCATTGAAATTACCTTTACTTGGCAGGAAGAGGGGGCAGGAAAGCTATGAAAGGAATGATTGGAGCCAAGGTGTTTTGTTTCATTTCTGTGGGCTTTTTAATTGCTGGCACTACTGTTTTTGTGAGGCAGCACAAATTCCCTAACCCAGCAGTTACATCAGCTTCTTGGACCATTTCTTTTTCCATACCCTCTGTGCCCATGTTCACAGATAATGCCTGTTCTAAACCACACTATCCATGGAGCAGAGGTCCCTCTGCCTGGGATGTGGTCAGCTATAAAACTGTTACAAAACCAGCTCGGGATGCTCTCAAACTCAAAATTGGCAAACATTTTTTAAAAACAATTTTTATTTTACATAAGACAGCAGCTCGGGGGGGAGCCAAAACCTTGCAGGAGTGATTTATTTACTCATCATCATACTGAAGGGGGCACCAAGAAGTTATACCAATGCAGCGTGTTAAGAACTTCAAATCTTGTTTGTAAAGATTATTTTTGTTTGCTGTGCTAGGTACCAAGCAAGGGGAGTAGCAAGGAAATGCAGAGTTTCTACTGTATTTGTAAGGAGGGAGTAAGAGCACAGCACTAATATTTTGCTTTCTTTCCTGAGGTTTAAGATTGCCACCTAGTTTTCCTGAGAAGGCCCTAAGCTCGATCAGTCCTACTTTTAAATTGGCATTTCTAGCATCAGTAGCACTTCCCATTTTTATTATCAGGAATTTTATTATCATTATCGTTCTCTCTGTTTGATTGTGGGACAAATTGTCGGGTTTACACCGTGAAGATGCAGCAACAAATTGTTTGGTTTAAAACATAATGATACTGTGATTTGGAGCAAGACTTCCCTCATTTAATATTAGGCATAAAAAAAAAAAAAAAAATCAGTTGTCTAGTCTCAGTCTGGGCTCTGTTGGAAGCCAGGGAAGAGAGATGGGTGCTTCTAGAAGATGATTCATCCTATCCAAAACTAGGTACCTAGGACTGGCTGGATGATTTTCCCTATGGAGTTACTTTTCTCTTTCTTTGTGGTGAGAGAAGGGATGACCAGCTTGGATGGGATGTCTGCCTTTTAAATGGCTGATGGAGAAATGAGTGCTGAAAAGGTTACAGTCCTTCTTTGGGCCCAACTAGAGATCAAGTAAGGTCACAGCAAAACAGACAGAAGTAGATAGTAAAGATAATTTCATTCCTGAAGTAAAAAAGCTGTGTAAAAGACCTGACAATGAAGTGTGCACTGAGTGATGCATGAGGGGATGAAAGGGAGCAGAAGTGCCTTAATGCACCCAGACATCTCTCTCTCTAGAGATGCTGAATATTTTGTGGGACTTGAGCTATCACACAGCAGGATTCTGGATCTTGTGAGAGCCTCTGGAGGATGTGGTTTCCCACTGGAGCTTCTGAGATGACAAATTATAGCTGCAAAGTGTTACCTTCCACGTCCAATCTATTACATCAACTTCTTGACATCTGGAGTTTTATTAAAATATTCTAATTTCTCCCTTTTACTTCAGTAATTAAAGCTAAAGTGGAACAACCCACCTTCTAAACGTGCTACTTAGTTTAATTACCCCTGTGAAAATCCTTTTGCTGTCGTTAACAGACAGATAGTCCTTTGCTAGGCCAGCAGAATGATTAAGCTGATCCATATTATTAGGCTGATACATCTTCCTGATTCATCCCTCTTTCTGTCCCTTTAATGTGGGCATAACCCAGGCCACCAGGACCAGGCTGTTTCCCTCCAGTGGCCGCTGTTGATCCCTGGTGCAGGAATGGGGTGAATGACAGAGAAATTGGTAACCAGGAAATAAAACCCGAGAGCTGGAGCCCCTTCAGACTCAAGCATTATCATCCTTCCTGAGTGAGGGTGCTTTTCTGACTGGGAAAGAGCTGTCTGATGAAGTTTCAGCAGCCCTGTGAGCCCGAGGGCAGTCAGCTGCAGTTGCTGCTGCAGGAAATATCCCCTCAGTCACACGGGCAGAGCTCGCGGTATCGACTGGCTCTGCTGCATTTTCCAGGGGTGGGATGCGACATCACATCAGATTTTACACATTTTTCCTTTTGGCCATCAGCCACATCAGACTTCCTCCCTCTCAGAGTTACAAGTTCTTGCAGAGGGGTGGGTTTATCCCGGACTCATCCCTCTGGCTTTAGAGATGCCCTCGTTATTCCGGAGCAAAAGCATCCCGTGCCTGGTGTGCAGCATCAGCACGGGGAGCTATTTTGGTCAGCATCCCATAAAGGAAAGCTCTGCGTCAGATGGCTCTGTGCTGATTACAGATAACCCTGAGCTTGGTCCCGAGGATGAGGATGAAGTATCCCTTTGCTGCCCTCTTTCTGCAAACACATCTCCTGCCTGTGCTGCTTGAGTCGCTTCCATTTTCACCCTGGGAAGTCAACGCTTAATCAGGTGAAATACTTAAAATCATGTCAGAACGATTCAGTGCAGTCAAAGCTTCATGAATCTTTGGCCTTACTAAATCTCAGAAAATAGCCATTTGGGGATTTTTTTTTTTTTAAAGGTGGTTTAAAGTATGTACAGAAATGATCTGTTCAGAATATCAGTCTCAGCAGATTTATTCCTAGAATAGATCTCCTGCTCTAACAAGTAAGGATAATTGCGGTTTTTCCTCGTTGTACATAACAGAATTTATTTTCCATCAAAAAAAATTTATTCTTCCCAGATACATATTTCAGAAAGCTATTTTAATACAGAAAAAAACCCAAAAAACTGAACAGTTTTGGCGAGCGTGTTGTACTTAAATAGAAAGATAAAAAGTATCAGCAGGCTGTCTTTAGTTCCCCCATGATATTGTTGTTTTAAGGATTAAGGCAATTTGGCATTAGGAGCATAAGGATGATAGACATTATTAACACAAGATGAGAATCATCAGAGACAACTTTTTATGCAGCAGTTGTTACTCAAAGCACTTTTTATTAAATCTAAAAGTGCTGATATCTGAGACTTCTTTCTTGGGTTTCTTGCAAACATCTCAAGCAACAGTTAAATTACTACCCAGTACTAGAAACTAAGTAAGACAGAGAAAAGAATGTCTGAAAAAATTGGGCATTTTCACTTTGGCAAAGGCTTGGCAGCAGGTGTCTTAATGATCCACGTTGTCAGATGCTTTCTTTGCTGGCTTTATTAATGGTCTGGAAAACTGAGTGAGCAGTGGAGTAAAAAAAATTTGCAGATGACACAAAATGGTTGAAGGTCAGTGAGGACTAGGGATGGCTATGGAATCTTGTGGAAGGCTCTGGGAAAGCAAGATGAGCTAGAAATATGAGAGCAAGCAGAATCATCTGTTTGGAATAAATAGAAATTAATAAGATTTGGGGGGAAAAAGAAACAAAACCAGATGTCAGCTATTCTTAAAAATCACTCAGGGAAAAAAAAAAAAAAAAGTAGGTCATTATTGGTGACAGTGAAAATTCCTTCTTAAAATGCAGAGACATCCCAGAACCAAGTTGTGTGAGTATTGCACAGCCCAGGATGGAAAACAGGCCCTGTAAATATTACAGCACTGGTATATCTAAAACACTCCATTCTTGGTTTGGTTTTTTTGGGGGGTTTGGTTTTTTTGGTTGTTTTTTTTTTTTTTTTAACTGAAAGTATTTTGCAAAAAGAAAAAGGTCTAGAAATGGGACGCTGAAATTACTAGATGAAAGTGTTCATGGGAAGAGAAACTGAAAAGATTGGAGCTGTCTCTTGGAGGTGAATTGAAGGAAAAACACTGGAGAGAAGGTAAGGTTTTTACTTAAACTTATTCATTCTTCTCAAGAAGAATAAAAAGGAAATTAATTAAACCGAGCATTTAAAACAGATCAAAGAAGAATCTCCTCCACAATGTGCAGTTAATGATGATATCTGCTCACTATAAGGTATAATTGAGCCCAGGAGTCATCCTGTGGGGAGGCTGCTCCACAAACTCCCACTTCTGCCCCAGTTTCTTCTTCCCTAGGAGTTTTTGGTCCAGTCTCTGACTGGCTATTGAACTTATAGGAATCACTGCACTGCATTTGTGCTCCTTTGAATTACCCTGTGGGTTCATTTACAGCCACTCTGCAGGGAACTGTCACAGGTGAACACAGGTGCCAACACGTTCTTCCTGAATCACTCCAGGTAGCTGATCCTGGACATAATCAGCTAGAGGGCCCAAATTATTGTAACAACACTGGTTTTCACTTCCCTTCTCTGGATTTGAGACTTCAAGGCTGTGGTTAATTAAGCCTCTCAACTACCCTCGTGTCCCAGAGCACAGAATGGCCTGAGTGAGAAAGAACCTTAAAGACCATCTTGTTCCAACCCCCCTGCCGTGGGCAGGGACACCTTCCACTGTCCCAGATCGCTCAGAGCCCCATCCAACCTGGCCCTGAACACTTCCAAGTGTTAAACACAAAATCACGTGCAGTCCAATTTGTAGTGAACGAATGCAAATGGCAATAACACCATAATCTGCCCTGACACCAGCCAAGCTCCCCAGAGGAGCCTCAGGAAAAGGACCCAGCCACAGAATGGACATTTGTTGGGTCCCTAATGTCAGGAGTGAGTGGCACAAGAGACATTTCTGCTGTTCCTTGACCTGCCAGATACTGAATAAATAATCAGAAGCATTCATGAGCTTTTAGATTACTAAGAGGAAATAAAAACCCCTGAACTAAATCAGCAGGGATAATGTTAAAAATTATTGATTGCACACTTTATGCACTGCCAGTACTTAGGGGAGATCTTGGTTTCTTTCTTGCAGTCTAATTTTGGTGGAGTGATGCATGGAGGGTCTCTCCCCACAGCTGGCACTGCTCTCTGGAAGTACTTTGTCACTCCATCTTACATCTCCATGCTACAAACACATCTCTACCTTTCAGCACCACTTCCATCAATGGGAAGAGATTATCTGGGCCTTTGTGTTTTTTGTTTTTTTTTTTTTTTTTTTTAAATCCTTTGCAAAACCAGATTTTTTTCCTGCAAGAAATGGAGAGATTTGGCTCTGTGGTGGCACCAGAGACTGTCAGCCTTACCAGCACAGACTGGCACATCCCACAGAGTTTACTTGGATGTTCTCATCACTAGCATTTCTCAGTAATTCCATGTTTGTAGGGATGCCCACTGAATTCTGTAGAGTTTATAAACTTTATGGGTGTCCGTGATTCTGTGCAATATTTAAGAGAAAATAAGTGTTGCTATGTAGCTCAGTGATTTTTACCTCTAGAGCTCTTCAGAAGCAAGGGATATTGAAAAGATTTTTGCAATGTGCTCTCTCACTCTTTGCTTTCTTCTTTAGCCTTGTAAGAGACTGGCAACCCATCTGCTGGAGTGGAAGCTGCTCATATATTCCAAGGGGTCAGCAGAGCTGGTCAGATGGGGTGACCTCAAGGCCAGCAGGAGGTAATGATGAGATTAGCTGAGTCAGGGCAGCCAACCACAGCTCTATATTTATCATGGCTCCCCTTCAGAGGAGCTCACCTAATCAGATCTGTCCCCAGGAATATGTTTATCCTGTCTGGAGCCTGGCTTTTGAAGCAATTTTTATTTCTTTTTTTTTGTTGGGTTTTTTTTTTTTAGATCCCAGCTCCCTATAAACCCAGGAGTGCTGAGATCCCAACAGCCCTTTCGATTTCCCTCATTAGGAGAACGCTGCAAAATTTAAGTCCCCACTCTAAATGCCCAGTTCTTCTCCAGACATGAAAAGCTGTGGTTTAGCCTCAGCCCTGCTGTCAGCAAGGAAAACTTGTTCCAGTTCTTTCTGCGTATCTTCACAGATTTTATTCTCCACAGGCTTTATTGAACTAGTCCCTTAGATCTGAGCATCTCTTCTGAATTGTTGAAATCCCTCCCTTGAGTGGGTGACAGAGGATCTCTGCCCTGCAGGAGGCCACAGAGCTGTGTGGTTTCTGACACCAGGAGAAATGCCACCAGGAGAAATGCCTGTGTTTCCCCTCGGTGCTGAAGGATGAGGCCAGTTTTCCTGGGCTTGCTGTCTGCATTCCAAAAGTGTGGCATTGACCTCACTGATTTTTATGTTCCAGTGAACAACCCCTATAGCAGAATCAAAGCCCAAAGCAGCTCAAATCTTCCAGTTGATAACCACAAAATGCAAGGAGAAAGTCTCCTGGAATCAAATAGGAGGGAGACAAAACAATTCCTGTTTCCTGCCTCTGAGGTCCAGCTTTCTCCTTGGCTGATTACATTTGAATCTTTCCCCAAAATTAATCCCTGCAGAGCAGTTCAGGTGACCTGCTCTGATGGCTTAAAGAATAATGTGGAGAAATATGTGTGAATAGGTGATTCTGCAGTTTTTCCTCCAAAATCTGTGTTTGTGGACTGCATTAGCACCTCAGGTGAGCTCTCTCCTCCTTCCCAGACAGCCAGTCCATCCTAGCTCTGCACAAGCTTCTCGCAGCAAATATCTCAGTGCAGCAGTTTTGAGCCACAGCTCAAAAATTTATTTGCAAAACCAGAATCAACCTCCTTTTTTTTTTGGGTTTTGAGAAGTGCCTTGAAATCCCAACACATGAGAAAGGCAGGAGAGCTGGCAAGGTTTACCCCAAAACCTGTGCAGGTATTTAAAGAGCAGTTTTTGGGGAAGCAGCTTTAACTGATAGGCCGAAAATCTCTGCTGCACTTCGGTAGCACAGAGGGAGCTGTACAATTATAATAAGCCAGGGAGGAAAAGTGCATCTCTTATCAGTAAAGCCATGCCTGTTTGGCTGCGTGCTGCATTTGCAGCCTCACATTTGTCAGCTTTTCTTCCCTTTTGTTTTTGCCAGGCTGTTACTGCGGCAGAGAAGTCAATAAACACAAGTTTCAAGTACTTTTTGCTTTGTGATCGTGCTATAATGCTGCCATTAAATTCTTTTTTTTTTTTTTTTCTTCTCCCATATGCTGACTCTTCCAGAGGGATCTTTTAGCTTCTGTTAGACTCAGTTTTTACAGTGAGCCACGTGCTCACTAAAAAGAGGGAGGACCACGAGGCCCCAGTTCCTAGAGGTGGTGGTGATGTGAGTATTCCACACCTGAAGGGAATGGACAGCAGGTGGAAGATGGTTGAGTTTGCCTCCTTCAGGACATCCCTGATGCTATTTTACACCCCTGCCCTCATTCTCTGTCCAAAGGATGATGGATAGTGCAGGAATCTTTCCCAGCTGCTGAGTTCCATTCCCTAACTAGGGCTGGCTGGACGGTATCAGCACAAGGAGGGCAGAGGAATTGTTTAGGGTGGGACAGAGCGTTACTAAGGGCAATGGGAGGAAACAGAGCAGAGAAATGTCCAGGCTGACTATCAAGAAAAACATCCTAACCCTGAAGCCCAAAAGGGCCGTTTAATAATCTCCCAAAGGAAGCAGTGGGAACCTTTTATCAATGAGTCATTTCAAACTTTGAAGGACAAAGCCCTGAGTGTGGGGAATAGTCATGTGTTGGCATGACATGAAGGGTCTTTCCCACTCCTCCTTGCTGACTCCCTGCCCTCACCCTTCTGAAGGAAACACAGCCTGAAAAACACAATGCAACCTGTAGTTTCCTGACATAGACACACACACAAAAAGAAAAACAACATCCTTTGAGATTAGGAACCCGGGAAATGTTTTTTAAATTAGGTTTAATAACATGACAGATGATAACAAATTTTAGAGTAATTTCCTTTTTCTTTTTTTTTTATTTTCAGACACGTTGCCAGAACGTGTGTCTGCCCTGGCAGCAGCTTTCTTGTGAATTAATGAAACATCAAGGCTGTACTACCAGCCAGATTGGAGTAGTGTGTTTCCAGGAGAGAGCCTGAACTGGCAGATCCTCAGCTGCTACAAATCAATTAAGTTCCCTTGATTCCAGCACAGGGGGCCACTGACTTACAGCTGCAGAAGATCTGGCCCATTTCATGCTGGAACAGAAATATTGCTTTCATTTTGCTGAGAGCTGGGCTATTTAAAATTTAAATGCTGTTAAAATTTAAAATCGTGATTTAATTTAAAATTCCCTTTGCAGTTTCTTTTAGTGACAGCATCCCTCATTTCTGAGAGCTGGGACTGTACCTTTCCCCGAGACCATCACATCAGGGTTTGCTTGGATGTCCTGTGGCCAGCAGGTATGATATGCCTTGCCCTCGGATTTTTTGCTGATCCCAGCTTCTTGTTTCCGTTTGTTAAATGACTGTAATAAGAATAATCAGCGAATCACAGAATCATGGAATGGTTTGGGTTGGAAGGGACCTCAGAGATCATCCAGTTCCAACGCCCTGCCGTGGACAGGGACACCTTCCACTAGACCATGATGCTCAGAGCTCCCTTCAACCTGGCCCATGTGGCATTAAAAATCAGCCAACAGTCACGACACTGCCCAAATCCCTGGAAAGGAGCAGCATGCCCCAGTGCTGGAAAAGGTGGGGAAGCACGATGGAGAAGGAGCCCCTTTCCTATGGAAAGGCATTGAGGCTCAGACAGGCTGAAGGTGTAGACAGCTTCTCACCAGCATGTCCCACCCCTGTGTGTCTTGGAGGCTTGGTTTTGGGAAGGGGGGGGGAGGTTTCTTCCAGCTCCCCAGACAAACTCTGCACTCTCAGGACATGTTGTAATGCTTATAATTTATAGAGAACGCCACGAAGAGGAACCCTGCTGTCAGACCCTGGCACCCTTTGCTGTGTCTTGGATTCACAGGTGAGGGTTTTGCCTTATTAAAAGTTATTTCATGACATCTGCTCCCCAGTTAATTGGGTGGCTGGGGCTGGCATTGAGTGAAGGAGAAAATCCTCATCTCCCTCAGCCCATGGCTGTGAGGGAAGGGCAAGCTGCAGGAGAAAGCAATAAAGAAGAGGTGGAGCTGGGGAAGGAGACCAGGAGGCAAAGCAACCGAGATGAATGAGGGTTGAAGGGGCTGGGGAGGTGTTTCTTCTAGACCAGGGAGGCTCTATCCCCTGTGTGTGGGCCCAGCAGCAGAGCTGCACCCCGTGGGCAGCACCACATCCCAAGCTGGAGGAGACATCAGTTCACCCCTTGCCTTCTCTGAGAGATGGGAGATTTTGCGCTTCCGACTTGCAACTGGGTTTGTAATTTGGCAAAGTAACTTAAGAAAAAAAAAAAGAAAACACCAACAAACCACAAAAAACCACAACCCAAAGCACGTCATTGCAAAGTGTTACAGCACATGCATTTAGCACCTCGCGACAAAGCCCAGCCCAGGGCCAACTTTCCGGCGGAATTTTCCTGCGCCTCGGCCAAGTGGTGCGTGGAAAGAACCATCTGTGGTGTCCTGCCGGGGCATTTCCTGGTCACAGCTCCCAGAGGGTTCTGCAGGACATACTCCACTGCCCAAAAGGGCTTGGGTTTTCACGGGAGTGTGAGTTAAAGCTTGGAGAACTGCTAAACTGCTGTTTAGTCTGCTCTGTCTGTGTCTGGAGCTCATCAGCCCACCTGGCAAAATTCACATCTCCTAAGTGCCTCATAGTCCAGCTTGTATTTTAAGAATTCTGCTTCATAGAATTAGTAGCATGTCTGTCAGGCACTGCACATTAAACACTTTTGGATCGGGTGATGGCTTGGATCACCCTGGTTCTGATGATGCTTGTATTTTAATCTTCAAAGGACTGATTAGCCACAGCAACATGCAATCAAGGGAGAGCAGGATCACAGAAAATGCTGAGTTGGAAAGGAACCAACAAGGATCATCGAGTCCAACCCTTAGCCCTGCACAGGACCACCCCCTGGAGTCACACCCTGTGCCTGAGAATGTCATCCAAATGCTCCCTTGCCCATCCCTGGAAACACCAGTCCAGCCTGAGCCCCTTTTTGGGATGCAGGTTTTTGCCAGGCACAACTTGTGCAGCTCAGAACAAGAATGTCTGGATGAAAGTCTTTAATACACAAGAGGCCAGACTACATGGTCTAATGGTCCCTTTGGCCTTGAAATCTTGAATCAATGAACTGAAATCTATGAAAAAAACAGTCCCCAGCTGTAGGAATGAACTGGCTCAGTTGCAAATAGGTCCATTAAACTCTAACTGACAACCCTCCTGGATCACCTTTAAAGTTATAAATTGGATTGAAGGGGATGTAAGCATAATTAAAATCCTGTAGTTTCAAGCTAGTACAAAATTTCTCACTTCCTGTCCAACACTCCTGTGTGATGTTCTTGTGCTTGCCTAAAAAGCTGATGCATAATTTTCCATCTTTCCCTACAGAGGTGGTGTCCAGTTGATCTGCAATGTGAGCATGAGGCTGGAGCTGGACTGACCCAGTGACCTGCTCTGGACAGGTGACAGCCAGGGATGTCCCCTCCAGGTAATTCTTGTGGAGAGAAAAGGAGGGACCCTCTCACATTCCTTCCTTCACTCCCCTCTTCTCTCCCACTGCTGGCATGTCGTACCCCAGTGCTACCACCCCTTCCTTTTCTTCTCACAGCTTCTCATCCCCTGCTCCCCTCGTCTCTCTCCTGGTTCCTCTTCTTTCCCATGTCACTTTTAAAACACAAAGCTGTTCCAAAATCTTAGGAATTGGGCCTCAGAGGAATCAAATACTGCCTGAGCTGAGTCAGACTGTGAGTCACTCTTTTGCCTGGGACAAAGGCAATCAGGTGTGGATAATAGTGCAAAAAAGGCCGGGTGGGCTGTGAGATCAACCCCCAGGAGCTGAGCAGGGCTGTGTTTGATGGGTGCTGGAGGGCGGGAGCAGAGTGTGGCTGCAATGTTCACAGTGCCATCTTTTGGATAAGGTGGAAAACTGTGCTAACTTCCCAGTGCCACTGAAAAACTCTCCAGGCAACCCCTCCCAGGGAAAAAGGCTCTTTCCCCCTTGCTGTCGCTGAAATCCTTGCCTCGCTGCCCCTTGAAGTTTTTATTGGGAAAAGTTGTCCTTCCCTTGAAATCCCAAACTGCACTGTGGCGTGTCTGCACGGCATCCAGCAGTGCTGCCTCGCTTCGGTCAACTGCACTTCAGCGGGTACAGCACTGGGAAAACCACTTGGGAAGAGATTTTTCCGAAGGAACTCGAGTGCCTGATGAAAGCCACGGCAGCTCCTGATGACGGAAAGCCTGACCACAGGCAGGAGCAGCACAGATGCAAAGGGGGCAGCTGTTCCAGGATTTGTCAGCACTGCAACAACGTGCTTTAGGGCTGAGGAAAAACTCTAAAAGCCAAATATTGCCCTGTGAGTAATCTTATAATTCTAAAAACCAACTGTGCCCTGCATGTTACCTTACACTGCACCATGTAAAACACAAGTGATGCTAAATGAACACCGCATCTCCACTGGAACTGGGCTTTTAAAACTCAGTGAAATGGCTTGATTCCTGGAGGGGCCTTAATTGAGAATATTCTGATCCTCGGAAGTCGTGCTGATGCTTTTTGCATCTGAGCCAAGGTTCTGTAAATCTAAGTCAGCTCTGTCTCTTGTGCCTAATAATATGAAGCAAGAAATAGCCCAGCCTTATAAAAACTGTGAGGTTTGGCATCAGCTCATATTGATTATCTAGCTCGTAAATGAAGCCCAAACTTCTGGTTCTTGCCCAAACAACAACTGCCTTGGAGCTTCCTGCCTGCAAATCGGACTGTCAGATACTGGGTGTTCTGAGCTTGTTCAGACTTCAATTTCTGAGTTTAGGCTGAGCTTCCTTTTGTTTAAAGACACTCTTCTTGAGCAAAGTCTTTATTTTCCAGTTGCATGCTCTTTATGGAATTGAAATACTCGCTCATTTGTATAGAATTTCTTTGGTCAAAACCTACTGCCACGAAATTAATGGCAAAATGCTGATGATTTTATTGCAATCAAGTTCTCCCCAATGGGAAACTTCAGTCTTCAAGAAAGCAGCCCTATAGGAAACCAGGACTAAGTAAGTAATGTGATTAGGCACAAGATGTTCTTGTGCCCACCCAAACAGCCCCATAAATGGGACTGAACAGAGACATCTGAGCTGCTTCTATCAGCTCAGGGAGGTGAAATTGTAACTCTCTGAGTAGCCCTCATTGCCCCTGAGTGCCAACCTCTGTCATCGACCTACAGCAAGTGCCACTTCAGCCCGTGACTGTTCTCACAGAAATCTGTATAAATGAAGTTGGCAGGACATAGCCTGGAGTGCTGTCACCCTGAGCAGAAGGTTAGCACAGCTTCCCCGTGCTTGCATTACTGAAAATTACTGTCACCAAATGTCTGCAACAGCTGAGTCTCCCTCTCCCTTCTTGACAACTTCTGTCACACCTGGAACCCGTCTATGCCACTGAAACACCATTTGGAGGTTTAAGTGCTGTGTGTAAATGCTACATTGACATGGTGCTCCTGGTTAGGTCAAATTAAGCACGTGCTTTTGAAGAGGCAAAACAGACCCCATAGGAAGCTTTCGTTTGCTGGGTGTTGATGGGACGATTTTGGCCACGCGGGTAAGTGAGGTGTGCCCAGAGAAGCTGTGGCTGCCCCATCCTTGGAATTGTTAAAGGCCAGGTTGGATGGGGCTTGGAGCAACCTGGTCTAGTGAAGGTTGTCCCTGGCCATGGCAGGGGGTTGGAACGAGATGATCTTTGAGGTTCCTTCCAACCCAAACCATTCTGTGATACCAGGGCCTCTCTCATCAAACTTGTGGCAGAAGCACAACCCTGTTTGGAGGGCTGGTTCACCTTCTTATCCCTGTTTCCCTGCCACATGGAGCTGAAGATGAGGGAGGAAATGCCTTCAGTTGACATGGTAGCTCTTGAAGATGGGTAACCTTCCATGCAGCTGGACAGCCCTTGGACACAGAGACATCACCTGCCCAGGCTGTGTTTGTTTTCTCAGGAATGAATCCCAGGGAAGGAAGGGACAAAGTGTTCACCAAATGTGGAGTGTGAATCAATCAGTGGAGGGCACTGGTGCTTTTGAAAGGAAGAGTCTCTACTGCAGGGCAAGCTTGGCCAGCTGGTCAGTGGACTTGTCCCTGGGCACCGAGGGCTTCTGCCCTATCTGGGCAATGAGAGCTCAGGGAAACCCTTGTGAGTGATGGAGTACACAAAGCTCTTTAGTGGATTTTGAGGAAAGCCCTCAAAATAGTGGGGACACGCCTGTGCTGTTATTTTATATTATATATCTTTATAATTATATATATTATATTATATATGTGCTCTGTTATTCTCTCTGTTTTATTTGTGTGCTGGCTGAAGCAACTTTTGATCCCTTGGAAAAACGTGTGCATCTCTCCATTTTCACAGGTCCCTGTGGAGGTGGATTGGATGCTGGGATGCTCTCAGAGGTGACGTTCTAAAGCCACATCATGTGAGTAGATGAGGGAGAAAACCCCCTGGGGTTCATGAGGGTGATTCTGCTGGCAAATGCCAGGTCCTGCTTGTCGATGCTCTTTGGGTGCAGGAAATGTGTCAGGGGAAGCCAGGAAGAGCAACCTGGGGTGAAGGGGGAAGCCTTAGAGAAAACCAGTCCAGCAAAAGGAACTTTACTAGGTCTCAGTGACAGATGGATTGAGTTACTCAAGCTTAAGCTCATACAAACTTTCCATGTCAGACCCTCTGAGTTTCACTTCACGAGGACTAAAGCGTTTTGGGCAGTGTCTCTTTAACGTGCTGCTGAAGCTTGCGCATGCAGATGCACATTTTGGGCCGCTAAAATAATTCTGTGTAAGAGGGAAACTATGAGAGCAACCGAGGGAGAAAGCAACACTTCTGAAAAACAAAATGTGCTTCAGAAACCGATGCGCTCTTTGGAAAAAACCAGAACGTTTTTATCAGTAAGGATTTCTGGCTGTCGACCACGCGCCAGGCTGAATCCAGTTTTACAATTTCCACTCTGCCATATCTCAGTGGAATTTTTGTCTGAGTGGAAACAGGAGCGCTGGGCCCTTTGACAGCAGAGCTGTTCCTCCCCCAGGGACAGCCTGAAGGGCAGGGCACAGCAGCAGTCTTTTTCCTAGGAACGTGACATTACGAATGTCCACAACCATTTAGCTGATCAGCTCACCCTGGCAAAGCACCCCGTACATTTTTGACCCTGTTTCTTCAAGACTCCCTGTTTCCTCGAGGCTTTTTACAAGCACCCTCCCTGAAATGAAGCTTAGCCTGTGCTTGCGTATTTTGCAGGAAAAAGGGTCGAAATTTCTTTAGCCCAGAGCCCAGATTACAGGTTTTTACTCTGGAAGTTCTCGAGCTAAACACTTGAGCTGAACTATCAATTCAGCTGATGGAGTTAACAGCAAAAATGTAGAAGGAAACAGAGCTGGCGAAATAGCTTGTGATTATTATCTGAGGGCTGGGTGGAGACCTATTGGAGAGGCAGCAGCTGGGAGCCGGCAGATCCAGAATAGAGGAGCTGACATTACAGAACTTCTTTCCCTGTTAAATGCTTTGGTTTTCTCTGAACTTTCCAACTTCCCAGGAGGGGTGGCAGCTACGTGACCTGCAAACCCCGGGGAGACTGATCCCAGCTTTTAGATCAAGGAACTCAAAGTGACAATGGGAACAGAGAGAAAAACAAATGCTGTGCCTTTTTTTTTTTAAGGAATGCGCTTTGAATTATTTATCCACGGGTTCCTAGAGCCTGTTTTGTTCCTCACTGTACTAGCCATGAGGCAATCTAATTGCAAGCATTTAAGACACACATAAATTACCTTGCTAGCCATGATAAATGCTGCTTGCAAAGCCTAGGAGTGCTGCTCCTGCAACTCCGTCCAGGAAACCTTAATAGACCACCTGTTAGGTTAGATGCAAAATTGTCTCTGGTATGTTATGAATAATCTGAGTTCTAGCGAAAATAGGTGATATTTCTTTAGCATCCTGGAAACCTCTAGACATCCTTGTCTAGTTGATACATACATTCCTTAGGGGTGCAGCTGGGCTCATTTTTACCCAGATGCTGCAAGAACCAACAAGGTACTGGGAGGACAATGACCTGGCTTTGGGTGGGTGTCCAAAGCTTTGCTGTTCAAATACTTCAGGAGCATCTTACCTGGCTTTCCCTGGCTCCCCAACCCTTTTCACTTTCTTTGCAGCCTTGAGAAGGCATTTTGTGACATCCTCACTGATACACAGTGGGAGAAATGACAATGTAGAACATAAGCACTGACACGCAGCGACTCCGTGGGTAGTGGTGATGTTGATAGAGGCAGACTTTTGAAAATACATGGCAGACTTCAAATGTCAGGTTGCTTCTTGAGCCCTAAATAAACCTGCTTAGACTGCTGCTGTTGGGTTTTTTTGTTTTGTTTTTTTTTTTTACAGCTGCAAGTTTACCTCTTTGCAAACATACCCTGTGATGTTTCACTCAGCTCAAAGCTGTGGTAGTTGCGTGTTTGCATCTCAGACACACTGCCTTCCAACAGCCTTAAAACGGCCCGAAGCAAAGGTCTGTGGTGGCTGGGGAAAAAAGCACAATCACAATGGGATGCCAAAAACCATCTCCCCCTCTGTTGCAGAACCATCATCCCGAGCTCTCTGGCCATGAGCAGATGGTGGCAGTAAACACCGCTCGGATGCAGCCAGAGCCACAGGTCCCATGCCTACAGGAAAGGACTGGACCTGCTCAGCCTAAGGATGATGCCAAGGAATGGCTGTGTGTTCCCCAAACTGAGACCTGAGTCCCTCGAGATCTGGCCTGGAACAGGGGCTGAACGAAGAGCCCACAGCAGTGTGAGGTGTGTTACTTGACCCCTGCTCGGACTGGGCCCTCCAGGACACGGGCAGGGCCGTCCCTGCACCGGCAGCCGGCCTCAGCCAGCTGGAATTTGCAGTGTAAAGCGCTGAGCTAAACTCCACACAGAAGTTTCTGAGGACTTTTTCTGGGGCACGCTGTGCTTCCTCAGCAGTTTTGGGAAAAACGCCACCGGGACGCCAGGAGAGCTGACAGTGCTGAGCAGCCGGAGGCGACGCTTGAAAGCCCTTTTCTGCTCCGCATTAGCACTTCAGTAGGGAAGGGCTGCAGGAGGGGTTCACCTGCTGCAGTTCCCCGGGCCCAGCACGAGCCCTGTCTCTCTCATCTGCCCATCTGCAGCTCTGTAACTCGCCTCCAGAAGTGACTTCACACGCCAGCTCGGCACGAGGAGGGCTTTCAAAGGGTGCAGTGACATTCTGTGGAAGCATCTGCATCGAGCACGTGCCAAAGCAGAGGTCAGGGTTCTCCTGCTTTCTGCAGAAAACCTGCAAATTGAGTGACAGCCCCTGAGATCACCTCAGCAGTCGGGAGGATGGCACCAGACTGTTAACTCTTGTGCAGTGAGGCACCCCTGTTATGCTTTCCCTGGGAAAATTATCCAAGGAATCACTCATGTTGGCAGCATCTGTAGCAGTGAGCAATCGGCCAGGCCCTGTTCTCTGGCCCTGAGGTCAAGCAAGCTTAAGCAGAGCCCAGCTCATGTCCTCAGGGCTGACCTTGTTTGCTCCCCAGGACAGGGTGAGCTCACCCATCCTGCGGTCAGGACCAGCCCCAGAGCTGCCAACTAGGAGAGCCTGGGGTGTCTCCAGCCAAAACGGTGGCAGGGAATGTGCTCACACTTAAAAAACACACAGGGCTCCACATTGATGCTTGAGGGTGTGCCTGGACTCTCTTGGATTTGCTGGTGCAGATATGGTCACTGGAAACAAGAGGAGCTGACTAAAGTGACGCTCTGCTCGTTTGTGAGTGAGGTAAAAGCTTCAACTATTGTCTCTTCTCCCAGCAAACTGTGCAGGCTCCCGGCCCCTCTCCTCCCTGCCTGCTCACAAATAGATGGGAAGCATGGCAGGGCCAGTGGGTGCTGCCAGGTCTCACCGAGTCCAGGAAAGCTGGCACATTTACAGTTCTGGAGGAGCTTGCAGTGGCCTCCCTGGTTGTGCTGTGTGGTGCTGCTGAATCCAATCCCTCCAGCTGAGCTTCATCTCCGTGTAATCCTGCCGGCTGCACGGGCAGCCAGAGTTCAGAGCCTGGCCGAGCTGCTTCCCTTGGATGACAAAGGCGTGACTCAGTTAAGAGCTCTGTGTAACCTACTTATTTATAAAGGCTGGATACAAAGAGGATTTTTTTTTTCCCCCTCCTTGGCCACGGCAGACGCTTCCAGCAGGGAGAAGCCTCTTTGCTCTGAACTCATGATGAGTTCCCCCAGCACTGGTGAGGCCTTGCTTCTCTTTTCCTTTACAGGATCCAGTTGGAGGATCTGCAGTCCGTGGAGTTAGCAGCAAGGCAAATGTGTTCCTTTGCCTTTCCAATCTCCAGCACGAGCCTGAGGCAGAGAGACGGCTGCTGGAGTCAGGCGGGCTCATATTGTGAGTGTAGGTACCTCAGTCATGGCTGAGAGGGAACCAAAACTCTGCAGTCCAAAGCTGTGACCCCCTCAAAAGGCCACTTACACCCTTTTCATTTCCATCTAACTCTAGAGGCCCTCTCATTCATTCCTGACTGCAGTTTTCTCTGCATCTGTGTGATCTGTGTAGTCCAGGAGACCAAGTACCCCCTTTGCTGTGCACCAGCTTTCAGAATGACATAGCAGGGCAGGGTTTCAGACATGCCAAGGCTGAGTTCATTTGCCTAAATAGAGTCACGTAGAGCTATTTTAAGCACGCTTTTTTACCCTGCCCAGCCTCCTACTGTCTGGTTTATACATCCTACAGCACCCAAAACGCTTGTATGGGCCTGGCGTGTCTGACACGCAGCCTAAGAGAGTCCCACACCCTTCTGGACTGGCAGGGATACACACACATGCCTAAAATAGCATAAGACACCTCTGCTTCAGCAGCTAAATCCTTCCCACCACCAGCTTCAGTGTCTTCCTGGCTGGTTTGCACAGTCCCACTGGTCCAGCTGCTACTATCAAGGGCTAATTTTCCACGTCAGTGCAATTTTAATTTGCCTGAGTTGCACCTGGTTAGGACTGGTTATTTATTGTTCCAGCAAGAGAAGGACTTGATGAAATGTTCAAAGCCACGTATATAATAGAGTTCAGGATAACCTGGCATGCACAAGAGCGTTGAACAGTATAGAAATGCCAAAAGCAATATAGGATTTGATGGGACTTGGCTGGCTGCACGGTGTGAATACTTACAGATCACAGACCTGAATCTTTATGGCACTGCCTCTTGTGTGGTCATTTATTATGGCTTAAAATGGGTATATGTGTGAGCAGTCAGCCTTAGAATTACTTTGCACTGGAATGGGTGACTGTGAAGCGTGCTATCATTTGCTACTCTAAATCTACTAATGCAACAAGACATTCCTACCTCAATGTTTGCATTTTCTCACAGTCAGGTTCCAGCTACATCTGCCTTTTGGAGGAAAACTGGCATCTCTGGATATGCATGTACACACAGGTAAAGCAGCAAACCTGCCCTGCTGATTGCATCACGTAAGTAGGCTTTGATTACAGCGTGCCTCTCGTGCAAAAAGCGTTTCACTACACAAACCAGCTGTTGTGGTGGTAGGAAGAGCAAACAGAGCTATGGTTTTTGAGCAGGTTTCGGCTGGTGAGACAGTAGAGCTCCGTGGGTGCAACTGCGGTGCTCGCTCTTCGGTGGAGCTGCTCCAAAAGGCTTGAGCTTCTGGAGCTTTGACATCAGCAGGAAGCAAAGGAAGGGAAAGGGCAGGCACACGAGAGCAGCTCCTCTTTCTTAAGCAGTTCTGTGAAGCCAGGTTGACTTTTCCAGTTGGGGCAGAGGCTCAGTGCTCAACGCACAAAAATGCACCTCGTGGTTGAGCACGGCGAGAATGAGCGCTTGGGTGCAGGGATTCCAGTCTACCTCCAGCCACACAACCCTCTAAGCTTGTTGGACATCTCAGAGATCAGAAAGACTCGAGGGCCAGTGGAGGCAGCCAGCTGGCCCATGGTGGGACTTTGCAAGGCAGCAGGGTGGGAAGGTCCATGGGCCAAGCAGATTTTGCCACCTGTCTGCCCCTCAGCAGCTTTTTGGGACCTACCCAACCTTTGGCTCCATAAGGAGCTAAGTCTGGTGTTTTGGAAGCAGAGATGGACAGGGTTAGAGGGGCAGCAGGGGTGCTGGCAGGGAGCTGCCAAGTGTGACAGAGGTTATTGCCCTCTTCTGTTTCCACAGCAGGGGAAGGTTGGACCTGCAGCCCTTTGCAGAGTCCAGGGTACAGAGCCCCTTGCAAATCGATACCATTTCTTGGGGAAGGAGGACAGAAATGATTCATTTTTGCAGGCAAGAAAAAAAAAAAAAAGAATATTACAAATGTGAACTCCTCCCTGCCAGCTGAAATGGGGAAACCAGGAGAGGGGAAGAAGCAGGAATTGCCTGCTTTAACTGTTATCTACATGAGAACCCAGTTGTGTGCTGGGATGTGAACACGTTTCCTGCTTCCCTCTGGCACGCAAATGCAATAGAGCCACGAAACATGAGTTAACATGACAACTGAAACCTGCAGCCTGTGGTTCTCAGCATTTTCAGTCTGTGTTTCCTTCTCTCACCCTCTGTCAGGCTCAGACAAGTCACTGGGGCTGCAGCCAAAGCAGAACTCCCAGGTTACGACAGCGGCAACCAGGGGTGCAGGAGCAAGAGCCATTCAGTTATAGCACAGCTCTTCTTGTGAGTGGCAACGAGCCTTCACACTGAAGACCAAATGCCAAGGGAGCTCTGGATGTGTTTAAATAAAGCTAGGCTTAATTAGAGCTGCTCAAAAATTAAATGCAGAAACAGAGTGTATTTATGTTTGCACTCAAAAATGTATTAGACTCTCAGGCAGAACTAGGTCACCACAGCTCAAGTAAAATTACTGGGAAATGCAGTGTGTGGGAAAACATTCCTTTGCCCTGTTCCATGTGAACAGGGTGACTCCTACAAGAGCTGCAATACCCCCACCCACAGTGCTGGCCTTCGGAGTCGTGATGTGGCACAGCCAATGCCAAGAAGTCAGAAATCTCGAGTTATTGTTCATATAACCGAGTCTGGCTTGCTTTACATCTTGGTTTGCCTTCTTTCTCTCTCCTTGCCTGTGTGTCCTCCACAGCTGCCAGAATGCATCTTCTTGCATAGTCACGGGATCCAGAAACTTTCTCCTTTTCTGTAGTTAAAGCTGAGAGACTGCTGTGATCATAAGACTTGGACTGACATAGGTCTCAGAAAAGCACCCAGTATATGAGATAAACCCCCATATATTGGCAACTCGAGGTTATGTTACTAAGCTGTTTCATGCAAAAAAAAAAAAAAAAAACGGGGTATTTTGTTTTCTAAGAAATACCCAGGCTTTTGATTGTGCCTCCTGTCTGCAGCTCTTGGCTCTGCCTAAGGAAACCAGCATCTGCTTTCCCCTGAATCACTGTTTGTGTGGATCTCCTTGTTTCAGTGGGGTTGGGATGTGCTGTGGCAGGTCTTGCACAAGCCTGGTGGCGCGGCGGGAATTTGCAGGCGCCACAGATCAAAGGGCTGGGGAAGGTCAAGTGTTTTGCCTGGATGGGATTTGGGATCAGCTGGGCTTGAGACAGGGCTGCTGCAGGGCACGGGAGATCTCTCCCCTGTGTGCCAAAGAGATTCCTCCTTCTGCTGGCAAAGCAGAGGGTCCGTGCTTTGGTAAGGAACCAGGGCAACAGTGTAAAATTCTAGGAGTTGTCAAAATTCCAGTTTTCCATGCCAAGAAATCTCAACATTTTCTAATATTATTTCAGAGTGAATCAGCAAAAAACTGAACAGCAGCAGTCCTCGTTCTGAATTTGGCCTCGTTGGAAATAAGACACTTCACTTGCAGCAATGATAACAGACCTAGAGGAGCTTCTGAACAGCCTCTTCGGATACAGAAAGGCAAAATTCTGCTCCCTCAAAGCACCTTGGGGTTTTTTTGCCTGGCAACTCTTTCAAAGGGGAGCTGTGTGCCTGGAAAGTTTTGGACAATTCCAGTGAGTACATAACGCTCGATCCTGCAAAGCGCAGCGCTGTGGGAAGCAGCTGCTCGAGGCATCCTGCATTTATATTTTCTATTTAAGCAGAGAATGGCCTGGCTTGGAAAGGACCTTAAAGGTCATCTCGTTCCAAGCCCCTGCAGGGACACTTCCCACTAGGCCAGGTTGCTCAGAGCCCCTCAAATCGGGCTCCACTCTCCTACCCAGCTGCTGGTCCGGCTTGAAGTTGCTTTTGGAGTGACTTCCCATGGCTCTCCCCTCTCCACTGCTTCATGCCTGGCCGTGGTTTGCACTGTCATTATTGACCCTGGTGTGACACTCTGTTGACGCCCACAGTTCCAAGGGCCTTGTTTGTCTTTCCCACCCCACCTAATTCCAGAAATACATCACCTGGACAGGTGGCCTGGACGTGAACCCTCTAGGAGGCAGTGGGGACTGCACCATGCCGAGCATCAGCACCAGAGTGAAGGAGTGAGGTCTTGAAATTCATCCTCCATTTTGGTTCAAATTGCCCAAATTGCTGAATGTTTGCCCTGTCACTGGAGACACAGGTTTAGTCTCCTTCCCACACCCTTTTTTCAGCACATAAAACTGAGGTCCACTTTCATGACACTCTTTCATTATTTCCCTCTCTACCAGAGAAAATATTTTCTAGCCTACAGGGGCAGATTCTTTGCTTTATATTATCAAATAGTAGCAAGTTCAAGTGGTGAGGATCACATTTTTTTATAACAAGCCCGTCATACCCTTTATTATCTCCTGGCAAAATTTTTTAAAATTTTATTATTTATTTTTAAAATTTATATTCTATTTATATATATTTTATAAATATATTTAATGTGGTTAAAATATTTAACAGATTAAAAGTATATACTATATAAATGTATTTATTATAGTTAATATATTCAATATATTTTAAAGATATATAAATATTTTATGTTTGATTTACTTCAAACTTTCAATATATTTTAAAATAAAATATATTTAATATGCTTAATATAGTTAAAATATTTAATATATTTTAAATATATATAATTTAAATATATGTAATAAAGTTGATGTACTCAAAATGCTTAATATATTTAAAAATATAATATATTAATATATTTAAAATATTTAATAAATTTAAAGTATATATTATATAAATAGATGTCATAGACAAATGTAGTTATTATATTTTATATTATATATTATATAAATATATTGAATATATTTAGACAAAATATTTATTATGTTTAAAATATATAAATATATTTAATAGGCAAAATATTTATTATATTTTAAATATATATAAATACAGTTAATACATTTAATATACTTTAATATTTAATATCTTTAAAATATTAAAGATATTTAAAATCTATTTATATTATATATCATATATATATAATTGTTATTTTGGTATTTACTTATATACTGTCTCCTTGCTAAAAAAACTTGCTAAGGGGTTCAGCACAACTGCAGCCACCACCCGACCAAAAAAAAAACATTCCAACGACGCTTTTTTGGCTGAACAGGCAAAAAAACCTCAAAAAAAATTACGAGTAAAACCCCACGAAATTTTGCAGGCATCCAGATCCCTTCGAAACCTTTTTTTTTTTTAGCCCTAGTTTTCCCTAATAATTAGCTCCCCATCCGTGATTGTTGGGCGTGCCGGGGTGCGCTCCCCCCTCCCGCCGCCGCGCGGCGCTGCGGCCCCGCCGCGGGCACGTAAAGGCCGGCCACGCCCCCCGCCCAGCTGGACACGCCCATTATGCAAATCAGCGGGCGGTGGCAGCCAATGGGGGCGCGCCCCCCCCGCCGTTGTATTTATAGCCGCTATTTAAGGAGCCCCCGAGGAGCCGCCGCGCCGGGCGGTGACCGGCACCGCTCCGGGAGCGCTGGGACCTCCCAGCCCCGGCACTGCCGGCCCTGAGCGAGCCGTGGGCTCCGCTGAGCCCCGGGGCCACGCTGCTCCTGCCCCGGCGGCTTCGCTCTCCGCTCGCCTCTCTTTGGGGAAGAGCTTAGGGGTTGAAAGTGCTCCTCTTTTTGTGCCACTCTCCCTCCCCTGTTAAAAGATTCGCCGGTGAGGGCTGGGGGGGAGACGCAGTGATGCTCCCGGCTGGTGTGCTTGATCCGCGGTTTGGGAGCCCCTCTGCCCCCGGGATACGGTGGGCGAGGGGCTCTCCTGGTCAGAACCCCAGCTCTGGTGATCAGAACCCCGGCTCTGGTGATCAGAACCCCGATTCCAATAATCAGAACCCCGATTCCCAGCTCGCTCTAACACAGTCACCTCCGGGGAGCTGGCACCCGAGGGATTTTGTGCCATGACCAACGGCTTTATGACTCGTTATCTCCATAAGCAATGCTCTATAAGTAAATCTTTTTTTCCCTCTCCACCCCCAGCTCCCATGCAGCTTTTGATATATTGTTGGCAGTCCTGCTGAAGTCAGCAGCGTCCCAACTCCCTCCCCCCTTCACTCGGAGACCCAGCCCTCTCTGTTTCTAGGTGTGTTATGTGTTTTCATACAAATCCTTTCATCCCGTTGATACCTGTGCTGCTCACTCCTTCCCACAGCACAGCTGAGCGCTGACTCCACAAACAGGAATTGAAGATGTCTTTGCTCCTGTTTCAAGCAAAAGCCTCATATCAGAGAATTGTAGAATATCCTCATTTGAAAGGCACCCACAAGGATCATCAAGTCCAGCTCTTGCCCCTGCCAAGGATAGCCTCAAAAATCTCCCCATGTGCCTGAGAGTGTTGCCCAAATGCTTCTTGAGCTCTATCAGGCTTAGGGGTGTGACCACTGCCCTGGGGAGCCTTTTCAGTGCCCAACCACCCTCTGGGGGCAGAACCATTTCCTAATATCCGACCTGAACCTCCCCATGCTGTTAACAAGGCAGCTTGGTTACTTTGCTAACATATCATAGAATGGCCTGGGTTGGAAGGGACCTTAAAAATCATGTTGTTCCAAGCCCCCTGCCATGGGCAGGGACACCTTCCACTAGCCCAGGTTGCTCAGAGCCCCATCCAACCTGGCCTAGGATGCTTCCAGGGATGAGGCATCCACAGCTTTTCTGGGCAACCTGTGCCAGGGCCTCCCCACCCTCACAGGGAAGAATTCCTCCCTAATATCCAATCTAAAACTTCTGTCTTTCAGTCTGAAGCCCATTTTATTAAGATTTTCCTCAAACCATGAAAAGAAGGGAAAAAACCCACAACAGCCCCAAAGCCTACCCCTGCACTGAGAGCTGACTGGCAATACTCTCAAGTACCTGCTGCCAGATTTTAGCAAGCTCTCTGTTTTGATGGCTCTGGCATTGCACAGATTGACTTGATCCCTATTCTATTACAGCAGGGCAATAGTTTCCAAGATAAAACCTTAATGGATCTGAGAAAGGGCAAGGCACTGTGAGTAAATCGGTAGAAAGGGCAACAAAGGACTCATTCTTATTGTGCATTTCAAACTACAACCAATGCCCCTTCAATCAGTACAGAGACTTACTAGTACAGTAATTCTAATAGCATTTGGGTCAGGCCCTCGAAGAACCTGTGTGCTAAAATATTATGATGGGTGAGTGCATTTTACAAGGGCTTTTTGGAATGCTTGAGCTGCCACAGTGGGAGAGAGGAAGAGACGTATTTCATAGCTGGAATGTGCTACAAGTGAGCTGGTTTTGTTTGGTTGGGTTTCTTTCTCTGTTTTTCCAACTGCACTTTTGTTGGCATCTCCTTGAGAAATGTACAGTGTTAAAGTGCAGTTTTAAAGCTGTGGGGTTTAGTACCCTCTGTGGTTAAATCAAGTGAATACAGGGAGGGACATTTACATAGCGAGCTGCTTGGCTGCTTTACTGCATTAGCTGGATGCCAGTAATTCTGCACCTTCCTCACGCTCTGGATTATATTTTGTAATAAATGAAAGCACAACACAACCAGATCCACCAAGAGTGGAGTTAAACTGGTTGTTGAAGCATCACAGGCAAACACCATCTGTGTTGGTCAGGAATATAAAGGATTCCCAAACCCCTGCCCCTCTGCTCAGTGTGTACAAAGAAAAGAAGTGCTTTCAGATTGAAAACGGCCAGATAGCAGCAGGGAGGGAAGGAAGGAAGGAGGTTAATGCATATCCCAGTTTAAATGTGCTGGAGCTGGGCAGCAAGACGTGCACACACCAGTCCCCCGTGGCTGCTGAGCAGGAGGCTTTTGTTCTGCAGGGCAAGATCAGGTGGAGAGGCAGGGCCTGTGCTGGCAGGGAGGAGAGCAAGCTCCATCTGTGACAGAGCAGCCTGGGAGGGTAACAGGCTTTCTGAAAGGCTTGTGCTGAAATTTAACAGCCCCAGGTGTGCTCTGGCAGGGACTCGCACTTGTTGGTGAGCTGCCTGAATCCGGAGGTGATGCTGAAATCCCTCTGAAATCTCTCTGTCCCTCTCCCCTCCTCACCTGTATGTGTTTGCCTGCCTGTTGTTCTACTAAAAAATCATTGTAATTATAAGCTCTGATACAGTTGTCACTTTTTTTTGTTTTGCTTTGTTTTGTTTTGTTTTTAAATCACTACCCCTGATGAAAATTGAATAGCCCAGTGGATGCCTCAGGCTGTCAGGGTATAAACTCCCTGATGGCTTTGGGAGCAGCACATCCTCACTTCCCATTATCACGTCCACAACAATGACAATAAAGGTCTTTAGTAAAAGGTATTGAATAGTAATCAGTGTAGTTAGACCTGTATAGAGCTGTATATAGAGACAGGTGTGTGTATATAAATATATATATAGAGAGAAAGGGAAAAATCTGGTTTTGTTTCTTCCCAAATGTTTCACAAAGGTTTAACTTTGAGATTCCCTAAATGCAGGAGTCGTGTGGTGTGAGCTGTGTTGGTAGAAATAAGCACTATGGGGCTGTAAGAAGGATACTGTTACACCAGTGTTTCCTATTAATATTGATTCTCTTAGATCAAAACAAAATAAATGTGGCTCTCTGGAGCTTGTAGCTATGTGGGGGGGGACGACTGTGCAGATCTAACAGCTTGTTGGCACCACAGGTGACACCTTCTACTAGACCAGGTTGCTCAGAGCCCCATCCAACCTGGCCTGGGACACTTCCAAGGATGAGGATGAGGCTGGGGCAGCACAGCTAAGACGATTTTGTTCCAGAATTGCCACATTTGCTTTCCCAGAATGGCTATTTCAGCAAGGCTGTAGGAAGATGTCACTTTTCACATACAGCTTGTTGGCTGTTTGTAATCGTCTCCTGGCTGAAAACTGCTGCTCCCACCAAGCTACCGGTCTGTGGGAGCACATCCTAATTCTTTTCAGGCAAAAATCAGGCAGGCTGGTTTGAATAGTTGCAATAATCAGTCTGAGCTCATCTGAAGGGAAAGGAGGAGTGCTGGCTGGAACTGCTCCACAGGCAGTGGGATGAGGCCAGCATCCAGCAGAGGGGCTTGGGGTGGTAACAGATTTTACTGGCACAGCCAGATTCAGAAGATGACATAAGTTCACAGCCAAAAAAAAAAAATCACCTCTAGATCCAAAATACATCATACCCTTATAAAAAGCAGGATTCAAGCTTTTTTTTTTTTTTTTTTTTTAAGTAACACTCAGGCTATTTTAATGTACTTTTTGCTGAATTTTTCCACCTGTAAGTTGCACTAATCTTCAGATTCTTATAGCAGCTTGAGTCCTGCCTATCAGTAGGAGGGCATGAGAGCTTGCAAAAAGGAGTCAGAGTTCAAAACCTGGACTTTGTGTGGTGGAGTTGGGCCTGCCATCTGCCTGGCAGCGCCAAGGAAATGCAGGAGTAAGGGCAGGCTGAGTAGGATCCCACAGGAAACACAATCCCAAGGGAGTTGCTGAGCAAGGTGGTTGCATTTTTTTCGTTTGTGCTGGAAAGCCTGACAGGGTGGTTGTCTTTTAGCTCAGTGGAGCGTTCTCCAAAGGGACACTGTGAGAGTGGACTTGGTCCCTCTGAAGGGAGCCCTGAAGGTGGCTCTCAATGTGTTCACTCTTTTCTCTTCTTCTTTTTTTTTTCTGTCCCTCTGCCTGTCTTGTTAATTATTAATTCAGTGTGTCGAGAACCGCATTCTTCCGAGCGGCTCCTCCCATGTTTCCAACCTGGGCAACTCGTCTTGCCTTATTAGTCTGTGGACTTAAAATTGCTCCTTCATAAAATACTGTACTCTGGAAAGAAACCCAGGTGTCAGAGTGTACAGAAGGTGTGTCATCCCAGCCTTACAAGAGCTGCCTTGCTTGCCCATTATGCTGCTTTCTTACGTCAGCTCAGCAGCACGCAGTGAAATGGCCTCAGGTTGTTGTGGACTTTGTGGTCTTTTCAGCACATGCAATTAATCAGGAGGGAAAAATAAATCCAGCATCAGAATGAGCATTTTACTGGAACTGAATTGCAATTTCTGTGCATAATTTAACACTTTGGGGAGGGATCGTTCTCTGCTTGCTTGAAATAATTTAGAGGCGGTTTTGAAATAGAACACATTTGTGTAAATTTGCCTTGGGATTAAAGATCTCCATTTAGTTTCTCCAACATTACATCTCTGTCTATAGAATATGCCATGCAGTAATCTCCAAGCTCTGCTCTGCAAACTGTTTCTCGAACGAGTAGACCCAAAATAGTTCTCCTGGCATAATTTCATTCCCCCTTCCACTAAATATGGGACTGTAGCAGAAAACTCAAGGCGGGGTAATGCTGGTTTATACATGGGAAAACATGGGAGAAGCTTGGCTGGAAGTGGCCTCAAGTTAGTGGTTCACATTTCCCAGTACTTAGTAAGGGAAGCAGCTGTTTTGACGTGCGGGTTTGCCTAAAATTGCGGCCCTCAGAGTGACAGATGGCCTTTTAAAGCTGTCCCAGAGTTACCTGATTAACCTGCAGCAGACCCCAGTGTATAGTTTAAAAGTCTGTGTCTGCAGTTCATCCTGTGTCCCCTCCTGCATTACTAACACAGCCCAATTTAGGGACCCTCAGTGACGGGTACCACAGTGACAAAGCCGATGATACTTTTTGGTGCAAAATTTGCAAATCTGCTGGGACCTGTTGGCGTGAATTTACCAACACCTCTGCACTGCCCTTCTTTCTTGTTTCCTCTCAGACTCGGGAGCTTGTTTTGGGATCAGGTGTTGTCAACCCGACTCTTTGAAAAGCTCACCAGTTGTGTTGAAGGCCTGAAGGATCTCTGGGCTTGTGCCAGCACAGCGGGATCAGAATCTCAGGCATTAGTGATGGCATTTAGAGATCCCTTTGTGCTGTGACGATGTTGTGACGTTCCCCTCAGCTAAGAATAGGCAGTTGTAATAAGTTTTCCATACGTGCTTTCAGTATCAGTAAACAAAAGGTCTCTCAAGTAAATGAGCCAGCAGTGTTTTGGGTTAATGCCTTTTTAAAGCCAGGGCTCGTTTATTTTACAATTAACCAAAACCTGTTGGGTAGGTTAAGGGTGTAGGTTGCCACACTTCAAACTACAGTCGTTCGCACTCCTTTGCCAGTGGCTTCAGCACTTACCTTCAGGTGTGTTATCTGTAAGAGAGCAGAAGCTTTGAGTTTCTGGGGGATGAGGAACCTCCTTGGTTAGTGCAGAAATGAACTTCCAGATATCTGGGTCTGGTGTATTGTGCTGTGTCAGGTCGCCCCTGGAGGGCCTGTGGTGTTGGGTGGGGACTTGGAGCCATGGAAAGGGAAAAAAGGAAGACCCAGTGAGTTCATTCTGCTGGTGACACTGAGGGTTACAGCTGGTAGATGGTTTAGGGGCTGAAACAGCGTTCAAGAGGAACTGAAGGGGCACAGTCTTAAGACTGTCACCTAAAAACCCCTTGTTCAGCTAACACTGAACTGCAGAGGTGTCCATGCTCACACCACACTGTCCTGTTCTGCTGTGCCTCTTCTGGAGGCCCTTTGAGCTTCATTTTTTTTTTTTCACTCCAGACTTCCTAATGTCCCTTTAGCAGAAATATGCAGCTTAACCATCAGGCTTGGCATTTCTTATCCCATTCCATGATAACAGGCCCCTGAACATGAGGCAGGTGAGACTTTTATTAGACTAGCTCTTTGCATTTTCATTTGATGCCTCGAAGCTGAATCACTGCAGCTCTGAACCTGAACCTGATACCTTGCTTGTGGGATTACTCAGTCAGGTTCCTGCTGCATCAGATAAGGCTCACCCTATTTTCCTATTGATCAGCTAAGCAAGAGCTTTCAGTCTGCTCTGTTCAGGGTATGGAATACTTAGGATTGCATCAAGACATGCTCCTGTCTGGGGCAGGATGAGTAATTCAGCACTCCCCTGCTTGCAAGGTCTCCCAGTGATGTCCAAATCCATGAGGAGCTGCTGTGTTTTGCTCTTTTCCCCTTTTTTTGCCTCTGCTGGAGGAACACACAGAGCTGGATTGCTTTCTGCCCCACCCTTGGTACAGTCCTGAATATACTGGTGGTTGGTTCCTGCAGAGCCCCAGAAAGGAACCACAGGATTGATTTTGGCTAAAAGGGATCAGAATAGGGATTTTTAAACAGGTGTCAAAAAACCTGCTACCAGTAACAGGCTTTAGAGGGAGGGGATGATTGCATCCTTGTAAAGCAAGTTAAAATTTTGCCAGGAATTAATTTGGCCAAGTGCTCTGACCAAACCTCACAGCCTACAGCAAAACCCCACCAGTGCAAAGCCTCCCCAGTTTAGCCTGGTGAGCTGTTGTTGGTACTTCTGCAGGGCAGACAAAAGCTGCATTAAAGCCACCTGCATGCCCTGGCACACAGAGGGAGAAGAGCAGGTTTTGCACGGTCGGGAAGTGTTTCGTCCAAAAGGGTGGCCAACTTGTGAGATGGGTTACCTGCAGCACTCTTCTTGTGCCTGGCTGGGGTGATCACACGTTTGGCGTGTGAATTCTTGCACAATTCGAATCTGAAATTAATTTTTCTGCAAACAATTGCAATTGGCAACAGAGGAAGTGCACTGGCTGAACGTTTTTGCCCCGGCACCTCGAGTGCTTGCAGGAACCCACTACAAAAAAATCTGACAAAAAGATTAACTGAACAGACTGAGTATGCGACAATACATGTGTTTTCCCCCTCGACCCCTACTATTAGAATGCTTTGTAGCTGGCATTTGCATGAAAAATACATAAATCGTGGAGTCCAGAAACAAAACCCAGCAGTTACCAACTGCTTCAGTGAGGAGTTCACGCATCCAAGAAGTTAAGATTAACAGTGTGACAGGGACAGCTGCTGTTCTGCAGTGTGTTATCCCTCATCAAACTGTGAAATAATGAGAAAATGACAATTCCTATCATTATCTCATAACTCTTGGGCTTTATTGCTGGGCTGTTGCAGCTTTACTGTGTTGTCTTGGGCGAGTGATTTGTGCCTGTGGTGCCTCGGTTTCCCCTGCTGCACAATGCAGGGCTCACCCTCTGCACAGGAGGGACAGGACAAGGGGGAACAGCTTCAGACTGACAGAGAGGAGGTTTGGATTGGATATTAGCAAGAAATTAGTTACCGTGAGGGTGGGGAGGCCCTGGCACAGGTTGCCCAGAGGAGCTGTGGCTTCCCCATCCCTGGAAGTGTCCAAGGCCAGGTTGGATGGGGCTCTGAGCAACCTGGGATAGTGGAAGGTGTCCCTGCCCATGGCAGGGGGGTTTGAACAAGATGATCTTTAAGGTCCCTTCCAACTCAAACCATTCTGGGATCCTGTGAGCTGGCCTTGGGAAGCAGCTTGCAACAGCAACTTTGTTGGAAGAGCCCACCTGTAAGGATTGCAAAATGCTGTTCCACAGGTTGTTTCTGAAGAGATTGTAAGAAAAATCAGCTTTATTTCTTTGAGTCGAGACTCGAGCCCAAGGTCCTGGCCCTCCTCTTGGTGAAATGTGCAGTGAGATGTGTGAGGTGCTGCTGAAAACATATCTGATGTTTCACTTTCTGCCCATTAGCAGCTCATTCATCAGCACAAGATCTCCCCTATCTGTAGTATAAGACACTTGGGAATTTCTGCTTGGTTCACTTTGTATCACAGGATAAGCGGAGCTGACTTTTCCTTCCTTCCTCTCTTCCTTCCTTCCTCTGTCCCTACCAACGGTGGGGGCAGGGACCTGGTTCTGAGTTCACCAGAAAACGTATTTCATTCAAAAGTGACAAAAGTGAAACATTTCAGGTAATTTTTAAATATTGGTTTTTTTCTTTCACAATATGCCAAAATAAAATCAAATAAAATAAAAGCAAGATTTAGGACTCTGGAAGCAAAAACATGTCTTTTTTTTTCTTCCTTCTTTTTTTTTTTTTTTCCCCCTAAAGGTGTTCTTGATATCATTTGGAAGTTTGGGGGTTTTTTTCATATCCATGCAGAAGACAAATGGAAAAATCGAAAAGGCGTGCTAATTGTTATAAAGATGTACTTATGCCAATGGTAAGGGAAAGCAGAGTCTGAAAATAAGAGTTAATTGAAACCAGAACCTGAGATCCGAACAGTGAATACTTTTGAGGACTTCTGAAATCCAAACACTGGTACTGCAGACTTTAAAAAAAAAAATTAGACAAAACCGTGTGAAATGCCAAAAAAAAAATTTTTTTAAAACATTTGGCTACCTTTTGTCCTTTTTGTGTAATTCTTTTTCAGTAGCTACAGTGGCCACTTGGGCATGTTCTTCCTCCTAAAGAGATGCCACAGAAGGAAAAAAAAAAAAAAAAAAGGTGGAGGGGAGGGCTGTCCTGACAGTAGAAAATTTGCACTGGACTTCTGTTACATGGTGACAGTGCTCCTCCAGTCTTCATCTTCTGCTGCCTTGTGGGTGGTTTGCACCATTATTATTTCAGAGTATTCCCTATAATACTGAAAACTATTTTAAGCTATGGAAAACCTGCTGTATTTCTAAGGTTTTGGAGTGTTGCAGGGGTGATTTCTCTTTTATTAAATGCACTTTTTCTTGTCACACTATCCTGTGATTTTGTAGGTAGCGCAGTGTTGTGGTTTAACCCCACCAGGCAACTCCTTTTATTTTTGTCAGACCTTTCGTAGGCTTCAGTTTTAAATGGAGACAGCAGGGAAAAGAGGTTATAGCTTGTCTTTCTCATGCTGTTGTTTTTTTAAAATCATAACTTAGGCGTGATAAGGGAGAGAACATCAACGAAAAGTTCTCTCATGGGGACTTCAGAAGTCTTCCTCGCACCCCATGGCATCCTCTTGTGTGGTTTATTTGGGGTGAACATCGGGGAAAACGCCTTCGGGAGACTTTGTCATAGTTTTGATGGCTAAGAAGAGAATGGATGTTTGACTCCAGGGTGGAAATGAGAAACAAAGAGACCAATTCACCCCTCCCCAGCACTGTGACCCTTTAAAGGCTGCGAGGCTGTTCAAAGGGGACATCGCACAATGGGACTGGATTTTCTTTGGAGTGGATGCTGGAAGGGAAGGTGAAACACTCCCTGGCTGCCTGTGGTCCTTCTGCCTCGCTCCCAGCATGGGAAGATGCCAAGCATGGAGAGGGCAAAGGGGGCAGAGTTTACATGGAGAGTGTTTGCCTACCCCTTTAGATACAATCCTGCAGCTGTTTTAATTTAGTCCGAGCACAGGGCTGGTCCTCCAACACGAGAGGCCACCGTGGTGGTCTAGAATAAGGGAGGTGCCTCCACGTCGGGTGTGATACAAGCCTGGAACAAATCATACGAAATCCTTTCAGCTCTTTGAGCTTAACGGGAGGGTGTTGGGGGCGAAGTCGATGGCATGAAAACCCTTTCTGCTTTCTTAGTTGCAGAGCAGGCTCTTTACAGCGAAGATTACAGACCATGGAAAATCGATTCAGGGAGCATTGACCTCGACTGCCGCTGCATTGCTCTGCTGAAACCATCCCTGGGCCATTAGGACTGAGTGCTAAGGACCTGTGTTCTCAGTGCTACACACAGGACTAGAGAGACCCTGCCCATCCAAAGGGAATCGCCCAGGTAGGTGCATTCCAGAGCTAAATTTCCCAGAATTTGCAGAGCCAGTTTGTAGTCACACACGTATTTCTGAATGTCTGCGTTTCCAAGTTATTATGCAACTTGGAAGCACTCAGATACACCAGCTGGTGGGTTCTGCTTTGGTGGTGTAGCAGAAAGTGGCTTTTTCGAGGTACAGCTGGAAGTCCACACAGAAATTCCTGCTCTCCTGTAACTACACTGGCTTCATTTTTAATTGCAGGCCAGACAAACACTTCACAAGTAGCAGCTGTAAAGACACATGATGCCAGGACTTTTTACTCATTTAAAGTTCTGTTTTATGCCCAATTTACATGTGAAATTGCATGTATTGGCTGAGAAAGTAAATGGGCATATGCTGCTTTAAAACGCATCCCATAAGGTAAATTTTCCTCTCTCCTTTCCCTGGGAATGAGAATCTGAGCCTCTTCACTGGGACCTCAACAGCATGTGCCTGAACTCTCAGAGGCCAGCACCAAAGCTGGTGATGTTTCCCAGAGAGAATGATGCATTTGGAGTGGATGGGAAACTCAGGGATTCCCTGGTCTGGAGTGACTCTCTTGTTCCAGAGAGGACTTGCTAAAACTGTGGAGGCTCTGCCCTCATGCAGATGGTGAGCTCCACAACCTTGACTTTGAGGCAAACTCACATCAGTTCTTTGGGTATTGGCAACATTGGATATTCTGTTAAGTCTAATATTGTTTTTAGTTCTTGCTGCTGTTGCCACTATTGCTTTATAGACACAGTCTCAGCTGCAGTTCTAGATTTCAACTGCCCCTTTTTATTTAGTTTAGATTAAAGTGCATTTTTCAGCCTGCCACCACCACTGTGGAAGAGCAGAGAACAAAATAGGACAATATGTTTAAACACTGAAGGTCAAATCCTTGATATTTTTTTTTTTTTTTTTTTTTTTTTTTTTTTTTTTTTTTTTTTGTCTGTGTGATTTTCCATGATGGGAGAAATACTGTTTGGGATGAAAGATGGTGCTGACAAAGGTGAGGGTGATGCTGTAGGCCAGGAGACTGGTGTGATCTTCAGGTGTAAGACATGTAGGAGGCTGCTCACCTACTTTTGATGGCAGGATCTGAGCCTTAGCTGGCAAAAATTCTTCTGCATTGTTGCTCCTGGAATCTGCTCTTTCTCAATCTTTCAAACATGCCAGCTCTTGGCTGGCAGTCTACTGTTCTTGCAAGACAGGAGCATATAAAGCTGTAACAGAAACCTCTGATCAAACTGATCACCTGAGTAGATTGTCTCCCAGGGAACTGATTTGGTGTAATAATCGTAGTGAAAGGAAGCGGTTCTTGCTTCACCAAACCCACATTGTTCTGCTGCTCGTTGGCAGGACTCTTTGATCCCTTGGATGGAAGTTATCTGGTGTGTAACCAGGTGTTGAGCAGATATTACACTCTCAAGTGCGTTTTTGATGAGGTGGTGAAGATGGAATGCGAGTCCGTATTTTTGCTCTTGTCTTTTGAGTAATCCTGGCATTCTTCTGCAGCATTTAGCAAATCTGACCTCTGAAATGGTTTGTCTCTGAAATCTCTGAAGTAACACACCCAGCAGAAGTAACCAGGCAGTGGGAGGTTGGAGCAGGTGACCTGGGTTCCAGCTCTGATAGTGATTTTTATGTCCGTTTAACAAGTTTACATACGACTTCCTGTGCCTGATATTTATATACAATGGGGATAATAGTATTTCCTTTATTTAAAAATAGTGGTTAGCAATCCTTGGACAATGTGCTATTGCAGTTGAGAGTACTGTGCATGGACTTTAACCTGTATAGCTCCCTTGGGGTAGGACATGCACTCCTCACTGTGCTTTGGATGGGCCAAGTCATCATAAAATCATAGAACGGCTTGGGTTGGAAGGGACCTTAGAGATCTTCTTGTTCCAACTCCCTGCCATGGGCAGGGACACCTTCCACTAGCCCAGGTTGCTCAGAGCCCCATCCAACCTGGCCTGGGACACTTCCAGGGATGGGGAAGCCACAGCTTCTCTGGGCAACCTGTGCCAGGGCCTCCCCACCCTCACAGGGAAGAATTTCTCCCTAATATCCAATCTAAGCCCACTCTCTGTCAGTTTGAAGCCATTCCCCCTTGTCCTGTCACTCCAGACCCTTGGAAATAGTCTCTCTCCATCTTCCTTGTGGGCTCCCTTCAGGCATTGGAAGGCCACAGTTAGGTCACCCCAAAGCTTCTCCAGGCTGAACAATCCCAACTCTCCCAACCTTTCCTCCCAGCAGAGCTGCTCCATCCCTCTGATCATCTCAGTGTCCCTCCTCTGGACTCTCTCCAGCAGCTCCACGTCCTTGCTGTGCTGGGATCCCAGAGCTGGAGGCAGCTCTGCAGGGGGGTCTCACCTGGTCCTCCTTCACCAAGGTACAGCCAGACCTTCCCAGTCCAGGATCCTGTTGGTCTGCAGGGCAGGAAACCAGCCCGGCACAGGTTAACTCAGAGATGACCTTTGCAGCTGCACTCCAGCTGCTGGTCCCAGCTGCAAAGAGGAAAGGGGGTGGAGAGAAATGCTGCCAGTCCAAAGGTAGGGAAGGCTCCCTGCTGCAGAAATTAAAGGTCTTTCCTTGTGCCATGCTCATCTGCCTCCTGAGAAGCCCACTGTACTTTGTTTTCCTCTAGGGGAGGAAGAAACCTTTCTAAACTTGAAGGTATCCTGGAAAAGGTAGAGACCATGCTCAATAATGAAAGCAAACAGAGCACACGCTGCAAAAGTGCCTGGGTATGAATTAACTTTCACATACTGAAGATTTACCTATGCCTGACATACTAAAATGGATGGTCTTAGTCCCAGTTTAACTTCCACTCACTTAAATGCAAACTTTCCTGAGGACAACTGAGAGACTTCTTCCCTAAATCTGTATATTTTTAGATACACTTCTGCAGGGGCTGCAGGGAGAAACTTAATTGATTTGTGTAAAGTCTAGGAGTCGTGAAATGTTTCAGAAACAATGCCATTACCCATTTTCACTGTCAGACCTTGTTTCCTTAGAGACCGAGAGGGCTGACAGCCTCTTTCTTAACGTGACAGTGGGTTTTTACATCTCTACCCAGAGATCTGAAAACAGACTATACCTTCACTGTAATAATTATGAGTCAGCCTTTGCTGAGGGTGACTCAAATATGCAACCCTGGCATCTGTTTCATGTCTGCCCCGGGGTTTCGGGAGAGAGCGCTGATGGTGGCACACAGAGCAAAGGTAAACAGAAGTGTGTTCCTTCCCAGAAGCTGTTTGTGCTGGGTGATAAAGAACAAAAGCTGCTGTAATAAAGGTGCTTACAACACTGCAGCTGTAATGGTGGGGCTTTACAGGGGAGGTCTTGTAGCACTTGCTTCCCGGGAGGGAGCGGCCTTAGGGATGGATGACGGGGGCTCAACACTTCCTTTGGCACCTTATTTTGTCTTTTCCGTGCACATCCAGGGGGAAGGAGGAGGAGGGGGAATTGTATTAACAGTAGTTAGGCACGCTGTGGATGAAAAGAGGCTATTTAAGTGATTATTATTATTATTGTTATTATTATTGGGGAAAAAAGTTTCCTCAAGGGAGGAAGCTGTTCTGCATCTTGCCCAGTCACACACGTGAAGGGGGAGAGAAACAAGGCACCACTTCGCCCTAGCCGGAGGTGCCGGTGTTAAATTTAGGTATGTGATGCTTGTTCTGACTTACCCTGTCAAATTCACAGTGTCACACCCCCAAATAACACCCCCAAACCCAGGATTTGTTGCTCGGCTTTCCCGTGTATATCCTTGTCTGAAGTAATTAATTACTGTCATGTGAAACCTCAGTCAGGAGCCAGTGCTGTGTGATGTGACACTGGGCTGCACGCTGGCCCTCAGTGTGGTTGCCATGTGCGTGTTCACGTGAAAAATAAGTTCCAGTGTAGGGAAATGCTGCTCACCAAGTGTTTGCCCTCGATCCTGTCAGGCAGAAAAGGCATTTTAGAGCTCCTCAGAGACAGCTGTGACACATCTGGCCTGGCAAACGGATCAGTAGATCCAAAAAGAAGGTACAGCTCCAGGAGGTGAGGTTCAAAACCAGTTCTTTGAGATGAGGTCTGTAATGACTGGAAGCAGGGCCAAGTTGGGAGAAGTGTGAGGTGTGAATTTGAGCAGTTCCTCAGAGAATTCCCCACAAGGGTAACACTCCAGAGGTGGAGTGATTCTACCACCTGCAAATGCTGCCTGAGTGCAGCAGTGTGATCCAGTCCTGACCATGTGGGTTAAGAGTGGATCTACAGCTTATCAGCTTAGGGGGAAGGGACAGAAGGGGAGGTTTTAAGGGTTTAATCACAGGATAAATGGTTTTCTTTCTGTCTTGTCACCTCTGCCTTTATAAATCTTTGCAACATGCCTATGGATTTTAGATTTTGTACTTGTTTGCTTATATTTTGTGCTTATTTTACCCTTATTTGCTTTTATGCTTATGTTAAAGGCAATTGCAAGGTGAGGGTCTCCCATGAAAATACACCCTAATCTGCACATGGGTGTTAAAATCAGGATACAGGAATACCGTCACTGTGCCCAGCAGCTCAAAACCCTTCTTGTACGAGTGTTTTCTGGTGGCTGGCATTAATCAGGACAGTCAGAAACGATGCCAGGAGCCCAGAGCTATGGAAGGGATTTTGTGATTGCGGTAGAATTGCGTAGGATCTGTGTGTGTTTGCCAGTGAGAATGAATCACAGTCTATTCCTGATAAGTTCAGTGACAACTGTAGTGTTTCGGTGACGGGAAGAGAAAATTGCAGTCGTTTCGTTTGTCCTGTTTATTTTGGGTTGCACACCTTTGCTGGTGGAAAATGCAGCTCCAAGACGAATCATCCCTCCTGGGACACGGGGCACAGTCCCAGAGGAAACCTTTGGGAGAGAAAAATGTCTGCCACTGTGCAGTGGGCACAAACTGCACTATGGCAGAATCCACCTTAAACATAAGAAAAAGCTGTTTTATTGCAAGTGTGATCAGACACTGGAACAGCCTGCCCGGAGAGGCTGTGGAGTCTCTGTCCTTGGAGATACTCAAAACCCAGCTGGGCGTGTTCCTGAGCAACCTGACCCTGCCTTGAGCAGGGTTAGACTAAGGTGATCCCCGAGGGTGCCTGGAGAAGGGATTAGCTTCCTGTAAGACAAATCTCGATGTACTGCGTTGGAATATGCATGGAGTCAATAAACCAGACCCTGAAAATTTTAGGAAGCTCTTCGGAGAGCCCTTGATGGTGTGAGGAAAAGCCATAATGAACTCAGAGTGTTGCTGGCTGCATGTGATCATCAATCCAACAAAGGCTGTTGGATTGGGTCTGTTCCTCATTTGTTGGCCACAATTTGGGACATACAAAAGCACCTTGTGGTTGTGTGGCAAAAGGCACTGATACCAAAGCAGGCAACACAGGAGGCTTAAGCTATTTTAGGTCAGGGGTGGGAAAAGCAGACACCCACCAGGAAGCCTCAGGTTCAGGTTTTGGGGAGGTGAGTGGAAGTGCGGCAGCAGGGACAAGGAGCCAGACAGGCCGAGTAGGACACGTTGCAACAGAGGCAAATTAGCATCCAGCATCCCAGGAGCAGCTCATCTGTTGCATCATCTCTCTTCAGGGGACTGTGTTACAAGGAAGACTCCTGCGGGGTGATATCTCACACCTTTCCAGAGGCTGGGAGGTGGCTCCACACCACCTGCATTAACCCATACTGAGAAGGAGCAGGTTTGGTTGTCTTCTCTTTTTGTTTTGGCCTCTAAGTCCATGATGAGCGTGACTTACAAAGCTCCTTTTGCCAAAGTTTTGCATTATTCCAGAAAATCTCAAGCTTCAGGAAGCATATCAGGATGCCAGTATCATGTTAAATTTCATACCTGTGCTGAGGGATTAGTTAATAACAAGAGAATAGTAAGAAACAATGTTTTTTGCCTAAACAGGGGATAGAAAGGAAAGAAATGTAAGGTTACCTACTCTCTTCAAGAACACATCCAGAGACCAAAAGCCCCTTGCTCTTTCTCCCTTCCCTACATCCAGCTGACAAGCTGTAGGAATCTCCTGATCGGTGCTTTTGGGCGTTCAATCTTAGAGTACATCTTATGTCTTGATTGTGTCCAGATAGTAAAAATCTCAGTCCGGGAAGATATTCCAGCTTTCATATTTCTCCTTTATTTACATATCCCATCTTTGTCTCCAGTTTGTATTTAAGGCAGGCAACTGGTCTGAACTCTTCTATTTCTACCCTTTCCCTCCCCTCCCAATATTGATCAGCGAGCGAGGTCATCATTTTCCATTGATTCGCCAGGCTCAGTCTCCTTCTGGGATTGATCCCTGATAAATTGGTAGCCCATGAAGGTTTAAACTGCTCTCTGCATTGCTCAGCAATGTGCTGACCTCATTCTGAGGTGTGTCCTCCCTAAAAGTATAGAAGTGTGAACTGATGACTGCACTTCATGTGCAGTCATATTTGGGATCCAGGCACCGAGCTCTTGATAGGAGCTCCATCCCATGGCAGTCAGCCACTGTGGGTGACAGAGGGCGTGGGGTGAGGAATGTTCTATTAGAGAGAGACTTCTCCAAACAAACAATGGGAGTTTGTGCCACGTGGGTGGGCTGCTCGGGGGCTTTAAAGGGCTCTCCAGAGCGCAGAAGTGGTTCCGAAGCAGTGCTGTGGCTTTGCCTGGAAGCAGAAATGAGGGGACAGAAAGCCCTTCATGTTGTGGGGACCCCATTAGCTAATTAACGAGAGCTACAAGCTCCAGATCGTGGCTTTGACCACACCTTTGCCCTCTGGGCAAAAACTTAGGGAATCCGAGGCAGCTCCCTGAGCTGCACTGTGCATACGTGGAAAACTGCCACTGAAGTAATCTTCTCTTGTGCTAAAATATTTTCAACTTACTGAGAGAAACTTAATTCTTCCCATGTACACATCAACAAATAACTTGATCCCACCCACGAATATGCAAACAAATGCATAAGTTACGCCAAGTATTTCTCCTTCCTGCTGCCAAGTCAGAAAGGGAGATTGTTACTGCGACTTCTGTTTCCAAATACTTGGGAGGCTCTCCAATTCTGCAGCGAGGGGGGACTACATAATACCTAGGCTGGAGCTGAAAGAGCTCCAGCAGCAGCTCAAAGCCTGGCTGAAATAGCTGAGTGGTGAGATTCCCCACCTAAATGATGTTAGCAGAACCCTACCTTTGAGTGAAAGCTCGCATCGACCTCCTCGAGCGCAGCTACCTTGCGAGTTGCAAGCGGTTTGCAAACTGCCCCATGGCTTTGTTGGGTGTGAAACTCAGCCCAAACCTTGCCCAGTTGCCCCCCTCTCCCTTACTGTATTCTATTTTGGTCTGTGGTGAGGTGCAGGGACCAGGCTGTTGGACAGAGGCTGGAAGAAAAGGCCGGTTGTTCTGCATGGGAGGTGCTCTCCGGGACACGCCGTAGGAAGGATGTGTGCTTGGAAGATGTGCAGAAATCATTAGGAGGGTGTGTACAGCACAGAGGGGGGGATCCAGCCACAGGAGGAAGGAGCCAGGAAGGGGAGAAAAAGGGAGGATGAGGGTGGAAGGAGGGACAGAGGCTAAGGCAGTAATTGGACCTACAAAAGTTACTGCGGGATGTAAAACACCTGAAGGTAAACTCAAAGACCTCCTTTGGGATGAGAATTGCTCCTAAATGCTGATTTGATCACCTTAGAAGATCTTCAGGCCCAAAAATGAGCTGAGCTGAATACAAAACCTGTGGTGAGAGTAAAATCTGTCAAAGTCATCTTTTGTTTTGCGGGGCTGGGATCAATTTTGCTCCATAACATAAAGCCACAATGTCTTTAAAAAACAGTCTCATGAGGGTGGTTCCCTTGCAGGGGGTGCCTTAGGTCTGGCTCAGACAATGTCCTAAAGAGTTTCCTGGTCTGAGCTGGGAGCAGGCAGCATGAATCATGTTTGTACCAAACCTGGATTTCTCTTAGTGCCAGTAAAACAGCAGCTCCTCTTTTAGGACACCCCTTCACCCTGTGGGGACAGCACAAAGAGGTGAGCACTGTCAGCCAGAGCTGAATTTGGCCCACAATGTTAAAGGGACTCTAAATCACAGAAGGGAGATTGTGCAGCAAAAACACACAAGAGGGTGTGAATTGAAGACCAGAAATGAACCTTCCTGTTTGCTCTGCCTGCTCCACACCTTTTCTGCTCAGCTGTACCAGTGGCTTAGCTCCTTGTCTCCCTGGAACCACTAACTCAAATCCTGGCAGGATTGACTCAGCCCCTCTGTAATTTTGAGGCTGAAGGAAACTGTGAAACCAAAGATTCTGTGGTGAAGTGTTTGCCCCAGAAGGCTTGGCCAAAATTGTCCTAATGCTTTTTGTACGTGGCACGCTGAGCTGACTGGTGTCCTCTCATTGGTTCTTCATTTCTTCTAATTCTTCTAAACTATTAATTAGTTTAATTACTGCCTCAGTATTGCTGAATTAGTCACGTGTTTTGGGGAGGTACTGTAGTATATATTTACTATCCACATCCTCAGCAAGTGCTGGTTGATGTAGTGCTGTTGTCATTCCTGGAGTTATGATCTCCAGCGTGAGCTGCAGATCTGCTCATTAAACATACCATTAAAATCCCCAACAGTGCCTTGATTTCGGCTTTTTCAGGAATATTATTTGAGATGGATTATTTTCCCTTGGATCTGAAACAGACCTGTGGGCAGTTTTTAAAAGGATAAATCTGAAATATCTTTTATTATCTGTCAAGCTGGAAGCAGGTTGGATGCGGCTTTTGTTGCTTTTCTTTAAGGGAAAAGAAAACAAACATGAGTGTCAAAATGTGACCCAACCCATGCTTTTTAAAACTCTCTCTTTAACTTTCTAAACTTAAAAACAACCTTCTATGTTTTTCCTTTTTTTTTTTTTAATAAAATATTGCTAAAAATATTCTCCTGACCTGAAAGCTTTGACTGCCAATATTCAAAATTTCAAATATGCTTTTATAGCCAAGACACAAATCTATGAAAAGTAGATTTATCACCTAAGAAGAAATTAACTTGAACTAAGCCAAGATCCACACGATTCCTTTATGTTTCAGGATGAAATGTCTGTTGTTCTCCCTTTTCCCTCACAACTCTTCTAAAGGCTATCTGTAAAAGCTAGATAGAGAGATGAGTGGCTTTTCAAAATATGTCATAATTCAGGTTGTTAAAAGATAAAGCTCTGCCACGTAAAACCAACTCAAAGCAACTCATCATTCGGTTCTTTCTCCAAAGGTTTTCCATGCTGTAAATGAAATAATTAGAAGTAACTTTTGGGCTTTCAGATGTGCTGCCGAGACCCTCAAAGTTCAAAGTCTCCACGTGGCCCAGAAGCTCCAGCCTCTCACCAATAATGTCACTGCCTGTGTCTTGGCTCCTCCAGCTCTGCCTGGTGAAATGCTGTTGCCTCACATGTTGGCTCTCCTCGCCTGCTACCTGCTCCTGTCACACCACCGTTGCCAGACTCAGCCCTAGCGTGCCAAAACCTGGACCTGCTCCCGTGGGAACCGCACAGCACTTGGCTCAGCTTTCACTCCCTTCAGAGTGCCCAAGTGGGATGCTGGGAGAAGAAAAGAGCACGTCAGAGGAAAAACTGGATCTGTGGTCTCTTCAAGAGCCATCTCTGTCGGTTTGGAGCAGCTTTGTCGAGTTGTAAAACCTGTAAGTTTTTGTCTTTTTCCCCTGCCCCCATTGCGATGGCTGCAGATTAAAGCTGTTTATATTTCAAGTATTTCTATAGCAACATCTCATCAGCATGATTTTTTTTTCCCCTAAAAAAAGCTGTGTTTTATCTGTGGTGTTCCAGTCAAGTCTATAAAATAGCACTCACTTGAAGGCATTTTGGAATGCTTGTGAAAAAAGGGAAATTGGGGAAGATCACATTTTATACAGCTGGATAAAATTGCTGTATATACCAAACATACCAATTATTTGGTAGCATAAAAGAGATAATAGAAAGTAGATTTTTTTAATGTAAAACTAGCTGAGATTTGAGTAGGCAATTCCAGAGTATAATTAGAGTGGGAATAACCATCACCACATTGGAGGTATGCGAGCTATCACAAGCCAGTTCAAGCTACTTTTCCATGTAGATATGTCCATGTGGCTACTTTGGAAACAGTTCAGGTTAAACCACAAGAGAGAAAAAAAAAAAAAAGGCAAAAAAGAAAAAGCACTTCTAGTACAGAATAAGAGCGTCCACGTGGGCAGTCAAACCACAATAACTCCACTGACACCCTAGGAAAGTGTCACAATAGCTTCCCCAAACAATTCCTGCAGTCCAGCTGCAGCTGAGGAGGGAGGCTTGGAGGGCTCCCGGGATGGAGAGGTGGTTGGTGTCAGCTGGAGGCTGAAAGGGCTGGAAGCGACGGAAGAGGAAATGACTCAGGCTAAAGGGAGGAAAATCATCCGAAGGCTCTGTTTGTTAAAGGAGGTGGAGGAAAACTATCCATAACATCATCAGGTCTCTGCAAAGTACTTTCAAGGTATCAAACTGCTGGTATGAATTACATATCAGTAGATCAGAGGATTCTATCTTTAGAATGTAGATGGACAACAGCTGAAATGGGTTTTTTCCCCCAGCCTCCCCTCCCTTTCCTCTTCTCCCACCCACTCTTTTCCTTCTCTGTAAACTTTGGTGGTTCAGATAAATCGAAACATGGATCTTCCCTCTTCTCCCATTAGATGCAAAAGGAAATAACTGCAAGCAAGATGTTATAAACCCAAGGCTTAGCCATGTGCTTCCTTCCTTTAGAGTATTTCTGATTTCAACCTCTAAGTTATACATTCTCAGTGTCAGTAGAGTTTGAAATTTGAAAATGAAAGTATAAACAGTTTAATTGTTGTTTATTCATAGCCTGATTTGTAAATCTACAACGGTGACATAACTATATACAGTAGCCCGAGACAATAACCCACCAGGAGAAACACCTTGAAATGAACAAAAATAGATTTCGAGGTAATTTATAGAAATCCCCTCACACAAAAAGGTTTCAGGGCTGTTGATGTGCACTGTGCACTGAGCAATTTTCCCTCTCACTTTTGTGGCTGTGTCTGAGTAGAGCACATTTTGGAAAAGAACCAGTACATTCACGTTGTACAAACTTCGTAAAATACAGCAATATAGAACCTGCAACGTGGATTTTTCCTACTAAGTAGGAGAGCTGGGTAGGCAGAGTGCATTTCTTTGACGAAGGTTGGGTGGGATTTTGAGACTTAACATCCCTCCTGCCAGGCTAGGGAAAGCCAGGGATAGGCAAGGAAGTAGGATTTAGGGAAAAGGTTTTTATGTGGGAGCCAGCCTGCTGCATAACGGGCCAGAGGGAAATTAGGGAGTAAGGATTCACAAATGAAATCTAAATCTGAGCACAAAGCTGTGTCTGGAAGTCCACAGGGACACGAGCCCTTCACGCTGGGTTTGGTCAATCTTTATGTGTGAGGGAGGGCACCCAGCTCCCTTCAGCATAATTTGAAAATTGTCCTCCTTGCCTTAGACTTGATAACACTGCCTTCTTTCCTCAAGCTTGCGAGCTGCTTATTTGCCACAGAAAAGGAATGTTTAATGTATCCAAAATTTTCTCTGTCTTTCCTGATGGCTTTTATCACGAGTTTTGCAGTGAAGGAGTATGCTTTGAAAAAGCGTGTTTGAAAAGGACAATAGCATCTCTAAAGGGCTGAGGAGGGAGTCTTGATGTGGCTTCACTAAATGCCACGCAAAATATTTCAAAAATTTCTGAGAACTAGTTCTTGTAACGCTGCTAAAGAAAAGATACATTCTCTACCCTGCCCCCACATTGCTAAACCCCTGCTTTGGTAGGTTTAACCTTTGTAGCTCATGCCTTCAGTGTAGGATTTGAGTACCTCAGCTTACACCAAACCCCAGAAAATTCAGATATAGTAAAATTCCTTCTCCTCCTCACAGAGCAGTTTGTTTGGATGAAAATACATGCTTTTAATTCTCAACAAAAATACCTTATTTCTGCAATCTAATCCTCTGCTTCTGTTCAACATAAATCTTTCCGCACTCCCCGCTTCTGTCACAGTGCAACTGCTAAGGCACAAACCCATCTCAGCAGAGTGGCAGCAATTAAACACAGCAGGCGTTGATTTCGTTGCCAAGAGAAGCGTGGAATGCTTTTTTCGGGATCAAGTGCTCCCTCAGCAACTTAGCAGATGACACCCAGCGATGGGTGCTGCTACCACACCCGAAGGACACGACCTGGATAAGCTCGAGAAGTGGCCCGTGGGAATGTGGGGAGGTTTGACAGGACCAAGTGCTGGTGCTGCACCTGGGTCAGGGCAATCCCCAGGATCAGTCCAGGCTGGGGATGAACAGATGGAGCAGCCCTGGGGAGAAGGGCTTGGGAGTGCTGGTGGGTGAGAGGCTGGCACCAGAACCACCCTGTGCCCTGGGCTGCACCCAGAGCAGTGTGGGCAGCAGGGCAGGGGGGGATTCTGCCCCTCTGCTCCCTCAGGTGAGACCTCCCTGCAGAGCTGCCTCCAGCTCTGGGATCCCAGCACAGCAAGGATGTGGAGCTGCTGGAGAGAGTCCAGAGGAGGGACACCAAGATGATCAGAGGGATGGAGCAGCTCTGCTGGGAGGAAAGGCTGAGAAAATTGGGATTGCTCAGCCTGGAGAAGAGAAGCTTTGGGGTGACCTCATTGTGGCCTTCCTGTGCCTGAAGGGAGCCCACAGGGAAGATGGAGAGAGACTATTTCCAAGGGCCTGGAGTGGCAGGACAAGGGAGAATGGCTTCAAAATGACAGAGAGAAGGATATTAGAGAGAAATTCTTCCCTGTGAGGGTGGGGAGGCCCTGGCACAGGTTGCCCAGAGAAGCTGTGGCTGCCCCATCCCTGGAAGTGTCCAAGGCCAGGTTGGATGGGGCTCTGAGCAACCTGGGCTAGTGGAAGGTGTCCCTGCCCATGGCAGGGAGGTTGGAATGAGATGATCTTTAAGGTCCCTTCCAACCCAAGCCATTCAGTGATTCTGTGACCACATCCACTGCTGTGCATGCCCAGTGTCACTCCAAGACTTGCATTTAAGTTAAATATGTGGATCTGTAAACACAGGAAGAACACGTACATATGGACACATGGGATCTGAAGTCACGGGGAGTCAGTGGAAGGACCAGCACTGGTTTTATTCTGCCTCATGTTAAGGTCTTCTGTTAAAATTGATTCATTCTCCCTTTTGCCGTTCTGGAGTTGCCAGGCAGGAACAGTGTTTGTCTTTGCACAGTGTCTTGCACAATAGGCCTTTTGAATTAGATTTTACTATCTGATTACTGTATATTAATGTCTGTGATATAAGTTTATTACTCACCTACCAACTCTTATCTTGTTTTGCCTCGAAACAAGGGAGCAGCAGAGCAGGCTTAAAGAAAGTCAGCTGAATTAGGTTTCTGTAATGCACTCTAATTTTACTGTTTGGTCATATATATATACACAAAACCTCAATTCTGACTGTAATGTCAAATGATGCTAATTCTTTCTCTGCCTTATGTAGGTATCTTACTGATGAACATTTAAAGTCATGGATGGGCATAAGCTACATAGTTCAGGTGCAAATATGAAATTATATTTTCAAAAAAGCATCCAGGTTAATTTTAGCCAACCAGGTTTTCCTCCAAATTAAAAAAAAAAAAAATCCCAAAAGATTGATTTGAGCATCATGAAAAATTGGAATTCTGCAGTGTTTTTTCTCACAAAGCTCCAGGAAACTTAGATTTGAACTTTTTTCTCTGGATCATCTCTCTGTTAAAAGGAAAGCTTTGATAAAAATATAAGAGTGATGTAAGATGAAACTGGCCCATAAGGAGCAGAGGCTGGAGAAATATCTGTGAGACATGTGCAGACTAAAGAAAAAAATCAAAAGGCAAGCAAGTCAGAAATTGCTCTTTCATTTAGGACTGTATGTGCCAAGGAGGAATTTTCATCTCAAAAAGAGCTATTGAGGAAAATAGCAAGGTAAGCTCATTCCCTGCTGCCTTCTGTCAGTCTGACTTCAGGCTCTTGAAACCAGCTCGAAAAATTGTAAGATCTTCCAGCTTTAGGATGATACAGCAAGAATGAAACAGAAGGGCAGAAAGCAAAAGGGAATGTAGGAAAGTATCTTGCACAGAGTGTGCTGTCAAGAAAGAGTGAGTTAAGTGAGCTACGTGGATAGGGGTGGGGTTTGCTTTCTTTCTGTGATAGAAAATCTGAGAGAAAAAGCGTAGACAGGAGAAAAATTATTATTTTTCTGCCTAGATTATGCTCCTTCCCCCCGCCCCAAATCTCTTTGTTCTATTTTTCGCTACCACAAGCCCTAAATAAACACCAGCATCCTCACTAATTACGTATGACAAGGTGCTCTGAGGACTGCCTGGAGGTCAAATATATTCCATGATGTCCTAAAAGCTGTGTTCCATGGTCACTCCCTCCCCATAATTGTAGGGTGAGGACAGGGGTAAGTCTTCAGGGTCTTATTTTTGGCGAACTACACCATTTGTACAGTGACGTCTTGCAGCCCTCTCTCATCTTTCTTTGTTGGGTCCCAGACAGATTTCTGAGCTTTACCAGCAGTGCTGCTTGGTAGGAAATTTAGGGGAATTCCTCAGAAGTCAGTAAGTGTCATTCCTTGTATTTCACAGAATCATTAAGGTGGGAAAAGACCTCCAAGACTGTGGAGTCCAGCCTCTGAATGATTGTCACCTTGTCAACTAGACCATGACACTGAGTGCCACGTCCAGCTCCTTGAACACCTCCGGGGATGGTGACTCCACCTCCTCCCTGGGCAGCCCGTTCCAATGGCTGACTGCCCTTTTCCATGAAGGAACTCTCCCTGAATTCTTCCTGTGTATGTGAACAAACACTTACACAGTGCCTACAATATGTAGCTCATCCCAGTCAAGAGCGAGGTGATTCCAGTAGGAAAAAGAAAACATTTGAGGCCTTCATAAACTCCTTGGCTCTGTCCTCCATAAAACTCAACAGTGTTTGCTCCTCAAACACTGCTCCTGTCCCTGGCACATGCTCTTGTCTCCATAACTGGCTATAACTCCTGTTCTCAGTGGGAGCCCTGTGAGTCAGAAGCCCTAGTCTGTCCTAGATGTTAAGATCTTGTCTCTGAGGCAAATACCAGCAGGGATGCTTGATAGGAATATTGGAGGAATTCCTTGTATTTTACAGAATCACGGAATCCTTAGGGTTGGAAGGGACTTCTGGAGCTCATCCACTCCAACCCCCCCCAAGGCAGGGTCACCTGGAGCAGGTGACACAGGAATGTGTCCAGGTGGGCTTGGAATGTCTCCAGGGAGGGAGACTCCATGAGGTGCCTGGGCAGCTGTTCCAGGGCTCTGCCACCCCCGGCCTAAAGAAGTTCTTCCTTGTGTTGAGGTGAAAATTCTTGTGATTTAGTTTATGGCCACTGCTCCTTGTCCTGTCACAGAGCACCACTGAAAAAAGCCCGGCACCATCCTCTTGGCACCCCTTTGGCACCATCCTCTTGGCACCCCTTTGTTTGTACTGATAAGATCCCATCTCAGTCTTCTCTTCTTTATTTGAAGCATCATGCAGTTTAAAAAACTGAGTAATACAGACTGCTTTCCTCTGTAGGCATTGAGGAAAGAGGAAAATTATCTTGTCTGTTATTCTGATCAGCTGCAACTCTGTCTTCATTTCGCTTAACATACTATCTGGTGGTTTGTCTTGTCTAGTTTCAAATTATTCATACAGCGAGACTTGAGTATCAGATAGAAGAGTGGCAATTTCCTGGGACTAATATTTGGAAACACATATTTCCATATTTAATAACAATTAGTGAGAACAGACGAGGAATCTATAAACTGATCAATTCCTTGATCATATCCTTCTTGCTTTACTTAAGGAAGCAGCTCCTCAAGGCTCGGTTCTTTTCTCATTGCCACTCGTGTAATTATGGAGCAGCTCTGAGTAACTGGAGTCATCCCAGAGTGAAGCTGCCTTCCATCTGTGAGAGCTGCAGCAAGCCCGATGGAGCGAAGTCTCCAAGAAAAGCAAGCAGCAGTCAGGCCTCAGCTGGGATATTTCTGCTCTTTAGCCAAGAGGCAGCAAATTTTGGTGCCTGGTGGGTCAGGTTTCCTCTCTCAGAGCAGGATACAGAGGTGCTGACTTGGGTATTTCCTCAGGGTAGCGCGTCTATTTAAAGAACACACAGACACTTGCTGATTGCCACAAGGGTGGTTAAAAACAGCACAGCAGCCAATTCCCCTTTGCAGAAACACCACAGCCTTGTCCCAAGGAACAGATGCTTTGGTGTCCTTTCTCTTCAGGGCGCTCACAAGACCCAGAGGCGGGCTGGTTTAGACAAATCCAGCGCCCCTTTCCCTCCTCCGTCCCCGCCTTCGGACGGGGGAAGCCTTTGCCCAAGGCTCTCTGACCCCGCGGTGTTGGAAAAGCGGCTGGATCGTTAAGTTAAGCCTGGCTTTGACATCCACGCTCCCGCATCACAAAGGCTGCTCAGAAAGGTCTAAACGCTCAGACAAAGGCGAGAGCTTAAACCCACAGAGTACCCCTCACGATTCTGCGTGGTTACCGCTTGGGATTTTTAACTTTTCGGCGAAGGATTTTATCAGGGGCGTGACGCATCATGTGCAAACCATTAATTCCTTTCCCCGCAGCCGCTCCATTTCCAAATACAATAGTGCTCTTTATGAAAGCCCTCAAAAATAGCACTCTGGTGCAAAAGGTTATCCAGCGCCGTCCTGCTGCAGAGCATGTCAGCAACTCTTTGACAGTTTGCAGCTCATGCCAGTGATTTATCTGCGAAATTCCTCGAGAGCAGGGGCAAGCTGTGTGGGAGCCTCGGTGCATCAAATTCAATGATGTGTAATAAAAAAAATGTAATAGCTGATAACGCAGACGTATTGAGGAGGTCGCGAAGAACATGCTCTCGGTCTGCAGAGCTGTTAAAAGTCGGGCCTGAAGGACGAGCGGATGGGAATCATTGTTGTGAAGCTCAAATTCTGTTTTAATGTGGTCAGGGAAGGGCTTGGGGTGGTGGAAAGAGAGAGATAGGCTGATGTTTATTGGCATATAGCAAGGGACAGGGACCTGCTGTGGAGGAGAGATGGATCTGATCCTAGGATCAGGCCTGGCCTTATCCTGATGCAGGAGTCTGGTAATGCCAACTCTTTTTAGGGCCCCAAATCACCTGTTAGTGTAAATCAGCATTGCTGTGTTGCTTTCTGTTGGTACAGGGCATGAGCTGATTCCAATAATTTTAAAAATCTAGCCCCTGATTTACAGCAGCTGAAAACCTGTCTCCAAGCAGGCTGTGAGGGAATTTCCTTGACTTTTCTCCCCCTTCCCTGTAGAAATAAATTACTGCTGCGTGTTTTCCATTTTCCTATAGGCTTTCGATCCAGTGGTCCCAACACTCCAAAATAAACACGTCCATTTCCTTCCTTGGTTCTCTGTGTCAGGATCTGCTCAGCTGCCTCTGCAAGACCAAGAAGTCCTAAAAATCCCAACGTTGTGACTAAACAGAAGGGGTTTTTTTTATTATTTTTAGAACCATCTCTGCATGTATGTGTTACACCTCAGCAATACTTCCTGCTGTGCTCACATTCCCCATCCCTGGAAGTGTCCAAGGCCAGGTTGGATGGAGCTCTGAGCAACCTGTTCTAGTGCAAGGTGTCCCTGCCCATGGCAGGGGGGTCGGAACTGGATTTTTTTTTAAAGACCCTTCCAACCCAAGTCATTCTATGATTTTAAGATCCTGTGATGATTCTTGCAGTGCTTCTGGATCCATTCCCTAGGGCTGTACCCTGCTGTTTCACACACTGACCCCCATTAGACACATTTTGCTATAATTTATTCTCATTCAAGTCTGGATGAGATGCAGCCATTCCAGGATAATTCGGTGTGTTTAAGCTGCTGAATGTACAGTGGAATCTCCAGAAATGAAATGGGATGAAAAGGGAATTTTTTTTTCTTGATCTTGAGTACAGTGACCTTTTCTTAAGGTGAAATCCTAGCCCTGGAGGGTGGGTATGTGTGAGGAAGCAGGTACCCAAGCTGCTGCTGCAGCAGCAGACACGCAGTGCTTCTTCCTGTGTTTATTTAGTTATTATCTCTCGTATCGTAGTAACAACCAAAGGCCTAAACTAACATCAAAGACTTGCTTTGTAGGTTGCTGTAAAATACATCTATTAACACACATAATTTATTTAGGCTGGCTCTAGATGTGGAGGGAGGGCAGCAGAGCAGGACAGTAAGGGAAGAGGCAGGACCACTCGTCTTTTTTTTGCCCATGGCTCTGACAGCGTGTGGAAGCTGCTGTGCCCAGGAAGAGCTTGGTTATATGGGATGCAGATGACTAATCTGGTTGGGATTGGCCATTCCCAGCAGTGGCAAACACTGTCCTGGTCCTCCCCATGCCTGGGCAGCAATGGGAAGGGACAGTTCAGCTCACCAGAGGTTTTGTCCCAGTCACACGTCCCTGTCTCCCATCAGAGCCACCTCTGCCTCGGGCCACTCTATCATTTCAGTTCCAAAACTTCAAGCTTGGTTTTCTGTCCACAGAATAATGTGCTCAGAGACCAGAAGTGTTTAAAGTGCTTCATTCCTGGGAATGGGGGCATGGGCTTGCCCCTCTCCCTGTATAAAACTCCACCCATCCCATTTAGTGGCCCTGTAAATGTTCCCTGCCCACACAGGTTCTGGCACTGGAGTGCATGAATGCAGAAATCACAGGGCACAGTCCAGTCCAGCTCTGGAGGGATGGGCCAAAATACCATTCCATAGGCCATATTTCATCCTTTGGGGCAAACAGCTTCATCCCGATGGCCCCGATGGAGAAGCAGGGATTTGCCAACCAGAGTTTTCCTGTGCGAAACCGGTGAATTCAATTTAAACTCCTTGCTTGCCCTCTCCTTTGCTCCGAACCTGAGCTGGGTGCCTTGGCTTTTCAGGCTCCAGGCTCTGAGGGGTCTGTGCATCATCACTGAGGCCTTCCAGCCTTCCCTAAATCTGCCAGTTGTCCAGCATCTCCTGTGGCTGAGCCTCCCAGTGTGGTTCATATTCCCCAAAGAGCTGATGCCCGAGCACAGCAGTTTGTGAGAAGGGCTGCCCTGGGATCCTGCTTCCAGTTTCCCAGGGGAGCTGGGGAAATACATCCTGTCCAAGGCGAATGTGAACTGCTACTGCTGCTGGAATGCTTTTTATTTCCTTGAAAAAATATTATCTCTTCATCCTTGTCCTGAGCTGTAGCAACGTGCTCAGCTTAACAGGTCTAGGCAAAATAGGCAAAGGACTGTTGAGGTAGAAAAAGGAACGTTGTTTCCAAAGTGCTGACAGCATCTTTTTTTTTTTTTTTTTTTTTTTTTTTTTTTTTTTTTTTTCCCTTTTTTCCCTTGAATTAAAAAGTCAGCAGCAAAAGACTAGCTGTCCTGGAAAGAAAATATATTTTTTTTTTCTCTTTATGCACCATTTTAATATTTTTCCACGTGTTTCTGATCTTCTCAGGGATATGTGTGGTTTTACTAAACTCTCTTAGTGAGCTAGAAATCAGGTAGATCTCAAAGATTTTAATCATGCCAAGGGATATGTGTGGAGGGCTGTGATGCTGGAGGGGAGGCAACGCTGATGTGGCTTAAATAAGTGGCAGAACTGCCATTCCCAGGAGCAGATTTCACAGGATTCACCTGAAAGATCTTCACGAGGTCTCCAGGGTTGCACACTCAGTTTTGGGTGCTGGTGCCAATAATAAAAAATGAGGCATCAAAGCACTTGGGTCAGAGAGGCAATTTGGACACCCCACTCATTTTTCCAAACATTTCTGGGCCCAGTTGGAATAAGCACATTAACTTCAGTGGGCTTTGGATGATTTCCTACATACACAGAACTTGGAAAATTATGCTTTAAAAGAAACGCCGAAGTTAAACTGGGAAATTTTCACAATTCTCTTTGTATTTTAATTTAGTGGCTGGATGCTGACAATGTAATTAGAGAGATGCTATGATAATTAATGCCAGATGACAGTAGTGGGATGGCAAAATCATCCAGTTTTCTAAAGAAGAGTTCACAGTTGAACTGCTCCTCTCTCCCCACCCCATTTTTAGTAAAGAACTATATTCAAATAGTCAGAGACAGCTGAATTAAACCAAAGTCAAACCATTTACAAATGCCAGTAATGTGGTGTATCTTAGCATGTTACTTTCGAGCCAAATTTAATGTTGTTATTGCAGAAAAATACATTAACCATGTTCACTTAGTGCCTACATACAAAAAAAAAAAAAAAAAAGGAATGTTTGCAGGACCTTGTGATATTATTGTGCTCAAAGTGGGTAGTGGACACCCAAGTTGCCACTGAAGACAAAGAAGCAGGACCTAGACTTGTGCTTTATATAGCTGAGCATTTGAAATGTAATTTTTTGTTTAGGCTTGTGGATTTTTTGGGGGTCCATCAAAGAGATTTGCAGCGATGGGGCAAAACGTGTTAACACTTAGTGTTGAGCCTCATGTTCTGTGTGACCTGAGCTATGTTAAACTTCAGTCTATACATGTAATATTACTGGAGCTCCATACCACTACAGGATAGGTACAAAAAATTACCACCCCATGAGAGCTGTAATAACATAATATAGTATAATAGAATATCAACTTGCGTATTCAAAATTGCATATATAGATAATTTATCTACAGATGCAAACATTTATGTAGTTAAGTTCACCTTGTGCTGTTTGGAGTAGAGTGTAGTGAGCTAAAAGTCTTGGGGAATATAACTGTACCCTGCTGCGTCAGCAGGCAAAAATTTGTAAGCACATTTGTACTGCTCTAGATAGGACTTAAAATGAAAAATCTTCTGTAGGTGATCTTAACAATAGGGTGGCGTGACAAAGTTGGCAGGAGATCCTTAAAAGTCTTAATTTTACTGGAAGGAGAAGAGGCAAAGGTAAAACCTGAAGGTTGGCACCTCCCAAATGACCTCAGGCTAAAACCACTGAGGTATCACTGTGTGATTGAATCCATACTGGTGCCTGTCTGACACCACTACTGGCCTTTCTGCTCCGTGTCCCTTGGCCTATCTCTGTGTGACAGAAAAATTCCCTTTACTAACATTCCTAATTCACAGCAGACAGAGCTGAAGCTGCACAAACCCACTTACCTTCCTGTACCAGCACTGCACTGGCTTTGCATCTGCTTTGCATAGAGTTCAGTGCCAGGAGAAGCCACAGGAAAACTAACTCCTGTCCCAGCTTGTCTGATACTTTCAGTTAACAGGGAAAACTTACTATTTATCCTGAGGCTGGAGCTGAATTTTACATTTCCTCCCTGCCCTCCCTCCCCCTAGATGGGTGGTGAATGCTCATATATTCTCAAAGTGAAACTGTCACTGAATTTATTGTACAGTGTTTAGGAATGGGCAAATCTGAGTGGTGTAAATGTGGCTGATGGGATTATACTTGGCTTGATATCATAAGAGAGGCATCTTGTTGGAATAAGGGCCTCTGACTGGTGATTTGCCCTCAATGATCCATATCCATGGAGGATCCAGAGGACTGGGCCTGGAATATTTTAATGCCAATGTGAAGAATCCTTTGAACTGACAAATAGGCTTTTAACTTAACAAAAGTATTTAGCTCTGGAACACTAAAGTGTTCTGGGATTTGAGGATGTGCATGGTCTCTGCACATGTTCAGAATTCTCTGTGCAAATTGTACCGAAGCAACAATTAACAAAATGAAGTGAGTAACTCCCAGAACAAAAATTCCACCAAATCTTAGAGGTTTTGCATGACTTGTGCTGACTTTCACCATCTTTCATATCAATGCAGTTTACAGGCTGGGACTTAATGTTTTTGATCAGCTCATTTATTTGATCTTGTTTTCGAACCGCTCCACAAGTGGTCACGAGAAGGTATTTCTGAATGAAATTTAATTAAAGCAAACAGCAATTTCATAATAGATACTTAGAAACAAATATGTGGACAAAAAATAATTTTTTTTTTTTTTTAAAGTTACTCTTTGCATTCTGCTTTTTTCTGGAATCCCAACAATTCATTTTCCCTCCACGCGATTTGCAAAAGGATTGTTTGCACCTTTTGCTGAGATCATGTGGAGGTACAACAGTCCAAGCTGTCACTGGGACCTGAAATTTTCATGGAGAAGGTTCTGCCAGCGGCAGCTCCTCTCTGGATGCTCTTCTGATCCCAGCTGTGGCTGTGTGGGTTCAGGGTTTCCCACATCCCAGGCTTGTGGTTTCAGCACCGGGCTACTTTGAAAGCAAGTCTGACTTGTGGTTTGTGCATCTGCTCATGTGAGGCAGCTTATCTAATAACCCTGATTTGCAAGATGATTTCGTGTTACTCTGTCACATGGATTTTTGTGAGGGTTTTTTGTTGAGGCTGCTGGGAAACAACCTAACAACCTGTAACACAAAAATGACCAGGTTACCAACACCTAAATCCCTGATAGGGGCAAAATGGGGCTCACAAAGAGTTTCTCATCCCTGGAAGTGTTGAAGGCCAGGTTGGACGGGGCTCTGAGCAACCTCTTCTAGTTGAAAGGAGGTTGAAACAGAGGCTCCCAGAGGAATCCACGGGACTTGTGTCACTGGTTTCAGTGACAGAAAAGACTCATTTCAAGAACACAAGGAAAAGCTCGTCTGATCCTTTGCATTCTCTGCCTGAAGCGACACCATTTTCGGCGCAACACCTCAAAGATGTGCTTGTTTTCCATCCAGCTCTTAACACCTTGTCACTGGGGAGCAGTGCAGAACACCACCACAGGGGCTTTGGCTTGGGAACGTGAATTAATCCCAGGCAACACGCTTCCTAAGTCCCAGAGGGTGGATGCCTGCGGTGCTCTGCTGGCTGTGCCCCAAAAGCAGATCCCCTCAGACACATCCTGAGAGGGAAAGAAGCTGGAAGTCGTCACACGCTGTTGCAGCCTTTTAAATTAAAACTCTCACACGCCAGATGCACAGACACAACGTATTTATCTTTGAATTTGTCTAGCGTATTTATCTTCAAATTCCCAGTTTAAAGGGGGAAGGAGAAAGCGGCCAAATTGCGTAAGCCAGCTGGCATCTCGGGAGTCACCCTTGGAGTTAGCTTTGTGAGGAATAAGGTTTGCTACCTTTGTCTGAGACCGGGGGACGTGTTTCAAAAAAATCTTAGTGCTCAGGGTGCAACACAGGTATGTATTTATGTACATATATCTATATGTACATTATAACTGGCCCTTGAAGAGTTCATATTTAGACCCTGGCACAGGTTGGCCAGAGAAGCTGTGGCTGCCCCATCCCTGGAAGTTTCCAAGGCCAGGTTGGACGGGGCTCTGTGGAATGTGTCCCAATCCATGACAGGGGAGCAGAATTGGATGATCTTTAAGGTACTTTCTTTTTCTGTGTAGTTCCATAGTCCAATTAACTGGAATTGTGGTTTTGGTCTTTTAGCGAGAGGACACAGTTCACTATGTGTCTGTTAACTCACTTCCAACCCCCTCTCCCCCCACCCCTCTGTGTTTATTAACTTTTATTCAGAGCTAACACTGAAACGTCCCATTTTATTTTATTTATTTTATTGGTTTTTTAAGTTTCACGGCAGTTCCACAAGGCCTCTGCTGACATTTTCGTGCTTGGCTACAGATTAAATTGCTTTCTTAAACGTGTGGCCAGGTGCTGCCTCACACCTGCCCTGGCTGGGCAGCCCACACATCCCCTAAGGATGAGGTGATCCTGAATCCTACGGCAGCTTTTATGCCTCTTCCTCTCTGGGGTCCCCACCGGCAGCAAGGGAAGGGGGAAACGACGAGGAAACGCTGGAATTGTCCTTATTTCCCTTCACTGCCCTCGAGCAGCACTTCCCGGACAACCCTTCCCTCACGGTGCCTCTGAACTCTTCCCTGGGCCTGAAGCCATGTCCTGCCGCCCCATGGAACCACAGGATGGAAGGGACTGAGGAATCCCGCCCCATGGAATCACAGGACAGGGCATGTTGGAAGGGACCATAAATGGGTCGTCTGGTTCGGCTTCCCTGCTCCAGCAGGGTCATCCCAGAGCACAGGGTTGTGTCCAGATGGTTCTGGAACACCCTCAGTGGGGGAGACTCCTCACCCTCTTCGGGCAATCTGTTCTAGTGCTCGGTCAGAAGTTCTTCCTCGTGTTCAGGTGGAACTTATTGGGCATCGGTTCCTGCCCGTTCCTCTTGTGCCATTCCTGGGCACTCCAGAGCAGAGCCTGGGCCATCCTCTGCAGACACTGACACACAGGGGTGAGGTCTCCTCTCGAGGCTGAACGTCCTTTCCTCTCCCTTCATCATCCTCGTCCGCTGGATCCGCTCCGGGATGTCCGTGTGTGTCTCATCCCGAGGATCCCACACTGCACACCGAAGTGTCCCGGGGCGGTCTCGAACCCGCGGTCTCCGGGGGAGGGGAGGGAGGAGCCGCCGCGGCCAGGGGGCGGGGGAGCGCGGAGCGCATCGATCGCGGGGCGCCCATCGGTGGCTCGGCGCTCGGCTCGGCGGGCAGCGCCGCCCAGCCCTGCCCGTCCCCCGCCATTTCGCACCGGGACGGGAAGGGACGGGAAGGGGCGCGGAGCGGGAAGGCACAGCGGGGGAACAGCGGGGGAAGGGGCGCCGGGCGGCCACGGCGGGCTCCGGCAGCTCCCGCGGCACCGCCACACAGGTACCGCCTCACCCCCGCCGCGCAGAGCCGAGCCGAGCCGCGGCGACCCTCTCCCTTCCTCCTTTCCTTCGCCGCTTTCCCCTCCGAGGAAGCGCAGCCCCCTCCTCTCACCCCCCCTTCCCTTCCTTTCCTCCTGCCGTCCCTCTCCTTCGCCCTGCCCCGCTCTCCCCCCCCGCCACCACCCTTGGCCGGCATCCCCCGGAGCCGCATTCCCGGTGCTTCCCGGCGGGAGGGGACAGGTGGCCAACGCCCTGCGGGACCCGGTGGCCACGCCGAGCCGATCCCCCCCTTCCACCCCTCCTTTATCCTTCCTATATTTATATCGATAAATATATACATTCCCCCCCACACCTCCCTTTTTTCCCAAATCCTCCGAGCCGGAAAGTTCGGGCGGGGGTCGCCGCGGGGGTCCCGCCGCTGGGCGAGCCCGGGAATCGGGAATTACGAGGGAACACCGCCCTGAAGTGTGCGGGGGGAGCCGCCGGCATCGAGCCGTGCTCTCTCTGCCCCTTATCCCGGCGCAGGAGGCGCATTCCCGGCCGGGAGCCTCATCCCGAGGGGCTCCGGGACGCTCCTTAAAAACCCGGGCGGGCTCCCGGAGCCGCCGGGGGGGGGGGAACCAAACCCTTGCACCGATTTATCCCCGGCACGGGATACTCCTCGACCTTTCCCAGAATTTAGTGTGTTTTTTAACTTATATAGTGTATTTTCTGCTCGTTTGGTGTATTATTTTAATTCATTTGGTGTATTTTTTACTCAATTGCTATTTTTTTTACTTATTTAGTGTATTTTTTACTTATTTAGTGTGCGTGTGGGGGGGTTTAATCCCTTTGTAATCGCTGCCTCCCAGCCGAGCGCCCGCGCTGCACTCCCTGTATACATAACGTTGGAGAATTCCCTCATCCCCCCTTTTTTTTTTTTTTTTTTTTTTTTTTTTTTTTTTTTTCGTCTTGTCTTCCAGGGAGGGAGCTGCTTCCCGGTGTAAATAGTGGGAGGAACGCGAGGCTGGATGAGAACGCACCGGCAGCATCCTCGTTAGTGGGAGCCCGGCTCTGCTTTAATGTTGGTTTCTTTGTCGTCAGGTCTGCTAAAAAAATGACAGAATATAAACTTGTTGTGGTTGGAGCTGGTGGTGTAGGGAAGAGCGCCCTGACAATACAGCTAATCCAGAACCACTTTGTGGACGAGTACGACCCCACAATAGAGGTAAACAATTTCATCTCGTACTTTTTGTGGAGAGGGATTATCGCTAATAACGGTGGTTGTTTGCTTTTGGACGTTTTAACCACAAGAACAAGGCTTTATAATCAAAAGAGCTCAAAGATAATGGTCTGCACCGCACCAGCATTGGAGGAGGAGTTGCTGTGCTGCTTCTGGCTGTGGAGCAACAGCTGCAGTGAAAAAAATTAACAATTTGGATTCATTAAGAGCGTGGTGTTAATTGCCATGTTGGCTCGGACAGTTTGGATGCACGTGATCTCAGTGACAAGGTGTTTGCCAAACTCATTTGAAAACCATTGGCAAAACTCTTCGTGGCTTTGAGGAACCTCTTAAATGTGACTTTTTTTTCTTCTTTGATAGAAGGGAAGTAGTAGTCCTGAAATGCACGTGCCAGTCTTTCTCATTTCTCAGTGAGAAATGTGTCCTGGAATGTTATGGTGAATGAAGCAAAAACTGGAGCCTGTCTTAATTTTTTTCTTTCCTAAAACACACCAGTGCACGTTTCTGTATCTAGAAAAATTGTTCTAAGATAGCTGCTGTAGTGGATTCTTTGAAATGCGTGGCACAGTGCCTCAGAGTTTGAAATTGTATTTAAGCTTTAAAAGTTGTGCTGTTTTAAAGCTTTTTAATGAGCAAACAAGCTCTGCCTTTTAAATATAAGAAAAATACTGGTGGTGTCTGAAATCTCCTGTGGATCATTGGATTTAATAACTCTATAAAGGGAGAAATGACACCATCATTTACCCAGGATTTTTGTGTTCCCAGCACTGAGGCTCTGCAGCCTGTGACTTCATTTATCTGTTTGTACAGTGAGGCACTTCCACACTCACTTGAAGGAATCACAAGGGTTTAAATCCGGGCTTAAAATGGAGACTTGAAAAGCGCCTAAGTAGTGATTTTTTTTCAGGTAGGCACAAGTTGAAAGGAGCCAGTGCCCTGGGGTGTAGAGAGCTGTGTTAGGTGAATGCCTGAGTTAAAGTGCCCCAAATAAATTGAGTTGTGTTGGCTTGAGGTTACCTTAAATGTGCCTTTGTGTCTTCTTATCTCTCTCTTTCGTGGCCAAATAGCATCACACCTGCAGAAGGTTTTGTGACTAGACCTGTGGAGAGAAGAGTGTTTGACTTACACTAGGAGAGCAGCTCTTTTTCAGTTGTTAAGGCTGAAATCTTAAAACAGCAGCCACCCGAAACACTCTTAAAAAACAGAAAATGCGCGGAATTTATTGAGAGGAACGAGCAAAATGGGAGTTTTACTTTTTCCTGCGAAAGGAGCTTTTGTAGGATGTTGGTTTTTGGTGCTTGTTCACAATTATCTGGGTTTCTCTTAGGTTAAAAGGTGTGTTTTGGCACCACAGAAAGTGCTGTGGGAGGTTCTGTCTTACAAGTTGTGACCATGTAAACAGTTCAGGAACACAGGAAACTAAATGCCAGGATTCCTAAATCACATGGGGGATTTTGCTAATCAGCAAGCTGAGTGTTTTGAGGAACAACAAATGCATTTTAATGTGAAATAATAAAATGAAAATACAGTTCCTTGTGGAGTGAACCTAATAATCCCAGAACTGTCTTCTTTAGTCACAGGATAGCCTGGGTTGGAAAGGATCATCCAGTTCCGAGGCCATGCTGTGGGCAGGGACACCTTTCACTCTCCCAGGTTGCTCAGATCCCCATCCAGCCTGGCCTTGGACACTTCCAGGGATGGGGCAGCCACAAATCCAGTGGTGTGCATGATGTCTGTGGTGTGGTCCAGAATCAATGCTAAATTAATTGGTTAGTAATTAACCTAATGGGGTTTGCACCAGCATTTACGACTTGTCACATGCAACAGTATTAATATTCTAGCCTTACAAGTTCTTGTCTAGTAGTTACTGATTTTATCTTGTAAATTCTGAGACCTTGAGGATGGAGATTTATCCTCCTACTCATGTGGTAAATCACCTTGTGTGTGCTCACAGTGCTGTAATCATGTAGGTAAGACAATAATTCAGTTATAATAAGAGTGGGCTCTGATTTGGAGTGGCAGATAAAAAAGAAATTGGATTTAAATGAGTGGGCAGAATCCCACTCAGCAGAGAAGGGCTGTGTGATGGTGCTTGTTTTGCAGATGCAGTTGTGGTGGTAGGGGCTGGTTAAAGAACAATAGGTGTGGAGTGGTTTTTATGCAGTATGAGGAAATAAGGCTAAAATTGCCTCGATTTGTAAATAGTAACAGTTCAGATGGTTTAGTAGTGTCACTGCTGCTGTTTGTCACCTAGTGCTGTTTCTTTCATTGCCCTACAGCAAAATGCTGGTTTTCCCTCGCAGATCATCCAGCTAAATATTTTGGGGTAGTCAGAGAAGAGAGTTTAGTGTTTGTTATCTATTCCATCACTACACAATTATTGAATAATTCTAAATCTTTCCTGTGATTAACAGAACGAAACTCCATACCCCAATATTCTGGTGTTGTGAAGAGAGGAAAAAGATACTCGTTGCCTTTACAGTGTCCTTGGTGCTGCTGTTTTCAGTGGAATAGACCTGATGATTCAACAAATAACCTGCTTGGAAAATGTCAAGTTTCATGGCCTGCTTGAGTATTTTATTTACTTACCTTCCCAGCTTAGCAGATGGCAGGGCAGGGTGGGGGGAGGAATTAAAATGAGCGTTTGGGTGGCTACAGTCACTCAAATCTCTGTGTTTCACAGTTTCATCCCTTCCTTGCAGTGGGTCTCCGGGCATGGATTTGCAGCCAGGCGATTTTAAGTGTTTAATTTTAAATTCCGTGTGCAGGAACCCTTGGAAATCCACACCGAGCAGTCGGGCCAGTGCCCTCTACCGGCCGAGACTTGTTAAATCTTGTGACGGTGCAATCCCAATTCCTTTTATTTTTTGTGTCTTTCACAGCTCTCAGCGTGTTCTGAGGCCTAAAAACCCGTTGTCTTTGAAACGTCCCAGAGGAAGAGCAGCTTTCCCAGTTGCTTGTCAGGGGGTTTTAGGTTTGGATTAGCAAAAATCCCTCTGCTGATTTAGGAATACTGATATTTAAGTCCGTGTTCTTAAACGACCCGTGCACTTGTGAAACTCCCACCAGTAGCTTTACTCTGAGTAGCTGTGATATTTTAACATGAAATCGCTGGTATAATGGATTTTTAACCAAAGAACAGTTACTTGCTTAGATGGGATTTATTAAGCAGTGGGGTTTTTTTTTTAGCTCAATTTCATATGTAGAGCTGAGATTTCATGTGATGTTTTCTTGCCAGTGCTTGTGAACAGATGGAATTACTACTCCTTTAACATAATTCATGCTGGTTTTTATGGCTTGTGTAAGGCCACTAAAAGCAGGTTAAGTGATCAGTGATATTAAAAAAATCACATAGATATGTCAGGTGTGTCAAATTGCAATTTCAAGTTTGGAGTTGGTACTACTTAGGAATCAACTTCTAGTTTGCATTTTGTTTTTACTTCATAGTCTTAATGCCATTTCAGGTTTCGTGTTTTGCAAGGGGGGGGGAGGCAAAAAAAGCAAAATATTTATAATTTCAGTAGTCTGGAAGGAAATAATAACTCTGAATTTTCTCTCCCACATCTCTCTTTTCCTTCTGCCTCAAATCCTCTTTCTAGGTAGTGACAAAGTTTTCTCCCCAGAAGTGGCAAAACAACTAAACATCTTGAAATAATAATTTTTGTACGTGTGCTATGCTTTATCCAGGTGCATCTTTGCTGCAGCTGCTGACATAGTAGACATGCTAAAGCCAGCAGTTCTTAAAGTGATTTTTTTCTTCTCTCTTAAAAAATGATTTTCTTTGATGAAAATTACTTAAAGCTTTTGTTTAGAGCTCAGTTGAGGGGAGTTTCTTTCCCTTTGAAGTGCTGGGATGGAAAGGAATAGTACAGGCTTTTCAAGAACTGCTTTTCATATTTTTAAACTAGCAGCCAAATGGCAAGAAGAGAGAATGAAGGCTTTGTAAATCTGTCTGGTACAATGCTAGAAGTTTTACTAGGACTTCACTGGGAACTGTGATAAAGGTATCCAGGGACACGAGGGATCTGCTGTTGAATATAAGTGACTTGGAATGAAGATTCATCCTTTGGGTTTGGTTTTTATGTTTGTGTTTGTTTTTTTGTTGTTTTTTTTTTTTCTTTAAGCAGTGAGATAGAATCTTAACCTTATTTTAAAACATCTTGGAGCTTGTACATTTGTCTCAGGTGTATCAATAATGAAACCTGGCTTACATCTGTTTCTAAAGCAGGTTTACCTGCTTCTTACTTTGAAGTAAGAGCTGAGTTTGCACTTCTGCGAAATAAATAGTTCCAAAATCGTGTTGGAGGTAAACTTTTTTTTTCCTTAGAGGTAAACAGTCAGTATTGTTTTACCTGACACTGTTAAATGTCACCCAGGCCCAAGGTAAATGTGATATTATGGAGTTTGTTTAGTGTAAGATACTAAGCCTAGCACTCAAAAAGGGATGTAAATAGACATTAATATCCACTTGTTGGGACTTTGTGCAGAATTTAGCCACTTGAATCAGTGACCTGAAAGCTTTGATTTGATAGCACTGAAATAATTTGTTCTGACATCTCTATGAACCAACCCAGTGGGGCTTTTATGTGACTCTGTCTTGGTTAAAAAGCTTGAACTTCAAGCATATCAACTCAGCTTTGGTAACTTAATAACAAATATCATTATATACATCTGCTTAGGAATACAAAACAGATTCCTTGTCCCAAACACTGAAGGTTTTTTATTTTTCCCATCTTTTCAAGTGGCATAGATTTTTGGAGTTGCCTTGCTCTTGTGTATTTTTTCTGGTTTATTATTTTGTAAATACCTATTGAATGAAGGTCAACTTTCAGTTTAAAAATAAAAAAACTGGTAAAATGAGTGAGCTTAAACACAGTCCAACCTTTTAAAATCAGGATAAGAAGCGTCTTTCGTTCTTCTATTAACAGAGACAAAAGGGGAGATGCTTTTGATCTGGATCCAGTTTGTTCTTTTTGTGCAAAATAAGAAATGAAAACACTTCCCTTGGTGTGTGTGTGTGGGGGTGTGTGTACAGGTGCACTGTTGGTTGGAGAAGATTTGGGATACAAACAAGAAGATGTGGAAAGAGCCCTAAAAGGACCTGTGGATTTCTTCATACACCTAAATATGGGACACTATTTTCCTGTTTGCCTATCTGTAAAATTGGCTTTTAAGTGTTTTCAGTCATTCTTACTACTAGTAAATAATTTTATTATCTCCAGAGCTACTGGTGTTCGAAATCTGATTTGTTTGTGTTTAACCAAGGTGTATTCTTCTTTTTTCTTTCCTCAGGATTCCTATAGGAAGCAAGTAGTAATCGATGGAGAAACCTGCCTCTTGGATATCCTGGATACAGCAGGTCAAGAAGAGTACAGTGCAATGAGGGACCAGTATATGAGAACAGGGGAAGGCTTCCTGTGTGTGTTTGCCATAAACAATACAAAGTCTTTTGAAGATATTCACCATTATAGGTGTGTACCTGCAAAGATGATTGACCAGCTCTTGTGTTTGGTGGCTGTGGGGCTTGTTCTTCCACTAGATAATCTCTTATGAAATAGCATTTTAAAGGGAAAACCTGCAAATTGGCAATACTGCAACTTATTTGTGCGTTTTGTTGGGTTTTTTCTACCTGGAATTTTGGGTAGTGTGAAAATCTGCATTGTTTGCACAATACTGGAAGCTCCTCTGGTATGAACTAGTGTGACTCCAGTATTCCTAGTGAAGACTTACATACAGGTAAATTCTGCCCATTCCATAGGTAAAGTTGTTTGCCAGGGTGGAAAAACTGGAGCAATTGGGATTGTACAGACAATAATGCCAGTTGCTGCTTTTGTTTTTGGGCTTGAGGGGGAAATACCCGGGAACGTTGTGAGAAAATGAACCTGTGTGAGCTGTGACACCTAAGAAGGGCAGGCACACAAAATCAGAGCTTCAGAACGAGCTATAAAGCAACCTGTGTTATTAGTTCCTTCATCTTATCTTTTTTTTTAAATAATTAGTGAAAAATATCAACTCACTCTCTCTCCTTGTCTGAATGCAAACTTTGTAAGGCTGTCTTTAATTAAAGAAAAAAACAACCAGTCACAACCCACCCCCCCACAAAACCAAACCAAAATCAAGACAACGGGCATAGAGCTTTTGATAGTGTTTTATCTTGGCAGACAAATTGAGTATTGGGAGGGCTGAGTATGAGGGATAAGTAGTAAGGTTTATACCAGATATTCTGAGGCTAGTTCTGGACTTAGCTGTTAAAAACCTTAAAAAATAAAAATGGGAAAAAAAACCCCCAACAATCAGAAGCTGTAATAGTTTGCAAAATTTCAACCTCTTTTTTCCCCTTTTTTAGGAGAGTGATAAACTTGATAGTGACCTGAGTGGTCAGTTTATTTTTTAGTGGCTTCTAATACTGTATGTGTAATAAATGGACATAAAAAATGATTACAGGATTTGTCAGGTTTTTTAATTGGCCAATTTAAACTTGGCCATAGAAACCGCTAATACTAATACCTGTTAAATAAAATCTTTTTTGTTTTGTTTTGCTTTCTTTTTAGGGAACAAATAAAGAGAGTTAAAGACTCTGAAGATGTCCCAATGGTGCTAGTAGGAAACAAATGTGATCTGCCTTCCAGAACAGTAGACACAAAACAAGCTCAGGATTTAGCAAGAAGTTACGGAATTCCTTTCATTGAAACATCAGCAAAGACAAGACAGGTAAAGCTCAAAACTTGCCAGAGCTCTCATCTGAACTACCATCATGTTAATTATTCTCTAGGCAGTTCTCTTTGACAATTGCTTGGTCCTGTCAATGGATAATATTTCTCCAGACTGGAAATCCTTGTGGTGTCTCTTCTTTCTGTCAGCTGGTAATTGCCCATTGATGAGTGATTGGCTTCCACTGCTCAAGCTCAGAGTCAGACCTGACCTGCTGTTGTTGCTCTCCTCTCTCAGGTGGTTGCAGCATTCTGAATGTTCTGATAGGTTTTAACAGAGTAAAAGCACTTCTGCTTCGAGGTGAAATGCTTTTTTTTTTTTTCCTCAGCAAGAGGATTAAACAGACAAATTAGTTTATTCTGGTTTAAGCGTTCTCATTAATAACAAAAGGAGATTCTATGATTAGCAGGACATGCTTGATACACCTTTTTATAGCTAAGCAATTGACCATAAGGCTTTTTTTTTTTTTTTTTTAAATTCCTGGGTTAATTGTTGGTGTAAACTGATATTTTTTCCAAGACTTCAGAGCTCATTTTCAGTTTAATGTACCCCACTGGTACCATAAACTGGTCCTTTCGGTGCTTTCAGGGTTTGTGAGGACATAGGTGGTGTCTCAGTGCACTCAGGAGAAAAGAAACTAAACAGATAGAGGTGGGACTGGTTCAGTACTTCTGGAAGAAAGCAAATGCTGGTATGTGGTTTTTCTTTTAAGAGTATAAAGTTTTACTATCAGGACATATTAGATCAGGCCTGAGTGACCGAGTAGCTCGTGCTCTCTGCATCATCAGAGCTGTTCTGTGCAAGTCCAGAGTCAGGAATCGGGTGCAGCAGAAAATAAGAGCAGAACGCTGCAGTTTGAGTGAGTGCTCAGTGCAATTGCTCGACAGATTGAGCTGCATCACTTGGCAGAGTGTCCTCATAGACAGTATCTTAAGTTATTTTTGGACCTGAGAAGTGAATATTTTATTACTGCAAATTTGCTAGACCCACCCAGGTTTTTTGACGAGTTGAAACCTGGACTGATTATGAAAACTTTGCAAAGGAGCACTAACTTGTGGCAACAGAGGAAGACTCTGTTAGGTAGAATTAAGAAAAAACAAGGCAGAAGTACAGAACTTTATTGGCTGAGAGTAAATAAGGTCACAGAAGTGTCCTGAAGAATGATATATAAGTGGACTGAATAATTACAGTGTCCTTCTTTGGAAGGTCCTGTATTAAAGTGTCTGGCATGAAGATGGAAGGGTAAAAAAAATAACTCTGAAATTACATTTGAGGCTTGAAATCATATGATTTCTCTAGTAACATCTAGACTTTCCTTTGTTCTGTCTGTTTTATAGACCATTAGGCTTTGGGGAAATACTCTTGATAGGATGGTGTATTTTCCAAGATCTCCTTCTCCCCACCCCACCTGCATTTACTCCTGCAAGCAGCCCCACCGTGCCTGGCCAATACAAAATCACAGGCTCAAAAACCACCCCTCCTGTTCAGCGTCACAGTCTGGTTTTTACATAAAGCAGCACATGCTTTCTAGTGTTTCAGACTTCCAGGAGGTCTGACAGAGGTTTCTACTTGTTTCAGAGGACAAGAGATCAGTCAGACATGAACTGTCACCCTGTGATTTCTCATTTATCTGTGATTTTGTATTTCTGGAGGTGCCAACTGAAATGCCGTGGGAAGGATCTGACTGTTGGCTTTTGTTTTTTTCAAAGCTGAGCTTTACACCCTCTACAGATAAGGAGCCCCTAAAAGGCATCTCATGGATATTTGAAAATAAAGATGCCCAGCAGACTCTTTTGGGCATGTTGGCTTCTAAAAGTTGGCACCACTGGCTGCTGGTTCTTCCCCAGTGCTCTTCATGACGTGTGTTATGAAACTGCTTCGTAACATGCTCTGTTAATAAAATATTTTTGAGAAGACAAAAGGGAATTGGAGGAAGAACCTGATCTTTATTTATAGCAAGATCCTCTAAGTATTAGTGTATGTGAGCATGTACATATAATTTTTCAGTTACACTGTTATATATAAAATATATATATATATAAATTAGAGGATTCAAACCATGGTGTGAGCTGCATGTGGCCCATGAACTATAGTTTTGTTTCAGTCTGTGTCTAAAATTCAATATAAGTAAAAATCTGAGGGCATTGTGTGAGGGCTCAGTTCCAACCAGTTTTTAAGATCTTCTAAAATTCATAGGCATGATCAGGAATAGGAAAGAGAAAAGCATGGAAATGAAGTGCACAGATAAGTTGTTCTGAAAGTTGGTGTGTTTGTTTAACATTCTTTGGTTCTGACAAAAAGGATGCAAACTTTAACTTACTGCAAAGGGATTTGTGTTTTAAACCAAGTACCTGTGTGAATTTTCTTATAAATCATTGAGTTCATCCGTGAAACATTGGCTTAGTGGATCCTACAACTTGGCTACAGGGTGATAGATTATTAATTTCTATCTGAATATAATGGAATTTATGAAAAAGAGTGACAGTCCTGTTTCTGAATATAAACACATGGCAGTACTGATGATTTTGTGAGGCAGTAACACTGTGGGACTTTGTTTCCCTTGGAACTCTTCAACTTTCCTGCTGGTGTTGAATTCAGAGGAAGAGCTGATAAATGACATTATTCTTAGCACAGGAAAAGGTTTCCCAAAGCATTATGTCTTGTGGCTGAGAATGTGGACTTAAACACACTTTTGAAGTGTGTAATGAAGAAGTTGACCCAAATCACAAGGATGCTGTTGAAAAAGAATTTGAGTTATTTCAGCTGTCTGATGTACAGTGGGTTAGGCCACAACCTTGTGATGAAAGGAAGTTGAGAGGTCTGATGAAGAAGCATTTGCAGAAATCCATTCCTAAATCTCAGCTAAAATTCAGTGATAACTGGGGGTAACTTGGTTTGCTTGAACCATTTTGTAGGGATTTGCCGTATCTGTTTCATGACACATTTCACACCAGACCATTTTGAATTGAGTTCCTGTGTACAGGCTTCATCTTAAAACTTCCTTTTCAGTCAGTTTTAATTTTATTTGTCCAACAGTTGCTTTTAGATCATCAGCTGTGATAAAGGGTATAAAGGTGGGCATGGGACACTTTTGAGGTGTCAAGGTTAACTTTCAGTAGTTCCTTTTAAGTGGTGTTTAGAGAAGCAGAACATGTGAAGATTCCTGCTTGTGCTTTGGTCTGTATTTGAAACAGCCTTTCTTTGCACATAGTCATATTTTAAATTGAGTGTTTGGCTGTCATTCAGGAGTCAGAAGCATCTTGAAAATGCTGCCTCAAGGTCATGGGTTCTTTGGGCTGTAAGTTTTTAATAACTGCCAAGGGGTATTTTTGCTCCTGGTTCTGACAGCTAAAAGAACTGGATCATCGTATTTTATATACATTGATATCTGAAGGAAAAAATACTTTAAGAATCTTAGAAGAAATTGGTATTAAAATGACCTAAGTTTGCAAGGCTGGCACCTGGCTCTTTAAAATGCCACCCTGTGCTAATGGAATTAGCAAATCCGTGTCTGTACAGATTTTTCAGAAGACTGTTCTTGGTGGTGGCAGTAATGGCAATTTCTTTTCTCACTCTTGTGTCCCTCCGTCTCTCTGCATTGCTAAAGCAAATTACAGCTCATATTGGTGATGGGAAAGTTGGCAATAAATGTTGACTGAAGAATTGTTACCTAATTCCTGGGAAAGCTCCATAATCAAATTACACATTTCTGCTGCAAACCGCCGGTAGATGTGCAAAAACGTCGATTCTTGTGCAGCCTGTGCTTTGGCACGTAGCAGCTGATCCATGATTCCTGTCTCCACTTCAGGAAGAAACTTCCATTCCTTCCAGAAAAACACGAAAGTATGAGCTTTACTTGGGTTTTGCCTTTTTTTTTTTTTTTTAATTATTTTTAATGGCTTTCTTTACGTTTTGCAAACTCTCAGACCCGGAACGCGAGACTTGTTGCCTCGTCCGCCCTTCTCCACGTCCTATCAGGGGCACATTATGTATATACATAGAAATACAAGCCAATAAATAAATCTAAATTATTTAAATCTTCCCATTTGTAGTTGAGAAGAACTCTCAGATGAGCAGCAGTGTGTTAGGAATGACTCCTCAGTGTGACACCCCAGGGCACAGGTCATGCAAAATGACCCAGCGACTGTGGCAGTAAATGGTAGCTGGATTTTGTTACTGGCTGCATCACACGAGGGTGAATTGGAGAGAGAATTTGGGGAGAATCTGCCAAATAAAAGCCCACATTGTGCACTGGGTAGTAATAAAGTTTGGGGGCTTAAATGGTTGTGCTCTTTTCCCCGATCATCAGTCTGCTCTGGCTTTATTTTCAAATGATGAGTTTGTATTAAATTAAGAACCCTGTTGATCTGATTGAGGAGACAAGTAGTGAGATGGATAGTAGGGCAGAGGAGACACTTGTTCTCCCCTGGAAAAGCTTCAGCAAAACATTTTGTATCTTGTTATAACAAGAACATCTTCACAGATTCATCTAAATTTTTCAATTTATGCACAGTTTAAAATAACAAATATTATAACTTAAAGTTGGTGCTGTACCTCTTTATGTCATATTTGGTTAAAGACATCTTCAGTCTTTATATACTTTTTAGTTGAAAATTAGTTAGAATCTTCCTGAGTTAGAAGATTTATTTCTTTGTAACCTCTTGAGAAATTACTCTGGGAGATTTTTTTCTATGCTTGTTAGTTTGTTACATAGGTTTTTGTGAAGAAAACCTTCTTTTTTAAAAACAGAACATAAACAAGCTTGCTTTTTTTTTGCCAAACAGGCCAAAAAGTCTCACTTTGGCTAAGAAGTGCAAGAATGTGGTTAACTGTGTGTTTGTAAGCACCCCCCAGTTAACAATCTAAGTTTTGTACCTCCTAAACACATTCATACCCACAGAAATACGAGAAATTATTCAATAACACAAGCAATATTATTTTCAGTGGGGTATGCAATGGAAGAAAATAAGTCTTAATTTTTTTTTTTGGCCAAGCATTACCATGCACAGGAAAAAAGGGGATCTTGAAGCATAGGTAATCACAATAATGAGTAATCAATAAATGTGTCTCCTCTGCTTGCATTAAAAAGTATTTCTCAAGCAGCAAGTGAGCAAGCCCAGCATTTGAAATACACAAAAGAAGATCCATACACTTCTCTCAAGTAAAGCTCATCATTTCAGTGGGTTTGTTGCATTTTTTTCCCCCCCTGTCTTTCCACGGGTGTCCCGGCGAGTCTCAGTCGTTAACGAAGCGGTTTTTTTAAGGAGTTCTGTTTTGCAATGCAGAGAGTGGAGGATGCTTTTTATACACTGGTGCGAGAGATCCGGCAGTACAGAGTGAAAAAAATCAGCAAAGAAGAAAAGACTCCAGGGTGCGTGAAAATTAAAAAATGCCTTGTAATGTGACAGGGTAAGTTTTGGAGCGTAACAGGGTTGAGTGGAACGAATCACTTGCCGAATATGAAATGATTGATGGTGCCGTGCAAATCAGGCGTTTTGGGGCTAATTATGATGTAATTTAAGATATGAAATCAATCAGATCTCGGTGTCCTCAATAATAGTCCTGGCAAACACCCAGGTGCTGTGGACTCGTTTTGTTTCCTGGGCTTTGATAAGTGGATTAACACAATATATCCGTCTGTGAAATGGAGACCTGGTTTTGGAGCCTGAAGAAGCTGAGGGGAAAAAGTTTTATTAGAATTATACTGCAGATGCTGTTGAAGTGAATATTGGTTGATTCTTCAGGTTGGTGAACTGAGGGGAGAAGAGCATGCAGTTCTTCTCAGATGCAGAAATAGGAGGTTCCTAATCCAGCAAGGCAATATCTGGCTGGTGTACCGGTTTCCTTAGTTCTCAGGCCCTTCCTTATGCCATGCCACTTTTTCTTTGTTTTTTTCCCCAGCTTAAAAAATTTACCATTTCCAGAAGTACATTAGTTTTCTCTTATTTTGGTCAGCTATAATATCCTGAGTGATCCAGATTGGGAAAAAGTAAGGTTTCACCTTTTTTCTTTGAGAGCCCTTACAAGGGGGTGAGGGCTACATTTCCCACTGTGTAAAAGAAAAACTGTTCCCTCTTCAAGGTGTGTTTTCATACAGAGGTGTAGTGGAATTTGACTTGTATCTTTTGTCAGCAGTGAACATTGTTGAGTTTTCGGTGTTTGTTGTTTGGGTTTTTTTTTCCTATACCTTATTTAGAAAACAGTCTTTGGATATAAGACTCCAGAACTTCAAGAGTCTGCTCAGGGAAGGAAATGTTTATCCTCTAGGTGGTACAGACAGTCATTCCAGAAACTCTGTATTTAGGAAGTTATGGTGGAGAAAGTGTATTCCAAAATTATTACGGTACAGTTGTAGTTCAGTGGAGACTTGAGTGGAATAAGAAACCTGGCATTTAGAACAGTGTTCTGTGAACAATCAGATTGGATGGTTCAGAGTGTTCTGCTCCTCTCTTGGAATAGAATTGGACTCTGATCCTTGTGGGTGCCTTCTAACTCCGGAATATCCTGTGATTGTTTTATCTTCTTGCTGCCTCCAGGCTGCCTTAGTTATATTAGCCTTAGTAATATACTGAATTACAAGGTAACTGAAAACTTTGACTACCCAGGTTGCTCTTAATCTGATGCTTTCCAGAGTTTCATTCCTTTGGCTGTCACACAGTAAAGCAGAAGGTACAGAACATCTTTTTCTCCATCTGTGATTTTTCAGCCAGCAAGAAGAAAGTTCTGTAACTCAGTGTAAAAATCCTCAAAAGAGCTCTTTCTTGAAAGCATCAGAGTTTGTACATAAAAAGTAGACTGGTTTCTCCAGGGTGTAAATTAGACATCTAGGTAATGGAATTCAGATTGAGCTCAGTTAATAGTGGGAAAGTTTGAATTACAAAAAGTTCTGGATTTGAATTTAAAAATGTCTAGATTCTCGATTTAAATTCTAATTAAGTGATTTCTCCATAGTAATACAGAGGGGTACAAAATATTTCCTTATGACTGATACATATATGTATTTAGTATATATAAAAAAATACAAAAAAAAAAAAAGAACTAAAATTTAAAACTTGTTCAAGGGTCTGTTTTTGGGGCTCGGGTATTTAAGGAATTCTGAATTCCTTATGGATTTGGTGTTTCTTGGTAGCTCTTACAGACAGTAACCATGCAAGCACATCTCCAGACTTCTCCACGGTCATGGGACCGTGTGGTGCTGCAAAGAAAAGCTGTAGCCAGGAGCAGGCTGTTCTGTGGGAACACTTCTGACATTTCTGTTCCCTTTGCCTTCCTTAGTTGCCCTTTGGAAAAAACAAATGCCAGGAGCAAACTCTCGTCAATGCACCTTTATTGAGGCAGTGGGGTTTAGTTCTGAGCCTGCACGAGGAATTGTGAGTTTCTAATCTGAGCCTGGATTTAAAGCACTCATTCAGTACGGCTTAACTTTCCAAAAAGGTTGCACACAACAACTCCATTGTTAGGGGGAGGAAGGTCAGCTGCCTGCAGCCCCTTCCTGCTCAAAGAGCTGCCTGGAAAGGTTTGACCGCCTTTGGTCTCACCCCATCATCGATGCCTTCAGGGACCTTCTGTCAACAGAGTGTCCACTCCTCACATTTAAAATTTAATGGACTGGCTGGGAAGTGGAAAGACCTCACTCGATCTCGAGTTTTCCACTTCTGACTCACAAGTGTTCTGTTCAGGAGTTTTGTGTGTCATGTTGGATTAATTACCTGAATTGAAGGTGAATTGTGGCAGGGCCAGACTACTAAGTACATCATCAATAATTAATGATTTACAGAGGTGTAAATGCAAGGATGAAAGCTGAGTCAGTTCTGCAGCCTGGTCTAGGGAAAGCTGTCCCTGCCCACAGCAGAATTACTGAAGATCACTGGGTGATCTTCAGGGTCCCTTCCAACCCAAACCATTCTGTGATTCTATTTTGCAACAGGTTTGAAAGATCATCATCTTTCAAAGTTCATCTTACAAAGAGTAAAAATGTCAGCCTTGATGATGAAGTCGTGTGTTTAAAGGTCCATAATAGTATCTGGATGTTACTTTGTACAAGTTATTTTCTCTGCATTTATTTTAAGGCCAGTTTAGTGAGGAGGAAGGGTTGCTCATTTGAAGACTTAATTTGCAGTGAAAGCCAGTTCTGAGAGGTGGTTCTGGAAAGAAATGTAGAAGAACGTTGTGCAGAGATTTTTCTTATACCATTCTTGTATTCTAAGGAGGAAACCATTCTTCTCTCTGTTGTGATTGATTCTTAATGCTGTCCTCCTTTTTAATACCAAGACCTGCAGTAGAACCACTTTGAATGACACCATTTCCCTACATGAATATTGCTAAATATCCACTTTGTTCAGTAATGCTGAAGATAGAAGCAAACAGCTCTCTGTAAAGTAATACCAAGTGTTTTTAATTCTCAAAGTATTAATGGGGGACATGACCTACATTATTTTATATTGATCAGTAATAATACCTCAGCACGTAGAACAGGTTATTTGCAAGGTCTTGCAATATAAAAAAAAAGGGTGCTATTAATATTGGGAGATAGACTGCCAAAGACTTTGAGCATCAGTTATATGTAACTGTTTTATGAACTATAAAGTTTTAATTCAGTTTAGCCTATACTGGAAGTGTTGCTTTTTGAGTGAAGCTATTTAACACCTCACTGTTGTTTGGACTTTTCCTATTAAATTTCAGCACCACTCGGTGTTTGGCTGAAACAGCGAATTAGGAGATTTCTGGCTTTTTGTTGCTGCGTGTTTTTCAGAGTTCACTTCCAGTTCTTTACTGAAGTAGGCACAGAGGAGTAAAACAGAGTGTTCATTTTTACTGGCAGCTTGAAGGGAAAACTGTTTGGCTGACAAGAAGGTAGCAAGCTGCCTGCCAGTTGTAGGGCTGAATTTCTAGACCCAGTTCTGCAGTGATCCAGTAACATTATACAGCTATTTCTGATCCCTCGAAAAGGTATCACAAGGAGTAAGGCAGCAAAGAATCAAGGAATTTTTTTTATATTTGTGATTTTATAACTGCTTCTACTTCAGTTATTAAAGGTAAACACGGACTGCCAACATGGGTGGTTTACTGGGAATTTGAAGCAAGGCCAGAAATTGTTGGAGGCAAATAGATTGTTATATAGTTCACTGTATAACATTGTACTTGATAATGGTTCATAGCAGCCTCTTGGATAGACTATTCTCTTTTCACCAGTTCAGTTTTTCAGCTATAATTACCCCCCAAAATAATGAAAAATCTACTCCATGTGAACAAATGGGAGCTTTTGTGTGTGTAGCTGCAGTATTGGAGCCATGGATATTTTAAGTGTCTGTACATGATACAGCACCAGAGAGAATGTGTTCCATGTGCCTTTAACTATACAAGTCGAAAGACTTGATTGATCAGGTAATTAATTTATCACTGGGACATGGGATTGATTTGACTGATTTGCATATGTGAAGATTTGTATAATTGTGGTGTGATTATTAGATCAGTGTGCCTAAGAAATGATTTGAATATGTGTATTAACCATAATTGTGTCATTGGTGTTGAATTATTGGTACAAATACTTGAATTTACTTCTCGGAGCTCCACAGAGATTAAGGCATAAACTGAAGTAGCTGATGCTTCATAACTTCCCTGTGAGGGTGGCAGGCCCTGGCACAGCTTGCCCAGAGAAGCTGTGGCTGCCCCATCCCTGGAAGTGTCCAAGGCCAGGTTGGATGGGGCTCTGAGCGACCTGGGATAGTGGAAAGTGTCCCTGTCCGTGCCAGGGGTTTGGAACGAGATGGGCTTTAAGGTCCCTTCCAAACCAAACCATTCTGTGACCTTATGATAATATATAATCTAAATGTGTGGTATTACCTACCTGTGCATATATACACTGTACTTCTCTAGCTTGAGGTGGGACAACACGTGCCCTCTTGGAGATGGAGAGGAGAGCAGTACACACTAAACTACTTTCCTTACCACATAAATAGTGGAATTTGACCTGTGCTCAAGCCCTGACCTGGAATTCACCTGCAGGATGCCCTCCCTAAGCTCTCCCAAAGGAGAGGAACAACCTGTGGTCAGGATCAATGGTTCAAAGGATGGCAGGCAGCAAAACACCTGCTGATTGAAGCCACTTCACCTGGCCAGGACAGGTGGACACAGGCTGGAAGTGTTGATCTGATCCTAATGTGTCCATGTTTTGTATCTTTTCAGGGTGTTGATGATGCCTTCTACACATTAGTCCGAGAAATCAGAAAACACAAAGAGAAGATGAGCAAAGATGGTAAAAAGAAGAAAAAGAAGACAAAGACAAAGTGTATAATTATGTAAATACAATTTATCCTTAAGAAGTACTGAAGTAATTTTGTACATTACACTAAATTATTAGCATTTGTTTTAGCATTACTTTACTTTCTGCTTCATGATCCTGTTAGCTTTACCTGAATGCTTGTTTTAAATGACAGTGGAACCTTCATTCCTCTTAAAAGTGCCAGTATTCTTTGACTGTTGGTTCTTGAACTAGCAATGCCTGTGAAAAAAACAAACAAACAAAAAACCAGAAAAGAAACATTAAAAACCACACACAAAAACCTGAGAACTGTCTTAGGACTCTTTGGTGCATGCACAGTTGCTAACTTCCTATTTTTCTTACTGATTGTGAACTTCTGTGTGCAAAGCAAACAATGAAGTGATGCTCTACACGTTCTAACATCCCCTATAAATTTTTTGGGTTTGTAAATCCGGTTGGGAAAAAGGACTAGTTAGCAAAAGAGACTCTCATTTCAGCCTTTCCTTTCCTTTAGACTGATTATTGCAATAGAGACCAGAAGCCTTTATAGTCTTCCTGTAGATTTTGCTTCTAGGCATCTAGTCTTGTAGCATTTCAGATCAACTTAAATGAATGTAAAGATAAAAACTTTCAGAAAAAAAAAAAAGTTTCACTGCAATTTGTCACAGTCACTCCTTAAAGACTCTATTTTTTCTAAAAAAAAAAAAAAAAAAAAAAAGAAAAATGAAAAAAAAAGACAACAATGCACATCTGGCAATGGAAAAAGTAAAAGTTCTAATTAGGTTGATTTGCTATTGTTAATGCATTGCTTTAAGACCTTCACTGACTTTTTGTGTCTGAAGACCGAGGTGAAATCCCCCCCAGTGTCAAACCTTTAAGTAGCTTTGTTCTGTAGGTGCAGGATTTCACCCTTAGTGTCTCTAGGAAATACAAAAAAAGCCTTAACAGATAAATTGATTTAAATTCTTTGGTTAATTCATACATGGACCCAGAATTTACCATAAGAATTAAATCAGAATTAATCCTAAATTATATAGTGGAGTAAAACCATTCTTCCCCCACCCCCCCCAAGAGTGGCATTAAATATTTCCAGATGCCCAAGTTTTGTGTAAAATAGGGGAGAAATCTTAAATTCTAGTAACATCAAATGAGTGAATGAATGAGTTGAATTTAGCTGCTTCATGCAAATAATTTGGGAATCCACTATTCCATGGAAATGGTGTGGAATTTGCACAAACTGTCAGCATGGTTTCCAGAGTCAGTGTTGTTTGTGTGATGTCTGTGAAGTACTAGTTTTGTTGCACAGATTTAATGGTTGGTGAGTGGCATTCCAGTGTCTATCATGAAGCTAGGCCAAGATTTTAATGTTGTCTTTCTCTGTGATTAAGTTCTCTTGTGATTTTGTTTTCCCTTCCCCTCCTTTTTTATTTTTGTTTTGTTTTGTTTTGTTTTCTGATTGGAATTAATGCAAGGATTTTTGTAGGAGCTTTCACTTTTTGGTACTGCAGTAGCCTAGTTATTCTGCACTGAAGTACGAGCCAGTAGTCCCAGTGTTGCCAGTTCCTGTTGTCTCGCTGTAAATGTGGAGTTTGTTCCATTAGAGCTTTGGTCCCTGAAGGTTCACTTCTTCATAGTAGCCAAACTCAGCTGCAGAGGAACATCTGAAGATGTGGCTCTAGTTCAGGACACTGGACTGGAAAGCTGGGAACAGGGAAGAGCAGCATTGCCCTAAGGTACACCTAAACAATTCCATGGCAGTTTTACACAGGTATGTAAAAATTGCACTGTGTAACTCGGACCATTTGTGTGATGCCAAAGGTGCAGCTGCCTGAGAAAAGTATTATTTTGCTTCTACAAAAAAAAAATAAAAAAATTCCCAGAGTGACTGTTGGAGGTGGAGAGCTGCAAAGCTGGCAGGGAACACATCCTGTGTGTTCTTTAATTTCCATGTGGCTGAGGGAAATCGTGGTTTCCCCCCCACCCTTCACCAAAACCCGAAGCCCCCTTCCATCCTTTCAGCTTCGATGTGAAACGTAGATAATGAAATATTCTGAAAAACAGCAACAGGAGAACCTAATGTTGTACTGTAAGGACCAATAAGAACGGATTCTTGATGCCACAAAGTGTTTCAGCGCTTCCAGGGTAAAAATGTGTTGGAGGAGACAGTTATTTGCACATTTTAGGCACTCTTGACTATACATGAAGAACGTAGCAAAAGTTGATAGTATGCCTTGAGCAAATGGAAGTAATGTTAGGGTTGCTTTAATTTTGGTAACTGAGTCACACTGCATGTAAAATTAGGGCTGGTCTAAAATTCTGACGTTCATTTAACCAAAAACTCTTAGGAAATTGTAGCTGAAATGTCTTATTCATCGAATGTGGATTTATATAGCTCTACTATAAAGCTATATATAAGCTAGTGTTGGGTTTTTTTTTCAGCAAATGTGATCTGTAGCTGCCAGTCTGATTAAATTAGTACAAAATCCATTCAGATTAGCCTTTATTTACTAAAAAAAAAAAAAAAAAAGCCCACAACCAACCCCCCATGCTTTCCCAGAACATCCCTGGGTGCTTGTCTGTCCTGAGAGCAACTACTGAACGAGCCTGTGAGTCACTGACCACGTTCACCCGTGGAATTGTCACGTGTCAGGGAGTACTTCTTACTTCTTACAGCAGCTTTATGTGACCCTGCTGAACACCTGCATCGTTGGTTTGCTCCAAACTCAATTCTTCTGACCAGTTTCGTTGCCCTAAACTTTTTTTTTGTTTTTTTTTTTTTTGCTAACTGAGAAGTGTGGACTTGGTCACAGTAACAGGATCTCTGCAGTGGGTAAATACTGACACACACAATCTTCTGCTCTTGTCTGTACTATGAAGCAATACAATTATTACCTTCAAAGACCATCAAACTGTAAAACAAATCATTTTGTCTCAAGTTTACATAAAGCTACATAGATGGTAAATCTTTCCTAACATTTCTTTATTCCACTGTCTTGTGTTTTCATGTTGAAAATACTTCTGCTTTTTCCTCTTGAGTGCCAACTTCTTACTAGAATGACTTCTTAATGTAATATGTTTACCTGGAATGTATTTTAACTATTTTTGTATAGTGTAAACTGAAACATGCACATTTTGTACATTGTGCTTTATTTGATGTGGAACATATGCAGTGTGATCCAGTTTTTCCATAAATTGGTTGTGTGACCTAGGAATGTTGGTCATGCCAGATATTAAGTTAAAAAAAAAAAAAAAAAGGAAAAAAAAAAAAAAGACCACTGTTTGTTTTAAAATTTTTAATGTTTTTAGGAGTACGTGCTGTGAGGTGATCTGGAATTTGTCATTTTTTGTCAAACTGTACTGCTCCTATTTATTGTAATGTAATAAAAAATAGTTATTGTGAGTTTCTGTCCCAGCTTCCTTTTTCTCTGCAAGAATGTCGGTGCCTCATCTCAGCAGTGGAGCATCCCATGAACTGTGTGTTTGTTCTGCCTTAATTTCTTCCATTTCTTCAGGTGCTGCCTGTCCCAAAGGTGCTGCCCCTGGGTGTTCCCTGCCTCTCACAGGGAAGGTGTGACTGCACCCGATTTCTGAGGAGCTCGTTTGATATGGAAGGGCTCTTTGTCCCATCGGTGCGGCACTAGAAACTGAAGTGCAGTTTTGTCACACAGCAGTGTACCCTGCCATGGTTTTTTAAATTCTCTTCTAGGATTTTGTGTGTGGAGGGAATTTTGTGTGGGAGTGAATCCCTCCTCCACAGCAGTGATCTCAGAAATGCTCCTTAGGCCCTGACAAGGAGCACCTGGGCTGAGCTCATCCTAAGCCTACCAGGAACACTGTTCCCAGCTGCCCTAACAAGCTCCTGGTTTTAAACTAGCCTGGGAAACTTACTTTTCTTGCCTGAGTGGAGCAGCATTTCTGTTATCAAGCTTTCAAAGAAAGTTACCGACCCGAATTGTGTCCAGGATGAAGAATTACTGTGACTAAATCCAACTCTCTTGTGGATGTGTAAGCAGCAGTCCTGAAGGAGACCCTGGGAGCTCTCCTGGAACACACCAACACCTCCCTCTGAGTGAGCCCTCTCAGAGCCACTGGACTCTCCAGTTTGCTGTGTTTGGAGCAGAAATGGCATTGAATTCCAGGGGAAGTTTTCACAGGTATATACTTCCTACATGCTTCTTTAGGTCTGGGTGAGTGTGGATATCCTACAGCAAATGTTATGTGAATGTTGCTCTCCTAAATTCTTAGGCTTTTGAGTTACTGTTGTGCTCACAGTAAATGCTGTATGAGCCTTTTGTTAAATTGTTTAAATCAGGGTGTCAGTTAAATGCTGTTAAGTTTAAGTGCTGTTAAACTGTTAGGCCTAAACCATTGGTCAAGTCTGGGGCTAAGTCTGGCAAGGGGGTCCAGCCTGAACATTCTGACTCCTCAGGAGGATCTCCCGTATTTCTTATATCCTTATATCCTTCCCCTTTTCCATCCTCAGCCTCCACAGAGATAATTTTTGGTTGATTTTAGGTTTAGATTGATTCATTTTAGACTTTGGTTGGCTTTTTCTCTGTCTGTTTTAACATCTAATGAGTAGTGGAGTAATTTTGCCAATGGACTTTGTCACACGTTTATATTAAACTTGTGCCAGCGGTTCTTTCAGTGACCCTAAAATATATATTTGTGACAGTGTGAAGACTGGCTATTGCCAACAGCTCTGCTGCAGTCATTCTTTACCTGTATTTCAGAGATTATTTCTATCTCCAGTGTTGTCTAGGTGGTGGAAACACCAACCAACCCTACAACATACAGAGTATCAGCTCTGGCACAAGTCTGTGCGAGTCAAGCCAAGGCCTGCAGAGATACCCTGGAGCGAACAGCCATGGCCAAACTTCTCTTCCCAGGGCAAAGATCAAGTTTTCCATTCCTGCAGCAGTTACACAACACCAGAAATTAGCAGTAGCAGAAATTGCCTTCAGGGTCCAATTGGCTTCAGCTCAAACCGCTGTTGTTCAAACTCCCCCCTGTCCTGACCCCAAAGTCATTCCCCTAACATGGGAAGGTGGTGCCTCTGCAATTTAAGCAGATGAGGTGAAAAACTTTAAGAATTGACTTTCAGAGAATCACAGAATTGTCAGGGTTGGAAACAACCTCTGGAGACCCTTCAGTCCACCCCCCTGCCAAGGAAGGGGTACCTGGAGCAGGTGACACAGGAACATGTCCAGGTGGGTTTGGGATGTCTCCAAAGAGGGGAAACTCCACGCCCTCCCTGGGCAGCTGTTCCAGTGCTCTGCCACCCTCAGTGCAAAGAATTTCTTCCCCATGCTGAGGTGGAACTTCTTGTGTTTTAGTTTATGGCCCCTGCTCCTTGTTCTGTCTCTGGGCACTGCTGAGAAGAACCTGGCACCATCCTCTGACCCCCACCTTGGAGATATTTATATGCATTGATGAGATCCTCTCCCAAGTCTTCTCCAGAATAAACAGGCCCAGCTCCCACAGTTTCCCCTCACAAGACATACTCCAGACCCCTAAACATCTCTGTGGCCTCCACTGGACCCTTTCCAGTAGCTCCTTGTCTTCCTTGAACTAGGGAGACAGAACTGAACACGATACTCCAAATGTGGCCTCACCAGGGCAGAGTGGAGAACTTTACTTTTGAGAAGGTGAGTGGAAATCAGTCATTTAATGCAGAGGACTTTCAAGTTAAGCTTCCAAGTAACAAGCATTTTGAACTGACATTCAAACAGTTATGAGGTGAGAAGAGCTTCTGTTCATCATATATTTTGAAGTGTGCAAAGTGAAGAGCTGTGCAACCCCCCCTTCCTGCAAAATCGTTTCACACCTTTTTTAGAGAAAACACAACCCAACTGACTGCTTGAGGGGAAACAAAGTCCTAACTTGTACCTTAAGAGGGGCTGGAAGGATTTACATTTCATTTCTTTTGAGGTTTCATCTCCTTTATTGTCAGTTTTCGTGGATGTGCTGGTTGCAGGCGCAGTCACTGGTTGTCATCGCTGTAGTAGCGCTGTTTCATGGCTCGGTATTTCCTCAGGAAGTACAGAGCCTCCAGCTCCTTTATAACGAATTCTCCCCGTGCAATTAGTTGCTTAATTTTCTCGGGGTCTTTCTCATCCTTGTGTTTCAGGAAAGCTGCTTTCAAACGGGTTCTAAAGTAGTCTGCTCCTTTGGGGTACTCCCTTCCAAGGTACAGCAGCTTGGAGAGAAAAAAAAAAATGATGTGTTTTTAATAAACTGAGTGTGCAGTGAAAGAGGTTTGTTTTCTGGTTAAGGAAGGTGCTGGTGGCATTTAAGACACTTACATTTTTGTACAGTCTCACCACTTCACCTCTTAAAGAATTGGCCATTGTCACATTTCGGTGAACTCTTTGTTCTTGTCTGATTGGTTTGGTTTGTTTGGTTTTTTTACCTGAGGGATAATCAGTTGGACATTAGCCTTGCCTGGGAGTCAGTAAACCCCAGCCTCCTCCTCTTCCCTAGGGCTCCTGTATCCTACTGAGCCCCCTTGGCTCTAACTCCTTATTTTCTGGTTCCACTCTGTCTCTTCCACTTCTGGCTTGCTAATTTTTGTTCCATTTAGCTGCTCTTTCTCTTCTCCTCTCTCACCTCTAATGGAAAACAAGAAACTTCCAAAAACTTTCAACCAGTGTGGCTCTTTGTGCTGTTCCCAAGCCTCTTTCTCACATCCCCACAGTCCCTCTACCTGCTGGCCTGGCAGCTTCCCTGTGGTCTGCTAAAGAACCATATCTTCATATATACAGTGCTAAATATATAAAATTATATTTGCAATATCTATTTCTTAATATTAAATATTATTAAATATATTAAATATCACAACATATGTATTTATACTGAATATATTCACATATTCTATATTATATTTAACAGTTATATTTATTATAATAGTCACAATATTTATAATAATGGTTATTTGGACTTACATATTTTATGTATTTGTGCATTTTTAGGTAGTCCATATATTTATATGCTATATATATTCATATATATCACATACATTTTGTATAGTTACTAAATTTGTACATTATATATTTACATAGATATATATTTACATAGATATATATGTACATATATATGCATACATACATGTATAATGCATATATAATATGCATAATTATAAAATACATATGCATACATGTATAATACTGACATATATAATACATACATATACTGACATAGATACACATATAATGCATAAATATAATACATATATATCTATATTATATATATCTATACATATATATATGAATTCCTATATATATGTGTATACATAAAATAAATACATCCAGGAATTCCAGCAACTGCTGCATTCCTAAATTGTGTTGGTTTTAAAGCTGTTGCAGTGCATTACAAATCGAGGCCAGTTCACGCTGGCAAAACGTTAAGGTAAAAAGACAAATAATGCGTCAGTAACAAAGCAGTTGAGGTTTATTTATGTGAACACAGAAGGGCCTGGGCTGGAAGGCACCTTAAAGCCCATCTCGTTCCAAACCCCTGGCACGGACAGGGACACTTTCCACTATCCTAGGTCGCTCAGAGCCCCATCCAGCCTGGCCTTGGACACTTCCAGGCATCCCAAAACAAACGGGGCATCCCAAACCAAACCGCAAACGACCCGGATTCCTGGATCCCAGCCCAGCTCCGGGCGCCCCCCGGGCCCCGTATCCAGGCCGTGCCCGGGGGCCGCCGCCTCCCCCTTCGCTGTGCCCGCGATCCCGGCGCCTCCCGCCCCGCTCCCCCCGGAGCCGATCCCGGTTCCCCCCGGAGCCGATCCCGGTTCCCCCCGGAGCCCATCCCGGTTCCCCCCGGGGCCGATCCCGGTCCCCCCGGAGCCCATCCCGGTTCCCCCCGCGATCCCGGGAAGGCCGGGCCAGGGTCTTACCTGGAGCCGCCGCCAGGCCGCGTCAGGCGGGGCCGCCCGCGCTGCGCATGAGCCGGGGGCGGAGCTGCCGGGGGGGATCCCGGGAATCGGGGGAGATCCAGGGATCCGAGGGGGATCCAGGGATACGAGCGGCATCTCCTGGGAGCGGGGCACCGCCTCATGGTGCGGAGGGCAAGGGACGGGAAGGGCCGGGAAGGGCCAGGTGGTGGGAATGAGGAAGGAGGTGGTGGTGGTGGTGGTGGTGGTGGGGTGGATCAGCCCTGGACCGGAGCGCTGCTCATCATCTGAAGTACATGGAAAAATATATATCTGAAGATATATGGGGGGAAAGAAAAAAAAAAAAAAAAAAAGGATTTAAGGCTGAAAAAAACCCGCTTATTTTTCCTGCAATCCCCAGTCCCGTGCCGTGGTTTGTTGTGGATTCCTGGCGTGAAACCCGGCTGGGAGGGAGCTTGGGAGCTCGGGCTTTGTCGCCACAGCCGCTCCATGGTGACAAACCTCATCCCTGGACTCAGCCTGCCCGCTCCTTCCTCCCCTTGTTGTAATTAATTACCCCGTGGGTAATTAATGGCCCCGCGGTCACGCGAGTTCGCCTGGCGGCGCTCGGGAAAGGTTAAATTGGTAAAGAAATGATTTACTGCTGGATTTTCGGCTCTCTGCTCTCGTTTCCTTGTGGTTGTTTGGGGAAGTGCCCTAACTGCGTTTTTTCCGGGTGCGGTTCCCCAGCTGATGGAGGAAAACTCGGTGGTAATTCAGTGTTAAAATTTAGTGTCATTTGGATTAGCGCACGGTGTCATTCGGTGAATTCAGAAAACACGGAAAAAAACATTTTACTAAACTGTGTCCTACCCTAAAATACATATTTCACATGCATCACTTTTTTAACAGAATAAATAAATACACTTCCTTAATCATAGGGGTAATTTAGCCTGATAAATTATGACGGTCTGTAGTCCTGTGTTGGTGGCTGATATTCTGCAGTATTGAAGTTACTGTCATTAGAGTTTTTCAATAGTTAACCTCATCTAATTTTACTGAGTAGTTGTATTTTCTCATTATTCTTTTACAGTTGATACCCCATTCTCTGACGTTCACTTTCCTTTTTTTGTTTCCCCCTGATCTTTTAGGGTCCAAAATCGAAAAAAAAGGTAGGTAGGCAGAAATAACGCTCTGGTTCATTGTTGCATTTATTTTCTTAACCTAACTTTCTTTTTCGCCCTTGAGACAGTTGTTCAGGGTTAATTGAATTTGAAGGAGGGACTGGATTGTATAAATTCATCCTATGGATTATTCTTAATTTGATAATAATGAATTTATCCACCCCCCACCACCACTCCCCAGCTGTGCATCTCAGTCTTGTCAATGTTATGTTGTTATAAGAATGTGAAAAGAAACGGAGTAAAAAGTGACTACAAGTAACTGAAACAAGCAAATTTCCTTTTTCACCTAAAGTCAACAAAGATTTGTTTGTTTGTTTGTTTGTTTGTTTAGGTGAAAAAACCGTGATTCTTCCCTGAAATCTTAATGGGTAGAACTGTGGGGTTTACTGATTCTATTTCAGGATAATTTTGCAAAGAAATGCTTTGGTAACAAATGTGGTGAGATGCCCTCAAACTCCGGTGGGGGTGTGTTTGTGTTGCTGGCACTGAATTGTTACCACTGTTTGTATTCCAGCTTCGTGATAAGCTCTGTATTCAGAGTCACCCTTATCTATGTATTTACTGCCATGCAAAGTAGTGTAAAGTGCTTTCCACGTAGTTATTTATATCTGAAATCTGAATAATAATCTGAAATGACAGCATTTGTAACACGCTTTCTGCGTGAAAAAGGATCAGGATATATTTTCTTGGTGTATTTTTTATTTTTCATCAATACCTTGCCTTTCAACCTGAGTTCAGGCTGCTGTCGCTCTTAGGCTCCAGCATGTAGAGGAAACAATGCAGAATATCATGGTTTGTTTCCTCGTGTGTCAAAAAAATAGCTTTATTTGCCTCACTTGTAAACAATAATGTTGCCTGTGAATTAATTTTGTAGTTTGGATACAATTATCACATTTTTATGTGTATCATCCGTAAGAAATCTGTGAATGCTATGAATTACAGGACATTTTTGACAGTGTTCTGTTTTGGTTCATCTGTTATGTGACAGTAGATTTTGCATGTTATTTGCCTTATTTTTATCAACTATATACCTAGACCTCAAAGAATTGATAACACTGATTTCTGAGAAATCCAATTTAAAATACAGTTTTTCTAGGATTAGGCCAGAGGTTGAATAGTCGACTGTGTGGAGTTGCAGTGAGGATTTTATAATAGAAAAGAGAACTCTTTGTTACTTGTCTTCTGAATTAGATGGTTCTAAATGCCAGACTTGCCCCAAAATACATTTCCCAGTATTTCCTAAGATATTTGAAGTTATAACATCTACTTTCTTAGCCAATCCACCCGTTATTCAATTTCTACATTAAATACAGTGTTCTCCTGTTGTGGCCATGTTTGGGTGTGTCTAGCACAGAATAATATATTAATTGTAAGAACATATATTGCATCATGAAAATGAGAATAAAATGGAGTCCAGGATGTTTATTGCCATTCTGGGGGTTTCATTCAATGTGTGGGTAGTCTAAACTATTAATTCAGGGATCACATTAGAAGGACAAATTTATAGAGTTATACACCTCTCAAAATGTATTAAAATAACACTTGACTTTTTTTTTTCTTTTAATTTACCGCACACATTAAGCCTGGTGGCAAAAAAGCTGAAAAGAAAGTAGAGGAAGGGAAGAAGCTGAATGAGGGAGGTACTGTGCACTTCATTTGTAGGGAATGTGGTGGGCAAGTCATTTATTTTAAAGAAATGTGCAGGAAGTCCTTTCTTGAGCTACATGTGAATTGATATTTCCTTTTCACAAACACGGGTGGGTCCTCTCTGTTTGCTGGTGTGAACCAAATTCTGTGTTGGTTGACCGCATTTCTCACTTTCCTATCAGAGCAATCATCTCTCCTCTGGTTGTTTCTCCTGCAGTTAGGAATTTGGGAAGAATTAACTTGCCATTAATCCATCCTGAGGGGGGCTTGGGCATGCTGTGACTGCTACTGAGTGACTACTAATCAATCATCAGTAGCCTTTTGTGGGTTAGGGAACCTCTGGACTGATGTTCCCACTTAGGCTGAAGGCTTAGAGGTTGAAATCGATTTTAATTTTCACATCCTCTCTAACTTTCTAGTCCTTTTGGCAGCAAAGAGAGGCTTTGCTGGGATGGGGAGTAGCTGATCCTGAGGAGGATTTCAGTGAACAGGTTGAAGTTGTAGGGAAAAAGAGGGCTTGTTGATCCTTGTCTTGTCTCCACTTGTATCATCACAGGCTGGTGGGACAGTGCCATAATAGTGTGTTTTAGTGCTGTGATTAAAATTAATTTGACTCGTGGGAGATTTCTGTATAGTGCTGAACATTCATGCTGCTCATTTGAAGGTTGTTCTGTTCTTACACTTAATAACAAAATCACTTGCCTGGTTTAATGAAGCAAAATACAGTTATGCTCTTGATCTATTTCCCAATCTTCAGATGAAGCTGAACAAGAAGAAGCAGCAAGACTTGAGAAGGAGAGACTCCACCGAGAGCACATGGCAAGGCTGGAGGCAAAAGTTAGTTTGTACTCACTGTAAAAAGCTAATCCTATTTCTAAACTTGAGATGAGGTCTCTAAAACATTAGTGAGAGAATAGGAATTAATTTCCTTCTGTACTTACTGTTGGGAACAATATAGAGGAAATTTTCCAGCTTCTGTAGATTAACATTAGTCCCAAAATCCAGCCAAGGCAGTGGGAGATGAGATCCCACAAATTGAGGAGTTGCTGAGCTGGATTAGTGATGAAACACAGTGCATGTAAAGTCAAAGAAAATGATGCTGATTTTTTTTTTTTCTTTCACTAAGCAAATATTTGGCTTAGTGTTGCTTTGATTTAGAAAAATAGGTGAGAGAGTCTTGCCTGGTTTTGATGCATTTAAATACATGAACTTTTGTGATATGTGATATACCAGTTTGAATAAAAGCCCCTTTTTTTCCCCCTTTCTGCTATGCTTTCAATTGAATGTGTTTTTTGTGTTCCCCATAATTATATTTGGTACAGCTGTGGCAAGAAAGTGTTGCTATAAATTCCTTAATTGGTTACATGTTGGGGCAGATACAGTGATTTGTGTGTATATATGTGGGTGTATTAGACTATTTACATTTAATTTTCTGAAAAGACTGGAATTCAGAACAAAAACTGACTGGTAATATCTAAATATTTTTTCTGTTTTCAAAGAAAAAAGAGATTTACAACAAATATTTCTTTCTTTTTTTTTAAAAAGAAAAAGTCATTCTTGCCTATGCCTTTTGTTCTTCGTAGATTATGTTCTTCCCCTAGGGAGAAGATGAACTTAAAATAACAGAAATTATAAGGGGGGAAAAAAGAAATAATCTTGCACACATTTTTCCAGCACATGCTTACATTTTTTAGCAGCTCTCATTAGGATGATGGTAGGGAAGATGTTCAAGAGAGAGGTTAACAATGATATGACACATTATTGTGTGGCTCAGCTCGGCAACTAATGTGATGACAATAACATACTGCAAACTAGCAGAGTCTTCCCAATTGAATGTTTCATTAAAAAAACCAAGTTACCAATGTTTGGATTTGTTTAAATGATACATTGTTCCAATATCCCAAATGTTTGTTTGTTTTATGGAAAATAATTGTAAGACCTAAGCCAAATATTTAACTCTGTTTGAGATATATTTATATATATGTATTTTAACAGTATCAAGAACAAAAGGAGTCTGAACTAGCAGAACTTAAGTCACTGGAACAGAAGTTTCTGTCTGCACAGCAGTGGAAAATGGATTATAGAGAACACGAAAAGGTAACCTTTCTTGCCAAAATCCCTTGTCCTTCCTTTCCTATTTATTTAATTCATTCTACTTTTAAACATTTCCCCCAAAAAAGCTCTACTGGGGCTTAAATATTTTTTTTATAGATTTTGGGACAATTGACATTTGTTTCAGTGGTTCCTGGATATCACAGGTCATCATTTGGAGAGAGATTGGCCAAAACTTCAGAGCTGGAAACGTGAAAATGCAGCTGAGAGTCAACATCTGCAGTTTAGGGGGAGTGGTTGAATTGCCACACAATGGTGTTATGTACCTGTAAAGTTAAATTTTAAATAGTAAGTTATAGAAATACAGGGGTAGAACATTTCTCTTGGGTGAATCCCTCTTGCAGACCCGTCAGTCAGTAACAGTGACGTGAAATTTGGTCAGTTTGGCTCCAGGTGAGGTTAAATAGACTTGTGGCCAGAAGGGTTTTTCTCTTTGTCCTGTTTATCACTTAATCCTCTTAAAGCCTCTGCAGAACAGATTTAGAATCATAGGATAAATCATGTTAGGGAGCACTTCTGAAATTCATGTAGCTCAGCCTCCCGCACCAAGCAGGGCAGACTGAGGTTTTTATTAAGGTGCTCAGTTGGGTTTTGAAAATTTTAAGGTTGGGCATACACACCACAGTATCTTCAAGCAGCCACTCTGACAGCTTTACCCCTTTTTCATTATTTGCAGTAACCATTTTTTCCTTAAGTGCAATTGTCATTTCCCTGTCACAGCTTGTGATCGTTGCCATTTGTTGTTTGTGGATGTTTCCTAAGGTGTTTCTTGGAAGGAGAAACATTTAAACTTTTCTGTTTTCAAAAGTAAGGGCAAAATAGAACTACTGTTTTTAAAATAAATCTTCTAAGAAAATACTGGTAGATTATGGCAAGTACCAGGGTTTGTATTAGTCTGTTGTTAACAATATTTAGGGCAAAAGAAATATGTAATATCAAACGCTGAGTTTCCACATCAATTTCTGTGGAATTTCAGTTCAGATGAACAGATATATTTACAGTCTATCATAGCATTTATCCTTTTCCTCAAAGAACAAGTGCTGTTATTTTTAAGGATGTGATGATGAAAGTGAAGCTCTCTTTTAAGTGCAAAGATGTAAAAAAAATAATAAATAAATAAAGGGAAATCAGATATTTTAATTACTGAAGACTGATCAGTCTTTTGTACAGGAGTTTTCGGGGCACTCAGCACTCACCTACTATTGCTTTCTTAGAAGTCAGTGGAAATGCTTGTGGAAGTAGCTGGGAATGCAATTATACAAATGTTTTTGCTTTAAAGATCCATTTTACATTGTAATGCAATCTTCAGTAACAGGGTGCTATTAATCTTCACAGCAAACAGGGAGGCAATGTTTCCTTAATAGCCTATTATATGGATGAAAAAAATTACATTATAGGTGATAAATTGATCCCATGAGCCAGTGTTAGGCTTATGTTTAGCATTAAGTGGCTTTAGTCTGTCACTAATTTTTTCTTTCCACCACTTATAAGACTGAACAATAATTGATTTGAAAATAAAATTATTAAAAAAAACCCACAACCCTAATCTAGGATTTCACCTTGCCCCCAGAGGTTTCTGTAAGAGTTCAACTTGGGCTAGTAAGGGGGAAGAAAGCTCCATTAGAGGCAGAGAGAGGAGGAATAAATATGTTGGAGTAGAGGCTCTTAAGCAGCTTTATTGCCAGTGTAGGAATTTTCAGTTCTATCGTCATCACCTGGCCTGAGAACCATCTGCCTCTTCCCCCTGCACTGGTTCCTTGTTTATGCTCTCAGCCATTTATTCTTTCAGCCCCTCATTTGTGGCAGGTGCTGAATTAATTGCTTTTGTAGACAAACTCTACCCAGCAGAACAGAAACCAGTGATAAATAAGCATAAACAGCAGGTGTTGGGTGGGCAGAACTATCTTAACACATTAATATCAAAGTAGACCATTTGTTTCCTGGCACAGGGACAAGCCCAGTGGTGCTGGAATTCCACTTGGATGCATTTAGGTGTGAGTGTGTCACTGTAATTGTCTTCCAGAACCCCCCTTTTTCCTGGGATATCAATAGTCCCTTGCACCTCGTGCCTGCATCCTCTTTTCCTTGGTTTTTTGGGTTTTTTTTTTTTGTAGTGGGAGCATTACCTCAGCTGTGATGGAATTCCTGACCCAACTGTACCCCAGGAAATCAACACCTTCATGAGCTTGTGGCGTGAAGAGCAAGATGAGGATGTTCAGGTTGTGATGGAGAAGGGGGAACAGGTGCTAAATGTGAGTGTTAAAGTGGTGTAGTTTGGTTTCAACCCAACATATCCCTAACAGCCCCCTCCCTCTAACTGTTTTCTTCCTTTTTTTTTTTTGGCTGTAACCTTCAAAACCTCAAAGTTTTCCTTCAGTTTTGACATTTTTTTTCCCGTTACAGATTCACTGTTCGCCCTCCAGAAGTTGTTTATTGACTTTAAATTTGAATTTCGGGGGTTTGAGTGCGGTGTTTCTTACTCTGAGCTCCAGCATCCCAACATCCATCTTCCCTTCCATTTTAAACAACCTTGAGGCCAGAGCACATAAAGCTCATGTCCCAAATAAATGCTTTGGTGGGCAGCAGCCCCACTGTGTAACACTTGAGCCAGCAAAAATACCATGTAAGAGCAGGGTTTCCCAAAATTGATGGTTGCCAGCCATTGGTGGCTCGTGAAGCCAATTTTAAGCACTTGGGGCCTGCTCTGTAAATTTAGGGGTTTATTTTCATTTCCATTTAGAGTTTTAGGGTTTTGTTTTCCTTTGTGCTAACTTTATAGTATGACTGTGTATATAACTATATAACTTAATATGCTGACTTCTTCAGGAAGTTAGTGGGGGTCTTCCAGAATTTGAGGCTGAAAGTTCCATGTGCAATACAGGTTTTATTGAGCTGGTTTGGTTCTGAGCTGTATTTCCTATCTAGCAGTTCCTGTTACGTGCCAGAATTTGCACCTTCTACATCCTGCCTTTGTCTGTGCTAGTCCTTTCCAAGAATTTCAGCTGATAACTCCTCCTGGCAGGGATTTTTCTGATAATAATTACATCAGAATGTAACTTCTCTATGCCTTTCTGCTTATTTATTTATTTGGGGTTTTGCAGTAGAGATTATTGCTATAGAAAAATAAGGGTTGCAAAAATAAACTCATTTTGGATCAAAAAGCTTCATCGTATGACCAGTCCAGGTCAATAAATGATCTGTGGTTGTAAGCTGAGATTTCCCAGCCCACAGGTTAAGGAATGAAGGAATTGGATCAGAGGAATGAAGGCAGGCACACCTGAGCCTGGAATTTCCAGCACTTTGACTGTCTATCTGAAAAATGCTGTCTTAGCACAATTTCCTAGAGATATAACAGAAAAAGACTGTGACTAAGGTTTTGTGGGTTTTTTTGAGGTATAAAGGAAGCAAATTTGCCTCAGTTTTTTATGGCAGAACAGACACAGACAGTACATTAAGGGTGGTGTCAAAACAGAGATCCTTTTCCCACACGTAATGTCTTCTAGTTAATTGAGAAGTTGCAGCTCCTTTTAATGGACACAGCACCCAGTGAGGTGACAGCAAAAGAAGCGGTCCAGTACCAGGAATCTATTGTGGATCTGCAGAATCTGCTTCATCAGAAGTACAATGAAGCTACACAGAACCTGCTGAAAGTGAGTAAGATGGGCTGCTTTGAATTTGTGATGTGGGCAGTGCCCGTGTTTGAGTCTTAGACCGTCACAGAGGTTGAGTCCGTGGATTTCCAAATTTAGCACTTGAGTTTCCAAATTGTGTGTGTGGCACACACCGGGCTTGGAATTCTTCAAAACCCCTGGAAATCTGAACTTCTCGTCAATAAGTCACTAAAGATTAAATTATGGTGAGATTTGGAGGTGTTGGAAACCCCAGGGGGTTGCTGTATGAAATTTGTTTCCTGCTTTGCCTCACTGATTTAAATTAAAAGGAGTTGACTCTAGAAAAAAAATTGCAGATGTGAAAAGCAGGTCATAAGGTTACCTTGTGCCCATTTTTTAACACAAGTTCATGTGACTAAAATATTTTTTAAACCAAGATCTTGGGAAGAGTGAGGATTATTTAAATAAGAAAATGGAAGTGTGCTCGGGAGTCAGTTTTCTGGGTTGCATGTATAGGTGGTGATCTTGCTGTTTCAAGCATATTAATCATTTATATACATAAGCATGTTTAGAAAAAGAATATTGCCAGAGGAAACAAAAACAGGAGGAAGAGTAAAGGAAATAGTGAACCAGTTGTATGTTCATAGCCAAAGCCCTCTGCCAATTAAAAAATGTGAAATTTTTGATTGCCTTTACTGAGATTAGGATTAAACTCCTAGTGTAATTATCGTTTCACAGGTTTTATATTGATCAAATGGTAAAATAATCTATGCAATGACTCTGATAGGAGTCCATTGTTGCTCAGGAAGTCTTTTTTTGGGGCCTTTTTTTCATTACTTGTCCTGAGGAGTATTTTTGAGGGCACATGATTAAGGGGGATAGGCAGTGCCATCGAGGGTAATAATGTAAGAACCCATAATTGGTTGACAGAATTTATGAAGTTAGATGGACAAAAAGAACATAGTTCGAATTTTAGCAAAGAAATTTGAGTTTATAACTGTTGTGGTTTAGTGTAAATACAACACAGCTGGGCTTGGTCTGGTGTATTTTCATTCTTAAATGTTTTGGTTTTATTTATTCAAGTGTAAATGTAAGTAAATCAAAGTGATACAAATAAGAAGAAAATATTATTAAATTGGCTTTTTTCTTTGTAGACAGCTAGTATGTATGAAGATTCTGAAACTGGAAATATGCAGGCAGTCATAAAGGATAAAAATGTTACTTTCTGTGTTTGGGTCAATCTGAAGAAGAAAGTAAGGTACAGCACCCTGAAATTCTTAATATGAAATAAGGCCTGGCCTTGTCTACCCAAGCTGAGTAAACACCAAGAACCAATTTCATGATCTTTTTTACATACATGTATGTATATAAATTTGTTTCTTAAAATGCTGCTGTAGAACCAGTTACTACCAGAAGGAATTTTGAAGAAAACCAATAAAAACTCGTGCAGAGAATTGAAATTCCTCTGGAAGGGATGTTTCTTGCTGATGCATTAAATATTTTCTAAGCAGTTACAGTGGCTTGCAAAGCAGTGACTGGGGCTTTGTGCTCAGTTTTACTCTGTTAGGTAAAAGATTCTGGAGCGTGGGATGCTCCAGAGTAGGTTCTGAAGCTGAGATTTGGTTTTTTATTAGGTTGCCATTTAACTGGTGTCCTTTTCAAAATGAGATTTTTGAGCAGACTGCCTGTTTCCACTGCACAAATATGAGGAATAAATTACTAAAAGGGCTTTGCCTTGACTCAGGCCCAGTTGCTGAGTGCTGGGCCATGTCAGACTGACCTTCAGGAAGAGCCCATTTGGGATGGTGTTAAAGCCTTTGGTTCAGCACAGAAATGCACTTCAGATACTCACCCAATAATTAAAAACTGCATGTTGCTTTACCAGAAGATTCTTAAAACTTGTGGCCAGCTGATCTTATCCAAAAATAGGTATTATTTGGATTATTTTGGAAGGTGTTGAGGCTGCTGTAACACAGCTGGTGGCTTTACCTATGTAGGGTTTGCTTGTTAAATTAGCTTTACCAGGAATGTGCTATATACAAGAACTGCCATCTGCCTCATTGTCATCCTGTCCAGAAATTATTTTGGCAGCTCCTGATCCCCTTAGTGCAGCAGTGGCTTGGCTGGGAGGGTCTCACAGACAGCTGTCAGTCGTGACATCCCCCTCTGTCCCTTAGGCAGTGCAACAAACCTCAAAACAGGTCTGAGTGTTTCTGAAGAAATACACAAAAATAAACGCTGCCAGTCTTGCTTACCAGGCTCTGTTCTGGTTTTTAATTGGTATTCCCAGGTTCAAAACTCACGTGTTCAGCGATGCCCAGCACGGCTTTGATGTTCCCAAGTCCCTGGTTCTGAACAGCGCCGCCGTTCGCATTTTGCACACCCGTTACGACCACGTGTCCCCACTGTGGCTGCAGTGTCGAGGTCTGCCAGACCTGGAAGCCTTGGAGAGCAAAGAACTGGCTGAGCATCCAAAAGACAATGCAGAAGAACCAGGAGAGGAGGAAAAGAAAGCCAGAGAAGAACCCAGCGTGCCTGCCGAAGAAGAAACGTGCCCTGCTGGGAGAAAGGTGGGTACGAACCCTCAGCACGGGGTTTGGTACGTGGCTCTTGTTAACCTGAGACACAGTCCCAGCTTTTTACTGCCTCCTGGGCATGAGAGTCAAATTCTTAAAGGTTTTACAGAAAAAGGCAACTTGTGTTAATACTGTCATGGATCTTCTCAAGGGAGTGGAAAGGTGGATGACTGAAGGCTGTCACACAGAAGGTAGAGAGGGAGGTTTGGTGCAGTTGGCAAAGGTGAGTTGGCAATTTAAGAGGAGGATCAAGCCATAGGGAACATCAGGTGCTCTTGTAGGATCCCAGAATATGCCAAGTTGGAAGGGACCCACAGGGATCATCGAGCCCATGCCCAAGAGTCACACCCTGTGCCTGGCAGGGTCATCCAAAAGCTTCTTGAACTTTTTCAGGGTTGGTGCTGTGGCCACTTTTCTGGTTATTTCTGTGACTCACTCACTTATGTACAGAGGAATGGATTCTGCTTCTGAGAAGCTGACAGCCCCATAAAAGCCCTGCAGAAATGCAATTTTAGGAAATTTTGCAGAGTGCAGAATAGGATTCAGAGTTCAGCAGGTGCTGGCTGTGCAGGTACTTAGCTGACCCTTTGCTCTTAGAGGGCTTTCCAAATACTATTTCTGGCTGCCTGTTCTCTTCCTTGGTCCTCTTCCATGTTAAATGTTGGCTTTTGGTATGATGGAGGTTGCTTGGGTTTCTATTCTTCCTCCTGGGTTTGGGTTTTTCTCTTTGGGCATCATCTACAGCCTGCAGATAAATGACTTGTGCCCTCTGTCTTAAATTTCTGCAGAAATAACTGTCAGACATCAGATTTTATGCCTCCTTAGTGTGTTTGGAGCAATTTCCTGGATTTCACAGTATATTCTGTGTTGGATGGGACCCACAAGGGTCGTCAAGTCCAGCTCTTAAGTGAATGGCCCATACAGGGATCAACCCTTGTTCATCATCTTGTGTTTTCTCCTTTTCAGTCCCCAGCACCTTTGTAGTGAATCAGTGCTTGAAATCCTACTATTCTTGGTTCCTTTTTTCTTTTTTCTTTTTTTTTTTTTTTTGTGTATGACAAATCTTTTGACAGTTTTCACCCACATTTTTCTCAACCTTTCTTTAACCTCCTTCCTTTTATTTCTTCTCTTTTTTTTTTTTCTTTCCCAGGTCTTTTCTCTCAATCCAGCTTTGTGAATTTTCCTCTTCCTTCTTGAGGCTTCACTTCTGTCCTTGTTGAGAGGATGTGTGTTCTTCCCACTTGCTGGCAAACACTCACACAGGGTTCAGGAGGTGCCTGTGCTTCCAGAGGAGTCCACATTGCATTCTCTTTGTGCCACCCTGGCAGCTGCAAAGTCAGCATAAACATAATTTTGGAGTGCCACACGCTGCTAAAAAGGTGTCAAGTGCTTGTATGGAACTTGAGGAGCTCAACAGGGAATTTGCTGTGGAAATGAAGTAATTACTTTATTTCTATTTATATATCCAGTGTCAAATTGGAGAGTACCTTTAATCAAAACTTATTTCTGCTAGCTAGGTAGAAATAATTTCTCCTAAAATCTTGACCCTGAAGCAAGATTGGTACAAATCTTGCTGGAGGGGTTGTACCCTGTATCCACCTTGAAGGAGGTGATAATCCTCTTCTTTATTCTAATGGAAAAAAATGTCTTTTTCCTTTTATATAGAAGAGTGTTGTCTCATTGAAGGAAACCAGCAATAACACAGAGGACGTAAATGAGACAGAGGAGGAAACCGAGAAGAAATCAGAAAACTTGGACAGATCATCACAAGGTATTTGGTTTGGTTTTATCTGCAGCATCACAAAAGTACTTATGCCAAGTGTTTTATATATTAGGAAGAAATTGTTTGCTGTGACAGTGGTGAGGCCCTGGCACAGGTTTCCCAGGGATGCCCCATCCCTGGAAGTGTCCCAGGCCAGGTTGGATGGGGCTCTGAGCAACCTGGGCTAGTGGAAGATGATCTTTAAGGCCCCTTCCAACCCAAACCATTCTTTGATATATGGAAACATTGCAATATGGATCTCTGTGTGAATGGAGCAAAGCTTATAAATGTTTTGATAACGCCTGAGGTCTGTTGACATTTCTGTTAATGATTGTTAAATGCAGAGAGATAACAGGACAGGTAGGAAAATGGAGTTTGTCCCCATACTTATTTTCATTTATTTTTTATATTTATGTACATTTTTATTGTTTATATAGATATATGTATTATTATATATATATTTATGGGTGAGACATATAATGTGCATGAATCTACCAGGCTGTCTGGTGAGATTGACTTTTTCCAAAAAAAAAAAAAAAATATTCAAATGGATATAATGGTAGGCATTTGAGCAGTGTGGAGTGTTACTGGGTGTTACTTAAGTGTGTGCTTAAAGCAGGATTTGTGCTGATAGACTTCCTTAAAACAGGGCCTAATTCTAGGCCATAAACCAGTTTATCTGTCCCACGTAAATGACAAATTTCTTCTGGCTTGTGGTGTCATCCCTTTTGTGGTTTAATAAGTGAGTTTTCTTGTAGTATGGACTGAAATAAAACAACTGCAAATTATTAGTGTCATTTAGCTCAACTTTACAGACTTCTCCTTGTTTCAAGAAACCAAAGCCCACCCCACAACGTTTTCTGCTGAGCACAGTCCAAGGAACCAGTTGTCTGACTAGACCCTAAAGACCACCCAAACGAGGTTTTCCAGAGAATATAAAGGATTTGGGCTTCATTTGGAGGAATTTGCTGTGTGGTTTCCATAAGGCTTTGAACATCCCTGCTTTTCAGGATAGATTAGAAAGGATACTCAGGTACCAATCACAGACTCAGTGAAAACAGGGAGCCATGTAAATGAGGGTTAAAAAACCAGGAATGCAACAACAGGGGAAAGAGGGAGAACTGCAGTTCTCTGGGTTTAACCATTCTTAGGAAGTTAAATTAAACTTGAGAAAATAAATAGTTATGTTTAGGACACAAATATTTTTGTATTATTATCTTTTAAAAAGCAAGTTCAAGTGCAAACTACCACTGGGGCTGGTAGTAAAATAGGGGTTTTTTATCTCCTGTGAATGTTTTGCTTGGAATAACAGCAAAAGGACATTATGGTGGTGTGTGAATCCAGCAGAATAAAACCTCTCCATAATGCAACTAAATCTGACATAAAAATTAATGCTTGTTTTTTTAAAAAAGCTTGAAGACATTCTATATAGATAGTTGTCACTTTTTTTGATATGATCTCACTCTCTCAAGGCAAATTTCATAACACAGTAGCTGTTTTTATACAGTATTGAACACTTTTTTTTTCTTGATCCCTGTCAGCAGTAACTTTTCTCTCCTCCTGTGCCATCCCACGTGATGTTTTATGTAGGCTTGTTTGTTGTTTTTGTGGGTTTTTTTTTAAAAGAAAATACTTCAAGCCATTTTTGTCCATGGCATTGATACCTTTTAATAACATTTTCCGATTAATTAAGCCTTCAATTCAAACATGTATGTAATATATAGGTAATTAGGCATAGAAAAATATGACTGTTATCTAAAAATTGTGTTTCATGGTAAATCCCTCTTGCTGTTCATAATTATTGAGTCTTTTGGGTCTTCATTTTTATTTAAGTATTGGTTGTAAAACGAGTGTTTTAAGGCCACTCAAAAAATCACCAGTAAAGGTGAATTTTATTTTTTTTTGCCTGATTTCTTTTCATATCAATGCAATCTTACTAAACCTGTCCAGAATCCACTGGGGAATTCTTCCGTGGTTAATGATGAGACTTGTTTGTTTGGTCAGTAAAATCCTTACATAAAGCATTTTGAACTGGGCACAGATTCAGGGCAGAGAGTAATCTGTTAAAAAGCTCAGTTCCAAGACAAGAAATGATTTTTTATTTTTTTTTTCCCCCCCTGTATTTCATTTATTTACTAAAAGCTCTGTGGAGCACCAGCAGGTGGGGCTGAAACGCTGCAGAGTGACCAGCAAATAGAGGTGGGAAATTTCAGCGTCTCAGTTTGATGAGTGAGCGCCGTGTTATTTATTTATTTATTTATTTATTTTATTTTAAGAAGGGGACCCACTGGTGCAGGAAGAGACAGGAGACAAAGGAGAGGCGGCAGCAGCTGCAGAGTGGGTGGATTTGCAGCGGTTGGTGCCGGTGGGTGGTGTGTTCCACATCGATGCCCTGCAGCTCCCGCCTCAGGTGGTGGAAGTCAATGACTGGACCATGGTGGAAGTGAGTGAGGGAAGGGATTACACCCTTTGAAGGGCTCTTTCTCTGTCGTCCCTGGAAAGCTGTCCCTGAGGTGTGTCCCTGCTCTGGTTTATCAAATAATTTTCCAGTTACACATGGCCAACTTTTACTTTATTCGGTCAGTACCTCATCAGCATGGCCAGCATGGATCCACCTGCTGGAAAACGCTCTGGGCCAAAGTAAAAGCAAACAGAGAAGTCCTTAGTTTTTCCATATGGGACAGGCAAGACTTTAAAAGCAGGCTGGAAGCAAAATCACTGCCAGTTCAGTGCCAGGCTCTGCAGGATAAATGAGGATTGTAGTCAGTGTGTTCTAGTTTTCCACTGCTGGAGCCTGGTGCAGTGCTGCTAACAAACATCAGAGATTTGTCTGTGAAAACCTTTAATAAGCACAATTCCCACTCAAACTAAGGAAGCAGGACTGGGGGTAGATCAAGACTCTGGGCTCCTCATTCCCAACCAAGCACACAGACCTGCCTTGCCACTCACTGTGCCCTCTTCTTCCATTGGACACCATGTGGACAGAGCAGAATTATATCTGCTTTTGTCTCCTGGTTTTTTTAGAGTGTGGTTCTGTTGAAAAAAGGACTGTGCCCACTGTGTGGCACTGCCTTAAAGGGACTTTTACAAGAAAAAAAAAAATTAGGCTGCTTCATTTTCTAATAAAAATGTTATGTGTCTCTTTCCCATCTTGCCAAAGTTAGTTGAGGCTGGATTGGAGGTGTATCCCTATTCCCCCGAGGAGGCTGAGGATGCCACAGAATCAATAATCCAAATAACCCTCAGGCTGCCTGACAATGTGGTGTATTTTGCCAGTCCTGTGGTCGCCCGATGGGATCCTGAAGGTAGGAACTTAGAACGCAGATTTATTTCAAGTTTGAATAGTGAAATTTATACCTGAGTTTAACTATTGTCAATTCAGAGCCCAGAAATAATTTGGGCACTTCAATGTTAATTGATTTGGAGACGTCAGTGTTACTTTATTTGGTTTGTTTTGAGTTGTTTTTTTAATTCTCTTTTGCTTCTACAGCATATCTAATAATGGGTTGGTTTGTTGGAGCTTTTTACTGTAGCTTCTTAATATAAAAGGAAAAAAAAAAAATACAGAGCATTTAATGGGCAGCAGTACAACTGCCTACCATAAATCAAGTTCTGTTGAGATAAAGTCCACTTTGAGCCAAACTGGCTCCTACCTACATGTATTAATATTGTTACAATATGAAATGTATATATTAAAAAAACAACTGTGATATTCTAGTTATTAGATAAATACAATGTCTCTCTAGCTTTACATTCATGAGGGAGAGAGTAGAACCTATTAAAATGTTTAGATGTTTAAAATTACTCTTGAAAATGATATTTTGGGCTGCTCTGTAACAGGTAAGAAATGACAGTTACTTTAGGGTTAGTTTTTCTTTTCTATTGAAATTGAGAAGCTTTCCTGTCAAAATTAGCCCAATCTTAAAGACAATTAAAATGAGAGGAGTTTTTTCCTTAAAATAATTATCTTCATTTTGTGCCTGATATTTTATTTTAACTGTGAGTGAATATAAGTGAACCTGGGGTGTCTTTACCAGTTATTCCCCAGCACATATCACTAGCAGAAGCTTTCCATGTCCATCCTTGTGTTTTTTTTACATCCTTTTTGTACAGCCCAGCAGTGGAGAACTGATGGCATCAGCAAGATAAAGTATGAAGCACAAGAAAAGAGCATCACGTTTGAGATGGGTGGCTTTTATACAGTAGCACTTCTCCAGGATGCTCATCTCAACATGCCATATAAAGCATGGGAATTAAAACCTACTGGGGTGGATGAAGCTCTCCTTGTAGTTACTACCTGCTTGGCAACAATTCAGATACAAATTAAGGTAATGTAAATAATTTTTTAAAAATCAAACATTGGTAGATTAAAAAAAAAAAAAAAAAGGCAAACCATAATTATTATAAAGTGTCCTTTACTAAGAATTTTAGATGCTTCCACAAGACCAAGTTGAATCTCTCTGTGCCAGTGAAAAGGAGGGAGGATCCTTTCCAAGCACTGTCCTAGTTATTTAAATTTCAGTTATTTTCTATGAGCTGGTCAGAAAGAAAATTATGCATGATTACTCTGCAAAGTTCTAGTAAGTGCCAATTTGCTGTGGATTCTGCCTTGCTGTATTCAAGACTTTCAGCAGCTAGAGACTTGAAAATCATTCATTTTTTCTCCCAGCTATATCCAGAGAAGGAAAGGCATTTTAAACAGGCTATTAATGCCACTTGTTCCTTCTGAAGGTTCAAGTTACACATAACTGTGCATATGTTCATTAATGTGTAAAAAAAAAAAAAAGATTGGAAAAAAAAGCATGATAAAAGTACAGCTGTGTGTTTTCTGAATTCCTACAGCAGAGTGGCTTTCTTCAGGACATGTAAATGAAAAATTTCCCAGCCCAGAGTAGCAGATAATGTATATAATTCCCAGAACAGCAAAGAAGGTACTGTTTGATGCCTAAAGCAGTGCCTTCCATGCCCTGTAAACTGTTTTCCCTGCTTTGCACAACAGGGCAATCAGTGTATGCTGTCTGCAGTAGTGGTGGAGGAGGAGGATGTGCTTTCCAACATCACAGGAAAATGGATGAGCCCCCTTGCCCTCCGAGCAGCTCTGAAAAGAGCTGGTGTGAACATTTTCCCAGGAGACTGTTCTCACAGCTATGTCCCTGTGACCAGGAAGGTGAGTGCAACAGTGAAGACCTTTCCTGTTGGTTTTTATCACCCCCTTTTTTTATTTTCTTTTCACCCTTTCTTGCAGGAAGAGCTGCAGTCCAGAACATACGTGTGCTGTGCCAGCTGAGCCAGTGGGTTCTGCTTGGAGCAAGCTTTTCCTTACATTTGTATAACACAGTCAGTCCCTTTCCCTGAGATAAAAAAAACCAAACAAAACACCTTGTATTTTTGCATTCCAGGCTGCCCTGGCGGAATTTAAGGCCTGTCAACAGCTGGCTCTGGTTGCATCTGCATTTGCTTTTGCATCGAGCAGGTGGAACAGAGCAGCAGGTCCAGAGCACGTGGTGTTCAAGGTTTGTGGGTTTACTCTGATTTCATTTACTCCCTGCTGCAAAGGAGGGAATAAGCAACTCAGGTGCTGATTTGTTTCCACCTGTAAACTAAAACATGGTTAAAACTTCTCCCTGACAGACAGATACTGCCCAGTTGTGGCTGTACAAAGAGAACACACCATGCTGATGAAACCTTGAGCAAGTTAAATGCACAAGACACAAATATTTAGCCCAGTACTTGGTCTCAGAACTAAAAACTAAAATATATTATGCCTGTTGCACCTAACTAGGCTAGGAGTCAGGAGCAGCAGCTGGAGTGCCCAAACCTTGGAGTTTAGAGGCAAACTAGATGGAAGATTTCAGTGTTGATAGAGCACCTGGTACTCAGTGGGCTCTTAGGCACAGAGAGCTAGTATTAATATTGCTTTAGGGGGGTTGTTTCTGTACTATACTCACAAGAATTTAGAATTTCACACCAGAATTTATCCTCTGTCAGTGGCACAGGCCTCCTCTTACAGTGCATTTTTTTCTTGCAATAGGTAAGGGAGCATCTTGAAGCAGATTCTGTCCAAGACAACAACTGGTCTCTTTACATGTTTAATGGCCAGAAAGCACAGAAGCTCAAAATCACTGAAACCAGTGAAGCTTTTTCAGAAGAGGTAGAAGAAGATTCTGAACTTCACTCCACACTCTACCACCTGCTTAAGGATTTTGCCAGCAAAGCAGCAATGGATAAAGTGGAAGGAGCCAGCTGCCTGTTCGTTGATGTTGTGTATCAGCTACTCCTTACTACAAGGGTTTTAACATACTCTTAAACACTGTACGTTTTCTTTTAAAACTTTATTATCAAAAGTTCTCAGTAAAGTTACATTTCAAGTCTAGAACCCTGTTCTGTTCAAATCGTTGAAACAGCTCCGATGACTAAAATGCAAACAATTTTCTCTTTGTTCAGGCAACATAAGTTCTTTATTGTCTTGTGGCCAGGACCACTTAGTCGTATCTATTGTTAGCTGCTTTCAAATTGTAAACCTGAACAGAACTGAGACCCTCTTAGCTAAAGGTAAAGATGACTTTTGTCAGAATAGGGGGGGGGAAAATATATATATATATATACACACATTTTCATTTCAAGTCATGCTCTAGAGGGAAAAAAAAAAAAAATCTCCCCAAAAAATACCCACAACCCAACAAAACAAATCCAAACGTGTTGGATTAAATAAACTATCTCAGCTTCTTGGAAAGTAACTTGGAAGCACAACTACAAGAAGTCAGAACCTGGGTTATACCGGGGGAGGCCCGTTGTGTTGGAGCCTGGTGTAGGGCCACAGCAGCTGCTGTAGTGACGTCCAGGAGTCCCCAGTCCCTACAGGTGCTGCATCTGCAGGTCTCTGGAGGGACAGCCCCGTGAGGAAGCTCGTGAGGGCAGCCAGGAGCACCAGGATGGAGACGGAGAACCAGAGGGTTTTGTTGGCGTTGGAAAAGGAAGCCTTGAAGTGGGACGCCCACGATGACATCAGGTTGTACCTGTGCAGGAGAGTAAGGCACAGAATGGTTTTCCCTCACAGCTCGGAAGCTCTTCCCACCCCACCTCAAAAAAAAAAAACAAAAAAACCCCTCAATCAGATCCCACAAACAGAGATCTTTATCAAAAGTGACAAGGTTGGTACTGTAGGTTGTGTTCTGGGTTTAAAATGCAGCCCTCAGGAAAGCGAGTTTTAGGTGGCTCACCTGGATAACAAGTCCACCCCTGTTCCCTGGACCACACACTATTTTCTGAAGAGGATTCACAAAAGCTGCCTTGCAAGACCATCAAGAAATCTTGCTAAAAGTTCTGGCCTTCTGTTGTTTTCTATGGCTCCGGTGCCTTCCCTGAAGTTAGGAGAAGTCTTACCCTCCCTGACTATCCAAATCCTCATGACATTGGGTACCTCCATCAGAAAATCATATATATTTGTCCTTGCTGTCTTGGTTTCACACACTGGCATAATTGTCTTGTTTCTCCCTCAATCAGGAATGCTTCCAGGGGAGGTTTAACATTCCGTGTTCATATGGAATAAATGGTTTTATTCTCCCCTGCAGAGGCAACAAGCCCCCTCTTCTGTCAGGCAGGGGCTTCCCAGGGACAGCATTAACTGGGATAGTCTGGAGTTAGTCTGGATAACGGCTTGTGTCACCTTTAGTCATTTTTACAAGATTACATGCTAGCACGACCAAGTAGCTGAGCTGTAACAGCTCCCACAGAGTAACCAGAAGAGGTCAGATTATTGCACGAGGCTTCTCTTTCCCTCAGCATTTAGGATTAGGAATGAATTCCCGGAGGGGTGAGTCTCTGGCAGCCAAGGTAACTTCCTCACAGTTGGTTTAAGTGAGTGTTAACAACCCAACCACAGCTCCAGCTTTGCTTCCCTTTTCCACACAAACATTACTTTACCTCATGAAAAAAAACAATAACAACTTACACTGACTCCAGGGTCCATTTTGATGAGTGTTTTCCTTTCTCAGAGACACTTTCCTTCCTGGTGGGTTGTTCCTGTGCTTCAGCAGGAGACTCTGACTGCTCATTTCTGTAGGCAAGAACCAACAGCTCCAGAGCTTTGCCACCAAGCTAAATTCACGATAGCTGGATTTTACAGCCCTGATCATCAGAGTTCATTAAAAACAAACCAACCCAGCCTGCTCACACATCCCTGAGGAGGCTGCTGGTGGACTTACTTCGTTGCAAAGTGCTCCTCTTCGTACTCTGCCCAGGAGTAGGTGCTGAGGAACCGCTGCAGCGAAGGACGCTTCTCGTTTTGCTTCGCCCCCAGCTTCCCCCTGGCACATTTTAAACAAATTTGCCTGAATTTCCCCAGGAAGTAGCAGGAAATTAGAAACTTAGCAGCCTGCAACTCATCGAGGCAGGCCTTAGACAAATAACTTTCAAAATTAGTAGCCTGAAATTGCAATTATTGGGAAAACAAAAACAAACAAAACCCAGATCCACCAATGGCTGATACTTAAAATTTACATTTTAGATTTTTTTTTTAAAGTTTCCAATGCTCGATAAAAAAATAGATAAAACAAATAAAAGAGAGCAGCTGTAATATTTAGTCCTGAATGAAGGCTCATTTACCTGTTGTAGCACCTAAAACTAATGTGAAAAGCATAGCATAGACATTGTAAAGGGTGAAATTTATTTTATTTTTTTTTTCCATCTCTTAACTGTGCCTGTAGTAAACAGCTTATGGGGCATCTTGAGGTATAACAAAGACAAGCCCAAAGGAATTTACCAACTGCTTGATCTCCTGTTGAACCTCTCACTCCGTTCGTCTCCGTCGGGGTCGTGGAGTTGGGCCTGGAGAAGAAATTTGGCACACTGACTGCACTGTCATTCTCAAGCTTCAGCCCAGCCAGTTTTGAGAAGATCAAGCACCTCTCCATCCCTTTGGGAACCCCCTACTTACCAGTGGCAACCCAATCCCTGCATTCCCAGCGCTCCTGGGCACTGTTGCAATGCTAACTCTCCTCAGGGCTGACGATGGCTACACAAATAAGAGGCATTACTGGCTCTTATCAAGGAACCATTGGATTACTCACTGAGCACATAAAACACCATCTGTTTTTATACAGACTGCATTAAAAAAATAGGTGTTGGTACGTGGCTTGAAGTGACACACAAAGAACCACATCACAAGTGCAGGCAAAGTCATTCTTTAAAGCATCATTAAGTTTTTAGCACCTGAGTGGGGCTGGTCACTCAGCTCCCAGCAAAACAGCAAAACTGAACGTGCCTAAATTCCCCTAATGCTGCTCACAAGAATTCCTGTAATCAATCTGAATCGCTCCCATCTATTTTTTTTTTTCATATTTCTGTGCTAAACCCTTTTTTAACCCCAATGGGAGAACCATACGTGAACAGTATTTCTTAACCACTGAGAGCCCGACCATTTCACCTTCTGTGTGGGACTTAAAAGGTCAGTGGGGTGTCTGAAAAGTAGATCCTCATGTCTGATGACATCAGCCCGTATTTGTGACAGAAAACCAGCAAGCCAAGCGTGTAGCAGAGCACCAGCACATGACAAAGCAAAGGAAGACACACATACACAACACTGAAAAACTTGACATTTCACGGGAGGCTGTACCTTAAAGTTAAAAGGACTCGGTAGCTTTTTATTTGTAGATTCATCTGCGAAGAGATCAAACATCAAAACAGGCTTACAGGAACACAGTTTGAGCTCTGTTTTCAGCTGAAGGTCTGACTTTTTGCAGTGTTTCTTTAAGCAAAGAGTGTACGAGAGCACTCTCAGCAAGCAGAAATGAGATCTCAGGAAAAAAGCTTTCTAATTCATTTAATAAGTAAGTTCTTAATATCCACACATTGCACATCCTCTGCAAGCATCTACATCTGTCACTATCATCAAATATATTCTATTAGCAAGGCAGGGTCCTGTTACAGGACTATCTTTTACAGTCAGAACAGAATAGCCTGTGATTCAGAAGGCTCCTGCCAGGATTTTACTGGCGTGTGAGATTGCCCTTTTGGTTTTTAAAAAGACACATTCTATTTCTCAGAATTCAAAACTTCTCTTAATACTACTTAATACTGGCAAATCCACAAGTGCACAGCACCATGTGAAAACCTGACTGCTGTGCCACCTGGTCAGAGGGGGAAACTCAGGCCCCCTGCTCTTAAGGAGCCTGCAATTCATGTTTGGGAAAACACAGGAAGCATCTGTAGAGAGCAGCCAAAGCTCAGCTGCCTAGAAATAACTCCTGCAATTGCTCCAGTGTGAGCCAGCACCCAAATTTACTGCTCACAGGGATTAAGATTATCACCAACACATGCAGTGCACTTTTCTGAAAGCCAGAATGTTCCTGTGTACTTGCAGTGGTCCCACACACAAACTCCAAGATCCATCACAGTCTACAAGCCTGATCTCAGGGAGTTGTTTTTAATACCACTAATAAATTGCTGTTTCCCCTTTATCTAAGCTTTACCTATAAGGATCTAGGTTCTAGAAAGGGTTTTTTTTCTCTAGTTACCTCTGTCTCCCAGGGAGCTGAAGGATCTCTCGTTCTGGAGCAGGACCTGTTTCAGCTCCTCGAGTTCCGCGTGTTCTTTCGCGTACATGCGCTTCAGGTTTTCCACGTGCTGGATCATCACCTCCACGGCCTTGCTGACCCGGCTCTCCTAACAGGGCAGCAGCAGGAGGAAAAGGAAACAGAGCTCTGAGGAAGTGCATCATGTTTGGAAATTTCCCTCCTTCAGCATCTGCTCTCGTCTTGTATCACCACAAATCAGCGTCCTCCCGTTTTCGTCCACCCTTTCAAAGTTTACCCACAACCCGTGTCCCAGCACATGCCCAGGTTTCATTTCTCCACTGATGCCTTTTATCCTAAAATAAATAATGAAGTCTTCAGTTTTTCCAAGCTCTTACAACTCCTCCTCATCTCTTTCCTCTGATCTGCAGTCTCAAGCTGCCACCACGCATTTGCTGGTATTGCCAAGTTGTGTTTTCGTGCATTATTCACAATTACACCCAGCATTTGAGCAGGTCTTTTGCACATTTCCCTACATTTAGCTCATTAGCTGCCCTTTCCATAAGGCACAGAAACATCATTAGAGCTTCAAGACTATCATTGACAATTTTTTTGTTATGTTTCTCTTTTAAATCAGGACCTTATTTCTTTTTGCAGTTACACTCTACATACATCAGATTCCCAAATCCTGTTCTGGATCCAGAAAAGCCCAGCAAACAGATGTGACCACCCCTTTACATCTAGAAGCTTTTAAACTTTGTACAAAATACTTTAACACAGAAAGGGTTACCTGATTAATGGCTCCCAACATCTCTGCTCTGCTGGCCACTCGTGCTGCGTACTGACTGAGGAACTGCAAGCTTTTCTGCAGCTTCTTAATGATCTCCTGTGCTTGGTTGTCTTCTTCACACAAAGGAACTAAAGCCTGAGAGGCACATTGGTAAGAAAATAGGTGGGAGTTCTCAACAGAGAAGGAAGGGTGAACCCATCTGAGGGCTCTGTTTGGGCCCCCACAGCCACAAGATCAGCATCCAACATCCTCAGTCAGTGTAATTTGGACACAGAACTCCAGTGGGCAGAGCCTTCAGCCTATCAAGCATAAAAGCAGCTGAAGACAGGGGGTCAGGTCAGATGTTTGTGCTATAGAGAAATTCCCTGTTGCCTGAGCACACAAACCACTCAGATGAAGGTTACCCCTCATAATCTCTCATATTTCAACTGCACTGCTCAAAAACTTCATTCAGATTGGCTTATAACATACCACACACCCCCTTAAAAGAGCTGGTTTAAGAGAGGCACTTTCACAGCTGTTCACCCCATCCACCCTCCCAGCCTTGGCTAAACACCAACCTCCAACATCTTCACAGCATTTGTGATCTCCTTTTTCAAGTTTTCTTCAGCCAAGTCCCGGGACCTTTCTTCCAGCCTCACCCTCTTGTCCAAGGTAAACAAGTCACATTTAAAACCTAAAGACAACCTCAGAAACTCAGCCTGTTGGGGGGAGAGGAGAAGATTTCAGAATAACCCAAGTGATGCAGAAGTTTTTTTGAAGTAGGCTTGGACACTGACATGACATTTGGGACTGTACCCCAAGAAGGAAGTTATAGAAGAGGTACAGAAGGGTAAGAGAACATGGCCTGCTTCCCCCCAAAGCAAGTCTTCCCATCTGTAGTGATGGGGAGAACGTTCTGCAGCCAGAATAGGTGACATCCTGGCAGCACAGGGTGTGCCATCTGTGCCTTTTGACACAACTCTCTAAAATCAGCACATTCTGCTTGGGAGGAGGTCACAGCTACGCTCCTTTAAGCTTGCAAACAAATGTTACAGTGGTGACTATTTCAGTTTCATGGATTTCCACCTTTTTCCCATCCCTTGCAAAATTTCCATTAGGCTTGAAAAAGGCAGATTTCAGAAGCTAACATGTAGAAATGCACATCCAATTTAAGCTACTCAGCATCATTCTTTTACTTAGGACAAGATATTAATTGGGGCTTATCTACAAGATCTTTCTCTTGCACACAATACTTTCAGGATACAAGCAGTTGAGACTTACCTCCACTTCCTTCTCACTGGGGGATTCACTGTGGGATAAGAAGAAGAATAATCATGTGTCACACTGCAGCTATAAATTCATACCTGCAGATGATCACTCAAAGTCAAAACACTTACGGTTCATTTTGCTTCGTTTTATCTCCTTTAATGGCACCTGCAGTGGGAGAACTCCCTGACAAGAGACAAAAAAAAAAAAAAAACCCCAAAAAAAACAAAAAACAAAAAAAATCTTTCAGACAGAAGTTGAGAAACGACCTCCCCAAACCAACCTGCGAAAGTCTTTTGAGTTTCAACAGAAGCCACTGAGAAATATTTCCAGTGTTCAGCTCTTGTCAATAAAAGCAACTCAGGGTATTTTGGGTGTGAGACAGCCCAGCTCTGCCACTTGTACCAAGCCCCAGAAGTTACTTGTTTAGATGGATTCAACTGGCATCTTATTAGCATAGAAATAGTTAATTACATGTTTTGGCTTGAGGATTTTACATGGCATACAAAATCAGTAGCTTTTAGTGGGCTCCAAAGGCAAGAGGTGAGGGGACTAGAAGAGTGGAGATGTCTAAGTAAAAACAACATCCTGCTTGTCTATGTTGTACATAGCACAGAGATGCTGCTTTACAAATCTTTGGGGAGAGCAGCTGTGCCAGAAACGTTTCAAACATCCCAACTCCTTTGCAGCTCCTAAGAACTTTTCCCTGCTGTCTAGAGGAACACAGAGCTGGTTGGACCAGTATCTGCAGAAATCAGATTCTGTATGACACCACTGTCCTTCTCTCCACTGCTAACCCATTTTGATCTCTAACTGCTGTTCCTACTCCTTAAAACAAACTCCCCTTGTAACATTTGGTGTGGGAGAGGCAGCTCCCTGCCCCTCTCTGCACAGCTCAGGTGGCCAAGACTTGTGCCCCAGTGGGTGATGTGAGCGTGTTCAGCAAAAACCTCTTACCTTTCCTACTGGGAGCCACAGCTGGTGCTTCCTCACCCTGCTCTTTGTTATTTTTCTTATCCTGATCCACCTCCTAAAGGCACAGCAGAATAATCACAGCAAGGGATCAGCCACAGCACCACAGGAGGAGGCCTGTCCCCTCCTTTGTCACAGCTCAGCCAGACCAGTTTGGTGTCTCACTGCCAAACAGGACTCTTACCAGGTCTTGCTTTAAAACATTTTGAGGTGCAGGTTTGTGCTCCTCCAGCGTGGGGCAGAATTCCTTCTTGAGGGGTCCTGTGGAGAAACATTCCCCAAAAATCAAATATAAAGAATGAATGAATGAAATACAATAAAATCCCACCAAGCTGCCAACACCCACCATGTGAGCCATGGGCTAACAGGGCTAAAAGGAACCACAGCAAATGCCAGGAGAGGCCACTAAGGAGGAGAGGCAGCAGCAAAAACAACCCACTAGAAAGATATACAAGAAGAAGTGTAATAATTATGTCTGGCTTGAAAAAAAATCCCAATAAGTATGTCTAGAGTAAGTACATACATAAGTAAGGACATACATAAGTATGTCTTGTAAGTCTAGAGCTGAGAATATTGCTCCTGGTGGTACTTGCTGTAGATGAAGTTGTCAGAGTTATAATAATATTTCCCTGAATAAATGAATTTTATTATATTTCTACAAGCATGGAATTGGGGGGGGGGGGGGGGTTGTTTGTGTTTTTTTTGTTTTGGTTTGTTTTTTTGGTGTGTTTTTTTGGTTGTTTTTGTTTTTTGTTTTTTGTTTTTATTGGGGGGAAGTTGTTTTTGCATTTTAAAGAGACAGCTTATACTTTTTATTTTGAATTCTATAAAGACACAATTATTTTTTTAAAAGTCCCATGCACAACACAACAGGACAAATTATGAGTATATGTATATATATATACATATATATATGTATATATATATATATATTCATCTCTGAACATGATCTGCCCTCTGTACCCAAAAAGTGAACCAGCAGGGTTCTGACAGAACCAAGAAAATAACACTTTTTCCCAGAAGCTGAGTGGTAACAAACTGGTAAATTCAGGAACTGATGATGCCAGTTCAAAAGCAACACAAACTTTCAAGTGCCACAATTTATGAAAGTTTAAAAGGAGGCAAAAATAACCTGGAGGAAGACAGTTACTAGAGATATGCAAAACCAAAAGTATTTAGGAAACTGAAGAAAGTCAGAGAGTCACAATAATTTCTTGTGTAGCAGCGCCTCTGGTAGCTTTAAGAATATCTAGAAATTTTTTTTTTCTTTTCTGTTTGTGTAGTCGCAGACAGATTTGAGCTGAAGAAATGGCACAGGGAAAAACAAGACCAAACAAAAAAAAGAAACAAACAAAAAACCAAACAAAAAACAAACAACAAAAAAAAAAAAAAAAAAAAAAAAAAAAAAGAAACAACAACCAAAACTCCAGTTTCAGGGGTATGAACATGAACAAACACCTCTGCTCAGTATTCTGTCCCTACTGGTTTCTGCAGCAGCCAAGCCCTCTAGAAGACATTGTATGGAATTAGCAAAGCCCACAAGTGGAGATTCCTCAGTACTAATACTAGAAACACTTTATTTTCAGATATATACAACACTCAGATAGATTCTCAGACTTTAAAGCTACTGGGACTCTTTTCTGATCTGTTCTGCATATCTGTTTCCCCTCTGCCAAAGGCACCTGGGCCACATATGAAAATTAACAGTAGAGGCAAATTAGTAGAAAGAAAACACTTTTAAGTGAATTAGAGTTCAGGAAGATAGCAATAAAGAAAGAAACAAAACCAAACAGGAAGACACAAAGTCTTGTATTTAGGTAAAGATTAGAAAAGGGTTACAAACAAGCACACACAGGTATTTTGTGCTGCTTATTCAGATCAGCTTTTGTAAAAATAGTTTAGATACACTGTGTACACCTACTCCAGTTTTTGTTTGCTTTCATGGCTTTTAAGTGGAAGAAGCACCACCAGATGTGGTAAGAATAATTCTTCTGAGTGTCTGTGGCTATAGCAAAAGACAGAATCACACTCATCTCTCCTCTTGATCCAGCCCAGCTTCTTGTGCACTGAGCAACAGTTTTGTGAGAGAGGAAAGTGTTCTTTGGTCTAATGGTGGCACTAAACTCTCTAAACCCACAAAAACACTCTCTCTCTCTCCTCCCAAAAATTACCTGGGGTTTAGCACTCCTGCATGCTTTGCCAGCTGAGCAAGCCTCAAGATGTCACTAAGCTGTTTCACGTTTATCTGCAGTGCTGTTCCAGCCTCCTGGAACTACGAGAAGCCTTGTTCCCAACCCAGAGTTCCAGGGAGGGCCGAGAGGCACTTGGGGGCGAAAACACTCACAAAAAAACCCCAGAACTTCACCAGTTGTTGTTCTTACTGAGCTTCCTCACTTCAAAAGGTGTGCTGGAAAGCTAAACACTGGATGAGTGCCAGGGAGGTGCAGCAGTTACTGTACCTGACACAGGACCAGCTGCATCCTTGTTGCTGTTTTTCTCCGTGCCTGCGGAAGTCGGCACATCTTCCTCTCCCTCACGTAAGCCCTTGGGTGATTTTTCCTCCATGACAAGAGAGCCTACAGAAGACACAGCCCTTACAGCTCAGTGAATGCACAGATTTCAGCACATCCAAGACTTCCAGTGCAAAAAAACTTTGCACCTCTGAGCCCCGAGCGAAGGACTTACCCCCCGTCACTGGTGCCGCGCCTTCCACAGAGGACCCAAGAACTTCTTGGGCTGAAGAGAGGTGATCGCTGCCAAAGCAAAAAAAAACTCTTTCAGATACTCGTGCACATTCTACACCCTCCATAAAGGCTTTTAAATTTTGCACAAGAGCTGACCTGGATGGGATCAGACCGGCTGGGAGCGTTGAGTCTGCACGGTCAAGCTTCAGGGAGAGAGAGAAGAGTTAAGTGTCAGGGAGAGGGTTGCCATGCCAGTATCAAATTTCTGTGTCAAAGCTTCAACAACTTCCCCAACTGGGCCTAAATTATTTCAGCAGTGAAGAACTAGATGGGAAATGCCCACAGATTCACCCTCTGTTCTAAAGCCACCCCACAGATACAGCGAGTAGAGTTTATCACATTATCATTACTAGGAGTGATCATGACGTTTCCTCAGAACTCTTATCTCAGGGATATCATACTTAGAGATTGTATTTTAGTTCCTGACTTCATGGTTTGCTTCTAATGCACATTTTCAAATGACCAGGGCACATGTTGCTGCACCATCTTAATCTTATGTATCAAGAGATAACCATTTTGAAAGCCTTGACCTCAAACCCTACAAGTGAGGTGCACTGAGCTTCACTTGGCTGTAGGAAACAGACTCATCCAGGTAAATAAAAGTGTCAACAGTAACAGCATGACCAGGCAGATGGTTCAGAACACAGAAAACCTGCACGTTGTGTTGCACATTTTAGTGCCTCTCTTTGAATGACTCCAGCTTTACAATATTATACATCTAAAAATTGTCCAGCCCCTTCAGAGGGCCCTGGGCCTCCTCCTTGGTGTGCAAACAGCAAAAAGGAATGAAGCAGTTAGATGTGGGTACATGTTTTTTCCTCATGTTCCTTTAAGCTGCTCCAGTGTGGTTCTGGACCAGAGTTTTATCACATCACAGACAAAACCAGTATCCTGTTTGGTCTTTTAATGTATCAAGGGAGGCACTGCAGGGGTACTATTCCTCTTCCTAATTTTATCCTGGATAATTCCAGCTCGCTTATTCGTGTTGTTAAATTGATTTGTCTTTACGGATCAAAACACAGGGTGAAAGTGAGGTTTAAAGGTTTGAGTTGGAAATGAGTTGTGATGAACTGCACCCACTGTGGAAGAGAGGTGTTGAATAGATTTTAAAAAAACCAACCAACCAAACAAACAAAAAAACCCAACAAAACAAAACAACCCAAAACCTCTCTTCAAGCAGAGAAGGTGTGAGGCCAGGCCAGCTCCCTGTACAGCAAGTCCAAGAGCACTATCAATTGGGTGTGGGGAGCCAACAGAAAAACCATGTTTTGGTATCATTCCTCCCCTTAAAACTTCCTAATAGGACCCAGGAAACCCAGCAAAGTAGAGCAGGAGGAGTCCAAGCCCCCTGGTCACCTCTGAGAGAAACCAACTACTCCCAGCACCAGTAAGAGCCTTCTCTTCCCTCCTCACTCCCCCCACCATCAGAGCCTTGCCCTAGCCAGATGGATCCTTCCTCTAATGCAAATTCAGGCTATTTTTAGTAGTATTTGAATGCTCTCTCAAAGCTTAAGGAAGTTCAGCACTGCTTTTGCTTTGCTCAGGCCGTTGGGTCTACGGCAGTGCCGGGGAAGGAGGAGGTGGAAAAGAACACAAAAGAAATCTAAAGGGCTTTTTAAAAACTGATACACAGCACACAAACAAAGAGATTCCCCTGCATCACCCTGGGAGCAACTAAAGCAATTCATTACTCTCCATGCCCTCTCCCTCACATGGTCAGTGGTTTCTGTTTGCAGTGAAAGAAAATCCTTGATTCGGTGTTTTGAAAATACTATTAGGATTGTGTATTCCCATGGATTATACTTGAAGAAAAAAAAATAACAAAACAAAAAACCAAAACCCCACAAAACAAACACACAAACACCCCCCCAAAACAAACAAACAAACAAGAAAAGTCCACATTTTAAATTTTCCAATAAAATCTGTTGGCCTAGGACATTAGAGAATGGTTCTTCCTACTCATAAAAAGACTGTGCCAGAGAAGAAGTACTTTCCTAATCACTTTCCCCTCCCTTCCATTCCATCAATGAACATAATAATCCAAAGATTCTCTATGACAGCAGTCAAATTCTGGCCACAGTCATTTATAACTCCTCCCAAACATGCGTTAAAATTTGGAAGACCTGGTTTTTAGACTGTGATACAACTTTCCACATTTATAAATCAAGTCTAAAAAGCCCAAGCTTCACTTGGCTCTCTCAAGTGCTCCTTTAATAAATAGCCCTTAAACTCCTACAATGACAGTGCTTCAATATAAATAATTTGAGTTACTTGTATGCTGAAAGACTTGATCTACTCAAATACATCTGCAACTGCTGTGTGATAAAACTCCAAAGAAAACTAGGGAGACTTTTCCTATTAAACAAGGATATTCAGATTTTGCTGCAGGCAAGTTTTTAGAACAGACATTGGGCACAGCCCGTTTGCCTTCTCTTTGGGGCAAGCTTTAAGCTTCTTTTTTCCCCTCCTTTAGAACATTCACACAGAAAACTTACATTGAAAAATGGGAGCAAGAATGGAAAATGGCATTTCTGAGCCCAGCTGGAATTGCAGAAAGCTCCAGAGCAATGAAGCACAGGGGCTTTAAACACTTTTGCAAGGCTATGGCTTTCCAGAAGGACTGGATAAAGCAAGAACCCTTGAGATTATCCTCTTTAAGGTGACTTAAACAGTAGCAGCACAAGCTGGGAGTTCTTCACCTGCTCTACCCCAAGCAAGCAGTGTGTTGAAACCACAGGCAGTCCCCACCACTCTTACTTTCTACCCTCACTGTGCTTTCTGCTTTGATTTGCTGCTGCAACTAGACCAAAGGCTATTATTTGAGGTTATTTAGGTTATAAAGGTTATTTAGTCCCACAGGTTATCACAGAAACCACTGACCAGTATTCTTCCATCACCACCACCACCACTGGAGCCCAAAAAGCTCTTTGTAAAGCTCTGAGGTCTGGATTTCAACAGTGAGCAGCACTGTGGCACAACTGGGTGTGCTGAGCTGCAGCTCATCTTGCTGTTGCCACGAGAAAAACTGACTGACAGCTCAAGCTGTAGAGGCAGAATTTGAGACAGCAGTGAAGGCATAGCTGAAGGAAAGCTTTCCTACAGCAAAGATGGCATTTCTCTGCTGTTACATGGTGGCTGTGGGAGAAAGTGCAAAGAAAGGCAGCATCTCCCAACTAAAGCACCCTGTGGCTCCCTGCAGGTGGATAGAAAGAGAAAGCACTCAGGGTTTCCCTGGCATAACCAAGTACTACTGCAAAACCAGCACTGTCTCAAGCCCTGAAACCACCTTTAAAATACTCCTCAGCTAAAAGAATGACCCAGTTGCACATGAGAATATCACAACATGTAGATCCATAACCACGGTATTCCAGAAGTGTGCCCAGAAAAGGAGGAATTACCCCACACAGCACCCTGCTGGCTGATGGCAGCTCCTTTCACCTTGCAGCAGTGCTGATTTCTCACTGATCAACCTGGACCTGGGCCTGAGCAAGGCACTAAAATGCCTGAACCCGTTCAAAACCACATCTAGGGCATCAGAGACAGCACTTACCTCAGTAAGTGAAGAGTCCATCATTGTAATGGAAACAGGAAGGTCTGCATCAGTGCAGTCACCAGCAGAGCATATTTTCCACCTGGCAACACACACTTTATTTGCATCTTGCCCAAACAACAGCGAGATGTGTTGCCCATTTTCCTTAAGCACGTAACAACTGAAGGCACCACTATCTGTATCGTCAGTCAGCTGATCTCTCAGAGAAAGACAAATTCATCACCAACATCAATCCCTCCTCCCCCGAGCAGCAAGAACCACCACCAGCCCTTTTCCCAACCTCCTCCACACTGCAAAATTCTACAGAAAACCAGTGGCAAAAGCTTCAAGAGCTGCTGAGTCTTTTGCTGCAGACTGCCTGCCTCTGCATCTTCAGGAACATCCTTATCTTTTAAAATATTCACTGCAATTCCCTTCAGCTTTCATAATCTTTAACAGTTCAGACCTCTATTTTAAAGATCTAAGGAGGCAGCTTGGTAAGCAAAGACCACAGAATTCCTGCTCTAAACTCTGCAAATAAACAAAGCAGTGACCCCTCAAAAGCACCGAATGGAAGCGTCAATTGTGAGGTACATACGGAAAATAGACAAGAATGCCTCAGTTCTCCAGCATGAAATGGAAACACCATCACTGTATTTTGGCTGATTGCCAACATTTCCAGAAAGGAGTTTTAATATTTGTGGATAGAAGCTGAGTGTTACCCCACATCACCATTAGCTGATCTCCCACTGCCCAGTATTTCCCATTACAGAGGCCCTGCTGTTGAATTCAGCACATCCCATGGACTCCTCCACCTTTCCCCCCCCAAAAAAAGAGGGTATTCTGCCATCTTACCTGCAGGCCTCTGATGTCACATCTGATGTGGACACATGTCCCAGGGCACCCCTTCCAAAGGTGCAGCTGCCAGAGCTCTGCCTGCAAGGTCGGTCCCAGCTGTGCCCAGGGGAGTTATTTGGGCAGGAGGTTTCCAAGGTCAGAGCATCTAAGGGAGATAAGAGCAAAGAGAGGTGGTTGGTGGCAAAGTGGTTTTAGCCAAAGACTGACACACAACTAAATCTGTGTCTAAAACAATCAAGAAGGAGAACAACCAAAGAGATTTATCATAAGGTGACTTCCATCTCGGTATGAAGGTGTTACGTGGCCCCAACGTGTTTTGTAGATGGAGAATCTGCAGCATCTGAGGGATGGGCACTTTCCATCAGTCAGGTTCTAGAAAAATTCCACACTGGACAGCTTTGTGGTAGTGAATTGTGTGGCAGAGGGGCCCAGGAAATAAATGATTTTTTAAAAAATATTGACACTTGATTGGTGCCAGCTGAGAAAACCTGCTTCATTTGCTAGATCATGATCTTATAGGAAGCTGTAAGAACATTCCCAGCTGGCTCACTGAAACAGCCCTTTCAGAGCAGCAGGGTGCTCTTTTAAGGAACACTTGCAGTAAAGCAAGATCATCTTCCATTTCCCTCAGTACGGCCCAGAATTAAATTTGAGCATTTATAGGCTATTAGTCTATTATTATTACAGCTATTTAGGTTTGTTATATGGAAGAAGTTGCTCACTGTGAGGGTGGGGAGGCCCTGGCACAGGTTGCCCAGAGAAGCTGTGGCTGCCCCATCCCTGGGAGTGTCCAAGGCCAGGTTGGATGGGGCTCTGAGCAACCTGGGCTAGGGGAAGGTGTCCCTGCCCATGGCAGGGGGTTGGAACTGGATGATCTTATCAACTCTGCTTGTATTTCAGGAGAGAGACAGAAAAATGTCCAGCACCACCAGGTCTTACCTAGCAGAGGGGAACTGTGCCAGGACAAAAGATAGGAGGGTCCTTCACTCCACGGCCTTTTAGAGCAACGGAGCTGCTAATTGAAAAATAAAAAGTGCTGCTGTTCAACCACACTGAATATGTAAATGCCACCAGCTTCCCCCCCACCATCTGCATAATGTAATACTAACAATTACAAATTCATCATCTGCTGCTTTTTTGTCTAGAAAAGCTCTCGTCCTCAACAGGCACAACAGGTACAGGAAGAGGGAGAATAATCTAGCTTTCCAATGGCAATAAAAATATGTATGGAATATACCTTTGTATACATTTAAAAACACATGCGTGCCTATATACACAGATATGGATCTCAAATTATTTTTACAGAGTGTTTAGCTTGAAGTTTCTCGCAAACAAAGTTATTTATTCCCCTCAGGTCACAAATGAAAAAAAAAAAAAACCCAAACACTTCAGGAGGCTCATCAATGGTTAGAGAAAACACACTTACCTCCCTTTTTACAGGTTTAGCTGTGGAGGGCAGCAGGCCATAGTCAGATTCTAACTCTGCACAGCACTGTTGCAGTGGAGAAATAGTTTAAGGCAGGCAGATGCAGAATAAAAAAAGAACCACAAACAAATAAACAAAAAGGTGGAAAAGGAGAAGAGAGCGCTGCTACTGATTCTGAGCAAAACACAACTTTATCTTTCAAAAGTTGAACTGTTCTCAGCTATCAGTTACAAAACTGCAACTGCGAAACTCCACAGTTGTCTCTCCCTCGCTACTTTCAGCCTTTAATTCTGCAGACCTTCATACCCAAGTCTAAGTTTTATTCACAGGCAGCTGGCCCACAGTTTTGATCCTGCTCCTGTCACAGTTTAGCAGACACTTCAGGATCTTCTGTTTGCCATCATAAATACCTCGTTCTTTATTCTGTGTTAAATCCAGGCTGCTCAGACCCTGAGCTACAGCATTCCTTACTACTAGAGACTGAAGTCTTTCCACAGTCTCTCCCCCTCCACCCCCCTTCCAAAGTTGAAGCAAGTAATTTTATTCAAAGCAAAGCACTCCAGAGTTATGTAATTTCCAACATATTTCCACGGAGGGCCACAAAGGTAATAACTGTTTCACTGCCTATCCCAACGCCTGGATACTGGAGGAAAAAACCAAACCCTTACAGGGCAAGATTTTAAATGTTTGTTTTCAAGTCTGTCTGAAGAAGAGAGGACTGATTTTGGGGGGAAAAAAAAGGAAAAAAAAATCACACCAACACATCAGGGAAGGTGTGTGAAGAACACAACCATTTGAAGTGATCACCAACAATTGCTCCCCAACACCACACCTGTAAGTCCCAGCCCATTTTTCCCAGAAGGCCGAACAAGGAAAATAACAATGTGCAGATTGGTACGTGCAATTCCCTGCATCCACATGCAGGAAAGGGAGAAACCTGATGCTGCCACATCATCTGCAGCTCATCCCAGCTGTGGTTGTCCTTTCACCAGAGCACCTCCTGGGCCAACCTGCCTCTCCTCCTCCCACCAAACAGCGTCATACCTGACACAGCAACTCACAGAGGCTCCTCTGAAGCAGTTCCCATCTCAGTGCAATAGCAGTTACTATGAGGAGACATTTACAAACCTGTCAGGGTTCCTCACAAATTCATAACGAGAAGCTGGATGTTATAAGATGCTGTAGAACCTTTAAATCTGACTGCAGCCCATCAGAACTCACTGTAATTTGAATTAGTCTATTTATGCCCACAACAGTTTTTCCACAGGAAAGAGAAAACATCAGACACTTTCTTCCCCGTGGAAGGGGGAGGGCAATGTTTTCCAACATTGTTAACACTGTGATGCCAAAGTTCCCCGTGGAAACAGATGAATTATTGCAGGAGAAGCATTTGTTGTCCTGTAGGGAAGTTTTAAAGTTGATGGGCTTTATTTAGAAATTATTTAGAAGCGCTCTTTGTTCGAGTTTGGGAACTCCAAGACCTGCCTCGAGTGAGTTCTACCCTAATTCTATCATCTCTTTTATACCACATTAATATGGAAGGTGAAGGGGGATTTTATTAGCACTGCAACCTCAGTGCCCAAGCACTGAAAGCAGCTCCCAGCACTTGGGCAGCATTTTCACTGGATGAGGGCTGGAGCAATTAGGGAAAAAGGCACAATTAGACACCTGAAACACAGAAGGAGCTGTGCCAGGCTCACTGAGGTCAAATACCAGCTTCCTTAGCCAACAGGTTCTTTAATTTCTCACCTCTCACCATGCAGGTGGGAGGAAGTAGGGGAATGGAGTGGGTAGGTGGGGAGGAAACCACAGCCCAGCCCTTCAGTCAGAAGAGGAACCAGACCTGTGTGGCTTTCTGCCAACATAAGGCATTTTTATTCTTCCCCCGGTGCCAGCCTTGTTTCTCAGCCCTGTCCTTCGTAAGGCTTTACAACTTCTCTGCACATCTGCCAGTTTAATTCTATTAAATCCACAGGTTTAATGTATTAAACCTAGAGAAAGTTTGCAGAGATCTCTAACTGGGGCAGTTTAAAGCCAAAATCTGAGCCATTTTCAGGGTGGTGGGATTTTTTTTAGTTTTTATTTATTTATTTATTTATTCCCTTTTTTTTTGTTTTGTTTTTTTTTTTTAAGTCACAGTGGTACCAGTTCACATGCCTGGGGTTGTCTCCTTCATTTACTCTAGCTCACTCTGCAGAAGAGCTTTCTCTATTCAGAGCAGGAAAATGACACACTATTTCCACTGTTATGCCTCTTGTTAACAACAACAACAAAAAATCAACTTCACAGTTCGAAAGAAGCAGTGAGCATGAAAGGAACATGAGCACACACACGTGAACAGTGCCAAAATTACGGATCACAAGTGGGTGAGCACAGTCTGGAGCTGTTCCTGCCATATCAGTGCATAGCAGTTGTGCCTCAGAGCTAAGCTAAAGGGTAGTTTTTTTCCTACGAAAACGTGCTGTTTCCTACAAGACAAGCTGTGGTTTCACATGGAGTTGTTTACAACGCACGTATAAACGCTGAGCATCAGCAACATTGCCTTGGGAAATTCGCGCCCGAGGCCAAACGTTCAGTGGGATAAGTCAGTGGGATTCCTCTTCTGTAAGACAAGTGATCACACTCCAGAATTTGGGGAGAAGCAGCCACTGCACTATTTAGTCCCCCAAGTTTTGGAGGTTAGTGAGTAAGAGGCAGTATGAAGCTTCCATGACTCTGTGGCAGAAGTTGCACGTGTACAGCACGGTGACACGATTGCTTTCCACTGAGGAGAGCAGTCTAATGCCACAGCAGTTATTCAAAAAACACAGAGCAACTACAAGCAGCAGGCAGAATGCAAAAAAAAAAAAAAAAATATTTAAAAATATATATATATAAATCAGGTCTGTTTGGTCCAGGAAGCTTAAGAAAGAGGGATGACTTCGCTAGGAATAAGGTGAGTTGTTCAGGTGTGGGAACAGCCCCTTTGGTAAAGGAGCACCCCTGGAGTTACAAATCCTTCCTCCTCAGACTGGAGATTTTGTGTCAGGAGGTTCTGAAGCTTTGGTCGAGCCCAGCACCCACTCCTTGGGACCCCCACCTGCTTTTCAGCCCAGGTGCCATGGCAGCAGATCTCTTAGAGGAGAAGTAGAAAGAAAGGAGAGGAGAAAAAAAAAAAAAAAAAAAAAAAGACTCCACAGAGCATTTTACCTGCAGATCAGTCCTACCCTCCTTTGCTGTACCTAAACCATAAACTATCTGCCCATGCAAGAGTGAATATGCTGGCACGCTGCCAGCAGTTACTCACTTTTCTGGTGTTCCACCTTTTCCTGAAGCAACTGGCAAGTGCTTGTTAAAGCTGCACTCACATCCCTGAGCCTTTGCTGCTCAGAAATGGCTTCCTCCAACTTGCTCTTCAAGGATGCTGCTTCCTCACGAGCGGAGTGAAACGCTTCGACTTGATCCTCCGCCTAAGCACAAAACAATATTTAGGGAAAAAAGAAAGGAATTAAAAAAAAAATAAAATAAAAAAAATAAAGCTGCCTGGCTAAGACAAGGAGCCTCTACACAGTTCATGTAAATGAAACCAAACTGCATCTGTTCTTTCTCAGGAAGTGATAAAGCTCCCTCTGAACTTCTGCATTTTTACGTTGGGGTGGACTGTGTATGGAAGCTATTTTTGGGCGTTTTTTTTTTTTCTCTTTTCTTTTTTTTTTTTTTTTTAAGCCACCACAAATATGCAATGCTGCCTCTTTCATCAGCAAACTGTTGTCACCACCCCCTCAAATTTTACTTCCTCTGCTGGTTCCACTTTTGCAGCGAGGCACACCATCCCGAACACGCGATTTCCTCTCCCGGGGGCAGCCGCGCGTCGTGCGCGGCCTTTGGCATCTGCCTCTTTCCTGCTCCCAAGGAACTGGACTGCCCCTTACGTGTTTGCTGGTGTCCTTGAGCTGCTTCAGAGCTTCCCGGAGCTCTGAACCGAGGGCTTCTGCCTGGCCAGCAGTTTCTTCTTGGAGCTGTTTGACAGTTTCTAGCTCGTGTTGCCTGCGGGGTGAGAGCGCAAACCACAACCCGTTACTGACATTTCGGGGAGGTCGTGCCCAGGAGATGACACAGCCTGGCTGTTGAGACATGCACTGAGAACCACAGTCAGCTGTGACATCCTCCAGACACTGCCCAGCACGAGGGACTCAGTCCTTGCTGAGCACAATTCACAGAATCCCAGAATATGCTGAGCTGGAAGGGACCCACAGGGATCATCGAGTCCAACCCTCAGCCCTGCACAGGACCATCCTCAAGGGTCACCCCCTGTGCCCCAGAGGATCATCCAAACCCTCCTGGAGCTCTGGCAGCCTTGGTGCTGTGCCCACTGCCCTGGGGAGCCTGTTCAGTGCCAACCACCCTCTGGGGGAAGAACCTTTCCCTGAGATCCAACCTGACCCTGCCCTGACACAGCTCCAGCCATTCCCTGGGTCCTGTCCTTGGTCCCCCCAGAGCAGAGCTCAGTCCTGCCCCTCCTCTGCCCCTCCCAAGGAAGTTCTAACTTCAATGAGGTCTCCTCTCAGTCTCCTCCAGCTGAACACACCAATTTTTTTT